>CM030010.1:78137695-79387695 GCA_017639485.1 Pluvialis apricaria
ACATTTACAAGGGACGGGGAAGGAGAGAAACTGGAAATCAAACTTATTATGGAACCTGTTTTCAGTATTAACTGTGCAGTATAAACAACTCTGCTCTTACCTGTTTTACAAGTATGACTTGAACTTCTTCAGAAAATGGGCTTCTGCTAAATTGACAGTATTCCTTTGACTTTGACCATCGTGGTCATTGCTTTTGCAGACTTAGCAAAAAGGAAAACTGCTTACTTTAGCACTAGCACTTCCACAAAAAAAGCAAACCTACTCTCTTTTGCCCTACTGGATTGTAGATGCCAGCTTCGTATTTCAATCTAGAACGAACATCTGCGTCAGTCCAGAGTCAGCTCTTGCTGGCAGGGAGCAGCCCTGTCGCAGCTCTAGATCAAATGGTGTCCCCGAGATGTACTTCTCTTTGTCACTGTCACCCACGGACACAGGCTCTGAAAGCAAATAGCCCCCTGGTGATGCAGCTGACCGCTAAGCAGGGTGCATCATGCAAGCACCAAGATGGCTTTTGACTGGCCAAGCTCCTAGAGTTGCCGCTGTTTTTAATCAGCTCTTTTAACACTTTATATTAATTTCAGATCTAATCCAAAGCCCACTGAAACCAATGAGGATGGCTCTGACAGGGCTCTGATGATAATAACAGAAGTGATGGATTTGGTATAACTATCTGCAGTCACATAACCCTCCTGAAGGCTGATTTATTTTTCAATGTTTGTTCTCCATTTTCATTATGATTCGTTCTTTACCACCCGCTGCTGCATCTCTCACCACCCCTGCTTCAGCTCCGGAGCCCTGGGCACCTGCTTTCGTATGCAAGGTTTGGGGACGGAGGAGATTGACGGGGACATACTGGAAAGAGGCAGGGAGAGCAGGGATGAGGGGAAGGTGCACGGTGGCAGAGCAGTGAGCTTCTGATGGGGTGACGTGGCAGCCCCTGCTCCCCTTCCCAGGACTGCTCAGCAGATGCACCTCCTGCAGAACCGAGAGAGAAGATGAGAAGAGCGATGATGGGGGCAGGGGGCTTGGAAAGGGCTGAGGAGCTGCATCCTGGATGTTTGCCAGCTGCGTTGTTGATCTGTCTTCTGAACAAACAATCCCAGCCTGGGACCTTGACACAACCTGTCGGTGGTATTAAGTCTTCCTGCTCTCAAGACACACTTGCCTCAATCTGGGTCTCCCTGGGACTTAGAGGTGATGTCTGCTCTGCCTAGCAGGTGCATGCGGTGAAAACTTGCAGCTCTGATCTACCAGTCACAACCACGGATCTCACCATGAGCGTTAGGCTCACCTCTGAGCGAAATACCCTGGTTTCCTTCCCAGAAAGGCTGTGCCTGGTACACAACTGGGATGAGGTGAAAGCACACACACACACGCTGCAAGCCTTGATCTCACAGTTGAGACCTAAACACCACAAGCACGTGAGCATCCACCTTCTTGCCTACTTCCCCAATCATCTCTGACGGTCAACTCTACCTCAGCCCAGCCCTGCCACTGTGATATGAGGAGAGCAGGAGCCACCCATGCTTTCACACAGGGTAGAAAACCACATGAGGATAGAAAATGACTTTAAAACAGAGCTCCTGTGTTTTAGAACAAGAATTATTTCTTTGGGTGTTTCTTTCTAGATAGCCTAGGAAAAACAGTTATCCGAGAGCTGAAATTAAGAAGCATCATGTTTACTTTGGAGTACGAGGAGGTACTACAAGCTGATAACGTCTGTAGATAACAGAAAAACTCAGTACATTCAGAAGGGCTGCTGCTGGGGCGTTGGGGTTGGTATTTGTTTGGGGGGGTACTTTGTTTACATTTTAGATTCAGGCAAGAAAGTCCATTCTTGTGTGTGCTGTTTTGCTTTTCTTGCCTGAACTGCAGTACTGTGTATTTTAAATTCATAAAGTAGAAAGCTGCCGCAAGTACTTCAGAAGATTATCATATATTCTTTTACATATATTCTGTGCTGGACCTATTAAAAAGCATCAGCAATTCTCTGAGCTGAGAAAGTTCTTCCTCGGCCCTCCTGGCTCAGTTCCAGTAACAAAGTGACTACCACAACCTTCTGTTCAGCTAACAACTTCTTGATGACCTTGTAACAACCATGTCAATGCCTTACTGTTACCCAGTTCCCGTAAAAGAAAAGACATGCAATATTGAATTATATGTGCTGCTTCTTCCTTTGCATGTGCAATGCTAAGGGGCATACTCAGACAAAATATTTTGCATAATTTCATCGGCTGTTTCAGTAAGAGCTTTCATAATGAATCCCAGTATCGGTAGACCTACATTGCTTCAAACGTCAGCTTTATGCTTTTCATGCATTAAGACACTGCTTTTGTAGAGTCTCTGGCTTTATCCAGACTGATAAGGAGTCTTTACAGCAACGGTTATTGATTCCAGTCTGCAGCGTTAGGCGACCATCAGACGATCTATGCAGAAGGTCTCTCCTATTTGTCAGCAGCAGCTATCTGCAGGCAGTCACATCCCCACAATTCAGCCAGGGAACACACTACGCAAGCTCTCCTCACCCACTCTAGTGTCAAATCAGCCGAGTTATTTCACACAGCCACACCAGCAGTTTGAATTAGATGGGCTGACTTCTGCGATGCTGTTGATGAGGAGCACTCCAGTGATTTGCTCCACCAGCCAATGTGCCGGGATGATTTCTGGGAGAGAACAAGCAGCTGTGGATAGCTATGCCTTAAGCTGCCACCACCTTTCCAGCAATGATTGTCAAATCACAGCTTTAGTATAGGAAACACTTAAATTACTGTCGGGATTTAAACCCCGGTATCATCTACTCAGGAGTACATGATATCATCGTAGTGTACCACTATTTTCCAGAGCCTTCTCTACATATGTGTTCCTAATGGTGGGTACTTTAAAGGGCAAAAGGTTCATGCAAATACAATCAGTAGTAGAGGACTCATTGTCGCTAAAATTACTGATAGTACTTATTGTAGACTCAGATGCAAATGTTTAAATTGAAGAACGACACTGTGATAATCCCTATCACCATAATTTCTTCTGCAAAACTGTGTGACTCTTCTCAGTAGATAGAACTGGCCAATGTTAAATTTTTGCATAATAACTGAAAATTTGTGATAAACTCGCATTATATTTAGCAGTATTGGTAGGTAAGCAGATCAGCTGACACTTCTGTGCTTCCAAACAACATGTGGCCCTTAGATACTGCTATCTGGAAACGGGCTCTCCCGCCTGAGTACTTACATCCCACAGTCTAGACTTGACAGCGATGCACCGCAGAAAGTACATGGTTTAACAAGCAGTATTTGCTTTCCTTTCCATTTTACCAGTTTGTAAATTTTTTTCATAGCTCCTGCCTTTCACAGGATCGTACGCACCAGCAGCCCACGAAGCAGAGCGGCCAGCGCCGGCGCAGGGGTTTGCAGGGACTCGGAGCTCAGCTTGCGACAGCGGACAACGGCAGCCTGGGTGCTACGGAGATGTGCTTTCTTCCAGCATGAACTCACTGCTTTGGGGTGTATGGCTAGCTCCAGGAAAGCTTTTTATCATCACCTCAGGAGTGGCATATCTTACTTATTATAGCTATAGTTTTACCTACTATGGATCTTTAGTAGTTGTTTTTCCAACCGTAGCTGTACTTTTTTCCTTCTAACCTGGCCTGCTCTTTCTGACTGTATCTTGTAGGTTCACCTTATTTTCTCTGCAGCCTATGAAAGAGAAAAGCACATGCAGAGTCCCTCATTCGCTGTACAGAACTTGGGAATTCACTGGCCTTTTATTAAATTGATGTATTAGTTATTGCAAGTTCAGTACGGTGACGAAGAAAAACATTTTTCCACCTTTGTAAACTTCTCATAAGTCAATTACCAGTTTAAATTTAAAATCAGAAAGAAGAAGGCCAAATAGTCTATTGTTCTTATTGAACCACATACAAAGACTGAATTTTATTATGATACAAAAGGAAAGAATTTGTCATCATTAACTGTAATGTTTTCGGGAAGGAGGTTAGATAGGAGACTTAGCATCATTAGAGGTTTTTATCTAAAGAT
The DNA here is from genome assembly GCA_017639485.1 of Pluvialis apricaria. Taxonomy (NCBI): domain Eukaryota; kingdom Metazoa; phylum Chordata; class Aves; order Charadriiformes; family Charadriidae; genus Pluvialis; species Pluvialis apricaria. The sequence goes on from CM030010.1 coordinate 78,141,730, forward strand.
TTCCTGCCTCAAGTAATTGTTCTGAAGAAGTAAACACAGAGATTATGTCATTAATTCTCTCTAATGAAGTTCTGTGGTAAGTGTTGTTTTGTAGGCTCATTTGAAGAATTTTAACAAAATCTCTGGGTTTTTATTTATTTATTTATTTTGCAGCTGCTTTGCAAAACTGTGACCGAATGATGTATTTTGTGTTCACTCTATTGCTACTAGCTTAGTTCTTTGAAATCAAATGAGACGGCTGGTTATGTGATTCCTTTTCATATTTACCAGTGGCAGTCTTGGGGAGCTAACACGGCCACAGCAAACGTGGTTACATATATGGTTGTTTTTTTGATTTTGTAACATTGATTTCTAAGCATAAGCATTTGGTCAACTGACGGACTTATCAGTTCTATGATATCTGTACACTGCTATACCGTGTAGTCTACACAAAGTGTTTGTAATAGATCACCTACTCAAACACTGAGAGTATCCATTGTTTACTTATTCTAAATACTCTTCCTGTTCTCTGTTCTTAAATATTATTACTGTTGGAAAACACCATCTTCCGTTCTGCAAGACGCAGAATTAAAACAAGAGAAAGTGTGTTTATTTTAGGTAAACATACACACATACATGTTTGTGCGCACACCTGCACAGGTGAGTGTTACTTTGAGGACTAACGGCAGCACCTCTGTTAAGAACATCCAACAGGTCTTATCAGAAAAGTCAATTTTCAACTGTTTGTAATTCTATTAAATTTGAACTGCTAACATAGCCCGCAGGTAAGGTTAATGGGGTTCTTCGCTGTGAGAATTTCATTCTCAGAGTGGAACACAGGGAAAATGTTGCTGTTTGGTATTTAAAAAAATAAAAAATAAAGATACCTTCTTCTTTGGAACGTCCTAGTCGTCTCCCCATCCTGTGGCCTAAGGGTTTAAATTTCTCTGGGAATTATTCTTTGTGTCATGGGTGGGCCTTCTGCTTTCCATACAGAAACTGAGCTAAATTTCTGTGAGTTTTAAGGTTCCACACAGGCTGTTGCTAAGGATACATTATGGGCTATACATTACGAGGTTACGCGCTGTCACCACAGGGTACCCGGCCGCGCTCCATCTGCCTCCAAGCCTGCCCATGGCAGGTGTGCACACCTCTGCCAGCCCTGCAATCCCTCACATCAAACCTCATAGCAGCTAAGGCCAGAGTCCCAGAAAGCACCCCAATTTACAACCCGGCCCATCCCTCTTCACAGGGTAAAAAAACAGCATAAGGCTGTCTGATGAAAAAAATGGATCACAGTATATGCACACAGAGGGACTGAACTGAAGCTGGCTGATATGTTCACAGCTGCAATTGGCAGTTCCTAACTTTGCAGACTGCACGTGTTCCTCTGAGAGATAGTCCACGCTGTGCACATAGCCGTGCTTTGGGCAATTTATTCTTTCTGGCTTCCTGTTGCTCAAAATACTGAAGTACAACAGAGACTGGTTCCTTCAACATTTAGAATATGTGTATTTTCAGCTGCTATGGGAGACTATAAAGAAATTTCAGTACATACTCAGCAAATATCAGCAATATCAGCAAATCTGACAAACAGTACTTTTTGTCTTTTTATCTGCTAGTACAAAATCCTGATTTCAAATGCCATTTTAAAGAGTTTTCCCGAAGAGATTTCTCCTCAGGTCCCTTAGTAACATGTTTCTCTAATGGAATCTCATGAGAACTTTTTATCTGTTCTTGTATGGCAGGCACGGTCTATTAGAAATCAATTTCAAACATATTTTCCTGAATGGAGCTGCATACTAGCAGCTATTGGTGGTGCAAGTAATACTCTGTCACCAGTGAATCATCTGATTACAGAATTTGGGATGTTCACAACCGGAGAAAATCCCAAACACCAGAAGGCACACATTGCTGATGTCCTTAAAACCTGTCTGCCCCAACCAACTCCAAAAAGCTCTTTGATTAAAAGACAGGACCATTCTTTCTCTTGCAGAGCCTTGTTCTGCTGAGGAGACAGTCCCTCACAAGGCAGAATAAGTAACATGAGAATTTAATGATCATTATCTCTCTTTCCTGCTGTGTTCTTTGTTCTTGTGGCATTAATATTTTGCAGTATTATCTGACCATTTACCTTTCTCAGCTTCCCCTGTACACTTTGTGATCTGAGTACCTTGCAGGATCTTTTGGTCTCCATTATCTGCTTTTCACTGCATTTGTTTCCTTTTGGTATGGATAACCTCTGGTCAATAAATTAAATCTACTTTGTTTCCTACCTTTAGTGTAGGACCTGATCCTCTAACAAAGTTCTGACCCTTCTTATTTTGCGGAGCAGTGTAAGACTTGTCTTTACTGACTTTATGATGATATTACTTCTCACCTGTAACTCTCAGCAGGGTTTAGAAGCATGGGAAGTGAGGGGAAATAATCTACCATTTGCTTTCTCATTGCGTTCACACAGTGGAATTGCTGGTAGGGAATCTGTAATGCCAACGATTTTTCAAATGCTTCCATCTTCTTCAAAATGTTCATTGAATGCTTTTGTTTTCCCACGCTTACATGTGCAGGAAACTGGGTAAAATTTGGTGAAGGACATAAAATTATGACAATTTTTATAACTTGGGAAAATATCTGTTTTCCAGTATGCTATTCACATGAAAATAATGCTTATTAAACTTTTTTAAAAAAAAAAAAACAAAGAAAAGAATGCATCCTCTTTCTGTGAATCAGCACAAAGAACATTCTTTTCCTCCTGGAAACTTACACATGCCTTAGGGGAATAACACATAGAATGACTTTCTTAACCATTTTCATCAGAGTCTGCAAGAAATGTGAGGGGTCAGACACTGAATATATGGAAATACATGGAAATATATGAAAACTGATGCCTTCCGGAGACTCCTGGTCTCACTGCACCAGTAGGAGTAGTGGTATCGAAGCCCAGAGGGAAGCTTGAATCCACAGCATCCCGACGGGTGCCCGTGTGGCCGTGGGAAGCAGTGAGCGCTCCCCCCGCCATTTGCACTTCTGCTCCCAAGTACCTGTGTAGCACCTGCACCGCTCTGTTAGCGAGGACATCATGGAAGAGATTGGAGTGAGGCTGGCAAAAGAAGCCATATAGCAAAGGCTTCGTCGTTCCTCCCTCGTAAGGTCTCTCTCTCCGCCAATTTGCCTGCTGCTTTGTTCCCAAAGGCACATTAGAGAAGAGGGAGCATTTGTTCTGTGTCTGTTTCTTTCTGAATAATGAGCAATCCTTCCTATTATCTGATTAGTGCTTGCTACTGTCCAAATTAATTAAAAACAAAAAAAAATAAAAGAGGAAAATAATTATTTTAGTATTCTACAGTGTTGAATACCTCACACAACACAGCTGCTTGACTGCATGGTTTGGGACAACTACTCTTGACTGCCGCAGCTGTGGGCATGTGGAGGACAGTAATGGTGGCTCTGAGCAAGTGTATTTTCAAGATAAAACCCATTTCTGGTGCAGTTTCTTGGGATTAGGTTTGCAGGAGCCAAAGTACTACGAGTCCCTGTTCCCTGAGGTAAGACTCCTTTGGAAAAATACAATACGCTGTTTGAGGTGTTTTGTTAATAGCATCCAAGCACGCAGGTAGGACGTAGCTCTCCTCCCACAAAGCAAAAAATACATGAACGATTAATAAAAGGTCTTGAATTCAGGGGATTATTCTGCCTGTGACTTAAGCCTGAGGAGGATCATTATCACCAGCCAGCAGAGGATCTATAAATAACCCATGGAGCTGAGTTTAAAGCATTAGTTTAGCCTCTCACTGGAAATTGAGTGCATTGTCTAAGTGTGGTTAGAGGCAAATATTATCTTAAAGCAACTTATTGTTTTACTTCACAGTGGCAAGGAAATAAGCACTTCTTATTATCAGGACAACTGACATTATTTCAGCCCATCACTCAGTCTTGTGGCAGAACAGGAAGAAAGAATGAGGCAAAGCTGCAATTCCCCAGCAAGCACTTTTTCTCAGAAATGGGGAGGAGTGGATATACTAATTCTGAAAAGCCTGACTAATAGTTCTGGAAATCGATTCAGTCTACCCCTTCAGGGGCAGGTAGAGCAGAAGCAGCCGTGCTGCTGCCAGCCCCACGCTGCCACGACCAGCCAGCAGGTCTCCAAGCCACCCGGAATTAGGACTGGGATTGCAGATTACGCGCCAGGTCATGCGGCTGCTTCACTGAGGTTGCCAGCAGAACTGCAGATAGCGCAGGATCGGGATCTTTGGAAGGTGGTTATTTGTCCACAGAGAACTAAGCTAACTACTAGGTAGTTTTGTGTGGAGGATTAAACAGCCATTAGGTGGTAACAACTTTTTGTCACTAACATCTTCAGCCAGACTGGAGCAGTGATAGCCATCATAGGCCTCCGTTCTTCTATGTATCTGTCGAGGCAGGCAGTCTTCTCTTCCATGCCAGACTGAAGAAATGTTATTGTCATAAAAGTTTCTTTTACATGTTTCTGTAAAAGGTGTGCGCATATGCTATCTGGCCAAGTATTTTGCATCTCTTTCAGCTAGCTGGTTAGCATGTAAGTGTTTCCGAGCTTTATCAGATAGTAAAGTTATACTGTTAATCTTAGTCTGCATATTCAACCCCATGCCTGGTAATATGGTCCTTACACCATCAGTGGAAAAATGTTGTATGCCTGCCAATGAAAATATTCAATATTTTTCTTGCTAAAACAGTGATATTACCTCCAAAATTGTTGATAAATGCATATGCAAAAGCAAAGCAGTCCAATACCAAGCTGCTAGAACTGTGATAATTCAAAAATAATGCTTGAATAGGCTAGATCTTCTTTGCTTACCAATTCAACGATTATTTACTTCTTATTAATGGCTACAAAATTTGTTGCATTGTTCTTAAGAACACTTACCACCTCTCTGCTTATATAATCTGTCTAGAGATGCTGAAGCAGCCTGATACTTCCCCTCCTTACAAGATGAGTTGCAGACAAGAGGTAACTGGGAAAAAAAAAGAGAGAAACTTAAAAATACCTTTTTTTACACATAAAAGCTGTATCACTGTACTTGCATAACAGAAATATAACAGTCCATCCAGTGTGAATGTAATGATGTATATACCAGCCTACGGAAATATGGGCAATTGGACAAGCACTACCAGTGCCAGCTACCTGTAGGGAAACTGTCCTTGAAGCCTATGACTGCAGAAGACTGTAATGTTAAGGTGCCACGGCTGCACTCAAACTAGGTCAGACTAGGTCTGCATAGTTTCAGTGAAAAACTCCACTTTCAGTCTACGTATTGTACAATGAAATTAAAAAAATAAAGGGAAGAGGAGGGAAATGAGTTAGCAAAAGCCAGCCATTGTCAGGGCCCCGCACGCACCAGGAGACTCGGCAACCTCTTGCAGCCCTCTGAGGCATCAGGCAGCGTGTCAACGCAGGCAGGGGAGAAAGGCCAGCTCTGAAATGCCATCCACCCATAGCTATATAATGTTGGGTCAGGCTTAGGAGGAAGAGAGATGTGGGAAGCCGCATCAGGACTTCCTCCTTCACTTGGGAGGTGCATTTATGGTCAAGGCCTTCATCTTCGGCCCTTGCCTAAGCTATGTCGCAGGTGTGTCTGTGCTCAGCCTTGTACTTGGCTGATCTTGACCTTGCCCTGCTGAATTGGCTTCTCAGCTTGATCTTGGACCTGCCCCATCACTACAGGCTTGCCTGGCAATCCGCTGGACTGTGGCTGACCCTGGAGAGTGTTACCAGACATGCCCTGCCTTGCTGGAGTCCTGGGGGACTGCACCCAAGCCGGCGAGGTCACCGCCTCTGCTTGTTTTGTCGTGACCCTGTAGTTTGTGGCTCACTTTCCCTTCTTGCTACTTCCAATTACCTCTTAATATTCTCCAGAGATAGGTCAGAAGAATAGGACAGGAAGAATTACAGGCCAGCTAATGGTGCTTTGATAATGGAACAATTAGAGAGTACTCACTTTGTATTCATCCAGAGGACAATAAGGGGATAAAATCAGCCAACGTGGACTTGACCAATACGTTTCAAGTCCAGCTCTTCTACTTTATAGATGGAACATCCAGCTTAATGGGTAGTGGTTAACCTGTAAGTATGGTATAACTTCACTTTAATGAAGACTGTTGATATAGTTTTACTATATTAAGATGTGAGTGGTATTCTCACATGAAAACTAAGAAACACTGGCAAAAAGGTGTTGTTATTAGGTAAGTGTTGAAAGCTCGTGTTCAAAATAGTTTCAAAGTTGGCTCTTGACTGTACCAGACCTGGTTGTGGTCTTATTTAATGTTTTAATTAACAGCCTAAATGACAGACTTTTATGTAACACTCTTTTCAAAAGAAAAACAGTAATTGTTCTAGGAGTTATCAAGAGAAATAAAGCACGTAAGTGAGGCACTCTGTTGTACTTGGAACTCGGTATGGCCTAAATCGGAACATAATGCTTCCTTATTTGAGTACCAATCTCAGTGTCAAAAAGGATTAGGATAAAATTGAGAGGTGAGCCAGTGGTGAGAGGTTTAGAAAATTAGGCCTTTGAAGAAGAGTTGAAAAAAATGGATTTTTTTCTGCATGGGAAAGTGAGAATGTGGAGAAAGATGGATGACAGCAAATGTGTAAAAAAATGTCATTAAAGCATGGTAACTAACTGTTACTCTCCATAACATCAAGAACAGAAGAATTAATCTACTTTCTTTACACCAAGGGAAAAATCCATCTTAAATATTAGAAACAACTTTCTAACTACAGTTTAGCACTGAGAGATTATTTACAAAATTTATAGAATCTGCATTGCTGGACATGCCTAAGAATAGACTAGACAAAAATCTCTGAGAGTTACTAGACTCGATCCCAGAAAACGTAACTGATGGCTGGGATTATACCTAGACCTACATTTCTACGGTTTCTGAGACCTCTGTTGTAGCAAAGTAGATCTTCATTTAAATGGAGTATTCTATAATCAACCCCTGCTACAATGGCCTTAAAATGGTCATTGACTAGTGTCCTGGGTAAGAAAGTTCAATGCATAATTTATCAGTTATTTTGTACACTAGTATGTATATGTAGATGTATATTAATATGCACTTTCCACAACCTGACTGAGAAACTCTCATCACATTTGGCCAACCTATTGACCTCACTGTCTAAAGAGGCAGGAGAGAAAACACATTTAAAAAGCAGCCAGCACTAAGTGGAGTGAACTGTACACATTCAGTATTTCATAATCTGAAAGACCAGTTGTATTTACTGTTATTGCAATGACAATACAAAAACGTATTCCCAGAAGCGTTCCCCGGAATAGAGCAGAGGCTGTTAGTACAGCAGCAAGATGGCCAATCCAAATTCAGGGCAAAAGGAGCTGGGCAATGACCCAAATATATTTTCCTGAGCTATGAATCCATGAGAAATGAACATTTTGGTTGTTTGAGATCAGCTCTCACACCGAACGTTTTATTTTCCTTAACCCCGGCCCGTCCTGATTTTAAATGTATGTCAAAGTTATTTTTTATCCTTGAAAATGAATGAAAATGATTTAATTTCTCATGCAGAGATAAAGATGTATGCATATTTTATATCAACTAATATTTTTTGCTTTTTGCCAGTGCTTTACTTAAAAGCTCATAAAACTCATGTTTTTGTTCTACAAAAAAGGAAAGCCCTTGAGACCTCATATTCCCTGTCTGCACAGAACTGCACAGATGAGGGCAAGCTTCTCATAAATCCCTGCAACCTGAAAGCTGTAGTAAACCTTAGGTTTAACTATGTTCTGGAAGACGGGAAGCGTTTACAGGCATATGCAGCATCAAGAGATGTAACTCTGTTTACCTACATGCTCCAAAGGAACACATACAGAAAGCAGAAGGCATCAGGCCAGGCAATTTGAGAAGCAACCTCTTCATGCAACTCTCTTGTCTTATTACCCACAATCTTCTTTGTTATCTCCACTTTCATCATCAAGGTTTTCAGAAATGACTTAAGTTTGTGCCCAAGATGGCATCAGTGTGAAAAGCTACCACTTTGCTCATCATTTTCCACCTCTCCCAAAATCTCGCATGTCCTGTCACAGGGAAGTTGTCATTTGTGACAGCTTATGCCTTTTCAGTGTCTTCTCTGGCTGCTGTAAAGAGAAGAAGTGATCATCTTCTCTTTACAGCTGTCAGATAGGATTGCTTTTGAAAGCAATTTCAAGCCTTTTTTGCCATGGAGCAGATGGTCTGGCCCTAAACTTGTTATGAACTTAGATTTTGTTTAACATTTTGAGTAGTGGGTACACTGTAGCAATTATTTATGTTCTTTAAGCTCTGTGAAAAAATAAAGCACTCTGTAAGCATTAAGCATCTGTATGTATGGCAACATGACCGTTCCCAAGCGAATACTTGCACAATGTTGAAAGGCCTAAAATGAAAACACTTTTAAGCAGCACAAAATTCAGATATACTCAGATATACTCAGGTCTCCTTTTCATACTTTGCTCATGGGCCTTGCTATGCAATGCCCACTCACCATGCTAATGTCACTCCTCGCAAGTGAAGCTCTTTGGCTGAGCGGGGTATTACCAGGACGGAGGAAGCTAAACTCTGCAAGCTTTGAATAGAAAGGAGAAGCAGCCTTGTACTCGGGACCTGGTAAGAAGCTAGGTAAATGACAAAAAATGGAGTCCAAAATGATCTTTTGTGCAAAAACACAGCGGGAAAGGGAAACAAAAATAGTGAGGAATTTAGTTCCTGAAAAGAAAGTAAGAGAAAGTCACTATTTGTTTCAGTAATTCCATATTTAACAGAGCATTTTACTTTGAAGTCAGTCATCAGCAAACGCAGGTGTGATCCCTTTTCAGTATGTATGTCCTACAATAGGCAAGTACATAGGAACTAGTTTTGTGCAGAAACAGATTTTTAACAGGCTTTAAAACAGATTTCCTGCTGCAGATTTGTCCAGACAAGACTCAAACATACCTCTTTAGCACCTGAAGTGAGAATATATCTTGTCCATCATAAACGACAGTCTCACAATTACACAAAGCTGTGTTTTGTTATCCCCATAAACTTGTTTATCATACATAAACACTGGGGACAGAAGCACTTTCTTAATAAAAAATGACATTTTGAAGCTAAAATTATTGGAGTGACTCCACATGCTGTGATGTTCAGATGAAATCTGAATCAGTGTGATTTTCTTCTACCCATCTAAATGCCATCCAGCTACATAATCTCTGCAGCTCTGAACAGCAACAGAATGGTAACTAGTAGTCTACACTGAAGTTTTTAAATGTCCAGAAAAGAGGGTGTTTGAAAATGGTTTTAGTTTGCAAATGTATTGTATAATTTTATATTAGAAGCCACACACTGGAACAAAACAAACAAACAAAAAAAAAGGCATGTGAGTGGTCTGATGGAAATAATTGCCACTTAAGAGAATTCAAGTCCTCTGGAGAGCTTATAAAATAGTATGAAGCCAGAATTTTCATGAATTTTCCAAACTGGTCATTGGAAGCTTGCTTTTATCATCACATGTAACTAGACATGGCCAACACCTTTCTGGATCTTTCACTATTAAAAAAATAATTTGGTCCACTCTATCCTGGGACTTGCCATAATGCTGTTAAGCTTTCGTTTCTCTGAAGCCGACAGATACCCTGCTCAGACGCAAATGCTGAACCAGATGCCATCAGCATTTTCCTGGCTGTTCTGTCAGAAGATGGTGATTTCATATACCATCTCTAGGCTGCATGTTTCTTTTTCACCTTCTTCCTCAAATCCTCTACCTATGTTTTCCTTCCTTCCTTCTCCCAGGGCAGTGTCCAAGTCTGATACGAGTCAGAACAAATCTTACAGTAACCCTTTTGGCATCTAAAAAAACACTTCCAGCATTCTAGTACAGCTTGTGTCTCAAAATGCTTAATATGCCTCTAATATGCCTGTGATAATACAGAAAAATGTAGATAAAGCTGGAAAAGCAAAACAACTTCTGTTCTGCATGACTTGCCAATGGCTGCAGTTCAAGCACCATTGGCAGTAGCTGTTTTTTCTTCACTTCTGATAGCCTTTGACCTCTTTCTCTCGGTTTGTAAACGCTTCTCTTTTGTTTCAATTTAAAAAAAAATGAACTGACTTTGACAAAAAAACAAGAGTTACCAAGTTGAATTGCTCCTTTTCCCAACAAGGACGTTTGATGCCAGCTTAGAGGCCATCAGATAGGATTGTTCTTTTATAATCTCTAAGTTTTTATAAATATAGCATATGTAGAACAGAATAGAATAGAATAGAATAGAATAGAATAGAATAGAATAGAATAGAATAGAATAGAATAGAATAGAATAGAATAATATAGACTAGACTAGATGTAAAAAAGCACTTACTTTTTTTTAAAGAAAAAGAAAAGTACAAAGGAAAAATGAAGTATTAAGACTAACATACATTTTTGAGTTGTAAATTCTTTTTATCTTGCTAGAAATTAAAACACGATTGGCAATGTATTTAAGAAGAGAAGTCAAGCTTTTGGGAAGTGAGCTCTGGACCCAAATAATTGCCTCAGTCTTTCAGTTCTGCCTTTGATTCTGTCCCTATTTCAAGGTTTTAAAATATGATTTGTTAGTAAAAAGGACCAAGGCACAGTCATAAGTTAAAATATTAGCAGCTATAAATGACCTCTATTAGTTTAGTTATGACATCACATAAAACCCATGTTAAAATACAGTGACCTCAGCACTTCTGTGTTTCGCAAAATTCTAGAATTCTCCCACCTCCATTTTGTTGCTGATATAAAGTTGTATCCTCCGTCAGAGCAGAGATTTTCAATTCCTTTTAGAGCGTCCCTTTCCTGACTACAATGCACCACCTGACTTTAGGGACCAAATATAGGTGGCTAAATTGGAAAGCTCTTGTTACATTCCCTAACGTGGGCATTTAGAATGACTGTTTGAAAGAGCCGCTCCTTTTCTCCATTGATAGATAAAGAAGCTAGGAAGACAGACTCTTAACGCATTACTTAAGATTAGACACCAGAAGTTAGGCAGTGTGATAGTCTCCTTCGCTCCTATTACTGCCCACTGCAGGATGTTCACCTGAGCTCTGAAGTAATTTAATAATAATGATGTAAATGACTTGGAGATAGATAGATTTTAAAGGCTCTTTGCATTTATTACTGAGATAGTTTTGTAGTCTGTGCCCTGAAAAAATGACACGTACAAATCAGCTGTAAGTGCTGTTAGTACAAGTAGTCACTAGACCACAACGACGGTGTTCAGGAGGGAACCGGCCATGGAAAATGAGTTATTTGTACAAAGAGGTAAGGTTCTACAATAGCTTTCTAACAAAGGCGGAAAGAGAAGCAGGTAAAACACCTAACTACTTTCAAGACAGGTCCCTGTAACTTTAGGGAGAGAATTTTGTAGCACTAACTGGCAGCCAGGCAACTACTCTAGATGCCATGCCTTGCCCTTTTTCTAAGGGCGTGGACCTGCCACGAAGAAGACAGTGGAGGATGATGTAATTCTGAGATATTTATCCATTCCAGACCTGCCTTTGCCTGTAAAAGGGTTTAAATGTTTTTTATTTCTTAATTTTGGGTTAATTCTGATAAGAGGTTTTATGGCTGGGAGCTAAGTAGGTTTGTGGCATTATACTTGCTGAAATATAATAAAAGACAGTGATCGCTGAATTGTATCTCTGGTTTCCCGAGACTATTCCCTTCATTTTAGTTAGAAGTACTTCTTGTGTCACAAGACTACCGCATTTCTCAGCTACACAAATCTTAACACCTTACTTGCTTGTTTACATGGCAATTTAGAAAAACAGTCTCCTCTCACATGATCTTCTCCTAGCAAAGCTAGCTAGAAACGTGACATATAAAATAATTCACCAACACCACTATTTCCTTTTAGATTTCAGAACAGCTCTTTTTTCTTCTCACTCAGTTTCATAATAAATTATTGTGATTCTGAGGTCATTTGTAAATCAGAGTGCAGCACTAAAAAAATCAGGCTACGTAAAATTAGTAAGTTTTAACAGAAATCGGGCAACTTGTAATTTTTTAATATAGGGAAGCTCAGAAGAATATATACATTTACTTTTAATACCAAATTTGTGTTTGGAACAATGCCCTCCGCCAGTCAGTTTTAATAGGAACATAGGATCTGCCATGCTCCATTAAGCCACTGATCCATCAAGTCCCATATTCTCCACTCTGCTTGGCAAATGCAAGATGCTTCAAAAGAAGGCAAATTGCCTGTCGTGCACTTGGCCAACTTTTCAATTTGAATAGTCCATTGTGCAAAAGCCATTCCATTCTTCATGTCAAGTCCTTGTCCCACATGGTTACAAATGTTAAAGTAATCAAGTGGCATGAATGACCCAATGTACCGTTTTAATAATATTTAAGGCCATGTTTATGCTCCGATTGGGTCTGTTTCTCTTGAACTGTCAATTGGTTTTGTGTACAATGCTCCTCACATTCATTCTCGTTACATCTTCTATTTCTACCCTACTTCAATTCAGCAGCTGAGCAAATCGACAATATTCACAAATCCCCACAATTTTGCGTCAGTCTTAAAAAATCAGTTATGATTTTAAATAGACATTAGAGACTATTTCTATTAAACAGCCACTTGATGTAACAAAACAGCATGCACCGACCAGAGCATTACACTAGTGCTCCACTGAAATTCCTTCATTTGAATCACATTCTACTGCTGCACGGGAGTATCTTTCAATTTCTGAGGTTAAAAAAGTTTCTAATTCAGATCTCAATACTTTGCGGTTTTGACCCATGCCAAACAAATGCTAATGAATTGCTGGCTAAGGGACCTGGTGTGTTGTTAGATACTAGAAACCACAGGAAGATATTTTCATTATTTCTTTTGATATAATTTGCCCATTTATTTGTTTATCACTTTCTGGGCATAACATTTTTGTCTTCTTGTTCTCTGCTGTTTCTCTTCAGGATTTCATTTACCATCCAAGGGCCTGGGATATATTTTGCAGTGTTTTCACCCTTCTTTTCCTTTTGCTGTCTTGCACCTTGGTTATAATTTAGGAATCAGGGTTTATCAAACCATCTCAGACTTGTTGGTTAGGTCCACCCTCCTACATCAAGAGTATCTTATACTCTGGGCAACATACAGATATCAGAAGGCAGAGCAATAGGAGAGGACTGGAAAATAAGGTCAGAAGCAGTACTATAGTGACTGGTACATTTTATATATCTATTTATAGTCTAGGATTATATTATATGTTCTGTACTGTTGTGCTCCCTGCCACAGGGGAAAGAGGACGCAATGAGACAGTGACTGTATACCTATATAAGAAGCAGAAGGACAAAACTTTCCAGATAAGTATGTGAAAAGAGACGATAAATGAATACTATAAAATACATATTTTCCTTTTCTTACATAGGCTAGTTTAGGTAGAGCTTCCTTTTTTCACCACTGCCTCGCAGAGAGTATCTGAGGGATCTGATAGCTCTAAGGGACCACGGGAGACAATAAATATACGAATATAATACAAGGGGAAGAGAAAGGTAGAGGAGACAAATGGAAGAAAAATTTTATACAAAACAGGGAGCGGCTGAGAGGGCAGAAGAGAACAATCACAACTTTGACTGAAGTCCAGTAAAACAACATATCAAATGCAGCAAGGATTGATCCAAAAGGCCCAGGTAACATGTCTCTCGACATCTCCTCCCCTGTTTCAGACAGAATCCATGGCAGTGACAGGTATTCTCTGCCAGGGCTTTGCTGCTGGACTGGCACCAAATGTCTCAGTGAGAACTTCTGATAGCTGTTGCTCCGCTGTGCAGGGATGGCAGCGCAGGGGACAAGAGGAAAGATGGGCAAAGTAACGGAATGTAAGTAGGGAACTTATATGGGAACAGCAAGCTTTACATGCCTTGGCACACAAAATTTCCTGCTTATTTTTTTTCATGGGATGAAGAGTCAGGTTTAAGATCTCAGTTTGTCATACGGATCTTTCAGTTCCTGCAAAAGTCACGGACATCCTAGTGCTTTTTATCTGGATTTTATTTGTGGTCTCAACAAAACTGGATGCTGATTATTTAATTGGCTCAGCATAATCAGACAATGGGGAATCTAATAGAGCTACAGGGAGACACCGTTAAGGAAACTGTCTAGCAGTCCCTTCATGATCTAATGAGCTCCGTTGTATTAATTGTGGGGGTGTCATGGGGAGAAAAGGATGAAAATGCTGATACACTCATGCTTGCTTCCTTCCATCCCATCTCAATATCTACCTTATTTCTGTGGTGATGTTGTCTTTAAAGATGATCGAAATGAACTGTTGCCTCCTTCCCAAAATCTTTTTCATTTTCTCCTGTCTCACTGGTTTTGGACAAGTCAGCGTATCATTGTTGGCCTTTTCAGAATTTTGCTTGTGTTCACAATCATTTTCACCCTCCCCTTTTTATAATGCAAATGTATGTAATTGGATGTCTTTTATCTGATACAAGGATCTGTGTTACAAAGTGTCAAGAAGAAAGAACAGAGCAGTCAAGATACATTTCTGTCACTTATGTATGACTGAGACACCATTTCTATCATGTGCAATCAATCCATTTCTGAGTGTCAGACAAAACGGGTACCATAGCAGATTCGCTCTTGCTAAAAGGTTTGGTAAAATTATACTGAATTATGTTAAGCACTATCTGAATCTGAAAATGGACTGTTCAAAACTGGGCAAAGCTAATAGCCTGTTGTAACGTGAAAGTGCCTCAACTGTTAAGAAGTTAAAGGGTTCCCCTTTGATGGCTTATGATCTAATTTCAAAAATAGAAAGTCTGAGTGTGTGAGGTTCCTGAACTTTTTTTATCTAATATTGCAGGCTTGTTATTTTTTGATTATTACATATGTAAAAGAGATTTTATTAATTTCAGAATCCAATTTTGGCCACATTTTTATTTTTGCAATTTTTAAAAATACCCTATGTCTTTTAACATGCTGTTTTTACAGGCAGGATGTCTATTTACACGTGTGTTTTTAACAAGCCCTTGAATAATCTTTGGATCTCTTCAGATGAATTCCATAGATTTCACATGATGCCCACATCAAAGTCCACAATGTGCAGATTCCTAATTTTCCAAAATCTCTGACTTGCCAGGCATATATTTCTGTCAACAGCTGTTTCATCTGATAAAGAAACCATTTGTATCACTTTTTCCTTATAGACAAACTTTGATGCTCAGTATTCCAATTGTTCAGTGTCTACGTTTTACTATTAAGATGAAATTTTATTTGAGCTCTCTATTGGTATCAAATCCCTGTGTTTTTTTCCCCTGAATCTAGAAGCCTGGAAGCCTGGCGGGGGGGTGGATTTCTAGACAAAGACTTCATTGTTGCAGGTAGTTTCCACACAGCAGCTGTGTTAATGTAATGACAAATATTGGGGGAGATGAAAATACCTCTGTTATGGACATATAAATGCTTTCTGCATGAAAGACATTTCCTTACGTCTGTCTGTCATGTTATTGCAAAATAGTTTGCCTTCTACTGCTCTTCTGCTGAATAAGCATATCTGGTCTGATTTTCTGAGTTTTAATGTAGCAACTGTAGTTGCCGTTTACTCCTAAAAACCAGGACATGGGTGTTTTAAAAATTAATGCAACCTATGGGGGTCTCCTGAGATTTTCTTTTCCTCCTTAATTTGTCTGAGGTACCAGTCCAGCTGGATTTGGCTGTGTTCTGAAACCCTGGGAAAATTTCTTCCAGCTTTTCATGAATGTGGGTTACTGTTTTTATTAAAAGCCAAATATGAAATTCACACTCCACTGAAAGTGGCTGTAACATTTCCATCCACCTGAACTCACCAAAAAAGTGACAAAATCCTTAAAGGTTTTTGCTTTGCTGAAGTCAGAAAGTGATGTCGGAAATCTGACTTCCATACCTCTGTGTCAGTACCTGGTCACACATGCTAGGGTACCACAGGGACTGCTGAAAGACAGCAGTGCTGAAGTTCTGTAACCTTGCTTTCACCTCTACAACCATCTTCCTCCCCAAAACACATATTAATTGAATGGGACATCTACCTCTTACCTACAACAGTAGAGTTATTCTAGTTTTCATGGCAAAAGATATTGCATCTTCACTATATTTTAAATTGGCTTCAGGGAATAAGTACTGTCATGTTTCCCTTTTCCCACACTTTCCCATTTTCCCTGTCAGTCACTTTGAAGATTGTTACCAGTAAGCGTAATTTCTTCTCACAGAAACATCCTGTTCGGTTTGTTTTCTTTCTTTCTGTTATTGAGCACCTCTCAACTGCTAGAAACATTGGCATTTCCTTGCTCTCTTTCCTGAAAAGTGGCTTTTCTTACATACAAGGCAGGAAAACTGTAACAGAAGTATATATAGGAATTATTTTCATTTCATGACACAGAATATGTATATGGAATCCCCAACGCCTGAACTTGGCAGGAGTGAAATGCATCGTGTGCTATGCAAAAGTAGTCTCTTGGCATCTTGTGGCTACTTTAATCAGACAACTATAGAGCTTCACAGTGTCTCTTATATTGATTCTGATTAATTCCTAATGAATGTCTCTGAGGGCATCTTATTTCAGAGATAAGATGTGGCCTCTTCATAAGAAGTTTGTTACCAAGGGTCTTAAGACCAATCCACCAGTTGCCAGTATTATCTCCTGGTCACTTGAGAACAATGATATTCAAAGTGCTCAGTGTTTGACTGTGCACTGAACAGCAAAACATTTCAAGGGTAAGAATTACTTGGTAGAGCTGGAAACATGATTTTTGCCATACCAGATACCGAGCCGTTTTTTCACTTGGCCAAAAATGACTTGGGAGCTCTGCAGGAGGATGTACTCCCACTCATAGCACAGCTACACCACTTAGCAGGATCTTCTTTTAATCGCCTCTTCTTGTAGTTGTCCATTCCTCCCATATAGCAAAGAAGCAGTTTTGGATGACCCACCGAGTTGCTGTCACTCAAATAGTTAGCACCTGTGGTCGAGTGTTATCACCTATTCCACAGCAGCCCATGGAAGGAAAGATTACATTTTCAATCAGCACTGTGCGCTGTGGTATTTGCTGCTCTTCCAACAAGAGGAATTTAATGCTTTGAGGTATGGCAAGTAGTTAGTACCAGATGGTATTTATCCAAGGGTTTTGATGCGATTTAAGAAAATTAGGTTCTGAACTATGACAGAATCAGGTAATCTTTCAGTCAAAATCGCCAGACATCCTGGACAACGGAGCTGTGAATGGTGCAAGCCAGGATGGATTTTCTCCTCCTCAGGGAGCCATGCCTGTCACTCAGATTTGTCTTTTTTAATGGTAAGCTGCTGTTCAAATTTCTTCCTGCTAAGGTGTCACAAGGGAGAATGCGTTCACAAATTAAAATATATTACAATATCAATTCACAAAACAATGTGAAAAATCCACTTGTTTCTTGGTTTAAAATTCATTGTGAACTGTTTTAATTAATCACATGACCTGATTCTTGCTATTATTTTTATTATGTCCTGCTTCCCCTATTCCGATCCCCACAGTGACTCAAATCCTGCTCCCCCAATTACAGAAAGATCAAACTGTGTCCAAATATATTCAGACTTAATTACTTGCACAGGACCGAAATCATTGGTAATTTGCTAAAAGAAGAGCTACTCTACTGCATACACCCATTGCAACTCTCAGTCTTGTTAGCTGAAACACTGAATACACCCATGTGATAAATTTTTCTATCAAGCAGCAAGGGGACAGCAGGGTGCATTGCATTCATCCACCCATATCTGAAGCACTGTCAAAAAGAAAACTTAGCTGTTAAAGATGTTGTCCTGTGACAATAAATTTACTTACCACATGGTTGCAAGCACTCCACAACAGGCTACGTTTGCAAGGAGTATTGACTGACACAGGGACAGGGAAACTCATTTAAGGAAGAAAATCCAGCCTTATATGTAAATGATAAGTAAAACAAATCTTTTGAAAGTATACTTTTTAAAGTTTATAAGATACATACAGTCCCCAGGGCAATGCCCAGACAAGGGAATTGATTCTGTAGTCTTCTTCCTAGTAGCACTTCTATTAACCTCTAAATTCTACTAGTGTGAGTAAAAAGAGAGGAATAAAACTTACTTGGCATAAGCTCAGGATCCTGTGGATTTGTTCAAAAGTGTGGATTTGTTTAAAGACATATCTGGCTGGCCTTAGAAAAAAGGAAATAACAGGTGCAAATATATAAATGTACACACAGTTGCCGCTTAATGCAAAAAAAAAAAAAAAAAGAGAGTATTTGTCCATTCTGTCTAGACAGACATTTTGCAGACCTTTGAAAGTGTGTGTAGTATCTATCTAATGGTTTTATTGGCAGGACACTTCAGTAGCCTTTTAATATCATAAAGTAGACCACATAATACAACTGCAACACACAGCTCTGAGGGCCTGGTTTCCAGTAGGTGATCTGACAGTATTTTATACCCGCTCACTTTGCATGGGCCTGAATGGCTGCACAGCGTGCATGAAATTACAGGCTCGAGTCTCAGGAATTTATCTTTTCATCTCATTTAAGAGCCTTAAACCATAATATTAGTTCTGAGGCTGGGATCTGCTTACAGATCAGTGACATCACGTCACTCCTCCTCTTTTCTTCGTGCCGATTAACCTGTTTAGACTTTCATAGAAGTCCTTGATGTAGGAGCTAAATGTCCTTGAAAACACTGGGTTCTTGGCAAGTAGGCAAATTCCCAGTATGAGGCAAAGAAGGCCAATTTTGCTTTCATTACACTGTTGCTATTCCCACTAACTTCCCAATTTTCATGAAAGTAGTACACACACACGTTAGAGAAGGGTTCAATGTACTGCACGACCTGGATTCTATTTCTAGCATTACCGTGAGTGTCTTTTTGCCTCTCTTCACCCGTCACTTCAAGCAAATAAAAAACAGTTTTGTCTCTTGAGAGAAGATACTCTTACTTTTTTATAAAGCAGGAAAATAATAATTTGTCATAATCATATGACATACAAGGTTGTTCTGCAAGGGAAATTGTTACCAGAAGTTTCCGGGATCTTGCTGATTCTTAAATCTAAATCACTTATTTTCAACATGAAGGTCTTAGTGTCAACAATCCAATTTTCAACAGGCAGGTTAGATTTATTTTCAAATTAACACTGTCCAAATGTACCTCTCAGAGAAATTCTGGTAAGAGAAAACCCCTGAGCATATTCATTAAATGACCTTTTTCCCCATCACTTGTCACAGTCTTACCAATTTGCATATCCACTCCGTTAGGTGCCTGAATACTCTGAATGTATTTCCTGAGATTTTTGTATACTGAATGCCAGCTGTGCTATCTGCTTTCGTATTTCAGACCTTTACTCCATTCATTTGCCTAACTTAAAGAAGCTGAAAAAAATGGGAGAGAGAAATATGGAACTCGTGTTTTTGACAATATTTCAAGGAAATTTATTGCTGTGGGTTCTTTAGACAGCTAATTTCAATTTAAAGAGCTATTTTTTGATCACTCCCTTCCATCTGAAGAATACTGCCAATAGAAATTTTAAAATCTGAATCGCATATTTCTCGTAATTTTGAGGAGGACAGAAAAATTCCACCAGAGAGTAGTCGATCTATATAAACAAACCCCTGTTCCAATCTAATTCCATCCTGTCTTGATCAAGCCGGTCCGGTGAAAAGAATGAGGGATTGTAGTCTGGCTGCAATTCCAACTCGAACATGAAATACTTATGGCATTAAATCCATGTCCTAAAAAACAAGAGCATAAAGAATAATCTAGCACCTTCAGTAATATAATACCATATCTGCTATGTTTCACTATTTGCTGTAAATCTTTCAAGCTTTTCTGTTCAGTCTCTGTCCTTACAGCAGCATACCTTTCATTATTTCACTCCCATCTAAGCAACTTCCAGGAAGCAGTTTTCTAAATTAAAATGACATCACTTCAAAACCCTGTAAATTCAAGTCAGTGTTCACAAAATGTACTAGATTGGCAGCCTTTGACTGTAAAGTCTTTAACCAGCTGAAATAACAGACGGCACACGGTTCCCTGTATTGCTCTGCCTGGTATTTCAAATCTACTCATCCTTTCTCACTTGCTTTCTGCAGTTTGGCTATGTTGACATCTATCTGATACTTTGATAACATTAAATATTTTTGAGAAGAATAGTGATTTTGGCATTGTTGACGTTATTAACGTTTTCAAAAATGTGTAAATGACTTATGAAGAGAAATCCCTTTTCAAGAACATTCGGCCATGCCCAGGATTTCGAAAGCGCAATTTCACTACTATTAGGTCTCTCACTTGTTCTGGTGTTTCTCAAGTGTAGCTTCTGCATTTTATTTGTCTAAATATGGCATTTTGGTGCCTCAACCATACCACTAAGACACAGCAATGATTTTTAAATTCTTACTGTCAGGTGAGGCAGCGATGGCTGAAGTTTAATGAGACAAGGATTTTTATATCCCTGTTCCGATACCATGTTCTGGTAGCAGTCTGATACTTCAAAGTGTGGCAAATTTTCTATACAGAATTTTATTGTGAATGAGATTGTTTCCCTACACATTTCAGTTGGAAATGCAAATATTTCTAAGCATGTAACCATACAAAGTACATTTGAGATTTGTAATGGATCCTTTTGTTGCCATCCTGGCTGTTTTTCAGGTAGGGGTTTTCCCCCCTTCAAACAGAAGGGAAAATTTCTCCGCTATTATTGTGCTATAGAGTTCAAATGCAAGCAAGTGCTGGCCAAAGCTGACCAGAAAGCAAGTGAAGCAGGACGGGCAGGATAAAGAAAAGCACTTAATTTAAATGCACATTAGGAACCATGTAACAGTATGGTGAGAAAGAGAAAAGGATTTGGTCAATTTTTCTTACATTGTCCTTTTCCTTCAGTACCAAGAAGGAATGCTCACTTCCCTGAAAAATTTGACTGGCATTTCCTCTCTAACCAAGGCAGTGAGGGGAATCAGATTTGTCAGAAGTCCATGTTGCAGGGGTATTGTCTAGCAGAAAAAGTGGCCTTCTACACAGCATTTATAGTGCTATACCATGACTTTAATAAGTTTTTTTTTGCCACTGTCTCACATGGCTTCCTCAGAGGCAAACTACAGAAACAGTTTAGGTGAAAGTTCTGCAGCATGAAATATATACTGCACTATACAGTATTGTAATTACTTGGAGAGTTATCATCATTTTACCTCTTGAAATGGAGAGAAGTATCATGAAGGCTTCCGCAAGGATGACTCACAAGTCAAGTATTATCAGTGACTTGGATAACTGAATAGATAGTAGTCATTACCTTTCATTGTAGAAACAGCAAACCCATCTCTATTTAGACAATGCTCAAATCATGAAAAACGCAGCCCATAGAACACATAATTCAAATTAGTGATGGGAAGCGCAACAGAAAAAGCAAGAACATGACTTTGTTTAAATGAAGAACCAATATTAATCCTCTCTTTTAACTATTTCTGAAAAGAAAATAAACCTTGATTTCTGAAAGCCTTGCTCTGAGCATACATTTGGGAAGCAAGAGCATTTCTCATCTACTTTCAGCTGTACTTTCATGTTTTGTTCTCAAGGGAAATTCTAGAGGCAATTGAAAGTCCATTCCTGTAGCCCACTGTAATAACAGAGGATTTTTTGAAAAAAAAGTAATACAATATGGGCAGTATCATTTTTTAAGTCAAAGGGCCCCTGCAAACATACAAGGTTTGATGCAAACAGATTGTTGTGTGGCTACACTCTTAAATATCTAACACTGATACAGTATGTATAATTAGGTTAGACACCTAGACTGTCCTAAATGAATAACCCCAAGTACTTCAAAGTTACAGTAGCTATGCTATATATTAGTTTCTTAGAGAGCAAAATTTGCTCTACCATGTACGTAATTGCACTGAAGCTCAATGGGTTTTTGCATGCGACAAAAGACATAAAAAACCACTTCCCTAAATAGTTCAAGATGCAAACTAATTAAACTGACGAAAACAAAACCTAATTCTTTCTTCAAAGCTGTAGCTGAGTAAATTATCTCTGTGAAACTCTTGGTTGGCGTTTCCTGTGCTTCATGAGTATGAATTTTGTACATATGGAAAACAACAAAGGCAAAAACACGGCTGATGCTGAAAACAAGTGTACAGTGTGAGGTAACAAGTGTTTTATGCTAAGAAACTACTTAATGATGCTCAGCAGTGAGAACTCTATCTAAGCAGTCATACTTGGATTTAAAGTCCACTTTCTCTGAAGCAATTGGAAAGCTTACATGAATTTCAGTTTCAGTAGGACCTGCGTTTTTGAATACAGATTCATGCAAATTTATACTGATAGCCACGTAACGCTTCAAAAAAGTTTAAAGCAAGAGCAAAATGGCATCTCAGCAGGATGTAGCCAAAGGAATAGCTTTACTGTATATATAAATCAACACATGTAGTCTCTGTGTACGTACCGTTCTGCATACTCTGTGTATAAAAACACACATACCCTGCCTCGATTTTAATGGGGTTGCATTTTTGTCAGAGAATAGTTTTCCCTCTACACCAAAAAACTCATCATAGTGAAAGAGGTAGTATATCTCCATACACCAAGAATCTTTGTGACGGGTACCTATAGAGCAGAATTACCTCTGATTACACGAAATGGGCGTCTTAACACTCTCCCACTGTTTTTTCAGTTTGACACCACGCAGGATTAAAGCGGCCAAGTCTGGGCCAGAGACGCCTGGAACACTTTGGAGATCTCGGCTCGGCTCTTACCACCGGTAAGCCCGTCAAAAAAAAAAAAAAAAAAAAAAGAGCCTCTTCCCACCTGAGCGTTTTAACTTCAAACTGTTCCCAGCGCTGGGCGGAATATTTCTCGGAACAACGGCCGAGCATTAAGGCGCATTCGAGCCGGCTGTCCACCCCTCTTCTGTGCGGGCCATTTTAGAGAGAACTACCTCGCCGGCGGCAGCCCACCGCCTCACCGCCCTTACTGCTCCGGCTCCCCTCAGAGCTCGGTACCGCGGGCGCCTCCCGAGGACTCCCTACAGCCCCGGCGACACCCGTACCCGAAGACCCGGCGTGCGGGGAGAAGGTTTTACCTCAGGGCCGGCGGCTGAGGGGACACTTGTAACGACCCTGTGGCGGGAGCCCCGCCTCCCCCTCACCCCCCCCCGGGCTGAGGCGGCCGTTGGGCGGGCGGAAGGGGGGGGGGGGGCGTCCCCTCCTCACCCGGAGCGCCCGCTGCGGTAGGCGGCTGCTCCTCTCCGCCGCGGCTCGCCCCTCTGCCTCAGTAACGATGCCGTCCTAGCGAGGGATGATGACAGGGAGAGGAGAGGGGCAGAGCCGCCGCCGCTGCCGCCGGGAGCCCTGTCTCTTGCTCGCCTCCCCGGCACTTCCCGGCTCCGCATCGCGCCGCCTTCCTGACGGGCGGCAGGAGGAGAGGGCGGAGGGGCGGCGGTGGTTTTATGGTGAGGGTTTTGTCCTCTCCAGGTGCTCTGTCCCCTGCCGGGCAGGGCTGTCCTCCTCCTCCTTCTCCTCCTCCTGCCTCCTTCCCCGCCACACACGCTGCCGGACGAGGCCGGCTGGGAGCGGGAGCAGGAGCAGCCGGCACCGCCGCCGCCTGAGGGGACCCTGACCATGTCGAGCAAGAGCAGGAAGAGCAAGGAGCAGGGGAGAGTGACCTTCCCCCCGCAGCAGCAGGAGGAGGAGGAGGAGGAGGAGGAGGAGGAGGAGGGGGCAGAGGAAGAGGAGCAGCAGCGCCGGCGCCGCGGCTGGAGAGGCGTCAATGGGGGGCCGGAGCCCCCTCCGCCACCTCAGAGAGCCGTAAAAACCCTCCGGGAGCCCTACGGCTACTACCCGCCCCCCCCCTTTTGCCAGCACCATGTAAGTCGGGCGCCGGGGGTGGGTTAAGAGGGTG
The DNA here is from genome assembly GCA_017639485.1 of Pluvialis apricaria. Classification (NCBI taxonomy): domain Eukaryota; kingdom Metazoa; phylum Chordata; class Aves; order Charadriiformes; family Charadriidae; genus Pluvialis; species Pluvialis apricaria. Next base: position 78,165,595 of record CM030010.1, read on the forward strand.
CTGGACGGCAACTTCTCCACAGGAGACGCGGTTTTGGGGCGGGGGGGGGGGGGGACGACAGACGGACGCGGCCGTCGCGTCCCCGGCAAGTTGTGTTGCTCGGCCCCGGGGCGCCCCGCTCCGTCCCGCCCAGGCGGGCCCGGCGGCGGTAGCGTAGCCCGCCAGCCCGGCCGGGCAGACGGCGGGCGCGACCGGTGCAGCGAGAGGGGAGACGGGGCGGGTTTGCCATGGCTGAGGTGCGGAGGCTTCGGGGAAAGTGCCCTGAGGCGGGGGGGAGATCGTCCGGTCGCTACCTGCTCTCCGCCCCCTCCTCCACAGCCCCTCGGCTTTGCTCCGGCAGGTAGCAGAGGGCAGGCGGGGTGCTGGGGCATCAAAGATTTCATCTCTTATTTCTCCTTTCTTTTTTTTTTTATTTTTTTTTTTTTTTTTTCCTGGCTGCTAGCATAGCTGCCGAGAAAACACTAACTGTTGGCTCCGCTCAGGTTCAGAGAACCCATTGCACCCTTTTTGTACTAAGCGATGCTAACGCATCCCGTTCATATTTTTTTTTTAAAAATCTAGGCTGCCATAAAAGCAGACTCCCCACAGAAATCTAGGACGCCTGTGCGGAAAAGCCTCGGTTCTTGAGATGCACCTTATCCTGTTTGATGTTGTCTTCGGAAATTTCAGTTTGTTGCTTTTTAAGATGCAATCACGTATATATAAATACTGACCGCGGCTAGACTTGCTGCAAGAGAAATAAATTCAGTTTTCCTAACGGGGATGTTAACTTTCTGTTCTCTGACTTACAAAATGTAGGTTGTGCATGAATTATTCACTTATTTTTATAACACACTGCAGTTTAGATAGACTCATCTCTGAGGATTACTTGAGTATTTTATACTTTCAGGACAATATTTAATTCTTAATTAAATATTTTAATTATGGGATGACAAACACTTTATTTTGAGTTTTAAGATAACATATTTAGCATTTATAGAAGAAGCCTTAATTAAAATCACCCTAGAGACAACTGTAAAGTACAGAAATAATTAGAGCAGCGCTTAGAATGGGATAAGCACAAATAAAAGTGGTTTCTACCATCCCAGTGCAGAAATTTTTCACAAATACCCTGTACCCAGCAATCCAGACTTCAAGTGAAGGAGGCTTTCACACTTCTTTAGCTGTCTGAAAGTTAGTTGCGCGTAAACTGTTTGTCTAGGCTCCCTCTGTAGTTGATGGGATGAGAGAGGAAATAGCAGTGGGCAAGCCAGCGTAGTCACGTATCTTCTTTCTTGAGGTGCCTGCCTTTCTCCATTCACCATGAAAAGAGCCTAGAGGATTAGTTTAGGCTTGGACACTTTATTTTTAGACAGTTGAAGCTAGTTCAGATGAATTATAAGCTATGACTGTTAAACTTCTGGATCCCTTTTAGGTTACTGACCTAGAACTGTTGGCATATTCCTTTCTTTGAGAAATGGGTATTATGCCACCGGGGACTAAACCTAGAGTTCAGTTTGCACAGCTATAGGCATTTGAGCCTGGAGCAAGCTCCGTCTGTTGGAATTGCTTCCCAGTATATAATTCTTGTGGATCCTGTCCTGGGAGTCTATGACAGCAGTGATTGCGAGCCAGTGCCCAGTGGACCGACAAAAGAGCTGACATTAATCAATGTAATAGGAGTGTATTGAACTGACAGGGCATAGCGGCAAAAGACCCACATTTCCCCTGTTATGTGCCCGTGGTCAGCCTTGGCACAGCAGCAGGATTTTTCTTCTGGGGTAATGTTTTGTGTTTGGTGCTAATGCCTAAAATCATAGCATATGTTAATGAAATAAGTATGAGTATCACTTTGCTCATAATGCGCTCAGATTGACACACGTAAGGCTTTAGTGTGCACAAAGTGAGTATGAGAATCCTTGACTGGAAGAAGTTGTAGTCTAAATATTTAGTACTGACAAACAGCGCAAGGGGAAAGAGGCGGGAAGATGTGAAGTAGTTTGCACAAGAAGATGCACTTAGTTGGTATTTGAAATGTCTTCACTGTGAAAGCTGTAACCTACGCAAGGTGCCTGTCAATGTACAGCTGGCTCCCTCCTGTGCCACATACTGCTGGAAAAAGTAATTAACCTCAGATTCCCACTAAGACTGCAGACTGGATGTAATACTTGTTTCACAAGGTACTATATGTCCCAGTGGGAAAAAATGTGGACAAAACCTGTAAATTAAATGTAGTAGGCATTGGATGCCTGATTTCCTGAGTCTCTCTGAAAAGCATAGCTTAGTTTCCTGAGTGGAATAACAGAACACAAATAAAGGGCTGAGTGTAAAAGGGGCTTTAAAATTCTTTGTTGCTGCAGCCCTGTTAACTTGGTTCTTTTCCTGGTGAGATGTTTGCCTTTTTCTTTGTGTGCGTAGATGCACTCCTGTCATCAAAATATAGTCCTTTTTTCCCCCAGGAATTCAGATGGTTGGTATTTTCTGTTGAGGAGTTAGTGAAGAGTAATGGTAGGGAAAAAGGTCTGCATAATTTGTGGGGCGGGAGGGGAAGGAACAAACTAAGTGTGTGTACACTTCCTGATATCTCATTGTGTTTTGTTCCATTTTTTGACTAATTCTTTCCAGTTTGGAGCCAGAACTTCTGTAAACTGACATGAGGACATTTTGGATGATGGATTGTGTCATTTCAGACCAGTGGGAGAGTATAGACCTGAGTCAGATTGTGCAGCTGGCCTGATTTATGTTCTGCTGTTCAGCTGAATTAGCCTCCCTCTTCTGGAAAGCCCAGCCAGTAGTTCACAGAAGGGAGAAGGAAGCTTTCATTTAATACACTTTAGATTTGGTGCGGGGATTCCCAAATTGTGTGGAACATGTGCAAGCTTCCATACAAACATATGTGAATGTGACACTATTTTTACTGGTGAAGAAACAGATTTACCAGCAGCCTCTTCTGGCATGTGGCTGTAGCAGAGCTTGGAGGGATGGCAAAGCTCTCATTTGGGAGAGGCAGCGAGGCTGGGAGAATTGCCCCTCTAACGCTGCCTGTGGCCCTGTACAGAGCCAGGAGCTGCTACCTCACATGGAGCAACGGTCTTTTCCTGTGATGGTAACAAAGCAAACGTGTGAGATCGCTTAGTTTAAGAGATGTCAGGAGTCATGAGCTAAAATGCTGCTCATATGTATGTGCATGTCTGAGCACTTGCTTTTGGGAGTAAGGCAATTATCATTTTTAATTTTAAAACTGGGACCTCAGAGGTTACTTTTGGCAGAACAAGAGGCACAATCCACATCTCCTGTGCAGCTGACTCTGGTGGTGTTGCTTTTTAAATGTGTGTGAGCATTGGTGTTTCCATGATGTACTTATCTGAGCTGTCTATAATCACTAGACTCCATTTCCTTTTCAGGGCTAGAATAGAATCAAGATCACTGATATTGCACTGCAGTTTAGCAGTAGGATGAACTGCTTGTAAATCGTTGATGCCATCTTTTATTGCATTTAATAGTTCTGGGAGAATAACAGGCTGTTCTTCAGTACAGATGTTAGAAAATGCTCTATGGGTCTGGGAAGGCCCGGAATGAAACTTGTTTCTCCAGCGTCTCACTTTTTTCTTTGGTTGTTTTTTGTTGGTTTTTTTTTTTTTTTTTTTTTTTTAATAACTTATGCAGTTTGCAATGTTAAAAAATAGACTTTGGAACAAGATTATAAATCTTTTGAACTGCTGTTGATGAGATAATGAGAGAACACAAGGAATTCTCAGGTCAACTGTTTGTCCCATGTTTCTGTCCTTCTGCTACAATTCTGAAAGTTTGAATGTGAAGGGATGGGTAGGCTATCAGAGTAGAAATCTGTAATTGAAATAATCCGTGGTAGAAGCAGAGGAATCATAATGCTTACTCCAGTCCTTTGCAGTGGCTGTGCTGCTCAAATTTCTAGCCTTGTATGTAGGAGTAACTGTCCAGACAACAATACGATGCAGTGTAAGGTCATAGTAAATGTGCTGCATACGAAACACAAGAGACAAGTGGCCATTGCTTGTTTAGTGGAATTTTTTTGAAAATATTTTTTATTGCACGTATGAAGGTCCTACATTTTAGGTGAAAATATGTAAGGTAAACATAAATATGTCATAATGTAGGATATTTTTTTGTGTGTCTTGTGACATTACCTGGTATGTAACGAACCAGTTTGTTGTTCCGAGTGTACCTAACATTGCTCTGTGCAAAAACTTGTGATACTTACCACTAGGTAAAGGTCTTGAAAGGTGGGATACTTCGTTAGGGGCCGTGGCCTCATGAATGTGAGAGTTCTGATGCAAAGCTGAAATGGAGGTGTTGTGCTTTTGTATTATTCAACAAGAGGCTGAATTAGGGTCCTCTCACATCTTGGTTAATTGTTAATAATTTTATACTGAGTTATGTTTGTTTACCGCTATCACTGAGGTTATTGAGAGTTTACCTAAGTAGGAAGCAGTGAACTAGACTTAAGCTGGCAAATGGCTAATGGTAGCAGTATATTTAAGGAAATAAACTTGTAACTTAAGACCATCCTTGTTTTATACTGATGCATTAATTATTCTGAAGGTTGGTGTACCAACCTGGAAGTTTCTGAAGTTCTTTCTTGCCAGTGAAGCTCTTCAGTTCCTCAGAACAGCTCCCTAACGGGTGCATGCTTAGGGCCAAGTGAAATGTGTTTGGATGTGGTGGAACTGGTGTACTTGTTAACATGATTGCTCTTCCCCAGTTCCATCCTTCTTATTAGTGCTGAGCAGCAAACAGAGGCTTCAAGCTTTATAGACCCCTTGGCCATTTTTCTGCTGTGAAATGTGAAAAATAGTTGGGGAAAAATGGAGTGGCTCAGCTGCTGCTTCATGTCAGCAAAAGGGGACTGAATTATGTCCTCTCACCTTCCTGCTGCATACCACGTAGTGTGATTATGTGACTTGTGTACTAGGACTACAACTTAACATCATGGTGCATCTCTGCTGAAGAATTAACATATAATAATTGCGCGTTTTTCTTGCTTGGTGTTCTTGTGGCTTCTTTACCATGCATTCTACAGATTTTAAATTTTTTTCTGTTCTTTCAACTATTTGGAACAGTTGGGAATAGGAGCATCACGATTTCCATCTCTCCTTCCCTCTTTCAATGTAAGTTGTCAGCTCCTTACAGAGACAAGGTTGAGAATATGAACTTTAAAGGCTTTAGGAAATAGAACACAAATAATTAATGCATACTTAGTTCTATTTTAATCATATTTTTAAGCCAGTCTAATGATATTTAGAGATGTGACTTGAGATTTTGTTGTTTTGATTACATTCATTGGTAAATTACATATAAAATGTGCTGAAACCGGTTGAATAGTTAAAACTAATTTTTTTACCATTTTCTTCATACTTTGGGATAGCTTAAAAATATTAGGTATAAGAACAGGAGAGCAGAAAAAGGAATAGGGGACCTTGTACCTGATGCTTCTTGCTTGCAGTACTCTGACCAGAGCTGCACTGGCTTCAAGGTCTTTGAATCTGCTGAGGAAAGGAGGGAAGAAGAGGGGAGGGAGGTATGGATGAACCTAACAGTCTGAACCTAACTGGCTGTGCCATGCTATACAAGACTTTTTTCCTTTTATTTTTTTTCAGGAGGTCCTGACAATATTTTAGTCATTAAAATATCAAGCAACTTTCATCTTTATTTTGAGAAGATACTGTAGTCACTTCAAATACATAATTTCTGTCACAAGATTTATAGCTAAGGAAATCTTCCTTATTGGGAAGATATTCTAATGCAATACCTTTGGAAGGATATATCTCTTTTTGCAGAAGTCAGATGAGTCACCTTAGTCAGACAGTGGGTTTTGACAGAAAGATAGATAAAACAGAAAATAAGTGTCGTATTTCAAAATATCCTGAAAAATTACACTGAATATATAGGGGAAAATGTATTGTTATGTATTTCATAAAAGATAAATGAGGCAGTTTAGAGCCTTCTTAAATCAAGAAGTCAGCATGAGTCAATCTGTTCTCTGTCTTTTTTACTTTTTTTTAATATACATACTTTTTACTTTATAGCATTACAGAAAACAATTACATTTCTTTAGCTGTCTGTTTTTAGATGTGGAGGAAGAATAGAAACATAACACAACATAGCAGACAATAAGATCTTGTTTAAAAGGTAACTATGAAAAGACAATATTTCTGGTTTTACTTCTGATTTTGTTGAGAAATGAGGTAGTAGCATACTGTGGCTGTTCACCACATGCACTCTGGGCTCAAATCTTTATGTCTGAGTACTCCCAAATATGAAATATGCCTGAGCTTAAAGACATTAAATCAGTTCTGTGTTTAAGAGAGTCACAAATCCTCTCTGTTATACAGCCTTTTTCATAGACTTAAAAGAGTACAAAATTGAAAAAGAATTGATCCTGTCATATTTGGCAAAGCAGTTTTGGCACATATTTCAAAAAGTAAATACCAGTTAGCATTGCTTGTACTGCAGTGCCACCCAGGTCATTTCTGGTAGTCCAGAAATACCAGCCGCAGATGAAAATGTAAAAAGATGAAATGCTTCATCCCAGGAGAGACCTGCCCTTAGCAATGAGTACTACAATCTCTTCACTTGGTCTGCAGTTTGAGAACTGCCCGTTTGTGTTAACTGAAATGTTCAGAGCATGGACTAGTTTTGACATTAGTAGCTGTAATAAAGTGATTAAGATTTTATATTTTGCTGAATTTATTACAACTGATGAAGATAGCTGGAAGGCCAGACATATTCTTACAACCTGAATGGAATTAGTTATGCCCAATGAAAACCATTAGGGCTGACGTTGCTGCATACGGGGAAATCCAGTGATGCCAAGAGGCTTATTTTGTGCAGTAGAAACATAGCTAAGCTCATTGTTGAAAGATCACACGAAAAATGAAATAAGACTGCATTTAGAAGAATGTTGCTCAGGTTGTAGATTTGAACCAGCAGTGATTAGGGTATGCAGCTTTTGAAGCTGCCTGTGCAGGTTCCACTATGTTCACTTAAATGCGTAGTCTGTGTGCGCCGAAGGTGCTTGTGCCGTTTTTCCCTTGGTTCTGTCCTTTCGCAGACTGATGGGGTTTGCTTAAAAAGGGCTGTTTAATATTATGTTTTGCCCTCAGCGTTCATTATGTGTACCCACATCTCTCCTAAAGCACATTACCTGGCTTTTGCACTGAGGGCAGAAGGATTAATTTCCTCTTCAGTTTTTTCTGTCTGGGCTTTTACTCTTGTCTCTGAGTTTTTCACTGAAGTGAATAAACTCATTTACACAATGCTCCTGTAAAATGGGAGCCAACTGTTCTTTTTTACAAATGAGGAACAGAGGCTTATAGGACTTAAGGACCCAATTTGAAGTTTCTAAGGCCAGTTTGTCTCTATGTAGCATATATATAATGTTATATGTATTCAAAGCACACCCTCCATTAACTCATATATTGTTCTATCAGCTGCACTGGTGTCTCTGTGCCCATCAAATCAGCTCAAGTGATCTCTATCCCTTGAGCTAATGGATTAACTGATAGCAGCTGGAGGCTGTCTTTCTCAATATTGAGCTGGACTAGAAAGGAAAGGGAGATTGCTGATGTGTTTCACATTTATTTGCAGACAGTAGTGAAGGAAGGTTCTGGTATCTGTCCCGAGTACCTTTTCAGGCCTTTGGCCTCTGCTCTGTCAGGCGTAAATGCTTCTGTTCTTCCCCCAGCTGTTGTCACTTTAGCCTGATCCCATCTATTCTGTTGTTTAAGACCTCTCCAGGCAGTTATTTCCTGTTGTTTTCTCCAGCTAGGTAGTGTCTGCTCTTCAGCCTCTTGTCCTAGGTCTTGTCTCTTTGCAACTTCTGGTCTTGCTTCTCTGAACCTCCTCTCCCCTCTCTAGTTTCCTTACCTAGCTAGATCCAGCTCAGCATCTGATTTGTCTGTTCTCTCAGCCCATTCCTGTTTGCTGCCCACTGTTCTCAGCCGGTATCTTTACTGGTGCGTAATTCCAGTTTCTGTGTTCTCTGAATTAGCTTGCCTACCCTTTATTTTGTCTCATCCCTCTTCTCTTTTCTCCCTTTTTCTGCTTTTGCAACTGGTTTTTGAGGGGAGTTCACAGCTTCCCTGGTTCTCAGTTCCCTTTTCTGAACAATATCACTTTCTTACACCTAGGTTTCCTCTTTCCGGTGCAGCTTGCCACCCCAATTTTCATTTTCATTCGATAGCTCTTTGACTTTCCCATTTTTCTTGGTTTTATTACAAGGATGCATGAGGGCTTTTTTTAAAAAAAAAGCATATACTCATGTAATAACATTAGATAGCTTCTTCCTTTCAGCTCCTGGAATGGTAGGTGTATAATAGAAGTAGGCCTAACATAACCCAACAGCGTTGCAGAAGTCCAGCTGGAGTGAGAGATGATCCCAGTCTACACTGGACGTGCCTGGTATCTGGAATCTGTGAGCAATTTAGTTACTAGCATCCAGAAAGTCTGTTGAGCATGAATGAACTGTTGTTTTTCAAAGACTTATAATTTCACCAAATTGACTCATGAGTAGAATCTTCCAGATTTGGCTAATGTTTCTAGTAGTAACACTAGGAGGTGTGAGATCAGGCTTCACTGTGTATTGCTTGACAAGACATCAAGAAGAAAACTTGTTTTCACCTCTTATTTGTGTGAACTATAATATGGTAAGTAAGTATTGCCTTCCTTAAGCCATCAGCTTAAATGCCTATGGTGGATAGTATTAACTACTACTGAAAGTAGTATAGTAGATGTATTTTCATTTTTTATATATATATACACACACACATACTGAAGTGAGTTGGGAGGGATTTCTGAAGAGAAGTGACATCTTACATAAAGTAAAAAAAAAAAAAAAATCTTGACCATGCTAACAAAACAGAAATAGCCTTTGGTACTGAACCTGTAAGTGCCTTTAGGTTGCAGACAAGCAAGCATGAAAGCAGAAAGATCACAATAAAGAGTACTTCTTGTCAGTAGATGGGCAAATGACAAGGGACAAAATAGGTCATTATTTTTGTAGCCACGGGAGAAGTGGACGCTACAAATAACCAACACAATGAAATTCTGTTACCTTTTTGTTTTCTCATTAGGTACATTGAAGAAAGTCCATCTCTGAGACGTATGACTATGATGAGGGAAAAGGGAAGGCGACAGGCCATTAGAGGCCCAGCATTCATGTTCAACAACAGGGGCACTAGTCTTACAGCTGAAGAAGAGCGCTTTCTAGATGCAGCAGAGTATGGGAACATACCTGTGGTGCGCAAAATGCTGGAGGAGTCAAAAACACTGAATGTCAACTGTGTTGACTACATGGGCCAAAACGCCTTGCAGCTTGCTGTAGGGAATGAACATTTGGAAGTGACAGAACTTCTGTTAAAAAAAGAGAACTTGGCACGGATTGGAGATGCCCTGCTGCTCGCAATCAGCAAGGGCTACATTAGGATAGTGGAAGCAATTTTGAATCATCCTGGGTTTTCAGTAAATAAGCGACTGACTCTGAGCCCTTGTGAGCAGGAGCTCCAGGATGATGATTTTTATTCCTATGACGAAGACGGTACGCGCTTTTCTCCAGATATCACTCCCATAATTTTAGCTGCCCACTGCCAAAAATACGAAGTCGTGCACATGCTATTGATGAAAGGAGCAAGGATAGAAAGACCTCATGATTATTTCTGCAAATGTAATGACTGTACAGAGAAGCAAAAGCATGATTCTTTCAGTCACTCTCGGTCAAGAATAAATGCATACAAAGGACTGGCTAGTCCGGCTTATCTGTCCCTCTCCAGTGAAGATCCAGTACTCACTGCTTTAGAACTCAGCAATGAACTTGCCAAGTTGGCCAACATTGAAAAAGAATTCAAGGTAATAGCTTTCTTGGTGTTTCTCTCTTATTGTTTTAAAGTTGCTGCTACTTCGTGATGTCCTTAGATGCTTGAAGTTATTTCCTGTGTCTTTGCTTTTTCGATTGCAAATGCTTTCATGATATTTATTGTCTGTCGTTCTTGATTTTGGGTTTTCTTTAATGAAGTAAAATTGCTTTTGCACCTAGTGTGTATGGAGAAAATTGGAAAAAGGGACTGTGTGTATTCTGATAACCTTGCAGCAGATGGGAAACAATTTTGGTTGCTGTAGCAGACAAAGATCGTTTTTAGTTAGAAATGCTGAGTAGTATGAGTGCAGAAAGCAGAAATGTGCTGTTCTTGAGCATGCTGCAGCATTGACCTTATTCCCTCTTTTTTATTTGTACTAATTTTGAATGGTGTCTCCAAACTGTTAAGAATACAGAAAGTGGGGTTTTTTTTGATGCACCTTTTAGAAATGTCACTTGTTCAAAACTGGCTGTTAGATTGATTACAGATATAGGTTCCGTTGTCTGTTTTTGAGCTGTATCTGGTTTAGTGTGTCAGTGCCCTGACTTTTCTATATATTTCATATTCTTCATCGAACAATTAATGACTTCGTTAACTGCTGCCCAGTGTATTTTTTTTATGATTTTGCAGTTCTGTTGAATACCTTGAAAACGTGCAGTAGCACCCACCTTCCCCCTTGCTGCCGCTACCCTCAAACCCCACAAAAATAATCAAACCCCAGTAGACTGCATGTAATAAGAAAAGCTCAGCTTGGGGAATGACAGATTGTTCTCAGTAAGTAGTGATATTAACAGCATTCTATCTCGTTTTAGCAAAATTTTACTGGTGTTCTGCAGGGTCAGTGTTGGGTGCCACTTCTTTGTTTAATATCTTCATAAATGATCTGAGAGAGGCAAACAATGCATTAACCTTTTCGAACAACAGCAAGCATTGCTAACACTGTGGAGTACTCAGAAGAAATGTACAACAACCTGGAGAAATAATAAATTAATAAACTGAACTCTACCAGAAGAGGAAGAAACAGTTTTAGACTCCTGAGAAAGAATAGCTCCAGACATACCTGAGTGAATAAAAATATAATTTTAAAATTAGGTTTCAGTGCTGAGAAGGATTCATGTATTATACCACGCACTAATAAAGCGTAAAAGTCATCTTAAACCTTCCATCTCCTTCCTTTGCTGAAAGAACCCCCTCATACCATGCTGCGTATTGTGTAATTTGGCAAGTGGATTACTTTCTCAATGTATTTATTCAGGAGTATAGGAAAAATGTCAGATTTTTCTTTTTCCTCTGCTGAAAAAGTACTGAACTGGGAAAGCTCGTTGTGAACGTAAAATTGAAGAATTAGAGAATTCTGTCATATGCACAGAGCCTGTTGGCTTGTGTGCTTCACACAATGAGTTACAGGTACGTGCCTCATTTGCAGACCATGATAGAAGGTTAAATTTCCAATGTGTATAACTCAGTCCTGTTTATCTCAGCTAGGCCAACAACCTGAGAGCCACAGGGTCACCAGAATTGTGTGCCCAAGATGGACATTTGTGAGTTTTCTGAATAACACTTCGGTGGTTGCGGACACAAACCTTTGGGTGTTGTCCCCCCACCCTTTCTCCTGCAGTTTCTTAGAACTTTTCTTCTGGGTTGGCACCTTAGAAACTCCATCTTGTTCTTTGTGATGTTGCATACAAATTTTGTTATTATACCTGTGTTCAGAAACACTGGTGGGCTTAGGGACTCAATTTTAGTGTTATGCAACTCCCTGAGAACCCAAAATACAATCCTTGCCACCAAAAGCTAAATTAAGGCAATCTGTATCATGTTTTTGTAAGGGGAGGATGTAGATGATTAGAAGGGAATAGAAAAATTTCAGTAAAAATACAAATTCATGGGAAGCTCCCATATCATAAGTACCAATACCATGAATACAAATTTCATCAGAAAAGGAATAGCTTGAAATTTTGGAGGCAAAAAAGTGATTTTTTTTTTTTTTTTTTGGACTTCTCATTTCAAACCAGAACTTAAAAAAAAATGCTTCATTTTTAAAAATATTAAATTGCCACGGAATAAAATATTCTGGTTTTCAATTTTTTCTTTTTTTCTTAACTGTTTAGCCTCTGTTCATTGGTATTGTGGGATGTCTAAGAGCACAAGAAATGCAGTATTTTCACAGATTTCACTGTTTTTGAATAGCACTTAGCTGCTAACCTTTGCAGGTGTATAAGATAATTCAGTTTTGGCACCTACAGTAGAAATTGTTCCTGGCTTCTTGCTAGCATGGAAATTCCAACTTCTCATTGAAATCAAAACACTGCAGTGAAATAATTATTCTCCTTACTGACCTCACGTCTGTCTCTTTTCCTTCTGATTCTTATGCATCTCAGGGCGTTCTTTCTGTTTCTACCAAGCCTGGTAGGACAGTTCCTTGTTTTCCTCTGGCATCAATGGTTGGCCACCCTTCCTCGGGAGAAGGGCTAGTGGAAAAGGGACAGAGGGAGGAGGAAAAAGAAGAGGCAAGGATTTTTTTAGCCTTACCATTAAACGAAATTCAGGAAGGGCTGAAATTGCACAGCCGATGAGAGGACTGCGTATTCCACTGGAGCTGTGGGCAGGTATGACGGGGCTTCTCGTGGCATGGATGTAATACCAGATGCTGCATTGAGAGCTGTAGAGGTAGATCAAAGAGAAAGCAAGCAGCGCTTCTGTGTCTTACAGAAGTCCATTGAGAGAGCTTGCCACACTTGATGTAAGTCCAATTTGTAACTGTCTGTTCAGTGTTTTCTTTTCTATAGGTATGTCATCTGAATGCGTTTTGCTAACTGTGTACTTTGTCATGCTCAGAGGAGAAGGCTTCTAGTCCGACATTCGCATTCCCTATGAGGCAGAATGACTGGTAGACTTCTGGTGCACTCTCCTTTAGGATCATTACTGGAAATGCTTAAGTATTCCAATAAAATTCAATCTATAGCAGAACACTGAGCAAAATTGTTTCAGGGTAAAGAAAAATGGACAAAGTAGTTCATCTCCCACAGAAAATGGATGAGTCTGTTTAAAGGGACTCTTGATGATATTAATGATTTATTCTTAGTATCTATGGTACATAAAGGCCCGTGGCATTTTCTATGCACGCTCGCAGCAATGCATTCCTGGATGTGGAGCGCTTGTACAGAAAATACTTTTCTAGGTGGTTTTCCCACAGAGAAAGAGTATAGGATGAACCTGTTTAAAAATGCTTGAGGGCAGAGCTTCCTAGTAAATGCTTGCTAAATTGAATCTCATCTTTTGTGTATGCAAAGTCCAGTCTGCCTCTCTCATTTACGATTTACACTAACAAGTTCTGCTGTTCATGTGCAAACCAGAGTTTGCACAAGTGTATTAGAAATATGGGAAGGTGGCTTAGGACATTCATTCGTGACAGTCAGTTCCACATAAATATTAAAAAAAACCTTATTAATTACACTGATTTTTTATTTTTTTATTTTCCCTTCAGAAGTAAGGAGGAAGGATTCAAAGAAACTGGTGAACCCTCATTTTTCCTGGAAGATACAAAACATGTAGCCAAAAATAAGTACTGAAAACGAGTAAAAATAGATGGGGAAACGGGAGCCCTAAAGACTATTTCACCTTCTTTCGTCCTTAAGCTTCCTTACTTCATACTAATTTGTGAAATCCTTGTTCCAAGCTGCTGTTACTCCTTTTGCTCTTCTCCATCTATTTTATTGTAGTTTCTTCTTGACACTTTCCCCCCTTTTTGTTCTTTGCATCCACTTATCGTCTTCCCCTATTTTCTTCTATTCAATTCCCTCTTTGGATTTCCTTTTCTCTTGTCTCCCTTCTAAGTGCTTACCTAATTGTCTTTACTTTTTTTTTTTTTCTTTTAATCTCTATCTTCTTCCCTTCAGGTTGTCTATTGCATTTTCTAATCCTGGTAAAGCATGGCCGGCTTGTCTGAACATGATGGTGTTTGTTCATGTCTGAACATGCTCTTTAGGTCTGGAAACCAGTTAAGGGAACAGCAGAGATTATCAGTGGCTGGCTGTCAAAGTAGTAAGACATCGTTTTAGTGGCCAGTATTGCAGTGTATCATCCCCATGGCCAGCGCAGGAACTACAGTATTTCTCTTACCTTCCTTGGTGATCCTAGTCCCCATTCCAGGGATTGACAGCAGGATTTCAGATGATGTCAGAAATTCCAGTTTGTTTTATCTGAGTCAAGACTGCTACCAAATCGTAAAAAAACCCTTCACTATTCCATACCTACTGCAATCACACCAAATTTCAGTCTCTTAATGCAGCTGATTAGATTCTCTTTTGTTGGGTTTTTAGGGGTGCTTTATATGTAGTAGAGATAATTAGAAAGAAGTCAGCATTGTTGATGAAGTTCTGTGTCGTAAGATGCAAAACCAGAATTCATCTTCACTCTGAGCTTCTTCAGCAATTTTCATATTTATAAGGGCTTTTATAACCAATGGGTCTGCTCAGAAAATGTTTTCAAGGTGTATCAAATCTGCTGGTTTGATTCCTTTCTTTTATTGAAAGGGACAAAACCTGTTAAGTTAGAAAAAGTTATGGAGTGGCGTTCTACTCTTTATGGCATCTGTCTTTATGGGTGGATGGAGATCTCAGAGGTGTACTGCTTTGTACCTGACAGACTGGCTAGGGAAGCTCAGTCTGGAACTGTATATTGTCTTTATGTAAAAAAGTGTTGGTTACCATAGTTGGAGAATCATGTTTTCCAATCCCCATAGCAACCCAAAATACTTTGCAATACAAATATTCCCAATTTTTATACTTTCTTGTTCTTCTGTTTTTAGCAGACCTTGCCCATTGCGGCTGCTGTGGGTTACTAAAGTTAATTGATATTAACCCTCCTCCCTGAGAACTTCAAAACTGTTACTGCACAGTGGTGGGAGACTTTTTAGCAGTCAGAACAGCTGATGGAGCTTTCCTTTGGAGTCACTATTAAAAAAAAAAAAAAAACAACAGGACAAGGTAGCTAAAAAGCCACATGGTAGTTTCTGTATGCTACCTAAATACTGTCCTGTGTAAGCAAGCTCAATTGTCCCAGTGGAAACTGCGCTAGCTGATATCATGTCAGAATTTGGTCCATCATAGCAAGGATCAAAAAGACCGTAGTCCTGCTTTATATAGCATAAATCCATGTTCCCACTTTTGCTAAAAGCTCCTGCTAAAACCAGCGGAAGATGTGGACGTGCATCTAAAAGCGGAATCTGTCAGTGTTCCAAGTAAATTTACATAGTGTTATCTCAGCTGAACTAACAAAGAGTGTTCGAGCTTGATCTACGTTTAGGTCCAACTTTTAAAAGGACAGGGCCTAGATCCATAATCATTAGTGCAATTATGTGCTTGATTTGCATATACAGTTCCTGTAGTTATAGATGCAAACTGTGTACGTGATCTCAAAATGGCCATTTAATATGTAACACTCAACATAAATCTATGATTGCATATAATGTGTGTGAACTAGTTACGCAGTTGTGCATGGTCACAGCCCGTGGTGCTTACAGGAATGTGGTACTCTCAGTAGAAAACAGATATATACGTTTTGTTTGACTGCATGTAACTGCTGAAGATTTTTGTTCATATGCTTCATTCTTTGAACAGATTGATACGTTCTTTGTCAAAATTCTGGATGAACTTACAAGGTAGTCTTTAATGTTATGAGTGAGAAGAGAATATGCAGAGTTGGACAGGCTGAGATCCAACCATTGGTGTGTGCCAGCGTCCTCTGAAACTGCTCGTGAGACACAGTTCTGCAATTTCAGTCGTCATCAGTTGTCCATTATGTACTGATGTCAGCTGCAGTATCTGTGAAATGCAGAATACAGGTTGATATTTTTGATATTACAAAGATGTCTGTGTAACCATTAAATTTTTTGAGAGTAATCATTTAAAATGGTTTAGCTAGTAGAACCAACTGAGTTAGGTTGTGAATTAATTGAAGAAGCATTTTGTTGATCAAGGAAACTGAGTCCCTTTATTATGACAAAAAATAGGCCTGTATAAGCAGGTCAATTGGTGCCTTACTCTGTTTGGTGTTCCCCTGAAGATTAGCTTAATGTTCAAGAATTGACAACTTCCCCTGTATGTAGCAGGGCTTTTCAAACATGGATACTCCCCAGGGGGAGTTCTGGTAGCCTTGTTTAGAATACGGAAGAGGTGAGTGATCTGCTGGCTTCATTTGTATCTTCTCGAGAGTAAGCAGAGGTGTATGTGGGTGACTTAGACCACAGATTCTGGTTTTTGCTATTCACACAACATCCTAGAGCTAGAAGATTGTTTGAGAATTGGGTCCCATGGTTACACTGTGGTTAGTGTTTGTCTGTTTAATTCTGTAAAGCAATCAAATAGACTGAGATAAATTTGATTTGCTAATACATAAGTAAGTAAAGACCTGGAGAGGGAAATCTGACAGGTTTTCTTAGCATAAGATTCAAAGCCCGAGTCAGATATTAACTGCGTGTACTGGTACTCAGTTTTCGTAACAGCATTTGTAAGTAATGTAGCCTGTATTTAAGCCTTAAATTTGACAGAATAAAATTTATTCCATCATATCTTTAATCTTATCTGGCAGTAAGCATAACTTTTATAAGCAAGAACTTTATAAGAATTATCGAGAAACATGCAGCACTGTTAATTTTTCAGTAGAAATGTGGGTACCTCTTATGTAGTAGGCAAACAGTCCACACAAAACAGTCTGGCCTTCAGGAACTGGCAGGGCTATTCACAGTGGACGGGTGTATTTTTTGGGATGCCAGTTAATACAGAGTGAGCTGTGAGTGCAGGAGCTTTGCACCCTCTGCCGGGATCACTTCAGAGCTCTGATACACTTGTGGGGATGAGTCTGCAGTCATGAGACCAGCAAAATGAAACAGTCTGTAGTCTATTGAAATAGCAGTCTTCATTTGACACTACTGTGACTATAGCAGAAATTTACTTGACTGTTTACATTTTATGAACCTGATGCTAGGCTGTACTTGTGTACTTGCATGTGTGAGAGACTTGGTTATAGCTTAAACACAAGGAGAAATAGATTTTCCTGACTTTCACATTGGAAGTTGTTAAGAAGTAACTTCTTGGTAATGTAACTTTTGGTATGACATTTCTGTATTATTTTAAGAAAAAAGAGATTCGTTAAATGGTAAAGAAAATGGAGCGAACCTTTAGCAAGAGTAACTATTGTTATTTCCTAACTATTAGAAGTCCACTATTTCTCCTTCTTTCTTCACAGTTAGCAAAGGAATCATAGAATCATAGAATGGTTTAGGTTGGAAGGAACCTTGAAGATCATCTAGTTCCAACCCCCCTGCCACAGGCACCTGAGAAAAGACTTTGTAAGTGAAGCCACTTCCTGCAATTGGACAGCCGATGTTCATGCATGCAAGGACAAAATTTGTGTTGTGATACGTCATAAAGCACTTAAATAATACAAAAACATCTAAACTAAACTTTCTTGAACCTTAATGAGATGTCACCTTTGAACATAGGATAGATAGATCTAATACTGAAACAAATACTTTTTTTTTCTTGTGAAGCTACAAGTGCCTGCAAATTCAGGTGAGAAAGAATGTAGTTTTTCTTTTAGCTATATAGTACTACTACTGAAGTCAGTGCAGTTAGTATACCCTCCCATGCACTGCAAATAGTGGATTTACAGCTATTTTAGTGTTAAAGAAAAATCAATTACCGGTCTTATTTTTGTTGAATTAATATTATGCTGTATCTGATGATTACCTTCATTCTTGCTCAGCCATCTCAATAAATGCCTTTCCTTAGCTGTAGTGAAATGAGTAAGCAACTCTTACTTGAAATTGGAAATTTAAGAGAGTGTTCAAGTTCTCACAGATATGTAATAATTCTGTTGTGAAAACAATATAAACAGTGTTAAGAACATAGGACTTCAGTAAACTGAAGGCGTGATACTGTTTTTGGCTTTACTGGACTTGTCTTTAGTCTCTTCTTAGTCTTCACCGAAGAAAATCCCCATCTTCTCTTTACATTGTCTTACCTCATTGTGCTTTGCTTAACAACTTTTACAAGCCTGACTTCTAGCAGTTTATAGTTATAGTTCTTGGCCTCTGTGATGAAACTTTATTTCTTGACTAAACTGTCAAGAAAGACTGTTCCCCTTGGTCTTTTTTAAGACTGCTATTCCAGCCACCATTCTGGAGTCTTCCTCTGCAAGGTTTTTGTCTTTGTAGGATCTGATGTCTAATCACTTTCACATCTTTTACGTAAAATCCTTCTCTACATTTGGACCTCCGTGCTTGTAAGTACATTTCACTCCCTTGACTAGCTTTCTTATGAGATTTTGTCTTTTTAAACGTCTTAAATCTTAGTCATATGTATGCTCGCTAATCCTTTCACTGAATATAATCATGCATCCCCATATTATTTTTATAATTGGCTCTTCTGTACTGTTCTCCTTGGTTACCAAAAACAAATCTAAAATAACCTTAAATCCTGTTGGTTTACTGACAACTGAATTAATTTGTCATCTATGACCAACAGAAATAACTGAGTTCTGTTTAGGCATATGAGTAGGAGTGGTTATTTCCAAGTCTGTGTCTGGAATGTCTTCCATAATAACACAATTCCTAGTAGTATTTGTTTGTCTCCAGTAATGTTTCATTTTGATTCATATCTGAGTCTGACGTACGGGATTGATAGCCAATTCTTGCAATTATCCTGTGTAGCCTCTTTTCCCATCTTTTCCCAAAATAAGTTGAAACTACTGAGAGCATGGTAGGTTCTCTATCCCATTTTACAGATGCTAAGTTGAAAATTTAACAAAACTAGCAGTACAAGGGGGGTAAAAGTTACTTAGGTAAGGGGGGGGAAGTAAGGGATTTGGGGGGGGGAAACAGATAAAACAAGAAGATTATGAGGGCAGAAGCAGTAAGGAAGCATTTTTGAGAAAGCAGGAAACACAAAGGAAAAATATGTACTCCCCAAAAGAGATTTAAAAAAGGCAGTGTTTGAAAACGAACAGTAAACACACAAATATTGAGAGAAAGAGGACTCAGGCTAGTCTTTTGATGGCCTAGTGGGGGAAAAAAATGAAGAAAAGCTGTGGAGTAATTGAAAAAGAGGGCTATGCTATTTTCAGTTGGTCACTAAAACACTTCATACAAGGTAAAATTGGCAGATTCAGTCAAGTTTCCTCCTCCAACTATAGCCTCATGTGAGGAAATCAGAGGCTGCATCTCAGGTAAAGATGTCCTAGAAATCTAGCTGAGAGGACATGGACGCATAAATGAAGATCAAGGTTTCTACTGAAGTAGGTATTAGCGAAGAGCTTATACGTAACGTCACAGAGGTGGTGGAAAACATCTACAAGCATAAACAAAAGTGCAAGCGAAGTTGCACATGTGCATGCTTTACGGGGTTATCTTGAAATTTTGAAATGTAGCCACAAATGTTTTGTCAGAAGAGAGAGGAGATTAGTTAGATGGAAATCTTCGCGATGTTGACACATATGAGAAGCTGAGATGTTTAAAGGTAGCACCTAAAAGATAGACATAAGCTTGCTTATAGGGAGACAGCAAAAAGGGTAAGGATGAAGAACGTGAAACTTGTGAGCAGCATGCCAGACGTAAGGTATGAACATAGCGAAAAGCAGTATTGCTGCACCTGTGGAGCAGTAGTTCAATAGCTGCACGGAAAGGCTCACAGCACATGGGCATAACTCAGGACGCGGTCCCAAAGGGCTGAAGGGGTTGGAGGAGGCTGAGGAAAGATAGAAAGAGTAAGGACGAGCAAAAAGTAGTTGGTTTTTTTTCTGCATGACACAGTAAGACTTCACAGCTATAGTCAACGAGCTACAAATCTGGAAATGGCCAACGACACTGCGCAAAATGGAAGCAGTGAGGGGGAAAAGAAGAAATGCATTACTAAAAGATCAGGGTCTGAAAAGAGCCTGAACAGGAGGAGGGGGGAGTTTTTTAATAACTGAGAAAACAAATGTGTGCTTTATATACTTCCAGAAGGTAAAACAAGCAGAACTGTTGGGAAGAGAAAGCTGATGGAGCAAGAGCAAACGAGAGAGATTACACTAATATGAGGAATGGTTTGTGACAGATACAGACAGGGAAGTGAAGGAGAGCAGAAGAGGAAGGGAAAGGTGGGCAGACCTCTTAAATGAAAGGGTTGAGGTTTACAGAAATGTCTCTCCAGCTCCGCTGTGTTGTCAGTGGAAAGGTCACTTGGTAGAGAATGGCTCAGGAACCTAATGAACCATCCTTTGAAGAAGCTGGTTTCTGTGTTGCCGATACAGGAAATTTGGGGCATTTTGCCCACAGCGCTGGTGTTCGAGCGCGTGCCACAGTTATTCTACGCAGTTACTTTGTAACCCACTGTAACACACTGTTGGATGTGAAGCGGTTGCAATGGTAAGTGGGAAGCAGAGGGGGAGAAAAAAGGTAAAAAAAGGAAAATGGATACGGTATACATCAGAGTAAAGAGTAAGCAGCCATTTTAGCAGTGTAGAAAGAACAGAAATATATTTGTAGCCTGGGAGGCAGGCCTGTAAGAATTATTTCACTAATTGTCTGCAAAGTTTTTGCAAGGAGGAGGTTAGTATTTCAAGAGCTCTGGCCCTGGTTTGTTTGTGCAATTCTTATTTGTCAGTTCAACTTCCCCCTGCTGCCCATCTGCTACTATGTTCCCATGCTCTGTTAAACAGCTGTAGTGATCTTCTGCTCAAGGGGCTACCTTGTGTCAGAGAAGAAATTATTCCGCTATACAAGAGCTCTGTAATGTCTGATATGCTCCTAACTTGACATACTGTGTAAAAGTCCCACGCTATTAATTTTTAACGACTTGTACAGGTTCTTTTTCCTTGCCGTTGACTCCCAAGCATGTTTGTCATGGGCCGTTTTCTTTAACCCTTCTGTTTCAGAATGACTATCGGAAGCTGTCTATGCAGTGCAAGGATTTTGTGGTTGGTGTTCTTGATCTCTGCCGAGACTCAGAAGAAGTGGAGGCCATTCTGAACGGGGATTTGAATTCTGAGCCAGTTGAAGCGCAGAGACACAGAGCATCACTGAGCCGCGTGAAGCTGGCCATTAAGTATGAAGTCAAAAAGGTAACTCCTCATAGCCAGTGCTTTCAGATGTTGTAATAGGAATGCGGTGTCATCTCATTATTCCACAGGTGTTATGAAATAGTGGTCAGATGCATTACTGAGATAGAGTGTGTGTAATCAAGATTCTCACAAGGCAGAAGGTGAAGCAGTGAAGCAGTTTAGTTTAATCTACTTTCCACAGCTGAGAATTGGCAGGAGGTTTTAATGACATAAATCAGCTGTGGTAGCATGGTTATACACAATTGGTCAGATCCTTCTCCTGATTAATCCAAAAGAAGACATTTCAGTGGAGGTAGATTTTTCACTCAGTGAAAGTAAGAGTGTGTCTTCCTAACAGTCTGTGTGATAATATCTAATCCAAAGAGAAGAATGTATTGGTGAAAGTGTTGGTTTCAGCTAATGAAAAGATCTGGTCTGTTCATTATTTCTTTTTATTACTTTTGCTTTCTACCTTAAGTAACTTAATTGGGCAAGTAAATTCTGGGAAGTAAGTCTTGCAGCTTTCTACTAGCCTTCCTATCAACACATAGGTCTTTTTTTGAAAAAAGGTCTTACTACTTTGAAAAAGGAAAATATCTAAGTTGTCGTTAAGCATATTATTTTTTAATTTATTTCAAAATATGACAGTATATCAAACAGCTCATCTGCAACTGTGTGGGTTGTAATGAGAAATTCTATACGATTTATCATGTGTGCTCCTTTAAAAAATATTTTAAAATTCAGTCCTGAAAATGTATGGAATGTATTTGTGGCTAGTTAATTAGTTCATTTCAGTTCTTCATCTTTGCACCTGTATTTATCAGTGTTTTGTAAAGTGCAATGTGTTTTCATTTGATGCCTCTCTCAAAGTAATTTTAATGAACAGTTATTTTGTGAGTGAATGTTATGAGTTTGAAAAAATGGAGCTGTGTATCGCACATTTGACATAATGCATATCCGTTTATCTTAACAGTTTTCAATATATAGCTATGATGTTCTCTTTGAGATCCCAGTACCCTAGCACAGAAAACAGTTAATCCTGTGTCCTACTGTGAGAGGACTCAACAAATACAGCAATACCTATGTATTATTTACAGCTACCTATTTACGTGGTTAGCATCATTTTCATTCTTAACAGCCATTATAGTTTCGTCATCTCTACAAGACATCTTGTGTCTTTCAGAATAAATAATACTGTATTCTGTGACCACCTGTTGAGCCAATCTGCCATATAAAATGAATTGTAAGCAACCTGCCAGGACAACTGGGAAATGTTGGTGTTTATTATGTCACCAAAAGATGGTTAACAAAAATTGTAAACGCACATCCCCAAAGAGCAAATCATTGTTTCCAATATAGGATTTGTCTACAGCAGGTAAATGCATATTAATAACCAAAATTCAAGGTAAATATGTACGAGTATTAAATTAAATAAAAAGAAACGAAGAAGTGAAGAATCATAGTGCATAAGCATGTTATCATACCTAAATAATACATGAATTCTTAATGCAGTTGCATTTTAATGTCTACAATACCTTTGCTGAGACTCGTGTCTCAGCTTTCTTGCTGAAGACTGTCATTTTCTTCTAAGAGGTGGTTGTCACCGATGAAATTCATTGCTGAGCAAAGGACCACGCAGGTCTGTTAAGAATAACAAAAATCTGCATAGTGGGGGAAAAAAAAAAAGACAATTCCATGTCGCAAAGTTGTTTTCATCTCTTGCAAGAGATTGTAGATAAGCTTAAGGTTTTGGCTCCAATTAGTGGCAAATACAGTTCAGAACCTACAAGACTGATGATTTTGGTGGAAGGAAATAAACAGATGGTGCAGAGGTGCAGAATTGTTACTGTATTCGTACATGTGCTGTTCCATGTAAATGGCCATTACAGAGGGCATGACAAGGGTTGAGCCAGGAAATGTCTCTGCCACGGTGGGACTTTGATGCTGGGATTGGCTCTGTTACAACTGTGGCAGATTATAACGATACTCTGACTGTAGAACAGATTCAGATGTGGGAACACCACGTGAGATGCTTTCAACCCTGTAACCTTGGGAAGCAGACAGGGATGTGGCTTATGTTTCCTAGCTTTCAGCATTTGTAGCTGCGCTTCTGGGTCAGTTCACTGTTGCAAACAGTACAGCCAAGCAGAACTGCAGGCCCATGAAATGGTTAATGAGCCGTATGCCCTTTTCGGAGGGAGGAGAGACAGGAAAAAGCATATGACAAGTGAGCAAATGTGCTCAGAAGTTCACTGCTAGGGAAATGGAGTTTTTAATTCTATTAGTAAGGAAACTCTTGCACTTAATACCCTAGGCACTGCATTAAAGAGTAGCCCATCTTGTAAACATGACATGATTTTGAAGCTAAGGTTCAGACTGAAACTGCAGCCCCAATAGTGAAGGATTAAGGGAATTAAAAATCCAAGAAAAACTAGTTAGAACAAGTAGTCTTGTTCTGTATGCTGAATTGCTGCTGCAGTCATGCTTTTAGTATTGTATCTTAACTCTGTCTTTAGATTGCCAACAAAATTTCAGAGAAGTTGCTGACACAGGGCCAAGTTCTGCAGTTCTTGCTGAGATAAAAATCAGAGTGGAATTTCCAAGTGAAATCAATAAGAGTTTGAGTAAAATCACAGGATTTAATTTTCAAACACTGACATTTCAAATTGATAGATAAGAAAGAGGATTCAAAATTCTCTTTATGTTGTGTGTTTGTGTATCAGAGTGTGCCAGGATCTGTTCCTGCTAGATCTAAACTCAGTCATTAGGATATTAGGGATAAATAACATAATCACTCTTAGTCATACAGAAAAATATTTACATACTGACTGACTGGTTCATGGTCATGAAGCTGAATGCATCTGAAGTGTTACAGTTAATTATCCCTGGAAAAGCAGCTACATTTTTTTTTTTTTTTAGTGACCAGATATTGTCCTTGTGCACCTTTGTTGTTCACTGGGGTTTGGATTGGATCCTAAAATATTAGATAAATGTGATGATATGATCAACATGTAATGAAAAGTAAGAAACTGCATGGAAAGTAGGGTGAGAGAAGAGAAATATAGAAGAAATAAGGTTGTAGGATGATGTGATTGGTAGGTGAAATGTGATGTGAATCTATTGTTCTCGGAGGAAATGGAACCTGGGGGGAGACCTATATACGGTGGGGAGGGCTGTGGGGGGCAGACAGAAAAGGTTGCAGTTGCTGTAAGTAAAACCAACAACATCATAAATTCAAGTATTTCAGCAGAGCTGGAGAGAAGGATGAATTTCAGAGCTTTTATGGATGGGAGAAGTGACATGAGTTGCTCCGAGGACTTGGAAGTGGTACATATTGTGCAGTTGCCAAAGTTAAGTCAGTTGCTAAGATCTTCTCGAGAGCCCTCAGACTTACTGCGAGAGAAGAACTTGCCATAACCATTGGCATTTTATTCGCTAATTCCTCCCTTTTCTGGGGAAAATTATAGCACAAGCAGGTCTCCTCTTAGCATTAGATCAGAATGTTGATAGACCAGGAGGAATAAAGCAGCACACAGCTCTGGATGAGATGCAGGAGGACCCGTGGGCTGGTTCATAGCCCTAGGCAAGCTCCCTTAAACCTTCTTAGCTGTTTCTTCCCGTTTCCTCTGGTAATTGGAGGAAGGATGTGGGTGTTTCTTCTCTCTCCTCTTCCCTGCAGTTTTAAGCCTGCTTTTTAAAAATGTCTTTGTAATTTGAAATAATTATTTACTTTCCTCTCTTTGGCCACGGTTAATCTGCTGTGGGATTTGTCCCTTGATGTCCTGAGTTGAGAATGAAATTTATCATAGAAAAAGAAGAGACCGGGGCCGTATGTCAGAATGCCCAAACAGTCTCTTTTTTTTAAACGGGCCAGGCTGGCAATTTTTATGGTACATAAGCTTCACAGGTGACAGCCTAATAAAAAGAAGACAAGCATAGTTCAAGTTGACATTAATTTCTTAAAGGCTTTTAAAATCTTTTTATTTATTTCTGTTGGCCATTCCACTATACGTACAAACTGTGTTAATATGTTTTAATAATGAATCATACACCAAAATACTTCGGGAGTTTAGTTTAGGAGCAAAGTAGATTAAAATATGAAGATTGCTTCCCTTTTTCAGGTTCATGCAACAGCTTCAGATTCCTCCTCCTGAGAGTTTTAAGGTTCCCTGTTTTCATTTCCAATGATTTAATTTCATTTTCTTAAGAAGTCTGCCCTATTGTACTACTGTATGCACTTTTTAATGAGATTTGGAATATAAATGGAGTTTTGCAGGCAAGACCTGGCAAACAACAGTGTATATAGTACATTATGATCTCAACAGAGTACAAAGGATAATAAAGTGGATATCCAAGGTTTACAGTAATTTTTTTTAAGTACAAGCAACTCGGATCAAATCTCACTCTTAATCCAACATGGATTATCAGAGTAATTTTCAAATCCTTTTTGTGCAAATGCCTAGCATTCTTCATTCTGATTTACTAGTTATCGTCGACCAATGCAGCAAGTATATTACCAGATTTCTTCAAATTGCTGCGATAACTAGGCTGTTTACCCTTGTGCTTGACTGATGTCCTACATGCTCTTGTGATGTGGCAGTCTCACAGGACATGGTATGTATAATAGCAATAGCGTTAATAACAAGTATGATAACACTTTAGAAATGGACTTAACCGGTAATGTAAATATAATGGGCAAAGAATATAGGGAGCTATAGAATTCTTCTTCCCTCCCACCCCTGATGTTTCTTCAGTAGCAGCACCCAACATGGACTACGCACTCCTGGTTACACGACATAATCCTGAAGGAGTGGTGGCACCGTCTCCTCTGTCCACATTGCTTCATGCTAAAGAAATACAATAGTGCTTTAAAAATAGAGCGATACATGCTCAACCTTCAACAAACCTGACCAAGATGTGATTTTAGTAAAGTAAAACTTAAAGCGTATCTAAACAAATGCAGTTCTTGGCAGCAGCTTGTTTTATCATTCCATAATTAATTTGGGAATCGTTCCCTTTCCCTGTGAACATACTGAAATCTTACTGAAGCTAGGAAAATAACATTTGTGTGTATTTGCTGCATAGGAGAAAGATGGAAGTTGACTGGTTTTTGTTTGTTTTTTTTTTTTAGTGGGTACTAGATCCTTAATATGTGCGAGTTTGGTATCTTAACGTTTAGTATCTTTTCTGTTTCAATTCTGGGACACCTAAGGAAGAATTTGTGGAAGCCAAGGAGCAATGAATCTTACACAAAAGGGTCAGGAGAGCAAGTTTGTGTTGTAATAACTGTCTGAGGAGAAGTTGAGCATTAATCCTAAGCCTATTTTTCCACTTGTCTGATTGTCTCTTCATGACTAGATGCCAATAAATTCACTTGATGCCCTATTTTTTTGTCCTGATGTTTGTCTGGCTTCCTCCCCCTAATTTAAAGAACTTGGTTACAAAAGTCCTTGATAATGTCTTGGCTCTGCTTAGTTAAGGTCAGTTGAAATTTTACCATTGTCTTCAGCGGGCATCAGAGTTCAGTCAGAAGAAGGTAAGTATATTAAAAAATCATCTTTCATGTGTCCATGTCTGGGTACGAGAAAAGCAAGTACCAAAATTTGGATGTAGGGTTGAACGTTCCAAAAATGGCCCAGTGCTCAATGAATTGAAATTCAGTGGTAGCTGTGTATGCTTGGACTACTGACAATCATGACATTCTTGTTTAAATGCCTGAATATTATCTTATAAAACTAAGTGCTCAAATTTGAAAATGCCAACTTTTGATCATTTTATCAGAGACTATATTTATTCAGATATTTGTACACATCTACTCTTGTAGTTTCTTCTATTATGTTTGATACTTTTTCAATCCTTCTGCTATAGAAATAAATGAGCAAATACTTAATACTGGTAAATGATAATGTAAACTAATCAGCAAAGATGAAAGGAACACCTTATAAAATAATTCATTAAAAATAAAACTATCTTGCTCAGAAATCACTGAAATGCTTATGTTTTTAGTTAAATTATGCACCTGAGATTTTATTTGAGCCTTCTGCAATGTGTTGTTAAGCTGTTAACAACTCATTAAAACACAAAAAATAGCGTAAGACTGTATGGTGATAACAGTCTGTACATTCAGGGTCCTGTAAAATCTTAAAATAGTGAAAAAGGAAAAGTTATTTTTGAAAACTCAAATTTGAGGATTTAATATTTTTCAGCTGAGATATTATCAAAGGCATGCTTAGAGAAAATACAAAACTGTACAGCAAAATACAATCTATTATGGAGTCCTTAGAGCATCATCAAAACCATAAGGTCATCTTTTCATCTGCTTCACAAAATGGAATTTCCGTGTATTACTGAATGCTAAACTTTATTTTCCACAAAACATAAAAGTGTTTTTTTAGTAAGCAGCTTCTGATTATTTTTCAAATCCCGAGTACATCTAAGTCGAGGTGATAGCTAGCACTGTTGACGGTGGTAAGAGAGAAGAAACCCTTATAATATTCATCTCTGTGTTCTGGTGAGGTTTAAAATTCTGTTCTGTACTCTTGCTTCATTTATTTCTTGCCTCAGTAAATTTTAAACTGGAAATGGTTAAGGAGGTATTTGGAGAAAGGTTCTTTGCCAAAGAACCAAGTGAAATGGCAATGATGTTTAAAGAGGTCTGTGAAGAGCATGTGCAGGAAGGGGAGCGGCTAACAGTGGATTATGGTCAGACAAGAATTTTCAGTCTCTGCAGGAATTCTGCATGTACCTTCGATCAGCTTGATTTGCTGAGAAATTTTTGGAAGTTAGGACTGAGGTTCAACTCTGACGGGATCCAGTTGGATATGCAAAACTGTTCTAATAATGCATAAAAGGCTACTATCAGCAATGGCTGTCCACGTGGGCAACCTTGTCCCCAAAGTGCTGGTTTAAATTAGCTCAGCAGTTTCTTCTTTATTTATTAATCTTTATTTTAAAGGAAAGGAGGGAAAAAAACATGGTTCTTAATGTCTTAATTAACGCAGATATTTAAGATGATCATATATGTAGCAGTGTATAACTCTTCTTACAAATTATAATGTTTCCTTTTTTTTTTTTTTTTTTTTTACAGTTTGTGGCCCATCCAAACTGTCAGCAGCAGCTACTGACTATCTGGTATGAAAATCTCTCAGGATTACGGGAGCAGACCATAGCTATCAAGTGTCTGGTTGTGCTGGTTGTGGCATTGGGCCTTCCATTTCTAGCCATTGGTTATTGGATTGCACCATGTAGCAGGGTACTGAATTTCATAAATTATATATCTTGTACTGTTCTGGGAGCTGCTTTTCAATTTCTGGCATTCAAAATGCAATATTGTACCTCTAATTCTGCTGCTTCCAAATTATAATTAATGATATTTTTAGTAATCCCTAGTCTTGAGCCAAAAGATGCTACTTGTTTTATTTGGACTGTAAAGAGGGGACCACAGTGATGAAGCATGACAATAAATTGTTGTTAAGTTTAAAGAAAGAAAAAAAAAACCTTCTCTGAGAGCTTTTTTTCTTTTTTAAATTTCCGTAGATCATGCTGACCTCAATCTCTGCTGTGCAATTGTATTTGTATTAGTAACATGGATTTTTTTTTTTTTTTTGAAAGTCACAACTCAGATTCTGTGTTAAGTCTCCTCTGATGGCATCTTAAGATCTGATGCTGTTCCCATATAAATCATTAGCAGGACATCTGTTGACTCCACTGATGCAGAACTTAACCTTAAGTAAAATATTTGATATTCCTGCCCTAGGATGTCTGTTTACCAGGTGAACCATAGAGCAGAGATTAAATTAAACGTGGTATTCTAACCATGTGGTAGGGTATGTTCATAAGAGAGCAACTGTGAACTCTTACCTCTTTAAAATTATGTGAAAATATGTAGGTGCTTTCAGCTTTCCTGATGATCTCACAATGAAAATAACAGCAGTTTCTTCAAAATCCTTATAGTCTATAGCATGTGAATTGTCTGCAAATGAAGCATATTGATAGATCATTGATAAATCAGAAGAAGGAAGATTTCTCTGTTGCATTAAGTTGTTGGTTTTTTTTTTTAAATTTTAAGTAAATTTACTTCTATGCTGTGTGGTCTTTCAATTTTACTTCCTTAACAAGTGTACAGCAAAGAAACGTGAGTTTCATTCATTTATATTTTGCTGATGTAATTCACCTCAAAAAGGATAAGATTTTGCTTCTCTCTTGCATATTTGAAGGGAACCTGGTGTTTTCTGTGGGTTAAATATTTATTTACTTTAAAGATAAACCTGTATGAAAATAGTATAATTGTTACTCTCATTATTCTCTGAAATGTCACTTTCCATGAATATCTGCAGTAAAGATATTCCTCGCTCGCAGCTCCATATCATAGAAACGTATTAATATATTTTAGCTGGTGTCTAATATGGAAAAATGACATTTGTCCTTGAGCTTTAATCCCCAGTACCAGAAACACCTGACATTTTTGCTTGTGCTTGTGTCAAACAAAAGTACTGTACATTCAGATCAGTTGTTTGATATTGTAATTTCAAAATGCTTTCTAAAGGTCAGGAGCAGGAAGGGAACCTGAGATTGTTT
Organism: Pluvialis apricaria; assembly: GCA_017639485.1. Lineage (NCBI taxonomy): Eukaryota > Metazoa > Chordata > Aves > Charadriiformes > Charadriidae > Pluvialis > Pluvialis apricaria. The sequence goes on from CM030010.1 coordinate 78,195,123, forward strand.
GCACAGGTAGTAAATGCTATTTAGTGTGTGCTACTCCACTTAGTTCATAGTAGCTGACCCCAGTTTCAGGAAAACCATTCCTTGAAATAAGCAAGCTACTCCCAGTTCCCCATCTGCTGAACTTGTTTTTTTTCTTATACGATACTGCTGGTAATGGGGCTTTTCACAGGGGATTTTGGAATATTGCATAATACTGGTGATATATGTGATAGTTTATCACATTGGAACTGTGTATTAACATTAATAAAGATCGGGCATTATGTGCAGAGCAGTATATTGTCCTATTGTACTGAAGGAGACAGGAAACCTTTGGCCATAAGAGGTGTGCACAGCTAAGATGAAGAAGTCTGTCTAGCATCCTGCTTGTCACGCCTTGTGCAGAGCTGGGACAAGCATTGTCCCGCTCAGGCCACAGAAAGGAGGTGTATTCCAAAGGTACTATTCCTCCCAAAGGGAAATAGGCTAGGAAGGACAAGGAAACCTACACCTGCGTTCCCACCAAGAGGTCTCCAAAGAGCGTTGTTAAGGAATCTCGGTGCCATCTCTGTGCTTGAGCCAACACACAAATTGCTGTTTGTGGGGCCGCCTCCCTGATATCTGCGTTTTTTGAGTACAGGGTGGGGAGTTGCAGCAGCACTGGCCACAGAAGACCTTCACTGCCTAAGTAAAGGAGACTGGCAGTATTGCCCTTGGAGGAGTGGGCTTAGAGTTTGGCACTGCTGATGCTGGCTTGCAGCATAAGGCTAGTACCGATGGGATCACAGACTCTTCTTTTTCATACAGCGAGTAACAGCGACAGACCCATTGCTCTTTCCAGTGTGGTGTTCTGGAGGCAGCCAGTTCTCTCTTCTGGTGCAGATTGCCTCTGCTGTTGCTGTTCTGTCCCTTCTACCAGGTGCAGATGTGAACGAAATGAGCTGAATTTTTTTGAAAATAGTAATATTTCTGATCTTGTCCTTCTTAGTCCGTTGTGATGGAACAGTCGTAATTTTTAGTAGACAAAGGTTTATTTATTTGGGACTTTTTGCTCTGAACATATATTCTGTGCGTGGAATATAGTAGCCAGCAATGAGAAGATGAGTCTGTCATTTTTCCCAGAGCTATAGTCATAGGCAAGCTAATAGTATGCTCTTGTTGGTAGGGAAAACCTCTTTTATTTTTCCATGGGCTTGCTTCTGCCCCCCACTGGTATTTGCGGGCATTAGATTAAACTCTTTCTGGTCACAGCCGTTGTACATTTGTAATTTCTTGGAGCATTTCCCCTCAACTATTGCCACCTAGAGTTTATGGAATAACACGAACACTCATTAGCAGGACAACATACTCCATGAGGCTGCCTTTGGGAGACTTTTGTTTGAAATGGAGAAGCGTCACAGTGCTTCACGCATCAGTGCACTTGGAAAAGTATCCTTTAAAAAATTGTTTCAGACTGTCCTGAGTTCTGAGTGCCCATTTATGCTTCTGGAATGCCTGACGAAAGAGTTTGTTTCTTTAAAAAAAAAACTGACTGCTTTCATTCTGCCTTTGCAGCTTGGAAGAATTCTTCGAAGCCCATTTATGAAATTTGTGGCACATGCAGCATCCTTCATTATTTTCCTAGGCCTGCTGGTCTTCAATGCTTCAGACAGATTTGAAGGTATAACAACGCTACCGAATGTCACTGTTACTGATTACCCTAAGCAGATCTTTAGGGTGAAGACTACCCAGTTCACCTGGACAGAAATGCTGATCATGGTATGGGTACTTGGTAGGTATATTGCCCCTTCATCTTTTTGTCAACTGTTTTCCTGCAGATATAAATTCTAAAAGAAAGGAGAGGTGCCCAGGTCCCAAACCTTTGCTCCAACTGCTGCACTGTTAAAATAAACCCTTAGGGCATGTAACAGTGCATTAGAACTGGTGAGAGCATCAGAGCATTTCTGTGCTGCCCCCTCTCACAGCATGGGGTGAAATTTTGTTTGCTGATTTGCCCCACTGTTTGGTAATTCTGGCATTTGTAACGGGAGCATAGGTTTGCTGAAGAGAACACCACAGAAATTATACTTTACCAAAGTGGTTTTCTTAAGTAGCTTTAGGAAGCCTGTGCTGCTCTATGTGCCAGAAGGTCAGGATTTGCTACTGCTCGGTGTTAATGTGCTGGCACATCAGTGCTTATGTGGCATTGCTGCCTAGGTAGCATTTGGGAGAATCACAGTTTCTACCAGTGTCAAGGGGCTAATGAGTCAGTTCCCATTACTCAGTTTTTTTCACAAAACCTGATCAACTGTCAGCCTGTTTGAAACTGTGTATGGCAAGAAATGCTATCTTCTAGCATTTCATCAGTCAGGTGCTTTACGTAGCAAAATGTCAGTTAGCCACATGATAATGTAGCATTCTCAGCTTTTAGAGGCTGCGGAAGAGAAAGGAAGTGTTACTGTGGCTGCTACGTGAAGGAGCCTTGCTCTGCCTTTCGAATCACCCGTATCTCCTGGTCTAAGCACTGCTTTATCTTAACCTATGTAAGGATAGGGAGATGTATGCTGCCTTTTTGGTAGTCACAGCTTATACTTGTGGGAAGCAGGGTCATTAGTTGAGAGAAGGCAGGGACTGAGATTTTGGTGGTCTCTAGGGCTCAGTCACTGTGAGAAATTTCTTGGGGACTCAGAGACAACTACCCTCAAGTCAATCCAGTGCTTGGCTGCTGTGCATATGGTTGGGATGGCAGCAGTACCCCTCTGAATACCCAGCCAGGGAAATAGGAAAACAAGCTGTGGAGTTGTGGTTTTGTTGTTTGCTTTTTTTCCCCCCTAAGAAACTTTTTTGAAGTAAGAAAAAATCTTGATTCCCAACAACTAAATCTCAAGGTTCTGATGAGGCTGTGATCTGGATTAATTCCACAGAAATTAATTTCTGAGTAGAAGCTTGAGTAAGAAAACTAAATTACACATAACCAAATTCCACTTTCTATGCTGAAAAGCATCTTATTCTGTAAAGTGGAGAACCAGTAGTATAATTGTGCCGTTTATATTTGGTCATCTGTGTAGTCGGGTTGTTGTGCTCCTCTGTAAAAATTAATCCTTCTGATTCAGAAGTGTTTTATGAATGTAAATGTTAAGGAAAGGAGAGTTCTTCTTCCACATTTTAACATTTTTCCTTCTTAGAAGTACAGCGCACTGTTATGTTGTTAGGCCATAATACTTTCACTGCAAAGTTGTGACTTTTATACTACCCTATGTGGAGATGTCTGAGTGTCTGGGCTTTATCCCCGCATATCAATTAATACCTTGCCATTTGATCAACCCTGTTGAAACCAAGAGGGCCTTACTCAAGGTGTATGATGACTCTGTGACACTGCAAATAAGTGAATTTTTGCTCCACTGGTACCACCTGGTTTCATGAAATGGGAGAATGCAGAGAGTTTAAATGAAAAGAGTTTGGCTGACATTGCTCTGTTTTTTTCATTCCTTGTTGCAGGTATGATGTGGTCAGAATGCAAAGAGCTGTGGCTGGAAGGACCCAGGGAATATATCTTGCAATTATGGAATGTTTTGGATTTTGGGATGCTATCCATTTTCATTGCTGCTTTCACAGCGAGGCTTCTGGCATTCCTGCAGGCCACAAAAGCACAACAGTATGTGGACAACTACATTGAGGAGAATGACCTCTCTGAGGTCACGCTTCCTCCAGAAATAGAATATTTTACTTATGGTGAGTATAACTTGTCTGCAACACAGATCCGAACATAGAAACACTGGTAGGATGCACGAGCATTTCAAAGCCTTAAAACAAATATTTGCATGTGTTTGTGTTCTTAGCATTGTCTAACTGTTTCTGCCTCAGTATTTTTGTTTCTATGCTATTTATGCAATAGTTTTTACAGCGTTAATTTGACAAATAAGTTTGATATATTAAAACCAAACAATAGGCATGAGGACAAAATCAGTTTAAATGGAGCTGTCCATAATTTTATTGTAACTGTTTATCCTAGAGCTAAATTTGACCCTCTTGATCTTAAACATTTGCAAGCTATATTTTATTCTTGGCTTAGTGCACAACAGACAAAATTTTGATGTGAATTTTTTTTGTTTGGTTCAGTTGTTTGATACAGTTATTCATATTCGTAAAGATCTATCAGCATTTCCTGCTGAAGGAAGGATGCTGACCCAGGGAAGATCTGCTCAAATAGAATAAAAGTACTAAATAGTTACTGCAGTGCAGAAATTGTAATTAAAGGTGTGATGAATCTCTTATTTGCAACACCAGCAAAGGCTGTATTTGCTGCTGATGGTGTATTTTATCCTATGCTTTGTGAACCTCTATATATTATAATAGCAGACTTGGTTTTATTATTTACGTTAATTGCTATGTAATCATAGGATCATCTAGGTTGGAAGGGACCTTTAAGATCATCGAGTCCAACCATCAACCTAACACAGCCAAAGCCACCACTAAACCATGTCCCTAAGCACCATGTCTACCCATCTTTTAAGAGCGATAAGGTCAATCTAAATTTGTACATATATAAATATACATTTAGAAACACATGATGTTTTGATATGAAACACATTTTTTGTTCAGTGTTATTTTGCTAAGATGGTGCATTAATTCACACAATAAACAATTTATGAATTTATATATAACTCAATTGTTTCTGTGCATATTGTGTGTAAAAAACCATGATCCTACTTCCATTGAGGTAAATGGCAAAAATCTTCATGATTTCAATGGAAACCAGGTTATATCCTGAACTTGTAACAAAGGCAAAATCTTAGTGTGCCTAACAAATGAAATTGTTTGTTAGCCAACACTGTTTACTTCCCATCAATAAAATACAAAATATTAATAAATTTCTGGCTTTAGCATAGTGCTTATTAAGATAGCTAATAATACAATTATTATATATATATTATATATATATATATTATAATACAAGCAATGTGCGATCGCAGCCCAGAAGGCCAACCGTATCCTGGGCTGCATCAAAAGAAGCATAGCCAGCAGGTCAAGGGAGGTGATTCTGCCCCTCTACTCCGCTCTCGTGAGACCCCACCTGGAGTACTGCATCCAGCTGTGGAGTCCCCAACATAAGAAGGACATGGACCTGCTGGAGCGTGTCCAGAGGAGAGCCACGAGGATGATCAGAGGGCTGGAGCATCTCTCCTATGAGGAGAGGCTGAGAGAGTTGAGGCTGTTCAGCCTGGAGAAGAGAAGGCTCTGAGGAGATCTTATTGCGGCCTTCCAGTACCTAAAGGAGGCCTACAGGAGAGCTGGGGAAGGACTTTTTACAAGGGCATGTATGTAGTGATAGGACGAGGGGGAACGGCTTTAAGCTGGAAGAGGGCAGGTTTAGATTAAACATTAGGAAGAAGTTTTTCACTTTAAGGGCGGTGAGGCACTGGCACAGGTTGCCCAGAGAGGTTGTTGAAGCTCCGTCCCTGGAGGTGTTCAAGGCCAGGCTGGACGTGGCCTTGGGCAACCTGGTCTGGTGGGAGGTGTCCCTGCCTGTGGCAGGGGGGTTGGAACTCGATCTTCAAGGTCCCTTCCAACCTAAACCATTCTATGATTCTATGATACAGTCATGTTAAGAAAAGCAATAAGGAATTATTTATTGTTCTATAGTTCAGGTTAAAATGCAGACTGTAAAAGAAAATGTCATGTTTCTTGAAGTATAGTTTTTCTTCTTGCAAAAGGTAATGTAACTTATATTCATCATTTGTGACTTAAAGGAAATAGGAATAGAGTAGCAACTAGACTCTTTGAGTATTTGTCTCAACTAAGTTCAGACATGTTCATGGAAAAATCCTACCAAGATTTATTTTTAAACATTGTGATAAATGAGTAACTCCTTACATTTACCCCTGTATTTCTTATCTTCCAGCTAGAGATAAATGGCTCCCATCTGATCCTCAGATAATATCTGAAGGCCTCTATGCAATTGCTGTCGTTCTTAGCTTTTCTCGGATTGCATATATCCTGCCCGCAAATGAGAGTTTTGGGCCCTTGCAGATTTCACTTGGAAGGACTGTTAAGGACATCTTCAAGTTTATGGTCCTTTTTATTATGGTATTTCTTGCATTTATGATTGGGATGTTCATACTGTATTCCTACTACCTTGGAGCTAAACTAAACCCAGCCTTTACAACGTGAGTATGAAGTTATGTTTAATTAAAAAGTCGATATCAAACTTTTAGTTTTTCACTAAGGTAACAAAGTCTCCGAGATATTGTATGCTGTCTCCTAGCATTAAAATAAAACTGAAGACAGTTGAAATCGGAGAGAAATTGGGTATGGAAGGGCTTCCTAATGGAAGGGTTAATAAGAAATTCTTGAAAGGAGTGCAGTAATTTCCTTCCTATCAGCCCCAGTTTTAGCTTTATTGGGTCAGGGAAGGTCTGCCCCCTGCAGAGTTAGACTGGAAAATAATGAGGTGAGGTTATCCTTCATCTCAAAACCTTTCTAAATCCTGGACTGTTGTTTTGCATGTATTGTTACAACTACATTCTCTATGATGGATAGGTGGAGCACTATAGAGAAGTGGAACATACTGTGAAAAATATTTTCTTGCGTGTTTGTTGTTTCAATCGGTGCTCTACAAACCTGCTTCACAGACAAATTCCTTGAGATTGGTTATCACTTCCTGTTAGCACAACTTATATATCTGTGTAGTTAGTAATAATGCCTTTTTTTTTTTTTTCCCCCCCTACAGAGTGGAAGAAAGTTTCAAGACCTTATTTTGGTCAATATTTGGCTTGTCTGAAGTAACCTCTGTTGTCCTCAAATACGATCATAAGTTCATAGAGAACATTGGTTATGTTCTTTATGGCATATACAATGTAACGATGGTGGTAGTTCTGCTCAACATGCTGATTGCTATGATCAACAGTTCATATCAAGAAATTGAGGTGGGCTCTGATCTCAAATTGTTCCATTTTGTTATGTTGAAAACAGGCAGAATTGTGAGGAATTATTTCAACAAGCACATCTTGATATGCAAAAGTACAGTGAAGAGATTACCTCAGTAAAGGACATCACAAAAAATACCATGTTCCTAAGACTGACTTTATCTTACAAGCCAGCCAAGCTGTAGAACCTTACTAGGATGTGGATTAAATGTGTTTTGCTGTGTTCTTTAATTGAAATCTGTTTTTTAATTATAATCCTCAAACTTTTCAACTAAGTTTGCAGGAGTGTTAGACACATGCACAGCAGGGCTACATGGACATACTTTATTACATTTATATGCTCCACGTGCGTGGAGGATGATATAGGTGCTTATCGTCAAGATTGTTGTAACTGAGTCACACTTTGAAATGCTTACACACTTTGTTTGCAATACATGTTTTTTTCCAGTTTAGGTACAATATTAAAACTCAATTCTAGGTTTACTGAGCTTTGCCATATGCCTTGAAAACACAGTGGCAGTATTTCTCCAAATGTGCCAAATGGCTTAGTTGAATGAATACTTGAATTTCGCACAAAGTTGTTGGCTGAATTGCTTATTAAAAGAGAGACATTTTGTTTGAATTTCATTATGATGACAAACTATCTTCATTTTAAAAGACAATTAATTAGAGTATTTAGCATCCAACTCCAATAAAAAATTCAGAAAATTTACAGTAGAGAAGGTGCTTGGGATTTGAAAATAAATCCCAAGTTGCTGAAATGAAAGTAAAAGTATATTTATAGTGCCAGTTTTCCAGACCATGAGTTCTGGTATTATTCAGAGAGTACTACATTCACATAGATGCGGGCACATACCTACACTAGCAGGAAAAAAAAAAGATTATCTAAGACTTAATGTACAAATGGATATGTCATTTCCAGTGTTTTCAGTGACTTCTGGGAAACGTCAGGGAATTCAGCAGGAGAAAACTAGTTATAATAAACAAACTTTTCATCTTTTGAGTAAACCAAGTCCAGCCTTGGAATACTTCAGTAAGAATGTTTTAGGACAAAATCAGTTTGTCAGTTTTTAACACGATTTCTTCATGACTACAAAGTTTCTGCTTTCTGTACTCCATTATAAATCACGTTTACTTTTCATGCTGATGTAAAAAGCTGTGAGTACTACCATTTTAAACTGTGTCTGCCTTGAAGCTAATACTTCATCACTTGTGTGAGTACCAAATTCATGTGATCACTTTAGTGAGAAAAACAAGACTTTAAAAAAATGAAAGAAGTTCCACTTTAAAGAGCAAGGAGTTTATATGTTGGCTTTCACCCAGTGCAAAAATAACACTTGTTTAAATGGTTCACATGCTTTAACTAAGTATTGTCAATGAGATGTTGCCATGAAAAGACAGCTGAAATGTAGTTAAAATGGACTTGATAAAGTGATTGCATTTTTGTAGAACTCCCGGGAGTCTTACTAGCAAGCAAACAGTGTTTCATTTAAAACCGGAAAGGGTCAATATTTAAAAGAAGTTTCATTTGGAAGAAGATTTGCATTTCGTAGAAACAAAGCACGTGCCTGTTTTTGTATCTTAACACAGGATGACAGCGATGTAGAGTGGAAGTTCGCTCGTTCTAAACTTTGGTTATCGTATTTTGATGATGGAAAAACATTACCTCCACCATTCAGTCTTGTACCAAGCCCCAAATCTTTTTTCTATTTTATCATGAGGATCATTAACTTTTCTAAGTGCAGGAGGAGACGGCTGCAGAAGGACATTGAAATGGGAATGGGCAATTCTAAATCTAGGGTAGGTACTGAAATGTTTTCATTGCAGTGAAGAATTGTGTGTCCATTCCAGCATTCTGCTTTTGTTTAAGTTTTAGAGTATAATCTGTGCTTCTGATGATAGTATGCTAATTAGTCAAGCATTTGTATTCATAGGTCTCTATTTCAGACTGCCTAAACATACTGCATGAAACCAAAAAATAGCTATAAATTTTCTTAGGATAACAAGGTCCAATGACTGGAAAAACACAATTAAAACAAAAATAACTGAGTATTCAAAGACGCAAATAATTCCCACAAGGAATGACCTAAATATTGAGTAAAGATGCTTTCAGCCTCTGTTAGAAAGATTTTTAGTTCATGGTAAAAAAAAAAAAAAAAAAGAGATGGGGAGGATAAGGAGAGAAAACTTTTCCTTTCACTAGGACGGGAAAAGGATAAAGTGTGGTCAGTATGATATTCACTTCCTACTGTCAAAGGCTGTGTTCTTAACAGAAGTCAACAGGAAAAAGGCAGGATTGGTAATAATAATAATCTTCAGCACTTCCATGACATTCTAAATTTGGGTCTCTAAATGTTCTTTACAAATATTAATGGAATGCAGTGTCATAACACCCTTGTGAGAATTAGATAGCAATTTCCCTTGTTTTACTGATGGCAAACTGGGGCACTGACAGGTTAAAGAGGATACATGTGGCTTTTTCTGTAAGTTAGGCTCAAGGCCCTGTGTATTACAAGGACTGAAAACAATACCTTGAAAATAATTTTTATTTGTCTTACTGTAAATTATCAGAAATGTCAAGTCTAGTCATCTTTTCTGAAAGACCCCACTGGAGCCTAGTACTTCTCAGCTGTTGGTGGTACTGAATCTTCAGTAAAGAAAATATTTTCTCCAGTTTTCTGTAGGCAGTGAAAGTAGGTACATGTTTATAAAAGTGTTGATTTAAATCAGTTTAGATAGATGCACTTTTTTGTACTAACTGCTCATCTTTTGCTCCCTGGTGCTCCCACTGCCTGAACTTCATTAGTTCTCTCCAGTCACTGTACAGATGTGTTTAAAAAACAAAACAAAGAAACCTTAATACCCTGACATGCACTTTTATAACAAAACATTCAGTAGTATTTACAAATCATACAGCAGTACTTACTATCATATTTAGAATGTAAGTCACTAAAGAACTAAAATCCTGTCTGAGTCACTGCTTGGACTGGTCAGATGGAGCTAGTTTTCTTGAACTACAAACCAAACAATTTTTCTCTGGGAAAGGCAGCCCACAGCCGCCTCTGTGTCATGCTGGGCTGGCACACTGTGTATTACACTCTACAAAGATAAATCCTGTCCCACTCCCTAATAAAAATCGTGGCTGAGCTGATATCTCATTGCCCACAAGAAGGCGGGCAACATGGAGTAGGTAAAAATAGCCCACTTGTGGCCCAGCTTAAGTGATGGGCTGTATGCTGTATAGTCACAAAACCCACGACAGTTACAGAGAGCATCAAACTTACTACATAGATGCAGGCTGACTTCAGTTTGGTCCCTTACCCCACCAGAGAGGTCAGCTGTAATTGATTCAGTGATTTTTAATTGTCCACGTAGAAAATTAACGACAAATGAAGCTTAGGGGATTGAAAATTCTTCATGCACATTTTTTCCTGCACCTTCACCAGTGCATCTGAGAGAAGAGTTAGGTCCCTGATTAGGTAGTAACAAAACTTCTACTTTGGTCACAAAGCTATCTTGTCCAAGGTGGGTTTTTTTTCCATCTGTTTCTAGCCCACTGCTACAAAACTCTTAAATTATTTTGGGATCTGATGGCTTTGTGATCCTTGAATAATTGAACAATGACTGTTTTTCTCAATGTATTATTCATTCCTGAATATGGTGCTTTGGAAAAACACTTTGAACTAAACAGAAATGGTTTTGAGCATGTATTTGTAGTTAAACATAAGCATAAAAGTGCAGATCCAAACCACCGCTTTGTTAAACCCAGTTTCGAGAGTCTCTCCTTGCTCTAGCCACTCATCCCTGCCTCCAAGTCGTCATTCATTATTTCCTCAGCTGTGCGAGCACATTTGCTTTGAAGTTGTGCTTTGAACAGGATGGCTAAAATTATAAGTGTTTAAAAAGAACCAAAATCAACAAATAAGTCAAGGCAATCTCAGGGTTTTTGGAAATCATATTCTGATATAGTGACTGTGGAGACATCCCCAAGATGTCTCCAAGAAAAAAAATGGAGCTGAATTCTAACTGCAAATTCCATAATATATTTTAATTTTGTCTTATTTCTTCCTAGTTAAACCTTTTCACTCAGTCAAATTCCAGAGTTTTTGAATCACACAGTTTTAACAGCATTCTCAATCAGCCGACACGCTATCAGGTAAGTACATACACCGGTCACTGTTTTGAGTAATAGAACTGTGTGAATGTACTAGCAGAACTTTGTGTTTCAAGTACATTTTGCCTTCACCAGATAAAGAAAATTTCCTGTAGAAATCAAACTCCAGGATGCTACTGGAAAAAAAAGACAGTTATTGTTCAAGCTGCATTATGTGAAGTGTTTAAAAAAACTAGCCCATACGAAACTTAGATTTTCCTTTGATGTCCCTGTTTGGAAAGTGTGAGAAGCAAACATCTGAAACTGATTTCTGGGGAAGGGATGCGAAAGCATTGAGCTGTCTAGGTTAGCATTACTTTCCCTTCCTTTCTTTTCGTGATCTGAGATGTGACATTCAACATTCCTACAGATGGGAATGCTCCTTTCTGGTAAGAGGAGTCTGTCAGATATTACCCACCTGTATGCTTTCTAGCTCAGAAATAAAAGAGTAAATAGGAGCTCTTGTTCCCCTAGTGAAAATGTTAAAGGTATGTAATCCACCTGTGCAAATTCTGTTAGACAAGCTACATTAGATTAGGTATGGTAACGCAGTATAAGAATATTAGTATATACAAGGAACCCTGGCAGTTACGGTGTAAAAATACAGATCTAATCTTAATGAGTCCTTTAAAGGTCACATTGCGCTGTCATGCTGTAAAATCTTTCTTTCTTTCTTCCTAAAAGGTAAATGTTTATGCCGTGCTATTACACATCCTTTCACATGTAAACTGAGTTTACCAAAGAGTAGACCTATTCTGAAGCTACATAAAACCTAAATTAGGTGTGTTTAGCCATATTTTTCCTGTTGTCCTGTTCCCTACAAGAAGTTGTGGTGCTCTGTAAATATGAGGTAATTGGATGAGAAAGGTGCTTTATTGTAATGATGAATCTCAGCAGGCCACCAGAAAAGCCTATATGAGGCAACTGCTTGATCTTGGACTGTTCATTCTTTCACTTATACAAATGTGAGAGAGAGAGTTAAGAAAAAAAAAAAAGTGAAGAGTGTTTAAATACGTATGTTCAGCTGATTATATAACTGTTTTAATCTTGCAGCAAATAATGAAAAGACTGATAAAACGTTATGTTCTGAAAGCACAAGTGGACAAAGAAAATGATGAAGTAAATGAAGGTAAGAAAGAGACTGCATTTGCAATATTCAGAGACAATCTTTATCACATTGTATTAGGAATCAGTATTACAGTGGTCCATGGAGGTTTCGGGTAAAAAGAGGGTTCGTTTCTACTTCAAATGCACTGAACTCAGATAGGTAATAGTGGAAGTATGCCTGTGACAACAAAAATGGACAAGTATGACCAAAGAAGTAGAACTGAGAAATATTATGGGCCCAGTTTTACAGGTGGAAGACAAGACCACAGACATGACACGCAGATACAGAGGAAATTTGTGAGGAAGCCACTAACTGTATTCACACTTCCAGAGTCATAGTCAGAGCTGCAGGACATCTTTCTCTCTGTTTCGTTCAACTGAACACACAATTTACCACTTTACACCATGAACTACTTGTATTACCTTCCTTCCTAAAGCTGTGCGGAATGTTCATCCGTGAAATTGCACATCATTAAACAAAGCTGCATAGAGTTAGCTGCGTGGTGAGAAAAATGACAACGGTAGCCACTATTTTAGTGTGCAACCGGAGATCTTTTGAGCAACAATGGATCCGAGCATGGTGGCTGGTGACAGTGCGGAACTTGCCTGGCAGCAGTGAGGGGTGTGTGCTCCAGGCGCACACCCTGTCTCCCCTTTGGGATGAGACTAAGACGAATGCTGTCCTCCTTCCTCCAGCCTTCTAGGAATGAAGCACAGGCTTACAGGCCAAAAAAAGAAACTCTTGAGCTCTGGGCAGGTCCCCAAACAAAATAATAGGGGTGTGTGCAACATGGGGGCGTATTTACTCGGCACTCTAGCTAAAAGATTATCAGGCGATAGATTGATGTCCCTTCCAGGGCTGGCTCTGCTCATGGAAGTGTAACATCCCAGCAGTGGTTTTGTTCCCACAGGCTGGAGGTTATAACCATCATGGTTCAGCCAGTAGGAAACCCGTGTGACCGCCACCAGAAAAACATACCTGCTTAGCATAGATCTGGGCTAGTTTAGTTGGTTTCGGCACACCGGGAGCGCTTACCCAAGCCGCTCCGCCGGCAGCCTGCTGCACTCCAGCTGGCGCACAGTGATGAACAGCTCGGGATCAGAACAGCTTTTACTGGCGTGGAAGCATCAGGCAGCTAGGATGCATATACGATGCGAGGGGCCTGAACGGGCTGCTCCCTCAGCTAAGGCAGCAGAGCTTTTATTTTGCTTGTTGGTTACGCTCTGCTTACCTGTAACTCTCTGCAGCGAGAAGCAGGGAGCAGAAAAGAAGATAAGAATTAAATCCCACTCTGTGCCTTCAAAAGGCAGCGTTGTGCATTGACTGGTATCCTGACTCTTCCCCATCCTGTGTGGCTGTACAGAGCTGAGCTCGTGAGTGACAAAAGCAGAGAAGCTCTCAAAAGTGTCTTCCCCTCAGTGTGCCCCTCTCCTGAATCCCCGTTGCTTTCCTCGTTCCTGCTCTGCGATGAGGGAAATCATCTGCCTAGTGAGGGATGAAAAGACTGTTCTCTCATCAAGAGCGCCAGGGGTGTACAAGTCTTTCCAGTTCCCTGATGCCTGCGTGGTATTGGCATATATGTTTTTAGATAAGAGAGATGGTACAGAAGAACCACGGTTCATGGATATCGGGGTTCTTGCTTTATCACCAATTTTTGCAGAGGAAAGTCCACTTTGAGCAAGTCAGCTAACCCCTGAACCTCAGTCTTCAGCTGCGTAGCAAGGGTAGTGCTCATTGCGTCATGCCCGTCTCAGTGGTACCCAAATTATAGATCCAGCCTTTGAGGATACAATTTTTGAAGTCTGCTGTATTCCAAATAGAAAACTTCTGTATTCTTATATACTGCAGCTATTTTAAATCTAAGTCTAGGGATTTTTCCCTGTTTTGCATCACTGGAGAATTTAGGTATTCTTTGATAGTCTTTATTTCATAGGTGACAAATAATTTCTTGCGGCGGCTACTTTGTTAGGAATTTACATCTCTCATACTTGCTGGAAGAAGAGTATCTGAATATTTTAAAAAGCTTCTGCTCTTGAACTGAATATCCTATAATGGAAAACATGCTGTTGCGTGTTCTGAGCCTGACCTTGACAATTGTTTTCATTTAAATGTGTTTTTTGTACTTGTGTCAAATTGTAACATAATTTAAAATTGGTTGACTTTTTCTAATTCCAAGGATAACGGTAAGGAAGAGGAGAGAGACTCAGAAGCTGTGAGTTTTACTGCCAGCTCTGCCACACTTTTCCTTGTGTGATCTTGGCACATCACTTCAGAAAAAATCTCTTTGCCTTTTTCTCTCTAAAAGGGGGATACTAATATTTACCAGCTGCTCAGCAGTGTTGCTGTGATTAATTCATTAACCTGTGTAAAGCGCTTTTTGAATCTTTGGTGTTCTGTATACACGTGGAGCACAATGTTAGAGTCCAATGGACTATGGAAATACCTTTGGTACTATTTAGGGGTGGAGAGATACTCGGTCTCAGTGGGAATGAAGAAGAGGTAAAGCCTCCTGCCCCGCCTCTGTACCTGCTCTCGTGAACATTTTGAGTTAATAAGCTGAAAGACGCACTGATGTGATTTAACAGAACGTTATTGAATCAATGTTAAACTTTGCTAATGAGTATTTCTTTCAATGGTTAATACAGGTGAATTAAAGGAAATCAAGCAGGATATCTCCAGTCTTCGCTATGAACTTTTGGAAGATAAGTCCCAAGCAACAGAAGAGTTAGCAATTTTAATACATAAACTCAGTGAGAAACTAAATCCCAATATGTTGAGATGTGAATGATTCAACAAAGGAACCGTGGCTTTGACTACAGCACAACTATTTATTGGCAATAATATTTCAGTATCTTATACTTGAAAAATGTATTGTAGATTTTTAGCACTAAATAACTTTATGTACAGCTTCTCTGGAATTTAGTCTTAGGAAGTTTTATTAACTCGCCACAAAAAGATCGCTCTCTTCATTTTAATTGTCTAAAAGTAAGAACTATCTTTTTTTTTTTTGGCATTTATGCATTAAAAAGGTATAATGGTATCGACTGCTGATATTTTAACAGATTTATGAATACGTATTGAGAACTCTTTGCACTAAATTTGCAAGAAAAAAAATATAAAAATAACAGATACGGCATAGTACTCTGTTCCTTGCAGCAAACTGGGTGCAAATAGGATTTTTTCCTAATACAGTAAATCAACTAGAGCTCAGTGGAGGATTCCTTGAAATGTCTGTTCTCTGTTAGCGATGGTAGCGCTGCCTGGCAGCTGAGCGCTCGCGGTATGCTTACGAGGAATTAATGAAAATCAGGTAAGCGTGAATGTAATTGTAGTAGCACTGTTTAACATGTATGTATACACACGTACCCACAAATGCCCTTTCTTAATTCTGCGTATTTACTTCCAAGAGTCAGGACTAGACCTTTTTTTTTTTAAAAAAAAAACAAACACCCAAACAACAACCCAGCTTTGGAAGGGACTGTGACCTCGGTCCGAAGCTGCTCTTTCGGTGGTAGATGTGTTGTTGATTTGTTTTGTTTTGTTTTGTTTGGTTTTTTTTTAACATTCGGACTCGGTGCAGGGCTGGTATTTTGTTACACTGTTCTAAATAACGCCTCCGATGCTTCGTTGTTAAATAAAATATTCCTACTTTGCCCACCCGCCCTCTCGTCCCGCTGCTTTGGCACCAAAGCCGCCCTTCCCCGCCACCACCCGCGACCCGAGCCGTTGTCCAATGGCGGCGCGCCGCTGCCTGTCGTCCCGCCCCCTCGCCCGCAGGCCTAGCCAATGGGGAGCCGGCTGGGGAGCCATGTCGGTCGCCGGCCGGGGTTGCCGCGGTAACGGGAGCGGCGGGGCCGCGGCGGGGATCCGCTCCCCGCGGCGCGATGGAGCTGAGCCTGGCCCGCGTGGACTACCTGCAGGTGGGCCGCCGCTCGTACCCACGGGCCCCGTACCCCGGGGGGAGCGGGCCGGACCGGCGGCGAGCGGCCTGAGCCAGCGGGGGGCGGCCGGGGGCCGCGGGGCGAGGCGGCCGGCCGGTGAGGGAGGGGGGAGCCGGCCGGCGGCCTCACGGGGAGAAGCCCGATGGAGGGTCCCGGCGCTCTGGGCGGCGGGGCCGGGTCGGGAAGCGCCTCCCGGTGGGGCCGGGGCCGAGTAGGCCTCCCCCCGGAGCCGGCTGGGCCGGGCCCACCCCTCCGCGGGCCCACCGGCGGGCTACCGGCCCCGGTTAACGAGCGTTGTGTTCCCACAGGTGGGAGTGACGGCTCAGAAGACGATGAGGCTCCTTCCCGCCTCGGGGCGAAAGGCGAGGCAGAAGGTGGGGGCTGTGGGCCGCGCAGGGCCCGCCCGGCGGGGGCAGGGGGTCACCTCAGCCCCTCAGTAACCCTCTCTTGGCTGTCTTCGGGTGGTACCTCACGGGGGGGGGAACTCTGGAACCACATTTGTGGAGAGTTTTGGAAAAAATAGGGGAGGGGAAGGGGAAAAAAAAAAAAAAAAGGTCTGAATTTTTGTCGGGAAAACTTTACGAACCAGTAAGGAATTTTCCAAACTTAAGGAATTGCTGAAAACCGCCAGGAAGTTCTTGCGTGTTTCTCTATTTCGGTTTTGCGAACGCTTGAAGTGAAATATTTCTCTTTCAGCTTTCCTTAATACAGCTTCAAGCTAAGGAAACTTAGTTAGGAAAACACAGCAGAAATAACAGTGCTTTGTGTTTGTTTGGTTGGTTTTTTTAATAATAAAGTCTCAATACAAAAATACAGCTATTTCCCAAGTATGCCTTTTGGGAGCGTTCTGCTGATGGTTGCTGGTGTTTACAAGTAGAAGCGGAAAAAGGATTGTAAATACTATCACTTAAATTACTGTTCTTAGGCTTTAGTGTCCTATCTAGAGCAGTTTATCAAGCTTTTCTCCATACAGCTATGCAAATTAAGTACTGTAGAATTTATTTAAAGGCACGAAAATACAATGAATCTAGCAAAAGCATTGTTTAAAAATACGTGTAATAAAAAATAACAATGTATTATACTTTTGAAGGTGGTTGTTGGAGATCAGGATGGGGTTGTTACGTGTTTTGGCATAAAAAAAGGGGAAGCTGTGGTAAGTGGAAATATTCCATTTTAAATTTTTATTTTTTAAATGTTCTTCCTAATGAACTTTGAAAGTCTGTTTTTATTTATATGGGAAATAAGATACCTGTGGAAGGTGTCTAGGTAGAACTGTGAACTGATACCTAGCCGTGCTGATTTCGAGGCTGGACAAGCTCATGGTCCTCCACGGTTGTACAGTCAGATACTAGTGTGTATCATCACGAAAAAAAGTCAGTTTAACACCTTTTGCTCTGCAGTTCAGTTGGGCTTAAGCCTGTAAGTGTACTCAGTTACTGTGACTGGACAAAAACCTGCAGTGATTCACTAAGTCGGTCACCTTCGGGGATTTTGGCAAACTGATTGCTTTTTATGAGCCTTATGCCCAGCTTAATAAAAATGTATCTTTTTTTTTTTTTTCCACTTGAAGAGGTTCATAGCCAACGCATAAGAACTCTATAGCAATACAACAAAGCTATGTAGTCTTCTGGAATAAGAATGCAACACGTAAGATGGAGTGAGCATGTGTGTTGTTCTTTAAAAAAAACCCCAACACTAACAAACAAAAACCTTACAGCTAACAGCAGTACTGAATTTTTCCTACAGATGAATAACAACGAAATAATAAAGTCTTAGTTTGTTATATTTTACAGCTTTTTATATTTATTGACTTAAAAAATGTTTGATATCTTTGTGATTCTGAAGAGAAATGTACAGATTATTTTTGTCTGCATATAATCCATAGTATCTTAGTTTTGCCAGAAATTGTAAAGCAAACTTACTATACCTTATGTTAAAAGATTACCATAAATACAATATTGTGATGATTAAAATTGCTTTCCTATTTACAGCCGGTGTTCAAGACACTGCCAGGCCAAAAAATTGCAAGATTGGAGTTGGGAGGAGCTCTTAATACACCACAAGAGAAAATTTTTGTGGCTACAGGATCAGAAGTTAGAGGTTTCACAAAAAGAGGGAAGCAGTTTCTTTCATTTGAAACTAACCTCACTGAAAACATCAAAGCTATGTATGTATGATATTTTGTATTTTTTCATAGCTGTAGCAGATTGTTAGTTTATGATTTTGTGAAATAATCTTTTACCATATTGTGTGCTTGTTGTAGATAGTGCTAAGTGCCACTCCAGCTTTAGCTTGTGCCATAGTGTGTAGGAAGGAACTTAGAAAATCATGGTGAAGTTTAGAAAGTGTAGGGGCGTTGGGAGGGGTCTGGAGGCACTCACATCAGTGCAAATGCAGGTGAGTGGAGCTGTGGTTATTGCCATAGTGTGTCATGTCCATATACCCGTCCTGTAGCAGAACAGGAACAAATTTCTTATTTTTCTTTTCCGATCATGATGTATGATGCTGCCATTTATAAACCGGCTTGAGAAGAATGGGTATAATGAAATTATATAAATGAAATTTGTTAGGATCTACCTGAAGACAAAATAGGAAATTTGAGAGCTATAGAAATTGTACGGTTTAGCATTCGTAAGAAACTTCTTTTTAATAGCTGGACCAGCTTGCGGGGCCCACTAACGCCTTGAATATGCAAGTGGCAGTGCATGCGTATAGTAGGGCTAAAAGATGATCACTGCAGCTATACTGGGAAAATGCTACAGGAACTGTTTTCTTTTTCTCAGGCACATTTCTGGAGCAGATCTCTTTCTTTGTGCGAGCTATATCTATAACCACTACTGCGACTGCAAAGACCAGCACTACTACTTATCAGGAGATAAAATCAATGATGTTCTCTGCCTTCCTGTAGATAAAGTGAATTGCATTACACCGGTACTTGCATGTCAAGATAGAGTCCTCAGAGTTTTACAGGTTAAAATACTTGCTTGTTTATTTTTTATGTATTGATGCCATAGAATTGGACTAATTCTTAAGGGACTCGGCATATCAGCATGGCTTAAACATCATAAGGATAAGCATGTTGTAGCATACTTTGCAGTGTTACTGTCTATAATGCTGGTACTTTTTCCAAAAGGAAAATCATGATTGTGAACTTCTAAAATGAGGATTAATAAAACCACTATAAATAGGCTTTGGAGTTCATAGGTGGAAGTAGATAAGAAATTGGTCCCTTCTAACTAAAAGTGCTCACATAAGAAAATTAAATGTGTAAGTCTTCATCAGTTGGGAGATTCTTGCTTTCACGAATTACTGTTGCGACAGGTCTGAGTGATATTAAATGGTTTAACAAATCTATTTGCCAGACAAAGTTGCAGATTATTTTTAAAGTTACGTCATTTAAACAGTCCTATGTTCTATTTCTATAAACTTCACTCTGTTTTGGCATAGAAGTGGTTCTCCCATAGGTATTGGGAGTTTGTATACGTGAAGCATAACCATTACTGTAATAGTAATTTTGCTTGTGGGGTTTTGGTTTGGTTTGTGGTTGGTGTTTTGTGGTGTTTTTGTTTGTCTTTTTTTTTTATAAAACTCCTTCAAGATAGTTCTCTTTGTTTTTAGGGATCTGATTTACTGTACGAAGTAGAAGTTCCTGGACCACCTACTGTTCTTTCTCTAAACAATGGAAATGGAGGTAACAAGCTTTTGAATATATGCATAACTAAGAATTGCTAGTTGCATCTGTCCATGGATGGATGAGAATATAGAGTAGAGCGCACGTAAACTAAGACTGTAGAAGGATCAAGCTTAAAATAGTTTGATCATCCTTCTTGCTAATCTGTTCTAACCTAACAGAAATCGCTTTAGTGTGTTAATCTGGTGCTTAATTTAGTTTCAGGTAGATTGTGTGACAACGACATTCAGAGCTGGTTTGGAAAAGTAGTTCTTGCTTGCTTAAGTCTTGGCATAACATTCACTATTGGATGTGTGTTCTGAATGAATCTCTCTGTTTTTCTTCTGTAAAGGCAATTTAATAGCTTATCTTTGCCGAAATTTAACATGAATGGTTTGTAGGCACAACTGCAGTTTAGGGGGGCATTCATACACAGAAGACTGTTAGCCTTGAAGAAATTATCAGAACAGGTGCAGCTTTCCTGTAATTGTTTTTGGTTTTGAAGCCTGATAGTTCTGTTACACGATACTAACGTTTGCATTTTCTTTTTCCCTTCGGCTGTAGAGTATAACTACACAATACTTTAAAATGTTTTAAATTAGAGTGCTTTATTTTATTGATTCTAAATTCAGTTTGTGTTTAGGTGATTCTGGAGAAGAAATTGTGTATGGAACTTCTGATGGTAAACTGGGTCTTATCCAGATTAATGGTTCCAAGCCTATACCTAAGTGGGAAATTGGAAATGAAAAAAAAAGAGGAGGTATGTGTCTCAATCTCCCACTTGTTAGCTTTCCAGCATATCTGAAGCTTTATTATAATAATCAGGAAATCTTATTCATAGATACTTTGGAGGCATTATGTCAGTATGCATTATTAATACGAGTAAGATCTCTTTCATTCTTCTGATTTTCTTACAAATAATGCTAATCAGTTTGTCTCGCTTTGGGTTTTCTGTTCATATTATTTCCAGTACTTAGTATACCTTTTTTTTTTTTTACAGTATTTTTAAAGTGGTGTTTGTAAAACAGTATTGATTCATATATGATTACTTGAGGCTTTTATCGTTTTGGTGACTAATTTCTCAGTGCAAATATACCTGCCAGATTTTTCAGATGTTCAGCGGTCTTAAAGTTTCTTCACAGGAAAGGTTAATGTCTTTCCTGCAAGACTTTTTTTTTTTTCTTCTTCTTTTTTTAAAAAAAAATACATTATAAGGGGTTTTGTCTGAAGATGAAATAAGGCTGTCATTAAAGCTCCACAATGAGACTTAACCGATCAGAGCACAGTATGACAGTTTCCCAGTTTGAGCCTTGGTATGCTGCTTGTGCAGCATCTAGTAGCCCATACTCCTTTGTAAAGGAGAAGACCAGGAATAGAATATATATGGATATAATTTTTTTAATTTAATTATCTCATAAAAGCTATCGCTAAATTATTTTCTCAAAATGCTTCCTAGTATGTCCTTACTCTTCATATGAAATATGAAGGAGTCATAAAAGTTAGATTCCATCTAATTTTTCATATTAATTCTTGTACAAACTCTCTCACTGCTTTTTCCTTCTTCCAGACCTTAACTCTCTTTCCTGTCCAAACATGATTAGTTGTCAGAGGCTGGTCCTGCACGCGCTAGTAGTGGATTTGTCCGCTGATGTGTCAAGTGGCAGTACCTACTCCAGGTCTGGCACAAGTCAAAAGCCTCTTTCTGTTACCTTAGCTGGAATTCATAGTCGTCCGTTTTAAGTCAGCTAGAGGAGAGAAAGAATGCTTGCTTCTTCAACTGGCGACGTTACAGTAATGTGGACAGACAAATAGTTCATTTGGGGAAATGTTTGATGAGGGAGGGTTAAACCCCTCAAAAGTAAGTGATTTGAACATCAGAAGGGGTCTCTGTACAGTGGTTTTCACCAAGGGAACTGTAGTGGTTTTGATTTGGAATTGATTGCTGTAAAACCCACTGTACAATCTTGAACCTCAGGCACAGGAGAGAGACTTCAGCCCTCTAGTGGACTCAACCAGAAATAGCATTAATAAAACCTTAAAAGCCGACCGGGACTCTCTTTCTGTGTAATTGAATGTGGCCTGTGTATCATTGTGTCATAGACGAATAAAGATGAAGTGAATGGTTTTGTTTTCTTTTTCATTAGGTATCTTATGCATTGATAGTTTTGACATTCTGGGAGATGGAGTTAAAGAATTACTCATTGGACGAGATGATGGAGTGCTAGAAATCTATAACTTTGAGAGTAAAGATGATCCTGCCCTTCGATATGATCATGTAAGCCCACATTCATATTTTTCTTTGGTGAAAAAAATTAATTTAAAAAAAACAAACCACCCATATTTCAAAACTTAAAGTATGTATGAGATCATTACTACTAAAATGTTTTTAATTTGAGTTCTGTAATGTTGACAATATGAACTTCAAAGCAATATCCTAATATTTAAGAATGAGAAAGTGAGATAGTCCTAATTTGAGCAAAAATGAAAATAGTGTAGAGGGTGTGTTAAAGCTCTGGCTCTGACTACTGAAGTCTCTCCTGGAAAACTAACACAGCGCTTCTCTCTCTGTGAAAAAACAACTCCATGTTGTGTATAGTCTGTGTTCTACATGTAAAATAATAAATGTAAGTTGTCAGGGCTTTACTGAGCATAATTACTTTGGTTATGAATTGTTTAAAATAGTAGATTTGATCCATAGTGACTATTTTAGCCTTCAGTCAGATTGCTAATTCCTCCTGGAAAAATATTGTGCATCAGTGTTTTGCATTAAAATGCTTTTTAGTGTCTTTGTTATGCAGAGCAGAATTGGAATGCATCTGTTAAAACACCCCAATCACCCTGATAGTTATCAGCTGGCTTACTTTTTTGTAGGTATAGATATTGTGCATCTATGTAGGTAGTTTGTGATGCGTGTAGAAGGAGGAGCACAACCCTTAAAACCCCCACAGAAACCCCAAACTTCTAAAATGAGTGCAGTGACGTTTCCCTCTGCTTGAATGTATTTCTTTGAAGGCTTTATCAGAGAGCATTTCATCAATCCAGGGTGGCTGTGTAGGAAAAGATGGCTATGATGAAATTTTAGCGTCCACATATTCAGGTAAGCTTCATATCATTTACTCAATAAATGTTGCATATGGAGATGTGATAAAAATGAAGCAGGCTGTGTTGTTAAAGCAACTCACGTCTCTTAAAATTTTTGTTCTGATTGGAACCAGCATAGTGTTTTGTTGAAAAGATCTAATGTAATATTTACACTTCAAAAAATGTTTCCTACGCTTAACCTATGTTTTTGTATGTTAAGATATTTGTAATGTGTTCTGTTGTGTAACGCAGCGGCTGGTTTTTCTCTGGGGTAGACTGCTCCCGAATTGTGATGAAATAATGAATATGTTCTGTCTGAAGGAATTATTTATGATTTTTTTTATTGAAAGTATTGATAGACATGCATATCTCTTTTGTTTGTTTGTTTGTTTTCCTGTCATTTTATGTAATTTCCTTCCTTTTCAGCTTCATAGGGCTTTAAATGGGGTTGGTTTTGCTTTTAGTAGAAAATAAAGCTTCCCCACATAAGGCGTCTCAGCAGCTGCTCTGTAGGATTTGAGCTATTGGGCCTGACTGCCACAGAGGCCGTGATAAACCTGCTGCATGTGGTAACTGCTGGGAGCTAAAATACTGCTAGTTCTCTATCTTCAGTTATCTTCAGTGCTGAAAAATTAGCCTACTGAAACCTCTCGTATTCAAAATCGTGTATTTCAGCAAGATACAATTCGCGGTCAGTTATTGAGAAGTAATGGTGTTCAAGTACATCTTTTAAATAGTTTTTGGATGATTAAAATACTCTTACACCTCAACTCATGTGAATTGTTTTGGCCACAGTATTATTGCAGCCTATCATACCAAAGTCCTTTGTGGCTTCTTTTGGTGCCTGTGGGAATGTTACAAAGATCCATGAATTGTAGAAGAAAGAAAAAAGTGAAAGCCCATGTTCACCGGTGGGTTTTCAAAGGTAAAGTCTGGTAGGACTTGCAGTAGACTGAGTTTGGCAGACTTTGGCAGACGAGGAAAAGTAGTGCTTAGAGCAGTAAAAGTTACATTTGAAGCCTAGCAGCGTAGGACTCCTGTGGATTTTTTTTTTTTAAAGTTCATGCTCTATTATTGGGCTTTGTTGATACTTGAAGTAGATATCTAAGGAATGTGAAAGATAATGGACGTGTCAGCTTTTATGGTCCATTTTATAATAATGCTATCTTGCTGTTCGCAAGTCTGCCTATTGTACCTGAAGTGTCAGGATATAATCAACTAGTATTTGCTTTTATAAGTAAATGTAATTAAGTAAACAAAAAGGTGATTTTTTTTTTTCCACTTCACTGGCACTGTTCAATCTCAAAGCACGCTGTGCAACATAGTTTGCTATAAACACATTGCACAGGGTTTTTTTTGTTGTTTTGTTTTCAACTATAGTACTGCAAATTATTCAAGGTTTTGCCAGAGAAACAGAGGTGGGAAAAAATTTAAAGGCTCAGTTAGAAACTGCTGCAGAGGGATTTATTGCTCGAAGGACTTAATGAAAAAGAATAAGTAATGTTTTCCAATCTGTAAGTTAAGAATGAAACCCATAAAAAATCATGCTCGGTGTCTAGATTAATCTTGCAAAGAAAGGTTTAAATTAAAGTCTCTATTCTCTCTACCCAGCATCTGGGACAAACATCACCCCACACATACAAAAGCTGAGTGTAGACTTTTCGTTATAGCTTATAAGGAATATAAACTTCATATATTGGTTTAGGCTGGCTGACAGGACTGACTACAGAACCTGTCCATAGAGAAGGTGGATCAGGTGAAGAACTAAAATTAAGTCAAGAAATGCAGAGCAAGATTTCATCCTTAAGGTAATTGCAATGGAACGAAATTTAAATGGAAGAATTGAAATGTGAAAAGCTGAAATGTCATCTTTCCTTCCTATCTCACTGGATTTTCTGTATCATTAAGGTATCTAGTCAGTAGATTTAAGCCTTTTCAAAGTAGAAATGAATAGCAGCCTTATTTCAGTCTCTTTCTGTCTTGCCTTGACACGATGATGTCTTAATGCCTTCTTCCTCAGTATCAGCAAGATAAGATTCCCTTCTTCCATGCTGCTTATAGCTTCTAAATGATGGGAAGAAAGTAGTCACTAGCATATAATTCAGAATGTGTTTCCCCCTCGAAGGGGAAGAAGTTGTCCTCTCCTGTGACTCATAGAAATATCTTTTGGCAAGGTACAGTAGAATCTACGTTTTCGTGTGGTAGGGTTTATATTTTATCTTTGCTTTGTATGTGGAAAGGGGAGTCACCAGTCACTTCTGGTTGGAAAATTGTGGACAAACGACAAACATGAGTGTCTTGCAAGCTTAATCTACTTAATTTCTAGGGTAGCTTTTATAGTTGGTTTTTTTTAAGACATTATATGTGGTTTCCTTTTTCTAGGAATGAGTTGGAACACTTACAGATGAAAGTACTTCAGGAACGTGAAAAATACCAGCAGTCTTCTCAATCCAGTACTGCTGTTTCATCAGTACCTGCGTTTAGTGTGAATGATAAGTTTACGTTAAATAAGGATGATGCTAGCTACAGCCTCATCTTGGAGGTGCAGACAGCTATAGATAATGTGCTGGTACAGGTGAGTGTCGATTTGTTCTTGTTGGCTTTCTTGATGTGTAAATAAAACATTTACAGACCTTCTAGTTTAAAAAGCCGAGTTATAGTATCTTAAGTATATGGGGTTTTAAATGTCTGAATTGTTGTAAGAGCAAATTGAAGTGTATAGCCTTGCAATGTTGAAGTAACTGTTGTAAGTGCTTGTTAGGGAACAAATACAACTTAAACCTTTATGGAACAGAGCAACATTATACTAACTACCAAAATAGATCAAAATGCCTGCTGTACTAGCAGGTTTTTGTGTAACTTTTGTGCTTGCTTTTGCATGTCCCTCCTTATTTAAACAGCACTTAACTCGCTAAATCTTAAATTTTTCACTTGCCAGTTAAGTACCCTCTGTAGCGGAAAATTAATTTTAGAATGGTGTGGGCCACCTGTGCACTTTCAATGTGGAACAGCGTCTGATTTGTGTGCAATTGGTGATAAATAGTCCTGCCAAGTAGAGCAGCCTTAATTAGTTATTCCTCCTACTGCATCAGCTGAAATTAATGTTATCTTTGGTAGTCAGAAAGGGTAGTGGTACTGAATTACCTTCATTTGGGGTATGCATGGGGAGAAAAATTTGACAAGGGGGAATTTGTGAGGTGAATTTGCCATAACAAATGGGAGAGTACTACTGTAGGATTTTATTTTTTCATTCTTAATATAAATCTTATTTTTTTATTAAGGATGTTATTAAAGCAATGCGAACGTACAGCTGATTTGCAGTTCTATAGTATCTGCTGTTTCCATAGCTATGTGAGGAATAATGAAATTGTTTAATCTAGCCCTGAACTTAATGTAGAGTTTAGAATTTATGGCTTTTTCTTTAGAGAAATATAAAGCAATATCCTCTATTCTTCTGTGAGAAGGTAATAAAACTGTTTTTAAAATATTTTTTAGGAAGTATGTTGCATATTTATCAATGTTTCCTGACACTTTTGTGAAGTTATAAAGCAGTACCAGATCAAGTAATTAATCATTATAATACCCTTTAATCTCTTTTTTTAAAACAGTGTTAGATTTAATTTTAGTTCCAGTGAATACACATGTAGATGAGAAGTGGTCTGTGTCAGAAGCATTACTGTAAGTAAAAGGATCATGAATAATTATGTAATACGATCCTCGGTTTCTTGAATGAAGGCTGTAATCCCCCTATTAAAATAGGGAAACACTTCAATCATGAATATACGTCATGTGTACGAATGAAGTATACTTTCATGTCTGAAAGATAGTTACACATCTTGTACAGAAGTTGTTGTAAGCCAGCCACGCAAGAGTTCAGGACTCCATAACACAGTAAGAGAAAGATCCTTATGTTATTCCAGGATTAAGTAGTAAGCCGTGTGTCTGCTAGGCTTTTACTTCTTGGATGAAGCAATCATTGCCTCTCCTTTATTAAAATAATGGATGACAGTTAGAGGATAAATGCATTAGAAGCTACTCAGGATCTTGAGCTCTTTATTTTTCCTTCCTCCCGTGTTCTGCAGAGTGATGTCCCAATAGACTTGCTGGATGTGGATAAAAATTCTGCTGTTGTTAGTTTTAGCAGCTGTGATTCTGAGGTAAGTGAAACAAAAGAGATAATATTAGAGATCACATGATGAAAGCTCTTAATATCGTATCTTAAAAATAGGGTTTGGATGTATATATTTGTAATTTTAAATGTATTGAGTTAAACTACTCATTTGGTAATTTTGGAGAGCTCAGCTTTGTTAGCGATACTGCAGAATTAGGAGCTAGTGGCAGGTCCTGACATAAGGCAAAACTAAATAGGTGCAGCTGCTCTCATGCTTTTTTTTCCTGCCTGATCAGGAATGTGAAGGACACATTCAGAATTGCTGTCTTCTCTGGATTTGCCAGTATTGCATATATTTACTTCAAAGTGATTTAGGTGAAGAACATTCTGTTTCTTACTTAGTGTCTCTTAAAAATCGCTTTAGAATGTGAAAATTGTGCTGCGTGGGTGGGCATATGTTTAAATGCATTTTTTATGTAATAATTATGAACTTAAATACTTAAAGAATTACTAAAGATGCTTGTGGCGAGGGGGGAAATCCAGAAACTACCTTAGCATTATGAAAATCATCTGTGAAGTCTTTTTCCTTATAACAGTCCTCTAAGTATTTTAAAGAACTGAATTTGCACATTATTGGTCTAGCCTGGAGCTTTCAGAAATCAACTTTTTGTTTTAAGTTTCTTGTCATTCATAACGATTAATTTAGCTTTTTTTTAAGTGTGTTTTTTTACTGATCTTATTTAGGTTTTTGGGTGTTGGACTAATGTTGCAGATGTGTGGGTCAGGCTGACAGATGCATTCTTCAGATGAAAAATAGACATCTATGTAATTGTTATGGTGATGTTAAAGAGTATAAGACTCTTCAGTTGATTTCTTCTTATCTGTAGAATTCTCTTAAACTCTACCATCATTAAAATTAATTGGAATACTGAAGGGAACCAAAGATTGCTTTTTGTATTTAACTTTCGTAAAATAGCTGTACAAAAATAGCAAAAAACTTTACTGTACATGTCTACAGTTAAAACAGACCAGTAGAGCTTTTGTGAATTCACAGACCTGTTTTGTCTTTATTTTTCTGGGTTTTTTTGCTGTTTACAGCCAAATAGCAACTTTCTTCTTGCAACTTACCGATGCCAAGCAAATACTACAAGACTTGAACTTAAGGTAAAATGCTCCAATATATTTTTCCATAATTAATTAATGTTTATGTAGATGTCTGCTTGGGAATGGAGTGGAGAGATCTCTACCTGGACTGACTGCTCAGCCTGAGCAAATGATCAGTCCAGTTTCTACTGCTGATTGTTTCCTGAGAACCATCTAATCCGAGGCTTCTGTTCCTTTGTATTTGTCTATAGGGTTTCTAAAGGCTTCTAAAAATGAGTTACTTCAGAGGAGAGCCTGGGATTCCTAAGATGAAAGCAGTGGGGAAATCAGACTGTGAAAATACTTGATTCTGGAAACTGTGTGTAGGACTTAAAGTGGAAAGAGAGAGAGGTGTGGGAAAGAAAGCTTTGGCACACTCTGTCCCTGGATGTGTTTGAAGGAAGTTACACTGGGAAGTAACCAGAGAATATAGGCTGGATTTGTAATCTGGAGAGGAAGCAAATCCGGTCATTCCATGCCTATTATACTAAAGGCATGTGGATGTTTTGGGACTTATTTTTAACGATCCACCAAATTAACATATTTTGTGGCTGTGACCAGGGGAAATAATGAAGGAAATCATGATTAGGAAAATCCTCAAGGTGCACGCAGACTCTAAGTTTTCTTTTTATGTAGCCTCCTAATATGGTATGTGTTTATTTTTGTAAAACTCTCAGTCAATAGATTATTGTTAGAAATTTAAGCCTGCATAAAATGTGTGTTAAAGGAGAAGCCGCTGCCTAAGCATTCACACACCATTCATGGTGTTGCGCACGCACACACACACACTTGCTCTCAGGTGCGCTTCCTCCTTCTTCAGGCTCAACCCTAGGTTTCCCACAGCAGAGTCTCAGGTGTCGAATTTTATAAAATAATTAATTTAATTGAAGGGTACAGCAGCAAGAACAGCCTGGGCTGGGTGCCTCCAAAGAGAGGGACCCCAAACAAAGAAATCCCTAGGCAATTAAACCCTGGTGATCTCTACACCCACTATTCACGCACTGTCCATGCGTCTTTTAGTCCAATGGTGATTTTTGGTCTGGGCTCTTCTAACATCTTACTGGATTCTTTTTCTGTGTCCAGGCTGGCAGGCTCTTACCTTGTTGATTTGCAGTTTCAGCCGAGGGTTGGAGCCTCCTTATCTTCTGGTTCACACTGCTTGTGCACCTGCACTTGATGGCAGAACACGGAGAACTGAGGAGTCCCAGACTTGGCAAAAACACTACCAAAACATCAGTATGATATCGCCACCTTTCCCATACTAAAAGACTAAACACAGCGCTGTACCAGCTGCTAGGAAAATTACTAAGGAAAAATAACTGTCATAGCCTAAAGACTTCGGCAAATCTAGCTATTCATGCTAAGTAAAGCTAGGCAAACAGCACAAGTCACACCATATTATAATCAAAAGTTAATTATTCTAATTAAAACTTACTTATTTACGCTAAACTACTAGTATCTCAACAATGCATCAAATGGGGGAGTGGTTATCTGTTTTGTGGTGAGGTCGCAATAATGGACCTAGTGTGCAGAGCTAAAACTCTTTATTTCCCAGGTCCCCTTCTTAAGAAATGCTGTTAGTGTGCTTACTGATTCTGAGCAGGTCACCTTATGTCTCGGTTCTCTTACTTCAATTTCGGGGTATGACCTCGTCACCTTTACTGTTGAAAATACTAGGTAAAGAGTAAATAACACAAGGAAAATAAATCAAATGCATTCGTGATACACAGAAAGAAGTTTGGGGTCTTTTGCTCTCCCTCTAAAAACGTTTGTTAACTTGCTATTGTGTGTCGTCCTAGCGCAGTGTGTCATCAAAACACTGTACTGTCACTCTTGCATTTGGATCCTGATGTGATGGATTCGATCTGCACAGGTTCTACTGCCACCTCGCTGCAATACACAGAGGATCTCCAGTGATCCTGCAACGTGGAGCTCATTCTCTTTTTGTATTTCGTCTGTGCACATGCAGATGATACAACTTTTAAGTCTCAGTGATTTTATTTCCACAGAGAATGCTTTACTAACTTATTTTTATTAAAAACATTGAAGTGGATGTCTTCCTGCAAAACACTGCTTTTTGAATTCTGAGACACTAAAATAGGGGACAAAATCAAGGCTGTAAAGCAAACCTATACTTGAATTCCAGTCTGCTCTTTTGTTTGTATAAAGCTGTTTTCATCTAATATAGCAACGCTTCATGGGACGCTACATCGAGTTTTAAAACATTTGTGATCTGGTCTATTTAGAGTGGCACTGTCAAGTAAATACAGTACTTCAAATATTCTTGAAGTACTACAGTCCTTTGACATATTTGGAATACCCACTAATTTTCAAAAACATGGTAAGTTAATCTTTTGCCTTTTGTTCTTTTTTGTGGGCTCTGCTTTTATTTCTGCAGGTTCGTTCGATTGAAGGACAGTATGGGACACTTCAAGCGTATGTAACTCCAAGAATTCAACCAAAAACCTGCCAAGTTCATCAATATCAAATTAAACCACTTTCGCTTCATCAGAGAACTCATTCTATTGACTGTGACAGGTATTTGCAAAGAAGAATGAATGCCTTTTTCTCTTGAAAAACTGACACAATCCAGTTGAAACAACGTTTACTCTATAAACTTAAGTATGTAATTTCGAACCCCTAACCTACAATTTTGAGCCTGTAGTTCCATTTTATGGGTCTTCTGACAGAAAATGTGAATTTAATGGGTGTCTGCTTTCCTTGCCATTCTTTATCCTTTTGTTTTCAGGTTATTTTTCATTTTACTGACCTGGATTATAGTGCAGCCCCATGTGTTAGCAGATCTGAGGGTGTGGTAGAAAGGAAACTCCCCTGTGTCAGTAACTGCAGTCTTCTCAGTTTCAGCCTCATTCTCCCCTCCACCCTTTTAATGTAATTCTTTCCCACAGCAAATTTGGCTTCAAAACTGAGCCAAGACTTCTTTTGCCCCTTGTCCCTTTGTTAGGAACCTACTATTTTATGCAATTTCTACTTGATTTTTCCCCGCCCTCAGTTAATGTCTTGTATTGCTTGTTTCAACACAAAATTGAAGAAACGATACCAGATGCTTTTACTGTACGTGCAAATGAGCTCCATTACACCTCGTTCTTGATGTAAACGCTGTGTGTGTGGTTTACAGCATGGGAGGCTGTTGAGGCTCCTAGTCATATTTGCTGTCTTGTCAGTTACTTACCTTTTGTCATAAGTTTCAGGTTTAACAACTTGAAACGGGATATGTCAAAAACTTCCAACTAGTTTCGAGTTCTGACATGCCTGCTGTGAGATAAAACTTGAATGTACGCATAGCTTTTTGTCTTGAAATACAGAAAAATAGCTTTGTTCTGTAATATGTAACTACTTAGCAAGATACCTGACTTTTTACAGGGTGTTGATTAAAAGGAAACCACCGTGTGGAACTAAACTTTTTTCATGTGGATAACCAGTGCACTGACAGTGCCCCTTCTTCATAACTGTTAACCTTTTTTCTTTTTTTTTCTTTTTTTTCTTTTTTTTTTTTTTTTTTTTTTTGATTTCATAATGTCATAGACCCATGAATACACTGACGCTCAAAGGCCAGTTCAGTTTTGCTGAAATTCACTCCTGGGTTGTGTTTTGCTTGCCTGAAGTGCCTGAAAAGACTCCCGCTGGAGAGAGTATCACCTTTTATTTTCAGAACACCTTCCTGGGTACGCAGCTTGAAAGTACTTACAGGTAAAATACAATTACTAAAGCACAGTGTGACTACGCTGGGGCTTTTGTCTTTTTCATTCTTGACCAGTCTACAAGTGCCGTTTCACACACATACTACTGCTCACCTTTCCACCCCCAACCCCATCAAAACTCCCATTGAGGAGGAGGAATCTTTCTTAAAACGGATTGTCAAACATTACTGGGGTGAGCACTATCCAGTAATGATGCAATCTGTAGCTTGCGTAGGGGTTTTCTTGAAGTTAATCCAAAAAACAAAATTGCCAGGGAGGAAAGCCGTGATGTATTTTTAGGATGGTGGCTTGCTTTTAGAATTTAAAGAACCTAGCTATATTGAGATTATTTTGTAATGTCTTTTGTTTTCTA
Organism: Pluvialis apricaria; assembly: GCA_017639485.1. Taxonomy (NCBI): domain Eukaryota; kingdom Metazoa; phylum Chordata; class Aves; order Charadriiformes; family Charadriidae; genus Pluvialis; species Pluvialis apricaria. The sequence continues at coordinate 78,227,285 of CM030010.1, forward strand.
ACTACCTTTTTTTTTTTTTGTATTGAGGAGCAGAAATAACTTGAGTCATTTAATACTCATGCTAACAAAAATTTGTATAAACATTAAGCTGAAAACCTTCTTTTTCTGCAACTTATATTAGGCAAATATTATTTCTGTGTTTAATACTCTGTTCGCAAATTAATTAGTTACATCTTCCTTCAGCAAATTATGTACGTCCACCTGAAAATGGAACTGTAAAGTGGGGAAAAAAATAATTGTTGTAATTATACAGTTTCCAACCTGCTCTCAGCCTATCCTTTTGTGTTGTCTACTCATAACGCAGAAAGTTGCTGGGTGGTGTATTTTGAGGGGGAAGGGGAAGAGTGTTTTTTCTCTCTTCTGGTATTGAAGCTTGCTGTTTGGCTTCAAGGCATCGCAATGATAAAACTTAGGAGGAATGAATACAGTCAGAGATCTTGCTGGTATAGTGCCACACAATAAAGATAACTGCTTTGTGTACGCCTGAGATTTGTGTATATTGCTTTGTCTGATTTACTGGAACAAACTGTTCTCTGACAAGATTATACTGGGCATAGGGAAGGAGGGAATAGCATAGGTCTGTGTACAGCCACCTGATACACGGAGAATCGCTATGACCTTTATAGAGGTTGCTTGGTTTGATTTGGGAATTAATTTACAGGCCTTCTGTTTCAAGGTAAGGACAAATCTAATGCGCGTGTGTGTGTTTAAGTTTGTTCATTTAAAGTTTTTCTTCCTTTGTAGAAAAGGTGAGGGATGTTTTAAGTCTGACAACATTTCTACAATATCCATCCTAAAAGATGTGCTTTCCAAAGAGGCTACTAAAAGGAAGATTAATCTCAACATATCATATGGTAAAACTTTCTTCTCTTTTTGTTTGTCCTTGACTTAATTTTATATTTTTATAAATGGAATATGTAGTATTCATTTGCTTGTTGAGTTGTTTTTTTTTTTTTTTTTTACTTCCTACTAGACATAAATGAAGAATCAGTGAGGCACACGTTAAAGCTTATCCACCCTAAATTAGAGTATCAGCAGCTGTTGGCCAAGAAGGTTCACTTGATAGATGCTTTGAGAGTAAGTATCTGAACTCCCGTGGAAGGATTTTTATGGGGGATTATGTTGTCAGATACCAAGCTTTATGGCTCAAGTCAGATGTGTGCCATACTGGTATCTGTTACATGTCCTGGGAACAGAAACGGATTTTAATTACCTCGGAAACAGACTTCTTCAGGGAAAATTCCTATTTGTACTATATAACTAGTGAATAACATGTAGGATTGCTGACTGATGTTGCGGATGCTTAAATCAGACAGTAGAAGGCAGCCAGCTTTATCATCTAACGTTCTCTTTTTGCCCGCTGTTATTTTCCAGTTCCTCCTTTGTCTCTTTCCACTAACCTTTAAAAGTTTTTTGGATCTGGGGATGATTATCCAGGCCAGATGTGACTTCCTTGCTTTGGAACTCCATCCCAGTGTGTCATAATTTCTGAATTATCTGCTTTTTAATCTCTTGCTTAATACCCTTCTCAGTGGTTAGTCTTTGGGAGGTACCAGTTAGGCAGCTTGTCTTAGATCTTGGACTTTTTCCAACAACCAGGATTTTACTGTCAAAAACCTGCCGTTGTCTCTTTTGGGTTTGTGTTTTCGGGGGTTTTTTTTTGAGGGGGAGGGGAGATGAAAATGGACAACCAATTCTCTCTTGTCCTTTGGGGGAATTGAATACTAGTCGTCATAACTCTAGTTAGGAGAAAAACTGAATACCAATGAGCATAGCGTGTAGCTCTGTTATCACTAAAAGTGTTTTAACTTGGGCTTGATTTCGCAAATCAGGGAGGCAAAGAATAATGGAGAATTTATTCTTAAAGCATGTTATTTTTGTGCAATTATAATGATGTCGCACATCTTGCTTGTTTTAGGCTTTTTTTAGACAGAAAATCTTCTTAGACAAATCTTTTTTGACAATTTTTTTTGTCCCTCATTTTTTGGATAATAACTTATCCATAGGCAGTAAAATAATCTGGTGATTGATGAAAGCTGTTATCCCAGCAGACTGACGATGCATAGCATAATTATCTTTCGTCTAGAAAAGAGCCATCTTTCTGTGGGGGATAAAAAGATCTATACTATCGACCATCTTAAATTGGTCAGACGGTAGACTGGGGCATTTTAGGAGAGGTCTTTACAACTTCTTGCTGTCGCAAATTGAGTGATGCTTTCAGACTTTACTTTTGCCTTCCGGCTTTAGCGTGTGCGACACCTTTTAGAATTAACTTGTTCTAAAAATGAAGATATGGTGAAGGCTTTGAGCCTTCATTAGGCGTGATTCTGTAGGGGCTGGGCTGTGGCGTGATCCTGTGCTGGCAGTACTCGGAGCTGGAAGCTGTAATACACAGGATTTTGAGCATCTTAGTCTATGAAGTGACAAGTAACATCTGGCATTTCGTTAGAAGACTAAAAAATGAGGTTTAGAAGGGGATTGTCTCTGAAGTACTTCCTCCTGTCACACCCAGGCTTAATTTCTTCTTACTTTTATGCTCATGTTATTACTTAACTGCTGTTAATTCTTATGATTTAAAATGTCTTTGAGGAATTACAGGTTCATGAAGGAAATGTGGACTTCCTGCTACCAAAATACCGCAGCATTTTGGAAGAGGCAGATCAGCTGCTTGAGGAATACAAGAGACAACCTGCGCATCTCGAGAGACTTTATGGTTTGTTGATCAATTCAGCTTTTTATTTAAGTGCAGCTTAATGTCCAGAGAGCCCGCTGGGCGTGACTGAAATAGTTACAAAGTCAGTATTAGCAGAATTGAAATAATTTGATAAGTGGGTACACTTGGGTAGCTTCAGGACAGCAGTAGGTATGTGAGTATGTCTGTCTGTCTGGTCACACAGCCAAGGCTGCATATTTACACAGTGGTTTTGATCATAAAAATCTGACGTTAAAGGTGAGGCAGTAAAACGTAGCATGTACTGAAAATGGTTTGTATGCTACTACAAGCTTGGAGTAACGCTCTAAAGTTTCTCAAGAATTGTTCACCTGAGAGCTTCTAAAATTGATTTGGCATCACAAGCATATCATGGAGAATGAAAATACCAGGACTATATGCAAGTGACTTCTCTGCTTTTTGTTTAATAGACAGCTTTTTATATTTGGATGATCGCTTTATGGACATGATTAAGCATCGTATTCAAATTCAGGATGGCGTTTAAGAATGTATACAAGTTAAATGAGTGATTAAGTTCTGAGTGGTTAAGTTGTGCAAAACGTCAGAAAACCAGAAAAATGCAGAGGGGGTGGGAAGGGAGGCTCGCAGAAAATGATCTAATTTAGTGAAGGAAATTCTGTAGCCGCCTCTGGTGTTCCCTGTACGGCTCTCAGCTCAGAGGATCGCTGCCAGACACCAGCTTTACTAAGCCGATGTTTGCGTGGTGGAAGCAGAGTCCTCGTTGCCCATCCTGCGATAGTTCTCTCTTTAGTGTTCCAGACGTGGGTAATGGGAAAGCAGAAACACACACACTTTGGAATGGAGCTGGAATCCAGGCTGTTCTTACAGCGTTTTGGGTTGGTTTGAAAGTAAATTGTTGTTTAAAATATGAAGTTTAAAAAGAGTCTTGTCTCTAAACCCAGAATCAACTAGAGTAGTTGGTACATAATAAGAAGTTAGAAGTAGAGATACCTCGTAATGAAAACAAGGCAAATAATAAGTTCTGGGATTTTACCTTTGCAGGTATGATCACAGATCTCTTCATAGATAAATTTAAATTCAAAGGCACCAACGTGAAAACTAAAGTTCCTCTTCTTCTGGAGATTCTGGATGGCTGTGATCAAGACGGACTGATTGCTTTTTTCGAGGCTGCAGCCTGACATGGGAAAAGCAGAGTCTTTTTTTTTTTTTTTTTTTTTTAAATTGAGGCACTCACTATCAAGTCCAAAACACTTTTTAAGAAAAGCACTTTTACTGTCATCTCTTAGGTTTTGCTCGTGTTTATTATCAGACCGAATACAGTAGTCAATTTTCCTTCACATAAACTGTTGTGTATGTTAAATGCGCGCAGTTTCTACGTACGCAGCGTTCTTCGTCGCTAAAGAAAACGTAAACAATGTAACTTCCAAATCAATCCCCTTTTCGCTAAAATGTTTTCAGTGCTGTTCAAGACCAGGTGCAGTCTGTTCTCCCGCTGTAAGAATGTACGAAGACACCGGTTTAGAAGAAATCTGTGCGCTAAACCATGCAGGACTGTGGGATGCGCCTGCTGCCCTGAGCAGGTGTTACCAGGATCGGGCGGTAGCGGGATCTCGCCGGATTTGCCGCAGCCGCCGTGCGTGTGGGGGAACTGGCCGTGGAGTTTTAGACTCGCGCTGCTTTTTGTGAAGCCGCACGTCAGCTCTGGGTCAGAGCGTGGGTGCCATTAAACCTCCTCCCTGCGCCCTCCTGTCTCCGCCTCCTTCATTTCCGAGCTCCGCCTGAAATTCCCGAATTAGACATTTTGGAATTCTGCCTCCCCCGCCGCGCGCTTCCCGCCAGGCCCCGCCCCCTCGCCGCAGGCCCCGCCCCCTCGCCGCAGGCCCCGCCCCCCCGCCCGCTTTGGCCCCTGCCGCCGCCCGTAGGCCGCGTGACGCGCCGCGCCTTCCCATTGGCCGATTCAATAGTCGCGGGCTGCTTGAACGGCGAGAGCCGCGCGAGACTCGGCGGCGGCCGCCGGCGCCACTCCCGCCTCTCCGCCGTCCCGGCCGTCCCGGCCCGTCCCCGCTCCAGCCGCCGCCGCCGCCACCATGTTGGCGGAGCAGGAGAACCAGGAGAACGTCCCCCCGGGCGGCAAAGCGCCGCCGCCCGCCGGCACCCGCGTGGCGCTGGGGCCGCTGCGGGGCGGGCAGCAGTGGCCCGGGCTCCCGCCGCAGGTGAGGTGAGGGGAAGGTGGGGGGGGGGGGGACCGCCATCTTGGGGCGGCGGGAGCTGTCAGCGGCGGCTGTCAGCGGCGGGGCCGGGCCCTTGGCGGCGCTGACCGGCCGCTCTCCTCACAGGCGGCGCGGGGCGGCGGTGAGGGCCATGGCGCGGCGGCGGGGCGGCCGGTCGGCGGGCAGCAGGCCTTCACCATCCATGTGGACGAACCGGACGGGGAGCAGCAGCGGCGGCGGGGCGGCCCGGTCGCCCAGAAGGAGGATGAGGAGACGGCGGCGGCGCTGGGGCTGCGGGCGGCCGTCTGCGCCCTGGGGGAGCGGCGGCCCCTGGCCCCCCTGGGTAACGCCATGGACCTGAGCTTCGGTAGGTGAGACCGCGGCGGTGCTGCGGCAGCCCCCCAGCAAGCCCTGCCCGGGAGGGCAGCGCTGCTCCGGGCGGCGGGCGCGCCCTGCGGGCCCCATCCCGCCCGCTTCCCTCTGCGCGGGGCCCTTCCCCCGGGAAGCGCGGGGGTGAGCGGGCTTGTGCCGAGCTGTTAGCGGGGGAGTGGTTTCCAGAGCGAACTGGAGGAGGACTGGAGATCCTGAGGGTGTTTGGGACGTAGGGTGGCCTGGTTCGGCTCGGAAGATACCTTTTTAGTTGCTGAAACCGGCCCGGTTCCTTTGAGCCTGCCATTACGATGCAACAGCTTTTCAATCCAGCTGAGCTATCGATCGCTTGAGCCTCTATGCTTCTAAGCCCCGCTCTTTGTAGGCAGTTTTATGCTTTTAACCTTAACGAGGACAAGGGGTAATGGTTTTAAAGTAAAAGAGGGTAGATTTAAACTGGATATAAGGAAGACATTTTTTACGCTGAGGGTGGTGCAACAGTGGCCCAGGTTGCCCAGAGAGGTCATGGATGTCCCATCCCTGGAAACATTCCAGGTCAGGTTGGATGGGGCTCTGAGCCACTTGATCTGGTTGAAGATGTCCCTGCTTGTGGCAGGGGGCTTGGACTAGATGGCCTTTAAAGGTCTCTTCCTACTCAAACTATTCTATGATTAAATATTGGTACCTCATGAGAGAAACCAGATTACGGGCAAGAAGAGCCTCACCCAACTCACCACTATGGAGTTAGAAGGGGACTTTACTCAGACGGATCCTGGGACTTTTCTCCCAGGTAGTACCCTGTACTGGTGCAAGTGTGTTAAGCTCTTCCCAGTACGTAAGAAATAGGAGCTGTCAGATCCGTCTTCTGTAACACGTGCAGGAATATCTAAGGGCTGATTTCATCATGTTCCACTTCTGCAGTCTGCAAAAAGCTCTGGTACTCCAGCCCTGTTTTAAGCTGCAGTAGCTGGGCTTGCAGGAGTCACATCTATGTAACAAGGTAACGCAGGATGCGCTGAGCACTACATAATTGCAAGAGAGTTTTCCATCCAGTTGTTCTTAAGGGGAAGAAGAGAAAGGGGAATGGGAAGCTTCCCTATTGCAGTAACATTTTGGCTTCCCAAGAGTCTCCTCAACCCCCAGTCTAGCTGAATGATGGTCTGCTCTCTCTGCCTGCCCAGGAGGCAAGAGACCCAGCAGCCCTGGGGAGCCACCACTGACAAACTACAGAATTGGGTAGTTCCCTGTGCTGCAATGGAGTGCTCTGACGGTGCCTCTTTTAACATGGCTATCATCTTCTGCTTAGATTCTCCAAGCATTATGGATATTTCAATAACCTCAGAAGCAGAAGAGAAAAAATCAAACGTTAATAACGTGCCAGACTACATCAGTGATATCCATACGTACCTTAGGGAAATGGAGGTGAGCTGCTGTCTCTTTTCTTGTTTGCATATAGCTTATGGGGGAGAAATTTAGGGTTGAGAAATGTGCCTAAACATTAGTTACTACTACAGTGACTAAAATAAATCTTGCTAGAAATAGAGAAATAAGATGCTGTGTCCACTGTTGTGAACACAAGACTGGTTTCTTGTGATAAAGTTGGTTGTGCCATGCACTGAACAGGCACTGGAAAGCAAAATTATGGAAATATAACTTACTGATCCTAGACTTACCATTGCTTACTTCCGATCTGTTTAAACTGTGGTAAATGGAGCTTAAACAGTTGCTTCCCTGCCAGCACTTAGTCCAAACTCAGTCTTCTGTCATCTAAACCTACAGGTGAAATGCAAGCCTAAAATGGGTTACATGAAGAAGCAACCTGATATCACAAACAACATGCGGGCTATTCTTGTGGACTGGCTGGTGGAAGTTGGAGAAGAATACAAATTACAGAATGAAACCCTGCACTTAGCTGTGAATTACATTGATAGGTTTCTTTCTTCAATGTCTGTTTTGAGAGGAAAACTGCAGCTTGTGGGTACTGCAGCTATGCTGCTAGCATCGTAAGTGAAATTGCTTCATTTAAAATTCTACCTGCTGGTCTCATACAGATGGAAATCTGTGTGGCTATCACATTTCTGTTGCCTATAGCCAAGCTTACTCAGGAGGGCTTCACAGTAGAAGGGAAATCAGGAGTTATCCACCTAAAAGCTTGGCAGTTTGTATGAAACTCTGCAACAAAGGTTCTAGCCTATCTTTGTAGATTGCCCTAATGTGAGGATTAATTATTTCTAGCTGCAGCAGCAGAAGGCTTCTAAACAGTATTTGAGGGAATATGCACAAGGCACGTGGAAAGAAATTGGGTTGCGCCAATTATTAGTCGAGGGAATCCTTCTGGAATTTCAGTAACTCTGAGTCCCAAATTGTTCAGTGCTAAAATGTCAAGCTCTGTAACTTCAAATTCTGCTTATTCAAGAGCTACTGAACCAAACGCAGCAAACTTGTTCAGAACAGTGCCCAGCTACTTCACAAGTCAGAATCTAAATTAGCGTGCTGGCTTTCATTAAATGTTACTGGTTATTTGGTTTTCTAGCACTCAGTTATGTGCTCATATCTATTTCTCCTGGCAGAAAGTTTGAAGAAATCTACCCTCCTGAAGTAGCAGAGTTTGTCTACATCACAGATGACACCTATACCAAGAAGCAGGTTCTGAGGATGGAGCACTTAATTTTGAAGGTTTTGTCGTTTGACTTGGCAGCTCCAACAATCAACCAGTTCCTCACTCAGTATTTCCTACACCAGCAGACAAATGCTAAAGTGGAAAGCCTATCGCTGGTAAGTAAGGATTACTAGCTCAGCCTGTGTAACTAGAGAGATCTGTTGTTATTAATGCCCTTAACGAGCTCAGTTTCCCAGTCCCAACAGAAAAGAAAAACTAAAGGCTTCTTCAGTCCAGGCTTCCCTGCCTCCTCCTATTTTTAAATGCATTTAAATCCCTGGGAGAGTTCTGGAGAATGCATACATTATGCCGCGTGCTCCTCCAGAAGCGGTGCCACACCACTGGAAACTAACGCTCCTGTTGCCACTCGCTGTTTCGGATACTCGGCCTGGCGCAAGCATGCGTGCCTACTCGGGGCAGGCAGAGATTGATGAACTTTAATCTGGGGTTTGTTTCACTGCTAGATGTTTCCCTCTTTCTTATCTAAAATTGCCACACCCACCCACCCACTTTGGCTAAAAAGGACTTGTGTTTTGGTTTTGCCCTCAACAAGCCGTGAGCTCTAAATGCAGAGGCTAATTTCTAAAGCAGAGCACAGATAAGGTTTTGGCTCGTTGTATTAAATCCTAACTGTATGGCAGGTACCAGAGCTCCTGCATGGAAACCTTTGTCTCATTGTGCAAAGGTCAGACCCAACTACTTTCTTCCTTCTAGATCTTATATATCTCTAAATATAAAATGTGGTGTTGAAAAAGCATGTGTTGGGAACGCTGTTTGACAGTAGCTAACAGTAGGTGCTAGAAGAGAAAGTAAGTGGAAACAAGTAAAAGCTGTTCCTCCAACTGATGCCAGGATCGGAAGCTTAAATTAGGGTTCCAGTGCAACTGTTAAATGCTCTTCTACTTCCTTTTGGAAGGAGATGATTCCCTTTCTCTCGTTTCCCTTGCAGTACCTCGGGGAGCTGAGTCTAATTGATGCCGATCCTTACCTGAAATACTTGCCATCAGTTATTGCTGCTGCAGCATTTCATCTAGCAGGCTATACGATCACTGGACAAACTTGGGTATGTAGCACTAAAACTTGGGCCTTCACGCACCTTCGTGCTTCTTTAGTGTATTCATGTGCAGTTCTGAAAGCTGGGGCCGGGGCTGCAGGAATTGCGCCCCCAGGCTGATAATTAGGGATTGTTCCCTGCAGGATTTGAAAAATAGCGGGGGGGACAACACGCCTATTCTTGGAAGGAAGAGGCGTGTACTGATGCACTCCGTTCTGGTGATCCTCCTCAAAGCTGTAAGCAGCTTCCTTGTTGTTATGGTTTGAGAAGCCCACAACAATTTATTGTCATTCAGATGATTATTCTATCACCCGATGACCCCTCCCCCCCACCCCGGGAAGGGGAATCGGGGAAAAACCAGGGAAACCCAGGAGCTGAAATAGAAACAGATTTAATAGAATAAGACTAGATAATTAACATTAATAACACTAAAGAACCAGTATTGATCCCGATACGAATATAAAATATACAGGATTATACTCAGCCCATTCTATCAGTAGAAGCTGTGCACTCCTGGCAGTGGACAGCAAATGTGCAGTTTTCCCAAGCATTAGAAATCAGTCCTGTGTGGCTCAAACCACGACGCTTGTGATGAGGAAGCGGGCGGCAAGAAAGCCGAAGCACTAGAGGCAAGGAATACTTGCTTAGAATATGATTGTTATCTGGATTATTGTAAATCTACACGAACTGCTAAAATCTGAGCAGCGAGTGTTAAACTACTTCGTACTTGAGAAAACAACACTCTGCTAACCTACTAGAAGAACAGAGTTTCAATAGGAAGCTAAAAACTCCACCAGTGGTTGTCAGCGTAAGTGAAGAGAAACACTAAAATGTCCCTTTTCCTTTCCTTTTTCCCCTCAGTCTGAATCCCTGTGCAAAGTAACGGGCTACACCCTTGAAGACATCAAGCCTTGCCTCGTGGACCTACACAAGACCTACCTCAAAGCAGCACAGCACACGCAACAGTCCATAAGGGAAAAGTACAAGAGTGCAAAGTGAGTATCTGCAGAGCCGTACGATAAGCTGGTGTGTTCCGCCCGAGTTGTCCCAGCACGTAACTGCGTAACGGGGTGGGGGGGTGGGGGGGTGGGTGCATCTTGAGTCTTCAGTCAGACTCAACTCGCCGAATCTACCACCTAAGCGAAACGGTGACCAGACTGCCCAGGTTTTTGCACAACGTTTTGTTGAGCATACTTTGCGCCCACCACCGGGCCTGCTGTCACTGCCTGCGCTGTCAGGTAGAAACTGGAGGAATTTTCTTGATATTCCTACAGTTGGTAGATGGGAGATGGTACCTAATGCTCCTAAAAATCTGTGTCAGCGTGACAGCTGACAAGCCCCAAAATGTTTTCTGCCTTGTGAGAACTGTGCTTTGCTGCAGTTTATGTGCTGCTCTTTACAGCAGAGAGCACACGAGCAAGATGACATCCTGCGTCTTTTCTTCCCCCTCTCCAGGTACCACGGAGTATCGCTTATTGACCCGCCAGAGACACTAAACTTATTGTAATAATCAAGAGACTGATCTTTTTAAAAGATGTATATTACAGGAAAATGATGTACAGTTTTAAACATGTTTCAAAACTCTAGATGTGATCACTCAGAATATTAATACAGGTTTTGAGGAGCTTAATTATGAAGTTAGTTTTACGTGGTTTTACTGTAAATCTTTTGTACATGCGATCTTGTTCAAATATTTAGCTGGGGTTTTATAAAAATGTTCTCTTCAAGCACGGAATTAACCATGCAGACCAAGTGAAGTCTGAGACTGCTTATCTAATTATAGACTAAACATTGATGTTAGCGCAGTGCATTATCACAGTAGGGCTCTTTCTCTTTCCAAGTAAGAATGACTTGGACTCCACAGCAGTATTCGTAGCATTTTTATACTGTCTAGTTTAAACTGAGGTTTAGTATAGAGCCAAAATGTGGCTTAACGACTTTAGTACTGGAAGAAACTGTATAACTATGAGGAGAACGCTGTGCTGGAATTGACTCTTGTGAGGCTCTTTAGGATGTGCCAGTGACTGGAAGCCTTGATTGCTCTCTAACGTACTGCCAGATCTCCATCAGCTTAAAGGCTGAACGCTCTGCTGCAGGGACTGCACGGTGAAAACCAGTATATACCAGTTCATACTTTTCTCTTCCAGTACAAAGAAAATGGTCTCGCTATAGGTATTTTCTAGTCAAAGTGTGAGACTGGTACTAATTTAAACCCGTGGAGTTCCCACTGATGTGTCAGCTGTCCCAAAAGCCTGTCAAATATCTACTAAAAAAAATGATAGTCGTCAGTCTGCTCAGCCAGTACCTCTTTAGGGGCGGTGGAGGGATTAAACTGCAGGAGGGTGAATTACTGCTCTGTGCCCTCGAGAGGAGGGAGCGTCTTCTGGCGTGGATGGGCAATGTGCAGAATTCTATACGTCCCTCTTGCTTGGAAAGGGTTCCTCTGCGGCACGCGGCAAAAATGTAGACCAACCGGTCTTATTTTTCCTTAGTTGTAGAACTGTTACATGAGCAAACTAGCACATAAACATCCACTTGATCTAATGCCGACTGCCTTCAACCTGTGTAAACGGAGTGATGCTGCCCTGTACCTGCTGTTCTTTGCATGTAGAGCAGTGAGTGCATGGAAGTGGGTTTAATTAAGCCATTTCCAGGTTGGCTAATAAACAATTTTTACATCTGATGTTGGTGGTCTTGCCAATACCTTAAAACCCCTGAGGGGTAGAACTACTGTCTTCAGCTGGCATTCAGTTCTAAAGCTTTTTGGCTCTGAAACCTGTGCCACCTCAACTCGAAGCTGATGCAACACTGTCCGTCTGGTTACCCGGACAGCCAGCAGGTAGCAGTATAAAATCTTCACAGATATTGAACAGCTGTTATGGTGCGGGCTATTTAAAATAAATTTTTTTAAAAATTATCAGCCCTCTGTCCAGCTGCCAAGCACGCGTTAGAGTGGGACAACTTGCGTGTCTCCACTGATCAACTGAAAACTTGCTGTTCTGCACCTGCGCTGCAGTCTGAGCCCTCCGTGAACCAGCGCAGTTACAAAACCCCTCGAGTCAAGGCTAAAGTATGCAGCAGAGGCTGCCTTTTGGGGCCAATCTGAGCTTTTTAGGATGCACTTTTATACATGTTCTAATGTTTAATGAAGAACCGTATTTCATTGGTCTACCATGTTCTCCAATAGCCTTTGTTTAGCTTAATTTCAGTAGGTTGCCACTGAAAAGCTAAAACCAGTTGGGGGGAAAAAAAACACGCAGTGTATCATGTTTGGTGCGTAGTATCAGGAACGCTCTAACCTTGCAGGAGAGGGAGTTTGTGTATAATACAGGAGCACGTTTGCCACAGTTGCGACATCAGTTTGTGACCTTGGAAGGGCAACTCAGAGTGCCAACCAGCAATTATTCTTTGAAGACAATACAGCACAGCACTGTTCCTGAGAAACTGGGTTCTGCCTTCCCCTTCTTTTTTTTTGTGGTGTATGCTGGAAAATTTCTAAGACCACTGAGAATATGAACGTTGGAAGAGGAGTAACTTAAAGGAAGCTTACGAATTATTTTCCCCAGAAAAGAGCAGCAGCAGTATTTAAGTGAAAGTACTGCAGTGGTTTATAAAATGAAATTACTGCTTGATGAAATGTCTCCTTGCTCTGTTTTCAACTGAAGTTCTGTTACTGTTCCCATAGCACAGAGAAAAATCCTCCCTTGGTCCCTGAGCTTTACTTTCAATTTACTGATAAGACTTTATCTACAGCCAAAAAAAAAATGCTTCAGTCACAGGCTGGCAGCTCTGCCCAGTATGACTATGTTCTGCCTGCCTCAGCGACAGCTCTTGCTGCCGCAAGAAGTAATGTGTTCATCCATCATCTTCTCTGTTTCCCAAGTTAATATGGGACAATTCCAGCTCCTGCTACTAAGCTTTGAACGAAATATCCCAGGTTGTACTGTACTACTGTTTTGCCTATCCAGTTTAACTTCGAGTCCTTTCAAAATAAAGCCTCTAAGGAATGTAGGGTGCAAGATGGTATGCATGAAGAGAAATACCAGTGCAAAGGATACTGTTCTTTTTCCTGAAGAAGTTTAAGGTCGCGTGGTACTGCAGAATTAAGAAGAAACTGAATCTTCACCCATTCTTGTACTCCTGACAGCGACTTTGAGCCGGAAGAAGGGACTCTAAGAACACACACTGGTTTAGCTCCTGGAGGAATGGGGCTTTGCGTTTGTCCCTTTCTGAAAGAGCACAACTTGATTAAAGCTTTGCTTGGCTAGGAGCAATCTACTAGGGGGGGGGGGGGGTTTACATTAAATTCTAAACCCAAGTTGGGGAATGTAGTATCTGCACAGTAACTTCTCTCCTGTTCATATTTCATTAAATACTAAGGTCACATGTAAAATAGTCCTACTTTGCTCTTGTAAATATGTGCATGTTTCCAATTTGACTTGGTTTTCAAACAAAGCGGCTAGGTCAGGTGTTTTGGAAACCTCCTCATCTCTTTGCTTTGCCCGATTCTAAAGCCAGAGCACCATTCTTTGAATGTAGTTCAAGAAGCATTCCTGTCTGTTGCATGTAATATTTAATTAAACTTTTTACGAAACTCTGTTGGTGAAGTATGAGCTTTTTCTCTATGAAAGTTTTGCAGAAGTTCTGTGCTATTTTGTTAAGTACATGCATTTCTGTTATTTTTATACAAAGCAGTTTCAGTGAGAGGTAAGATGCAGAATAAGGCAGGTAAGAAGGTTTCAAGTCACAGCACACCATTTCCTCCTGTGAAGAACATTCTGAGGTATGAAACACTTCCAAGGTGTAGCAATAGCTACCTTAATTAGAAGAAGCTTTCCCTGGCATTATTGAGCCATATTCCTTTTTCCACCTGAACTCCAACTATACACAGCTCACTTCAGGAACGGCAGAGGCTGTTTTGTTAGGAAAACTCTGCATCTTACCACAGTGATCCACGTTGTACAACTTGCCTCACTTCAAGTTGAATTAGTGACTTTTCTGCTGCAGCTGGATGCTTACCATGGAATTTCACTTACAAGCAAATTTTTTTTATTTAAAGCTGTGTACAACAGTTTTATAAAATATACAGAAAAGCAGGACCAGATATGGGGTGGGAGGAAATAAAATTATCTACAAAATAAGTTCAGTGACAATAGACCAAATTATGTATTATACAGCATTTCCGAAGGAGGGACGATGGCTTTAATGAGCAGCTCTCTTCTTTTTTCTCCTTTTGTTAAATGCTTTCTTACTTGTATTTTCTTGGTTCAAGTTGGTCTGCATTCTATAAGCAAACAACATTTGTATCAAAGAAATGTACTGAATAGTTTTATTTCAGAATAACACAAGCTGATCATCTGTAACAGGGCAACCATCCTCCACCACACAGTGCAAAGTTCAAACTTAGTTTATAGAAAGCGTACTCCGCACAACAACGATGTTTTCCATGGTTTGTGTAGGGGCACAGCAATAAATATCACTTCTTGGAGATAAATGTAAGATCAGCTGTGGAGGAGCATGTAGAATAGCTGCAGCATCTCTAAGGAGCAGCTGATTCAAACGCACTTTTATGCTCTCACTCCTTTTGGAGCAATTAAGATTAATCAAGTATCTATACCTGTTTCAGACAGCTGCGGGTCAGCCAGAAGGACCGGCCTCGACTTAGACCTCCTGCTCTCAGCTATCTGTGTAGTCCCCTTGGTCAATGGAGACCTTTCTTTGCCTTGCCAAAATCCTGCGCTTCCTGAAAATACTCCTTACAAACTCCTTTTCCCCTCCTAATTTCACATGATGGTTACCTCGTTTTCTTCAGTGGTTCCTGTGGTTCCAGAATGACCACTTCTTCCTCTTCGCTGTCAGACAGTACAATAGGTTCATCTAAAAGAAAAAAAAAAACCAAACAAAAAAACCAACCCACAAACTGGTGATCAGTTTTGTACAAACAACTTCTGTCAGTAATAACCACAGCATTTTTAAAGAAGCATTCAGAGGGGCTAGTGTTTAACTTGGAGCTCTCCGTATACTACAGAAATCAAGTTTTCTTTTGAAGAAAACAGAAGTGACCAGGTGAAGCGAAAGTAGCAAATGGGCGTAACTCTCAAGTGGAAAGTAGCTACGGTGCTTCTCCTTTCTTGCTAAGGACCGCTTTCACATCTGAATTCTAGTCTGTTAGTAACGTGGTGTAATAAGCATCTCTGATATCAAGACAAATACTTACCATTCTTAGTTTCCCTCATTGTACTTGTATCCTCGGTTTCCATTTTCTGACATTCAAAAGCAGTAGCTTCACTTTCACCTTCCTCTTCCACTGCTTCTTCCCTGTCGGAATCTTCAAGCTCTCCCCAGGCGTTCTCTATTCCTTCCCCAATTTGGGCTGTCCCAGGAGTGTGCAATATCGGTTTGGCAAAACTGAAGTAGTTAAGAAAACTGTTGGGTGTTTGCTGGTAAACTCTTTGTATTCTGAGAGCAAACCAGTTGGTTTTTAAACTGTATCTTTTCTCCCCAGGGGAGAACATCCTGAAAGGGGAGATGCAAGCGAGTACTACTTCTCCAGCTACTGTAACAATCAGTCACTTCAGACCTCAGTTTGGCACTTTATACTAGGAATTAAATTACCCAAAAGCAGTCAGAACCAAAACCAGTACGATGGTGATGTTTCCTCTGAAAGCCGCAAGGCTGCCTGAGCTGTGAGGAACTGGGGATGTGTGTTTAGCTTCTAGCAGCGCTAATGCAGGGGGCGGGAAGCCTGGTTTTCCCCTGAATCATACAACAGAAAAAGATACACTTCTGAAGGAGGGTCAGCTTTCGTGATGATTTCTTCTGCTTGTTCTTCCACATCGTTAGTATCAACAGCAGCGCTTTCCATTTTGAAGGCAGTGATCTTCTGATTCGGTATGGATTCTGCAAAGCCGAACTTCCCACCTTCTTTCCTAGTCATTCAGTGACAGACATTATTTCAGGATGTTTCACGCTTCTAAATGCTTTCACTTTTCAAGTTAAAATATACAAACACTCACTATTTAAAACAAACACAAGTGAAAACAATTTGCTGTTCAAACTCCAGGTTGACATTACTTTTTAGTATGTTTCTTAAAAATACCCATTTTCCTTCCTTCCCAAAAGACTCACCTAACTTTCTGGTCGTTCTCCAAGGCTTTTTGAATTAGTTCTGTTATTTCTGCAACCTTAACTGCTGTTATTTTACTGCATCTCAGAACCTGTTGGTTAAACATACAACAACAGTTTGCAATCATGAAAGCAAGATGTTTTTAACTCTAAAACCTCACAGGAGCCACAAACACTTAAAATAAAATATGGCATCTTAGTATGAGGGACTGGATACACTACGAGTTGATGCAACAGGTTCATACAACAGCCTCTAGCTATTCATGAGTGCTGTCTGATTTACAGACTCCCTCAGCCAAATCACATGGAAAAAAAAAAAAGATGCGTATCTGATCAAACAATGTTCCTTTTCTATGCCTTTTCTTCAGCATGATGCAGAGTACTATGTTCTTCCACTAGGACTAAAAATACATCGTCTTTTCCAATTATATCAGACAGGTTAATTGATTTCTTAGCTTCAAAATGTCAAGGATATTTCACTATCAAGATTAAAGCACAGGAACTAGTTTATATACAAGAAAAAGACTGGTCAAGGCAAAGATTTACCTGATCCTTTACCAGCATAATCCCTCCACTGGACTGCATGGTACAAATTTCACGATGTTTATTCATGGCAATTACAAGGACACCATCCATTACACGTTCCTCGCGTTCACTTGGATCCACCAATAAATAGGTCCTAGAATCAAGTTTAAAGGCAACAGTAAAAATTTCAGGTGAGTTACTACCCTTAAAACAATTAAACAAAGGAGTTGGTTTATGTATTAGTAACTATGGGTATACTCTCCTCCCAAAAGTTTTCTACACCATCTGCGGAAAGCTGCTGGTTAGTTACACTGTGCAGAACAAGCATGTATCTCCCCCATGGCATCTCACTTCAGATACAGTATTTTAAGAAATTGGCTTGTCGCTATAAATATTTTAAAGGGTCTTCTATGTTTAAAATCAATTCTGCAGAATCGACAATAAGCTGTTTCTGTCAAAAAACTTAAAAATCTTACCCTTGCTGGAAGAAGGCAAAACTGACACAGATAGGCATGTGGTGGATACTCAAGGGGACAGGATCACGTTCCTCAGGAGTGTACTGTGAAAAGAATCGGCACAGAAAACAGTTACTTACGAAACACATTTAATTTTGAAGTTATGTACCCTAGAAAGATATTTAAAGAAATAGAAAATGAAAGAAAGGCTAACAAATGTTCATCTAAATATACAAAAAATCTTTTTAGTCTTCTCGTGGAGTTCTTACTGTTTAACTACATAGGTAAATACAGCACATTCATCGGCCTTATGCTTGATTTGGTCAAAATATTGTAAAATGCTTATCTTCTACAATTACTATTCCCATAAACTGAAAAAATTCTGTATTCATCAGGCTTCTTTACTATCCTTTCACATTGTGAATAGCAACACATCTATCCTAGAATTTAAGTATCTTGGAGTTTATCTGCTTACACAAACACTTAATTCTCCCTTTTAGACAGAAAGAAACAGCGACCTGCGGTGCCACGTTGATCTGGTACAACTTACCACAGTTACTTCCTCTCCTTGCACAGACACATCTGGTCTGCGAAAATGACACAGAGCTACAATTCCCGCTATGCTGGCAGCATCAATAATGTTACCATCATGATTTAATAGGTGCAGGTCCAGACGAATTTGCCAAACCTGAGAAAAAGCATAAAAAACTGCTTGGTAATTTGTCATATGATTCTACAGAAGTTATTGTTTTCCAAAACAACTTGATTTTTTGAACCATAAAAAGACTCAGCATATATATTCTTCAGGTCTTTGCTTAGGAAGATGAAAGATCTCAGTATATTCCAAGACACCCAGTGTGCTAGATTTAATTATGACAAAACACATAACACTTAAGTACAATTTAAACTTTGTTCTGCAAAGAAATATTTGATTGTGAAGGGTCCCAACTACTTCAGAAAGCCTATGTAGATATGTAAGTTAAAAATATCTGTAAAGTCAGATGTGTGGATCTTTACATTAACCTAAAATCAGAATTTCTAGTTTTCAAAACAAGACAGAGACCACCTAAAAATAGACTACATATATCTTTTAGTTTAAAACCACTTGAAAACAGTAGGTTTTCATACCTTTTCACCAGCGACAACACAGAGAGATTCAGTATCTATACATTTGGAATTTCTCAGGCATCGTTCTATTAGTCTGTTCAGTTTCACTAGTAAATCTGATTGCCTGTTAAAACAAAAACAACCCCAATTTAATATGATTAACGCTATATACCTATATACTTACACGTATCAAAACAGTGGCTCTTACATCATTCTTTCTTAGTCTTTTTAAGAAAGCTACATACCTGCCAGGCTCAAAACCAGGTGCAGCCATCGGTGAGAGCTCAAGATTAAAGAAAAGTATACCTTCTGTAGGCCGATTTGGCTTGGGGGGAACAAGTTCACAAGAGACTTGTGCAAGAACCCTGCAAAAGTAAATAAACCCCTAAGTCATAGAATTTAGCAGGAAAAAACTACCACTAAAACCAAAAAACATACTTTGAAAAATCACGCGTTTAGGCTTTTAGTTTGTATTTCTCACTCTGTCCTGACAGTTTCCCATTCAATGCCTGTCATACATATGTAAACTCTGGTCAACATTTCAGAGAACCAAATGTGGAAATCGGAATATTCTCCTGTCTTTTAGAATTAAAAATAGACTCAAATACATGAGAATCTATAACTGGGTGTTTATGTAAGTGCATCTATTCCGCTTTTCCATTTGATTTGTGAAAGAATGCAAAATGTCATGCGAGATCGGTGAATATAGGGATGAAAAACTGTAATAATTTTGTATTTTATAAGCTATTTGTAATCGACAACGACACGAAAACCCCAACCCTTCCCGCTTCCTTCCCTTCCCCTCTATGGTACTATCCTTGAATCGCTACGACTTTTAGGCTTCGGTCCTTAAAAATCTGGCTAACGTGGTCCCAGCGGGCGCTCAGACGCCTAACACTCAACGCTACGCGCTCCCTTCGCTTCCGCAGCTTTGGAAACGCAACGCTTTCAAGCGGCGGCCACAGCGGCCCCTGAGAGGCTTTCCCCGAGCCGCGCCCCGGCTCCCACCTGGTCTTCCCCAGCTCCACCACGCAGCAGCCGTAGTCGGCGCCGAAGGAGATGCGCACGTTCCGGTAGTCATAGCACTGCCGCCCGTCCAGGCGCTGCGGGCCCAGAGACAAACACACCGGGTTAACGCGCCACTCCCAGCCGGGGGAGAGGGGGCGGCTCCGGCCTGCCACCGGGCGGCGGCAGGGGCGAGCCGCGCTAGCCCCCCTCACCCTCCCGGGGAAGGGGAAGGAAGGGGAAGCCGGCACCGCACCTTCCTCTCCTCGACGGCGCGCAGGAGGAAGCGCCGCTCGCAGTTGGAGAGCGGCGTCGCCTTCATGGCGGATCCTGAGGCGCGGCGCGCGCTGGAGCCGGGCGGTCGCGGCGCCGTGCTGGCGTCACCCCCACGCGACGGCGGCCCGGCGGTGGGTGCCAGTGCGCAGGCGCCGAGCTCCCCTCAGGGCGGGCCCCGCCCACCGGCCGCTCCCCTCAGATTGGCCCCGCCCACCTGCGGCTCTCCTCAGGGCGGACCCCGCCCAGCGGCGGTTCCCCTCAGGGCGGGCGGCGCTCGTGAGGCGCGGCTGCTCCTCACAGAGAGCCCGCCGCCATCGTTGGTCGTCGTCCCTCACAGCCCGGTAAAAGATGGGCACAGGGGCCTGCTTCACCACAGAGTGGGGCCTGGGACGGGGTTGCTGCGGTAGCTGACCCCACCGCGGCTTTCCCCGCGCGCCTTTAGACGCCCTGTGGGTTTGCGCCAAAGTGCCGGTCGTCGGGGAATTAAAAAAGCGCGTCTCAGGCATTTCGAGTGGTTAACGCTGTTGAAGTGCCCAGTCTTGAAGGTGTGCAGCCCCTGGAAAGCAGCCGAGCTGGTAGCGTGAGCAGGGCAGTTAGTGCTGGTGGCAAAAAGGCAACGAAAGCTTCGAATTTGTGAGAGGAACATCCTTCCCTGTTGTTTTCAAATCTGTCAGAAGAACATCCTTTCCTGTTGTTCTGAAGTGTTGCCCGTAAGTAAAAACTCGAGGCCTTTACAAGTGGTTGTTACGCTTAGTTTGAGTTGAAATGAGAAAATTGATTATTGTGTTACCCAACCAACGTTAACCCCCAGACACACTGACTCTGCTCGCACAAAATTGTTGAACTATCTCAGGTATACTGTCTTTTTAGACCTTGTTAACACACTGAAGTTCTAGTGCAAACTAAAAAGTGAGTCGTATTTCAGAAACTACAAGTTTGTGCAAGTGAGGATGACTGCTGTCTTGATTTTTCCATGCTGGTTTTATATTTTCAGGTTAGGATAAATGAATATAATCACAAATATTCAGTGTGAAAGAATATTCATGAGATTACAAAAAGGTGCTCTTGCTGTAGGAACAAAAATAAGCAAATATTTTTCCCAAATGGCACTACGTGTGAAGCAACAATAAGGAGCAAAATGATGTAACACAACTTCTCCAGCCACAAATATGATAACATTTGGCATAAGGTTCTGTCTCATCACAGCTACATGGTTGATTGGGTATTTTCCTTGGAGTTTAACTGGCAGTCTTTAGGTAGAAATTCTGCCTGGTTTTGCTTTTTCTATTGTTTTAAGTTCAGTGATACTATTCGTTAGTGAAGGCTTGGGGTTAAATTCTGGCTGCTTTGTAGTCACTGATAAAAAATGGTTCCATTGGGACCAAGTTTGCTCCATATTAGTAGCCCTAAGTCCTGCTGTGCTTTGGTTGCTGCAGCTTTTTACATGAAAAGTAAAGGTTAGGCACTAATGACTTGCAATCGTTTAAGATTTGGTAAGAAGGAAATTATTTTCACAGAGCTAATTTCAGAGTTATGTGCAGCTGGGTAAACTGTTAAACAGTGTTTCTAAATCAGAGAAAACAAGTATATCTTGAGTTGTTTCATTTATTATTAGTAGACTGAGATAACGTAAAATAAAGCTTGGAAATATTTTGGCAAATATGTAACCTGAATAACAGAAAAGGCAGACTTCTGAAAGAAGTGGGATGTAACTATAAGCTATGCATTTTGAATGTCTAATTTAAACTTTTTGCCCAGTATGTTACGGTAAGTCCTCTCCTATCGCACGGATACATTTGTTGTACTGAAGTCGTTCTGTTGCTTTCACAGAAACTCAGTACAAATTTCAGATACTTCAGTTGCATTGAAGAAGTATTACAATTGTTTGCATATTTGAGTAAACCCAAGCTGAAGCCATAAATTTTTTATTACCTTTTATTACATCTTTTGTGTGCTGCCATTTTGTATTTGTCCACTTATTTATTAGGAGCCTATTTTCACCCATCTTGTAAGTCAGAGAATTTGTGGGAGGCAGGATCATGAAATATTTCTGTCATTTTATAATATATAAAGAGTTCTGAAATCTTTTTACATGTCAATGAACAGAATTTGCTTGGTAAATACAGTCCTTCTATATTGCTTTTTCAGCAGATACTGGGATGGTTAAAATCTCCCATGAGGAACTTAAGCTGTTAGTTCAATGCTGCCAAGTTGTTGCGCTTTATTTAAATGAGATATCTCATTCCTCAGAATCAGAGTCCTGTGTGTACTCAAAGGTACTGATGTTAGTGGCAGGAGCAGTTTTAAGTATTTTATATGGCATGCACAGCTCAAGTGGCCGAATAGAAATGAACTAGATTATTTCCTTGCTGTTGTTTGTTTGTAAATTCAGATTAAAAGGCCATCTAATAAACCCACAAAATCAGTGAGGTTGCATAGGTTTCACTAGACACCTGATCTGGCAGGCAGCCAGATTATTAGTGGTGTTGATATGCAACATGGAGAGATCCCTGTTTGCTTTGCAGAATCGTGGCTCAATTTGGAAAGCTGAGAGTTGACAAGCAGGAGAAAATGTCTTTGTGGAGCATTTCATAGGAAAGGTGGTGGGACTTAGTAGTCCCTTACTACTGCACTAGTAGTGCCTCACTGTGCCATTTGACAGCTTACAGTAAGATGTAATGCACACTGAAACCATTACCATAGTTTTTTGCATTGAGAAACCGAACGTTTATTGGCTAGCAGGCAAAGCCCGTACAGCCATGGTAAGGCTAAATTTGCAGCCAGGGAGGTCTTTCTAAGAAGTTGTATCTTGCTTGATTATGGTGCTAGGGACATCGATATAAGCACTTCTCTTCAATGAATAGTTTCCGCTTCTGTTGCAGTAACCCACATTAAATCCAGCTTACCTTACTACTTATTTCCACCTTTTCCTCTGGTTTTCTTTCGGGGAGGGAGAAAACGTACAACTCATTCGATAAGCGGTTAAGTGTAATGTTGGCAATCACTATCATGAATAAATTAGCAATTACATTAAAGGTGAGTGAGTCCATCGACTTTTTTTAGAAGAAATGAACTCTGAAGACCTGACCTTTGTTTTCACATCTTTGATTCACAAGAATTTCAGGATCATTTCTTCTTATTTGCATTGGTTTAAAGGAGCATAGACTCGTAGCCTAATTGCTTACAATTAGCTCCATTTGGAATCACTGGTATTTGTGCTCCAAGTGAGAAAACTGGTACATTAGTATTTGTATTCAGTTCCATCACAATGGGCAAGCAATTGAATTTAAGGATTTTTCAGCTTAGCTTGATTCTGGTAGCTTCTACAGAAGAGGTGGTGGGGTGGAATGTCACACTTAGACGGGGCATTCTGCAGCTGAGTAATGCAGCAGTTCAGATACTGATCAGAAAAGGGCTTCCTTGAGTCGCATGGCTTTCACTGTGTTATTTAGTCAGCATTTTGCTTATCCTGGTAACGACAAATTAATCCATTTTGCTTGGTTCTCATTCACTAGCATGGTTTTGTTATGTTTTCATTTGCAGGCTTTGCAAGAGAATGGTAATACTTGAAATCACTTTGATACTCTCCAAAAAAATGTTTATGTTGCCTACCCCTTGAGAAAGAGAATTGAAATCTGGAACTAGACATATTACTCAACAAATCATTGACATTCGTTAAAATGTACTAATCTTGCAAGCTATATAGACAGTGGAATTTTTACTGTAAGTGGTTGCTCACTAGAGCAGTCAAAATGAAAACATTTTTATTTTGTGAAACATGGCAGTCATTTTCATTTCAAAATGAAACAATTTTTCATTGAACTCTTCAGTTTCTCTCAACAATCTCAGTAGGGTTTATATTGTTTGTAGGAGCCTTCTAAACTACATTACTCTCCATCAGTTACAAAAATGTCATCTTGGGCATACGCTGACATTTGTGCTTGGGGCTAGAGTGGGACAAATTCCTGTCCCAGCTCTCCCAGTGAACCGTCATGTGCCTCAATCTGTCAGGCTGGTGGCAGTGCACCCTTTGGCATCACTCCTCTTGACAGAAGTGAGTGACTGAGTGTTTGGGCTGGCAAGCAGTTGCAGTCTTGTTGCTTAGCAAATCCCAGCAATAGCTTTTTTTTGCAAAGGAAGTTTTATAACAGCTTTGAGGAAATAGAATTTCCAAAGGAGTCATATTTTTGACACTAAACCAGAACATTCAACAGTGTTGTCAGTCCTTGCATTAGGTTTTCTTGCACTAATACATGTTCTGTCAGAAACATTTCAGAAATGCTAATTATACCTTATTGCTGGGAAGGCAGGCATGGTGGATTTTTGCTTCTGATGCTGGTCCAGTTTAAGATTAGTACACAGAGAAGTTGATGGTGAACTTCAGGAGGAGCTGGATGCGATTCCAGGGGAACCAAGTCGTATGCAGGGGCTGGAGATCAGCTATCTCCTTTGATTCATGCCATCTTTTCACAAAGTCTACTTTGCAGATGCTGTGTGTGCACGTGTGCTAGGAAGGGTAAAGAACTTCATGCACAAATTAAGGAGGCATAAAATCACAGCACCAGAAATCTGAAGCCGGCTACGTGGAAAATAAGGTTAATATAATAGGTTAATGAAATAGAAGTTGATCCATTACTACATTTCTGTAAGGTGAAAGGCAGAGTTACAATTTTAATCAAGTATATACTTGATTACAAGAAATACTCTGGGTGTTTGAAACTGGAAAGAAAAGGAATGAGTGTTTTACACTGCAGAGTGAATAAATGAGTGCATAAATCACAGGCACTTAGGCTAAAGCAGAAGCTGTCAGAAAGAAGAGCCTAATGATCTATTGAGTCCACATAGAAGCGTTTCGTCGTTGGAGATGAATGCTCTGTAGGCTGAAATGCTTGAATTGGATTATCTTACCAAACTGAACCATGAGGGAAAATCACATTTGAGGACTGAAGAAGAAAACAAACTGCATCAGAATCTCGGCATCTTGACAGCAAGCTTTCAGCAATCACGTTTTATGGCCTAATACAAATGAAAAAAAAAATTTTAAAAAATCTTTGCTTTCATGGTAGCCTTAACTATGACGTGCGTTTGCTGGTTAGCTGCAAGTCCTGCTCTCCAATGCCTCCAGTATACACATTTACACATGTATGCACAACATGATGTATACAGTATTTCAGCGTATAAGATTGTTTGGGAAGAAAGGCTCTGCATAGATGTAGTAATATAATTTATAACTTGCTTTTATGAGGGCCTCTGAGGCTTTGAAACAGAAACAGTTCCACGCAGGTGGGAGGATAGGTAATCATTGCAAATGATGCAGCCGGCGGAAATAAAGCATGAACGGTACAGCTTGCATACCAGCTTGATGCATTGAGGTGTGGGGCGCTCTGGCCCTGGTCCAGAGAAGCACTTAAACAAGCTCTTTATCTGAGACACAGCCGTAAGCACATTTGTCCCTTACTTATTAGAAGGAAATTGTCACAGCTTGCACAGCTGAAATTTAGGAAAGAAGTTGCCTAATATATGTGCTAAAGTAAAAACGTCCAAAAAACGGACCTGGAACTGTCAGCAAATCATCCAAATACCAGCTTAAAGCAAGTTGGTAATAACTTCTGCTTCATCTACTCACTGAATGTTCGTTTGATCATCTTGCTTTTTCCACCCATACTTAGCGTTCACATAATCTCCTGGGGTTTATTATTCTTGTGAAAGAATTTTTTTGCATGAAAGAGTCCCGCCAAAAGTTCTGATCTTGTAGACAGTGCTACATTCAGCGCTTCCCAGCTCTCAGCAATCCTTTTGGGAAAGTGGGAAGTATTTGCAAGGCTGGATTCTAGACAAGCAACAAAGTTGGGGACAAAGACATTACACCCCTTCTTTTTTTGTTGCTGCTCCCTGTTTCATTCTGGAGTCTTCCGAAGAGCGACTGAAATGGCTGAAGTGCTGTCCTGTCACCGTGCGAGTGCAATTAATTAATCTACAGCTTTGAGTCTCAGCACAATAGCTAAACACCGAGAGGTCTGCTGTCTCCACATCCTGCAATTTCTCTGTCCCCAGACAAACTGCATTCGTGATTTTTATTGATTCAAGCGATAACAGTTGCTAAGCGTCACGTTTAGCCAAAATTGTTACAGCTAGAGTTGAATGTTCTGAATATACAAAACCAACGTCTGGATTAAGATTTTAGTGGTGGTGAAGATTTTCAAACCTGTTAGAAGCATCTTCAAATTCTCTTAAAAAGTAACAAATGTTCATGTTAAAGTAGAAACTATAGTTTGCTTTCACAGAGAGTAGGCAAAAATAACTCAAAATTGTTGTAAAAAATATAGCAGCACTTTCTTATATCCTGGTCTTAAATATAACTTGGCAGACAGGTTAAATGCTGGCTTGATACAAGAACTCAGGAGTGTGAAACTGAAATGAGTATCAATTTGGAAACTTATTTTTTCTATTGGAAAAGAAGATAGAAGATGTTTGCTGATACCCATACATGTGATCTCATCCCACATACTGATACTCCTACAGTGCAGAGGAAATCCGGAGTACTGAAAAGCTTTTAGGTCACATCTGGTCCAGAAGAGATGATAGCACATTTAATAAAATTGGGGGGTAATTTTCTCTTTTGAAACCTGGAATTTTTTTTTAATAATTCAGTTCAGTGTTGTGCTCCCTGGAATTTGAACACTGTTGTGCCACCCTTCTCACAGTCCGTGGTTCTATTAGTGGCGAATGCCAGATCGGATGCGGCTCCCCCAGGCCGAAGCCAGACCATCCCAGACCCCTGCGCAGGAACAAAGCGACACCCGCCGACTCGCTGCCGTTCTCCCAGCGACCTCGGGCACAAGCCCACGCCGCGGCTGCAGAAGCCGCGCTCTGCGCTGCCACCCCGTCCCCCCAGGCTCACCCGTCGGCAGGCCCCGACCCCCGGCCACGACCGCGCCGCCCCCCGAGGCGGCTTCCACGGGCCAGGCCCAGGCACCGCCAGGCCCCGCGGGGGGAACGCCGCCGCCATTGCTGCTGAGGGAACGGCTGTCGGACGGCGGCGGCCTCCCACCGCCGCCTCAGCACTCCCGGCCCCGAGAATACCCCGCCAGCGGCCGCGCTAGGGCCGCCAAGAGTCGCCGCACCGCCCGGGCTCCTCCGGCAGCGGCAGCGCGACCACCACAACCACCGCCGCCCGCCCCCGCGCCCGGCCTTGGCGCGACAGCGCCCCCTGCTGGCCCGGACCGGCGACCGAGCGACACCTGCCCCCCGCCAAAGGCACTCCGAGGCCCTGGTTGGTTACTGCTGTGATGCCTCACTGTACCAAAAAGAAAAGGTGGTGTATTTTCTCACAAAAGACCTCCTGTGGTCATCTGAAGAAATAATCTCTTTCCAAGGGACTGACTCTTTCCTTACGGGCCATAGCCAGCTTTTGTCTTGCCAGCATTGTTTCCCTTCTGTCCAGCTTCCTACCCGCTGTAAAACGTTTTGATGGTTTTGTTTCCTATTTGCTCCACAGCTCCCACCCCAACCGCCCCATGCAGCTCCCCTTTCAGCCCCCAGACTGAGGGGGCTTTCCCTGGGGTGGCCCTTACATGACAACTGAGTTGTTCCAGCTCTCGCCCTGTCCGTACTCACCTGAGGATGTCTCTGTCTCGTGGGAAACACCCAGAAACTCCTCTTGCGGTCTGCCAGCCCCCGCCCCTTCAGTGAAATTTGCTGCAATACAGGCTGAGTTAAATTGTGTCAGCAGCAGCTGCAGAAGATGTAACTAAAGCAGTTGCTGGCTGCTGGGCGAGGGCACAGTATAAACATATTTCATCCTCCGGGCCTTCATTTTCATGCAGCGTTGAACGGCACCTCGTTGCACTGTCCCCAGGGCTCACTGGGCTCAGAGAAGGGTCTCTCCAAGGGCATGACATAAGACAGTGCAGGAAGCCCAGCCATCACGCTCACAGTCAGTGCAGGACACTTTCTTATGATTACAGTGACAAGGGTGCAGATAAGGCTGGAAGCAGTGGGAATGCTGACTTTTCTGACCTTTTATTTGTGTAAGGTATAGTGCACGAGACAGCAGGTCACAGGAGAAGCGTGCAGTGCTGCTTGACTTTTTTATTTTCAGTTCACATCAAGACTATTTGCGAAGCTCCTGCCCAGCCCTGTGCCACATCCCGGCTGATGTGGGCACCTGGACTCCTAAGGGAACCGGTTGTTTTGAGAGTGTAAAGTATTCACTTTCCTTTGCATGAGGCTTGTAGGAGATTTCCTGCAATTTTTAAAACCGGTATCAAATGTGGCAGACTTAGGCCTTTAAAAAAGGCAAGGGTTTCTTTTTAACTTTACCATCTATAGCCTGGCAAAGAGCACCATTTTGGTGTCAGTTGCTTGGCTTTCTCCCCTGCCCACGAGGTCCCAGGCTCCCAGTGAGCCCTTGCTGGAGATGTTTCCATCAAGTACGTGGCTGCAATGGCCCAAGGCCAGTGAAGAAGCTGGCTTTGCCCATGATTCAGTCAGCAACACATACAGCGTGCGACTTTTGCAGAGCACAGGGAACCCTTGTAAACTGGCGTCTGTGTGTGTGGTGTCACAGCAGCCGTGGGAAAGGAACAGTGCAGTAAAACCGGCAGGTGAAACTGCGGCACACGCTGATACGTGCAGCTGCATGGGCCATCGCTTTGCCTGCAAGTCGATTCGAGTGCTCTGTATAACAGTCAGTTGGAGTAAAGGCAGTAGATTTTCCACTGATGGCAATGAAGGGTGGACACAGCCCATGGAGGAAGACACTGCGTGTTTGCTGTGGGTTTTTTTCCCCGCATTGTTGTAAGCTGTTGCTGAAACTTGCAGCTGGCAAAGCCTGTGCAAACTTATGATAGCCGTACACGGTTGAAGAGGGAGCAGACTGTGAAAGCAGAGGCTTGAGCATCAGGCTGCGCACTGGAAGCTGATACTGTTTTGCAGCATTAAAGAATGGATTTTCTTTTCAGGGTTTAGGTGAACACTGAACATTATATGTGTGTGTGTCTCACATAGGATTTTGTCATAACCCCTCTCAAAAAAAACATATTCCTGTATTTAGATAGTGATTTTCCATTTTATTTATAAGTACATACTTTTTCTTTTTTGTAAATGCAGAAATGGCAACAGGATGGATTTAATACAGCTAGCAATTAGATGTGTGCATCTTTACAGTGTCTGTTGTTTACCAAGCAACTGGATACCTTCTTTAACTCACAGTTTAAACAAATAAACTTCCAGTGTATCACGTGCGCTTTGTACAATCACGTTCCATACAGCGGTGCAGATTCTTTGCCCTGCATTGTACTTGACCCCATGATTCCGGCAGGACTGAGACAGAAGAGGCCATCCTGGGTACAGAGGCATTTTCTTGCAGCTGAGTCGCTTGCCTGGATGCCCCACAGATAAATGATGATTTCCCCACTGAACCTTTTCTCAACTATTTCCCTATTTCTGCAGGCCCCAGGTTTTTTGGTTAATTTTATTTCCAGGCTGAATGCACAGGACTGATGATTTCCAGAAACAGAAGAAGATTCAGTTCAGTGTAAACATCCTTTAAACTGAACCAAACTGCCTGGAATAGATAACTGTGCTTTAGACACCACCTCAGAACCAGGGAAGTCACAGTGTCATAAAAAAGGGTGAAAAAAAGGCATTCAGGCTGAGGGGGTTGAACAGCATGCTCCAGATGGTGGGAGGTTGGAAAGAAACAGTTAAGATGACTAGACTGTGCTTAGTGTTGCAAACTGTGCTGTTATTTCTAATTCTGAGGTCAGTAGAAAATGGATTCTGACATTAATTTATTGTGTGCTGTGTGAGTTCTCTCTTCAGCATTCCTATGCTCCAGCTTATCTTTGTCTCGTGTCAGCTTTGCTGTTGTTTTGTAAGTCTCTGAGAAATCCAGAAGGGGGGGCGCAAAGTCTTGTTGCCGAAAAAGGACATTATGGAAGCAATAATTCCCCAAAAACACATCGGTACTTGCACTCACCAGTTACAAGGCTGTAATGCTTCTTGCGAAAGCCTGAAAAACACGCAGAAGCCACGCTGACTTCTCCCTGTGGGTCCACGTCTCGTCTCTGACCGCGACTGCTTTTCGCACAGAGGCTAGCATCTCAGTAGGATTATCCAGAACTACGGGAAGATATTTTAAAAACTTGTTGACCGGAAAGGCACAGAGCTTTTCTCATGAAAACAAAGTCAGTTTCTTCGGAACATCTGAACCCTTACAGATGCCTTCTGCCCTCTTTTAGTGCAACATTATTTTCACAGTGCCAGTTAACGGTAAGCACACAGAAAGAGAAGATTATGCTTTTGGGAAGAGAAAATTAGCTGAGGGAAGTAAGCTCTGCATGGGTGCAATGTGCTCCAGAACACACCTTATTTTCAGATGGAATGTATCGAGCTCTCCCTGGGGGCTGATGATGATGGAGTTGAGAGCTTGTGAGTAAGGATTAAGGGGCAGGGTAACATGACAGATACCATTGTGGGTGTTTATTACAGGCCACCTGATCAGGATGGGGAAGTTGATGAGGCCTTCTACAGACAGGTGAGAACCACTTCACAATCGCAGGCCTTGGTTCTCATGGGGGACTTCAACTTCCCTGGTATCTGTTGGGAAGGCGACACTGCTAGGAATGCACAGTCCAGGAGGTTCCTCCAGTGCATCGGTGATAACTTCTTAACTCAGGTGGTAGAAGAACCCACAAGAAGAGGTGTACTACTGGACCTAATATTGACAAACAAAGAGGGACTGGTGGAGGATGTTAAGGTTGGGGGCAGACTTGGCTGCAGTGATCACGAGAAGATAGAGTTCAAGATTAAGTGCAGTATGCACAAAATGACAAGCAGGGTTGAAATCTTAGACTTCAGGAGGGCTAACTTTGAGCTCTTCAAGAAATTGATGGAAGAAATCAAATGGGAGAGGGCTCTAGAGGGTAAGGGGGCTCGAGAGAGCTGGCTGATATTCAAGCACCACCTCCTCCAAGCTCAGGACAGGTGCATCCCAAAGAGCAAGAAATCAGGCAAGGGAAGGAGACCTGCATGGCTGAACAGGGATCTTCAGAAAAAACTCAGGCGGAAGAAGGGAGTTCACAAGATGTGGAAAAGGGGGCTGATGACTTGGGATGAGTATAAGAACGCTGTCAGGGTATGCAGGGAAGAAACGAGAAAAGCCAAGGCAGCCTTGGAATTGAACCTGGCGAGGGATGTCAAGACCAATAGGAAGGGTTTCTTTAAGTATATAGGAGGCAAAAGGAAAACCAGGGAAAATGTGGGCCCGCTCTTGAACAAGACGGGTGCTGTGGTGACAGATGATGCAGAGAAGGCAGAGTTGCTGAATGCCTTCTTTGCTTCTGCCTTCACTGCTCGGGCCAGCTCTCGGGAGTCCCAGACTTTGTGGGTAACAGAGAAAGTCTGAAGGAAGGAAAACTTTCCCTTGGTTGAAGAGGAACAAGTTAGAGAACAATTAAGTAAACTGGACACCCACAAGTCCATGGGGCCTGATGGGATGCACCCACGAGTGCTGAGGGAGCTGGCGGAAGTCATTGCTGGGCCGCTCTCCATCATATTTGAAAGGTCCTGGAGAACAGGGGAGGTGCCTGAGGACTGGAGGAAAGCCAGTGTCACTCCAGTCTTCAGGAAGGGCAAGAAGGATGACCCGGGAAACTACAGGCCGGTCAGCCTCACCTCCATCCCTGGAAAGATGATGGAACAGCTCGTTCTGGGCCTCATCTCCAAGCATCTGGAGGAAAAGAAGGTTATCAGAAGTAGTCAACATGGATTCACCAAGGGGAAGTCATGTCTGACTAATCTGATAGCCTTCTATGATGGCGTGACTGGATGGGTGGATGAAGGGAGTGCAGTGAATGTTGTCTATCTGGACTTCAGCAAGGCTTTCGACACTGTCTCCCACATCATCCTCACAGACAAGCTTAGGAAGTGTGGGTTGGATGAATGGACAGTGGGGCGGATTGAACAGTGGCTGAACGATAGAGCTCAGAGGGTCGTGGTTAGTGGTGCAGAGTCCAGTTGGAGGCCAGTAACAAGTGGTGTCCCTCAGGGGTCAGTACTGGGTCCAGTCCTGTTCAATATATTCAACAATGACCTGGATGAAGGGATAGAGTGTACCATCAGCAAGTTTGCTGATCTTACAAAACTGGGAGGGGTGACTGACATGCTGGAAGGCTGTGCCACCATACAGCGTGACCTGGACAGGCTGGAGAGTTGGGCAGAGAAAAACCTGATGAAGTTCAACACAGGCAAGTGTAGGGTACTGCATCTGGGGAGGAATAACCCCATGCATCAGTACAGGTTGGGGGCTGACCTCCTGGAGAGCAGCTCTGTGGAAAGGGACCTGGGAGTCCTGGGGGCCAGCAGGGTGACCATGAGCCAGCAATGTGCCCTGGTGGCCAAGAAGGCCAATGACATCTTGGGGTGCATCCAGCAGAGTGTGGCCAGCAGGGCGAGGGAGCTTATCCTCCCCCTCTACTCTGCCCTGGTGAGGCCGCATCTGGAGTACTGTGTCCAGTTCTGGGGTCCCTGGGTCAAGAAGGACAGGGAACTGCTGGAGAGGGTCCAGCAAAGGGCTACAAAGATGATGAGGGGATTGGAACGTCTTCGTTATGAGGAAAGGCTGAGGGACTTGGGGCTTTTTAGTGTGGAGAAAAGAAGACTGAGGGGGGATCTTATCAATACTTATAAATACTTAAGGGGAGGGTGCCAGGTAGATGGGAACAGTCTTTTTTCAGTTGTGCCCAGTGATAGGACTAGAGGTAACGGGCACAAACTGGAGCACAGGAAGTTCCATCTTAACATGAGGAGGAACTTCTTTACTCTGAGGGTGGCGGAGCACTGGCACAGGCTGCCCAGAGAGGTTGTGGAGTCTCCCACACTGGAGACATTCAAAACCCAACTGGATGCTGTCCTGTGCAACGTGCTGTACGTGTCCCTGCTGTGGCAGGGGGGCTGGACTTAGATGATCTCCAGAGGTCCCTTCCAACCCTGACCATTCTGTGATTCTGTGATTCGTGTTCAACTACTTCATAGAAAAACTACAGGAGGAGAGTCGGAACATCCTTCACGTTAACTTCAAAGTCCACATGACAAGGACCTTAGGAAAAACACAGATGCGCATTGGACACGTACCTCATCTTCGCAGACCAACCAGGATCCTTTCCATTCCGTCCCATACCGTCATGGCAGAAGAAAGGGCCACCACGGAGAAATGGTGGCAGTCGACAATCTGTCGAGAGGGGAAAAAACTCTTTAGCGTAAAGCTGGGTAGAAATCTCAAGCCGCCTTCTTTCGCCAAAGGTTTGCCAAGACGACAGCTGAGCAGAGGAAAAAGTACTCAGCTTCATCTTCGGGACGGTTCTTGGTGCAGGCCACTACAGCTCTTGCCTTTTTCAGACAACCCTGCCTTGTGTTGACTCACCGGCAGCTTTAGTCGCACTAGAGCCCCCTTGCCGACCGCACGCAGGTGGCAGACACAGACAGGTACATTTCCTCAAGCCTACGCACAGCCAAGCTTTCCTCACCCTGCACGTCCCAAGGCAAAGATTTTTGTTAAAGGGTGCAGCAACCCACCTGTCTCGCTGAACCGCCTCCTGGCAAAAAAGCAATGATTTTTTCCAGGCCCTTTCTCCAAACGGTCAGGAGCTTTTAAAACTGCCGTTGCGCCACCAAACCTGCTCAGGGTCCCTGCCAGCTTTCGACTTCCCTTGGCGTTACCGGGCACACAGTCTCTGCCATCTCCCAGCAGCCAAAGTACGGCACGCGCCCGGACCCCAGCGCAACCCTGCAGGTGCCCGTGCGCACCTCACTCTTTGGATGAGAAGCTCCAGAGCATCCCTGCGAGCGCAGCCGCGTGTGCAGGATCAGCTTCACCTACGCTGATTTCAGGGGATGCCATTTCTGAAGCTTTAAACTGAAAACCGCCTCTTGACACTCGGCCACACACAGCACAAGTCATCCACACCAAGAACTCTGCAAACACCCAGTAACGCGAATTGCAAACCCACAGCCTCAGCAGCAGCTTCAGAGATATTTAGACCAGGAACAAGGCAGAAAAATAAAACGGCTTCATCTCGCGTGCAGGAAAGCCGCAGACAGAGAAGAGGGTCTGCCTGCTTTCTGTAAGGGCTGAGAACACTCTCTCCTTCTCTTCCGAAACCCCTCCGTTAGGTCTAAGTATCTGTTATGGTTTGAGAGACCCATCACAATTTATTGCCGTTTAGACAATCGTTCTATCACCCGATGACCCCTCCACACCCATGAAAGGGAATTGGGAAAAACAAGGAAACCCAGGAGGTGAAGTATAAACAGATTTAACAGAGTAGAATTAAATAATTAACACTATAATAGTGCTAAAGAACCAATATTGATCCCGACACCCATACAGAATAGGCACAGATTATACTCAGCCAGTTCTATCAGTAGGAAGCTCTGCACTCCCAGCACTGGACAGCAAGTGTCAGACACTGCAAGCGCTACGACTTCAGGAGGAAGGGAAGGCCTCAGGGGTCCGGCACCAGGGCATGAAGTTCTCAGGATCACAGCCATCAAGGCAGAGAGAGAACTTCGCCGCAAACTTACTCATTTATAGTGAACATGAACCTGATGGTGTGAAATAATCCCGGTGGCCAGTGTGGGTCAAGCGCCCGGGTCTCGCTCCTCCTCATCCCTGCACCTGGCAAGCTTGAAAACACCAAGACCTCGAAATCCGCACACCATAGCTGGCTAGAAAGTAATTATTTTCACAAATTCAGCCACTAGAGTCTTCTAAAAGTCTTCATTACATTTCCACTGGCACCTAGGTGCTCAAAAATGAACTGTACTCACCCCGCAGACTCATAGCAATTCAGTTACACAGGGAAAAATAGAAGGCTATATCCAACTTGCCCATAAAATTAGCACAAACAAACAGAAAAGAAACACCGGACCCTAAAGAAGGTATTGGGCAGCTCTTAATTTATCCGAGAGGAAAGCCGGCTCTTTTACCCGAAAGGAAGATATTCCTAACTACCCGGGCACCAATTTGGGAAGGAGGCACGCTCCGTTCACTGCAATCCTGCATCACCTTTTCCACGCTGGCAGCACACTCGCCTTTTCTGCCGGTTTGACACAGAGTACCTGGAACAACCCTGGACTTGCAAACGTTTCTCCCTGCTCCCCCAGCCCCACACGTGCCATTACCTCAGCAGCCGGCGGAATCAACCCCGCAGGATTTTCTGCCCGGGGTGCACCAGGGGACGCTGCGAAAAGAGGAGGCGAGAAGTTACTCTGTTTGTCGCAGCCAGCCCACGGGGACAAGCCGGGGCACCCCCAGCCCACCTCTGCCCTCGGGAGCGGGGCCCAGAGAGGCGCCTGGCGTGGATTTCACCCCCACGGGAAAAGGCCCGGCTTCCTGCTGGCAGAAGGACCACTCACCCCCCTGCTGCTCAGAGCTCCTCGCTCGTGACAGCCCAGCCTGCGCCCGGCCACTCTTCAGCCACGCGGGGAGCACAGTCTGGCCGGCGGGTGCTCCGGCCAACACACGCTCCGGCTAATTGCAGCTCCTGCTCATTACTGCTTGATTCCAAAGTAACAGCCTTCATAACCCGAAGCTGAGGAAGACGCTTCGCCAGGTGCGCCATTCTGCTCCTTCTTTGCTTTGATTTGTACATTCTGGCAAAACTCGCTCAAGGATTTTCTGTGGGGATCCAAAGCACCCTGCGGCACCTGCAAAAAGCAACACAAGGGACTCCAGAGCCGGCATGCCAATCGCTACTAGCTATCCCCAAACACAGCCTCAGTGCACTAGTGGTCTTTGGGGAGCAGGGAAAGGTAGAGGGACATTGGATGCAATAGTTTGGGAGTGTGAAATATGATTTTTTTTTTCCGATTGGTGCGGCTGTCCCAAGGGGGCCAGTGAGCCCCTGCTGCGACTGCCCTCTTCAGTAACCTGTCTGTTAAGTCTGCAGGCACGTGCACTGAGCAGAACGTTTCTGAAAGTGGGTGCGAGAGCCACCGGGTCATGCCAGACCTAACCCGGGTATGTCCCTCGGCTCTAAGGGCAGTGGCTCTGTGACCTGAGCAACAGCCAGATGTTAGCGATACAGTATGACAAAGGGCATATGCTATTTTTAAAGTATGTTTTTTCGTTGCCTTCAAAGCAGAAATCACACCAAGTCTGTCACAGTTATTTCATTCACCAAAATCTGAGTCAAGTGGTCAAAAATCTGAGTAACTTTTCTATTCCCATGGCAGTATCTGACAAGTGTTTTCACTCCTGGCCAAGGGGACGGTTCTGTCCTCAAGGAGAGAGACATTTTCTGATACCGATGAAGTTCAGAGCTGGTTGGGCTGTGCTGGTGGACGTGTGCGAAACGCGGGTTGGGGAGGTAGAGAGGATGGATGCTGCTGGTGGGTACCGCCACGTGGGAACTCCACCTGGGATGGGAGGCTCCGTTTCGAAGTTTCGAGCTTCTCTTGGTGGCGAGGGATGGTCTCAGAGCGTGGTTGCTGTAAGAGGGGACGTGTGCCCAAGAAGCACAGCCAACGTGCCCCAGCTCGGACCACGGGCCCAGAAGTCGCGTGGTGGCCACGGTGCCCTCTGCACCCACGGCCTCGCTCCCCTCCTGCTGCCCGGTGCTGCCCCGTCCTGCCCGGGCGGGAGCTGGAGGCAGGACTGGCTCGGCAGGCTCCCGGCCGCAGCCCCTCCGCCCGGTGCCCCTCTCCGCCCGCCGGCCGCCCTGCCGCAGGGGAGGAGGCTCCGGGCGGCGAGAGGAGCAGCACCGGCATCGGCACCGGGTCGTCCGCGGGCAGCCGTGCCGTGCCGTGCCGTGACGAGGGCGGCATGGAGTGGGAGCTCAACCTGCTCCTCTACCTGGCGCTCTTCCTCCTGCTGCTGCTGTTGTTGCTGCTGCTACTCTGCCTGCTCCTCCGGCAGCTGCGGGGCTCGGCGGGCAGCGCCCCCGGCGCCCCCCCGCGCCGCCGCCCGCCGCCGCGGCAGCCCTGGGCTGCGTGCCGGGAGCTGTGAGCCGCCCGTCGCCGCCGCCTCGGGTCGCCCCGCAGGTGAGTCCGCCGCTTCTCCCGGCGGCGAGAGGCAGGGAGGGACGGGGGGCGGCCCCCGCGGGACCGACGCCAGTTCACCGCGTTCCCTGGGATGGCACCGGCCGGCCGCGCTCCGCCGCTCCTGCTCTGCCCGCTTCCCCCGCTGAAGCGCTCCCCCACGACCGCCCTCTGGTCGCCCGCTCTCTGGAGTGGCCACGTTTGCAACGCAAAATTCAGGGGAAATTTGAAGGTGAGCTCGCCCTGCAGCTTATACTCTTGTAACAAAGTATTACAAAACTCCCCTCGGGCCTTCTTTGTGGAACAGATTATGTTGGCTTTAGTTCAGCATACGGAGGTCTGAATTTGACCCGGTTAGAGCATTTTTAAATTTAGCATTTTCCAACACAGAAGACGACAGTCACTTTTTTAAATTACTTTTTTTTTTTTTAATTTTAACCACATCTAACCCAGTTTTCCTCCTTTTATTCCACAGGAGTTATTCCCTCATATGACTAAAATGCTAAGTAGGCTTCAGTCCCCATAGGTGGGGACAGACCAGGCAATGTCCCACGGCTGACCTTGCCACATCCCTGATGCCCCCAGAGACAGCTTTGGCCCCAGCACAGCAGCTGCTGTTCCCCAGACGCTGCCTGGGGCCGGTGTCCACACAGTGTGGCCTGGGAGCCCTGGGGCATGGTGCACCCTCCCGCTGGCTGCCCCCAACCTGTGCTTGGCATTGGGGGGTGTGGAGGGAGCGACTTGGCTTCTGGGCCCTTAGGAAACTCATGCTTGAGGTAGACCTTTGGTTGTCCTCTCACATGTTTGTTTTTGCTAGCTCTCATAGTGGCTTTCAAATGAGAGCTCAAGCAAGTGTGAGTTCTGTGGTTGCGTATGACCTGCGCCCTGACACAGTTTTGATCCAGTCACTTATTTATGAGAGTCTCTCACCATTCCCATGTTTATCAGCACAAAACTCTATGAGAGGAGGATTTGGGAATGGCTTGATGGCTGGAATGGCACCCGGCTACCTGCTGGGTCTGTAAGGCAAAGGGAAACTGCTTGGTAATGCGCTACGCTAGGCTTGAGGTTACTCAGCCTTCGGGGTCGCAACTGGTAGACACCAAAGTGAACCACCTTGCACTTATGCAGGGCAAGGAGGTAAAGCTCTCCACTGAAATTCTGCACCATGGCAAAGGGTGGACACAGGTTTGTCCTTACAGGAAGGACACATGAAGTTAAGGATAGATGCTAACAGCTGTGCAGTAAGCTTGGGAAAAGGGAAAAAATTCAGAAGTACTATAGAGCTGGTGTTGCCTAAATATGTGGGGTTTGGGGGTTCTTTTTTAGGTCACATTAGATGGCAGCTGTTGGGGACAGTCCGGCTGTGGAAGAGTAGGCAGCCAGGTCTCCAGCATTGCTGTGGGGTGTATTTTACAGGGCAGAATGCTGCTAATTCAAACAAGTGCCTCTTGGTACACGGTCTGCCTTATTCATGCCTGCCTCTGTTGCAAGGCAGTGTGCTGCAAGGACGAGGCCACTGTTAGAAGCTGCAGTGCCCGTACAATATTCTGGCTCCGCAGCCCTTGCTACAGTGAATCCGAGCCCTCTTCTCCTGCTCAATGCTGAGTAACTTGGCCTGGGGTAAGAACCTGTTGAGAGTGCAGGGGTAATGTTAAAAGCAAGTGGGAGAGGCCCTCCTCCAGAGGGTGTTGGCATTGCTCTGACTCTTCTTCCATCTGACTGGCCCTGGCTTTTCATTGCAAGCCTTTGAAATTGTTGCACACTCCATGCTTTATGTCAGTCTCTTATTTGCATCATTATGGAGCCTGTAATCTCCTATACAGACTGTCCCAGCATGCAGTCCTGCTTGCCAGGATCTTTGCAAATCATAGGACATTTTATTTGTATGAGAGGCTTGGAGTTGATGCCATCCTGCCTTACACACCTCAGGCCATGAGGATTTGCTTTCTGTAGCTAGCTGGTAGGAGCTGGTGAAGTCAGGACTGCAGCTTCCACTGTTCGTGGTGGCCCTGCTGTGGTTCTTGGACCCTGGGGCCGTAACCAGGCTATACGCTTGGACCCTGGGGCCGTAACCAGGCCATACGGGCAGGAACAGCAATGCTCACCCATGCCCAGCGTGCTCCTGCACCAGGGGGATTTCAGCGCACAGGGTGACAAAGACAAATTCCACTTGGTTGAAGGAAACTGTATCTGTCAAATTCCCACAGAGTGGCTGCACGGGCGAGGGCCAGAGCCTCTATTCTCTCTAGTCCTGCCATGCCTCCTCCGAGTGCCTGATGCCTCATGTGGCCTTCTGGACTCCTGGGTGGGCTTTTTCAAAGTCATGGGAAAATGGTGAGAAAACAGTACTGTGTAGATTTTCCTACTTGTGACCAGTCAGCCTCATATCTATACGGTTTTCTTCTTCTTCCTCTGTGAAAATGGTGGAGATGACTTTGGCCTCACGTCAGTGATTAGAAAGAAGAGTGGCTAATGGTTTTGCTTAATTAATGTAAGTAACTATAAAACTGTAAAGCATATTCTGCATGAGCACAAAGAGGTTACCTTTATACCCAGCTGACTTTGCAGATAAGTAGCCCTGAAGTATTCCAAATAATGCAAATGGTTGGGGTGCTTTTAATAACTTGATTTGCAGAAGCACTTCATACTTACTGTATTGCATGAAATAGATAATCTGATTTTTGTAAGGACTCTTCACAAGCGTGACTAATAGGGCACAGGCTGAGTTACCTTCACTTGGAAAATGGAAACTAATAGCTGATTTTCCTCTGACATATATGCATTTTACACCAATGCAATGCAATAGAAAAGTTTAGGGGGTTTACTCAGTTAAACATTTAGAAGCTGGAGGATTATCAGTTCATTGTTTTGTCTTGTTTTGGTACTAGTACTGCATTCCTAATGTCCTAGTTTGACAAATACCTGCAGTGTAGGAATAAGTACCCTGAACTTCCAATGCAAGTAAGATGAGCGCTTCTTGAAAGTAATCTCTGTATTTCAATGCTGTCACCTGCAGTGTAATTTGAGAAGACAACTAGAGGAGTTGTTTGATGTCACACACACAGGGGGCATCAAACATCTGCACCATTCAAACGAATTTCCATTTCTTGGTATGGATTTTAGGGCACAGCTGTGGAGGCAACACCTTCTCCTCTGGTGGTACGGTCACAGGGCAGAAAGGTGAATGGAGGTCAAGCTCTTCTGCACTGATGGATCTGATTATTTTTCTAAATGAAGATTGATGCTGCCAATAGCCGCTTGTCCTTTTGCTCAGAGAGGAGGACAGGCCACCCCTTCTGCAAAGAGTGCTTGCCCCACTGCCCAGAGCTCTTCTGGGAAGTTTCTAAATTCCCAATGTCCAACTTCACAATGAAAGACGTGCATCATTTTGTTTTATCAGTGATGAGGGTCAGAAGTAAGCCGAAGGCTCTGAAAGATTAAGCTGATGAATCATTGTGGGAAGATGTAAACAAATAAACTGCAGAGTGAGAGAAATACAAGATGTGATCGTTAGTAGTAAATTAATCCTGAGTTTGGAAAGCAACAAAAGTGTCCTGTGTGTTGCTGAACTGCATAGGTGTAGGTATCCTGTCCTAAGAGTGGGTAAGGTCTCCTTTCTTTTCAGCCCTAAGGTGCTGGGTGCTGTCAGGACACCTCTTTACTAGACCGTTGTTGACAGCCAGAGGGAATTCAGATAAGAGCAATGAAAAGCCTTTCGGGAATTTAGAAAGAAAGAATAAAGTAGTTAAATATGTATGCTTTTCTTAGCTGGCAGCTATAGGGGAATGTGATCATCTGCGAATACTTGAAAGATATAAACACTGAGGAAGAAGATGACTTATTTAGCATAATCCATAACTAGGGATAACGACGCAGAGTACAGATAGGGACTAGTAAAACTAATAGCAGCAGAAAGTGCTTGATGATAGGGTGTGTTAAGTCAAGAAATAATCTCCCAAGGAAAACACACAAAGCTCAATGTTTGTATGTTGAAAACTAGACAGTGCACAAGAGGAAATAAAGCTGTGCTTTTATGAAGAGACACTGACTATGACTCTTTTCCCATCTCTAGATTAAAAGATACAAAGGCTCAGTGGACCAAAATCGTTTCCCGTGAGGCCTGAAGAATTATGCCAGAAATGTCCTATTTTGGGCATTTGCAAATACTCTAAAACAAATACAGCCGCCTAGTTCTTTTTCTGGTGGTTAATCTGGTATGAGTATTTTCACAGTGACATGTAGCGTAGCTCTACTCACAGCCACAGCTGTGCAAGACCTGCTCAGTAGCTTTAATTTCTCGGGATTCCTGAGAAACTCCTTTATTCTTTTGCTTCCCTTCAAATGTTGTTGCATCTCTCAAATTTTGCTTTGAAAACCCACCTCTGTGGAGGACTATCAAAACTGTGACAGTCATTTAAGACCTGTTTTGAGGTGCCTTGGTGGGACTTCAGCTAAACAGGTTTTCCATTCAGGCGTACTGGCACATCTGAGCTGAGCCACCCACTCCTGTGGCTTGTGTCACACTCAGAAGACTCAGTGCTGGTTTGAAAGTCCCAGCTCCTGCACCCAGGTGGGTGGATACAAATCTGTTTCCATTTTCAGAAAGCTTTCTAGATCCCATGATGCAAGGAAGAAGTTTGAAAGAAAAGAAGGTCGTCAATCAAGGTCTTGCGGTTGCATCTTACTCCTTGTGCAGAAAAGACCTAATCCTTTTTTCGGGTAGCTGGAAAGGACTCTGAATGCACAAAGCTTTCAGTACAGAATATGATGGTCCGTCTGATTTGGGTTTACAGAAAAAAAATATTTTTTGTTGTTGTTAGATTGATATTTTTAGCTTCCCTCATGGTAATGACTGAAAGTTTTAGAAAATGGGGAATATGTTCATGATGTAGTTACAAAAATTGAAGTATGACTTAGTTCTCTGAGACCTAGACAATTATTGGAGGAATTGTGTAAAGAAAGCCTCACAAATCTGAATGCTATGTATTTTCAGTGTGACTTTTAGTGAAATTCAGCAGTATATGCTTCAGGTGACTTCCCTCTGAAAACGCGTGTGCTTTATTTTTTATTTCAGAAAAATAAACTTCTTCAGAACAGAGGATGTCAATAGCAATGGTCTTAAAATGATATTCCACTTTTTCTGCATAATTTTTATTTTAATAATCAAGGATAAAACATATATCCTCAGTCTGCTTTGTTTAGTATTTGTCTTTATGGGTGTTTTTTAGAAATTAATTTTGTACTCTTTTTATGAACCTCTTGACAGAAACAGCATTCTGCAAAAAGGAGTTAAAAGACTCAGTCTCTGCTTGCTGAAGATACCAGATGATAGAGAAAAACAAATTACTTTTCATTCCAGTCTTTGTACACAGGGCTTTACTTAATCTCTGTGTTAGTAAATGGCACTTCTACTCTTCCAAGAAGATTCAATATAATGTTTTCAATATCTTTAAATGCTGAATTAACTGCGAGTCTGCTGTGATCACCAAGGCGTACTCACACCTATTTAACACTTGAGAATTGGTGTGTGCCAGCATGCATCTCCTGCTGAACGCTAAATCTTGCTTTCCTCACTATAAATATTATTTTCCTTGTGCTTATATTTTCTAGAGCAGTTAGTGAAATACCTCCTCACACAACCTCTCTCTCCAGACTGCTGCAATGGGGTGATCACAAGCTTGGTGTGTTACTGTGCCAGCGACGGATGCTCTGTTTAAGATAAATGGATGTGGAGTAAAAAGTACTCGGTTGCCCGCCTTTGATTTTGTTTTCCATAGCGCAGCCAGGAGACAGAATACGGACTGGAAAGGTTGTTAGAAGATGATAACAGCAAACATGAGGTCTTCTCTCATTGCCTGTCTTCCACCACCCGCTTGGTACTTTGGACTGGTCTCATCCAAGGGTCTTTCTCTCACCTTTAGCTTTTCATGGCCCCAGACCGCATCTGACCTGGGACACGAGTCTCCCCTGTTCAGACTGGAGCCCTGTATATGGTGAAATGGCATGAATTGGGGTGAGAGATGTGTGCCACGTGAGCTGTACCTGCTGTGCTGGGACGCCACTTTCTCCTCGTACCTCGGCGGTCATGCAGAGGCTGCTTAATGATCTTCCTGTGCAGGCAGCCCTCCAAGCCACAGTGACTAAAAGCAATGAACCTTATTTTGGTTTGTTAAACAGGAACTGTAAGTGTAAGGCAGTGGTGGAGGCTGAATCCAAGGGAAACTAGCATTAAGATGAGACGTTTCTGTTACTCATGCTCTTACATACGTGCTTTTCATTTTGAAATTAGGTTTTATTGTGCTCTCCTTCCACTCATGAAGTGAGCCTTCACGTGCCTGGGTATCCTTCATACAGATTAATGTTACTGTGAGCTGTTTCTTTGACAGTGTTATCAAGATATCAGAATTTAATAATCAATGTGCCTGGTAATATAGTACAAGTTCTAATTTTA
This sequence comes from Pluvialis apricaria, assembly GCA_017639485.1. Classification (NCBI taxonomy): domain Eukaryota; kingdom Metazoa; phylum Chordata; class Aves; order Charadriiformes; family Charadriidae; genus Pluvialis; species Pluvialis apricaria. Next base: position 78,270,259 of record CM030010.1, read on the forward strand.
CAATTGGTATAGTACTAATATTTTTAGAAAATTTAAAAGCATGTCAGCTATATCAAAACTTTTGCACAAAGTGATCCATAACACACAATACACCAAGACAAAAAAAAAAAAAAGATAAATATAATGCTAAAAATTAATTCCGTGGCTTGGCTGCAATATCTGTGTATTGACATAAGAAGCACAGAATGACCTAGAGTTTTTTTCCTTGTCTCCTTATCCTACCACATACCTGTAGAAAAAAATTATCCATTGCTTCTAACCTTAATACTGTCCCCTTTTAATAGTGTTTTGGGTACCCAATTAATGATTCAAAAAAGCAATTTGGATTGTCGAAGCGACTTTGTAGTATCTGATGTGAGACAAGTGATTATTAGAAAGAGCATGATGGATGTAAACTGCAAACCAGACTCAAAGCCTGCACACACGTGCTGCTGTTTCTCTCACATGTGATTAGCAGGAGAGTTTTTCAGCAATATCAGGACAGGAGGTGAAAAGGAGCCATAGAGAATTGTTTTCCTAAAGCTTAGCGAAGTCTGTGAGCTGCACTGTAGCTGGTCATTTGTGCATGCCTTATTAAAATTTATGCTGCATTAAGGAGACTGTCAAGAGGCAACTCTTTGTCTTAATGAATGGTAATGAAGTTTTCAGAGGTATCAGTTCTTTCGCAAAAGATCATCTATCTATCTTTGGTAGAACAGGTTTTGCTGGAGCCTTGATTGATTGCTGAGGACAAGTTTAGCTATTCTGCTTGGCAAGAAAGGATCGCTGGCATATACTTTTCCTCTTTTGTTTTGTCTTTCTTTGGGGTGATTGATGTACTCAAACTGGTCCTTTCTACATGACGTGAATGCCATGTAACATCAGACGCATGATGAAAACTCGATATTCCCATGCTGAAATTGATAAAAGCCTCCCAAAACCCAGCTCATACCTTTATATTATGACAGTATCACTGGCTTGCTGACTCTTTGGGATAGCCCGGGGCTACTTCTGTGAGCCCTGCAGGATGCTGCCAGCCAGAGGGAGCCATGTGAGGAGCGAGGGGTGGGCAGGAGGTGGAGGGGAGCAGGATGAAATACAGGTGTTACCAGTAGAGAGGGGAGCTGGCTTGTTTACTTGCAGGGGAGGATGGAAACAGAGAGATCAAGAGGAATGGGACAGGCACCTGGGTGGGTTTCCTGGAGAGAGGTGAGGGCAGGGGAGGGCTGCCCTCTGGAGCGCCTTGGTAGGTATCTGTCAAGAGAAGCAGGTAAGGGTGCAGGGAGATAGAGGGCCCCAGTGCAGAGGAGATGCAGGAAAAGCAGATGGCATGTGTGTGTATTTTGCTATACTTGGTTCCTGATGTGTAGGAAAGAGTAGAAGCCCTGTATGGTGAAGTACCTCTATGGAGGGAAGAGAAATGTGTGAGGGGTTTTTTGTCTTTTTCAGCCAAATAATTTCCAGGAAAATAGTGAGACTTTACAAAACACTAGATAATAAGACCTCTCATGCTTTGTTAAATCTGGGCATGAGACAGACCCTTGGGCTGTGCAGGAGACTTGCTACCTTCAGCTTCACCTCCAGACCCTCAAAGAGGAATCAGCCACCTCATGGCAGGAATGGGAAGGGAGGCCCTCGACACCCCTGTATCTAGCAGGGGAACCCCAAGACAGCACATGGGGAGATATGGAGGGGTCTGATAACACACTCCCCAGCACTTTTGTAGGGGTTTCGGACAGAGGGCTTTCTGTCTGTTTGTGAGCACAGCTTAGCACCCTCCTGCCAGAGGGAGGTGTGAGTCGCCTTGGGGTGAGGGGGCCTCTTTTACTTTAAAGCTGTGGAAAAGAGAGTTAGGTGCTTTTCATAAGCACCTAACAAAATGATCAGTAATTGAAGTGATGTAAACCACTTCTGTGTTAAAATGCACAGTTTGGTTAAAATAGAAGTCTTAAAATTTTGTAACTCTGATTTACTCAAGTCTGCTTTAACTGACCTGTCTGTGTCTGTTGCCCTGATTCAGATATGAAACCCCTGGAGACTCTTCAATTGTCAGAGGATTATGGATGTTTAGCATAGATATTAGAGGTCTACATTATACATTATTGTGCAAAGAATAAGTATGGAGGAAAAGATGATTCATCACTGCTCTACACCAGCCCTGTATTCACATAACTCATTTGAACTCAGCTGCATTTGATCACCTTGTACATGGCTAAAAAAGCTGGGAGGGAAATGTGCTGTACCCAGTCTGTGCGTGAGCTGCTCATCCTCTCCTGGCTGCCATGTTTGGCAAAACCCTGCTACCCCAGTTCCCGAGATGGGGTAACTGAGGTATAAACTGCTTCTGAGCGTGCAGAAAGTCTGAGTTGCTGGCAGGGATACAACACGAGCCTCTGGTGGGGATCACCAGTGGGGAACTCATGTGCTTCCCAAAACATGAGCATGGGCTGAGATGACCCACCTGCCTTGACCCCCTTTGGTGGCTGAAGCCAAAAATTCTAGGTGCCTGGGGCCAAATCCAAAGGGGCTCAGAGCTATGCCTTCATGCACTGTTATCTGCCACTTAAATGCTGGTCAGAAACCCAAAAGACTGCCAAAAAGTGTGTTACAATGCCAGGTAAACAAAGCTTGCAGTTTGGCCTTCAGTTCAGGAAAAATGTAGCTTTTCTTCCTGTTGTCCTGTTGCTGTGTGAAAGGCAGGTGAAACTGCTTAGGGGGAAAGCAGTGTTTACTGTGACGCAGGCTTGTTTTGCCACGTGGGTGGCTGGTTACTAGGAGATACATTAAGGAAACTTGTTTAATGAACCCACGAAAGTCCCTCCCCTTTGATAGCAAGTTGGTGGCTTTTACTGGTAGCGCTAAGGCCCCAAACAAATTTTCTTTTCAACCTTCCCTTTCTGCTGCCAGCACCATAAGTAAGGGCAGGCTCTGTGGAAAACGTGAAGGTGACAACATTTTAGAGAGTAAAAGACCTCAAGCATATGCTTGTGACAGAGCAGAGCTGTTTGATGTGAGAAGACATGTATCAAACTAATCTGTTTGCTTGTCTCAGCCTGCAGCTCTGAGAAACAAAATATTACCTGGGAGCTTCTGTAGAAATACTTCAACTTTTAAAGTAAATGCATAATCCTGGAACTGTACAATGTTAATTTAAAGAGAAATTAAATTTAAAATTAGCTTTTTTTTTTTTTTAAATCTGGTATCTCGAAGTTAGTCCAGTCCTTTGAGCATAGCCGATGCATGACTGGATTTCTCATTTGCTATTTGAAAGCCATGTTGCTTGACGTCTTTTACGAATATCAAATTAAGAAGGGTTTGCTTGACTGAAATCTGACTCAGCTGTACAGACAGATCACTGTTGTGAAAATCCTTCCCCCTTCATCTTTCTTTTGAAGTTATTTGAATGCTAGAAAGTACTGAAACTCTATTCAGTGCTAGTGCAGAGGGAGAAATGAAACGCTTTTATGAATTGTGATGGTTTTGGTTGCAGTCTGTACTGAAGTAACCTGGCTGATCTACAGGATTTACTGTTTTCTCCTTATTTGTTCATCACTACTGTGGGATTTGCTAGTGTGCAGTTTCTCAGGCATGAAATCCATTTCCTCAATGTGTAACATGTAATCCAAACTTAAATGCAAAGTCTTATTAAGGACTGATGACAAAAAATCAAAAACCTCAGGACCTTTTATTTTTTTCTCCATTGACCCTACTGCATCGGCATTGTGCCTGTTTCCAGCTCAGAAATTAGCTTTCCTGTGTTAAAGACAAACTCTTGACATGAGATTGTCTGTCAATATGGAGCATTTTATATGCAGAAACCTGCTCACGGTTTCATACTGAAAAGAGCAGAGCTAGTGGGGAATCTGCCTGCAGCTGCTGGGAATGCTGAATAAACAAAAGTGTTCTGAGATCAAATACTAGGATGTGTAGGGGATAGTGTAGGTAAACAAAGCCTTTCTTTTTCCACAATGCCAGAATTCTCTGCTTTAACTTATTATAAATAACAGCAAAAACCATGGTACTTTGAAGGGTGAATCCATACTTTAGATGCAGTGGGATGGCATAATGTAAACCTTTTGACTGTTTTTGGGGGAGAAAAGGAAGGAAAGAGCAAGCGTGCGATAAAAGAAAACCCCATCAAGTGGAATACCGGCCTGATCACTTGGTGGTGGTTTTTTGATTTGTTTAGAAAGGGAAATTGTTGCATGAACTCCTGAAATAAATTTTTGCCATGTGTCAGGATTTTGGAGGATTCTTATGTGCCATCACTGTTATTCCTCTCCTTTGTCATAGTCTGCATGGAAGAGGGTTTGAAGAGACAGTCTCCTCCGTGCTGCAATTCCCAGACAGGGCCACTAGATGTCCCGTTGTCTATAAAGTTTATGCTGCTTTCAAAATCACTGGTATTACTTTGTGTGTGAAATATGAGAAGGGATTTCAGCAAGTCAGTATTTACATTATTCATGTTTTCACTTCCCCTTTGACTATTACCGTGGCTATTTTTGAAAAATTTGCCACTAAGAGTGCTTTAACGTGGTTTAACTAAAATTCTTATACTAGATGAGACGGGGAATGTGGGTCTGACAAAATGCATGCATCCTTCTCTGTCACTGTATTCAGCAGAATAACTTGTGATAACTTGGTTTTGAATTGCTGTATAGCAGTGCTGCTATCATGGGATATATATATCTTAATGAAATCCTTGTACAAAACCCAAGCCCGTGGCTCTGTAGCTACTAAGAGCGGAAGGTATTTGGCATAAAGTACATTTTTGTGAGTTCCTTTGATTTAAAAATAATTTTGAGGCAAAGCTATGCATGAATTGTGATGCGTGTCGCGTCTGTGTGCAGGTCTGAGCAGAAGGTCTGTGCCTCTGTGCAGCAGTATGTGAGTTATACTGTGAAATACCACCAGTGCACATTCAGATGGTGACATTCACCCCTGCCTTCATGCAGATTATATACACTAGGGCTCCAAAACTAGAGAGGCACAACCAATATGGGTTTCTGGCCTTTAAGATCCCAAAGGACTGTTTCTTTATCCTCCTGCTGTAAGCCCGTGGAAGTTTGTCCTGAAACCCCTTGTAGCGAGTGCTGAAGGTGTCTCTGTGGCTCTGACCCACAGAGCCATGATCTGGGGCAGGAGAGGTATCGCTTGCCCTAAATGACTGTGCACATGGAGGCTGGTGTTGCTATGAAGTTTGTGTGTTTACTGGTTTCCTCTTGTGGTTAGAGGCACAGCGGCTGCTACCCGCTTCTGGGATGTACAGCTGCTCGTCTTGCTCAGCTCAGCCTCGCTGTATTGCCTCTTATTGCAGTGGTTCAGCCAGGTGAACACTCACAACAGAGAAAGCCATAAATATTTATTTATTTTGGCTGAAGGGAAAAAGGTAATTTATGTCTGCAGCCGTCTTCAGCAAATAATATAACACCAGGAAGCAAATAAGTTAGGTATTAAAAGAATAAAAAGCATCTGCTCATGTTTGGTAGCTCGGATGCAAAGTTGAAATGTGCTGATTCTCCTAGTGCCGTTGCACAGATGTGAATGCACCACTTTTTTCCACAGCTCACAGCCGCTGCTGCAGATCCTGCCTCTGCCAGCGGGAGTATAAGGCCTGAGGATTTTAAGAGTGTTGGAGGGATCAGGGCAGGAATTTCTTCTCTTTTCCTCGGTCTCGCCAGCCCAGAGCTGGGAGCTGTGCAGTTATATAGGGGCTAGATTTGCCATGTTTAGAAAAGCTGTCAAAACTTCAGTGCTCTCTAACCTCAGTTTCGCTGATCTGCTGCTACAAATGCAGGCAAGTATGCAAGAGGATAGTGAGGTCTGGATACTTCTCTTTTCTCATTCTGGGAAGATGATTTGGCTGGCTCAGTCTTGGCATCTCATTCCTTCTTAGCTCCATGCGTGTATCTGGGTATTTGCTTTTTTGAGCAATGACCTCCAGACCTGAAATGTAATAGCAATTTTATTTGTAGGGTTTTGATTACCTGGGACATGGGCAAGCAAGCGGTGTTGCAGGCAGCCCACGAGAAGTCATTCAAACCACTGACTGGAAATAGATGCAACGAAATGAAGACCTCAAGATATACAAGGAGGAGGCAAGCAATGGCATTTAACATAAGGCAGTCTGTGATCCCCCTTGCAAATGTGCTCATCTCGTTGCATCTGAATGCCAAAAACCAGTCTGGTTTTTGGTCTGGTAACGGGTCAGGATACGTGGCAGTAGCTACATGCACGCTGTGAAAACAGTGCTTATCTGTAGTTTAGGATTTAGTGCTTGTTACTAGTTCTTGTGTAGAGATTTTCACCAAGGTGCTTTTATGAAGAATAAATATTATTTTAACTGTATGAGTCCTGGAAAAAGAGACTTGGGGTTTCATTGTAGTCTAATAGTGGATCTTGAAAAGCACTTGCAGCCCCTGACTTTCAATTCATCCTTCTACTCCGGAAAAATTAGCATTACAAAAAGCTGTCAGTGTGATCAAGAAAACCAGGTCTGCCCTTAAGAATACTTTACCTGAATAATAGCTATATATATGTTCTTGCTGGGAGCAGGGAAACTCCTTTAAGTAAGCAGAACTGTAGTTTGCATCAGAATATAATTTGTTACTGTGTTTCTGGACCTTGACCTACCTCTAGTTTACCTAAAGCTCTGCTGTGATTACTGCTACTGGAAGTTGTTGGTGTGCTACGTTAATAGTTTTATGCTTGAAAATGCAAATTAAGGTAACAAAAACTCCACCGAAAGTCTCTGAGATGCAGAGGCACTGAGGCTTTTTAGAGGAATGCTACCACAGGCATTTCTCCCAAAATAGTAGTTTAGTTTCAGACAAACAGCTAGTGGACTCCTTGAATCATATTATCACCTGGAAATCTCACCTTTCATTAAAGCAAAGCAAACAAAAAAAAACCCAAATACCCAGCATTTGTTGCTGTAGAGAAAGGGATTGACTATGTGATCCAGAGAATTATGAAAGAAGTGCATATCACGCTAACCTAGTCCTGTTTTTGAACAGTAGACCCAGCGATCTGTGGAGGAAAAAAAGCCTTGTGCCTGGCAATGATCAAGGTGGGAACAGGAGAATGCTAAGAAATGGTATTTAAATGTGTCTTTGAATTTTTTCTTGAGGCAAGTGTTGGCATTTAGGCTGCGCTAGGCCCTTCAACCTTGTATGAGAGCGAGTGAGAGAAGGTTTATGGAATTTTGTCCTATATGGGACTATACCCAAAGTCTCCTGTTTGTGTGGCTTTGTCCACGCATAAACCTTTGAGTGACTTGCTCACCTTTCAAAGTTTCAAAATTAAGTAAAGAAATGGAGCATTTTTAATCTAGAGTGTCTGTGTGTGGATGCGGATTGGCAATGACCTATCAGGAGCAATTAAACCAGACTTTACTTATGTGCTGGCAGTTTAGGTCGATTTGCCCTAGTTCAGGTGTCAAAATGTATCGTAGAAACCAGGAAAGGGGCTTTAGAGGTCTTGAGCAAGTGCTAAAAATGTTTCTTTTGTTTACAGGAGCACTAAACATCCAATGTCAGGGGAATATATGAAAAGTTATGGAAAGAAAGAATGGAAGTAAGTTAAGTTCCAGACAAATTATTAAAGCTCTGTAAGACACTAGTGCCTCCTGATAAAACTGTTAGGTTATCTAGGTGGTGGTGTGAGCTGCACACAGTCTGCAATCGCAGCACACTGTTATTTGGGGTTTTGATGAATAGTGGCTTGGAAGATTGAGATCAACGTGTTTTAGAAACTGAATGAAAGGCTGAAGAGAAAACAAGTCAATGTGGGCTTTGTTTGGTTTTGCCTCCAGTTTTATTTCCTCATAATGAAACTAAAATTTTGTGGGCCTGATTCTGCTCTTACTTATGGGAGTCAAGGCTTGTGCTGTTTCAGGTGAGAACAGCCGTGCAGGGTGCAGTGGTGGGAGGGTGCCTCTTATCCCAGCACCTTTAGAATAATTTATGGATTCTTTTCTTCTTCATCAGTGAATACGTAAACCAAGGAGGCAGTTTTCAGTGACACCGAGGCCCTTCGGCAAAGTAAAGAGAGAAAGAACAGAGCAGTGCAAAGTCAGTAGCTTGTGACTTGAAACCTGGGTTCAGTTACCAGTCACCGGCTGTGACCTTGGGGAAACCACTGAGCCTCAGCTTACCTTTATTCTCCATTTGAAAATGAAGATAATAGTCTTCCTGTATCTCAAGACTCTCGTGGGGATGCTAATGGTAGATCCCTTGATGAGAAAGAGGTCTTGTTACAGGACCTTAGTTAGAAGTATTTGGGAATAATAAATGCAAAGGCCAAAATTGTTTAGTGACATTATGCCAGTTCATTTCAGCTGAATTGATTATTTCTTTTCCCCACAGAGAGGGAGACAACTACTCATGGGTGATTTTTATTTTCTTCCCTCACATTTTTCAGATTTCCATTAAGATAACAGAACTGAATTATTTTTCTCTCTGCTCCTCTTTCCTAAGTAGAACTAATGGCTTAACTGATTAAGGGAAATATCTTACTTAATTTGCATTGGTGACTCTGGTGGTTACTTAGTGCTATCTCAAAGGTCTGCGATAGCTCTTAAATTCTTCACACAATGGGGAACAAAACAAGTGTTCTGCTATTATTGATGAGCTGTCCCCTCATACACCATCACTGCGTGGAAGTGTGTAGAGCACAAAGCCCGAGTGATCCGCTGAAGTTAAATTGTAGTGCAGAACAGCTGGAAATACAGAAGAATAACCTAAGCACCTGGCTCCTTTTCTCTCCCTTTGCCCCAGAGAAGGAGTCCATATCACTTGTCATCAGGGATGGAAATTCCGTTTCTCAGGAAGAATTAGGCAGCCTGGAGATCAAGCCCTGCCTTAGCGTAGTGTTGCAGAGCTGTCCTAGTAATCAAGATGAGCATCTAGGGCCTGAGACAAGTACTAGAATCTGACTCAGATGATTTATCTTTGCTTGAATTGAGATTATTGCATTGATGACATCCTTGGGATGTGTCTTTCTCTAAAGACAATTTCAAAGAAACCTGCACCTCCTTCAACTAAAAGAAAATAAAATATTTTTTCCAGTAAGATGAATTCAGCTGCCTGATGCTGTAACTGGTATGAATGCTCTTAGCTCCTATTAACCTTTTCACATTGTACTGGTGTCCCAAGAGAAATCAAGAATTTGACAGAGCACTGCTCTGTAATGGGTTGTGGATTAGAAGTAATTAATCACTTAGAGGAAGTTGTCTTTGCTGGAATATAAACCAATATTTAGTCTCCAAAGCAAGTCTCAAAGTGCTTTTAAAAAAAAATACAATCTTCTTCTACTTTGCACTTAGTCTGTCCTTCAGCAGCCCCCTGATGCCAGCACATGCAGCATAGAAAGAATTTTATAAACTTTCTGTCAGTATTAAAATCTGAACTTTTTACCCTGCCTGTAAACCTGTATCACCCTCCCTTCTCCCTTATTTTAACAGCTTTGCTGCGTAGTGTTTGCCTCGTATGTTCACCCAAGGTGCTAGAGTGCAGCACAAAGTTCTCTTCATTTGTGCTAACAGCTGAACTGTTTGCTGTCCTTGTGTAAGAGTGGAGGGAAATGAGGCGCTGAGAAATTGCCATCCACTGGCACCCGGTCTGGAACAGAACTGATTTCTTCTCTGTCACTATTAATCAAAGCATGAACTTGAAATTGCTCACCTTTTTTTTTCTTCCCTCACCTTTGCTTCTGAGTTGTGGTTCATCAAGCAGTTTTGACTGTTTCACTTCCAAAGAGACATTAAAGTGTTGAAAAGCGTTTAAGATTGATCTTCAGTTTTAACTTTGTAAGGAGACTGTCTGCTCCATGAAATTTCCCAAGCCTGAAAATCCCCCTAGGTAAACCTATTGCATCTCAGTGCCTCTACTTCTAAATATTTTACAATGGGATTTTTTTTCAAAGTGAAAATATTTTAGCTAGGACACCAACTGTCCTTGGCCTTTCTGTATCACGTGAAAAGGGCTCTAATGTGATTACTGTGCTCCAAATCTGTTAGATAAATTGAAGGACCTTTCCCTTTTCAGCAGCCATCGGATACACAGCAGATGCAAACTTCCCTTTAGTATGGGCCTTGCTCTTTTTTACTTTTCTGTGATGCCCTTAAAGGTAGCTACGTAGTGTCATGTAATAGCTTGGAAATATTATTGGTAGCAAAATGATGTATGGTGCTTTTGGGCAGGAGATGAGGACACCCACTGGAAGACTGTTTTGATACAGCAAACCATCCATCTTTCTATTTATCTATTTAAAAAAAAATTGAAGTGATTGGTCTTTCTGTGGTCTAGCAGCCTGCTCTTGACAGCAACTGCAAGAGGGTATACTTTTGAAATGAACTGCTTTTGTGCTAACTTTTCATCCTCTAAGACTTTTACATTGTTTCTGGAAAAACATGCAGATGCATTTTAGTGCTACAAACAGACTTTGAAAACATTTTCCAGTCTCTTATTAGAAACCCCATATCAAGTTAATTATTTCACATATCTGATGAGTTTTGTATGCAATCTTTGCCTCCCTTCTACAACTGTAATGACTGTTGTGTAACTGTAGTGTGATGGCAATTTTTGACTTTATACTGTGGTCAGCGCTCAAGGAAAATTTACTTATTTATTTTAAATAAATACACCTAGACCTACTTGCACATCTGAATTTCATACGGAAGTGAGAAAGTTTACTGAGATCACGCTGCTTTGGGTAGTTTTGTCCTATGTAACGTGCAATCCTGCCTACAGGCTCTTGAACCTAGGCCAAGAGATGCAGATTACACTGAGGTTTTGGGTCCTTTTTTTTAGAGGAAAACAATATACAGAGCAATAATTTTGAAGAACAAAAGGCGGCTTTTGGAACACTTCTTTGGGAGGCAGCAAAACACATGTTCTCCCAAAAGTAAAGTGTTTGACAAATGAAGATGGGTCCCCACGACAGTCTTCCTTTCTTCTCTTCTGTCACCTCCTCTGCAGGAAGATGCTGTGAAGTCCCATAAAGTAGGACTTCAGGCTAGGCACGTCTCCCAGGTCCTCACCTTGTCAGGAGGAAGAGAAACACACAGCAAGCAAGCCCTCATGTGGATTAATCATCTGACTTTTTTTTTTTGTCACGATGCAGTTTTGGATTAATGTGTATCTTTAAAAATCCCTTTTCAAGAGCCTAGATCAGGGAAGTGGTAAGCTGTGACACAGCAGTGGTAGCCAATGTATCTCCAGAGCAAAAGACTGACCCCAGAGCGTATCTCCAAATGGATGCAATTCCATCTTTGCCTCCTGAGGGAGTGCGAGGTTGCTAATGTTCTCTGTGCTTCCAAGGTTACTGTGGCTTTCTGGCTGCTGAACGTTTCCTGGATGCTTGATCAAGGCACGTTCAGCCTCAGTGTGATATTTGAGCATTTTGTTTCCCTTTGAAAGTGTGACTTGGAGACCAAGCCCAGAATTTCACTCTGTGTAGACAAGACCTGTGCCTTGAAGTGGATTGGGAACTGACAGGGCCCTACTTGCAAAGTCACAATATGTGCCAGAGCTAAATACATCATTAAGGTACTGCCACTCTGTTTCTCATCATATTTTACTGCTTTTTATTGTTCCAGGTGTTTGCAGCTCTGTGTTAAGGAAGGATTGGAAGTGAACTGTGCCAGCAGCAGCACTGGGAAGCAGACTGTTACATCCTGGTATGATTCTACTAGTGTTTGAAGATGCAAAGAGCCGGGAGGGGATTGGAGGGGGGCAAGACTGCTTTCACCTAATGTGGGTTTTTTCCTTGTGTAAAAATTTGGCTTCATTTAAGAAATGAATAAGAGAAAAAGAAAAGAATTCTACTAAATGTAGAGGGCTTATTTGTGGCTTGTGGATGAACACTGTTGAATATTAGAGCTGCTGTCAGGTTAAATACTTGCCCATGGTGACCATGAAGGTCCTGCATCTGATGCTTATGAGTCGCTATCTGTAACTGGTTTAGCCCAAATTAAATTGTTTCCACTGAAGGCAGTCACTGCAATATGCATTTCCCTCCAGTTATATATTCATATCTTCAGGTTCATTCTGGATTTGCTGGTATAGCTATCTCTGCCTTTTCCCTTTGCATTCAAATCAATGCAAAGACTGAAATTCTGTGATGATCAGGAGACTTTTTTTTTTTTCCCCCCAAACATCTGCTCTTCCCAAGTGGACTGGCAAATCTTTCACATGGTTTTACTCTAAATTTCTCCCGCTTCCCCAGGCCTCCTTGCTTCATGAAGTTATGCAAATATTTGCTTGCTTAAACAAATATTGATGACATTTTAGATTGACTAGAGTAGATTTTACTCCTAACTTCATGTGTTGGCCAGAAGATCATTCTCTTCTCCTCTGTTTAACCTTTTCCGACGACTGTTGCAGTTCTTCGTCCCCAGAGTTGTGGCGAAGGGAGTTAAATCCAGTTGGTGGCCGGTCACAAGTGGTGTTCCCCAGGGCTCAGTACTGGGGCCTGTTCTGTTTAATATCTTTATCAATTATCTGGACAAGGGGATTGAGAGCACCCTCAGTAAGTTTGCAGATGACACCAAGTTGTGCGGGAGTGTTGATCTGCTTGAGGGTGGAAAGGCTCTGTAGAGGATCTGGACAGGTTGGGTCAATGGGCCGAGGCCAATGGTATGAGGTTCAACAAGGCCAAGTGCCGGGTCCTGCACTTGGGTCACAGCAACCCCATGCAATGCTACAGGCTTGGGGAAGAGTGGCTGGAAAGCTGCCTCGCGGAAAATGACCTGGGGGCGTTGGTCGACAGCTGGTTGAATACGAGCCGGTAGTGTGCCCAGGTGGCCAGTAAGGCCACCAGCATCTTGGCTTGTATGAGAAATAGCGTGGCCAGCAGGACTAGAGAAGTGATCATCCCCCTGTACTCAGCACTGGTGAGGCCCCGCCTTGAATATTGCGTTCAGTTTTGGACCCCTCACTACACGAAAGACATTGAGATTCTGGAGTGTCTTGAAAGGACGATGAAGCTGATGGAAGGTCTGGAGCACAAGTCTTATGAAGAGCAGCTGAGGGAACTGGGGTTGTTCAGCCTGCAGACAAAGAGGCTCAGGGAAAACCTTATCACTCTCTACAACTGCCTGAAAGGGGTTGTAGCAAGGTGGGGTTGGTCTCTTTTCCCAAGTAACATGAAATAGGACACGAGGAAATGGCCTCAAGTTGTGCCAGGGAAGGTTTAGGTTGGATATCAGGAAAAATTTCTTCACCAAAAGAGTTGTCAAGCATTGGCACAGGCTGCCCAGGGAAGTGGTTGAGTCACCATCCCTGGAGGTATTTAAATGGGTAGATGTGGCACTTAGGGACAGGTTTAGTGGTGGACTTGGCAGTGCTAGGTTAACGGTTGGACTTGATGATCTCAAAGGTCTTTTCCAACCTAAATGATTCTATGTATTTCAGATCCTCTCCAGAGCAGGAACATATTCTGTATTCTCACATCCAAGATTCTTTTCCCTGTCCTTCACCAATTGGAAAGGCAGAGATAACCTTTGATTGACTGAACATTACCTCATGTTTGGCTGAGGGTAAGACTGTGCACATAGATTAGAATAACAAGCTATTGTGTCTAAGCTGCTCAAAGGGACAAGAGTGGAAAACCATTTCAAATACCTTGAAATGAAAGAAGAGAAGACTTTCTCCACTAGAAATGAGAAGCAAAGTCTATGCAGAGACACTTACTGCGGAACAAAAGGCATGCGTTAATTTGATTCCAAATCCGTAACCTCCAACACAAAGTTTAAAGGGAAAAACGGAATTAAAGACATTTGTTTGATAATTTCCTTAAATTGGAGAGTTGCTATAAATTAGTAAGGATACTAACTATGGCACAGGAAACAAAAATCCTATAACCCAGAAAAATTCATCCTCATAAATCAGAAGGTATGAGAAGAGGCGGGGAGAAAACAAGTTTCCCTCCCTCCCCGCCTCTTAATGTGCCATTTACATGACACACTTGCAACATTTTCATTAAGCTAGCAGGAGCTGTATGTCACATTGCCTGGTTTAAACTATACTTGGCATTACAGGCAGCCGAGATTTCAAAGCCTGTATTGCAGTGCTGGGAGCCAGGAGGGGCTTGCTGCAGCGGGAGGGAGGGAGGGAGGGAGGGAGGACTGCTGCCTTTCTGAGGCAGTGCAGTTGCATTCCAGGTGGTCAGATGCTAACTGCTAAATATTTTGTTAACACCTTTTGCCAAATTATTCAAGTATTTGTTTTATTTGTGAAGTTTAAGAGATACATTTGTAGCAGTAAAGGTAATGTACCAATCTTTGTGTATGCCATTTGCTATAGTAGAGACATTCTAGTATCATATTTCAAGTTGATGAGGACTATACGTTTCTTAGTTTCTGGACACCTTATTAATTGTTCACATGATACTGATAGAGCCTTTTTTTTAATTTTCACGTTACCCAGTGACTTTTCCTTATCTCATATCTGAGTCACTAACGAAGTTTGAATTCCATTTGGCTGTGCTCACACTTGTGTCATTTGGGGCTCGGTGCGCAGTTACTGCTATGTTTATGCGCCTCAACCTGATCGACAGAATTTTGGAGTGTGTTAAAGAGGGCAGATTTAGATCCCACTGCATTTCTTTGTCTGTGCATGTGTGCACTTTCTAGATGGTAAGGCTTGAAACATGATTGCAGCATGGCCTGTATCTGCTCTGGATATAAGGTGTAAGGAGAAAAAGACTTTGCAGAAGGAGGTGGGTGTATGTAAGCAAGGTTGTGCTTAAACTAAAAGCAACCCGTTTTAATGTCAACCGCTATTTTTTAAACCATTTCATCACCCATAATGTTTTCTTAAATATCATTATTCTGCATCTAATCCATATGTGCGTTTCCACGTATGTATTATGAGCAGCTCACTATTCCCTTCATGCTGCTTTGAGTATGTGTGGAATGCTGCTTTGACCAATTAGATTAAAATTGGATTTTAATAAGTAAATCAGGCTGTTTTAGTGAACTATTTGATCCTCAGAACTGCGAAGGAAGCCAGCTGGGTGGATCTCATGTTGCTGAACTGTATGTGTACTCCTGGGGCAACAAGAAATGCTGGACAAAATATTGAAATTTGTATCACAATCTGCATTTTCCGAGGCGAATACAACTCACTTTAAGACAGAAGTGACCACTACATGTTAAAATGCTCACGTAGCGAGATCATGTTCTTGTCTTATTTTGGCAAAGACACTAAATTCCTTTTGTGTTGCAGTCTCTTTTCCTTCTTTCATCTGACACATCTGGATTGCATTTGTATGATGAGAGAGCAAGTCTTCAGCCTTAGATGAAAATGCTCGTTGAATAGCCGTGCAGACTGCATCCTTGTTGCTCTCCCAAACTGAATATATCTTCTCTATACCTGGGCCAGTGAAATGGTCCCGCTGTAAGATGTTGGGAAGTAAAAAGTACCATCATCCCCCAAAATGCTTACCATAATGATAGCCTAGACCTGCAGCCCTTACATTTGGTCCCAACACTGGGCTTATTTTGCTTGGAAGCTAACCTAGGTCAGCTAGTAAAATGCCTGCTTTAAAAGTCAGTACGGACTTGTCCCTGAGTGACGGGACACGAGCCTCTTCCGATTAATGGGAACTGATTTATTTTTATTTTTTGTTTTTAACTGATTTCATCGGGAGCGGGTTTGAGCCAAAGGGTGCCCCTTCGGCAGCCAGCCAGGAGGAGCGCGGCCCGGGTGCTGCCTTCCCCCGCCGGGCCGCCTCCCAGCCGCGGGGCACGGCGGGCGGCCCGGGGGAGGCTGCCGGGGCTGGCCGCCCGCCCGGGGTGGGGCCTGGCCCGGCCCCCGGCTGAGGCAAGCGGCGGCGGGGCCGGACCGGGGCCTCCCTCCTGCCTTACTCAGCGATCCCGGTAGCTCTGGGCGGCGGCTCGGCTTGCGGTGAGGGGCGTCGGGACGGGAGGCGAGGGTGGCTGGGCGGCACGGGCGCTGACTGTCGCATCTCTCTCTCCCTCCAGACTCGGACTCGGCCCGACGGATCCCAGAGATGGCGAAGGTGAGGCGGGCGAACGGCCGCGGCCCCTCGGCGGGCTCGCCCCTGCCCGGCCGGTCCCGGGACGTCCTCGTCTTATCTGTCTCCTTACTTTTACTCCTCACTGATTTATTTTCGGTCTGCCTTAAATCAGCCCATCCCCAGGCCTGGGGAGGGGGACGGGGAAGGGGAAAGCAGCTAATCATGTGAGGCGCGCGTCAGGCACAACTTTTTTCTTTTTTTCCGCCAGTTTCCACTAATTTGGCCAAGTTTTCGGTACCGAGTGTTTATATTGTGCGTGGGTGGAGGCTCCTTCCACTGGAGGAGGACGGAGGAAAAAAATACCACCGTGGCTGTGCCCTGTGGAGGCTCGGGCTCGGTATTCCATCCCCAGCTTTCCCGTTTCTGATTTAATTTTTGTGGAAGCCTTGGAGCTATTGCACAGTACTTTGTATGGGTTTTGAGGTTTGGTTTCGGTGGTTTTTTTTTTTCTTTTTTTCTTTTGCAGCGCTTGTGTTGTGGCTGTTACGTTTGAGCCTGGATGAAAGCTTGGAAAACAGGGCAGATTCCAGTGTTTGTTTCTATAGTTGCATCAAATGCATACACTCTGGAAAGTAAAATAAGAGTTCAATGGTATACTTATGGGTTTTGTACTGCTGTAGAAAGTGAAAACCATCAAGTCGTATGAGTGCCTTCACAAAGGTCAGAGTAATAGCACAGTAATGTAGTAGTAGTTTCATTATTTTAACTTGATGAGTGGAATGATTAGTGGTGTTTCAACACTCCTGTGAATATTTACTCACATTCTGTCTGGATTTGGTTTTAAAAGAAAGACAGGGTATTTCACTTAAAAAAAGTTATAATAGTATTCCACTAAATCCTTACAGTTTTGGGTTGGTTTGTTTTGGTTTTTTTGAGGGACAGAGGGGATTTTTCTTTCCTTAAACATCAAGCCTGGTTTGTAGGATGCATTTTAGGAAAACAGAGACCCCTACCCATGCCAGTGCAGGGCATCTGACCAGACAGATCTACTTCGACAGCCTTTTATTACAATACATGTAGCATTGCTTATAGGCTTGAGGGTTAAAAAAAATTCCATGCTTTTTAGTAAAAGCGTGGAGATTTGCAATTCTCTTGTCTGTTCCATAGAGACACACACTTTAATTCTCGATCTTAGTAAAAGGAGTATTTAATTCTTCGCTAGTGCAAACCAGTAACTCTTGTCTTCACATAGCAGAATTTTCTACTGCCTGAGGTAACACTTGGGGCTGGGTTACTTACTAATTGGTAGGTGTTAGGTTGAAATAATTGGAATGGTGTGGTTTTGTACTAGGTAGGCCTTGTCCTTGAATTTCCATGTTCAGAGGGCTGCTTTCCACTTCAGTAGTATTCTTGCCTGTGCGATTATGCAGCCATGAAAGACTGGGAGTGTTAAAGCTTTGTAGCCTGTAATTCATTTTATAAAAATAAAGAAGAAGTAGAAGAGTAAGCTCTGCTCCTCATGGCAGGTGTCTGTTCTAAATTTTGTTGTGCCATGAAGTAAGGGTAAGAAATGAAAATGCCTATCAGTCATAAAATATTGCATATCAATTGACAGTTGTTATTTATATGTACAACTAAAAGTTCAGAGTTCATAACGGCTGCACAGCACAGTGTACTGAAATCTAATTTAGTCCAGATAAATCACTGAAGAATAAAACCTTTGAAGAAGGTAAGTTATCTTTGGAGTCTTGGTCACTGAAGTGTTTGTTATTGCTCAGTTACAGGAAGAGGTGTTTTTTTTTTCCAAAGACCTGAGGGATTTTGTGTGTTCCATGTCCAGGACAGAAAGGTTCATTCATTTTGTGGGAAAACTACAGCATGCTGTAATATGCTGTGCAGCCCGGTCTCTCCATGCCTGTGTTGATCTGCTTTCTGTGGAGCAACACTGCTGTGCTACTAAGCTGCCTTTTCTCACACATCTGTACGTGTAGTGGTCTTTGTTAATGCATAGGTGCACATGGTGTGATCTCTTCCTGCTTGATGAACTAGCTGCCTTGGAAATGCTACCCTATGTTTGCTAATTCAGAAATCTGGAAAGAAAGCAACAAAAATATTTTCTGTTTGCATGCTGTGGACTGGTCCGTTTCGGTCTGCTACTCCCAAATTATTCCCTGAATGTGAAGTTGGGAGCATTTTGTGTATCCATTTGTAAACTGCCAGGGAAGGATTGCCTGCTGCTGGTGAAGGTGTGGCTGCTGTGTGCTGTCTCTGGAGTTCCTGTTCTGCCAATGTGCATGTGGGCCTTGGAGCACAGGAACAGTATCACCAACTTCAGTGGCACTTCAGAGGGTTGTGTCTCACATTCCGGAGTACAGACACTTTTTCAGAATTGGGTCCTAAGCAGCTCTTTGGCTTTGGTGAGGTTACTTGTGAGGACAGGTTCTTTGAATGTTTTTTGCAAAGGTCCCTCTGTTGGTTCCTACGTTGCTGTTGCTTGCTCTTCTCTCTCCCTCTCTCCTACCCCCTCTCTTTCCTTTTTTTTCTTTCTCCTCCCTATCTTTGATATTGCCATGGTGCACTGACTCAGAGTTCAACACAGATGTTGTGTAATTCCATTTTTTTGTCAGGAGTTTAAATTTAGTGGGGCAGATGTGAATCTAGTCTGCTGACTAGAGCTTACTTCTTCCATTTAAGCGGACAATCTGAAGCATTACTAAACTTAGAGAGGTGTTTGGTAGAGATGTCTTTATGGCTGTGTATTTGCATCAGCTCTGTGTGTATATTCACCCACTCACAATGTAATTTGCATCCTACTGACATTGAAATTTTGGTAAGGATATCATGAAATAATTATATATTTCTTACACGATGCTCGTTTTAAAACACAATTTGAACTGGGATCTATGTGGTCGTCAATGGCCATAAAGGCTTTCAGTTTACTGGTGAATACTGTTGTGCTTCATCTGCAAGATGTCTGTTCTTGCGTAAGAAATCTTAAGGCAGTCTTTCATTTATGCTAGCACGTGACCTTCTGGGCTCTTCTGTCTTCTGAAAATAGCATACCTTCTCTGTTTGTAAACCTGTGTGCTGGAAAACATTCTCCATTTCCGTTCTTACCACTCCACAGTTTCCCTGTGCCATCTTGTAAACAGATACCTTCTTTTAAAAAGTTACATACCACCTTTTCTGCACTAGGCACTGGGCTTTCCAGTGGCAAATTGATGAGACCCTACTTTTGTTGCTGCAGAGCAGCATCGTGAAAGGGGGTTGCTCTTCAGCTATGGGAAATCTGACTGGGAAGAACTTGCTGTGAGTGGGTACAAAGCAAGGGTAGCCGGGAAGAAGTCTGAATCAGTTCAAGTATGGTCTTTTGTTTGCTGATAAAAAATGCTTTGTATTTAATAGTGGCTAAACATGGGATCCTGTGGGTGGGAAATTTTTTGTATGCTTGGTGGGGAAAAATCAAAAGGAACCTCGTTAAGTGGCTATTGTTGATCTTACAGATAATGCTGTTGCCAGGATATGTGGCCACATAACATGAAATTGTGAAGCCAAATTTGTCTCTTGGGAGAAATTAACATAGCTCTAAGGTGCTGGTTAAAAACATCTCACCTGATGAGATTGTATCTTCTTTTCCTTCTGCAAACTTTTTGCTAGAGCAGGATAAACAAAAATAACAGAGAACATGAATTTCCTCATTTGGAGGGGCATAAATTCAAAAGCAAGATCATCTCTTGCTTTGAAGTCTTCCCCCCCCCCCCTTTTTTTTTTTTCTCCTGTCTTTCCCCTTTGTGCTAATTTTGTGTATCTAGGGGTTTCGTTGGTCTCATTGGTAGGTGTCTGGAGAAAATGGAATCTGCTGTTTATTTCTAGTGTGTAATCACAAATTGCGTTTGCACTGCACATGGTTGGTTAACAACAGTCAGTGTATGGGGGAATGTAGAAAGAAAAGAATGTGGGTAGGTTTTGGGTGTTAGAATCTTGTGATATTCTTTCTGTTGAGGTCTTGTGTGTTGTGCTTCTGTTTATATTTTACTGCCTGGTGTGGGATGTTACTATTTAGTAAGGGATCACTTGAGATTACAAAAGGATTTGTATCAGAGTGTTCTGTTTTCCATTGATGAGCTTTAGGTTCTACTGGGTAGGAAACTTACTAACCAAAATAAAAACAACGTATGAGGCTGTAGCGTTATTGTGTATCTGTTTGCATAAATAGCAAGCAACATTCTTAGAGATACTAAAAATAATAATTTATTTACCTCTATAAAAAGTCATGAAGTTTGTAAATAAATGTTAAATAATTGTCTTTCAGTTCACCATTTTTCATATTAAGTCAGGATGGCATAGCAGTTTTGATGCTGTGATCCATTTGCAAGAACCAGTTTGTTTTGGTAAAGTTTAAGCTCTGCTTGATGTTGAAACTGTAGCTGAGTTGTCTGATAAATGAGTGTCTGGCTTTGTCAGAAACTCTTTTGTATGCATCTATTACTTTGTTAGAAATGCCTGATTCATAGCTCCTCTTTCAGATTCTCTGTGACTGAAAGTTGCCTTCAGTGGTTCAGGCAGTGATGGTGTGTTAGAACAGGTGCTTGCTCTCTTTCACTGGCCAAAAGGTGCCATGTTTGGGAAGGAGACAGCCATTCCCTCTGTGGACTGAGTTTGTTACCACTGCAGAGCTTTCTGCAATTGCCCATTGAATTTGCAAATGAGAAATGAGGACTGGAATAACTAATAAGGGTGCTTCTGGTCAGTGGGGTGTTTTAGATGGATTTGTGGTTGGTAAATATGGTGTGCCAGAGTATTTCCTGCCATACCCTGATTGCTGGGCCACACTGCAGTCCTCTCAAAACCTAGGTGAGGAGGTTTCTGACGTGAAAGTTAAGGATGGCTTGACACTTTCCCAGTGATGGGCCAACTATTGTCAGTGTCCGATGTGCCCCCGTACAGCTTCTGAAGGCATTTAGACTGTAGGTTGGACTCAGGCCCGCAAAGCCGTACCCAAGCTTGTCGTATGCTAACAGCCCCTGTCGTGGATGTGCTTTATTAGCACTGGCGTCTAGAGTCAAGGGCAGCAGATGTAGCTGGGGATTCTGCCATTATAGCTGCTGTCTTTGTGGTACCCAGGTGACATGGATTTTTATTACGCTGGATCGCAGAGCTGCAGCAATATTTCTGGTTTGCAAGCTAGGTGCAGCTCTAGTACTGATAGAGTGTGATTGTGGCAGGTAGGTGGCCAAAATCCAGTAAATGCTATGCATCAGAAGGGAATGAGTGGAATGCAAATGGTGCTCAGACGTCGAGAAAACTCTTTCAGACTACAGCTGCACCAGAAGAATTTCAGGAACTGTTTGTCAAGCTTAGTGTATGCTAAGGCTTTCCACACTGTGCTTTGGAAAAGAGTTATGGAAGGATTCTTCTTAGTTAACAAAAATGAGATGGATGTTGCAGAGATAGCATTTAGTGTTCACACACATGTTGTCTAAGACAGCCACAGAGGAATATTGGACTGTTGTCAAAAGACAAGAATTGTGAAGGTGAGTTCCACTTGCTTATTAACAAGATAAGCAAAGGAAAACTAAGTTTAAAATTGATAACTGTTTTCTCTGTTGTTGTGTCTGAAAGAGAATTGTGGTAGTTCTATAGTAGTTACATTAAGATGATATGGAACAAACAGCAGGAAATACAATTTTAAATAACCCCATGCTGGCTGGCAGGGTAATAAGGGAGGAGGAGGGAAACCAGGGCTTTTCAGCCTTTATCCGTTTTACCAAATTAAATTAGATTTATAAAGTTGAGTCCCAAATCCTTGGGATTTTTTCACAATAGCCTTTGGAATTAGGTAGGAAAATGACAATAAGTACATATTGCTGTGCCTAAATTTGAACTGCTGCCAAAAAACTTGGTTGTGATGGGAAAAGCAGAATACTTCAGGGGAATTGTCATGCCTCTGAAGTATGCTGGGTATTGGAAAGCATCTACCAGAAAGAAGTTTGTTGTTGCTATCAAACAGCATGATACCTTGTGTTCTGATTTGCTGAAATACGCCGAAGGTAAAGCAAACTCATTCCTGCTCCTGCAGTGGGAGGGGCTGGGAGTCTCTGGTGGCAGTAACGCACAGGTGGCCGGAGAGGCAGCAGTGCTGCAGGGCAGTTTCTGGTTAGTGCTTGCCTGCTCTTTTCTCTCTGTGCTCTTCTGGCTGACCTATCTTGGATGAGTACATTGACGCGAAACCAAAGCGCTGTGTGGCTGGAATTACTAACTTGAGGGAAAGGCTGTGTCGCAGAGGCCAAATGGCTGTGCTGCCTGTGAAATAATCTGGTGCCAGTCTCAGCAGGTGTCTTGGCACTTCCTTTCATCCTCTTTCTTGAGAGTGGAAAAATGCCCTGCCTGTAGCGATTACGACTTTTATACAGCGATGCTTACAAGTAATTTCTTGTCTTCAGCTGTTAGAAAAACGTCCCTATTCCCAAACCCCAGCTGTTTCCCCTTTTGGCCATTGCCCGACTTTTATAGTTTAAAAATGAACTACTGTGCTATACATATGCAGGTTCTTGAACTGTTATGTTTAAATAAAGGGAAGACTTTTCCGTAAGGGCGATGAATATCCTTTTGTGTTTAACCCAAACAGAAAGTCCCTGAAGAGCCATGTTCCATGGAAACGTAGTGGAATTATTTTTGTGTTTGGATGGGCTGATCTTTTATCCTTATGTTTGAACTGTTATTTGTATTTAGCTGTAAAGTACTATGAGAAATCTAGCTGAATCACTTAAGTAAAAAGTTGCTTATGCCAAAAGAAACATGATAAAAAAAAATTGAAAGTCACTGCAGAGTTCAGTAGGTCTCATTTGCAACGTGATGGAAAAAATCAGTGTGATACTGGTTGAGAGCTCCAGTAGGTTTTTCTTGAGGAGAGGAAGTTCTTACTTCCAAATGTGTCTTGGATCTTTGTGCTGCTTTTCTAGCATATGTGATTTGTGCAATTAATTTCCCATATTACTTTAACAAATGATACTTTCATAGTCGTTTTCCTGCGCTCAGGCTCCGGTGTCATAAATACCAATCTTGCAAACTACCATTATGTAAATATACCTGAACTTAGCTGATGTACTGCTGAGTAAAACCATAGTAGTACCCTTTGAGCGGCAGCTGTGTTTAAATACCCACAGACTGTTATTTAGTCAGCAAGAAAAATGCTGTCATCTCTTGGATTGTGAATTCAAATTTAGTCTGAGGTCATGTATGGAGAACTGAAAGATGCTATCTTCTATTTAATGGATTTTTCCTTTTCCTCCCCCACCCTTTTTTCCCTCCTCTAGTCCACGAGAGGCACCGTGACAGCCTTCTCTCCTTTTGATGCCAGAGCTGATGCAGAAGCTCTTCGTAAGGCCATGAAGGGAATGGGTAAGAATAATTTATTTCATGAAAAGGAAAGGGCACACACTCCTTTGAAAACATCCTTTCTGAACTCATTTTTTAATATTAGCAGATAAGGGAAGGGCATGCATCTACATGCCATGGAATGACAACCCCAGGACTGCAGGAGTCTGGGCGTGTCCCAGTTTTGACTGTGCTGCTCAAGGGTGTTTATTTTTAGGTTAGCATAAGGGGAAAAAGTAGGTGGTTTGCACGTTCTCCATTAAAAATTGATACTCCACAGGCTTCTCCGCACACAGAGTTTTACTGCACAGTAAGCTGGACTGTGGATTTACGGGCGACAACTGCAGAGAGTTATGACAGTATAGTAGAAGCTCTGTGCTTGGAAAATGTGTGACGGCCCCCTTGGTCTGGAAGCCCATAAGCACATTACAGTTACTGTGAACAAAGAATGCAAGCACACAGTGTGAACGTAGACTGACCAAGTGGTCTGTAAACTCACGCTGTAGCTTTCTGCCCCAAAATTTTCCTGTGAGAACAAATCCTAATTTGCTATTTTCTTTGAAGCTGCCTGCGGGAGGAAGCGGAGGGAAGGGAAATGTGATACACCTCAGCCTATCGGCAAATTCAGTAGGGCTAGTAAGATGCTGTGCTGTGAGGGCTACCTTACAAACTATAGTATATAAAATGGATAATAGCTCTGCATTTCTGTACTCTGGGGTGTTGAAGGTTACTGGACTGAGTTTTCCTGGGACGTAGAAGCTTATTTATTCTAAAGTAAATCCCTTGGTGAGCCCGAAGGCAAAGCTCCTATGTAGACTACAGGCTGTGACTGAATGTTATAGCTGACGGGTGCTGGGAGCAGTGTCTGGAACAGAGCACTGACAGAGAACAAACAACGTGTAGGTTCTCCAGTCATATTTTTGCGACAGCAGAACACCAAACCTGACGGCTCAGCTTGGGATATGGTGACATTTGTTATTTAAATGCTTCTGCTGTTTGTCAGTAGACTTATTTTCAAAGAATCTTTCATTGCCTTGTGAGTTTGTGCCACTGCTGTTTGGTTTTTAGAGTGTGTTTGTAACTCTCTGTTCTTTCTAACTTCAGGGACTGATGAAGAAACTATTCTGAAGATCCTTACCAGCAGAAACAATGCTCAGCGTCAAGAAATTGCATCTGCCTTTAAAACCTTATTTGGCAGGGTGAGAAGAATAAAAATACCTCTAGAAATGAGCAGAATGTGGCCTCTGATTATTACTTAAAACCATGAGGCACATTCATCGTGCTCCCTGTAAATGGTTCCTTCAAAGAAAATGTAGTTTTGCCTCTGTCTCCCCCTCTCCCCTGCGCGGCCATATCCCTAAATGCTGGCTAGGTTAGAATGTTCCTTTTAGGTTAGCACAAAGAAGTTCCTTACTTTTTCTGTGTTTTGGTCCAATATATCTTAGATGGGTTTTCATGCGAAAGCTCCTGTAGTTTCCTGTTAGCATGCTTCTGGTAGTGACCTCATTCTCAGCATGGAAGGAGTTATCGAATATTATGTCGCAAGGTCTGGAATGTAAGGCGGTAGCAGGAAAAGAATTTTCTAGAGCTAGAAAATCCAGCAGAAATAAAGCAGCCTAATACTGTAGCAGAGAACAAAACCAAATATATTGGTAGGTAAAGCCATAAATGAGTTTAAAGCAAAGCCGGCTTGTTTCTTTCTTCCAGCATTGTTAGATCCTTTAATATTCTGGCTGGGTAACCTTTGTTTCAAATAGCAAGTGCAGTGAACAACTAGGGTTTAAGGTGCAGAAAAGGAATCACAATATGCTTCAGAATTTCCAAATGCCCTTGTATCCTTTTCTTCTGCCTGATTTGGGTACATTTGTTTCAGTTCAGGTACAAATTAAAACAAAGGGAGTCCTGTCTCTTATGCTTTTTGATGTGTCTCCAGAGCGTTCTAGCTTGCAGACACACATGCATCCATTTTAAAATGGTTAGTCCTTGTTCATTACAGCACTCTTTGTTCTGCATTAGGATCTTGTAGATGACCTGAAATCAGAACTTACCGGCAAATTTGAAACGTTGATGGTATCTTTGATGAGACCAACTTATATTTTTGATGCTCATGCACTGAAGCATGCCATCAAGGTAAGAGGAGTGTGGGAAAGGAATTAATACATTATATGAAATGTTTGTTGCTCTTTTGTTTTTTTAGGAATGAGCTTTTGGTTGTTAAGGGGAATGCTAATAGAAGTAGCCTTTTTTTTTTTTATTAGGAATGTGATGCTAATACCTACTGTTATTGCTGATGCCATGGTTTTGCCTGGTTTCTTATTCATCCTAATAACTCATTAGAGGTAGCTTAGAAATCTAGTCTGTATAATGTTTTATGTGAAATTATTTTCATGAGAAACTATGTAATCTTAAGAGAACAGTGTCGCTGTAGGTACAGATTAAAATCTACGTAGCATAAGACTTGTTCCTTCTGATTTAAATACAATGAGTAGATGTGCATGTTGCTTTTACATTCTTTTTGCTGCTGAAGGACAGTGCTGAAGTTCCATGGACACTAGATTTTTCTGCTGGGAGCAACCTAGGGTTTGTAGCTCTACAGTTGTATGCATTGGCTGCAAATTAGTTCAAGGCATTTCATTGAAGTGTGATGTTATTTGTATGTCTATTCTGGACTATTATTTATGCTAGAGAGTGTTTTGCCCCTGATGGATCACAGTGCAACCCCAAAATTGATGGGCTAGCATACTTGTGTAAACTGGTGTCCACCAAAATTATGAGCAGGTATTATCTGTATTATTGAATGTGTTCTGAAAGCTGCCTCCAGTAATACAGAGGGAAGAGTTGATAGTCCTGTCACTGTCACCTTTCCAACATTTCTCTTTAGCTGCATGTAATCAGTGCCTTTCTGGGAAGGCCAGGTAAACAAACAATTTACATTGTATGTGTAGATATTTTAGTGTGTTTTCTTCCATGTGGTCCTATTTTTTTCCCCCTCTGTCACATCTGTGTGATATCATTAGCCTGTGGAAATTCAGGAATTGGATGTCCCTGGATTATTCACAGAACCTGTTGATTAAAGTAGAGGACATTGAACTTGTCTCGTGTCAGGCAGTGCTTGGTTGGGTGCCACATGTAAGCTCCCAAGGTCCTTGATGACAAACTGGTTAATATGTGGGCTTTAGTCAACAGTGCAAGCTAGTGCTCATGAACCCATGACCCAGCAAATAGTGTCTCAGACAACAGAAACTTTCATCCTGGAAATCTTCTGCAATGTCTTTATATGCAGTGGGGGAAGGGGAGATGGCACCTGACAGAGAAACTGATAAAGGCCTTGTTGACTAAAGGAAAAAAAAATATATTCCCAAGCTCCTCTTGTTGACTTAGGAGTCAAAGACCGACAGGGAAATGACAGAACAGATGGGTGTAGGAGGGAAAATAGATGTAGTGAAACAAGAGTGGTTTTGTTCTTGTCACTTACAAAAACTGATATTAAACACAAGATTGTAGGATTTCAGAGAATGTGTCTGCACAGGAAAATGTGTCAATACTAGCTGCAGTTCATCCAAGGTGGATAACAACAGTAAAGAAGATGTGATAGCAGACACTTCAGTGCAAGATAACAACTCCACTAAGAGCATTAATCTGTGCTGAAGAGTGTCCTGTCAGTTTTCACTGCTGCTACTTAGGTTAGAACTAATATAACTGTGCCTGCCTCACTTGTTGAGTAGGCATGCTCTTGAAACAATCTGTATTTTGAAAATGATTACATGTGACCTGCCAGTTCTGTATTTTGGATATCTTTGTATGCAGTTAGTATTCAGATTTTCCTTACAGGAAAGGTTGTAAATAACATACTGAAGCAAAAAGTACACAGTATTGTATTTCAGTGTTGCTTTTGTGAAAAAGCAACTTTTTCCTTTGGAGGAGTAAAGAGCAATGGCTTGTTCTTACAGGCGAACTAGACTCAGACTTGTGGAAACAAGATATTGGCTTGACTTTTGTAAATTTTATCCTTGTAAAAGTGAAGAGTGCCTGTTGTGCCTGCTGTAATTGAGTGCAGCAGCTTAAACTATCTGGGTTAGCAATTCTGTTGTAAAATGTGTGTGTTTGCAGTGGAAGAGAGGGTGGGTTTAACATGGTACAATTCACAGAAGGGTAAAGCTCATTGCTGGGTGGCTCTATGTTTGTCTGTGCACTAGTTGATGAAAGACAGTATATGAACTGGAGCTAAGATGGAAACTGTTACTCTGCTCGTTCGCTTACTTTGATGTCATTGACTGTAATAGTGAAGAACTGAGGCATATGTGGGTGTGCTTGAACATGGAAGGGCTCATCTGAATCCTGCAGCAGTGAGCCTTTGTTAAGTGTTGGGTTGGTTTTGAAAACAGTCAAGCTGGAACTGGAAGAAATTCTTTGCAAAACCTCCACAATATATCAGAAAGAAGAAATTAATTTTTCTTTATTTGGTCCAAGTGTATAAACTGGTGCTTGGTTTTGATTGTCAAAGGGAATTCCTGTTTTCCTTTTGTGTTTCCATCAACTGATTTATACTTGCGCCTCTGCAGGGAGCAGGAACCAATGAGAAAGTGTTGACTGAAATTCTTGCCTCGAGAACACCTGAGGAAGTGCGACATATTAAACAGGTTTATCTGCAAGGTAAAGTTATGTATGAAACAGAGTTCTAGGATCTCCATTCAGTTCTCTTAATATGATTTTAGCTAATTGTTCTTATTGGTCTATCTGTGAGCTAATGAATGTATCCAATAAGTGGGATTTCGTTCTGCTGTGTTGCAAAACTTCATATTGAAAGAAACTAGAGTTTGGATTGTAAACTAAAATAGTTCTTATTTTGGGGATATGACTGCAGGTTATGGTGTTTTGTACTTTGTAGTTAGAATTCATTCAAATGCATTTCTTTCTTTCACCCATCATTTTCATCCGTTTGACTGAAGGGGGGTTTTTAGTAATTGGAAAAGTGGTATCACAGAAGAAAACAGAAGTGATTTTTTTGCCTTTTTGCTCAGTGTTCTGTTCAAATGAATTTGCGCTAAAGCAGGTGCAGTTTTTGGTTGTCCGCAGGAGTATGTGCTTTTACCCCGTGATTGTGGGGTTGGTTTTTTTTTAAGGCAGTGTTTAATTCAACACATTTCTTTTACCTCTAGGCAGATTCCTGCCACACAGGGAATTCTCGTGTCTTAATAAAGTTCAAGGCAAAACTTAAGAGTTTCCAAGGGCAAAATTTATTAGTACTAAACTTTTTTGGGCTCACAGTTGTTGCACAGTTATGAGACTGCCATATTTTAGCATAACTCCAGATCTGTATGCTCTTTAGTCCCTTAAAGAGCTGAATCTATGCATGTGACCTTGTATTTCAAAATACTTTGAGTGATCTTCTCCTGATGCTAGATGTGAGATGCTATCTTTTCACCTCTTTTACAATAATGTTGGGTTATAAGTAAAAGCAGAATATGTCCTAGTCGTTAAAGCTGTTCCTGATAAATTATTCTACAAGCTGTGGGTTAAATTAACTTTTTGCTTTTCCTTGTTGTCTCCTCAAAATAGTAAGGAAGTCTGAAAGGTGATGAATGGGTATTGCTCTTTTGCAGAGTACGAGGCCAACCTGGAGGATAAGATCACAGGAGAAACATCAGGCTATTTTCAGCGGCTGCTGGTGGTCCTGCTGCAGGTCAGTATCTCTTTGTGTATGGGCATGTGTGGATGATTTTCACTTCTGTTTTCCTGTCTGGTGTACACTCGTCACTTTCTGCTTACGAAGCTGGGATTCGGGATAGACCTGGCGATAGGCCGGTTTGGTTCTAACACCGAGTCCCTTTCCCTGACTTGCAGGGTCAGTCTTCAGCTATGCTATGGGTCATTTCTGCATCACTGAATTGAAAAACTTGTGATGCTCACGGGTAGAGCAGAATGCCTGCTACGCGCGGTTTTGAAGGCAATATTTCAAAAACATATGCAAGCAGAAGGGAAGAATAAGGTGATTTTGGAGAAGATGCATTAGGGGTTGACTTCTCGCAGTAACTCTTACAGGTGCAATATAACACATAAGTTGTTTTTTGACTCAACTTTTGATTCTTCAGTTTCACAACTTTTAAACATTCTCTTTAGGCGAATAGAGATCCTGATGGCAGAGTTGATGATGGTCTTGTTGAGCAGGATGCTCAGGTGGGTGAATGACTTGGGTTTGGGGGCATTTCTACAAGTTATCTTGCAAAGAGAGTATACAGCTAGAATTCAAATGTGAGAGAAATTGTTAGGGTTCTCTGTGTGTGTTTCTTACTACATTTTCCTGTGCTTTTATACACTCTGGTCAAAAGAAGTGTCAAAACCTGCAACATTGGGATCAAGATTTTTGGCACTTTCACATTTCAGTGTAAAGCATGTCGTGTTTTGCTTATTACTTAATGAGATGCCTGAATGGAAGAGTGATTAGATCACTGGAAGAGAGAGTTCTGATTGAGACTTTGTGATGCTGAGAGACCCACTGCTGGAAAACTCAAGAGACGTTAACAGTTCATTCCTTAATATCTGACTTGAGCTTCTCTCTGATTCAATCCTTATGTATGGTGTCATATACATGTTGTAGTGAAATGTTAATGTTATTCAGTGAGGGATGCCTCCAGAGAGGGTGAAATAGTAAAAAGAGAAAATATGCCAAATATTCTGCTTTATTGTAACCAGATGACAGTCTAAGAATTGCCTCTGAAGAGTTTCTAGGGACTCACATATCGCCCTCTGCGAGCATTGTCCATGACATTGTCACTGATCACTAAACCTGTGCTCTAGGCAGGAAAAGGAATACCAGGACTTAATTGGTATCCTTGATGCAGTCTCTTGCTGGATGCTATTGGCTTTGTAGTGGTAGTCAATATTTCAGCGATTTGATTACAGAACTCATTAAATGTATGTTTCTTCTCAGTTATTTCAGATTACTCTGGGCTAGACGTTTTCCTCTCATTAATTGTCAGCTGAGATGAAAGAAAGTATCTGGGTTGTCCGAGGTGACAAGGAGGAAAAGCAGAACACCAGATCAATAAAACGTTCTCCTGATAGCAGGGCAAGGTGGAGAGACAGACTGGCAAAACGTGTTTTACTGGCACAGGCCTATCCTTTGCTATGTAAATTCAGAAAGCATTGTTCTCGTGACATGAAAATTAATCCTGTGGAAATTGGAGCTTGAAGATTAGTGAGGCAAATGTTCAAATCATGAACTAGACTGTTTCATGAAATTGTATCGGTCTTGCCTTTAGCTGGGCTTACGTAGTTGAGGAAACCCACGAACCACAGGCCTTGGTAGGTAGATTCCTTTCGGCCTCTTTAATTGTGTTTAAATGAGCATCTAAATTTAGAAGGCACCATATGTAAATGTTGAAAAAGTCCTGGTTTTCTAAATGGTCTTTGTGGTTTGTTATGTACATTTGACTTGAGCTGGGACCCAAACAGAGAAGCGTTCTGTCACATTTCTCTTGATTGATATCTTTACATTCAACATCTACCATAGCTGGAACAGATTCAGAGAATTTTCTAGTTGTTATTGCCAGGTACACGTGGTCAGGACTGAGGTACGTGACTGTGCAAATTTTTGGCTTCCCAGTGTTTCTGTTGATGAATATATTCTGGGAAGGATTTGATACGTTAGAGGGCAAGCTTTTGCTCAGTAGTGATTTTTAATTTTTTGGGGTCTATGATTACTAAACATTAATTCAAAGCAGTTGGGGAATGGGCATTCACACTGCAAGATAGTATGAATATGCAGGGAACTTGCAAGACTTTTCTGAGAATACCTGAAGGAGAAAATTTAACTTTTTAGAAGAGATTTTGTGAGTATCACTTTTAAAAAGTTATGCAATTGACACATTTTGGGTATTGCACAGCGACAAGGCAGTTAAAAACTTAGAGCTCACATAAAATGCCATTCACAACTTCTAGTATCTCTAAAGAAATGCATTCCTGGTGTTTCTAAACGCTGTGCTGGGACTTCAGATTTGCTACTGGATGGAGAGTGCTGGTATTCATTTGAAGATCTTGGCATATATTATTTGAACTAAATATTTTTGCAATGCCTTAATAGCTTTTTTTTTTTTTACCCTTTTGTAGCTGAACCATTAATATTAAAAGGAGCATGCAGCATTCACAAGTATGTTTTGAATAGGATTATGGAACAAACATAAATAGGAAATTTATAACATCCCATTCAGGTTTTACAATATGGACAGACAGATTGCTAACAGCATTGCTGTGCAGCAAATTTGGTTGCGGGGATTTTTCTAAGAACCATTTGATTGCCTAAATATAGGTGGTAACCTGCTTGCCTGTCCTCTGCTCACTGAGGAGGGAGAGAAAATACCATACACTACAATATGTACAAACCTTTCTCCTTATGTGGTGTTTAGCACACAATTTGGAAAAAAACTTCTGAGTGTCAGAAAAAAAAACTAATTTCATTTTCTGATTATTTTCTTTTTCTTTCTCATTTTCCCCCTCCTGTTGCTTATTCCAACTTCTAAAATTGCTTTACTTCCCTAAATGCTGCAAATCACCTGGTCGTTGTCTGCATTGAAGAAAGACTTGCCTGAAGAGCAATGAATGAATGTGCTAAAACGATTAAATGATTAAAATCTTTTGCAGCCTGAAAATCCTGTTTCTGAGAGCTTCTAAATCCATCTTCCCCTCCTTATTGGAAAACTTCCTCCTGGGCCAAGTTAGCATGGTTCCCCCATTGATATGAGTCATCATGTAATAAAGTTTTGCGAGTCTGATTTGAAATAAGGAAGGAAAAAAAAAAAAGGCAGAAGAAGCAGTACTGGGAATGGATTTTATCTCCTGTATTATCACAGTTTCAGAAAACTTCAGGCTTATGAAAGGGTCTATGTGCAGTCAACTTTAGGGCCTTAAGCAGTATTACTCATGAGTGCTTTCACAGTCGATTTCAGAATTTATCATTTATTTCTTTCTAAAGTCAGTTCAGTAATTGACAACTTTATTTCATTTTTTTCCCTCCAGCTATACCTTGTTAGTAAGTTTAATGCTCCTTAGAGTGAGACAAATAGAGCTTTTCAACAGGGTGTGTGGACACATAACAAATGCTGTTGTTTTGATCTCTTGAATTTACAACAGGTTTTGTTTAGAGCTGGAGAGCTGAAATGGGGAACAGATGAAGAAAAGTTCATCACCATCTTGGGAACCCGAAGCATTTCCCATTTAAGGAGGGGTAGGTGGTATGGTTCATGTATACTTGAAAACTTCTACCTGAAGTCTCAGTGTTACCCAACTTGGTGGTAGAAGAATTGTTTCTGGTACCGCGTTTGTCAAGCCCAGAAATCTTTAATCACCTCTTCCCTCTACTTAATATATTCAATTTTGTTTCCTGGAATTCTGTTCCCCCCTAGCAGTGGTGATCTGCTTGAAGGAGTGGTGCAGTAGATCTGAGGGACAGCTGGGATGTTTCTTTCTGGATGCTTGTTTATTATTATTTTTTTCCCTTTTGAAAGAGGTCATGGCAGTAGAAGTGATACTGAGAGTCTGTTATGATTCATCATAATCTGATGGAGATCCAGCCCTGAAAAGATCAACCCTTTTATAGGTTCATACTTTATTAGATATTAATAGACAGTATTTTTTCCCCTGTTCCTTACCCATTCATAAGTCTGTTTTACTAAGCTGTTTAGCCCATTTGAAATAATGACCAGTAAGTTTTGGTTTGGTTCTCCGATCTTTTTGTTTTCCTTTTTGAATCTTTGGATTAATTTGGATTTTCAAATGTAATTTGATTTGAGATTTTACTGTTTGGTTTTTTACCATTATTTGCATTAAAGTAATCCTAAAGTTTGTTTTGATGCGCCCATTTACTTAGCCTGATAGAAATGTAAGATTTCATAGAAAACTTGGGTCTTATAGATGTTCATGAACACAGACTTGAATAGACTGCCGATAGGCCGGTTTGTTTGTGTGAACTTAATTTGATGCGGTAGCCCAGTGTAGACAAGATCTTAGATTCAGGCTAAATGATAGCTGCACCCTGGGAAAAATGCTTATAATTTCTTAAAACTTCTCTTTCCCTTTCCCTCTTCTCCCTGCACCCATTCACTGGCTGTGTTCAGAGAATCAGAGAATGGTTGAGGTTAGAAGGGGCTTCTGGAGGTCATCTTGTCCAACCCTGCCTGAGCAGGGCTACCTAGAGCAGGTTGCCCAGGACCATAGAATCATAGCATGGTTTAGGTTGGAAGGGACCTTGAAGATCATCGAGTTCCAACCCCCCTGCCACAGGCAGGGACACCTCTCACTAGACCAGGTTGCCCAAGGCCACGTCCAGCCTGGCCTTGAACACCTCCAGGGATGGGGCTTCAACAACCTCTCTGGGCAACCTGTTCCAGTGCCTCACCACCCTTAAAGTGAAAAACTTCTTCCTAATGTTTAATCTAAACCTGCCCTCTTCCAGCTTAAAGCCGTTCCCCCTCGTCCTATCACTACATGCCCGTGTAAAAAGTCCTTCCCCAGCTCTCCTGTAGCCCCTTTAGGGACTGGAAGGCCGCAATAAGATCTCCCTGGAGCCTTCTCTTCTCCAGGCTGAACAGCCCCAACTCTCTCAGCCTCTCCTCATAGGAGAGATGCTCCAGTCTCTTAATCATCTTAGTGGCCCTTCACTGGTCTCGCTTCAGCTGCTCCATTTCTCTGTTGTACTGGGGAGCCCAGAACTGGAACCCTGCGCTCCAGGTGTAGCCTCACCAGTGCTGAGCAGATGGGAAAGGATCACCTCCCTCCACCTGCTGGAAACACTCTTCCTACTGCAGCCGAGGATACCATTCACCACCTTTCCCAAAGGGCACATTGCTGCCTGGTGTTCAACTTGGTGTCCACCAGCACCCCCAGCTCCTTTTCTGCAAAGCTGCTTTCCAGCCGGTTGACCCCTAGGATGTGCTGGTGCACGAGGCTGCTCCTCCCCAGGCACAGGAATGTGTTGTATAGTAGCAATCTGGTAGGAAATAGGTATTTAAAATAGGACACAAGGAAGAATGAGTGGACGATAGCATTTGAACTGTGGATAATGAGATAGAGATGGCATTAACCTGTCCAGAGGAAGATACCGTGAGAAATGCTGGCTAAACGTGTGACTAAGCACACTTTTTCTGTTTTGCAGTGTTTGACAAATACATGACTATTTCTGGCTTTCAAATTGAAGAGACCATTGACCGTGAAACCTCTGGTGATTTGGAGAAGCTGCTTTTGGCAGTTGGTAATTAACTCTTAATAGATCTAGAACTGGCTGTCTTCATTTACTCCCAGGCCTCCTTAAATGGCAGTTATTATAGCAAGTGGCATGAAAACATGGCTCCTTTTTAAAATTAATCACCTGGGATTGTAAATTGTACCATTGTATTTAGGGAACAGGCCTTTATTCTGCCTTTAATAGATGGTGGGTTGGGGGAAAGCGGGGCGGGGTGTGGTAGTGAACTGCATTCTGTTCGGTCATGTGTACCTCTGTCAAAGTGAGACAAAATTCCGCCTTGGTTTGTATTCCTGGCAGCTCATTTAGGTCAATGGCATAGTAGGTTTGTAACTGGGGGTAGAATTTGACTAGCAAGGTCTCGTTTTTATTGGATATATATAGTGCTTTGCAGCTCCGCGAACACGAAGAGTTGTAGCAGAGGAGCAGACTAGCTGGCAGCTGTGTACTTAATTGTCCACAATGGAGAGAATGATTCAGGAG
Source organism: Pluvialis apricaria (assembly GCA_017639485.1). Classification (NCBI taxonomy): domain Eukaryota; kingdom Metazoa; phylum Chordata; class Aves; order Charadriiformes; family Charadriidae; genus Pluvialis; species Pluvialis apricaria. The sequence continues at coordinate 78,305,318 of CM030010.1, forward strand.
CACATGCCTCGCCTCGACAGTGAAAGATTGTCTGGTATTGAATAACAATCAGTAACTTAATCCTTTGCCTTTTTTCAGTGAAATGCATCCGAAGCGTGCCTGCCTATTTTGCCGAAACTTTGTATTATTCCATGAAGGTATGTATGTGTTTTCCATATGTCGCTTTCCACCTCCCCCAGCTACAATTCCTCTCCCTTTTGCTTGTTCTTCATTTCTTCTTTCACTGTAAATGCCAGCAGAATACCGTATCGCTAAGCATCTGCAAAAGGTTTGGGGAATGCAGATCTGGGAGAGGATTCATAAGCTTTACTTCGAGTTCATTGTAAGTTTGTCAGACTGTAAATCTTTTACAGGAAACATCAGTCTCATTGGCTATTTTTGGACTTGGCCTTGTTACATTGGCAAATGTCTAGCTCGATCCACTGGGCACCTTCAGCTAAATAAAGACTACAGTGTCTTTAGGTGGTGGATATATCGAGGAAGTAAATATGACCAAAAACTGAATTGTAGATGGTGCAGATTTAGTGCTCCTTATTTTGGAGATGAGTATTTACGGACTTGAAGGTGTGGTGAGCTTTGAAACACATTGGGATGGCTATCCATCCCATTTTGCAAAGGAAAAGAAACGCGTCAAGAGAAAAAGGGAAGAGGCTTAAACAGCTACAAAAGATTCTGCAGGGGAATCCCATCAGCAACACAGCTGTGTTTCTGTTGGCTTCGCCTTCTCTTGGATGGGAAGAGATAAGCAGGGAAAACTGTATTTTTAACTCACAGTGGCTAATATTAATTAAAGCCGGGGTAAGTAGTCTGTTGTTTTCAGGCAAGTTATCGACTTCCCTGAAGAATTCCTCCCTTCCCCTTGCTGAAAAGCACTGAAGCGCGTTTGTCACCAGATGGTTGTGTTGATGAGATGTCAGCATGAGAATTCGTGAAAAGAGATGAAATGATAGCTTAATTTTTAAAAGTTGCTTTACAGCTTTTATGAATATCAGTGTAAAATAAGGTTTGGGTGGACAATACAAAATATTATGCAAGTATGCTGAGAGCTGTATGAGGAGGATTACTTTTTTCTTATTTGTCTACTTATTAATTTTTTTTTTTTAAAAGAATGCAATAGAAAAGCTTTTCCTCTAGGTTTTAGAATCTTTTGCATTTCTATTACGAGGGACCTGATTAATGTCTGCTGGTAACATCCCCAATTATTTTTTTTTAATTTAAATAAAAATCATTAAGCACTTCAGATAGGAAAGATCATCATTTATTACTTTGGCAGAGAGTTTGTACTTCTAATTAATCAGTTTGGAATGACAAAGTTCTACAACGCGCAGAGTTTGCTTTCATGATTAGATGGGGCAGAGCCTGACTCTTACTGCATTCTAATGTCAAATCCTCCTCGGAAACCACCGGACTCACGGCATGACTTTTGAGCAGCTTTAGGGCATTTTTAGATGTAATCCAAGAATATTGCACCCAGTCGAAGGATTGAGTGACCCGGGACGTTAGGCTGAAGATGATGGTGGGGGCTCTGCCAAGTCCTTCCTTGAGGTGCATTAGCAGGTCAGCACGTGCAAATGTGTATTGCTTCGGCTTGCGTGGAGTCTGACGTGTCTGAGCAGGAGGGGTCAGGATGTTGGTCTGGCACAGCCTGCCAGCACAGGAACTTAAAATGTTTAAAAAGCAATAAATATGAATAAAAGAGTGGAGCATGTTTGCGTGGCCGGAAAGAGTTTATGAAGTTTGCCTTCATAATAAAGAGCTGGGTAATTTGTGGGATGAGTTGCTCTGCCTGTGTCTTGCTGTACAATGTTACATGCTCTGTATCAGTCGTTGTTAGGATGTATGTACCCAGTTCCAGAACCGACTGCAATTCTGCAGTCTCAGACTACGCTGAAAGGGTGATTTGCATGTGATTCTGCTCGTGGCGATCAGATACACTACTATGTAATCTTGGAACTGGATTATTTTAAATTTATATGGGCATTCACAGGTGAAGCCTGTGAGATGAAACATGAAATAAGAGGTCTGACCCTACTTCACAGAAGTTCAGGGATTAGAGCACCTTGTGTGTGGTCAGTTCTCTGTTCTCCACGCTGCAGTGTGAATGTCTTGTGATATTGTCCCAAATATTGTCTGTTTTGGAGCAGAAATGTAGTGCGGGAGTGTTTTGAGACACCACTTGTTGCACTTGGTGCTTTCATGTTGCACTCTGGTTGTTTGTATTCGTTATTTTGCTGTAGCAACTGTCCAGAACAAACTCGTATTTTAATATTATTCAAACTTTTCTTTTTAGGGGGCTGGCACTGATGATGATACCTTGATCAGAGTCATGGTTTCAAGAAGTGAAATTGATCTGTTGGATATTAGACAAGAATTCAGAAAGAATTTTGCAAAATCACTGCATCAAATGATTCAGGTAAATTACTGTTGTGTTGGCAGGGAAAACAGGGGTGATTGAGATGTCATTGTTTCCCCTGTTTATTTTTATGGCGAGTCGGATGTGAGTAGAGCTGGACAACACAGCGCGCTCTCAGAGCAGTGGGGGTTGGTCTGCAGTTTTGGGAAGTACCGCATAGCGTCATTTCAGTGGGGGACACTTCCTATGGAAAGCTAAAGGTTTCTTTCCAGTGTTCACTAGGAGAGCAGATGTGGTTTTTTGAAATTGCAATTACTCATACACCATTTTTAGCTACTGCTTCATTTCCTTTTTCTTGTGTGGGTTCCTTCTGATTTCCAGTGCTTTAGAGAGGGTGCTGGCTCCAGAGAAATAATATTGGGGTTGGGAGTCCAAATTATCACGAGGTTGCAGTTTAAAACTTGGTTTGTGGTGTGGAACGTTTTGCATCATTTCAAAGTGGAAAGCATTTCACTGTGGAATCGGTCTGAATCATAATCTCCTTTGAGTGGATGGGAAGGAGCGGGAAGGGAAAGAGCCAGCAAGAAATCCAGAGCCAGCTGTTGCTGCAAAGTTGAAGCCAAAATGCTTTTTTTCTCCTAGGAATTTTTTGGGAGTATCTTGTTTTATTTTTTCATATTTTAATGTTGCTTTTTACGATTTTCTGTTATCATTCCTATCATTATGCTCTTTTAATTCGGCTGGGTGGAGTTGCTTTTGACCGCTCATAGAGCTGTCCTGCAGAATTAGTAGCAGAGCTTCCCGTTAATTACAGGGAGCAGGGCTGGGGCCTTTCTCAGCGACGGCAGGTGCACTTTGCACATTTAACGGTGGTCGCTTTTGGTGCTGCTTTGGGCTTCTCCTTTGGACTTTCTCACTTGCAGACGAATGCATTCTGATATGCAACGGATAGCTCAGTTCTAGTAAAGCTTTCGGAGGCTTTTTGTGTTTCTGAAAGTCTGTCTGTGTAAATATAGCTCTAACATAAGAGACAGAGAATTTCCTTGCGTCGTTCCGGAGCGGAGAGTCATCCAAGTGGATTTCCTGTGGGTGGGACAAATGTATAATCTGTTGGAGTCCTCCTTGGCTGCTGCTTTTCTTCACATTTCTGTGGTCGTGACTCACGGTGACTGCTCTGTTATATTAACAGAAAGATACATCTGGGGACTACAGGAAAGCACTCCTGCTCCTCTGTGGTGGAGATGATGAGTAATGGTGACAGTGACACGAAGGATTTGTTGTACTCCAGCTTTGCAGCCCTTTAGTTAGCATGTCTAGCTAAGTTTTTGTATCTTAATGCTTTGTGGCTGTTTAAATTTATACTAGTATTGCACTTACTAAAAACGAGCCTATTGTTACCCAAGCGATAGCTGGTCCCTCTTCTTCCTGATATCCCAACTTCCAGGAATTTCAAGTGCCTTCTGTGAGTATGCAAGAGTCGTCTTCGTGGAAGATGCGTACTGAGCACACAACCCAGTTCTTTGCAAGTGTTTTGCTGAAATAGGAAAAAAATAATCATGTATTTCACTAATAGTTTGAAGACGTTTTTATTTTTGCTTTTATTCCTTACATTTCCACTGAATGTTAAGCTAGCTCTAACATTGCAAATGAAGAAAAGATATCCTTTGTATGTAATATTTGAATGAAATTGCTGAACCCAATACTAGCAATCATTGGAAATCTAAACGACCAATAAAGTCTTTCCCTCTCAGCACAGTTGTATGTGGTTTTTAATGGGCAAAGATCTGTTTTCCCTTTCATATGATTCCACTGCTTCAAACTGTTGGTGTATTTTTCCCTACTATTACGCAGGCTTTTAAGTATATATGGTGTTTTGCAGCTGTACATCGTGATGTCTAGTCTAGTGTATGGGTGCTGTGGTGGTGCTGCTGTTCGGTATAGCTGCAATACCCAACTATTGGTACTTGCTCGGCATCGCGTTCTCATTTTGCGCTGCTTTGTCTTTGGCTTCCCCGAAGCTGGGGGAAGGAAGGAGAGCTGGTTGCACAGCACCAGAGTAGAGTGGATATGCTGCACTTGTAGGACCAATTGTAGATTTCTGGGACGGAAGCAGAGGAAGAAGAGGTGGAAACAGAGTGAGCCGTACTTTGGGGATTTTGGGTGAAAAGAGGATGGTTGCAGCACCACTCTCTCATCAGGTTAGCGGGGGGAGCAAAGCGCAGTGTGAGAGAAGCACCAGTCTGTTTATACAGGCTGCCTTAAATTCACTGCTTCGGTTCGTCGTTTATGACTGGCTCTGAAAATTAAATTGGCATGTGTGAAGGAGAATAAAGAGAGTTCTGTTTCATGCATTATAAGGTCTAAACACCACGGTTCTAAACTCAGCTTATCAGTCAGTCACATGCATCAGCTGGAGAAACTGCACCTTTTAATAGTCCTGTTGAAATTGATTCTTCACAGATTACTAAGAGCTTTAAAACTTCATATTGAATAAATGCAAAGCTTTAATAGTTTTGTACTGTAATTCTGAATTACTACTGTCATGATTGCTTGCTAATAAGTACTTGGTTTCGTATGTATATGAAAGCTCTTTTTTATAAGTATGTTGACTAAAGCCGAATCCACTCTAAAACCCTCTTTGTCTTCCATTCTTTCACACACATGCCCTCACTCTTTCTTGCTTATGCACCCTCGCTTTCACTTTCTCTGCCCTGCTGCTTTTTGTCCAAATTTAAGACTTAATGGGCTTAAAACCACCACAACTGATTTTATTTTATTTTTAAATGAGACAGCTAAATGCTTCCCTCTGCTCTTCCTGAGCAGTTTACTGAATTCTCTGTTATTGCTGTATGTGGGGATGGCTGTGGGCGTGGTTTGCACCTGCACCGTTGTTTAAACTGATCAAAATGGTGCTGCTGTAATCGTGCCCTGCTCTCTTCTTCAGGCTACGTGTTCCTGTCTCTCCGACATGCTGGCACCGAAGCTCTTCTGACCCTTTGGGTGACCTGCCTGGGGCTGGCAGAATCCAGCCGCGCAGCTACACCCTGATGCCCTCAGTAACTCGCTGAGGCGTCCGGCGAGGGCCGCTGCTGGCGGAGGGAAGGGCTAGGAACCTGTGCAGGGTGAGAAGAAATTTTGTGGAAAGGGAGATGGGACTTAAGCTGAGTTGCTCTGGATTGGTGTCTGCTGTCGCAAACTGCACCTGGGATGACAAAAGCTTCACAGTATTCGCGAAGGGATTCTTCAAATGGCTTTCTGCAGGTACAGACCCGAATTAAGAAATCTAGGTTGAATGTGAAGTCAAAGGTGGTACTTGAAATCAGATTGCTTGAATCTCATGATTGTGCCTTAGTTGTAACGTTTCCTCTTCTGCCTTTACTTGGCTGGGAGGGAGACTGGGGCAGAATCCAGATGTAGAGAAGCAACTTAAACCAAATGTACCTAAAATATAGTTGAGACTTTATACATAAAGACTGAAATACAGTCAGTTTAGCTAGATCTAAGCTGTTTGTATGGTTTGCTGCTGTACCAGTTACAAACCTTGTATTGTGTTTACCAGCTTGTCAGAGTGGTACACTGTAGTGTTTTGGAATATGATCAAATGTTTTCCAAAGAACGTGACATAACAGTAATAATACTCAAGCAGTAATATTTTTATTAGATCTTTAGGTGTTTGACAGAAGAAAAAACTATATTATGCGTTCAGATTTTGTTTTCTTCTCCTCTTTCCTGGGATTAATTTTAAGCATTTGTAAGTTTTGCTTTTTGTCAAGTCTTTACAAAATGTTAGCAAGGAGTGTTAATTTGCAGTTAGTCATCCTTGAACAACATGGCCAGCTGCACGCACTGCAAGCTTAGCATCACCACTGCCTAGCAATCTTGTGATGACAGAAAGTTGGGGTTTTTTGGTGTGTGGGTTTGGGATTTTTGTTTGTTTGTATTTTTAGGGAGTTAGTATTTGCTGGGGTAAAATCATGCACAAAATAATTGCTGGTGAGCAGATATGAAAATGGCTGCGTGGGATCAGATTGACCTGGAGCTAGTTGTCTTGCTTGTTTGTATGCTTATTGACTTCTCGAAAAATGTTAATAGATGTAGGGGGCAAGACTGTCTTCCCTCAAAAGCTGTGCTGGCTCTTCTGCAATGCGTCACATTTATCATCCTCACTGCTGGTATTCATTATTACATTTTTTTTATCCCTTTGTTCCGTGTGGATGTCGGAACTACCACTCTGTAGCTTCAGCCCAGTAGATCCCTCTACAGTCTTTGCCAAGGTGCCACATTTACTGCTTTCTACTGCTCTGGGGATTAGACGCAATATTAATTTTTCATCTTCTTTCAGTTTCTTTAGAATTCTTAGCAAAATAGCATCTGATCTTCATGCTTTGTTACTGGGTTTTTTTTGTAGATTTTGTTGTGTGCTTTCTGTTGACACTCAAAATGCATCGTTCAGTGTGTGCCGTGTATAGCAGGCTCCCGCTGTGCTTCACCAAAGGCAGACGAATCTGTGATGGTGGTTCACATGTGAAGCTATTCCAGCAAAGGTTGACCGTGGTTACAAATGTGATGCTCATGGCTTAAACTGACTGATCTAAATTACTGTCAGAACTTACAAATAGTAACTCTGAACAGGAGTTGTGCTGGGGTCGTTATAATATCAGTCATCTACAGAAAATTTTAAAGTGCAAATCGTGCAAAAGCGTTTGAAATTCCCTTTTGAAATAATTAAACAGAAAACGTCTGACAGTCTGTGCTTTCTCTAAGAAATCTAATTCAAATGGAAAGAAGTTTATTGAATTGTAGTATTTCTAGTATTTGGTATGTAACTTCCCTTTAGGAATACAAAATACGGGATTTCCAGTGCAGTGCAATCCTAAAATAACTTTAAACGACAGCTGCCTATGAATTAATTACTTTGTGGCAGTAACCAATCATTGGTGTTTGTTTTTCTTCTCTCCACCTTCTGATTTTGATTAATGAAAAGTTGTGTTCAGTTAATTTCTGGCACAATTCTGAAGTGTTGGTAAGGCCTATCAACCTCTTTGCTAAGTCAAGACCAAATTGTAACGTACGCAGTAAAATCAACCCTCTTACCTGTGAAGAATCTATTTTAAAGCAAACTTCAAGAAATCAAATATTGTTGGTTTTGCCTATTCTCCCTCCTTTTTTTCTCTTCCTCCCACAGAAAAGTGTTTTAGGAGATGCTATTTTACTACTAGAAATAGATTTTTTTTTTTTTTTTTGATTCATGATAAATGCTTGTTAAATGAAATTGAAATCAAGCTGCTTATCTTGTTAGACAATCCAGCCATTTAGAGAAAATATGGTTGAGGCCTTTAAATCTAAAATAGGAAAAAGACTTGTGCGGAAGCATAGAGTTAATTTGAAGAATTAAATAGGATTTTGTGGACACGCGTCACTGGATCACCCGATGTGGTGGTGTTCATATTGTTTCTTTATCCCATTTCAACACTCTGATAGCTGGAAATGCTGTGGGCATTTATTTACTCAAATATTGTCTTGAAAGCAGTAATTTATGAATAAGGCAATACTATGCGTGAAGAGCCTAAGCAATAATAACTTTTTTCTCCTTTTTGATTTAGTGAACAATACATCTAAAAGTCATAGATCAGCAAAGTATGGCCAGTGTACTGGTGAGTGAGTCATTACGCTGAAGAGTGCGGGTAAGAGCTGTTGTGTTCTGTGTAGGTATTTTTGGCATCCTTTAGAAACGCAACTTGTTAGCGTTCAAATCTGATGTTGGCTTCCCCTTCCCCTGACGCTCCAAAGAGGAAGGAGGCGCTGGGGAGGGGCGGGGTTGCTGGACCACTGGCAGGGTACAAACTTTTCTACTGCGTTCTCATTTCAAGCTGGTTGGAGAGCGACCAAGTATGGAGAAACGAGATTAGATCAGGCCTTAACTAATTCAGACGCTGGTTTCTCTGCTGAAGCTGTTAATAGAGATGCTGACTTTCAGCATGATTTTTGTCTTGTCAGAAAGTATAATGAAGCGCCTCAGAAATGGGATCTTTTCAAAGCTCAACTCGTTTCTTTTTTTTTCCCAGTTTCATCACTGTGACCGTAGCTATACATTTGTCTGTTCTTTAAAGAAATGAATTACTCTTCATGTAAAATGCCCACTCCAATGCGTAGGACAGGCGGAGCAGGCAGGCTCTTCTCTTCCTCCATTTGGCATTCAAGGAGAGGTGAGGTGGCTGGTGTAGAACGTGCAGCTGCTCTGGATTGCTTTCATCAGAAATAGTAACTTTCTCCTCTGAAATGATTCCTTTCTGTGTCTTGCAAGTTTTAAATGAAAAAAAAAGTGTTTAAAAAGATGTTTTTTAAAAGAATCCAGAGCCTGGAATAGGTATGTAGAATGTGACTACAAAGCACTTTGTAGATAACTTACTTGTCAAGTGTCTGTAGTTCATTACTACTGATGCTGCATTTCTGACTGGTAAATGAAAGGCTTCAGCGCTTTGACTCAGTAAAGCTTTTAATCATATGGTTACGTTTGTCCCTGTTCAACAAAGCGTCTACAGAAACATTGAAACCTCACGGAGTGGTCTCTGGGCTGGTCATCTCCTTGTTGTGAGGGGTGCTGTGAGCCTTCCAGGCACAACCCGTGAATCCGTGGCCCACGTTTGTGCAAGCAGTGCCTTGGGAGGCGGTGAGGACCAAGCTGGTGCCTGCTGGGGTGGCTGCGTGTGCTTCCTGCGTTCAGGGACACATGTGGTGGAGCTGCATGAAGGCTGCCGTGCGGACGGACTTGTTCTTTCCTGCAGTTTTCAATTCAGTAATTATTTTCAAAACTGCAACCGCTGGAATATGCTGTGAGGCCGGAGTTGAATCCCAGGCTTTAATGCTTGTGATGTTCCTGTCTGGCTGGGTGCAGCACTCCTGGGTGACCCCCTCCCAGCTGTACCTGAGGGAGGACACCCCATGCCTCCTCCTCCCCGCCCAGCCAGCAAGAGTTCCCCCCCTACCTGGCAGTGCGCTTACCTCCTTCTCAAAGCACATAAACCCCAAAACGTTTTTCCCTAGTTGTGACTTCTGCGGGCGGCGCCTGTGCCGTTCGCCCTGCGGGCAGCGGGCGGTGCTGCTCTTCCAAGTAATCTCGCGCAGGCGGTGGTGGTGCTCGACCTTCGCTCATTCTCTCTTCACTCACTCGTTTTAATGGGGTTTTTTGAACTTTTTTTTTCAGATTGCTTTCTCCGGTTTTCTCGACCTAGAGCATAAGTCAGATAATTCAATTTTTTTTTGTTGTTATATTTTCAGAATCCTTTAATATAATCTTGTTGTCAGTATAAAATGAGAGAACACTGATGTGTGGGGAATAACGAACAATATATTAGAAATAGAAGCTGCGTTTATGCACATGACATCTTAATGTTGAACGTTTACCTTCTACAGTCTGAACATACGCAATATCCATTATTCCTCCCCAGTCACAGTTGTGAGAAGTCAGAAAATAAATTTTTGTTAAACTTGCGCATTTAAAACTGGTGAGTTTAGTGAAATAGATTTTGCTGTGCAGTATCATTTTATATACAGAGATTTCTAACTTCCAGTCCCTGAGTCACTACCATGTTTTAGTGAGCCTGTGGAATTCTTTCGTCTCTTTCAAGCACCGGTGTAACTGCCCTGCACTGTCTAGAGAAACTGAAAGGCCATGGAGGAGCTGATGTTTTAGAAAGCAGCTGTGTAATTAGCAGGAAAAAATCATTACTCTCAGGGAACGGAAATGAGAGAAAAGATGAATTTTTGATTTTTTTTTTTTTTTTTTTTTTTAATTTCAACCACTTGTGGTAACAGAGATGGCAATTGTACGATGTGATGACAAACTCTCGCAGCAGAAAAGAGGAAGGATGCCGTAAGACACGGACTAATCCAGTCTGCTACTGCAAGAAAGCTTTGGCCATTTTTTCTTATGGGCTTCTATTGTCTGAGGAATTGTACGCCTGAGTTCCTTCTGTCAGACCTAGCTGCTAATCAGCTAGAGCAGAGCTGCTGATCCGTGTCCTAGCATAACTTCTGGAGAGCTTTGGATGCACAGAGGAAAAGCATCTATCTCCTACCAGAAAGAACAGTAAAATAAACATCCTCAAGTTTTTTCTGCAGTTTCTTAGTGGGTGTTCTAGATTCAAGGGGTTAAGTGCTATGATATTCTGGGTATGCAAAAGTTTCAGCCCAGGCTCACAACAATATTATTTAGCATTTGTCTTCCATTGATATCTGTGGGAAATGGGCTCCTAAATTCTCCTGGAACTAGAGCATGTGCTAATAGAATTTCACCCACGGAACAGTCTAATAGTTTTAACTTTTTGGCTACTTCTAGCCTTAATTTCAATAGGAAGCAGTATTGTAGAACATGAGGTCCAAGTCTTGGTCGTTCTTTTACACGCATCTACGAAGCGTGTCATGACAGTGAGGTAACCTGAAGGAAGAAAAGAAAGCCAGCCTGTGTGGGTGGTTATTTCTACACACCTCGAAATAAATGTGCTTTCCTCTTACCCTTCCTGTTCTGAAAAACTCCTTCAGTAATAACAGGCTACAGGCTGCATATAGCGAGGCCTAAAAGGCACAATAGCATCTCTGAGATCTAGTGAAAACGTCATTAGAAGTCTTATTAGTTGCCAAGTATTCATCCCATCTTATATTCTTTCACACTGACTGCTTTGTCTTTGTATGCGGAAATACTAAATCAGTGAAATTACTCTGTAGGTGCCTTTAAAGCTTCATTAACTATGTTTTACCTTTTTTATCTGTGCTCGCCCTTCTAGCGTTTTATATTTACTTTCAAAAAACATTTACTTCCAAAAAACATGGATGGAGGAAATTAGAGTTTATGGATCCTGACTATGGTGGCACCACAAAGTGAGTATGAATACTAAAAAACCAAAACAAGTACATTAATTTTTAGTGTGTTTCAGCAATGGCAGCTTAGAAGTAGAACTGACTTTATGGTGTTGCCATCCACTGCTGCTAACAAATAAACTCAGTAAGCCAGCGTTTAATCACAGCTTACGCTTTTATTATATTCACCATCTCAATAGCACTGCTTGCGTTATATGCAGACCCATATGTAGACTTCACTTGAAACGGTCTCTCTCAGGTTGTTCCTTACTAGACACAGCCAAAATTTTCCTTAGCAATGATGTAGGCACAGTTGACATGACTTGTGAAGAGAAGAATGAGACCGGGTTTGGTGTCCTCCCCCTTTTCCTCCTGGTTTATGTTAAGATTTTTAAGTGTTTAATGGATCTTGTTATCTTCAGGTAATCTAACTCGCTGCTTCATGAAGAGCATGTGATATGCAGTGATTCTCCCGTACAGCTGGGTATAAAGCGTCTGTTAACCTTAAGGATATAATATAACAGCCACCTTGTAATGCCATTTGCAGTGAGTAAAAATATACTGACATCCATCAAAGACATCCTCTGGCTAAAGGAAACAAAACCCAGTCAAAATGATGGCTTAATTATTTAACCTGTTTTACCTTGACTCAGAAACCGCTGTGTCACCTTCATTCAAACCTGATGTATCTTAATCTGTATTTATTTGGAGTCTTTCTCTCTGTCTGATCTACCTTACCAGGCTCTTCTGTTGCAGAGTTGGATCCAAGCAGCCCTCCCAGTATGTGTGATTCAAGATAACGCTGCATTTAGACAAAAGATAACCCGTCACAGTTTGCTTCAGTCCGGGGGCAGGTAGAGCCCTGATGCTACTGTGGCGTATAAGCTATATATGCTGCTCAGAGACCGAAAGGACACAGGGACTGCCACTGAGAAGAAAAATGAGGAGGGATGAGAAGACTGCCAGCTGATAAACGACCAGGAGAAGAGGAAGAGGCACTATTTACTGCCAGACGCCCCCAGCAACATTGCTGGGTAGTAAGTTTAGAAACAAAATGAAAGGAAAAAAATTTCACATGACATGATTAAATCAAGGAACTTGGTGTTACATGGTACTCTGGAGACCATGGCTATAAACGACACTTATAACATAAAAAGATGAGTTTGTGCGGATAGGTCCGTTGGTAGGTTTTAAACCAGATACAGTGTCTACCTCACACTGTTCCCAGCTGCTTTTTCTGGGAGGGAGCCCTGCACTTGTTCTGTTTCTGATGCTCTTTCATGACCGTTGCTGCTGGCAACCAGTTGCTGGATTAAATGGCCCATCCTCTGACCCAGGTGGCCACTTTTATTTTTTCCCCCCCCTGAACTCCTTGGCTAGCAGTCTGTCTTCCCCACGGTTGCCTGCTAAGTCACATGTTAAACAAGCAAAATATTCCCATAAGACTTTCTCTACACAAGCAAGCGTTGCATTTGTCAGGAGGTTGTTAATTAATGGCCTCTTGAGAGTGACCTTGATGAATGCCTAGATGAGCTGAAGTGATTCAGTGGAGACCACCGTCTGTCAGGAGTGCTGTAGATGTGGCCGGTCCTGCCTTGGGGAGGGCAGAAGACAGGGCAGTGTTTCTCAACCTATTTTAATTGAAGACTCACCTAAACCTATTTGGAAAAAAAAAAAGGAAAAAATCAATGAAAATAAAGGACAGCTTTGAACATGCGCCTCTTTCTCCTCCCTGACCCCCTCCCATTTTATTCCTTTGCGTGGGGGTGTATGTGTGCGTAGATGAATGAGACCTTTCTAATAAGTGTTTGCAGTGGTTTGTGGGGATGTATGGTGTTGTCTGCAAAATAGCACTGGCTGCTCAAGGGGCCTTCCTCTTCTGTGGTGTGAAGGGGGAGAAAAAAAGATCCAGTGGCCCATCTTTTGGAGTGTAAAGATGGTGGTGGGAGGTACGTGCATGTGTCAGTCTCACGTGAGCATCTCCGGTGTTTGGACACTGGCTCCTAACCCTTCAGTCCATCTTTCCCCAAGCTCACTTGCAGGGCTGAATGCAGCATTGTAGTTTTCTTACTGTTCACAAAATGCACCAATTGTAGTCTCACTACTAGTTTGTTCAAAACCATACTGAACTAAAAGAGGTAAGTAATGTGACTGCCTTCTCTGTTATTTCCTTTCTGGACACAGCAGGAAACACCTGAGTTCTGAAGGAGTTTTGTTTTAAGCAGACTTCTGCCAGTTGCTAGTCTCAGAAACAATGGACCGGGGAGTGTATCCCACCCCACTGTACTCTCATCCAGCGCCTGCGCTTGTCTGGAGCAATGCCAAATGCTGATGGACAGTAAAGATCTGACATAACAGAAGCAGGTCTGTTTGGTTCTTGTTCTTGTTTACACGTTTCAGAATGCCCACAGCTCTCAGTGCAGGACACTGAACTTGCCCAGTGTCTAATGGACGGGCTTATAACAACCACCCCAGGGTATATAAATGAACAGACTAAATTCGACTTACAACTGCCAATGGGAGCAGCCACATTTATTTTTGACCACTCACACACTAAAAGCTGTAACTGTTCCTGTCCAGCTGCATTCCTGTCTTTCTCCACGGGCTGATTGCTCAAGGACATATTTCCTACTGAAGGCCTGACAATGGAACAGTTTGGTTTTTGAACTCTCTTCTTTGAGTTGGTCAACTCAGCTCCCCCAGTAACAGCGAGGTTAAGGTCAAATAGTCAGCAGCATAGAGCTTTCAAAGCCTCCTGACTTCTTATTTTTAAAGTAAGAACATTAAACTGATAGATATGAGAGTTGTAGTGTAAGAGGAGTAATATTCACGTAGACAGAAGTGTCTTCTTTCAGCATTGGTTGATTTGGCTTTAGGGTATTTGTCATAGTCAGTATTGATAGCACCTAAAGTTATCATTACAGCAGATTGGTTTAATGCAGTCCAGTTTATACTTGACCATACCAAAGTATGCTTTTTTTGTTTTGATCACATTGTAACCACTGTTTTGAACATACAATCTACATTTTCGGTCTTAAATAGTAAATGCTTAGAAAGGACAGAGACATAATTGTGTTGTAGATCCCAGTTTTTCTCTGCTGGAGTAATAAAAGCTCCTGGCAGTGATTGTCCTCCAGTTGCAGGGTTCTGCTCCCTAAAATTTTGCTTTTGCTGGATAAAACCCACTCCCTGGAGCAAGGGGTTTTGCTGTATGACATGATCAAGCTCAACAGATGTCTATTTCCCCAACAAGGTTCTGCTGACTGAGACTCCCCTGGTATCTCTTGGTGGATGTTTTGAAGGCTGTTTCTGTTCCCAGTGGTGGGAAAGCAGTCTTTTCAAAAGGCAGGATCTGTTGCTGTTTGGAAGGTCTTTTGTTCTTTGCTCCTCTGAAAATAGCAAAGTCTAAGTAAACCTTGTCTGCAGATTCAAAATTAACCTTTGTTCACAAAAGGACCTCTGAGCATGGTTAACTGCGCGTCTCTTTCACCTAAAATTTGCTGGAAGATTGTGAGGTCTTGTATATGAAAAGAATGTCAGTTGCAATACTGTCAGTGCTCGGTCGGCTACTAGTGAGAAGTTGAATGAGCAGAGCAACACATAGCAAAGGATTATCCCTCTCTAAATTCTGGAGGTATGATTTGACGTTGGCCTTAGATCAGAGGAATTAGGGTATTCTGGGTATTATGCCCTGAAGTTATCCTGGGAAACACTGACTTGGTGACATTTCATTCCTTCCCTGCTGTCTCTGCTCCAAGGAGGGATGTGATCATTTGTTGCTGGCTTGCGCAGAGACCTGGGGTACGGATGAGGAGAGGTAGTTTTGATTCCATAAACATGCTGTCAGTCCTGGAGAAAGCAGTGTGGCAACCTGGTTACAGGGAGAGCACTGTGATTAGGATTAAATAGTGTCAAGTCACAACCACTAAAAGCTGTAATGTGGGCAAGTTTCATGAGAATGGGGTGATGGGAACAAATCAAGACTTCCTGGCACTTTAAGAGCATTTTTCGATTGCCTCTTATTTTCGTTTGATCCTCAGATAATGAAAACCTTGCAGAACACCACAGCTGGCCTGGAAAAATTGCTTTCGGTGTCAGACTGAGCGAGCTTACTTTTTTACTCATCTCTTTCTAGCAAGAGTTACACTAACAGAGTGTATGTTACAGAAACTCATGGAAGGGAACAGAGAGAAATAACATTCATTCTGAATGGTCAATCATTCAGAAAAGTACCAGTTTACTGTTGTGGTTCAGTACTTACAAAACGGAACCGAATGCAGTACTTTGGGAGAGGAGTACGTAGGTAGCCTAAGCAGCACAGGTGCAAGTCATTATTTCCTGTTGCCCTGGCCAGGGTTCTGTGGCTGTCCCGTGAGCTTGCTCCTTCAGAAACCAAAATGATTGGAAAGAGGGATTGGTGCTAAAAGTCTGGGGGATGTTTGTATGAAAATTGTGACTTTTAGTGCAAGAAGAAAAATAGTTGATGTAAATGAGACATGATTATACCTAAATCTCAGGCTGACTTTGGATTTTGGAATCAAAGTAGGTAATGATTTTAAGAATCAGTGAAATAAAGGAGTGACTGGGATCCTGGTAGGTTTGAAAGAATAATAACTGTGTGTTTGAACTGCAGCCGGATCCTGTGCTGATGCGCTCCTGTGTTTCTTGGTGGAAAACCCAGGGACAATCCCTGCCATTATCCTGCAGTGGACTGATGTTATTGTGAGAGTCGTCTTAAATCTTCTGTATTTCCTTCTGAAGGTGTGGCTACCGGAATCTTCATCCTTGCCTCCAAATTTGTGCTTTCTCTGTTCCTCGTTGGGGTTTGGCATTGATTGTGTTTAATGAGAAGAAACACACAATTGTTTGAACAGGTACACTGTAAAGGAGGAGGGAAGACAACATTTTACTGGTAACGTTATGTATAATTAACAGAACTTTTAATTTAATAGCTGTAGTCTTAATTGCTTTATAGAGATGCACTGGCAACTGAAGGGAACCTTTAAGTTACAGATAGTCCAGAAAATGTCAGTCGAACAATGCAGTCGGGCAGATGCAGAAAAAAATGTAAATCCTGAAAATCTACAATGAAGCTGCTTAAATGCTTAATATCTAGTTTTGGGCATGCCCAGAAATGCACCACTCCTGTCCTAGCTCAGTCAGCTCTCCCGCTGAAACCCAAATGGAATTTGCAACAAAGATGTTTAGATATTTCTTTATCCATCTGCGTAACCCATGAGAGAGCCTTTCCCAAATGAAAATTGAATTTTGTCATTTTTGTAGTTGCGAAAATGGCAGCAAAAGCCTAAGTATCTTGTCCAGGTTCACGACAGCAAGTCAGTTATGGTTTCCCCCTTTCTGGCATCACAGTTACTAAACCAACAAAATTCTTAGAATGCCAGAAAAACGTTAATTGGCTCATGGGGTGGCAGTATTGTATGTGAATGGCTAATGGTCGTATGTCACATGGGAACTCTGCTTGGAAGTAAGGAAGATGTAAAGTTTTGTCATCTTGTCCATCACTTTGCTGGCAATACTGTTATGCATAGATGACAGAGAACTACTGAGCTGGAAAATATACTGAATTGATACTTTTTCTGCATGAAGTCTTATTCAGCTGTTGACTCACTTTTGGCATCGGTTCATCTGACTTTATTATGATATCTAATTTAGTTCCTTCTATGTAATATACTTAATAGAGCTTGATAAAGCTAAATGGATAGTCTACTTTATGGATCTCTGCTGTGTGCAACTGGAGAGACATCTTAGCTAAGCGTTGAATAAACTCATAAATCCCCCAACAGCAAATTCTGTAAATGCTTATCTTTTGTCATGTTTTTCCCAGCAGAGGGGGGTCTTGAAAATAGGGTGTAAGGACAGATTTTCCTTAGAAAATTACTGATTGGTAAAAGTCACTCTGTGCTAAATGTGGAAAAATAGCAGAGAGGCAGAGAAGAGCTCTTTCTCTTTCTGTGTCTGACGGGCACCTGCATCGTTGGAGTCAGTATCACTGCCCGCACAGAGGATAAAAGTTCTTGGTTTTCATGTTAATGGTGAGGTCTGAAGCTGTGAAGACCGATGGAGGTGCCCTAAGAAGAAATCATGCACCTTAAGTTACTCAGGCTTCAGAACTTGCCAGAATGTCTTACAGGAGATTTCAGTAGCACATCAATATATAGAAATCAGACCTTAACAGAGTACTGTAGGTGTTACACAGGCACTGTACAATTTCGGGTGCGGACTGCGATAGAGCACATCTAACAAGATGATACAACCTGTTAATGACATGAACGTTACTGAGAACTTGAGGTCACATGGGATAAATGTGTGACTTCTAACATGCTTGAATAAGCTATTTCAGTAAAATCTTTTTGCAAGCTGTCTTAGAATTACTCCTTCCTTAGATACCGTTGCCATTTGGGCACAAATTTTGTTACAAAATTAAAACTCTCTGCTGCTTTCCTTCCACTTTCTCTGGGCTGGAGGAGCAGGGTAGTGGTGTCTCCTGCCCTGGGGCTCTGGGGTGGGTGGTGGTGCCTCCAGGGCGTCAGCCCTGTGTTTTACTTTACTTACTGGAAGTTCAGGGACAGTGCTTTTTGCCTCATGTAGTTGTTGGCATCAGAGCACTGAACAGCCAGACAAAATGATCGCAAATGTGATGATGACTTTTAAAATCTGTGAGAATCTGTGGCTGTGTATACAACAGCAACTTCCTCAGAGAAATTGAGAGCAGAAATTTAGCCTGCAGCAACTGCAGTTCCTCATGACTTCACTATGATTGGGGTCCCTCGGGCAAATTCACATTTAAATAACCACATGAAATACAAATGTGACTTTGCTTGAAAAGATAAATGCAGATAATCAATAAGGCCCTTCCTGGCTGATGGCTGAATTCAATTTCTTTGCTGTCATTTCTAGTATGCAGTTACAATTTATATATTAATGAGATTTTAAGCTGTAACACAACATTCTTATTCAAATATATGACTATTTCCAGGACCTGCAGAGAAGAAAGGGGGAGGGAAATGAGAGAAGAGATGGGAAGTCATGAAAACAGTGAAAGAAAAGAGGAGACCTAGAACATGTTAACTTCTGTATTGAGTTGGCAGTCCTGTATCAAGGAGTATGAGGCACATCTCTTACCAGGGGGAGCGTGACTGCTTTGTCATCAGGTGCCTCCAGGTTAATGAGCCTGACAACCGTACCCTGAAGCCACAAAAATGAGGTAGGAGCACAGAATACACTGCAGCATGTCCCGAAGCGGCTGTAAGGAGAGGAGTAGGCAGCATGAGGACCTGGTGCTGGTAAATCTGACACGTGTGAGAAGGGTACGTGCAGCAATCTCTGACTCGGTTTACGCAGCAGAGGGAACTAAGCGAGAAAGGTGGCACCCTTGGCAGGCTATTGAGCAGCCAGGAGGAGGGAAGGGTCAAGGGTCTCACCCTCAAATGTATTTCCAATGTCAGCATTGAACAAGACAGCCATGTTGAGAGTGTTTCTGGGCAGAGGGTACAAAAAAGTTAATGCGTGCATTTACTTGATGGTCTGAAAAAATGTGGTTGAATAATGAATCAAAATTGTCTGTTTTGTTTTGGTGATTGTAATGTGTATTCCACTCTAGTAATCTTTGTGAGTTCCCATGAAATACATAAGGCTGTATGGTGGTACCACAAGAGGCTTATGTTCTTTAGCTTACAACTTCCTGGAACTTTGAAAAAGAAATAATTTAATGGGTGACAGATCTTTAGCCTGCTCTGTGAAACTCAGCTCAATAAATCAGTACAGAGAAAAATGTGAGGGAGACTTCAGTGAAGATTAAGGAAATGTGGTATTGCTTTGAATAAAAAATATTAGGAGGTATTGGTTTTTCTGGATTGTTATATAAAAACAGCTGAAACACTCAGAAAATGAAATGCTAGCATGCTGGTACAATGCATTATAAGCAAGATTAAATTAAAATTTGTGATTAAATTTGCATAAATTAATACAATATGTATTAAGAAAGCTCTCGGAAATCAAGGACTGAAATTTTCCTTCATAATGTAAAATAAAACCCCAAAACACAGAACATGGTACCCTTGGGCTATTTAATTTCTTCTGTATATGAAGGTTTGGGAAAAGACCTTTTTTTCTTGCAATTTTTTAGTCTGTCTTAATTTATATTCCTTCAATAAAGGTTTGGGGTTGGTTTTTTGTTGTTTTTTTTTTTAGGGGGAGTGGGGGTGTTGAGGGGTGTTTGGTTTTTGTTTTTTTCTTTCCAGAGTTTAGATGAGGCAAATAGAAGTCTCATGGAAATAAAAACAAAAGGCTGAGAGAGATTTGTTGCTGGCTGAAATTAGTCTGAACCAGAATTTAGCTGGTGAATTAGTCGTTCAGTAGACCACAGCGAATTAGTTTGTTAGTTTGGATATCTGAACAGACAATTCTTAGAATTCTTGGCCTGATTTTATGGTAAACTTATGCAGAGTTAATTAATTGTTATTGTTTATTGAAGAGTGAGCTCATGATCTCTGCAACAGAAGGCTTGAAGCAATGGTAAAAACTTGCACTAATGGCATAAATGCAAAATGACTTTATGATCTGTAGCAGAGTTATTGAATGCCAGCTGATTCACAAGGCTACAATTTAAGAATCCAAAAGGCTGAAAAAGGAATAATTAAACAGAAAAGCTATGAGAAAATGCATGTAAAATTGCTTGAGTCATGTCTTGCCACTAAAGGCAGGCTGATTTGAATCTTGGAGCTAATTGGCACTCAAGAGCTGTGCTCCCTGCAGGGTACCTCAATGGCGTTATGCTGTGTCGAGTAGTCACCGCAACAACAGATCAGTGGGTAAATCTGAAGTCTTATTTGACAGAGGTCTGTAGCTATGCCTTTGCTACGCACGAAGGATGAGTTCCTGTGTTAAACAGTGAAATCTATTGATTCACTTAATGGATCTGATGAGTTTGCGCTAAGTTCACAAAGAAACCCAAGTGATGAGGATGGTATTCAAATCTGCAAGACTCCTATGCAGCTAGACGTGGGGAAGGTCAGCGTGTGCTCCTCAGTGACAGCATGCTGAGCAGGAGCTGGCTAACTGGTGCTAGGGAATCCCAGAGAGAGGGGTGTATCTGAAACCCTGCAGCATTAAGAGTCTTTGACCGCTGAATCTGGACTGGAGCCCAATGCCTTTTGGAGAAAAGATTGAAATGTTTAACTTGGAGCCTCTCTTCCAAGTGAGGACTCGAGTCACTGTTTTGTTGAAAACCAGACGAATCCTGGTTTTAAAGAAGATAGCACATTTCTATGACCTTGAAGTAGTTAAAATCTTGTGCAGCAGAGGGAAAAACTTTACTCAATTTCTTTGTGCAGCTGTATTTGTGTTTGTAACGTCTGAACCCAAAAGCATCTCTCTTCTCAACAGCAGTGAAATGGATCTCACTCTTTGATTTATATGAGACTTTTGTTTACTGTGGAAAGCTATATGTAGAAGCGGAAAATGGCTTCCTGCAGGTAAACTGGGGCTAATAGCTTCCTAGAGCTTTTGCATTTTGCCAGTATATTCTGTAAAATATTGTTTGTTGGATACAACACGAGAAGCACTTTAGATTTCTTGAGCTTTAAAAGGAAAGGCACAGTAAATGCCTCTTGTCTGTGTTCCTTGATTCTATATATGCTCTGCTTCTGATCCGCTTTTCAATTACTTTTTCAGTGATTTGGATAGTGGACCCCTATTCAATGAATTAGCTTCTCAGGAAGCAGCAGGAACCTTGAAGACTTTCTCTTAAATGTCTTGTTTAAAATACCATTTCTATCTGCAATATGGACCACACAAAAAATCAGCAAAAGCTACATACTAGCCTAGCATACAGTCTGGGCCGATGTAACCCTCCTCAGAGACAAGGGACCTGTCCTGCTGAGAGCTTGTATGTATATCACACTGCTATTGTTTTTTCTTATTCTACTGAGCAAGACTCTTTCTGAAGTTTTTTTTTCCTGTTTTATAAAATATTAGGCATTTACCAAGACATAGGAAGACATAAGGGAAGCTGACATATGAGAAGACAAAGCAGCAGATATGCATGGACTAAATCCACGTTCTCCTGCCCATTTTTTTTTTCTCTTGGACCCCTTTGACGGCTCTCAGGTACATTTTTATCCTCTTTGTCTTACATCTTGCCTCAGTGTTGCAGCCAACCTGCTCTGCCCGTCCTTTTATGCCTGTTTTTCATGCAGGATGAAGCCCTTAGACAGGGGATGTTTCCTGTTTACAACAGGAATGTTGTAAAATGTTTAATGGTGGAGCCCCAGCGATACCACCCCACATACAGCATGGCATTTCAGGGCACAGCAGGGTTTGGCATGTAGTCAGCTGTCCCTGGTGTTTGCAGTGGCTGCAGGTGCCATCTGCACAGTGGAGAAGAGACGGCACATTACCTTCCCGTTTCAAAGAGAATCTCTTGCTCTGCCCACTTATTCACTGCCCTAAGTCTTCATGCAGCAGTTGTGGATTCATTGCTTTTTTTCATTTGCTCTTTTCAACTGGATCTCAACAAAATTCTGCTCTGCAGAGTTTCCAGCCTTCCCCTTCACTGTCCATCCTATCTGTAGGTACATGGCTTAATTCTTAAAGATCTAATACACTCTTCCTTTCCCGGCTGCCCAATTCCCCTGTGGGAAGAATGACTCAGACACCATGGGCCATTTGCTG
This sequence comes from Pluvialis apricaria, assembly GCA_017639485.1. NCBI lineage: Eukaryota > Metazoa > Chordata > Aves > Charadriiformes > Charadriidae > Pluvialis > Pluvialis apricaria. The sequence continues at coordinate 78,327,219 of CM030010.1, forward strand.
ATCAGCTGAATTTCAATGTCTCCTATATGGAGGGAAGATTAATTTTCATCCCTCTATTGCACGCTTCTTGCACTGTCCTCTGAATCGCCTACTACTCATTTGGTAAGACAAAATAGACACAAAGAACAAGGTATTCCATAAACAGTAGACTGAAGTCACGTTTCCTGTGAACTTGTACTGTTGTCCCCAGAACAAACTCTAGCTTTTCATATTCCTGATGGCTGCACCACTAGTTCAACAATATCTTATGTTGTCCTTCATGCTCTCCTGGTACCTCTGCTGTCTTCCATCTGCTAGCTGGGCAAGGGGCATCATGTGCTGTGGTTGCTTCCAACTGTGTGACTGCTCAGCGTGTATGAATGTTATATATGCTTTGAAACATTTAGGAATATGATTAGCTTTGAGACCTCTATCAAATCTATGTGATGTTGGCTCAGTTCTTTCAAAAGTTATGGCAGGTTTGGGAGAAGGTGGCAAGGAACAATAGACAAACAAATGACATTGCGTTGCATGGTTAATGCCTCATTTCCACAGGGCTAGCAATAAAACTGCTTCTGGTATATATCTACAAAGATTTGTAGGCACACAAGCTTACAATATTTACCTGGTCTTTGATCTTGCATTAAATTTACATTGAAAGGGAGCTTTGGAGGCCATATAGTCCAACCCAGGACTAGCTTTAAAGTTAGCTCAGGTTGTTCAGGGACCTGTCCAGCTGAGTTTTGAATATCTCCAAGAACATCCTACAGCTTTGCTGAACAGTCTGTTCCAGTGCTTAGCTGCTGTTGCTGTAAATATTTTTTTCTTATGGCTAGTCAGAATTTTCCTTGCTGCAGCTTGTGCCCATTTGTGTTAATCTCTGCTTTTAAATCTCTTTTACTCCAAAAATCAGTGATTACTGTGTGAAGAGTAGTGAGAGGAAGAGCTTTACGCCAAGACTGAGGTAGGGGAGGAGATACTGAAGTGCTCCCAGGCCAGTGGCAGAAGGGAGCTGGAACCCTCCTCTTGTCACCCCTCTGGGTGCAGTGTGTTTCCCTTAGGAAAGGGGGAGGAAATTCTGCTGGAGAGGAAAGGAAAGAGTAGGAGTTGAAAAAGATGGAAAGAGAAAGTTGTTAGCAAAAGCAGAAATGATTAAAGGATGAAAGAATGGGAACAGGGTTCTACAAAGCACAAAGAGAGTGGAGAAAGGAAGACAGAGGGGGAGAGAAAACCACTAAATAAAAAGCATGCAAGAAACAGTTGAAGAGCAGGAGAGCAAACTGTAACTTTGGATTCTTTATTATGCTACTACAAATAAAAATGTAAAAACATTTTATTGGCTCTGAGCAAATGCTATAAAAAAATGGCTTGTTTCTAGTGAAAAGCAAAACAATTAAAGTTTTGCTTAAAAAATGAGTAAGTAGATAGATTTGATTAAGGAAACAGAAATCCATACAATATAAGTAGGAAATGCGGTTGTAAAACTGGGGTGAGGTCTGTAAGGTATCATCCTGTGCTCGTGTTTGCACACTCTGTCTCTCACGCTCTCATCTTGGGCCCTTTGGGTTGGGTTATGATGCCATAGTCTTTACATAAGTCGCTTTAAATGATAGCTTTGAGTTGTCTTTAAGGCATTTTTGACTCCATGCTTTCTGAAATGGAATGAATTCTGGCAAAAGTTTAAAAGAATCAGACTAGGTAATTCCAGATTTTGAAACAGCGAAAACAATACTAAAGGAAAAGGAATCAATCAGTCCCATTTTCCCAATCTCCTTCCTGCTGTTGTGTGGGGACCTAATTCAGGATTTTATATATGAGCTTGCAACTGCTTAGAGGAAGAAAAAGTAGTTCATACTTTTCACTTGTATAAATTAATGCTGGCTTTCTTAGCTGTCACAATTTTATGGATGCCACATAAAGCTGTGAGTAATATTGTAATAATGGCACGGTAGGAGAAAGTGGTGAGAAGTATGGTGGTGACAATTTCATGCATATTCTGAAAATAATCTTACTGTAAGAAGGGAAGAAGCTGCTTTTTGACCCCCACATCAGTGTCTGATGTCTTCAAAAAGGTTTGGCTGAGTCTTTGTTTCTCTTTGTGTGAACAAAGGTGTCAACTGCAAAAAATGTCAATAAGTTCATTCTGTTGCCTTATATTGGCTGACTATAAGCCAAGCTTCAGTAAGCATTATTAATGAGCAGAGAGAAATGACTTTCTGCTTGGTGTGTATCCAAAGCAGATTGCAAATAACGATTAACATTTTATTTTATTTTCTCCACTTGAATTTAATTAAATAAATTTTCACAAATTCGTGCAGATTCCTATAATGAAACCGAACACAAATGATGCAAATTCTTACTCATCATAATACAGGATGCTAATCTGGATGGTGAATGTACAAAGGGAAGCAACCAACATATGGCTCTAAATGATAGACACTGTACCCTAAAAATAAATTGCAAAATACCTGATGACCAGCAGGACTATTATATTTTTTTTTTTAACTCAAGGAAATTTCTTGAGCTGTCCTTTTGAACCTGACTGTACCAAGCAAGTTCCTACGAGAGCTGCAAAAGAGCTACTCGCTGTTTTTCTTTTCTGTAGGTGCCCCCCAACTCTGTGTTATGCCATGCATAGCTCTCTTCTTGTTGGCATGCTGGTGGCAATTCCTGCCTGAGCTTTAATGAATAATCCAAAATTAAATTTCAGATAAAGAAATCTGTTTCTTCAGGCTGTGGGTAAAGGCAGCTGTTATGGTGGTTCATTTTAGGCAGTTTACTTTGGAATTTGCTGGCTGGCATAGAACAGGCATAAAAGGATGAGGACGGAAGAGGTCTTGGGGAATCTGCAGGGTTTAATGTTGGTGCTCTGAAAGGATGTCATGCAAACTCCCAACATTGCACAGAGCGATGAGCAGCCTGGCCAGCTAGCTGTTTCCTTACATCTGCTGTGAAAAGTGCAGACTTTCCCTTGTGCTCCTCTCCCTTGTGCAGGCTTTGTGTAGAAGCTGTTTCATTTTTTCACAAAAATAACATTGACTTAAGTCCTGCACTTCTGATTATATGCATTTCTTTGGTTCTTAATCAGGAAAACCTTCTATACGTGGGTTTTTGTTTACCCTGGCATTTATATTCTGGTGCATAATTTGGCATTTATATTCTGGTGCATAATTTTAAGGAAAGATGATCTGAACTTGTTTATTGAAGTAAAGCAATTTTCTGGAGAGCACATTCTGTTACACTTGCTAGCTTACTGAAAATGTCATCCCAGCTGGTGTGAAAGCATTGTGGCTTCAACATCCTCTTGCTATTTTAGATGCTTGCGGTATCCTGTACCTTTCTAATATGAAGAGACTATCGGATCCGGGGCAGGTCTCTGGTTTTCATATGGCTTAAAATAAGACTGCAATAAATTATTTAATGGCTGGATTATTGGTGTTTTTGTGTGCTGAACTTGTTTTTTGTTTGTTTGTTAAAGTGAGGATATTTCCAGAGACTTTAGAAAAGCTGTGATCAAATATTCAAAGACCACTGGTTTGCCAGCACTACAGAAGGAAAGGAGAACAGCTCTGCTGTTTACAATTAGCCCCTGGAGTTTGTATCTGAGCGCTCCTGAGCTTGTTCTGTAATTCAATAAATAACTTAGATGTTTCAATTACCTCCAGTAATATTCGGAGTAAAATTATGTCTCTAAAGGCGAGCAGGATATTGGAAACAGACAGACATCCACAGGTGGGAACTGTCGATTTATGAAAGGACAAATGTTGCCAGCATGCTGTGTTCAGCGAGGTGGGCTTCAGGAGCCTGAGCTTCCCTACAGGTAATACCTGGGGTCTGGCAAAACGGCCCGGTTAGCCCTGATCTGCCCCTGGGGCCGCTGGCTGTAATGCTGCCTGCATTAGCCTGCACGGTCTCTATTTAATCTTGGAGGGACTGAGGGACCAGGGGAAAGTGACTGTTGTAGAGAAAGGGGGTATTTGAAGGTACTAAGAGCAAGTAAAGGTTTGAATGAAAGCCGTCAAAATTTAAGAAATTATTTGTACTAGAAATTGGATTGTACTACAGAGGTCTAGTATAGCAATTCTCAAATACTGTCTACCTTGGAGAAAGCAATGCAGACCAGTAGCAATGAAATAATGTACTGTGAAGAACTGTCATCACTATATACATTTTGGGGGATCATATCCTGGCTGAGATCCCTTTCCCAATGAGACCAGTATGGTGGGGATTCATGGTCTAATGAGAACAGTCACAGGGTTACTTACAAGATTGCTTGATTGAAAACACTCCAAGAATAAAACTTTGCAAAACAGGATGAAACTTGGGCTCTTGAGATATCAACCTAGTGGAAAGTCTGAACGCTGGAATATTTTGAGTGTTCATTAAAGACACTGGCAGTGAAGCATGGAATTAGAGGCCAAACTTCAGGCTCATGTATATAAATTCTTATGCCTTCAAGAAACAGTTATAAGGTAGAAAAAACAGGCATCAACGTTATTGCTTAAACATCTTTCCAGGATTTTTTCAAACTATTTTCCCCAAAACATCTGTCAGCAACATTCAAAATCCTAATGATTGTGCAAATCACTCATCCCCTGGGTGTCATTTAAGCTGTAGACATTTTACATAGTAAACAAGGTTTTTGCCTTACCCTGTGGCTCTAATTATCTGCTGTGATGCATAATGTAGCAAAACTGCTTTGGTGAATAGCAGTGTTTCCATTTTGTACCGGCTCACATCGGAATGGCACTGGGTTGGGTTTTTTCCTAAGTTTTCTGTTTGCAACAAGATTTAAGTAGCATGACTTCTCCCTGAATAGCGTATGAATTGCTGGCCTAGAAGAAAGAATTTTGTTGCTGTCGAGTTGTTTACTAAGAATTTGCTGAAGTTAAAGACAAACGGCATAAAACTGAGAAAACTCACATGAATTCACAAAGATGGCTTTTAGTAGCCTGGGTATTGGAATTGGAAATTGAAGGGCTAATTACATGCACTTTGATAAGAATCGTAAAGAAATACTGTAAAATGTTCTAAATTAATGTTTTATAATTTTTTTTTTTTTTAAAGGACACAGAAACACTCATTCTCTATTCAATTATATGTTTTGGGAGTGTGGTTTTACATTTCTCTAATATGCAGATGCTCAAAATATGTTTATGGGTCTGATTCCTATGTTTTCTTAGTGAGAGGTGGGATTTCTCTCCTGCTTGAAATGAACATGTGACACTAAAGCTATATCCAGCGACATCATATTAAGGCATGCCTACAAACGAAAAGACAGGTATGTTAATCTGTCTTTAATGATTTTAATTTTGCTTGCAAAGCAGTAATGGTAATGAAGATGTCACATTACAGATCTCCATGCACAGTAGCAACCAGAATATGGATGCAAATCCAGATGTAGCTTTACAATCTGCATCCCTCTCTCCTCTCTGCCTGTGAAGATTTAAACTAACTTTGCATAAATGGGGTCTTGGTAACTTGTCGCCATCCAAAACAGCTGTCTGCTCTGAAATTACCTGGTAGGGCCAAAGGGGTAAGAAGGACCGGGGCAGAAGGGCTCTGCAGCAGGAGCCAAGAGATCTCTGCTTCTCAAGTGGCAGTGCAGCCTCAAGAATTACAAGCTGCTGCAGAAAACCCAGCTTTTCTCACTTCCTGTGTCCTGCTGTACTGTGGTAATTGCTTCTAGGCACACTGCTGTACAGTGCTGGCACGCCGGCACGTGCTCTAGGTCTGCACTTCTGCACCTGTGATGAGATGTCGAGCCTTTCAGGTAGACTTACCTAGATCTTTTCCTTAATGACAACAAATTGAAAAGAGGGTTTTATATTTAAAAGTCAGCATTTATTTCCATGTAAACAAGAACCATTAACATTTTAAAGTAAAACCAGAAAAAAGTTCAAGGGCAGGTAAAACAGAATAAAGCAGGAGTTGTAATGCTGTCTTCCCTGTGTCCTAACACAGTGGGTTCTTCTGCATTTGTTCTGAGCCATTTTTGCTGACAAACCCCACAGAGTCCCTTTCAGCTCCCTATAAATCTCTGTCTGTCCCTCCAGACACCCAATTCTGTGCGTGCTTTTCTGTTTCCCAGGCTCCCCTTGTGCTGCTGGCTGGAGTTCAGTCTCTTTCCCAGTCTATACAGCCCTGGTCTTTAAAAACTTTTCCCTCTAGTGCTTGCCCAGACGCTGCCAAAACCGATGTGTAATCTCAGTTCCTTCTGGAGGCTCCGCAGCATCAGCCAAGACTGGGCAAAGAGCTACTTTTTTTTGCTGCCCAGCGACAGTCTGTAAAAGGAACATAGTTCTGTGACTTAAACCAAACGAATTGAACAGACACTTTCTACCATAGCATGTGACTCTTCTTCTAGAATGCATTTTACGTTTCCTTGAATCGCATCTCATAGGCTGCAAATCTCACCCCATTTTCAACAGAAAACCAGTTCTGCTTTTAATTAGGCTGGTAGCGTCCTGCTGGTAGCGTGATGGAGAACAGACTGTCATATGTGACTGACACGAAGGTCATGGGCTCTACATGACTGGAGCTTTTTAAAGAATAGGTTAGAATGTATCAGAAATGAGAAATGTTAGCTGGTCCTGCCCTGAAGCTGGCGAATGGACTAGCTGGCTTCATGCACTCTTTTCCAGGATTATTTTCATAATCTCTGAATTCAGTGATTGCAATAAATGACTGATGCATTCATGCATAACAATCAATGTGTCCCAAAAGCAAATAAACTGCGTAACACATAGAAGAAAGTTAAAAGTATAAACAAGCTTACTTCCCCCACTGTTGCCGTGCTGCAGGGAGGCTGGTTTTTTTTTGCTTTTCTTTTTGTATGTCTAAAGGCATTTCATCATGTTTAGCAATTACTTCAGACTCCCAGCTGTCACAGGGGGCTGGAGGGAGAATTGAGCTTACTCTCCTTAGCTGCTCTGCTCGTTCAAGAAAATATCTATGATTTTCAGACTGGATAAGTGCAGGCTCCTCAAGACCTCCAAGGCTTTCGGAATTCAGATGGAGGGATTTTCTTTAGTGAAAAGAAATAATGGAGTACTTTGTAGACTAGTGAGCAGCTTGCTGCTGTGTCAGGGGGTCCGAGCACCGATACTGAAAGGCACCATGTCCTGTTTCCCTGGACAGGGTAAGGGCTGTTTGCAGCCAACATGCAGAAAGGGCACATCACACCGTAAGCACGCATGGCAGCAGTAGGATCGTAAAACTGTGGTACTGGTGGGAACAGGAACCAAGTTCATGGTGTGTGTGTCAGGTTAAAGTAACTTCTTGATGAAGAACAGCCGTGCAGTCTGACAGGTAATGTGTGTCCCACTGGCCATCGTTATTTTGGAGTGGATGTGCGTTGTGAGTGTGCTCCTGGTTTTGAGGAACTATTTGGGGGACAGGTTAAGGAATCTTCTAGTATCTATTCACGTGTGCCTGAGTTGCAACATGATATAAAATATTCAGCATTTCCTCATGTGTTGGGATCTTCTTATCCTACTTTACTATCTCATTTAATGTGTTAAAGGAAACGAGGAACTTTGAAATGAAAGACGTTGTCTTAGCAAGAAGTACGCTGCTTTTGTTCTTTTTTAATAACGAGACTGCTAAAAAGAATCATCTCCTTTTGTTTGAAGACTCATTGAAATAAAAAAATCTACTTCTGATATTGAGAATATGAAACTTTTGACTAGTTGATTTACTGCTTACTGATAAGAGATGTGTATATGCTTCTGGCTCTGGGGGGGACTGCCAGTTTTCAAAGCTAATATATGTGTAAGAAGGTCATTTCTACAGACAAGAGTAATCGCTCAGGGGCTAAGATCTAGCTATGTGGTCAGAAAATAGGCTATAATGGTTACCTAGGAAAAGTGCAAACTAGCATGTGAAAAGGAAAAAATAATCCAAGTGAGGAGGCAGATTTGGGATAGTAACTTGGAAAATAAAGTAACACGAAAAAATACTTGACAGGCTAGTAGATGGCAGCTGTGGTGTCACGTAACAGCAATAGGAGCCATTCTGGCTACCTGGAACCTTGTTCCTGAGCAGGGAGCAAACCCTTTTTCCACTAATACATCTTTGCAATTTTGAAGACTGGACTGAAGATGTCATTAGGAAAGTGATTTTTGGCAAATGGGATGGAGCCTAATAGAAATTGGAAGGTAATGAAAGAACCAATGTGTTACAAAGATTAAGCAGAATAGAGATGGTCTGATTTATTTGATTACAGCCAAAATAACGGGATGAAATTAAGCCAGGTTGAATTTAGGTTGAATATTTAGGATGAAATTTCCTCATGATGAGAACAACTATCTATGCAAATGGCTTCCTGAGAAGTACTGAAACCTCACTGCTGGGCCTGTTTTAGGATCAGGCTGGGTGAAAAGCTGATAAAGGTACAATAAAGAAAAACAACCTTTATTAAGAGAGAGGGATGTTGTAGCTCCATTATGAGGGCTTTTCCCTGCTTAGGGCCAGTGAATGAGCTTTCCAATAACCTAAATGAGGAGCGCTTTATTAGGTCAGCATCATTCCTTCGTTGCTCCGTCATTTCCCTTTTAGAAAAGTTTGTAGCAGGAAGGCTACAAGCGGTGACAGCCTCTGAGGCTCGCCGTAGCACCTGAGAAGCAGCCCTGGAACGGCACGTAGATGCTGGCAGGCTAAGGCCGTGCTAACAGAGACTGCTGGACATCTCAATAGGTGAAGCTTATTTATGCAGTTCTAACAAGGATGGTCATTAAAATTTGTAACCTCGGATACTCATTATCGGAGCTTAAAATTCAGGGTTGTGCTCATTATACTGTTACTTGAAAGCTTTGATGCTGAAAGCTTGTTTTTAACACACAGTAAACTATTAGGAAATCTGTTAGGAAAGGTTGCCACTTTCAAGCTCTTCTAGTAGTGACGAGTGGCTATTCTACCAATTATTACTGGCTGTAGCGTATTATCACCTGTAAACTGTACCGCCTGCCTTTTGAGTGATTAGAGTTAACCCAGCTGGGGCGGAACCCAGTGGCAAGCACCAGGGCATGGGCATCAACGGGTTGTAAAGGTACTGGCCACAGTAGGAGTTGCAAGCCCAGCTATGCAAGCAGGCTACTTTGCCTTCAGTAGTGAGGGCTTTGGAACAGCAGCTATTAGAGCATTATGACTGATAAAGCCAAAGCATCGAGGATGTATTGGCACAAAGGAACACTTAGTTACTCTTAGTTACTCTTTTAAAGCCTCGCTTACTTTCCTTTTTACTGGAAAATGTAATATGAATTGCTGTCAGGTGCAAAGGCTTCCACATGTCTTTCACAAAGATCAAGTCCAGTTTACCTGCTTCATTGTTATTGCATAATGAATGTTAATTATCTTGAGTTGTAATATGCAAAATACAGGTAAGATTAAAAACAACCTCTGCCTTCTAATTCACTTTCTGTGTTTTACTCTTGATTAGTTTTGTTCAGTTATTGGATGGATGAAAAAATTACTTATATCCATAAAATTCAAAGCCATGTGGCATAGAATCATAGAATCATAGAATGGTTTAGGTTGGAAGGGACCTTGAAGATCATCGAGTTCCAACCCCCCTGCCACAGGCAGGGACACCTCTCACTAGACCAGGTTGCCCAAGGCCACGTCCAGCCTGGCCTTGAACACCTCCAGGGACGGAGCTTCAACAACCTCTCTGGGCAACCTGTGCCAGTGCCTCACCGCCCTTAAAGTGAAAAACTTCTTCCTAATGTTTAATCTAAACCTGCCCTCTTCCAGCTTAAAGCCGTTCCCCCTCGTCCTATCACTACATGCCCGTGTAAAAAGTCCTTCCCCAGCTCTCCTGTAGGCCCCCTTTAGGCACTGGAAGGCCGCAATAAGATCTCCTCAGAGCCTTCTCTTCTCCAGGCTGAACAGCCCCAACTCTCTCAGCCTCTCCTCATAGGAGAGGTGCTCCAGCCCTCTGATCATCCTCGTGGCTCTCCTCTGGACGCGCTCCAGCAGGTCCATGTCCTTCTTATGTTGGGGACTCCACAGCTGGATGCAGTACTCCATAATCAAGCAGAACCAAATTCTGCTCAGCGAAGCACACAATTTGAATGACATAAATATTGAGAAACAACTGAAATATAATTTTTCATTTAATTATGTTCAGAAATTTCTGTGAATACGCTTTAAATATACCACTGTTCTGCTATAGTGTTGTCAATTACAAGACCTTGTCATTCACAACATCTTACAATTTCATGCAAAACACATTTCTTAGCTTTCTTCTTTTCAGTAAAAGTTTCACAAGCTCACAAAATCACTTAGCTTGCTTCCTTTAATGAGCTTAATACAAAGCTGCATGGTCACTACCCTTAACGTGCAAATTTGTATGCATACTGCCTCTTACAACATGAAATTTGGGACGGTGACATACTCCTAAGCAAAGAGAACAGTTTTGGAGCCTATTTTTATTATTATTTATTTTTATTAATATAGAGAAATTATATATATATATAGAGAGAGAGCCTATTTTTATTAATATAGAGAAATTAACAGTCCTGGGGACTTTATATTTAAAGTGCATATTCGCTGGTTTTGAGCCTTGGACCGGGGGAAATAAACAAGGTCTGGCTCAGGTATAACACAAGTGATTTACAGCCTCTTCTTGGGGCTCACTGGGGTCAGAACATGAAATGCTAGACTAGATTTCTGGTGTGAGGTGTGAAACTGAAGAAAAGATGTTTGTTTGAAATGTTTTAAAGGTGCATTAATCATCTCGAGGAAAAATGGTTGTGAGCACAGGAAGGGAAAAGTCTATTAAGTCTATGGAGAATTTTGTTCCTGGTGTTTAGGAGAATGTGCAATGAACTGTACATGTCTAACAAGAAAAATATCTGGGGCAAAAAAATCAATGACTGAAAGACAGTGTTGAGACTTTCAAGTACTGGAAAGTACTAAATGCCATTAAAACCTTGAGTTTTCTTTCAGATTAATTTGATAATAAATTAGATCCTACTTCGCCATGGTTAGAAAAAGATAAATAAATGATTGCTGAAGCAGCAGCCAAAATACAAGGTAATATTTACCATGATACAAATATATGTATCTCCCTTTCCTTGGGTTAGTTTAGTTGGTACAGTCTTAATGTTTCATATGGTGCCAGGTGGACATGCCTGTTAGACACTATAAAATGCAGCTATTTCTGCTTGATTCCTTTATTTCTATCCTGGGAGATTATACTACACTACGAAAGCCAGCAGGCAAAGACTGTTTCCAGTATGTCACATTGTCATATGCAATATCTCAAGGCTGGCATTAACCACCCACTGAAACGGTTAGCTTTAATTACACTGACAACTTAACATGCTGAAACTCAGGGCACTGTTGGATGGTAAACGTTACCTGCCCCGTGCTTCACTTGCTGCACCTGATATGGCTCAGGGCAATGCCAGAGTTAAAGCTAATAAGCTTTACAGCTGTCCTGAAGGGATGTGCAGTTAAGTCAACTGTTTTGTAGATGGTGCTGAGATACTAAATATTCGATGCAGTGCAGGCCACCCTTGGGGTCCACATTCTGCATCAGCAAGAGACAAATTCAATCCCAACAGATGTCCTCCTTTTATACTTTAGCTAAAGGAAAATAGCTTTCTGTATTTACCATGGCTGCCTGCGGTGTTAGCAGCTTTGGTGAATGATGTGGGATGGGGTAAAGAGTGGTAGGAGCAGCAAGTGAAGCCACAGGGTAAATATATGCTTGTGGCTTAGTTTGCAAAGCAAATTGGCATATGTCCTTATAGATAACAACTCAGATAACGAACAGCACTATGGGCAGGTAGAGTGACTAGATGAAGCACAATTAAGCGGGAAATCACCTTATGAATGATAAAAGATTTTCCAAGTGGACACAGGGAAGACTTTTCTGTTTTGGGTTTCATCACCCAGCACAAAATCTAGGTTGGCAGAACAGTCCTTGGCTAAAGACCCAAAGAGAAGGTACTGCTGGGGCAACAAGGCTCATCAATATTGAAATCCAATTAGCAATGAGCAAAATCATAAGAGATTTTGAAGGTTTCAAACATCTGCAGTCTGAAAAATCATACTGGAACATTCAGGAAAATGAGTTTTCAGACAAACTTTGTAACTTGAGGGTTTTTTTTTTTCCTTTGAAAATACTGTAATGACCTTTTCTCCTTCAAAACTGCTTTCTGCTCGTGGAAGAAGGAACTGCAGAAAAGCAGCATGCTGAGTGTGAAAGGAGTGAAGCTTCTCTTTACCACTTAAAGGTACTGCATCCTGATCTGATGATAGCAAACTCTATTGCATGATTACACTGAGGACCGTTATTACATGGAGGGAGAAAAAAGAAAAAGAAAGGAAAAATAATGCAAAATAAGATGCTTCACAGGAAGCATTTCAGATGATTGATACCTAGGCTATTCATCTGAAAGCATCAACTGTCTTCTGCTAAGTAACAGCCAATTATTAGTGTTAGATGAACCAGCTCTACAACAGACAAAAACTATCGGTAAACCAAGTTCAGGTGCGTGCATAACACTTTCAAAGTACAGCCCTGCAAAATGGCATGCCTTTTAAAATGATAGTTAAAATAGTTGGTCTTCCTTTCTTGATGAGCCAGAAACACAGACAAGAAGCTGGGTAACTAGTGTAGCAGATGACTGGCACCTCAGCAGGGTGCTGAGCTAGCTTTAAATGAGCAGGCAGCACGGCTCTGCCAGCACAGGGCTCAAGGCAGGTTAATTTGTTTGGCCTTAGTGTTGCTGCAGTCAATCTGCTTCGGGTTTCCAGGTTCAAGTCAGCTTGGAGATCTTTATACCACGGCACAGTCTACAGTATAGTTGTTGGTTTCCAAGGCCTGTTTATGAATCTCTCAGCCTTATATAGCCAATGGAGCTGTGACATTGGCCTGGGGTCTATTTCCCCAGGTACAGCATAAACCAAATGGACTTTGTTGTTTTAGAAATCCGTGTGAAAGCTCAGAAGGATGGAAAAATAGCATGTTTTTTTGTTCTTCAGCCTCACTTGTGCTGTCTCCAGGTGGAAAAAGTGTCTTTCGTCATTAACCCAGAGCAGCTAAAGTGAAGTGGAGGTGCTTGGAGCAAGTTGCTTGGGAATCAAACCACATTTTCAGTGTGGGATGTGGCATGTCACTTCAAAAATTGATTCCAATGATAAGTGTGTTGACTGATCCAAAAAAGGCAATGTAGGGAGCTCGCCTGTGAGGAGCAAAGATTTGCACTGTCTGAGCTTTGCTTTAGTCTCTTTTAAAATGTTGGAGACTCGGAATAGTACAAAGGAATCCTGGGTGCGAGGAAGGTGATGAGATGACAGGAGGAACGTGTTTAATTTCATGATGGCACGTGGCTGGGAATGGGGTCGGTCTGGCTATTGTTTCCAACTGACCGGCATGTGTTTGGATATTGTCACCGCTTACCTAGTTAATGGAGCCACTGCAGCTCTGGTCACAGCCCCAGGAAAGTGACTGCACGTGTGCTGGTGACTTGCCAAACCTGCTGTGCCTCCAGATGGAGGAAAACCAAGGTCTGTATTTATTAATAAATGCAGGCTATGCAAATAAGAGACAGTTGAATGAAACTCTTAAGTGATCAGAATTCTGTGCTCTGTGTGCCCAAAGGAGCAAGAGAAAGCTACGTACAGTACAGCCTGGAAAATAAAAATGATTGTAAAGCTGAGCTTGGACTTCTAGGGTTTGCTGACTTGTCAGCCATCAAAAACTTTGGCCTCTGTATTGACTCAAAACATTTTTACATTTATTTACCTTGGAGTTGTATAGTCCTGTTTCTTATTATGACATATGCTTTAGGGGGAATAAACATGGGGCAGGGCAAGTTGTTAGCAGGGATCTAACAGCAGGCAAATGTGCTGACAGATATGGGGGGAAAAAAAAGGTATATTGGGTCCTATTTTACAATTTTTAGTTGTTCTCCGCAGTCTGTCAGTGTCTGGACAGCTCAAATGGAAGTACTGAGGCTTTAGTGGTGCTCAGTATGGATCCTCAGTAAGCCAGGATTACACGGCTGGTTTTACAAACAACTTGCTTGTTTTGTTTATTTGCTTGGTTTGGCTACATCCCAAGGGAGTTTTCCTGTTGCAGTGGCTGGGAAAGTTGATCTGTGGAGGGCAGAGAAACAAATATACTTTGTGGTGTAGCCTTGTTAAATGAATGGCAGGTCAAACCAGCAAATCAGAAACAACCTATTTCTGTATTTTAATGATTTGAAAATGTCCATTTGAAACTGACTCTGAATAATTAGAGACCCTTATTTTGATATAAAAGAAAGACATTTGAATAACAGTTAGCATTATTTGTAAGATTATATTTAGCTTGGAAAAAGGTGATGGATAAAAGGTGTGAGGTCTTACCAAACATTCCCTTTAAACACAAACTGCCCGGGACTGACTGATCCCTGTGAGTCAGCCTCCACGTAATTTACCTACACTGACACTGACTCAATTGTGCAGACTAGCAGCCAAAGCATGTTTAGAGGAAAAAATATTCAAGGCAAACTGGTTGAATTCAGTTGCTTTTCTTCACCTTTGTGCTCTTCAAACCCGGGGAAAAAAGTGTCTTTTAAACTGAAGTTGTTAGGCACTGAAGCCGATGAAACAAATGGAAGAAAAGAAACCAGTACGTAGTCAGGTGGAGGTCTTCATTCCTTCCCCTCATCGTTACTGACCTTTTCTGTGTATACAGGTAGTATACAAATTTTTACAGTCACGAAGACTCCTTCCTGATTACTCTATGCCCTGCTCAGCCCAACTTTCTGTGCTTCACAGTCACTTCTTCCAGCTGTTCTGGGCACTTCCAAGGGCATTTGTCCCTGTCCTTGTGGCTCGCATAGGTGGTGTTACTCTACTCTGCAAGTTTCTGAGTGGGTATTGGGACCTAGGGGGATAAGAGGCCTCCAACCTCCATTTTTTTTTTCCAAAGTCTCAATATATATACATCTATCTATCTACCTTCCTACCTGCCTATCTTCTGTTTTACTTTCAATGACCGTATCGCTCGTCTTGGAGGAAAAAAAACCCTGAAGCTAGGTTTAACGTTAAGTCAATTATTGTGTCTTAAGCTGACTATTACAAAACTAGTCACTGGGTAACAGCCCTTTTTGTAACTTTTTCAAGGATCACTTTGATGGAGTGTGTTGAGAGCTTTGTTTAACACAGCGTATAGCCTGCATTAGCGTACAATTCTCAGAGCATCTAAGGGACTTACAACTCTAAATCTGACTCACCTTTATTTGAGCTTCATAGTTTCTCAGACATCTTGCAGTAATACTGGAGCTTTGCTACTTTGCCTTCAAATGTTTTCTCTCTTTAACCTTATAAATTGCTATGGTATATGTTTGGCATCTGTGGTAGAAACCTTAATGCTGATTCTCCCACTGCAATTTTCCCCAGCTCTCCACCTTCTCCCCTACCAATAAAATAGCGTTACCATACAGTCTTGCTTTGGTTTTCCTCCTGAGAAGCTTGTAGAGCTGGCTCCCGTCTTGCACGCCCTACAGCTGGGCCTGTACTTCACTTGGCTGTAGTGTCTCTCCAGCAGCAGCTCGTTGGTCTGATTTATGATTCCCCATTTAGCCACAAAGTGCTGGCAACAAGTTTCAGTCTGGTTGATTGATCCGTTTGTTATAGACTTTTTTTTGTCCCCAGACAGATGGGATACTTGTGTTGCCTGTCCACGGCTTGCCGGTGTTGCCAAATGGTGCTGTTAGACATCTGCCGCCCCTCACCTCAGAAGTAGAGGGTGATAGAGAAAACCGTGGATGTGTTTGACCCGGTTTTGAATTTTGTGAAGGTCCTTTACCATTGTCTTGGTGCGATAAATGCTCTAAAATGTTGAAAGTGGTGCTCTGAGACCTCACCTTTTGTGGGTGGACTTCCCAGGTGGTGTGGGACTGGCACGCAGCTGCGTCAGCCCTCTGCCCTGAGGCCACTGTCAGGAGAGCAGCCAGGCTGTAATATCCTGGAAATGCTCTCTTCTGTCTCAGCCTGCTGAGAGAATTCTGCTAATCTTTCATTTGTTTTGCAGGATTCCCAACGCTGAGTACAACCCAGTCTCTGGGAGTACTGTAAATGCGTAAATTGTTCTGGGCCATGCCTGTGCCTGTTTCTGGCTGTGCACAGAGATTATAGGAGTTGGCTGCAACTTAAAAACCACTTTGGGGAGGCAAAGCTTTCTCTGTTTTGTCACTACTATGTTCAGTTAATTTCTGAACATCTGTGAGATAACCTTGAGAGAGGTTTACAGGAATATAAAGATTCTTGACAAACTGCTTTTAGGTGAAATAAAAAAGTAAGGTTTCTCTGAGATGAGAAGCATTTTCAGGAGATGCTTTTCTTATTCTTAAACAATGGGCTTCATTGTCAGTGACAAGCTAGTTCCTCAAAATAAATGTATGTTTTTCTTTCAACAATTACTGTAACTGTATTGTACCAGTGAAACATTTGTCAAGGTATGGAGTTGTACAAGGCAGCAGTTCAGTAAATGGAATAAGAAAGAATAAGCATAAAAGTTGAAATGATAAAGCATGAGAGAGAGAAATGCTCATAATACAAAGTTGGTTTAGTTCTGGAGGAGCCAAAATCTCACTGCTGTTGAGTAATAATGTACAAACAAAATCCTTAAAAACTTAAATTCCAAATTCTCAATCTGATCATGCATAGGAGGGTGGATGTGAATGCATATGTTCCTCAGTATCAGAAATGTCTGATTTTTCTAGGAATAAAATATAATACACGATGAGAGCTGTGAATATTCATTTGTCTTTTATTTATGTATAGGTATAACACTCTGACGTTTTCTCCTGGAAGTCTGCAGACAGCTGTTGCTGTTTCTGTCTAAAAGCACATAGCATAGATGGGGATAGGACAGGGACGAAAAACTCCTCAGTGTTTTTGTTAGTGACTTGGACAAAGAACTGGAAAATGCCCTTTTAAAATCCTCAGAGGACACTAAGTGGAGAGGGTGGCACAAATATGCGGGAGAATAGAAAGCTCAGGATTTGAAATGATCCTGACAAACTGGAGGTGTAGTCTGAAAAGAATAAAATATCAACAGGCACAAATGTAAAGCACTGTGCTTAGGAATAACGATGGCATGGCGACAGCTGGCTGCATAGCATTTGTACAGAAAAGGATGACGGCTTCAGAGGAAGGCTGCAGAAAGAAAAAACCTATTGGGGGGTGTAAATGAGATATATAGCCTGGGAGGGAGATGAGTGAGTTCTCCTGCAATATTAAGGCTTCTCCTAGAGTACCAGGTACCAAATCCTAGAGCATTTGGGTACCAAAATCCAAGAAAGCTGTGTAGCAATTGAGGACTGTGTAAAGAGAGGAAAAGAGAGTTGCTGGAAGTATGGAAACACGATCCGTGAGGAAAGATGAAGCAAATCAATGTTCTTTAGCTTGAAGAAGAGAGGATTGGGATCCATCCTTTGCACATATTTACAAACTGTTGCAGGGTGGAAGGGAAGGGCTTGTTCTGCCTGACTGCTCTTGGTAAAGCAAGAATGAACAGACTTAAATTGAAGAAAATTCAGAGGCGCTCACTAGGACTTTTTAAAGGTAAGGATACTGAAATGCTAGCACAGATGGGAAAGACTGAAATCTGTCAGACTCTGAAGTCTTTAAGCACAGGCTGCAGAAATACATGTCAAGAATAACGTATGTACAGCTGATCTTGCCACAGGGCACAGAAAAGTAATCCTTTCCAAGCTCGCCATTTGGCCCTGTAGTCTGGTGATTTTTCTTACTGCCTGTGCAACTTTCATGTGTGTTAGGCAACAGCGTAACTGATAACCTGTGCCCTTCCGTTCCAGATTACGTTATAGGGAAGAATAAAATCAATGGTGTTTATGAGAAAGTTACAGCAAAGTCAGAGCAAGGCAAGTAGCTGTTGAACGTAAGCTCTGTTTGCCCATAGCTGCTTAGTGATTTGTTTTGATCAACAGACTTTCTCATATAACATGTTAACCAGACAGGGTGGTGAAGAGGAGAACAAGGAGGCTGGACAATACTGTGTGTAGGTAGCAGAATTTATGGTCTCTTGCACAGAATAATCTTTCTGGAGTCACATCTACACATCCTTTGTCCCCTCCCTCAAATCTGCTATTTTCTCCGCCTCCTTGCATTTGGCAGTTTTATCTACTTACAAATAATGAAATCTAGAATTGCTTAATTGCATGCAATGTCTGCAACCATGCATCTCAAATAGCTTTTCTCATTTGTCTCATAAAACAACATAAAATGGAGAGAGTGACTTATTAAAAACCAGGTTTCTGAGCTGCTTATTTGAGAAGTAAAAAACCAAACGGGCAGACTGTGGTGATTTGCATTCTGCCTGCTCTGTGCTGGTATGTGCTTGCAAGTCCGTTGCATGAATGCTCCTAAAGATCTGAAGCTTACTTTAATCAAGGGTAATAGCTTAATCTGTTTTTGAATTTTTATGCCTTCCAAAAGTGCTGGTTATTTTCTCTATACCTACCTATTAGGTAAGCTGGATTTACTGTTTTATTAGGTGAATACCTTTTGAAAGGTACTTTCTGGTGGCAATACAAATTCAGCATGAATATTTGCTGGAATAAACAAATCTGTTGGGCTGTGCTTTCCATTTAATGGATGAAGTGTCTAGTTCTTCAGGCTTTTTGCATTAGAGATTTTCTTTTGCTACCTTTTTATATAAGTTGAACAGTATTTCTAATTTTTCAGTGAGGACACTTACCTCCTCCAGGTCTGTGTAAGAACTCTCAATCAGTTTCTATATTTAAAATTTATTATGAAATAGGTAAGTGGCTATAAAATGCATAAAAATAATTGTTGGACAAGCTGTTCACTGACATACTTGAATTAATTGCTAATGTTCCACTATTTTGGTGTATTTGGTTACGTGATAAAGAAGACACAATAGCTTTCCTATTTTCCTAGTTACCTGCATCGTAAATTCATAAAAGTACAAAAGAACAGGATTTTAAAAGCAGAACCATAACAGTATGGGCCTCATAGTTCTCTGGGAGGAATATGTGAAATTCAGGCTGCTTTTTCACTCTAAAGTTGGCCCAAACCCTCCAAATTGTGCACTAGAAGATGAAAGATCGTGTGTGGAAGTCTCTTTCCTAACTGCATTCCACTAGGTTGAGGGAAACAAGGAGTGAACTGAAAAGCATCCATCTCTGTTGTTGGAGAAATGCAGAGTTGAGATAAATAAAGTCAAGGAAGAAATGGCAGGAACCAAACCCAATTATCTCAAAGCATGTTGAATGTCAGAACAGTTTGCCTCAGGTATGAAAACATCTCCTTTGCCAATAAACATTTCTGACAAGCATCTGCTCATTTAGCCATGACTTCTTCAAAGGCAAGGAAATCAGGTAAGGAGCAGTTCTGTAATTACTAATGTCAAGTAGACTGTATCAAATTAATTTGTTTCTTGATCCTAAATTTGTTTGGACGAGGAGTCCTCTAAACACAAAAAGGAAAGGAAGGCAGTTTCAAAGCCTTCCATTCTGTTGTGAAGCTTGAAAAGAAAGTTAAAAACAAGTGGCTTGGCGTAGCTGAGGAGGTCAGCTACCCAGGGATTGCAATAAGCTGAAGATGAAAGTATTCCCTTTGGCTTTCTTCTGCAAGTCAATGGTAAAATTGCTACATTTTTTTGACCTGCCAAAACCAGCCTCAATTGCCCTAAAGTAAAACCTTAATCTTTAAACACCTGATGAAATCACGTGTCAGAAGGTGAGCTGAATCTCTACACGTAAGGACACCTTCCATCTTCCAGCACCATGCTTTTGAGTTACCCTGTCTGTTCCTGTTTCGTTAGACTTGCATAAAGTTCATTCGTTCTTTTTCTGGTAATGTCATTGCTCTGAGCAGTACACAGGACTTCACAAGTCTTGGGCTTCCTTCTCCCCCAGCGCTCTGTAGAATGCCTTCAGGTTTCCTTTCATGATTCCTCACAGAGAATGACTAACATCCCCTTTTTTGTACTCATACAATCTCATTTAAAATCCGTTTCTTCATAAAAGGTGACACTTTCACAAAGGGGAAATGTTTTCAGACTCAGTTGAGAACCAAGCTAGCTGACTTTAAACATGAGTCTCTCACTCCAGCCACAACTTTTATTTTGACTCATTTTTAGAATCAAATTTAACTGAAAATTCTTCTGAAGTTCTAAAATGTGCAGAAAACCGCCTCATCTGTCTACAAATCTTCTGTTATTAATGCTGAACAAAGTAAATGTAGGGTAGTATCATGAAAGACTTTTTCAGGATGTTCTTAAATCAGAAGTGAAAGTCTGAAATCATGAATGTGAAGCTGTCAAGAAGCTTTTAGTCAAATATTACAAACAGAAGCAATTAAGTAATTTCAAATAACCACCTAGGCTGGTCAGCAATCATTCTCCTGGTTACATTTTTTTTTAGATGGGACACTCAACTAATTTCCTTTAGAAGAGGTTTTGGAAAAAGTTTGATTATAATTTTTTAAAAATGTTGGGATTTTAAACATTAAAAAAACTGAATAAGCATTACCTCCTGCCTTGGTTGGAATTAGAAATTTGTTGGCTTTTCATGTCTTCCTGGAAAACATCTTGATCGTCTCAATGGGTTTGTACTGCCGGTTCTTACCTTTTCAGGCTGATGACTGTATCTTCTTCAAATATTTTCCATTTGATATTGTAATGAAGTATGCAAACAAATCTCATTGCCAGTTGCACAGCTTTCATTTTCCCACTTCTGAAAGTTTCTTCTTGTCTTCAAATTCCATACAGCATTCCAACTTCTCATTCAGATGGAAAGGTCTGAAAGAGATGAAAAGAAGAAATTATAGTCCTTCAGACATAAACATGCTGAAGAGAGTCTACTTTTTCCTCATTGACAGGCTGAGCATCTCCATGACTATTTATCATTTTTGAGTCTTGGAGCTGATTCTTCGCTCCTGCTGCTGCAAGTCACTAACTTCAGTAGAGTACAGCTAACAGCAGAAGAGCAGGCCTCCTATTGCCTTTCTCTGAGAAGTGCCTCACTTGGATCCCCACGAGTCGTATTTTCCCAAGTCCCCCCCACCTTTCTTCCTTTGTTGCCTGCCTCAACCATACCCAGGACCACCTGATTAGGTGGGGGCAGTTACCTGCTATGAGCACTACACGTCTGCTTTTATGGAAAGAATGCTGCCAAGGCCTCATCGGCCTCGTGCTTCCTCAGGTGTGACACAGTATCTCTGAAGTCAGCTCCCACATATGGCACTGAATCATTAGCAAACCTGACTTGGCTGCAGATGTTTCAAAGAGAAACAAATGAATGCACATTCCTGGGGCTGATCTCCCACTGACAGCTCCTGGTAGCTGTGGTCATCTGGACAGGGTTAGGCCTCCCACACGCTTCTGTGCAAAAGCTGATGATGGACAACCTCTCCTTCTTTCTGCTGACACTAAAATGACTTTTCTTGAGTCCCTGGTCCTTCATCCCTTCTCATCAGGTGCAAGCTCTGCACACCCCAGTGCAGATACCTAAGCTCTCCTTTTGCGCTAGCTAACAACAGGTTCTTATTAACCTATGATGGTGAAAAACTAGTTTGGAAAAGTCACAATCTCCTCCTTCCTGAGGAAGAAAGTATTATTATGAATGAGATGCCTTTCTATTCTGAAACACAGCTTTCTTTCTAGCAGGGCTACAGTTTTAACCCACAAATATTTTTCTAGCCACAGTGATGAGCTACAAATACCTATGGTGCAATAACAATACAAATGTGACTGATACCACTGAAAGAATTAGGATAAATGTAGCAATTTACTAATTGCATTAGATTTAACTATTTGATAATTAATCAGCAACAGCTAAAATAAGGCATTTCTATAGCTTTTATTAGTCGTGGAAGACATGCTTACCGTTCTAATTGCTATTCTAATCTGTACTCTCGTTCCTTACTCATTTTCTTGTTGATTTAATAAAAAAAGAGAGAAGCAACTAAACCAACTGTAGCCTATCCCTAAAAAAGATTGCTTAAGCACTAGTGGTTTTTATAGAGGATGTTCTCAGTATCTTGTTTTGCTACTTTTCTGTTTTTAAAAGGAATCTTTTTTTTTTTTAACCTTCTGAGGGTATTGGGAGTCACAAGTAAGTCATGACATGGTTAAAGTGATCTTGAGTCTTTTCCCCCCTGCCTGATTGTTGATTTTAAATATTGTTCTAGGACAAAAGTATCTAAAGGATTGGGCTTGCTACTTATTTCAGAAGCTTATTCTCTGAAACAAGGAATAGACACCTTCTTTTATTGATAATAAATTCATATACAGACTGAAGTATATCACTACCCTGCCTATGCCCTGCTTGAAAATGAAATTGCCATCTTTGCTAATAATTGTTTAAGTTTGGTTTTATTTAAAGGAAAGATTAAAGAGCTGTTTCATGAAAAAAAAAATGCTTGATTGAATGAAACTGATTAAATTCCTCAGATAGAAACCTGTGGAAGATGGGTGATCATTGGCCAAATGCTTTGAAATCTGCCTTTCTTCCATGTTAGAGTGAAAAAGTGGCAAAACCTGCTGTTGTAATTTCTTTTCAGGGCTTTTGCCTCAGGTCAAATGAAAAGATTTTCATTTTGGCAAAACGAGCTTTGGCAAAACTGTCAAATATATTTTTCAAGAGAAATGAAATGATTGCTTGAAAACAACAACCCCAAATCTGGTTCATATGACACACCAAAGTAAAATATTGCTGCCTGAGTGGTTGAGCTGTATGTGCTGCAGGACTTGTGAATGACGTGACTTCCCCTCCTTTTCCCACCCCAACACCTGGATTTTTCAAGAGTTTGTGGGTGGGTTTCCTGCGTTCTAGTTCGTCAAGCTCCACAATTGCTAGCATCACACTGCCATAGTGTAATAGGCACTGGTGAAGAATGGCTGGAGAAGGTATTTCACAGGTTGGTCTTCTAGACTTTTCTTTTGACAGGGCCAGGAATAAAAATATTATCTGGCTTGTAGAAGGCAGCAATGACAGGAGGCTGTTTGCAGGGTAATTCCAGTTCCTCTGAACAGCACAAGCAGTGCAAAGCAATCAATGATGGAGCTAGAAGGGGAGTATCACTGGCTGATTTAAAATACATAAATGACATCCAAGACTCTGAAGAAGCTAAAATTTAAGCAAAAAAACTCTTCAAAGTCAGCAAAAGGAACTGTTGTATATTTTCATTCTTCTGCTGTCTTCTATGCTCATTATATTCCCCAGAAATGGAAAAAGCTTAGAAAACTAATTAAATAACTCTCTTAGCATAACTTTCTGATCAGGTAATATAAATTGCTGTGAGTGCTAGAGAAGCACAGCTGACAATAAATGAGCTAATGGTTCATTTAAGACTCCCCTAAATTATACAGAGGTTTAATATCAAATCTTGAAGCATGGGTGAAAACATATACAGAAAGAGTGAAGAACAGTGAGTGTTGACACCACCTACAATATTTTTCTTTGTATTGGTCACAGCTGTACTCTTCACAATTTTGGCATCAACTTTTTGTTTGTTTGTTTCAAGACTACAAGGCTTTTATGCTGATGGTGTTACCGTGAAACACTACAATATGCTTAAAAGGTAACTTCTTAGTCAATGTGTACCTTTGTGTATTTACAAAAAAAGTGTGCCTCGAAGAGTGGCAAATATATTTTAAATTGCTTTTTGAAGCATTTTGGCTTACTTTCAATTCCTTCTTGCACTTTTTCAATGGAATTATTTATTAATCTCTGACAGTTGCATTTGTGGGACTATATAGGTGTCACTGAGAACATGAGTTGAAGAAAATGAACAAACCTGTGCTGTTGAGATAAAGCTTCACAAATCAATTAGGTCTTTGTTGCCAGCAGTGATAGAGAGGGAAAGCCCCACTTGAGCACGCTTGCTTTGCAAATATGCAAACTGTTACCTATAAATGGTGTGATGATAATTGCTGATTTGCATAGTGGTACTGCCTGAAGAATTAAATAGCAAAGGGTTGGGGGGGAGAGGTAGTTGAAAGCTGTGGCTTTTCTCCTTGAGAGCATTCATGTCACAAACTGTTATTAACTGGTCCCTGCTAGTGTGTTTTTTATTTAGATTTAATATTAAAGAAAACACCTGTGCACAAGCCCCAAGAGCCACTTTGGCAGTAATTAGATTTGCAATTGCTGCCCAGCAGCGTGAAGACAAATGTACCAATAAATAAACTCTGCCAGCCAGCACCAGTGAAAACACTGATTTAGCCCAGCAGATGAAAATAGAAGAATGCCACTGAAGCCTTTCATTTCCAAAACCACCCAGGAAGAGGCATTCAGCTTTATCCGAGAACCCTGGCCAGAGGCTGGTGGTGTTTGTGGAAAGTAACCTGCACTGGATCATTTCAGGTGAGGGGAGTGTGCCCCACATTTCTGGGGCTCTCCTGGACAGCATCCTGCAGGTGAGCCTTGGTCTTCTCTTTCTCAAGATCTGCACTGAGTGTCACTGCAGCTGAGGCAGTAGGAAATTGGCAGAGAAATGGCCTGGTGGGCTGTATATCCCCTGAAAGCACTCTGAGTGCCATGTAGACGCAAAAAAGCGTCTTGTATTTTCAACTATGTTGCGTGCTCCTGGTGTGTTTCCCTGCTTTGTGATATGTGTAGTTGTCATCTCTGCTGAAGCCAAGCAACTAATTGGCATCAAATGTTCTTACTGTCACAATCTATCAATATATGAAAAGGGATACTGCTTTCTAGGCCTGTGAATGAATCGTATTTTACAAAGAGCACGTTCTTTTAAAAAGAGTAGGGGGTGAGTTTCTTTACGTAGACTCCAAAGACAGAGAAGTTTCTGAAATCATAGAAGTGTGAATATTTAAAATTTTCTTGCTATAACGAAAAATAAAGATTACCAGCAGGAAAAAAAACCATCAGTGGCATTATTAAAAATAATGATATGAAGAAATTAATTATAGCAAAAGGTTGAAACCTGTTGTCTTTCATAACTCTATCTAATTTGAAGACAATGTCTGTATTTTTATTTAATGAAATAATAAGTACTTTCAAGTTAAATATAATGTTAATTTGGACAATTATTTTTCTGTTAGTTTCCTTGAGAATTCAATGGAATCCCTAGTTTATATGCAGGTGGGCTATATAAGTTATACATGGGTTGTTTACATGAACTGGAGCATGGATGGGTGGATGTTTTTAAAGTATGGAAAGCTTAAAAATATATAAACCATTTTTTACAATGTGATATCTCTCTGATTTTTTTTAAGGTAAAGATCTTGTACTCTGGAAGTAAATGAGGGATCAGAGGGTGTGGAGTAACTGTCTGCATGTGCTTGTCGCTGAAGGCAAATATGAGGTAACTGAATTACTTCAGCCCCCAATAAAGGAAATGAAGATGATCTGGGTGACCCTGTAGCTGCTGAAGGCTGGGTGTGAGTATGCACAACGCTTGTGCTCATTTAGATACAATAGCAAGGAAGGAAATGTAAAGAGCAGGTCGCCAGGGACTCATGTAAGCAATCTCCCGTATAGGGCACGCCAGCCGCAGGTAAAGGGAGTAGCTCTGAGTGTGACAAGGGGTGAAATTTGCAAGCTGGTGTGCAGAATAACAGTTTCTTAAACCAGGAAACTGTGGTTTGCAGAGAGAAAACATTCACAATCACATTTGTATGTTGTGCTATGGCTCAGTCAGGGCATGAGACAAATCCTGCCTTATGCTGGGCTAAGGCCACTAACAGAGTGTTTCCAACCTAGTTTGGGAAAGTAGAAAACGATACACTGAGAGACTGCTGCATGTTTGTGATGCCCATGAGAAACTACCTGCAGGACAGCCATAAAGCAGCCTTGGCTAAATTTATAAATATTAAACCCTATGTTAGTATGATTTAAATTGGAGTTGGCATATAACCTGCACTTTTTAAAACAAACAAAATATCACCTGATCACACAGTAAATAAATATTGAGTTTCATGACTGCTATTTTAACATGCATGTATTTAAACCTGCCCTCTTGTTTTGGGGAAAAGTAGTACTGCTTCCAATACAGTGGCTGTGCTTGTGTTTTACTTGCAAATCCCAACTGTTTCTGAGAAAATTGCAAAGAGAAAATTGCTAAAAAGCTCAGGTGAAACTAAGGCTGGAATTCATTATTTGAATCAAGGTCTTACAATCAGCGATTTAAAATTGTGATTACATCTGGTAATTGGAGTTGCTTTCACTGCCTGCCTGCTCTTCACTTTGGTCACTGTGGTTCTGTATTAAGGTGAATTATTGCGATGGCTCTCCTGTCATGGCTAGGAACGCTTCATTCCTTGGCTGTGAGTGGTACAAGATCCGTTTTACTGCTTTCCTCTGGCACATTGGGGCTGATCTTAGCTGCAAGTGGGGCACAAGGCTCCTGTGGGCCAGTCCTTTGAGGTGGCAAAAGGATCCTTTTTCTGGTCTTTGCCTGAGGTTTTTGCTTCCACGTATGTGCTCATCTTTGAGCATCTTTGAGTTGGAGATGGAAATGAATTTGCCCCGCAGGGATCTCACAGGTTTCCACCTTTCTGTGAAGCCTGGGGAGCCGCTCTCCCGCTGGGGCTGTCAGGATTTATGTCACTCAATCACTTCCCACTTCACACTACTACCGCCATCTCGGGAATAATTGTCTTGTTCTCTGTCTGTGAAACAGATGCTTCCTGATAACTGCAGCATGTTAGACCAACTAAATTCTCTGGGCTTTGTAAAGGGGATCCAGAGGGAAACTAAAGCAGAGGTGAGTTTTTTCCCTTTGATGTTGTGAGAGAATATGACTAGAATAGAAAAATGGATCAAAAAAGATTAAAACCCCCTTTTTTTCCAAAGGCAGCCACTGCACTTATACTGAACATTCAGCTTTCCCCAGGGACACTTTTCCATAGCCTGGAGCCCATCCGTGCAGTTTCCGACCTGCTGTGATCTCTGTGGAGGGTGGTGGTAGTGCTGCGCTGTGTGGGAGCCATCCCCCGTCCCGGTGTGGTGGCTGAGCGCTATAAGCCAATTGACTTTGATAATTCCTGTGAAAGGAGCAGCCCACACCTCATCTAGACCCGCTGACAGCCTTCGGGAGTCAGTGTTGTGTTGCTCGTACGATGGCACCCCCTGATGTAGTAGAAGTGCTGCTTACTAATGATTGCAAGTTGTACAATGCAGGTGGTGATTAGCAGAGGAAAGCAATTAGAAATTAATGTTCCCATGAGTTCTTCTGAAATTGCATTTGATGTTGGAACTAATTATTTTTAGCAGCTGTTAATTCTTTTCCATACCTTGATAATTCTGTACATCTCCTTTATGTTATGATGAATAACTGTAGTTGAATTTTTAAAAGGACTAAGAGCTTGAAATAGCACGTGGGCTGTAGTGAACACCCATAAATGAGATATAATTCTAAGCTTTAAGAATAACGGCCTCTAAGAGTAGAGCTAACATTCCCTTTTAAAAGCTTTTTAATGAAATTAAATTCTTAATTAATCTTTTGATTCCCCCCTATTTTTTAATTTGATGGCAACTTTTTTTTTTATTTTTGTGCAACAGAGAGTAATAACTAAGAGTAACTATTTGTTCCCATTTCCTTTTCTTTTGGTCCTTTCCTCCACATCCAAAGAAGGGCAATGAAGCTGATGAAGGGTCTGGAGCACAAGCCTTATGAAGAGCAGCTGAGGGAACTGGGGTTGTTTAGTTTGGAGAAGAGGAGGCTGAGGGGAGACCTTATTGCTCTCTACAACTACCTGAAAGGAGGTTGTAGCGAGGTGGGGGTTGTCTCTTTTCCCAAGTAACAAATGATAGGATGAAAGGAAACGGCTTCAAGTAGCACTAGAGGAGGTTTAGATTGGATATTAGGAAAAATTTCTTCACCGAAAGGTTTGTCAAACATTGGAACAGGCTGCCCAGGGAAGTGGTTGAGTCACCATCACTGGAGGTATTTAAAACACATGGCACTTAGGGACATGGTTTAGTGGTGGACTTGGCAGTGTTAGGTTAATGGCTGGACTTGATCATCTTAAAAGTCTTTTCCAACCTAAATGATGCTATGATTTCCTTTTCTTTGTGGCTCTTAACCCTTTCACTTCTTTTTCATCTTATTGTTCTCACTCTCCTTTCCTGGTGTCCATAGTGGTTTCCTATTCTAGCCACTATCTTTTTTTTTTTTTCTGAAGACTTTTAAGCATTGAAAAGGTTGCTGGAAAAATACATATGTATTTGAGTTATAATAATGGTAGAAAAACATTCACTATCATTAGGTCTGTGTCTGATTAAGGCCTTTCAAATGTGGCTCGGGGTGTTTACAGTAATGTTAACAAAAAAGACCCAGGAGAATCTATATGATAAACCCAGAAGAGATCTGCAAGATAGCAGAGACACTGGGAGGAGGGGATTAGAGGTGAGGAGAAGCCATTAATGGTGTTGGTACCAATGCTGGTACATGATCAGTGGTTTAACAGGCTTGGACAACGTGGTGCTCTGCAGGGTGAAATAGGACTGGATAGCTCTGGCCCTCCTGCACCTCTACCAGAGATTGTTCCTTGAAGCCAGTTCAAGCTGGACACAGTTTATTTTTGCACTTGTGAAAATGTGCGGTTTGTTATTTTTCACCTACTTCTATTTGTGTGTTTCTGCTATTTGCTCTATAAGGATACTGCAGGTACCAACCCTGTGACAAGATCAGTCTGGTGCTTTTGATACTCTAGTGGACAGGCCGGCATGCTTGCCTAGATAAAGGGCATTTACCCAATAGGGATGTAGCTGAGGTGGAGATCGGGGGATATTGCAATGGATAGCATGTGGTTGTTATAAATCTGAAGCTGTATATTGATTGAGAAAGGTAAAACTTTAAAAAAGAAATTATGTCATTCTTTCTTCACCCAGAAATCTGGGCAAACCATCAAATTCAATACTACAGTTTACACTAAATCCCTTGCTCTAAAACATATTAGATCATTGTCTGTTGATATGCAACACGGTTTCTACACTGATACTGTGAACAGAGTGCTACTTAATGCTACACGTCGTGTTCATAACCTGTAAGGCTACTTTTATATATGATTGGTATTTAATCTCTTCATTTTACTTTCATGAAACATCATGTAGAAGAAGGCCAACTGTATCACTAACTAGACTTCATATTTGTTTAAAAGCTCTATTAAGCTCCCACCCTACTTAAAGAGATTGCAAATTTTATACCTGATTCAAATTTATATTGCTTTCACCTACTGGGCACACTCTGGAACAGCTCAAAGCAACTATCCTCTTTCAGAGGCTGGGAGTAATGCAGTATTGGTGTTGCTGAAGCATGTTCAGAGCTGTTAAAGTTCCCAGAAATTCTGAGGATGAAAAAGCCATTCAAAACTAAAATATCATTCAAGACCTGGAAACTAATTGCAAAGGAATATCTGACCAGATAGGAACCTGTCTTTGAGGGAATCTTGGACTTTCTCCAGTATTTCTTTTTCCATAATCACTGTTAAGAGACAAAGCGGGGCTGTTTTTATAACCTGTGGTATGTGTGGGAGCAGTATCAACTGTGGTTTTTGGAAACTTTTAGTTGGCAGTAAGAGTAAGGGTGAGTCCCTGCCTTACTAATTAGACAAGATGGACAAAGGTGGAAAGAAGAAATACACGCACAGGACTGAAGTGATTAGTAGGGAAGGGATGAATCTCAGGATTTTCACATTTTAGAAATGTTCAGATCCATGTGACTTATTTTTTTTTCATTCAAGTTATCCTGAGACAACAAAAATTTATGAAGTATTTCTTAACATGCATATAAATAAAGTAGGCTGAGATCCAATGGGCCCTAAAGTGTTAACATGCTTCGTTTTACTTCTCTGGAAAAACCAACCAACCAAACCCACACAAAACCAAGCATTATATTGAACGCACAGCATTAAATAATGCTCATGACTGAACTTTTTATGTTGTTTGTGATGTCCCTGGAAGCTGAAGCCAACAGGACGCAAATGAAATGCGTCACTGCTATGTGTTTCCTTTGGTGAGAATTGTATATCAGGTGTTTGTGTAACTTCAGACAGTTTTTATATTGCCTTTGTAGGTAACAGCTATGGAAAAGTTAGAACCAATTCGATACACAACTTGCCAAGTGTCGCATCTAGTCCAAGCCTGACAAGCTAAAACATGTCTTGACCCTAGTTTTATTGATGTGTATGTTCTTAAATACAGATGGAATTTTGACTGCAGCCATCTGAGGCCAAAGCAATTTTATATTTCTGATGGTTTGTAAGGATGTATTTATAGTCACACTGGATAAACAGAAGAAATCTTGATTTTTACCTTTACTTGAGCTTATTAGAGCGATTAAACTTGTTATATCTGATGAAATTGCATATGACGATTGTTTCCCATTCAGCTTCTGCTGACTGTGTCAAATATTAAAACAAAGTGTTTGGGATAGAGCTTTCCATATAAAGATACAGTACGGTAAAACTTCAACAGAATCTAATTAAAGCAAGAGACAGATTTTCTTCTCATACTTCTCCTGAGAAGTGCCTTACCCCAATTAACTGGAGTGAAGGTGGAATGACCCTCTGCTTGGTAGAGGTGAGTGTCCACTAGTGTCATGAGTAAATCAGAATTGTCTGAATATAGTGCTTTTACTTAACAGTAATTTTCTTTCACTTTTGTATGAAAGGTGCGTATCACCAGAACAAGTCTTCCCTCTTTCTCATGCCACAGGACAAGGATTTGTGGTCCCAATAGCACAAAGGAAAATGGCAGGAAGTGACTCGGGAGAAGTTGCAGCAGCAGAAAGGCATTGAAGTGAATGGTCAGCCATCACCTCTCCAGGTGAAAGAGGCCACACATAGGAGTTTTGCTGAAAGTTCTTTAAACGAAGAAGAAAATATGTGGTAGCCTCTGAATTTGTTAAACGGTGGAAGTTAGATGTCCTTGTGCTCAAGGCTGGGCTTTGAGAGGCCAGAAGTTAGCTTTTACTCTGCAATTACTTTCCATTGGTTTAGGCTCCAAAGTGGGACATTTATGCCAAATATTTCTGTGGAGGCTTTAGCTGCCAGTATAAAACATTGCCAAAACCTTCCATATGGCTAATGCTTCTAAACACCTTGTTCAATCACAGTCACTCCCAGTAGGTGTTTAAAGCTTCAGTTCCTAACAATGCAGCTGGAATATCAAGCATTTGAGGATCTGCAGGCCTGTTTAGAAGGGTTTCTCTTGATGCGTTTCTGTAGGCAACATTATCTCCCTAATTCAGAACAGATTTCTTCTCAATGGAGGCCATATGGCTATCCTATTAATTCTGACCTCATCAGATGACAGATAACTCATCTGCTACTCTCAGTAGGATGTAGCATGATGTCTTCAAAAGTGGACCTCAGCTCAGCTAGCTCCTAACTCTTAGGTGCACCACAATGTTGTGGAATTCACAGCCTGAATTCAACACACCAGTTTATTCGCAATATGTGGGGAAAGTTAGGTGCCTTTAAGTAGCATCTATAAAAGCCAATATGGTGCTTAATAAAAATGTCAAAGAGGAGGTGAGGTCTGGGTATGGAAGGCTCTTTGAGCTGGAAAAGAAGTCCTCTCCAGGTAGTATTACTGTCTGGACCCTGGTACTGCTGTGGTCTCTAAGCCTAGGGGCACCAAACAGGCCAAAACAAAAGTGTTGCTGCATTTCTGTCTGAGAACTGAAAGGGTAGAACGTTTTCACAGCTCATTGTGGTTCAACTTTTTTCAATTCTTCCTGGAAGAAAATAACACCTGCCCTTTTAGACTGAGTAGCTGTTGAATGCCACAATAATCTCCTAGTGTGCCAATCAGAGAGGGATCACTTCTCTTTATAGGCTGGTTTGAGTTGTGGGTGATAGCCCGAAGTTATCATCAAAGCTGTTGCTACCAGAGGGTTGTTTTGAGACAGACTTTTGTAGTAATGCTCAGTAATGAAAAATTTTGCAAAAAACTTGGAGTATTGCCAGCAATTTAAAATATTTCCTAACACACTATTGATAACAACTTCAAATATGCAGAGGTGGTTGTAAATTTAAAGCAGGGCACCCTTATTAACTTGTCTTTTATTTTAAGAAAAAGAGATGCTAGATTGTAATGGGAAGATATTCTTATAACAGATCAGAAATGATTGAGTCTTCCTGTGACTGAAATTTTGAGAAATAACTGATGAAGGCTACCCTTAAAAGAGTCTATCAGCAGCTACAAATCTCAGACAGAAATAAAAGCAGTAGTCCTTCAACTCAGCAGTAGGGAGGACAGCATCTAAGTCAAAATGGATGGACCTCAGTGTTAAAATACAAGCATTTTTCAGGGAAAAGGAATCTTTCCTGCAAGCAGTGAGCTCACTGAAGTAGGTGAGCATCACTGCAGGAGTCAGTAGTTACCCTTTGTGTTGCAATTCTGTGACAGCAAACAGTATTTACCCTGCTGTCCTTTACCCCATGTTCTCTGACTTAGAGTATTAAAATACGAGCAGTGCCCTCTTCATGTACACGATTGAAAATAAATGCTGTCAAAGGCATGGATAGTCACATTTCTGACTGGGAACAGTTCTCACTAACAGGTGCACCAGAGGGCAGGCGTCTGAGCTCTGCAACCTTTCTGTAACATTGCAACTGCTGTGTGAGTTAGATCACCATGATCTCACCAACAGCTTTTAAGATGGCTTTATAACCCGTCACTGTGCAAAATTAAAGAAGGAAATTAATCAGAAAGAGAACTACTTCTAGCCATTCTAAAGCAATGCTTCTTCTGAAAAGTGAACCTGACTTTATAAAAAGCCCAGTGACATTTCAGGTCTAGGAAAAACTATGCTCGCCAATGCAAGTATTAGTGCATTGTTAGAGAGGGCTGGTGTTTCTCTGAGTTATAAATATGAAAGATAAATGACTTAAGTCCAGCTAGATAGGCCTGCTGAGGTGCAGATATACTCTGAGATGCCTTTTTCTGTCACATACTGCTGCTGGAGTAAAGTACACAAACTACTCTTGAAATGAAATAAATTCAAGGAAAAGAAAACTCGAGGTCCTCACAAGAAACCATATCGTTTGTAGTTGGGGATTTTTTTTGGCAATGTATTAAGTTTTAAAATTCTTTATAGCTATTTTTTTGGTTATAGATAAGTAGATGGTACAGTGCAGCTTAATGGAGACACTGGTCTAATTTTTTAACTTTTTTTTGGTATGAGTTTTTACTGGTTTGTTTTCATCTGTGTTGGGTTTTTTCCCCGTTTATGTGAAATTATTTTTTTTCGAGATGCAGAAAAGGCTCTTATTTGTTTATTAATTTTATAGGGATGAAAGCTTTCTGTATCTTTGGGGTCTGTTTCTCCAGATATTTCAAGTCTGCATATTCTTTCCATGGCTAACATTTGTGTGGCCGCACTGAAACTACCTATGTAGGCTGTGGCTGAGGTGTGCCTCTCTGGGGAGATGGGGACCTTGCCTGTTCCTCTCCAACTTGGTGTTGGGATCCAGCAGTCCTTTCCAGTAAATCGGTCTGATACTTTGAAGACTTCTCAAAACGTGAGACGAGTATTTTTGACTGTTTGCTGTGTCATCTGTGATGCTCTCTGTGTACAGGTCTGCCTGTTGTGCCCTAGCTAGTGATGGAGAAATTCCCCGCAAAACTCCTCTGTTTCCAGAACTGAAGAATATAAACCAGGGTGAATTAAGAAATATCTCTGTCTGAGACTTTCTCTTCCCCGCTCTGGTCACAGGCATTTCCCAGAGCAACCTGCCTCTGTGCCTCTAAGTGCTTTTAATCTGCTCAAAAGTCAGGAGGAGAAATAGCCCAAAGTATTCTGTGTCAATGCAAAGGTCGATGATGCAACCTTTTCATCTAGCACAAACTCATCGTTTCTGAAAAATGTAATATTGCCAGAACACTAATGAACCTTATAGTGCTAATATATTAGGTAGATCCAACAATTTACCAAGATGAAATTTTTCAAACTTTTCTTATTACTCACACTTCAATAGATTCATTGTGAAAGCATTAAACTCCCTTGACAGCTACTACTTTCTTATGTCATAAATTTACCTGTTTTGGTATAAACGCTTTATTTGGGGAAAATAGATTATAAAGTTATCGTGGATATCAGATTAAATTGGGAGGCGCAGAGTAAATTTACATGTTAGATGAGGTATAGATAACTTATGTGATTATTGTATCCTTAAGTCAGTTATGGATAAAAGGTTGTCTTGTTGAAAAATAAGCAAAGATGCAGCCTGCAAAAAGGAGGCATTTTGGTGTAGAACAGATAGCAGGCTAATTTTACATGAAGAAATAAAATATATGATATGTCAGATTCAAATAGATTATTCATACTGGGGAAGAAAATAAAAAATGATTAAGTGTTGTTAAATCCTCAAAAGTCAGGGAACATTACTTCTAAGTCTTCACATTACCTCTGTTTTCTTTTGAGAGTATAATTGCAATTTTTGTTTCCCCTTCAGTGAAAAGAGAACAAAAAATTAGCAGTTTATTTCAAGAATCTCAAAGCTCTTTCTGGAGCAGCCTGCTCTGAGAAACTTCCATGCTTTATTTCAGGAGCTGTTTTTTTCCAGCAGATGTTTTGCCTCTGACCAGTGGTACAGAGCAGCACAGACCGGTGGTACAAAGTTTCAGTCCCAGGGCCTCGCTCCCCTCCATCGTATAAATGGTTCTGTGGCCATTCCCCTTTTTTAAGCTTCACTAGACTTCCCCCCTGAGAAAAACTGTTTCTCAGACTGCAATTTCCCTGACACATACTTCCTAAAAGTAGCAAATCCTATTTTAAATATATTCTGGATTTTTTTTAAAGTATTGCCATGTGATGACCCGAGACCTGCTTTTAATGACATTCTTCTTCTGTAAAAGGTGTGTCCATATTACTCTTCAGCATTCTTCCTCCAATTGTTTTAGCTGTTAGAGCCATGAAAAAATACCTCTTTTAAAAAAGGTAGCCTTTCTAAAATGCCTTTGCTCGTGTAATAGATTTAACTATTTTTGCCTATGCCTAAACTTATTTGATTCAGTAAACTAGGAGAAAATTGGAAACTTTGACTACAATTATGCAAACATGAAGCCGTAAGGATTGTTCCTGTTCCTGCTATGATAGACTGTGCTGATGAGTGAAAATGTGAGGAGTTAATGCTTCCAGAATGCACGACAGCGGTAATTCATGGTACTGTCCTCTTCCCCTTCTCTGTTCTCAGGCTTCATCAGGTGCTGGTAATTCCTTTCACTTTCTCAAAAGCATTGAAGATACCTTATCTCCCATATTTTTCTGTCTCTGTCTGGCAAAATATGTTTATATTAATTTTTATATGTGGACTTTTGCACATATATGTGGACTGTTTGCTACAGTCAGGTTCCAGTACGGGAGGACACTGCTCTCGAAGGTGGATGCAGCAGAGTTATTAAGCAGCCCAAAAGCAGGGACTGCACCTCGCTGGGCTGTGAGGTTAATGATTTAAACATTGCCAGCCATTTCCTCTTGTACCTTTTCTGTTGCCAAACCCTGAGCAGGCTCACATACTGCCTCCACGCCAAATTGTCATGAGAAACATTTTAGAGAAATTAGCATGTCAATCCTACAACATGCACCAGCAGGTTTAGCACCGATCATCCCCATGAGACTTGCAAGCTCGTGGCCTGTGCGGTGAAGAACATGTGGCCTCCCAAGCTCCTGGGGAAGCTGGGAAGGGATCCTGTCACAGGAAAAGCTGAATTTCAGTTTGTGTAAATTCACATAACTCTGGCTGCTTTGGCCGTTGGTCTTGGACAGCCAGCCAGTTCTGGCAAGATGTGTTCAAGGTGACCCATTTCTGAAGGGCGTCTCTGGCAATGTAAACTGCTGTTGTACTTCATCTTGCTATCGTTTTTAGAAATTCATACACATTTTCTGGATATGAAAGGCTGCATACATGCTGTCAGTATGCTTGGGATTTATCTGGAAGCTGTAGATTCTCTGCTTATCGCCCTGAACTAAGTGAACATGTCATACCTACGTAAATGGAATCTATGCACTGATCCAATTATTTTATTTTTAGAGTTGCAAATATCCAGGGGACCCAAGTAAGGCAGTAACTAATACTAGGTATTTAGTTGATAATTTTAACTATTTGTTGGGTTTTTTTAATCTCTTACCCAGAAACTGTACATTGTTTTCAGAGAAGATTTGTATTTACTTTGAGAAGTATACAATTGCTTAAATGTAATCAAAAAAATTGGACCTTTCTCCTAACACAATATTCCAGTAGTCACAGATCTGCTGAAACAGTGTACTGAGCTGTGAACTCTTCTAATAACACAATATTCCAGTAGTCATAGATCTGCTGAAACAGTGTACTGAGCTGTGAACTCTTCTAATAAGCGAAGACTAAAACTTTATTAAACTAATTAACAGTCTCAGTAGCAACAGCAACATTTAACATGCCTGTTACTATTACTGAATTACTCCACACAGACCCAACTTCCGTTTTCAAGAATCTGTTATATTTTGACCATCTGATCATTGTACTACGGTCAATGCTTTTTATTTTTATGTAATTTCTTTTGATGTCTAATAAGTTTGTTCAATGCAACAAGGATATTTTCATTCTTACTTGAAAGTATGAATGAAAATGCAACTGGGGGCAAGATGTTTTCAGGGGTATCCTTTAAATTACCTCTGTAAAAACCTGTGTCAAAGCAGGACAGAGGTGCTGAAATTAAAGGCTGATATTCTTTGTGGCTGTAGTCAGATTTATCTCTTTTGACTTCAGTACGAACATGAAACACAAAGAAATATTATTGATTGCTAATTTTTTCCAAGTTAAACAAGTTCAAATACGCTCTGAACGTGTAATGCCCTTAAAGTTTATATATGTATACATATAACCAGTTTTAAGGGGAACAAATTTAGATAATATATACTTGAAAAAATGTGAGGGCACTGTGGAAAAGAAATCTTCCAGTAAAGGACAGAATAATAAACAATAATAAGCAGTTCTAGCAGCCAGTTGCTATTGGGATCATACAAGCAAGTGCTGCACATCTGTTAAACAGAACAAGAAACCTATTTTCTGGGGAAATAATTTCAACTAAAAGCAAACCCAGGAATGCCTGCAAAAAAACCACTGTTATTGATTTATTTTTGTTAGCTGTTTTCAAAAGTTTGAAAAGTTAGAGAAGGAAGGGATATTGCCTCAAGGATTTGACTACTACTGGGCCTTTCAGGATTGGTGAAGTCCCCTCAGTCTATGCGACGCGATGCCAAACACTTGCTGTTTTCATTAAGCTGCTGCTGGTGGTAAAGAGGGAGTGATTATCTCTTGAGACAAATGTTATGTAGATTTCTGCTCTCTAATTTATTCTGAGCTGCCTTTTCTTAGTAAAAATAATAATTTGAAGTTTGGAAGGAAAGTTATTATGGGAATAAAAAGAATTCACACCCAACTTTCCCAGTTTCCTGGCAGAAATGGCATCTGCGCACATATAAATTTGAGGTTAGAAGCTTAACGAGTTTGCTGTGCATCTATTGACAAATGCACAGAAACTTCTACCCTTTTTTCGCATCTCCCAGTGCTGACTGAAACACTGCTGACTGGAATTGCAAGAGTCCTTGAATTCCTGTTGAATTTATTGCTAGCCACAGACGGTCAAATAGCCTGATCCTTCCCATACCTTCTGCTCTGTAACAATCCTCATTGTTTGGCTCTGGCAGTGATCATCCATGCATTTGTCACCTCCAGTTGCATTACTGGATCTCTATATGAAAATGGTGCCTGTTGTCCACTGATACCAAACAAAATTGCCTGACTCTTTCAACACTCAGTCTTCCAAAAATATATTACTGCTATATTCACAGTCCTGCATTATGTCCTGGCCAGCTTCCAATGCCAGTTTAAGGTCTTGGTTCTAACCTTTAACAAAATTATTAGCTTGAGGCCAAGCTAACGCGAAAAAAACCCAAACTTAAGCTAGGAGGCTGTTCAATGTCTGTGTGCCTTGAAAGGGGCAGGCTACAAAACCTGTAAGTGAAGGATGTGACGGTATAATTTCATAAGTTAATGGCATCAGCCAAGAAGGCAGATTCCCATCTAGTAATTAAAATCTCTGTGCTTTGGCTCACCGTCTAGCAGGTGATGGGTTATTTCTGAAGCACATCATTTCAGTGGTAGGGTTTATACTGTGAATCCACAAGCCATTGCACTGGTTCAAACTGGGGGATGGTAAACTGTGTAAGCAGGCCATGGGAGGCAAAATCAAGAACTTATGCCAAATTTGCCACCAAAGCAATTGCTTTCTGAATTACATCCTGAAAGCTGAAAACAAAGTTGCCTTGAATTGCCTGTCAACAAATGTTGCCAAATTTTTTCTGACACATAAAATGGAAATGCTGTGGGATTGTTTTTAAGCTCGAGTGCCTGCCAAGTCTCTCCAAAACCCCCAAATACAGGATGGTAACTTAGGCAGAGATTTGAGAAGTAGTGGAAACTTATGCATAAATTTGCTACCACTGTTGGTTTTACCCCAAAAGGTGCCTGAATATTCTTTGGTTGGCTTGGAAGATACGCCAATGTTGCAATGGTTAAATGGCACTTGCCAATATGGTGTGTACCTTGAGCATACCCACGAGTTATATCTTACAGTTTCACTGTGAATTCCATTCAAAACTGGATGTTCTTTCTAAGTGTTATATTTTTTCCATTTAACAAATTCACGATGAACCTATGAAACAAAATGGATGATGTTTCCAAGGCTGGTTGCAAAACATTGTTAAAATTGATCAGTCCTATAATTATGTTACCTACAGCCCTATGTAAAAAACCTATGTAAAAAATGGTATTAAAAATTAGTAATGAACTGTAGTAAAAAAGTAGCATATACTGAAATTTTCTAAATCTCAGTCTTGGGAAGAATATTTACTGTTAGATAGCTGGAGTTGCTCAAACTATTTACTGAAAATATACTAGTTGTAAGTACAGACTGTGTACTGTGGGCAATTATAGAAGATCATAATCATTATTTCTGGAATAATAAACAAGATTACTGAAATAACTTTACTAATTTAGGAAAAAGCTGTGATCACAGCTACTTGAATCAAACCATATTCTTCAAGCTGCAATTTTTGGCACATAGAAATCAGTGAAAAGTTCCAGTTACATAAGCTAGGCTGACCAAATAAAATCAAAGTTTGGCACATAGTTATATGGGTTTGCTAAAAGCAAACTAGAGAATTATTTTCCACAGGCAGACCTTGTATATAAGGCTAACACGAGAGAAAATAAAGCTGATTTGGTCCTCCTACCATTTCTTTTCAAGGTTTTTTTGAACGAGAGTCACACGTCAAAGTCATTTGAGTCAAAGTTACTAAGCCTGCGTTTGTTCAGTCCAATGAAAACTGATTGCCACAAACCTCAGTTTTATCAGTAAATGATGGCCTTTGTGTTTACCACATGGTTTTATGATAGACTTTGAAGATATTTACTGTAGTCCCAATGTAAGTAGTTTAATAAGGGCCAACAGGTGAATGGTGGCAGGGAATTCCCTTCACCTAGCTGTACAACATGGACCTTTTTAAAGGTGAATTATCTTGTTTCATAACAGAGAGAAGGACCCAATGGCTTTTGTTGCAACTTTGAATTCGGGCTCATCCAAAAGAAGCATTCATTGAAAATGTTTTAAACATAAAGTGTTACAATTTTTTAAAAGCGTATAGTAAATTCAACACATGGAAAAGATGCGTATGGAATGGATCTCAAAAAAAAATCTTAAGGTATGTGGTATAAAATAATTCCCACATGCCAGATAACTAGAGCAAGTTTTTGGTACTAGTGCGCTCAGCCTGTGACAACATCAAGGAGTCTATTTTTTCAAAGGTATTTGCCTTGTCTGTTGTCACAATAGTACAGTTTTAAATACCTTGTAGTGTTTCTTAGGAGGTCATTCAAGTTTCAGGCATCCTTTCCTCTGGTGGTCCTGCCAGTACTAACTGCCCACGCATTACACCAGCACTCACGCTTGCAGCCCATGCGACGAGGAAGGCTCAGCTTGCACTCTGTGGACTTCCTGTGAGAGGTCTGGAAAAGAGCAATGGAAAAATAATTACTCTTGAGCTACTTATGCATGCCACATTCCCAAAGGACTACAGTTCTGCTGGAAAATGATTAGGGCTTTCTCATTCCCAGAGGATTGAAAGCTGCACTGTGGTCAGAAGAAAGCAAAACTACTGTGATTTAAGTGACAGGAAGAAAAGGACAAAAAGGGATACCCAGCCAACCTACCACTTGCTGTCTTACATGCTGTTTGTTTATGTTTTATACCTCATCTAAATGAGTCATGGCTTTAAATAAGAACAGAACAGAACTGACAAATGATGGATGTGAGGTTCTCTCCAGTGTTATCTTTCCTACAAACAGCCAACAAAACAATGGCCAAGAGAGAAGCTGATAGCTCTTTCCAAGCACCCTAAGAACATTTGAAAAGGCAAGCAGCTAGTTTAAGCCGGGAAGCTAACGTGGACCAGGAGCAGGTGAAACAGGGACTGCTTTCTCCTGGAACATTTCTTAGGTATCTGGTTGCCCTGGGTGTTTCAGACTTTCAGCTAGTGTCTATAACAATGTTTACAGTGAACCATATTAAAATGGAAAAGAGTTCCAGTCAAGGGCTCTGCGAGGTCTTGAGAGATGCCAAGAAAAAAAATACGTTAGTTAAAACTTTTCTGCAGAGCTCCTCTGTAGCAGTACACCTGATAAGGAAGGGTAATCTCCGGAGTTAGCAGAGTTTTGTAAAGCTAAGAAAAGATGGAGATGCTTTTCTCAAATGAAATCTCAAAATCTGACAGTTTGTTCTCTGAAGGTATCTAATGTTACCAGCTATTATATGTTGAGTCTCTAATTGTCATAGTACCTATTTTGCCTCTGAACTAAAAAAAAACATAATGAAGTTTCCTGGAAAATATTTTTTTTGGTTTTGCATGGAAATGATAAGAAAAGGTGCTCAATGATACTTTGCCAAAGGCAAAAATACAAGAATAAATAATGACAACTGATACAAACCAGTGTGATTTAAAGCAACAGGCAAGGAATCATGTTTTAATAACTGAATTTACTTTCCTTTTGCATTCATACTTAATTGTTTTGCAAAGAAAGGCTGACCTGCACTGAATGATAACTATTATGGTAAGCTGATTTGCAATGAAGTCTTACGATCGATTCAATATAGTCCATTTTGACAGTCATCAAAAAACTCCATTACCAATTACTCAGTAAGTAGCTTTCCTCATTCAGTGGTTTTCCTTCTTTACAATGTTGGTGCTAAATATGCGGTTCTAAAAATTCTAAGTTATGTTTAAAAATGTAATTATTTCAAATGTAATTTTAGGTGAAGATGTATTAAGGGAAAACTATTTAAGTTGCAGATTGTTTTTCAAAAGCAACAACTTACATTCTTCCTGATAAGCAGAAACCAATGCAGGTTAAAAAATCATTTTCTTTTTCAGTTGTGCACTGAAATAGCTTGGCTGTTATTAACTCCAGGGTATCAAAGACAGAGTAATTAGAAAATGACATTTTCATCCTGAACACAGGCAAAGTTCAGCTGTATCATATAAAATCGGTGATAATTGAAAATGGTACTTCCATGTCCATTTCGTGCTCTCTGTCCCCTCTATATTCCTCCCTCTCCCACCAGCACAAGGTGAGGCAGGTTTCTGCCATCTGCCATCAAAAGGACTTGCACTCTGCCCAGGCCTTGACTATGCACCAGACAGCAACTCAGCCGGAGCCTTCATTAGAGAAAAGAATACTGCAGGCACCCTGCTTTTCCTTTGGTCTTCCTCAGGCCTCAGTTTGTCTGGTTAATATATCTAACTGGTCTGGTTTTCACTAGCAGATCAGAAGCCATTTTCACAGCAATGGCATTACCATAGATGTCATCCATCATACAGCTGTTTCCCCGTTTGGCGTGCCAGGGTCTCCGACTGCAGTGGCAGCTGATGTCAGGTAGGCTGGGCAGTGACATGGAAGGGACATCTCCCAGTTGAAGGTAGCTGTGACTTAAGGCTTTCTTTTTGCATTTAGTGACTCATAGGAAGTGGAAAACTTTTTAGAATTCCTGGTTTGGGTTGATTTTTATATTTTTGTGGATAAAAGTCATGGGAGATCAATTTCCAAAGCTTGTTAAGTCTTGTCAGCTTGGAATCTGGAGTTAGTAATGAATGAAAACCTGAATGAGCAGGATTTGGCAGCTTGCCAGAGCTGTGAATGACAAGGCATGATGTTTACTAACGACTATCTCTATTTTGTGATCTGGGTCAAGCTATTAATTTTTTTTGTTGAGGCATTTAATATTTCAATACAATGGAATTAACGATAACCCAGAAAACTAACACTGTTTGTCTTCTCAGAATTGTGGTTTTAATATTTTATGCTATTGTCAGCTTGAAAATAGAAAATATAACCAAGCAAGTTCTTCAGCAAAAGGGCAAGCTATATAAATAATGTAAGTGCAGTCAGGTGTTGCAGTACTCACAAATACTGGCAAATGAGCAACATACCTGTTGATTCAGATGACAGAGTAAATTCTGAAGATATAGACGCACAGGACTGGAAGCAAATAGGATTAATGATCTTGATATTGCAGTGTGTCTGTGATATTGTATCTGCTACATCATGCAATCCCTTACAGCAACTAATCTGTATCTACTTTTGAAGGCTGTGCATCCACTGCTCTTGTTGGGAAGTTGTTCAGGAAACTCACTCTGAGAAGTTTTATAAGAAGTAGAGGATGGCCATAGAGCATGAGATTGAAAATCCATCCAGTTTATTAGATGTACATGAGAGTGGCTTAGGCAAATATGTTAATGTGGGGCAAGTATACACTGGTACTTCCTCAGCTGAGTTTTCTACTGCAGCAATAAACACATCAGGTAGTAAATTTATGCATTGTGAAATTTTTCTTTCCTTATTGCTCTGGTCACTTTTGGAACCCACATAACGATGTTATGTGCAGGAAGATCTCTGCTTTTTTTGAATCTGATAACTGCTAGTTTAATTTTGTGCCTTGTTTTTCATTTTGTTTAGTGTTTGCTTCATTTGTTGTTTTTTGGTTAAGAAACAACCATGCTCACTTCACCAGCTTCTGTCACTCAGCATTCCTCTTTTAAACTTCTATTCTCTCTCTGCTTTAATCATGCCTTTCCAAGCCGAAAAGTTTTGGACATGAGAAAACTTGGTACCATTAGTCATCCTTCTCCATGCCTTTTCCAGTTTGGCTTGATTGTTTTTAAACTGAGAGGAATCAGACCTGCACCCTGTGTTCAACATATCGGCGTAGCACAGGCTGATGCAGAGACAAGATTTTGTAAAAATGTTGACTTTTTCTAATTCTTAAACTAAAATTATTCCTGCCATGTGTTTTTGGTCCAGCTGAGTTTTCCAGCTTAAATAGCTTAGCTTATCTCCACTGTTTATGTTGTTTAGGTGTTTGAAAAGAGCAACTGTTTTCTCTCTCTGCAGTTATTTTAAGCCTTTTCTTGGACAAGGTTACACTTTGCTGCTGGGCTACAGAAGGCTGTTCCCATGAGTTGTCCTATGTCCTATGTCCCCACTTGTTTCTGAACAGTGGGGCTAGAGGGCTGCCCAGTGCATCTGCACAGCATGGTTGCTTGGAGACACCGGTCGCCTGCACAAGGCTCCTTTGGAAAGGCTCTTCTAGTGCTTTCTTTGCTATCAGCTTGTTAGAGACGCACAGACCTGTCACTGGCTGATATGAGGACTGTGTGGGCTTGCCTGTCCTCTGCCAAACCCTGCTATCCGAGGGATGAGATATCCGGGTGTGGGACTAGCAATTTTCCCCAGGGCTCATCTGCTATGACCTAGCAGCTCACTAAAGGCAGAGCAGTGCTCCTCCCTATCCAGGAGGTGGCATACAGCCCTCTTTCCCTGGCTCTTTCCTCCCCTTCTCTCCATCTTGCCCAGACCTTCTTCCCAGCATGTTTCAG
Organism: Pluvialis apricaria; assembly: GCA_017639485.1. NCBI lineage: Eukaryota > Metazoa > Chordata > Aves > Charadriiformes > Charadriidae > Pluvialis > Pluvialis apricaria. The sequence continues at coordinate 78,371,136 of CM030010.1, forward strand.
CCTGGCCTGGTATCCTCAGCACAGCTATACGGGACAAGACACTTCACTGCGTGGTGCTGGGAGAATGAGGAGCTGTTTAGATGCAAACTCTCTTCCCCCATGGCATCAGGGTGCACGTGTCATCTAGTGGCATGGACTTTATTTTAGGCAAGAGCTGATGGGAAGAAAAGAAAACCTATGCAACGGATTTCCCATGGCAGAGGGGAATTGTAGTCTAGCAGAAAAAACACTGGCCTAATGCCCGAGTCCCATGCCTGGTTTTGTTTACAGAATAACCTTTAGCAAATCATATCTCTTTGTACCTCAGCTTCCCCCTCAATAACATTTTACTGCTCTCCGTTGTCAAGCATTTGAATGTCAATTGATGACAGAGTCTGTGGGCCGTGCCATATTGCATTCCAGAAGCACTTGCATGGGGGATGTGCCTGCTATTAGCTGCTGTTGTTATTCTGGCCTTTCTAGCATAAAGAAGAGTTCCTTATGAAACCCAGTCTTTGTTCTAATCTTTGTAACTAATGTTACATCTGGGACTGCAGCCAGTAGTTTGTTCTTGATATGGCAGAAACAGGAAACCTCAAACCTTAGGAAATTTTTTCTAGGGATTTACTGAGGAGAAGTTAAAGACTTGCCTCATTTGTGGCCCCAATACCTTCAGAACTAGGAGGGGAGATTTCAAAGGAGCTCTGCAACACTCATCTCCCAGCATTATCCTACAGGATCCTCTTAGGCAGCTTTGAGCAAACTCAGGCTGAAAACCAGCTCTGCCATGGATGTGGTGGGGCTGCATTTGAGCTAAATAGCTCGTATTAGCTTAGACTTGTTGCTATATTAACATGACTACATGTCTTTTGAGTGGTAGCTGGCTTGCTTGCGGCTGGCTCCCAGGATGCACAGAGCTTGCTTGTGGCTCCCTACAATGGGCAGACAGTTTGACCAAACTGTTCAAATTCAGTTCTAGAAGGATGATGATCTTCAGGCTTGATAACAAAATATCAGGCTCCCTCAGGGCTGGATGTGACTTGGAATCTGAATTTGCCATTCCTCAGCTGGAGACCCTATGTGTGGTACCCGCAAGGCCCTGTGCTGCTCTCCCCTGGCCTTGCCTATGGTGCCTGACTGCACCTCTGCTCAGTGGCACGCTTGGCTGCATCCTTGTGGCCGCAGCTCCTGGGGTGCCTTGAGCTTGTGGCACCACTGTGGGGCAAGCCCACTCCTAGGTTCTTGCGAACCTCTAGCTGATGGTGGTGGATGGAATTGCTACTGGCACTGTGAAATATCATAGAATCATAGAATGGTTTAAGTTGGAAGGGACTTTGAAGATCATCTAGTTCCAACTCCTCTGCCATAGGCAGGGACACCTTCCACTAGACCAGGTTGCTCAAATCCCCATCCAGCCTGGCCTTAAACACCTCCAGGGATGGAGCTTCCACAACTTCCCTGGGTAACCTGTTCCAGTGCCTCACCGCCCTCACAGTGAAAAATTTCTTCCTACTATCTAATCTATATCTCCCCTCTTCCAGTTTAAAGCCCCCCCCCCATCCTATCACTATATGCCCTTGTTAAAAGTCCTTCCCCAGCTCTCCTGTAGGCCCCCTTTAGTACTGGAAGGCCACTATAAGGTCCCCAGAGCCTTCTCTTCTCCAGGCTGAGAAGAGAAATATGGGGTGGTTCAGCTCTTATCCCTGAATGGAGGTGATGTGTCAAAGACTGAAACAGCATTGCCAGTGTCCTTTCTCTTTTTTTCTCGTCCACCCTCTTCAGAAGTCAAGGAAAGTGTCGGAAATCTCCCAGTGGGACTAAGATGTATGTCAGAGTGCTCTGTGTGTCTTCTGTCAATGCTCCAAGCCATTGCTGGGTAAATTAATCTGATCTGAAAGTCATAAAGCTGTATTTGTGTACATGGACTTTAAGAAGCCCCCAAAAGATAATTAGAATTTCTTTTCAGCCACAAGAAAGAACATGGTTCCCCACCTATGGTCCAGTGTATTTCTCTCTATTAAAATGGATTGATGAGAGGTCAAACAGGCTCTCATTTTTATTGCATGCTCGTAAATACTGATTAGAGATTTAGTTTGCTTGACTGTGTGTATGAAAATGCAGAAACATTTAGAGAGAATAATTAACGTAATGTGTTTTCCTGGGGTCTGGTTCATGTGCATGCAGAACTATCTTTCTGTTTATCTTTCTTCTCCTCTCCATCCTGGGGAATACACAGGATCAAACACAAGCTTGTCCAAGGCTATTAAACAAATACAGCTTTTCTAGAAAACTCTTTGTACTACCAGGGAGAGATGGATAAGGTGCTTAATAAGCGATTTAACTTTTGAGGATTTGGAAACCTCTAACTTGTGTTCAGGCATGAGACTTTCTGATTTACTAGTTTTTTTTGGCAAAAAGTCTTTGCCTATTTCAACTATTTCATTTACCAAATAAAGGACTTGAACTGTGCATGGAGTCATGGTCAAAACACTCCTTGAAAAAAATGCAAAGTTCTCTGCCATTGATTCCATAATAGCCTGAATATTTTCTGAATTTTTTTTTAATATAAAATGATTGAAATAATGTAAAAAGTTCATGGTGGGCAGTGCATAATATAATGACAGCTGTGAAATATTAAAAGGCAAAGATTTGAGTCACAGCTCTTTTTCTTGTCTCTGTTGCATTCAGGAGAAAACTACTTAAGACTCATTTAACAGTATTTAGTTTGTAAAGCACTCACACTTGTACAAAACAAAGACCACAGTGGCCCTGAATACATTTCTGTAATGTGAAAAATGAATTGTGCCCCAAATGCTTATAGATACTGATGCCATTTAAAAGATTGTTCCATTGCACTTCAGTTAATTTAAGATTCCATGGATTTCTTACACAATTCAATCTTTAATGCCCACATTTGTGCCAGAAAACTCCTGCTTATTTTTTTATGAACTTGCTTTTTCCCACTTTCTTGGCCTTTTTTATCCTTGGAGTATACTGAGGAAGTTGCTTTTGTGTCTCAAGGCTCTTGGGTGTTGTAAAAGCATATGTTGTACCAGCATACAAAGACTGAAGTCTCCTCAGGCTCCCAAAAGAGGTGAAAGTGGTGGCAACTGAACACCTAACTTCTGCAAATCTCGCTTCTCTTCTGGACAGTTTAGGTACCTATAAAAGCTTCCTGTAGCATAACACCACCCATGTGCATAAAACAGTCCAAGGATCTGGTCTTTGGTGATTGCATCTACCTATGATAGATTTTTTGTTCTTTCAGCCTTAAGCTGAAATTCTGTAACTGACAGTGAAAATCCTACACATCTTTTTCTAGTTAGTTATGGCATTTGGTTATTTAAGAATTTTTTTTTTTTTAAATTCTTTTGGAACAGGATCCACTTTTAAGCTATTATTCAAAAGCAAGGTAGAACCTAGTGCTGAGGTGGTGCTTGAAGGGGAAAATAAACTCGTTTTCTCCCTCATGGAGCGTGACAGTGAGACTCCATCTCTTCCCACTCCTGTTCTTTGCCCTCAGTCTCATTCTTGCCACTGCTTTTGCCAACTCACTGACCACCTTGTTAGTCTGATGTGACTCTGAGTGACAAATTGTACCTATTCCTCTGCCATACCTGCTGCCTAAAGGAGGGAGTAACTGATAGCCCTCTCTTTTTCATGTCTGGACAGTGTTTCTTTTTCTGCCCCCTTGATTCATAACCCTTAGGATGTTAATAAAACCTTGTTTGGAGATAAACCTGTATTCTACACATTATTGTGTAGGCTTGAAGAATACGTTCAGCGAAATTTTGGTTCCTATTGCATTGTCTAGCAATGACACGTATTTGCTGATGTTATGTGCTGTGACACTTGATTCATGGAGATGCATTAACTGAAAGTAAATTAGCCAACCTGTCACAGAAGTGATCATCATCATCATCTTTAGCCATACCAAAACCAACTCCCAAACCCTTAAAAGCACAAAATTCAATTGCTATACTGTTGATCCTGGCATTTTCAATATGCGTTCAGTTAAATGCCCTAAAACAATTATTCATAAAGATTATACCGTGGAATCTGTCTGTACCTTGAAATCTGTGTTTTTGCAGATATATCTCCTTCTGTAAATTTTATTTTTGGGGACAGCAGGTGGTAACATGAATAAAAGCAGCAGAAGTGTGCTAGCATGAGCCTCTTTTTGCTTAGCACATTGTGCTACCCTTTCTAGCTGGAGGTATGGAAAACATTAAAAGGGAATAATAATGATTTAATATTCTAATTGAAAGAAATTACTCATTCAGAGCAAGATGATCTAATTTAGAATAATCCGGGTTATGTGAAATTAATCACACCTAACTAAATCATGGTGCAGTAGCATCTTAGCCAGGGTCACCAGTCACAACAGTATTAAAAAACGCTTAAAAGATACACAGGTTATAGGCAAAGAGCCTGACTATCATTCACAAGAGCCCCACATTGCCTGTGCCTGACCATATTAAGGGGCTTGTGATTTATCCCTACTTGAATACTGTGTGGATTGTTTAAAGTCGTGCACAAGGGGTTTTTTTTCTCCTTTCTGAAATATTGTGATCATCTTTAAATTAGAAAACTGCTGCCAATCAGACCAAACATCTAGGGGATAGAACGTGTTTTGATGTAATAGGTGTCCCTGATGTGGCAGGGGGGTTGGACTTAGATGATCTCCAGAGGTCCCTTCCAACCCTGGCAATACTGTGATACTTTGAGTTTACAGGGACCAATCCAGCTGCTATCATGGCAAAATAGCAAACACCCAGATCAAAAAGGGTAGGATTAGCCATTTCCTGAGACTTTAGTAAGTGGTGGTGTACACTGCCTTTCACCGAGACTAGTACTTGTTAAGTCATCAGATGGTTTTTGAAAATCTAGTCCATGGCTTTCACAGAAGTGTGATTGTTTTAATTACCTTCTCAGAGAAAGTGCAGATTAATCACAGTAGGAAGACCCTCATATGAAAAAAAGCCTGGGAGTCTAACTCTAATTTCATCAAAAAGGATAAGATATATTTTATCTCCAGGTGGGCAGGCTTCCTCTCACACTATGTATGGATTTGCTTTGAAAGCTCTTTTGTGGAAGGTAACTATGGGGCCAAGCAATACTACCAAATTTTGTCAATACTTTTACGTTGATCTCCCCTAATTATTTCTGTTGCAGTCTATCTTTCCAAGGTTTCTTATTCTATTCATGAGCTTTTTTCCCCAGTAATTTCTCAGCATCATTGTCTTGCATTTGAAGTGATTATTTTTTCCTTTGTAAATCCTATGTAACTTGTAAAAGGATTTTTAAAGGAATGCAAATACTAATCTTATCTAGAAAAATTCATCAAACAGAAGTGAATACGGCATCTTCTGTTTAACTGTTACTGTTGGCATTTGGTCCAATAGGAGTTATGATTTTAAAGTGTTTTTGCAAGACGAGGGCAAAAAGGGAGTCATTCAATTGTGTTGCTCGAGTATGGAATATCCAGCCTTTAAAGCTTCTAAAATGTCAGAACATTTTTTCCAGTATCTTTTCAGAAAGCACCTAACCCTAACCCTAACCCTCACCATCCAGAGGGAGCTGGACAGGCTCGAGAAGTGGGCCTGTGTGAACCTCATGAGGTTTAACAAGGCCAAGTGCAGGGTCCTGTACCTGGGTCGGCGCAATCCCCGGTATCAATACAGGCTGGGGGATGAAGGGATTGAGAGCAGCCCTGCCGAGAAGGACTTGGGGGTGTTAGTGCATGAAAAGCTGAATGTGAGCCGGCAATGTGAACTCACAGCCCAGAAAGCCAGCCGCATCCGGGGCTGCATCAAAAGAAGCATGGCCAGCAGGTTGAGGGAGGTGGTTCTGTCCCTCCACTCCACTGTGGTGAGACCCTACCTGCAGTACTGTATCCGGATCTGGAGCCCTCAGCACAGGAAAGACATGGACCTGCTGGAGCGGGTCCAGAGGAGGGCCACAGAAATGATCAGAGGGATGGGAGCACCTCTCCTATGAGGACAGGCTGAGAGACTTGGGGTTGTTCAGCCTGGAGAAGAGAAGGCTCCGGCGAGACTTTATTGCGGCATTCCGGTATCTGAAGGGCGCTTATAAGAAAGATGGAGACAAACATTTTAGCAGGGCCTGTTGTGATAGGACAAAAGCTAATAGTTTTGAAGTAAAAGAGGGTAGATTTAAGAATATAAGGAAGAAATTTTTTACAGTGAGGGTGGTGAAACACCCAGAGAGGTGGTAGATGCCCTGTCCATGGAAACATTCCAGGCCAGGTTGGACAGGGCTCTGAGCAACCTGATCTAGTTGAAGATGTCCCTGCTCATTGCAGGGAGGTTGGACTAGATGACCTTTAAAGGTCTCTTCCAACCCAAACTATTCTATGATTCTATGAAATATCAGCCTTTTTGATGCTTCACTTAACTGAGCGTTTGCTTTGATGTTACGACTCAGGTCAGTGCCTGTAAGCTTGCCATACCACGACTGATATTGATGCTTATATTAGCACTGAATTTTCTCTGCATAGCAATTGCCTGTATGATCAATAGGTCATTAGCTCACACTAATCTGTCTATTAACGGGGCTTTGGAACTTATTATTTTGGGACTGAGCTTGTTTCTTAAAGACAGAGGCAGACAGTGGATCATCAGCCTCCTGGGCTACTTGTAATTCTTCACAAAGCACTTGGGCAACTTGAGCTTCTGTGCATCATATTGGCAGCTGCCTGTTAAGGAAAATTAGTGTACGTGCCTGACCAGTGACGCAGCGTTGTGAGGCTGTGGACGTTGTGTTTGGAACTCTGACTTCAGGCATGGTTTAGAGTTTTCATGAACTCTTTCTTCTTTATGTCAATTATCAAACTGTGTTTATTACCTTTTGTTTTCTAGCTTTTAATAATTATCTAATGATACCTGATACAAAGGCAAAGCACAAGAAAATGGACCTAGTTTTCAATAAGCTTTGCAAAAGATGATTGGTGAATCAGTAAGTTTTCACTTGGCAAGAAGATAGGATCCTAGCACCTTGCTTACAGAAGTTTAAGGAGCTCATTGCACTTTTTAAAGTAAACTTTCTAATATAAATTTCTAATATAAATTTCCTTTCATTTATATAACTGAATACTTGACATATACAGGTGTAGCATTATATTCTTTAGGAAAGAACTTTCTCTGAGCTGTATTTGATACTTGAAAATGAGTGACTGAAATTTTGTCAGATAGTCATTATAGGTCAAACAGCTTAAATCTCTACTTGACAACATCTAATTAAGGGTTATAAATAGAAACATTTAAAATTATTGAGAGCATTGCAGTATGATAATCCTCACATCAAAGTATTTTAATAATATTCAATACACCCAATCATGACTTAAATTAAAAAAGTTAATGACAATTCTTGTAAGTGGTGCAGCTTCCCTTGTCAATCCCTGCAACACCATATTCTGCATTTTCCTGGAGAGGCTTAGATCCAAAGATTCCCTCGGTTTTTACTCGGCACCTAGGACTGAATATGTTGTTTTGTGATAAATGGCTCTTTACTTGAGAAGAAACAGAGAGAAGATTCTGTAGTACAGACATTTAATACAATGTTTTGCAAATGACAAGGCTGAATACTAGTATCAATAGCAAGAAAGAAAGAAAGAAAATGGGAATTGGACTATCAGGAAATAAAATTACTCTTGTATTTTATTTTTTGAATGAAAGTGTGGAAATTACCCTGTCTGCTTTTAGGTGGAGAATTCATTCCAGTGCAAGCTGAATAGAGGGCTAACAGCTAAAAGCTGTACAAGGTAATAGTTCTTTTACAATTACATAAGGCTTTGTGTGACAGTCAAACGAAGTCTTAAAAAATAGTACAAAAGTGATGACTTAAAGTGAAAGAACAAGCAAGAGGTATTTAGGATTTCTCATATATTTGGGGCTGACCAGACAGCTAGCTGAAAAAATTTAGATGAAAGAAAATATTTACTATTGGAATCCTTTCACTGTAATTGTAAATGAGGTTTACATGAGGTTTAGAACAGATTTTTTAATACACGTCATCTGGAAATCATTGAAAGAAATAAAAAGGACATGAGGGCTCCAAGGAGCAAAGATATTTGCATCATGGTGCTGTCCCCATTGTTTCCCGACATTCATTACAACTGATCTGAGGACAACAGAAATAGATTTGTGGCCGGCCATGGTGAAAACTGTTTGTTGAGGAATTTGTGACTATTTCTAATGAATGGGACTGGGGCAGGGTTTAGACTTGATACTGAATCAAAAGATGAGGAAATTTAATTTCACACTGGGGGAAACTGGCAGTTGATAACTGGTGGCAAAAAATAGCTGGATTTCTTTGTATGTGAAATAAAGAGAATACCAATTGGAATAGTCACTGGGAAGAGAAAAGACTTAGAGAAATGAGGATGGATGAACTGCTGCTTAGCACAAGCACATGGAAGGAACTTAAAAACCTAATCAGTATACAGCTTAGCATTTTGGCATGTATATGAATGATACTTGCACATAGGTACGTAATCACTATTTAACTTTTTAGATTAAACCCACTCTTCAAATACAAAAATGCTAACAAGTTGAATAGTATATCTATTTTTTTTAAGTTGTGGAGCTGTTGACTGCCTTGTTTTTGCTTAATTTGCATATGAGAGAATAGGGGAGGAAAGGAAGGTGAGTAGAAGAAAATAAATACATTTAAATTCTTTCCTTTGAGCATTCTGCTTGCTGAAGCTTATTTTTGATCCCACAAATTCCTCACTGAACATTTCTGGATGACAAATGTCAGGAGAAGTCAAAGTGTCTAAAAGAGTAAGTCCTAGTCCAGCACAGACTTTGTTAGAAAAGTCTTCATTTGTGGTAGGAAGAAAACCCAGACAGGAGCCTGAGGGAAGGCTGTCAGAAGGTGAGGTAAGAAGTAAATGGAAGTAAGCACCACATGCATTGCAACCTATTAAAAATGTGTTCTTTTGAGAGAAGGGATCAATTTCTCAAGGTGATTTTAAAAGGCTCTTGCTCAATGAACCAACTTCTGTGCCAGCTGTACAATTTGAGGGGCTGGCATGCAGTGCAGAAGATAGAAACTGTAAATCAAATAATGTCAAAACAGCCTTAGCAACAAAGTCTTGGTTTGGGTGAGCAAAGACCTGCACTGGGGTGGGTTGCTACTTTTTCCATAAGACATAAAGTTAGTCTCCATGTTAATTCTTTCAGATGCATAGGTGTTAAAGTTGCATGGTTCTGTGGCAAATTGTTGGTTTATCTGCAGATAATCAGCAGAGTACGGAGGGGAGTTGTGCCAGGCTTGCAGCAGCTGCCTGTCTGAGCACCCTGCATTGTGGAGACATGGACTGTGCAGTACATCACTGTGACAAATACTGGTGGATCTATGGTTCCTCTTCAAAGACGGACTAGTGAGGTTGGGCTTCCCTAGCTTAAACAAAGAAAGAGACTCATGCATGTAGCAGTTCTTGTTTAATCATTGTATTAAATGTGACTAGCAAGCCGTATGGGGCTGTAAGGTTTGCCTCTCTCAGCCACCTGTGTACACACTGTACATTAATATCACTGATAGATGGGGCTGGGTTATAAAACTAAGTGGGGATCACTAAATGTAGAGGTGTGCACGAACCCAACCATGGAGACATAAGGCTGCACAAGAATAAAGATTTTCAGCCAGCAGTGTTTATCAGCAGAGTCTCACAGTATGAGACAAAATATTTTGGAGCTAGCCCACACACTAGGTTAATGTAATTTATTTTCTGCTTAACCACTCCAACATACTTTGCAACTGTGTGCAACTCTATTTTAGATATTGATACTTTTCTTAATAAATATTGTTTTGTGGAAGCTGCCTGTCATCACAAGCGATGCAAAGTAAAGCACACACACAGAAAATGAGACAATAGCCAGAAATAGCTATACACTGATAAGACAAACCTTGAGCTGTATCCTTAGTTACCAACTAAGATTCTGGTCCAATTAGTGTAGTTTTCCCTTATCTAAGAGATTTTACAGTTTGTTCATCTAAATGTATACAAGCATGTAAACATAAAGATCAGGATTTAGCCTTAGTGCTCTCCCCAAACGTATGTTCTCAATAAACAGCATATAGTCTAACTGAATTTATGTTTCAGAGGCTGCTTTGACAATTTGAATATCTACTTTATTTTTTACTTAACCTAAAATTACCTAATGATGATGGTAAGCTGTTCCATTCCTTTGAACAATGATCCTATGGTACTAATATGGATTAGAGGTGAGTGCATCCCCAACATATCTACCAAAGGATCCGAGGCTAATAAGGTTTACTAGTCATTAGTTGCACTGGCTGTTTAAAAGCTGGTAAGACGGATCTGAAAGGAATTATCTCCTCCGAAGTCTTTCGAAGTGGCAAGGGAGTGAAAGAGGAGGAGGAAAGGGATTCTTTCTCCTAGTAGTTTTGTCATCTATTTCTTTTCCCTGATCTAGACAATGCGAGTAGAGATTTGGAAGGAAAAAAAGCTTGTTTTAAAATTTCTGGTTTAGGATTACACAGTAAGTATTTGCTTTCTCAATGTTCAAAATGTGTGCTGTTCACAGTTTTTACAAACTTCACGCTCAGTTTACAAAACTTATGCAAAACTATGTATGCATGTTCTTTGTTGTTGGCTTTTTTTCACAGCAGCCATACACTGATCTGATGGCTTGAGATTAAAAGGGAAACAGTGCAATGATAGCTTCTTTAAGCTTTGTAAGAGAAAAGGTTACACCTGTGCACGAACTGACTGGCAGTATTTTTCAGTCCATAGAAAATTCACTGTCCTTTTTGAATGAGAAGAAAGTGTCATATTGATGAATCATCTAGGCAAAAAAAAATTAGCATATGGTAACATGAAGAAATGAGTGGTTTTGACAGACTGCAATCTGGTACAACTCATATTTCACCATTTTTCATGCTTATCAGTCTGTAGGTTTGTGACAAAAGAATATATAATGTCTTCGAAGTCAAAGTAAAAATTACTGGCAAACTCAAGACTTGACCTGTGTTCAAGTTGCAAGGTTGTTTCACTGGGATTCTAGATACAGAAGTAAAATATTTCTAGCCATTTATTTAGTAAGAGGCTTAATTTTTTTCAGTTAAAAATAATGAAAAATGCACTGTTTCTGTATAATCAATTGGTTTTTTGAATATTTTGTTTTTTTCAAACTCTGCTTTATATTTGTAAACACATCAGCTTCACAAATAATCAGAGGAACAGAAAAGTGCCTTGTAATTTATTATTATCTATAAAGGTGTGTATAGACTAATAATGGTCTTTATTTTACAGCACACTACAGCTTCCCAAATTTAGAACAGATATTAAGTATTACAAAGATTATGTAATGCCATGACCTATGTCCCATTGATGTAAATATCAAAACTCCATAGACTTCAATGGAAACAGAAATGGATTTGGAGGTAGATGATAAAAGATATGGAAAATCATCATTAAAAACTCAAAAAAAGTCATGCAGGAGAATACATAGAAATTTTCGCAAGCTATGCAGCAGTGCAGTTGCTCAAATCTACAAAGTAAGCAAGCCAATTAAGGAAAAAGAAATCCGTTTGTTTCAAAAGGCTGTTTTATACCTCTTCTGTTAAGAACCAAGGCAGGATTGCCTTCTTACACATGCACACCCTCTCTTTCCCAGAAAACACATTTACACAATGGGTCGTTTTACTCAAGAGCTGAATGACAGTGGGGAGAGTCAGAGCAGCCCCACAATGCTTTGCTTTGTGGACTGCAGGAAGCACCAGGAGCTAGCAGCGGCCATGGGGTGCAGCGTAAGGCAGAACACTAGTTGCCTGTCCTGAAAAGTAAGCAACACTTTTCCCTACTTACCAATCATTTGTATTATTTGTAGCCCAGGGAAGCAGAGAAGTTATTTTGGTAATTTCAGCAGGTTTTAGATGAGGTCACCTTTTGTAACTCAACCCTTTTTACTCCAAATATAATTTTGTTCAGGTCAAGGAGCTGGGTAATACGATTACTAGTGATTTGCTGTATCACTTGTATGATGTCCATGCCGTTATTGCTTCAGCCTAGAGGATCGATAATGCTCATAGAGATTGAAAGTTTCTGTAAATCCTACATTTATCTTCTCCATGTGGGTAAATATTCAAGACAAATGTTATCTGTAAAATTACCTGCATCACGCCTTTCTTTGCACACAACCCAGCTAAATCTGCAGCAGATGTAATGGCACACTTCCATAGCCTGAAGCTTCAATATTTATTTATATTATGTAGATTAACTGTTCAGGCGTTTTTCATTTTTAATGCTGTTTGATTACTTGTAACGAGCAATCATAGTAATAAAATAGGGATAGATGCAAAACAAATGTCCATGTTAACCATAAACCCTGATTATTTGCAGTATTTAGGTGAGAGCTTATTCCCATTTGTTAAGTTCCTGATACACCTGGATGATTTTGCAATGCACAACACTGCAGTCCACGATGACAAAGACTGGCCTTCTCCACGTTTGGCCCTTCTTTATGTATGATAGGAATGAAATCTGCTAAAATGCATTTGGTTGGTTTGTAGAAGAGCTTCTAAATGAGGTTTCCACACATGAATGAAGAGGGAAAGGGAAAGATGTATAGGAAAGGTTGCATGAATACAGTACATGAAGGTGGCTTTAGGCTACGCCTGGTATAGTTAGTGTATATATAGTCCAAGGGATGGTGCTGGGAAAATTGAACCCAAAGGAAGTCTGTCTGCATGTAAGCTCAGTAGGATCGTTACATGACTAAAAGAGCAAGCTTTTCTAGCCAACAAAATAGGCCTAAGAAAAGGTGAAAGGGGCTGCCTAAATGTTGGGAACTAAGTCGGTCTGATGAGCATTTGCCTTCCAGAACAAGGTTTAGAAATCCTGTCAGAGAGGGAGCCTGATTATGTCGGTCTCAAGAAGAAAACGCAGGGCCATACTGCACCAGGGAAGGGTGACAGGGCCCTTTCATGATGGGATAATAAAAAAAATCTTAATTCTTTGCCATGGAGCTATATCTTAAAAAAGGATTGTCAGCATTTGGAGCACTGATTTGTGCAGATTAGAGTACATACATAACAGTACAGGCACGAGAACTTCTCTCCATTGATTTCCACTTATTTTGTGTCATCTTTGGAAAAAAAAAAATTCTCTTTGCTCTTGTTGTTCATTTTTCCGAGAACAACTTGGTGGTGAACTCTTCCCTCTCCAGTTTTCCTTGGCAAGCCAGCAAGGTAATACCTAATAAATAGACAGCTTTTGCTAGACTTTTCTTCATTCTGTTTTATACTTCCCTGGTACAGGTAAAGACGTACCCAGAGCAAGGAGCACCCTTTCTGTACAAATCTGATTTTGAAGCATTCCCCCAGGCCGTGTTGTTTCCTTATGAAACATCTATCACTGTGGGGAGGGGGAAGTGTTGCCAGAACAGTTTTCCATAGTTATTACCTTCTGTGGATCCTTTTCGATAACTTTATGTGACTGATTAAAACCAAGTTGTTGCTATTAAATGTATTATCATACGGTACAATGGGGGTATACCTGTGCTAGCAAAAAAGCTGTACTGGGCAATTTAAAACAGGTTGGAAGACAAATCAATGCATATTTCCAACTTTACCTCTCCATAAGACCTTAACTCCCATTGTTATCCACATTTAAACTGCAGTGGCATTTGCTTGATTATTCTTGCAGCCAGTTAGCTAAGCACACCTTAGTAGCCTACGTAACCTTACCTAAGTAGCCTAGTCAGCTAGGTTGAGTGGGATGGGATTCTGTCCAGCCTCCTCCGGCAAGCGTGGTTGTACTGCTGGTGAACGTCTGCCTGGGAAAGGAATCTTCAGGAGCATCCTGGGATCTTAGTGAGCTCAACGGCCGAAAGTTCAGAAAACTACTTTTTTGTTTGAGCTTTGGCTCATCATCACGTGAGGGTCTGCAGTGGCGTTGGCAGCACGGAGGGAGCTGGAAGGGCAGATAAAATCCCCCGCTGCCTTGTTCGGGTCGAGCACGGACCAGCAGCAGCGTACCCTGCTGTGAGCGGCCTGAGCCTCCCCTCACACACAAAGCCACGCACCTGCTACACAATCTCTTTTATTTCCCTCTCAGCCTGATCCAAGCGTGACGAGAGGCTGCCTGGGCAGTGTCAGCTCCCACCTTGGGCATTTCCAGCCTCCGCTGGGGAGGCGCCCGCCGGGACCCGCAGGGGAGGGCGGCTCAGGGCTGTGAGGGGGCACCGCGCGCTCCCTCAGCCCTTTAACGGTCGCCCCGCTCCACAGCGGCGGGGCCGGGGCGGGCCCGCGCTGCGCGCTGATTGGCTGCCGCTCCCCCCCGGCCTTCCCCCGCCCGCAGTCGGCGGAGGCTGCGGGCGGCGCCGCCGCCGCCTCGAAGTTTGCCGCCGGGCGGAACCGGTTGTGGTGCCGCCGCCCCGTCCCCGGCTCTGCGTCCCCTTACCTCCGCTTCTTCACGGTCTTCCCCGCGCCGGCTCTGGTCCGGTGTCGGCTGTTTCGCCCCGCGCCACGGTAGAGCGGTGGTGCGGGGATGGCGGGACGCGGGCGGCAGCGCTGAGAGGGGGGAGTGAGGAGGACGGGGCGCCATGCGGTCCCTGAACATCACCCCGGAGCAGTTCGCGCAGCTCCTGCGGGACAACAACGTGACGCGGGAGCAGTTCATCGCCCTCTACGGGCTGCAGCCGCTGGTGTACATCCCGGAGCTGCCGGGGCGCACTAAGGTGGCCTTCGTCCTCATCTGCGTGCTCATCTTCGCCCTGGCGCTCTTCGGCAACTGCTTGGTGCTCTACGTGGTGACACGCAGCAAAGCCATGAGGACCGTCACCAACATCTTCATCTGCTCCCTGGCGCTCAGCGACCTGCTCATCGCCTTCTTCTGCGTCCCCTTCACCATGCTGCAGAACATCTCCTCCAACTGGCTCGGCGGTGGGTGCCAGGGCTGGGGCGGGCAGTCCCGGGCTCGGTGGCCGCTGGAGGGAGGTGGGGAGGGGACGGACGATGGGGAGCAGCGGTGGGGCAGTCTGTGAGGGACCCGCGGCTCCCGCCCTCGCCGCCTGTGAGGGACCCCCGGCTCCCTGCCTCGCTGCCGCCCTCGCCGCCTGTGAGGGACCCCCGGCTCCCTGCCTCGCTGCCGCCCGCCCCGCCTGTGAGGGACCCCCGGCTCCCTGCCTCGCTCCCCCCCGCCCGCCCTCGCCGCCTGTGAGGGACCCCCGGCTCCCTGCCTCGCTGCCGCCCGCCCCGCCTGTGAGGGACCCCCGGCTCCCTGCCTCGCTCCCGCCCGCCCGCCCTCGCCGCCTGTGAGGGACCCCCGGCTCCCTGCCTCGCTCCCGCCCGCCCGCCCGCCCTCGCCGCCTGTGAGGGACCCCCGGCTCCCGCCCGCCCGCCCTCGCCGCCTGTGAGGGACCCCCGGCTCCCGCCCGCCCGCCCTCGCCGCCTGTGAGGGACCCCCGGCTCCCGCCCGCCCTCGCCGCCTGTGAGGGACCCCCGGCTCCCGCCCGCCCTCGCCGCCTGTGAGGGACCCCCGGCTCCCTGCCTCGCTGCCGCCCTCGCCGCCTGTGAGGGACCCCGAGGGGTGTGTGATATCCCCGCGGTGAGCCCGAGGCAATCTCAGCCGTTGGGGCCAGCCCTCCGCTAAGGAGCAGGGGGCTGCTGCCCTCCCTGAGGACCCCCTTGAGGAGCTCTTCGTTCTTAAACTCTTCGGTGAAAACTTCAAACCTCCGCTCTCCCTGGTCGCATTCAGGCGTTCGTAGTTGGGCTCCTGTCTCCAGGTGTGTCGTTGGGTAACCTCAGCCTGCCCCAGCCGCTTTTCCTCAGAGTTAGATGGTGGCTACACCACTCCCTCAGGTTATGTTAAACCTAGTGCACTTTCGTTAAAAGTCGCAGTATGTGTGTGAGAAACTATATATCATGTGGTGCTGATGAGGTAGTCTTGCGGTACTTTCTCTTTTTTTTCTCTCAGTAATGAAATCTGTCTGGCAAGTGAAATATCACTCAATCTTTATTCAGTCTAAGTTCCTCTGACAGCGGGTGACTCCGAGTCAGACCTCCTTAGCCTTTCGTGAGGAAAAACGATGTGTCCTTGAGGAAATGGGGAGTGAGACGACATGCAGAATTTGTTTGGAAATGATGTATTATTTTCAAGATATGCTTATACCTTGAGAATTATGTTGTATTGCCGTTGATGTGAAGGACTTTTGGGCAAGCCTCCCTGATGCCTAGAAAGAATTATTTTTTTTCTTTTTCATGCATCCTTGTTCCAAAGTAGTAAAGTAACAAAAAACCAAAGGTGAAGTAACACTGCAAATGGTATTTATCTTCCTTTTCTTGGTCTTAAACCAGTGTTTGACAATTATAAGTGGAAAAATAAGAGGGATGGTTTTGCAGCAAGTAGCAGACAACATCTTGTACAACCACAAATTGAAATATTTTTCAGAATATGAACATTTTTTCTGTTCATATTGAAATAAAGTGACACAGTTATGTTTCAATTTCCAAGGCTTCCTGTGCTTCTGTTGTTGGGAGACAGTGAAGTTTACCTTCAGAACATGGATATTTAATGCCAGTGCATCCCATGAATTAAAATGTAGGATGGGAATTGACAGGTCAGAGGAGAAATGCACACAGATACCTAACCCAGTGAGAAATGGGCTTTATTTTTGTCTGAAAAAGAGGAACTTTGTGGGGAGTGATGAATACAAAATTCCAGGGGCTACTGATAGTAAGGACAACTGTTTTACTTTCTTACGAGCTGTCTTTGGGGGTTGTACCTGCTGTTTTAAGATGTTAAACCTGAAAACTAATAAGGATGTGTAAATAAAAATAATGAAATATATTGATAGCTATACTGCTGTGCCTTCCTTTTGACTATTGTAGTTCCAGTTTTCCTTCCTCAGAGAAGAACACAGCAGAAAGTTACTGGTGGCATCGAGATCTCACGTAAAGGGGAGAGGACTGAATTTTGAGTAGCTTTCCCTAAAGATAGGAGGTGTGATTCTTCCCACTCCTAAGGAAGACCCTGGTCTGTCAGCTTGACCACACATCTGACCAGAATCAACTCAAACTTGGATGGGATGAAGCCTCCACCTGAGGTGAATTACAGCAGATATGGCACAGGCGTGTGGAACAGTATGGGGAAAGTATGTATTTTTCCATTTACCTTCAGTTACTGAGGATGCTTGACAAAAATCTAGAAGTAGTGAGTGTAAAAGGCTGCAACAAATACCTTCAGATATTAAGTAGTTGGATACTTTAAAGTATACTGCTCTGTGGGTTTTACTATACTTTTTGTCTACTTTCTTTGCTGTGCTAACGCATCTTCAGTGCAAGTGGATCCATAGATCTCATTGACTTTGATAGCAGCCTTTATGGTCCTGGTAAGATAATTAGCTTTACCTAATACAGTATTGGCAGGACATAATAAGTAACGTGATTGATGAGTGTTACCTTTCACTGCTGGGGGTATGTGAAGTAAAATTCAGGAAAACAAATGAGATGTAAACCGATGGTATCCCAAGGGTATCTGATTCCTGAGGCTTACACTGTGAAGCGTGAATGGTGATTACACTTGCACTGCAAATCGGAGCCTGCCAGTCTGGGAGGAGTCTTTTCCTTGCTAGCTTTACTGGTTTAATTTTGCTTTTGCCTTTCATTTTGTAGTCTGAAAAAGCTTATTCTCATCCACCTTAATACAACCTCTCTGAGTAATGCAAGCTTCAACTCTGTTAAGATAAAGGTGATTTGACTATGTAATATACCCCCGCTGGAAAAAGCGGTGCATCCTGAGACACTTGACGCTAGAAATATCTTTGGGTTTCTGATCATTTAGTCACTCTATATCTTGATTTAGCTGCACTTGCATCATTAAAACAGGCATCTGTACTAGGTGAAGTGGACTGAGACGAGTATATTTTGTACTCGTCTCTGATTTGGAACTGGTTCTTTATTTCCATGTTTGTATGTGTGTTTGTGTTTCTTACTCTTCTTTTCTCCTTCAGAAACCCGCGGTAGAATGTGAGAGGTGAGGGGAAAACTGCAAACGTTCTAGATTGTAGAGACAGAACATACAAACATAAGAACAGCCACAGTTTCAGAATAGCTGTTATCTTTTAAGATGTTATGGGATGCTATCAGAAAGGACTGACTAGCATTTTGGTCCTTCTAAAGTGAAGGGTGAAACACTTTCAACCCAAAGGATTCCAGGTGTGCATAGTTTACAGTAGGACTCCAAGGAGAGTATTGATAGCTGATGATGTAAAATAATTCAAATTGTGAATGGTAAAGTGGCTCCTCTAATGGATGGTGTTTGTCAGAATTCTTTAGAAACGGAAGATTTCTCACGTTCACTGCATTATGCTTATCAGAACTTAATTCAGGACAGACATGGGAAAAACTAAAGCACTGGCATGACTTCTTCCACAGTATATTCATTAATACATCTTAGCTTCGTGTACATTTTAGCAACGGCAGTTTCAAGAAACTGAGTGTGTGCCTCACTTTGCCTGGTGATTGTGCAGTGTTAACACAGACCTGCTAGCTCTGCGTAGGCAGCAACTGGGAGCAGCACCATATTGACAAAAAATGGGTGAATTGGTCTCACTTTTGATTCTCTGGTCTCTTAAGAATCTGTATAGCTGTGTGAGACGGTAGTAGTGACAGTATATGATGTGATTTCCGAATTCATACTTTGCAACTAAAATGGTTGCAATTTCTAAGGGAACTTCTAATAAAAATCCTGTAAGCTAATGTCTCCCTAATGTGGAAGGTACTGTGGAAGAAAAAGAATTGTGGCTTTGGCATAAATGATCACTGGAATCATATTTATTGGTAAGAGGAGGATAAACTGGAAACTTGAGTAAGGGGTAAATTGATGCATACAGCAAAGGTAGTCTTGGTGCAAACTGAAGCAGTTGAGGATTTGCTCTCATGATCATAGGTAGGAGGCAGCAGTAGTGGTCTTATTGTCATACTGATGGCAGCTGTGTTACAAATAATTTGGGCTTTTGTCTCTGGGCCAATATTTACAAGAGTCGCTTTATTTTCTGACACTGCGTAGTTAGCTGAGTAACAGCAATATCTTTACAGGACTGCCTGGAGTAACTGGAGAATTACTTTTAATGTTGTGTAATATAATAGCCCTGGCAAAAGACAAGGGTAAAGCATCAGGTGATTGGTAGACCTAGCGCTATGCTGCATCTTTCTTGTGAATTTTACATCTTACCAGTTAGAATATGTATTCTCAAGACAGGTGTTGGAGGGTGGCTTTTCCTGTCATTTAGAGAGTAGTGACTCATCTGAGGCACTACTTGAACACACAGCAGCATTTGAAACGTCCTCGCATATCTTGTCTGGCCTCCAGCTGCCACTCAGGAGGGCGGTGAGTCTTCTGTACATTGCTGTTATATCTGGTGCTCCTTGACCTGGCAGTCTCCTCTTCTCTAAAGGCTTGGTTGAAAACAAGTAGCATCTCACACCCAGTTGAGTATTTAGAGTGCTTTCTGTTCTTTACCAAACATCTTGTATCAAGCAGTGTGTTACCTTACTTACAACTTTCCTGTGTGAGAATGCATAAACATTTCTTACTGAGGGATAAAAGTTAAGTCTTGGTGATGAAAATCACTGGATATTCTTGGATACCTCTGTAAAATCCAATTTCTGTTCTTCAGCGAGACTTTAGAAACTTCACTCTGACTTGCTTCTAGAATGTTCTTTGAGTTTCCAAATATTCATAGAATCATAGAATGATTTAGGTTGGAAGGGACCTTGAAGATCATCGAGTTCCAACCCCCCTGCCACAGGCAGGGATACCTCTCACTAGACCAGGTTGCCCAAGGCCACGTCCAGCCTGGCCTTGAACACCTCCAGGGACGGGGCTTCAACAACCTCTCTGGGCAACCTGTTCCAGTGCCTCACCACCCTTAAAGTGAAAAACTTCTTCCTAATGTTTAATCTAAACCTGCCCTCTTCCAGCTTAAAGCCGTTCCCCCTTGTCCTATCACTACATGCCCTAGTAAAAAAAGTCCTTCCCCAGCTCTCCTGTAGGCCCCCTTTAGGTACTGGAAGGCCGCAATAAGATCTCCCCGGAGCCTTCTCTTCTCCAGGCTGAACAGCCCCAACTCTCTCAGCCTCTCCTCATAGGAGAGGTGCTCCAGCCCTCTGATCATCCTCGTGGCTCTCCTCTGGACGCGCTCCAGCAGGTCCATGTCCTTCTTATGTTGGGGACTCCACAGCTGGATGCAGTAGCCACTAGCCATCATATTTGAGAAGTCGTGGCAGTCTGGCGAGGTTCCTGCCGACTGGAAAAGGGGAAACATAACCCCTATTTTCAAAAAGGGAAACAAGGAAGACCCGGGGAACTACAGGCCAGTCAGTCTCACCTCTGTGCCTGGCAAGATCATGGAGCAGATCCTCCTGGAAACTCTGCTGAGGCACACAGAAAACAAGGAGGTGATTGGCGACAGCCAACATGGCTTCACCAAGGGCAAGTCATGCCTGACAAATTTGGTGGCCTTCTATGAAGGGGTTACAGTGGCAGTGGACAAGGGAAGATCTGCTGATGTCATCTACCTGGACTTGTGCAAAGCGTTTGACACTGTCCCACACGATATCCTGGTCTCTAAATTGAAGAGACATGGATTCGATAAATGGACCACTCGGTGGATAAAGAACTGGCTGGATGGTCTCAAACTCTGCTGACATACTGTTAGCGTTAATACTAGACAGTAAAGCTGGATGCGAGAGATTCAGTTATTTGAATCTCCAGTTTTAAAGCTTTTTTTAAACTTTCCAATTTAAGTTGTCTAGACTTGCTGTAAATCAGGTCAGGGACACAAGAGCTCTCTACATTTGCCTCCTGTGGTATGAGAGGTTATGTCTCAGGATTGATCAAGCAGGATGATTTTTGTAGTTCTATCTGTGAACGTGAAATCTTGTCTTATCCTTCATTCTCTATGTCCTGCTATTGTGTATTTTGGGGTGTTTGCTTATGAGTAGGGGCAGGAATAAAATTCTTTACGAAAGATGGTTTGAGAAAGGATTAGACAGTGAATGCCTCAGTAAAGGAAATAACAGGCTTAGGGTATTTTTTAAATATGTAATACATTGGCAGGGTGTTTTGTTTAAAGCAGTGAAACAATGCTGACAAAAAGAAACTTATTCTACTCACATGTTCAGTATAGGGAATTTCTTACTGCAGGTTGTGCATGTCATTAATTAGTGTAAATATTAAACACAATGATATGAAATGTTTGCTGTTGCATTAATCGGGCAAAGAAATAAAGCAAGTTTTAGGATGCAGATAGATTGGTTAGTGTTTCATGTGAGGTGGTGGTGATGTCCTTTTCCTTGGTAAAAATACCTGGCAATCTCTGCCTTGTATTGAGTGAACAGGACTGCGTTTGCCATGTCCTGTTTTGTTCCCTGCTAGTGAGCCCCCTTTCTCTCTTTGGAAGAGATCTGGATCTGTAACCTCTATCCTTGCCCCCACTACTGCTACTACTGTATCCACCTGTACTACTTGTTTGTACCACAATTGCGGACAGTAGTTTATTGCAGTGGTTTTGTGTTCTAGTAGCGGTGCTGTGCTGCACAGCTATCCTTCATGTTTACATATTTGCATTTTGTTTTTACTCACCAATTGCTGCATTTTGAAATAAGCTGCTGATCCAAATTTGTGTGAGGACTGTGGTGCCCATTTCAGTGGCTTTGTAAACCCACAGGCAGAGTAGTAGTTGCATGTGAGCCTTGGAGGGAAGGGGGTAGGAAGGTCGACAGTGTGAAGTACCTTGGTGAGCTAGCCGAAGGTGTGCAGTCCCCATTTCCAAATTGCAGGACAGAGGGAGTGGTGTGGACTTGCATAGTTAAGTAAACTGTAGGCTACTCAAGGTGCAAGTCTGATTCCATGGGCTCATGCCATACTGTTTTATCTCAGCTGCTGTAGTTGATGATAAACAGACTTCAACTACTACAGGTCTACTGTCAAGTTCCACACTCATGCTTTTTTCTGGGCAGACATATGTATAATGTTCTTTATCCTCTAGATAAGTAACGTGAGAGACTTGTGCATTGCAGATGGTAAACTACTAAGGATGCAAAATGCCTGTATACCCAAGAATCAATATAAAACAATGCATTGCCCAAGTGTGAAAGACCCTTAAGGATATCATCTACATGATGATGACTGGCTTGTTTTCTGCTCTGATGTTACAGAATGTAAGAAAACTTACCTTGCTTGTGTCAAGTAAGCTGGAGAGAATTGGTTTACAACCTGTGATACAGACTTTCGTGCAAGGGATTGGTCAACAACATTTTAACACTGGAAGGAGCAGTTTAACTTTTATCAGATAATGGTTTTAGGATTTTGCCTTTGTTGTCCTAAAGAAAGAAAAACTGGTGTTATACATGGGTGATGAAATGGCTAAATCATAGTTACGGGCACAACATCTGATAATGAAGGCATGAAGAATTGTTAAAGGGAATACCATTTATATTTGCAGCCTTCTGAATGTGTTATTGGGGAAAACTAATCATTGCTTCAATAATCTATGCAGTTGTCAACACTGCATAAGCGATACTTTTGGGAACCTCTTAGCTTCTAGGAAAAGAGAAGCAATTTGTTATTTTAATTCCCAGTATTCCTCTGCAAATTACTTACTTTCCCAATTGGAAATGGTCAGCATTAAATGCTGCAGTGCTGTCTTCACTAACAATCTATTGGAAGCGTTTGCTGAAAGCCTTACCTTGTAGAAAGTTAAACATTTTGATACATATTTAAGATATTAGGTAAAGTATTGTTATTTAAAATATTAAAAAAAATCACCCATTTCTGTACTGGGGGGATGTAAGTGGAAAATGAGCAGGCAAAAAAGGAGATACTTTTTCAGCAAGTCTTTCAAAGAAAAAAATATTTTTAAACAGCCTTTAGAAAGTCTTTGAAAAATACTAATCAGATTCTTTCTGATTTGGGCATATGAGATGCCTAAAAGTACTTCATAGATTGCAAAAGAACGGAAGCAAAATTCTGTTCTGAAAGATTCAGCATAGCCACAGCAAAAAGCGAAACAAGCCCAAGTGAAATAGAATCTGAGAAATAGACTGAAGTTTTATTGGTGCTTAGTTTTAGCACAAGAAGGCTTCAGTGCTCATATCAGAATGCTTAATGTACTGAAGCTGCGTTTATCTCTGCATTTGGAAGAATTACATAGGTGTTACCTATTTTGTGCAGTATAGTATAAAAATGTCCCAGGTGTCTCAAAGACCTGGAATAAGTCTAGCTGTGTGTTTTGCATTGTGAAGCAGAAAGTAGCACCCTTTTTCTCCAAGCTCCATCTGTCTCGAGTTTGGCTCATTTAATGTTCATTAATGACCTCATGTAGCTGGTGTCCGCATAAATTTTGAAGTCAGGCTCAAGAATTTAAACTTCAGTTTAAGTGAGGATCCAGCCAGACTTTTCATACGAATCAAACTAAATGTTGTTTTCAAGAGTAAGTCAGTGGTTGCATTAATCCTGGATTTTTATTATTACATCCTGGTTCTAATTCAGGGACGGGGGAATGCATTTTGTTCTGAAAGTGGCTGGTTAACTTAAGAATGGGATGCACGTAAGCAGGCAATAGGAAAGGAATTTCTGTTTTGAAGTCACTCTCACTTTTTAATACTGTATATTGTATTTACCAGGTGATCTATCATTGTGAAGACTGAGGGGAAATCTAATTTGGGTCAATTAACAGTGATACGTAGAGAAAGAGTAGTCTATGTAGATTGCTTTATCTTCTGAGACTGGGTGGCTAGAACCAGGAGCATAAGGATGTCAGGTTGCTGCGTTGGGTGGGCTTTAGCTGCAAAATTCTGCTGGAACTGTATATTCAGCCTGCTTTTTTTTTTCCCTGCCTTTTTTTTCCTGCTTTTATTGCACTTCTCTGTCGAAAGAGATAAATTATGATTTTGGTTTGTTTTCAATGATTTAAAGGCTGTAGGGGTTTAAGATAAGGAGTTAATAATAACAGAACAAGATGGTCTGCTTGGAAAAAAAGTGAATGATTGAGCTTCTCTTAAATTCTTTCACTTGACTCTGAAGGTGGCTTTAGTAATTAATAATTTAAATCAGCAGCTAAGAAACATTGGTTTATATAAATTTTAATGTTTGGAATCTGCACTTTATAGCTATTTTTCTAGAAACAGGTTGCACTTTCCAGTTAATCATGAAAATGTGAAGTCTATGTAATTAGAGATAGGTCTTTCGTAAGGTAGGAGACTACTTTTTGATAAGTAAAAGGATATTTTAAATGTATGCATGTATTAAGTTTTTCCCTTAGGGAGACTTAATTAATCACTACTTTCTAATGTAATAAATTACACGGCTGTCATTTACTCGCTATTATGAAGTTGTTGGATGGAAGTTGCAGCGTAACTGAAGTGCAGGACAGCATTGTTTTCAGGAGTTACCTGTAGGCAGTGAATGTACTGTGCTAATTGACGTATCAGTCAGATTTTATTTGAAGCAAGTAGATCTTGTCCTTTCTTACCTCATTTTTCTTCATAGGTTTGAAGAAGAGTGTATACTTACCTGCTGCTTAATTCTGTTTCTCACCTATAAAAGACAAGTATCTCTAATTGCTTGCTTCCCCGTCACAGGCTACTTGCCTCTTCTAATCTGTTTATTACAATTTAGGGTGCTGTTTTCTTGAAAGCTGCTGTAGATTTATGTTGATGACTGGTCTGTCTTGGAACAACTTTTAAACATTGTTTCTAAAAATCTGTCTTAAATCCTTTTTACTTTTTCAGCTTTATTTGAGTGTGTATAGAACCAGGAAACACTTCATCTGCTTCCTTCTGCCATTAAAATTAAGTGACTTTTTCCTTCGGCAAATGCTTCCTTTATCCAAATGCTGATTAGTTTAACGACTCCAAAAACACTATAAGGAGTGAGATTTAAACAATGTTGACTAAAACTCACTTACCTTCAGTGGGCTTTTGTTCTTACTTTTGTACTCTTTCACTAGTTGTCCTCTTTAGACAGCATCTGAAATCATGTTTTGAAGAGTATATTGTTTAAAAAGAAATAAATAAGAAAATAAAGCCATTCAATGCCTTTATCATAAAGATAAAAAGCAAATCCATTCTTATTTTCAGATTGGTTGGGAGATATGGAACTTCATTGTATTCTTAATCCAATGTTGATTTATTATAGGTGAGTGTATCATGACAAGCGTGTAGTACCTGATACAAATAACTAAGATATCTAGCAGCCATGTTAGTGAGTGGAAAGAAGACTTGAATAGTACTAGCTGTTAAAGCATATTCTCTCCAAACCATGTTCTAAACAGCTACATTTCTATCAGCTTGATTAGACAAAAGGTGTAAACTAGTATATTCCTTTAAAATCTTCTGTTACTCTCTGATAAGTCTGAACACAAAGGTGAAAACTAGCTTGACATGTTTTTAATGTATCACAGTGTTTCACACAGCTGTTTTTTGCCTGTCCCAGTCTTATGTTAATTTCACTGTCTAAACTATGATATGGTAGCATAATTTGGGTTTTGGTTGTGTTTTTTTTTTTTTCCCCCCTGGCAAAACTTAACATGTCTTGCTTATAGTAAAAATCAACTTATTTCCTCATTTTTTCCAGAAGGGACTTTAAACTAACAGACGCTTGAGAATGGGGTTACATCAGTTTCTTTTTGCTGCAGGTGAAGCTTGCTTTACGTAAATGGGTTAAATATTAAGTGAAATGCACATACATTATTGGATTAGCGACTAGACCTCCATTCCTGTTTCCCTAATAATGAGTATGCAAGTTTGCAAGTATTGTGTGGGGTTTTTTTTGTTTTGTTTTGTTTTCCTGGCTGTGAAAATCCATAAGTCTTCTTGTGAGATGGCCCATTTCAGAAGGAGGTCCTGAAGGTGGGAACATAACGGTAATGCTTTCTCCTCGAGGTTGGAGAGCCAGGGTTCCAGGCCTTCTTTTCCACACTTCCCTTGTTCAGTGATTACAGCATTCAAACAGTTTAAGGGAAGGAAGAATAGATGCATCATCTGTGTTTTGGAAAGGCTTAGATCTAGTAAAACCTATCTCGCCTGTTAAATCAGGTTTCACAAGCAAGGTTGTGTTTAGGGTCCAGAATACCGTGTCCAGTTTTGGACCCACAGCATAAAAAAATGTATTGATAAACTGGTATGAGTTCAGCAGAGGGACATCCAGACATCAGCGGTGGGAGCAGCTGCCCTAAATGGGTGGAAAAGCTGAGGGAATGGAGCTTGTTCAGCCTGGAGAAGGGACAGTTTTGGGGCAACCTAGCAGCATTTTGCAGTGCATACAAGGAGGTTATTGAGAAGATGGACCCAGGCTCTTCACAGCAGTGCATGGCTGGAGGATGAGAGTCAAAATGCTTCAACTGAAACAAGAAGGTCAGACAGGATGTAATAAGGAAAATATTTTTTCCATGTCAGGTCTGTCAAGCAGAGTAGGATGCTGGCACCAGGAAAGGCTGTGCTGTCTTCAGCCTTGCGGATTTTCAAGATCCGAGTCCTCTGGGCTGCATCAGGCTTGATGTGGCTTGATTGCTGATCCTGCTGTGAGCCATGAGGTCAGATTAGAGACCTCCTGAGTTTGTTTCCATTATTATACTGTGGTTCTCCAGTCCTCTTCTGTGCTTGTCAAGACTGATTGAGGCAACTCTGCAAGGCCATGCTGGGAACCTGTAGCCTGGAAGCATTTGAAGAAACAGGGCAATAGAATCAACACTTTGGAAATTAGGCAGCTAAATCCCAAAGAATAGAATGACTGTTGGACTTTAAAGGACTTCTGAAATCCTTTCAGTAACCTAATTCCAACTCAACAACAAGCAGCTTTCTGTTGGGAAAGAATGTGATTTAGGGCTTGTGGGCTTGGAGACAGTGTTTTGAAAAGATCTACTGAAGGGTTAATCTCCATATAGATGTTCTGTTTCAGAATATCCCTGGAATAATCAGTGTGGTCACTGAGCTTTTTAGTATTCTGAAGTAATAGTTTCAGATGTCTTTTTCCTCTTTCTCTACGCCACCCCAGCCCAACGGCCAACATTCTGAAACAGTTGCATTATTTAGCTGTAAATGATTCTCATTTTTCCGTGTGTACAAAAGCTGATAGTGTCTGTAGTTTGAAAACATAGGCTATATAATTTATAGTGTTAAAAAACTTGGAGAAAGTTTTTAGTAATTATCTAAGCACTTTGGAATGACAGGTATATATTTATAAGTAAATCAAAGCCTGTTCTTAGTTTTCAAAGCTTCATATGTGGAAAACTTTCCCTATTCTGTCAAGTACAATGACCCTTGGTATCTCAGGATTGAATCCTATTCAAACACATTAAGGATGGTGGAGCTGGATTTCAAATCTGTTGACGTCAGATTTGCATTGAAATTGGTGACTTTTCACTTGGCCGTGACATTTGAAATACTGTATTCCTTTCTTTTTTCCCCCCAAACATAGCTGTTTCAAACACTTATGCAAACGAGTTTATCTCCTTGCTAAACAGTCGCTTAACCTCGGTGAAGTTTTGCATTTGAAACACCGGAGTGCCTCATGATTTCAGAAGGCAGGAAGGGTTTGTATAGTGAGTGACAATTCAGGGCCAGAAAAAGAGCCCTAAAGCAATACGGTAATGTTAATAGAAGTTGATAGTCAGAGACCCCTGGGCTTGGTGGCAATAGAAGCTTCAGGGAGGTTGAAATACTGTTCTATTTTTACTATTGATACATAGAGGCTTTTTGAGTAGCTTTTAGCTACTGTCCTTTTGAAAATTTCATGTTATTTCTTGGTTATAAGAACTCATATGGCTGTTGTGCCTTGGCCACAAAGGTTCATTCCACCAAGGAACCAAAATGTGTGCTACGTGGCTCAGAGCAGGAGTTTCTATTTCACCCAACTGTGTCGAATGAAAAACATCCTGCTGCTTCACATTTCTGGAAGCACGATTGGCACTCCTCGTTCAGCTCAGTAGGATTAATCTGCAGACATGATGTAGATTCTTCCTTTTACAACCTTTTTAACAG
The DNA here is from genome assembly GCA_017639485.1 of Pluvialis apricaria. Classification (NCBI taxonomy): domain Eukaryota; kingdom Metazoa; phylum Chordata; class Aves; order Charadriiformes; family Charadriidae; genus Pluvialis; species Pluvialis apricaria. Next base: position 78,399,150 of record CM030010.1, read on the forward strand.
TTACTTATGTATAGCTTAGGTGACCGCTTATTCTGCATTTGTCTTCAAAGAGAAGAAATAAGGATTTTCTGCAGCCTTTTCTCCTGGGGGTTCAGCTAAAGGTATAGTGGTAGTCTGTGCTCTTTGACTGTGTAGTTATTAGGAAGAAAAAGAGAAGATACCAGTAAAAGGCAATGAAAATCTGTGACTTTGGGAGTTACTACCTGATGAACTCAGGTATTCTGTTTGCTCTTTGAATAGTTGGGCACAAGCTGTAAATTCCACCAGACTCATAACTTCAGTGAAAGTCGCTGTCTCATTTTGTTACTTAAGTAGAGTAATAGAGTGATAGTTCTTTGCCTCCTAAGAGTACCCTGGAATGCTGGGACTTCAGTGAAGGAATGATGTGTTACAGGAAAACCCCTACAGTGGGGTATAGTTCAAGTGGACTTACATTTATTTAATTCTGACTTTTTTCAAACTATAAGAAAGAGCATATGGTGAAAGGGTGGTTGTTTGGTGGTTTTTTTTTTGCCACAGCTCCAGTGCTCAAACTTAAGCTCATTTCTGTAGTGAAACAGGAACTTAAACATTTATTTCATGTACAAATTTTGCTTTTCTGTTCACATTATTTATATCAGGAGTCACTTCTACCTTACTCAGTCAACGAAGAAAAAACTTGAAACCGATAGTGGAAACTTCTTCCTTTTGATTCAAAGGAGTAGGATTTAGCTGAAGATAATTTTCTCTGCTTTACTTATGGCAGTAAGCCAGACATTGTGTGCCGTAGCCTCTTCTTTGGTTGTATTCAACATTTGCCATGTGTGAAGAAGGTATGATTTGAGCTTGCTTTATGTCATCTCACTACAGAAGTTTCAACACACTGGTTGAAGAACTATAAATTTGATTGAGTGGGCCTGCTGCTTATATGTGTAGCGCATACTGTACTGAGTGTAGTGAGAAACTGATGAGATGCTGAGTTAATAAGATATTGGCTGTGTTTTATGAGGGGTTTGAGTTAATAAGATACTGGCTGTGTTTTATGAGGGGTTTACTTTGTGTATGCTGAAGCCAAGGAAGAAGTGGGGGGAATTTTATTGCATAAACTGTAGTTGATGCCAGATGTCAAGATGTCTTGTCTTGGTCTTTCTGACACCCTGGAAAATACACACTAGATGAGAAATAGACACGCAGCCCAGTGCGTCTTCTTCCATGCAGTTCCTACTGACCATGCTAAGATTTCATTCAAGTAGCTTGAAATTGGACTTCATGGTATATTTTTGGTCTGCTTTAAGCCAGATCTGTGTGTACGTTTGTGGTGTTGTGGGTGTTGAATAGGTACTTGGAAGGTACTTGACTTCCATCCTTTGTCCTTCGTCTTCCCCTTCCCTTTTTAGAGCGACAGAAAAAGTGATTTTTGGGGTAGCTAGAATTGATAACACCAGTAGTGAACCTGTTCCTTCTTGTAAGCTACAGTGGCTTTTAGCCTGGCCTAGCAGACAGAAGTTTCCCTGTTCCTTGTTCTCTTCAAGGAGGGCAGGTTTAAGTTTTGATAGTTTCCTGTTTGTTTTCTGTTTTCTTTGTTTTCTTTCTGTTTTCTATGCTTTTATGCCTTAAAGCGTCTGTAGCATTTTAAAGCTTGACTTACAATTGGATCAGATATTCCTTTGGCAATTTTGAGTTTCTGGAATATAATTGGGTAAAGTATAATTAATGATCAAGTAAGGGAAATAACCCCATCTGTTGCTGAAATGAATAGCTGATACTGAACTGTAAGAATGTGAGGGAACTGTGAGAATTCGGGCATAAAAAGTTATCTCGGTATCTCGGGGTCAGAAAATGAGTAAATGAGAAGTAGGTTGGGAAAGGCATTCACATAAGATTTTTTGAGAGAGTAATTTACAGCACAGTTTCTAAGATGGTTGGGACTTGAGGGTGAGTAATGGAGAATGACTAATGTGTTAAGAATTGAATATGTACTTTTGCGAAGCTAAAGCAGCAATGAAATCTGAAGATCTGTGCTAGCTGTGCATAAATGCTCACAGTGGGAACCTATGCAACTGTGAAAATGCAGTCAGGAAATTGCATTTAATTTGGTCAGTGTCATTAACAATGTGTTAATCAGGAAAGAGGGAGACTTGGAGAATGGAAAAATGATGAAGAGGTTGAATTTGTCCTCTTACATTATGCCTCTTAGAGGACTTGGCAGAATGATGCATTAAGTGCCAAAGTATACAAATAGAGTGGTATTTAAATGAGCAAAAGGAATGTATTTGCAACAGCAGAAAAGGTAAACTTTTAAACAGGTAACACTAAGACCTGCATAAAACCGGAGAGTGATCTGCCAAGATAAAACGATAATAAATACCCGTGTAACTTGGCATATTTGAAAACAGAAGAAGATGGAAGACTCGGTCAAAAGTGATATAGGAAAAGTCTCAGACTGATACAGAGCAAGCGAGTATGTCCGTAGAGGTCTTGGTTTTGCAGATGTAATGTGTACAACAGAAGAATGACTGTTGAAAGTTGCATTTGACGATGAGCTTAAATAGGTGACTTATTTTAACAGCTAAACTGATAAATCTAAGAATATTATGCTGTTATTTTGGCACAATAGTACTTTAGTAATGAAGTCTAGTATTAATAGCTTTTTCATGAACTGCAACAGTTGCATACCTTACTTTCTGACTATTGCAGGTGCCTTCGCTTGCAAGATGGTACCGTTTGTTCAATCCACTGCTATTGTAACTGAGATTCTTACAATGACCTGCATTGCTGTGGAAAGACACCAGGGAATTGTGCATCCACTAAAAATGAAATGGCAGTACACCAATAAAAGAGCTTTCACGATGCTTGGTAAGATTTTAGGCATTTCCACTAATTGTGTGTATAGAGAAACAATCTTCAGTGTAGATGGCATGACAGAACAGAAGGTACCGGTGATTCAGAGGCAGAATTAATGATAAGTCTGGTAATGTTTATAAAATAGTTCAAGGATGGTGCCTTGTAGTGATATGTATAGTAATTACTAGCCAAAACCCTGACACTAACATTAGAATCTGAAGTCAAAGATTTACTTAACCAAGACTCTGATAAACCTTTGGCAGCCTTTTCTTTCTTTGCTTTAGTAGCTTAAAAAAACCCGAAACAACAAATGTCATAGCTGTAAATGGTCTTTCCGTTTTAACGCAAATTAGGTGCCTTTACACTTAAATACCAACAAATGAAGGTAGTTTGAAAGAAAACCGATAAGAAAAGAGCATGCTGTTATTGATGTAAATATTGACTGATATATGCCTCATATAGAAAACTTTGTTCTTTATTTAAATTGTCTACTTTGCCTGACTTTAAAGATGAAACTATTAAACTGTTCATACCAAATCTTATGCTGCTTGTTGTGCAAAGTGTTTAAAAAATGTATTTGTTTACAGGCATAGTCTGGTTGCTGGCAGTTATTGTTGGGTCACCTATGTGGCATGTGCAACGGCTTGAGGTATGTTAGGTGAAATGGGAATTTGCATTTTTGTATTTATACATTCAGTCCTTGCTGGACCTTTTTGTACTTTTAGCAATGAAATTAAATAAACTAAGAAATGAGAGCGGGATAAAAGAAGTGGAGCTTTTTTTTGGTGTGCCAGCATGAGAAAGGCTGAGGATTAGGACTTGCGTGCAGTGGAAGAAGGACTACCAGCAGGGACTAGTCATGTCTACCCTTCCCAATTATGTCAAACAGCAGTAATTACGACTACCACTGTGGCTTCCTTTTGATTTATAGGTGTGCTGGCACACAGCAGTGTAGGTCTTGGATTACTCTAGGATGACAAAGCATACCCTGAGATTTGGAAGAACTGTGCCTAGTTTAAAATGTAATTAGCTGCCCATTATAGTTTAAGGAGTTGCCATACACTTTCAGAGGGAAAAAACAGTTTATCAGAATCTGCTGCTTGTGAGTCTGAATGTTAACAAATCTTTTTTTTTTAAGTGACTAATATGTGAGGTTTCTATACACCCATTGTTACTTGCAAAATGCATAGCCAAGGTCTCCTTTGAAAACCCTTGTTAAAAATAAAAAGTTTTGAGGAGGAGTGCAAATCGGAGCATCTCCTGACCTCCCTTTGTCAACTTGGATCAACCCAACAGTTGATGTGGAAAAGTGCTTGGAAGAATTTTGTCACTTTGAAAAGTCTCTCTTGCTGGTTGTATTAAGAGCAAGGAATATTTGAATGTGCTTGGTTTTTACACTTGGGGTTAACACTGTAGTGACTTATCTCCTTTACACTTGTTTCAGGTTAAATATGACTTTCTGTATGAAAAAGTGTATGTTTGTTGCTTGGAAGAGTGGGCCAGTCCGATTTATCAGAAGATATATACGACCTTTATTCTTGTTATACTCTTCCTTCTTCCACTGATGTTGATGCTTTTTTTGTACACTAAAATTGGCTATGAACTCTGGATTAAGAAACGAGTGGGAGATGCTTCAGTTCTTCAAACCATTCATGGGAATGAAATGTCTAAAATATCAAGGTTTGTAAAGTAAAATACAGTTGGAACTTTGACTTGTAGAAAGCTCCCCCCCTCCCCTGGCAGTTCTTGAAAACCAGTGCAAAAAAAATAAATCTGTCTTTCCTTATCTGTTGGGAAGTCTATAAACGTAGACCAGATTTTTAAAGCTAGCTAGTTATTTGACACTTAAATGCCCAATTTAAGGCAACTTAAATAGGTTGTTTTCTTCAAAAGTATAATGTAGCCACACCTTAGAAGTCAAGCTCATATTATATGTTGTAAAATGCTGCTTTTTAAAAACCATGTAGGCCGTGAGTTAGAAGATGAGCTGGGGAAAATGCTACTACGTTCTTTCCATAGAACATATGGAAATTTCTTTATATAATTCTGAGACTGTGAACACTGCTTTATAATCCTATTATAAGTTAAATTGGCATATGGGAGAAAAAACAAAACAGAATTCACTTTAAAACTACTTTGGTACAGTTTAACTTGATACAGCTTCCAAAGAGTTTTGAGTGTTCAGATGTGTTTGTGTGAGACTATCCAGCTGGTAATGCTTTATCTGAATAGTTATCAAAATCAATAATTATCAACTTTGCTATTTAGCACTAAGTATGGGCTGCCCCATATTTATTGCCGTGTTTTTTCCTTTCATTTGACAAATTGATCTGTTGCCTGATGTGCTAGAAATCTGTAACAGTTCTGCTCATTGAGGAGAGTATCACCTTAAGTATTGACTGTAAGTAGAATACAGACAAGCAGCTTAAAGATAAATGTTTCCTTAGATATTTGTCTAACAAAGTGCCTAAGGAAGTAGACCCTTGTAAGTCAAAACTGAAAGAAGGTGCAATCTCACAGGAGTTAAGGTGACATGTAATCTTCAGGCCTACTCCTCAGTTTATTTTCACACAGTGGGGAGAAAATGCTGTAATTGCTACCAGCAAAGTGCTACTTCTTTAGCTCAAGTGAGAGATCCATGTTGGGCTCTATAAATGTAGTTATATGAATTATATATCAGTTTGGGGATGACAATAAATTCAATGTATACCTTGAGTTTGTGAGATATTACAGTGGAGGTGGGGGGTGTGTTTCTTAGTCTTATTCCAGCACTTCGGCTACTAGCAAAGGTTGAGGTTGCAGGTTTAGTTTCACCTACTGTAAAGTTCTCTGTGTAATCAGGTTCTGCAGGTGTGGTCAGTGCTCCCAGATCTAGGAAGGGATGCTTGGTTTTTGAGCTATTAATGGAATTTTATGTAGGTTTTTTCCCTCCTATCTCTTACTATTGAAATTGCGTCTGCTTGAATAGAGTGAAAATATCTTGCAAGATATGCTAATGTCACTGCTAGCTAAGTGCATTGCTTTCCCAAAAGAGAGAAATAAAAGGTGTTAATTGATGTACTACACTTGCATGATGCTGGATTTTTTGTTTCAAAGGGTATTGCATACTTCTGAGCATTCTTCCAGGCTTTATTTGCATCTGCAACTGTCAGAACACATTTACAGATCTAACTTGAAGAGACACATCTAATTACCGGTCAATTCTTAGTGATTCAGTATGGAATGTCTTGATGCAATTTCAGGAAGAAGAAGCGAGCAATTGTTATGATGGTGACAGTGGTGTTTCTCTTTGCAGTCTGTTGGGCCCCTTTCCATGTGATTCACATGATGATAGAATACAGTGAGTATCTGCTGTGTGTTATACAGTAAAACATTTATTAGGTTGTTTTTTTGATAATGGAACTACAGGTTGTGAAAAGGTAGTGCTGCTGCAGCATTCAGCTATAGAATACCTTTTGCTAGTGGAGTTAATGTGGTGCTTATAAATCCTGGATCACTGTCTTGTAATAGACATACATAGCCAAAAACAGATGAAATACTCTGAAGTCTACAAATGATAGATCTGCAGGGCTCATGAAAAATGAGTACATTTCAAAAGCCTCTTATCAGATGTGGTGTTCGGGAGATACCTTATAGCTGTGATATACTTGTGTGGCTGCCAGATCTCTTCACTGCTGTGTGAATAATAATAATAATAAAAAAATAATCTTTGTGTCTTGCTGTAGACTCTACTGAACTTTGCAGGGTGGGTGGGAGGGAACCTGAATTCTCTACCTGCTCTTTTAGAATGTAAGCTCTTTAGAAAGGAGATTATCATTGCTTCTCCATTGGTACAGCACATAATCCAGTCTTGAAAAGGAGTGTTGCTAGGCCTTACAAGACTGAAGAAAAAGCAAGACTTTACCATTAGGATGGTGAACATCTGTAGATTCTTTTTCTTTCTGTGTTTGTTCCGCTACCCTTATTTGCTAAAAGGTCAAAAGTACCTGGCTGGAAGGTAAAAGTTATTTCCAAGTATAAAACGTCTTGAACAAGTAACTTTTGAATTCAAATTTAATTCTAATTTAATGTGTAAAGACTTCTATTTGCATCCACTTAAGTTGTCATACTGCTTTGAAATATTTATCCCTCCACTTGCCCTGGTTGTGATAGGGTAGACATATTAGAAATATAAATACTGGACCTCATAGTGATAATACCAAATAAATCCAGTTGAACTTTTTCAGTTTTCTGGACTGGATACTAGTTTGGAAATGCCCTCAATGGTTGTTATCTTTGCTTTTTGCTATTTGCCCTATTCTCTGGGGTATTCCACTGTTCATCTCCCATGTCCAGCATGGGTACTGGGATAGCATGTGGGACTATGCAGCAGGCTATGTGTAGGAACAAGAGGAAGTTTTCAGTAGTTAGTATACTCTACTTGCCAAAAGCAGCTGTTTCTTTGTCTTGTATCACAAATAAGGTTGTAGCAGATAAATCAGTAGTCCTGCAGCCAGTAATCTGAATGAAATGATGTTTATACCTGGGGAGAATCAGAATTGCAGAAGAGGTAACTATTAAAATTGTCTGGGTTGTCCTGTCCCATGTTAAGGTTGCCCGTAACACTCCATGAACTGTTTGCTCTCTTTTCATTGCCAATTTCAGGAATTATTAGAGGTGCTACAAGGCCTTTATTTTACTTCCCATGTTAACCTTTGTAGCGCTTATCCAAAGTTTGGAATTCAAGGAATTCAGTCCTCTGTGATCTCAATGATTAAAGAGTGTGAGAATTGATCAAGAAGATACATTTTTACTCCCATGAGCTGATCTCTGTCAGCACAGAGAAAGAAGCCATGTGTGGTCAGTGACAAGGCAGGGATTGGTGTTAAAGTACTTACACGTTTGATATGGACATGAAACTCAGAGCCAGAAGAACAACTTGAATAAACAAGGCCTATACTTTGCAGACTGGAAGCTTTCTGTCGCTTAGCCATTGGGCAAGTTTTTTGGCTCATAAATTGCCTCTTTTGAATGATTCTGTCCTTACTTACACATACACAAAGCAGGGCTGGGTGATAGATCTTGTTCTTTCCTTGCTGATGGAAACCTTGTTGCTAATATTAAGAACCTCCAGCATGGTCTTTTGTTGATTTTAAACAAAAGCTTCTAATGCCAGACTGGATATAAATAGGCAAAATAGTAGGCATTTATGCCATTCTGTGCTTACAGCATATTTCTGTTTTCCTTTCCAGGTAATTTTGAAAAGAAATACGATGATGTGACAGTCAAAATGACCTTTGCAATTGTCCAGATTATAGGATTCTTCAATTCTATTTGCAACCCTATTGTGTATGCTTTCATGAATGAAAACTTCAAGAAAAATTTTTTGTCTGCCATCTGCTTCTGCATTGTCAAAGAAAATGCATCACCAACCAGGCAACTTGGGAACTCGGGGATTACTATGAGGCGGCAAAAGGCAAGTGTTTCTCAAAGAGATCCCATTGACTCGGACGAAGCCAGGAGGGAGGCGTTCAGTGATGGCAACATTGAAGTCAAGTTCTGTGATCAGCCAACTTCAAAAAGGAATTTGAAAAGGCACCTTGCCTTATTCAGCTCTGAGCTTACTGTGCACTCTGCATTAGGAAATGGACAGTAGCATCACAAATGATTTGAGAATGGAAAAAACATTCTCTTTATATGATGACCTTGAATAAGCCATTAAAATAGTTTTCTACTTTGCATGCTGAAATGAGGGGGGAAATATTTTGTGGATTATTATGTTGGGATAACGGTTGAGAAAATGTAATATATTTTATAAGGGTGAGGAGTAAAACTTTGGAAAACAATATTAATGTATGATTTCCAGGAAAAAAACAAACATTTTTTCTTCCTAAGCCAATTTAGGGCTTGTTTGCCCTCTGCCTTAGGTAAACCAAACAACTATTGCTTGCTCTGTTTATTCTGTGTCTGGATACTGGCACATTGCTGGACACAGCTGAATGTCAGAAGACTGGGACTATGGCGAGAGTGCACACTTTTTTTGGACAACTTGGAAACCTGACATGGGTCTAACATTGTAAGATCTGCTCTCTGCAGCTCTGAGGACAGAGGAGCTTCAGATCTGAGTTCAGGAAAAATGCAGACTGAGATGCAATTTGATTTTGGAAAAAAGTATGTGAAAGAGCCAGCCAGAATTTGGCTCTGAAGAGATTTAAGATTTAAACATTCCATGCATGTTCAGATTTTATTAACAGGAAGCATATTATAAATTAATAATGCATGCATAATTAATGTGCTGTTTTTACAGGTTAATTCTTGGATACAAATTTAAATGCCAATGAACTGCCCTGTAAACTGCATTGTTCTACTGAAAATGTAGAAGTTGAAAAAGTGCTGTACAAGACTGTGCAGATGCTGGAGGTGTGGTCTATAGAGTAAGCACTGAGTTTAACTTAAAGCCACATATCCAAGCATGACTGTTATGAGTTGAAAGTGTGGTGTTGCCATTTTCTGGAGGGATATAAGGGCCAGATCTGGAGCCTGTTGGGACTCTGCAGAAGACTTTCAGTTGATTATCACAGTCTTTTGACCAGACACTTCTCTGAAGATGTGCACAAATTTTTATGTCTCTCCATCATCTTCAAAGTGGATTAGTTAATGTCTAAGAACAGGGCCAATGTTCTGGTTTTTTAGGCTTCGCAGTAAATTATGGGGTTGAAATCATAAATTCTAAACATTTTTGCTCTCAGTGGGTCAAACTGAAAAACTGTAAAAGGATGCTTACAGGTGTGGGACTCTGTGAAAAGCGAAATCTGGAATGGTACACTGTGATCTGATCCCATAAATGAGGCTTTGAAATACATCATTTGCAACTCAAGCTGAAGTTAGGTTGAATCCTTTAATAGCCTGTGAAATGTCAGTGCTCTCTTCTGCCACCCCTTGCCTCACCTAAGGGACCTTGGTGCTCCCTTGGCAGTAAATTTTAAGATTCTTTTACATTGCTACTTTACACTTCATTGTAAATGAGAACTCAGTTTAAATTATCCTTGTATAAATTGGAAGTAACCTGATCCTTCTGTAATGTTTACGGATTTCCATTGGATAAGGCATCCTGATGCTTGTTTGTGACATACTCTTTATTTACATATATACTATTTATATTGTATCTGATATACTCCCATGCAATGGCAGGGGAAGATTCCTGACTTGTTCTGACAGCCAGGAATTAAGAGCACTCCTATTTACACAAGCGCATGTGTTAGATAAAATAACAATTTTGGAGAGCTTTGTCTGTGTAAAACAACATGAGTGAGGTGAGGTTCTGCTTTAGACAGTCATGCAGACATGGCCCTGTACGTTACCTTTGAATAATGCTGTAAGCAACAGCAACAATTTCTGCCTGCAATTACAACTGTGACTTCCTTTGAAGACCATTTCTGTCTTAGCTTCTCTTTCATCTTTGTAGACAAGGGTCTCTCACTAAAAGTTTTCTGCACTAGAGAATAGGTGCTAATGGTCGTTTGTTATCATAGTTTTCCTCAGTCAGTGCGAAGTTTATCTGGCTGATGATGAGAACTATGTGTTTTGACAGATTCTGTAACTGAAAAACAATTTATTTTAAGCTTTTTATTTATTTGCACTGCTAATTTCAATGACAGATTTTAACAAATATTTAAGAAAAACTTCCAGGTATTTGATGTTTTTGTTTCGTCTTATCAGTTTCTACTATTGTCTCATAAAATGTTATGTCAACGAGTAACTGCTGTAATATTGTGTTAATTTTTTCGTTAAGATTCCCTTTTGGCATTGCTGCTGCTGTTTTGCACCGGGACCATCTGCTATAAACTTCATTCTTTGAGTCTGTGTTTGTTTAAAGATTCATATAAGCTTACATGTGCTTTTCAGTGATTAAATTCCAGTTCTGTTAGAAGTGCCGGCTGTTACTGTAATCCTGAGAGATGTGATTTAAAGGACTTTACAGAATAAGGTGAGAGGGGGGTGGAAAACTTCCAGTCTCTTGGTAGGAGAGAAGTGTTAAATGTTTCAGCACAGATATATGTGGCTACAGTTAGATTAAATATAAACCAAACTACTAAAGGCAGTTCTCATACTGTCCTTAATAGTAACTATATTATTTGTGCATTTTTGACACAATAGTTTTCTCAGAGCCAGATAATCTTGTGAGAAGCCCTAGCTGCAGGGAATAGAAAACCCGTTATTGACTTAAGCAGAACCAAGATTTTACCCTTGTGTTTTTTTTTAATCTGTCAGAGCTTCAGCTTTGATTTAACTAACAAAGCAAATTTTTCTATTGAATTGGGTCAATTGTCAGTCCAGGCTAGCAGTCTGTCTCTTGCAGTGACTCATATCGTGTGTTTCTGAGTGTGTGTGGCTGCAACTGGGTACTTCAAACCAGTGAAAGCAAGCACTGCTGTGGAAAGAACAGCCCTGCTGTACTCGCAGCTTGCCTGCTTATTCCCATCTTATATTAACAGAATTGCATGGTGAATCTGATCAGAAAAACTGGGTAATGATTTTACATGTATGAGAACAGAAAAGATAATCACAATCATTTCCCTAAACTGAGAGTATTTCTCAAAACTGTTGTGCTCTTTGAGGAAAAACGCTTCCTCAAAAAAGTTTCTTCCTTAGTTACAAATCACTTATAATTCCTTTGACTTTGATCAAATTAAAGGTAAACTTATTCTATTCTCAGCTGTAAGGGGCTAAGCCTTAAAGTTATGATGAGGTGATGCCAGGAACTGGCATGTGGATGAAGACAGGAGCCTGAAAGGACACATTCAACTGAACAGAGACTCTGGAAATTTGAATGGACCAGGAAAAAGTGTCAGATGTGTGGTCTTGCTCAACTGAAATCGGAGAGTATAAACAAGGAAAACAGTGAGTAGAAGGGAGTGAATCCTCTTGGTAGCTGTCTGTAACAGTGCATCTGCTACAGAATTCCCATTCTTGGGGGGGTGGGGAGGGAAGATAAATATTAAGTGAGATTTCTTCCTGGCAGAATTCTTTTATTGTTTTGTGGGCGGGATTAGTTTCAGAGGACACCAGATTGATTAATTTGTGGGTATGTTTTAAACTTTAGAAATAGGTACTGGGCTGTAATACTTCTTGATGGATAGACAGAGAACTATGCTTTCATTGAGGCAACCTGATGCTGTTATGGGCTAACACAGTGCTATGCAGGCATTAAATAATCTGAAGAGAGAACTTGCAGTTCCCCTGTAGCATTGACACTGTTTTCGTAAGACATTTGCGGTACTGAGTGACGGGGGCATTTAGGTGCAGACTAGGAGATGTTTATTTGAAGCTTTGTAGTTTCATTCTGTTTTCAAGTAGGCTTTGATTGTTCCCGAAACAAGGATAATAAATAGTAGCAGAGAAGATGGCCCATCTCAATCTGGCAGTGTGTGTTCAGAACATAGCCAAATTCTCAATAAATCCAAGCTCCAAAGATGGTCAGTTAGCTGTTGAAGACCTTGTTCTGGTTTGCCTAGTCTTTGTAAAATGGGTTTATGTAAAAATGTTTGTAGATCAGCTGTAAATCTGCAAGTTGCTGGCTCTCAGTCAAGAAGAAAAATCCTGTCTCTTGCTGAAGATAGTTTGCTCTGGTAGAATACTCATGAGAAATGATCTGTTTGGAGGGAATGGTAGTGGTGGTAAGGATTTAGAAGGGATCATGCCCTAAATGTAAGGGAGATGTTGGAGGGAGAGATTGGAAAACGCTTGAAGGCTGATGACCTAAGCAAAGCAGAGGTGGGCTGTTGAAAAGGACATGTGAGTAGGTGTGAACCCTTGTCCAGGGTTCAGCTGTCCAAGGCTCCCTCCTTTATGAAGCACAGATGCAAGTCCTTTGCTTAGCTTTGCTGAAAAAATTGTTGAACTGAGAGTACATGTCGTAAAGTCATGTAATAAAACATTTATTTTTTTTTCCTAAGACAGTAATGGCAACTCACGGAGATGAGAAAAGTTCAAATTGAGGCATGAGGGGAAAGATTTTTTTTGAGAGTTAGAAGATAGCAATTAAAAAATATTGAATGTCAGCCTGTTCCAAGGAATAATGGGAGGCATGCTTGCCTCCCACACAATTCATGTCTCATAATTGCAAAGCCAGCAGAGATGTGTGATGTGCCTACATCAAGGGAGTAAGTATATAAATTCTCAGTGTGGCAACGTGTTAGTCCTGTCTATATGCTGATTACATGATTAACTAATACGTAATGGTTGTATCATGCTGTTTGCAGATTCCTTGAGTATGGTAGAAGCTATTAAAACAAGTGATCCGGTAGAGGGGAAGGAACACCTGAGAGATGAGAGAAATACGCAAAGAGTGTTGAAGATGAGGACTAGATTATTGTTGGCCCCCCCCCAAAGTAAGTAGAATAAAGGATTTGGTAGAGCTGCTGGCTTAGAGAAGTGCGATAGGAAGACAATCATGGCAAGCTATATTTTTATATAGATTTAGGGAAGATCTGAGTAGTACAAAAGGTGGGAAAGGTTAGAAACTATTTGGAGAGCAGTTTTGGGAACAGGACGGCATCTAAGTGCACAGGGCAAAAGGCTGGGAAGAGTGAAAGCTGCCCTTTGGTGCTGCTCTGTGTGGAAGCAGTGGAATGGAGCACAAACTCCTCCAGGGTGAGGAGGAGACAGAGCATGGGGAGCACCGTCCAACTGCATCAAACTTACCTGGTGAGAACAGGAAGAGGTTTTCCTGAAAAAGCAGAAAGAGGAGAATTAAAGTCATTTCTCTCTGCAACCTGACTAGCAGATTACATATCGTGTTTGTTTTAAGATTTTCAAAACCACAGGTTTTCAAAGCAGGTTCTCCTTTATGTTGTAGATGAATCCTGATTAACAGCAGCATTCTAAAGCTTATATCTTTCTGAGAAACAGAGATTTCATGCAGAAGTACAACAGGCGGTTAGATTGTATATATTCCTTCAGAAACATTCATGCAACAATTTCTTTTATTTCTATCTATGCTGAAAGTGCTGCTTTGACACCTCAAAACTGGCTTCCAGGAGTCTTACTGGAAATTCAAGCCAATTGTTAGCTTCCTCTGTTGAAGCTCCAGTGAAGTTGGTGGATTGTGTGAAGTTATTTTTAAAATCTCTGGTGATTTGAGATGAGAAAGAATCCATGCTATTAATATTTAGTTAGTAATTTATTGCAAGTGGCTTTAGTTCTTCAAAACTGTCAAGATGTGAAGTCCTGCTCAAATATTACGTAGATTCTCTCTGATCCTCTAATAGGTTTTGGTTTCAATGACTATCTCAAATGCTGCTATTAGGATGTGATACTATCTTTACCAGTTTCTGATTACTACTGCTTGCATGGGTATTGTTTTCTGTTCTGAGATTTCTGGGTCTTGCCAAAAGTGGCAATTTTTGTCTTATTGTCTGTAAGCAGCTGCAGTAATTAGAGCTGCCACATCTAGATTTCATTTTACAGAAGCATGGATATGTCTGTTTTAAAAAATGGTGCTTAAAAAAAAATCACACTGGAGTAAATTAATGTTTAAGGCACTCCTTGACCTGATGCAACTGTAGGTGAAGGTTGGTGCGTTTCCGCAGATTGAGCAGAACTAATGGTGAATAGGTGCTTACCATGGATTCAGCAACTGATCTGTAACCCTGTAATAGCAACATCTGGAGGAATAAATTAAGAATGTAGTAGTCTGCTCTCCTCCGGAGTCTCATACTGTTTTATTATGGGAGTTAACCCCTTGCAAATCTTTCAGCCGCATCAGTACAACAAAACATGGTCAATCAAAAGCAGTAAAACCTGGTTCCTTTCATTCCTGGAAATAAAGATTAACAGTCCTGCAAGTCAAGCTGAGATACCATCTGTTTTGCTGCAAAAGTGCTGTCCTACAAGCCAGGATTATTTTTGAGAAGGTTTAAGGATATTTACATGCAACATATACATTCATAAAAGGCTTCTAGAAATTTAGTAGAGATAAAAACAAACTTTTAGAAATTTCTCTGTGCCCCATAGGGTGCTTAAAGCTCAAACCAAGACTTGAAAGATGCTGCCTGAAAAATGTTGCTTGGACTTTGTTGACAGGTCAGCCTCCTGTTGTATACAAAGCTTTCTATGAAAAACTTTTATTTCCTTACATTTTCAATTTTTTTTTTTTTCTCAAAGCGGAAACTTCTGCTGATTTTGAATTCTTTGGAAAAATAATCTTAAAACATTTGCTCCAGACATCATCCTTTTATGTCACTTGCTGGTGAAAAATGGGAAAGCCCCAGCTTGGAATATTCCCGCTTAAAAAAAAAAAAGGTATTTGAGCCATATTATAAAAAAAAACCAACTTCAGAACTTCAGTAATGCATACAAGTATTTGTATGTTTTTTGAAGCAGCCCTTTGTAGCTGGACAGCAGAAGTACTCTCTCTGTGTGTGTGCGTGTGTGTTGGGGGGTAAGGGAGAGGCTTGGAGATACCCAGCAGAACTTTTAAGTGATTGTTTTTCACTAGTCTGCTCTCATTTGCAAAGGTGCTCAGATTCAGATAAGAATGTAAAAACTCATGGTGCCACTATAAGTCCTTTCCCTCTTTCAAAAAGAGGAAATCATTCATCTGCCTTCGTGTTGTTTCAGTCCTCATGTACTCATTCCTGTGTAATTGCTGTCCTATAGAGTTATCACTTTCAGGCTTCAATTCCATGTCAGCACAGTGTCAGTCCATTCATTTCTTCTACTGTTAACAGAAGATAACCTCGTCTCACAGACCATAGCCAGATTTTTTTACAGATGTCCTCTTATTAAGCACCTGGATAGAAACATGTAATTAAGATCAACTGCTGAAGACTTAAGTCTTTCTTGATTTCAAAAGTCCTGTTCATGTTCAGAAAACCTTAACCTGTTTCTTATACGCGCTGACCACAACTTTTCCGTTCTCATCCAAAATAAGCCCCTGCAGCTGCATATCACACTGGCCTACAAACTTTCTGGTCCCATTGCACAGTAGCCTCACCATGTTTTCTTTGATTTCTTTTGTTTGGTATAATCCAAGTTAGCATCCTATAAATTTACTTTGGCACCTAGTTCTGTTCATGATTTTTCTTCCTTTTACATCTCTAAATCTGGCTGTTTGTACTATCGCTGGTCAAGCAGTTCTTGTGGGTGTGATGTTTTTTTCCTGGTTGCTTCTAGGAAATTAGTACCTGACTTTGAAAATGGCATATCTTGGATTTTTTTTACTGTTGTGAATTTATCTATATTTCTCTTTGTATGATGACAACAGTGAAAATTAAAGTAAAATACAGGGTTAGCCTGAAGCAATCATTTAAATTACTGTATTACCATTTTCTGATACAATCTTATATAGTGCCTCTAAGAGGTTTGCTTGGGAATATTTGTCAGCAGTGTAGCTCACTGGGTTCAGTTGCTCTTTGTGGAATAAGGTCAGTTTATGAAAGGGACTGTATCCTAAAATGACATAATATTTTGCTTACATTCAAAGACTTTTTTAGATCAGCACTGCTTTCTTATAGGAAAATTTCTTTTTTTTTTTTAAGTTTCTGGTTGAAATCTCTTTATAGCTTTCTAGCTTTTGTTTGCTCTTTCCAATGGCAGCACTCATTTTTTCTAAATTAAGCAGACCAAGGTTTCTTGGGAGTCTCTCTCATCAGGTCAGTTTACTGTTCCCTTGCTCATGGTCCGTCTCTCCTCTATCTCTAATCTTTTCCAAACACGTGTGATTAAATTGTATGCAGCGTTTCAGCTGAGGCTGTGCATCATGGAATAAATATTAGTCTTTCCTGACAGCTATATCTTTGTTTGCTCTGTTTGCCAGAATACAAGTGCCTTTGGATGCTTAACTCTCTCCGTGTACAGAATTCACAATATGTGAGTGTAAATGTGTACTTTCATGCCTCTTTATAAACTGGAAATTCTGGTTTTCAGACTTGAGATGGTTTTTCCTATATTTTAAACTTACACCTTTAATCACATGCAATTTCTTCTTTATGTATTTATTTATTAGCCTAACTTTGCTTCTAAACTACCTTTTTGGGCTGTAATCATTTGGGACTTTTCCTGACAGACTCCCTGAAGCTGTGAGTCCGTGTAGCAAAGTTGGTCTTGGTCATACTGCAGTGAAGCTCTTACATTATGAATATTGAAGGTATTTTTTACTTTTCTCATGCCTTGAACTTACTGATTTAAAGCCTTGTTGCAGTGATTATCATAAATAAAAAGTGTTTTCTTCAGAGGTAAAGTTTGAGAGAGTGAGAAAGGGGCCTGAATGTTTGTTAAGTTTTTACAAAAAGACAGTTTGCAAACTTATGCCTCTGCTTACCAATACCCAGACAAATAAGCCCCTGCTGGCGGACAAATTCAGGACCAAAATTCCTGATGATTTCAGAGCAAGAAGTAGTTTACGAATAACGGAAACTCCAGTATAAAACAAACCCGAATGTCTACTATTTGCAGCACAGTCTGAAGTAAAGCATTTAACGGAGGTGTGATGAAAGGCTAGCAGAATGAATACTGGGAAGGTTATTGGTCAGGTTGGAGCTCATATGCTTTCTGCTGTGGAGCAGATTTGATTTCAAGATAAGTGGACGAGGGTGTATAACTGTGGTAAGGTAAGTGTCCTAATGAATATATACTGAGTTGAAATGTAGATGGAGGTAGTGTCTTTGCATGTAGACATGTACGCATAATTAAATGTCTGAGTAGATAACATAAAATTGGTTAATAAATTAAAAACAAAAGCAAAACAAGAACAAAATAAACTCTGCTGTACTGTGAAAAATTTGCTCTACAAATCATCTTAACAAGCTTATGAATTGCCTACTCCTCACTTTAGAAGTCTTTCCGTAGTATCCAGATTCTGCTGTGAAGAGCGAGAAAGCTGCTAACTGGACTGTGTTGGATTCACTCAGTGAAGAGGCTGAATTATAATTTTCAGTTGTATGAGGGCTACTTTCTGTACTCTGCTTTTTGATATTCCAGTGACATCCCCAGGAACTTTGTGCTTTCATAGAGTCACTGAACTCTGCAGTTGTCTATTGCTTAAGATCACACTTCCCTAACAATCAACTTTGTTTAGTGGGAAGTTGAGACTGATTTCTGCCTTTTTGCCTTGCTGCTGTTCTTTTTCTTGCCTCATCGGTTTGTTTTACTTTTTCACTTAGTCTCTGCCCTTTTTTCGCCAGCTTTATTGCTTTCCCTGAAGCAATTCCTTGAGTTTCCTGTGACCTCGTTATCTCTTTTAAACAGATTAGAATAACCAGGCAATGAATTTTGATGATGAAGTGAAACAGTCCTGTGTTTTAGAATTTGTATTCCATCAAGGCTGACTATCAGATATATTAACTGCATTTCCAGTCCTTATTTCAGGCTGTCTGCACCCTTGGGAAAACCTTGCCCATTGTACTGGTTACATTTGGCTTGCCTGTGGTAGGAAAACTTGCAATTATTGAGACACCTGCACTTACCTAACAAAAAGTTTGCATGTATTAGGGGAGCTGGAGATCCACTAAGAGGAGCGTATGCAGCTGTCAGGCCAGACACTTGGCATCAGGCCTGGGTGCAGCTGCAATGACAGTGAAGGTGGTGAGATGGGGCAGTGTGGAGAGATGTGCAGCGATGCATGGTGTGGGCTGAGCCAGGCAGCAAGGCCCCAGTGGTAAAATTGATCAGCTCCATATCGTTAGCATAAATAAGAGATGTTTTCTGCCTTTTCATCTGGTCCACTGACTACGTGAAGAAAATGTAACTTGCATCAGCTCAAGGTTCCAGATGCTTATTAACGCTCTCTTCCTGGTAGCTTGCGTGTAGTATATATTGTTATTTCTGAATTTGACTTTATATATTTGTATTGACTTTGTATTGTGTCCAGTTCTGGGCTCCCCAGTTCGAGAAGGACAGGGAACTGCTGGAGAGGGTCCAGCAAAGAGCTACTAAGATGATTAGGGGACTGGAGCATCTTTCTTATGAGGAAAGGCTCAGGGAGTTGGGGCTTTTTAGTCTAGAAAAAAGAAGACTCAGGGGGGATCTTATCAACACTTATAAGCACTTAAGGGGAGGGTGCCAGGTAGATGAGAATAGCCTTTTTTCAGTGGTGCCCAGTGATAGGACTAGAGGTAACGGGCACAAACTTGAGCACAGGAAGTTCCATCTTAACATGAGGAGGAACTTCTTTACTCTGAGGGTGGCGGAGCACTGGCACAGGCTGCCCGGAGAGGTTGTGGAGTCTCCCACACTGGAGACATTCCAAACCCGCCTGGACGCCGTCCTGTGCAATGTGCTGTAGGTGTCCCTGCTGTGGCAGGGGGGTTGCACTTAGATGATCTCCAGAGGTCCCTTCCAACCCTGACGATACTGTGATACTACTTATTGACATATTTCTATTTACATAGTCTATTTCTTTGACTTTACACATTTCTAGTTCCTAGGAAGTAAGGCTTCTCCATGATGTGCCAGCTGCACTGGGAGAGTTGATTTTTCTTGCTTCAAATAACAAGTGGGGATGTCCACCTTGATTGTACAGATGACAGCTGAACTGTAGCTTATAAAAAGGTCCAGTAACTTTCTTCTGGGAGTCTGTAAAATATGCTCTGTGTAGGGTCTTGTGTGTGTGACAACAGAAATGTAACGTTATTCTACTTCTCACCTCTTGCCTCTAACATACGTTTTCCATAGGCACATCTGTTAAGCACCTGACTTAGCTATTATTAGGTTTGGTCCATAGCTGAAGGGTCTTAAAGACCATGCAATCTGAGAACAAATAGCTAGACAATATCTAGCATCTCCATGGGTAAAGTATAAAAATATATCTTACTAAATATAATGTTAAAGCTGTGTCCTCAGTCAGACTTGAATTTCGAAGAGTGGATTTGTGGCAAAAACGTATGGAAAAATCTCTGCCTACTGCAGCTCCGCATGGTTGTGTTGTGGCCTTGCTCAGGCTGTAGATGGCACCGTTGCTGCACAAGAAAAGCTGTCTTGGCCTTGCTCTTCCAGTCACCTGTAGAATTTTTATCCTACAGGATTTTGAAAGCTTGTATTTGATGACAGGATTTGGTAAGGGTTTGATAGAGCTCCCCTCTCCCTAGAATTAGTATTAGGAAGAAACATGGAGAGGTGTTGGATTATTTTTTTTTTTTCCTTTGTGTGATGGTGCTTTGAAACTCATTGGTTATGCAGCTCTTTCTCTCTGATTGTGCTAATAAAGACTGGGTCTTTTATTTTGATTCCCAGTGAGAACTGCATGAGACAAGGAATTTCTTAAAGGATTTCCTTATTTTCATCTTTAGGGTTTCTGTGTGTTGTGGTTTAAGCCCAGCCAGCAAATAGGACCGTGCAGCCTCTCATTCACTGCCTGGTGAATTGGTTGCCCAGCCCTACCTGCGCAGAGGTCACAGATTTCCCCCAGCCAACCCTCATTTATATACTGAGCATGACGTCTATGGTATGGCATACTCCATTGGCTATTCTATTGTTCTATGTTCCTTCTCAGCTTTTATGGGAAGCTGAAAGAAGTCCTTGACTAGTATAAACATCACTTAATGCATATTGTTTTAGTTGTTACTGTTGACATTCCTTCCATACCAAATCTGAAAACACAGCAACCATTAGAAAGAAAATTAACTCTATCTCAGCTGAAGCCAGGACACTGAGATATTTAATGTGATACTCCTAACAAGGCTACTATAGTCACGATGTGTATCAGAGGATACTGAAGTTAAAAGGCTACACTCATCCCATTTTTGTTAGCTTAAACATCTAGATCCAGTCTTGGAACTTTAAAATTGTGTTTTTACTGCAGGAAGAGGATGTCACTGGCAGGAAAGGGAATGAGTCAGCTCCAATACGAGGGAGGGTGCAGTATAAGGTCCTTTGGGCTTAGCCATGTCCTGAAACGGTGGGAAGACAAAAACCTGAGCTAAGTAGTTAGAACTGATGGGTGACCAACAGAAATTGGTTTTACTGTTTTTTTTCGAGTCTGACCTGAGATGCTTTAAGTTTTTCTCTCTGAGAGGAACATCTGAAAGTCATCTCCTTTGCTTTGGAAAACTTTTGTTTTCCAAACCAAACAAATACTACAGTTTTAGGTCTGTCTGTCTTGTTTTTGAAATTGAGCACTTGAAACATAAATTAGTGAGTGGATATACAAAAAAATAGAGATCAAGGCTCCCTAAAATCCTTCAGACAACTCATTTCCAGATTCCTTGGAGTGTACTAAAACCTACTACCATAGCTGTAGACATCCTGCTTCCCAAATCTGGTGATGTAGTGGGGGGGAAGCCAAAGGGGAGGTGGGGGTGGGGGTGTGTAAAGAGTTATTTATTAGCCATCAGGAGAAATATTAGTTCCGAAATGGTGAACTTGTGAATGTAAAGGGTCTCAAAAAGTGATCTGTTTTTATTACAGTCTCCACAGACATTCACTGAAACGTTATGCACAAAAAAGCCTCTAAAATCTCAAAGGGAGTGGGGGAACATTGCTATTACAGTTAAAAAAGGAAAAAATACCCTTGTATAGGGAAAAAAATGTAGCAGCTTGTCAAGATCAGCCGTAAGATAGAAGTCTTGCTGTAGTGATATAAATTAAAGCTCCACAAATACTAGGGCAAATAAACAAATTATTATTTGAGCCTGTTAAGAGTGTAAATGGAAGATAAGAATCCTGGCTATCTAAGGTAAAACAAACCATGAGAAAAAGTGGGAACTCTTTGTCATAATTTGCACCATGGTCATGAAGTGATAAAGTTTATAAAGTTTGAAGTGGAATAAAACCACTTTACTGATGAGGGGGGAGGAGCACAGAAGGACATAGCCACAAAAGTGGTTTGTTTTGTTTGTTTTCAAAGTAACCTGAAGAGCCAAGGGAACTTTCTGAATTTACAGTAATCAGCTATTTTGAATGGAAATAGTAGATAATCACATGAAAAACAAGGCAAACACTGTTTTGGGTTTTTTTAAAGAACATAATAAGGAAATGTTATTTTCCTTAGCATGTGGTATTTTCCTCTCCAAAGTAACCTTATACAGTTTTGAGATTAAAGAGAAAAAATATTAATAAGCCATTTATTCATTCATCAGCTATAAAGAGGATCCAAAGCACAGCCAGAAGTAAAGGAAGCTTTAATCCTACTCGTTTGTCTTGGTACAAATTTGGGTTGGATGTTCTTGGAAAGCAGTCATACTTCAGTTTGTCACAGTTGCTTGTTCCAGTCAACAGTTATGGGCAATACTGTTTTGCTTCCACTGCTTTTGCAGCAGCCATCTTATTACTTTCTGGTTTTTAATATATTTTAGAGATCACAAATGCTCCTGGAGCTTTTGTTCCTAGAAGCTGCGCTGCTGTTGTTGGTATCTGGTTCATTTATGTATGACAGATGACCCTGAGCTATTGGGAAGCTACATCTGCATAAAATGCATGAAGCCTGATGCTAAATAGTCTTATTTTTACTCACCCATGCAGTTCCTAATTCTAGGAAATGTAAAATGACTGCCTCTTAGGGATTGTATTTGGACATGTTATAGGCTGTTACTACTGCTATCATGGTTATAATATACAAATCAATCACATAAAACACTTTAACTCCACCCAAGGCCATAGTCACATTTCGTATTAACTGTATACTGGGTAAACAGACCCAGTATGATATATGTGCTGTACTTCCTATTAATTAGTCTCTGTATTATACTGATGTGTGTATATATATATTATATATCCCAAACTTTTTGTCGCATAAATCCAGCGTTTGGCCTGTAAGAAGGATGGCACACAAAGCACTCCTATTTCCCATATATAAGGTAGTTACAGGTGTATTACTAATTTAAGTTGGAAACATTTTAAATTAGATTTTTTTCTATTTTAGTTAGTAGCAGAAGTCTTTTCTATGTAAAATTCTAATGGCATTTGAAGGTACTTGATTTTAAAGGCTATGCATAAATGTAGATTTTTTTTAAAATTTTTTTTTTTTTGGATGGGACTTGGTGTCAGCCAGCATGGCAGTTTCTTGGAGTGGAGCTGCCCATAGAGAGCGAGCAGACTCCCTGCAGGAGTGCTCTGAAGTCTTTTCTCAGCTGCTCTGAACTCTTTGCTTCTATCTGGAAAGTCTCTTCAGTCTCCAAAATAGTCATGAGAAGCTCTGGGAGTGTTCTCTTTCTAGCTTTCCTCCCAGCCTTTTGGTCAGTCATTGTCCTAAGCATAAAGGCAGCATGTAACACTTCCAGTTCTATCCTATAGTTGTAAGCCTTTTGTGGGTGGCCAACAGCTACGGACCCACACAGCCGCTCAGTCGCTTCTCCCCCCAGCACTGCCCCCCTGTCTTTATTGCTAAGACGTGTGATGTTTTTGGGAACCTTTGATAAGTTTCCTACCCGGAAACATCTAGTTAGATGTGCCATGAGGCCTTACCTTTTGGTGTTTTTTCAGACTCTTCCATGCACAAAATACTTGCTGAACTATTGCCATAAGCTCTATGAGTCCCTGTAAAGCGCAAAATTGGCTGTTTAGATATGACCTTTGAGAGATGTTCTCCTGACCCAATCTTTTGTTTCAGAATACAACTTTTTTAGTAGACTTAAGCCTGAAGCATGAATCCACAGCCCTACTTCTTATTTCAGGTGTGCAATTTACTGTGGTTTTGTGATGACAAATTGGCCAACACTCCCCCCCCCTCTTGTTTAAGAGTTTAAGAGTCTCTTTGTCCAGACTGGTTTGTGTAGTGAGGACAAGGTTCATTAGCAGTTGCATTGCCTGCTATTGCTTTGCATAGATTTGAAGGATTGTCTCGGCCTTCCTGCTTCTCATGAAGAATAAAATAAGGGTGAAGTGATCATTTAAGGGATTCTGTGAAAGAAATAAGGAACAGTCCCTAAAAGCTAAAAACAAATCAACTTAGGTCAGTCCTACGGATTACAGCATGGGCACGTAGGACTTGGCTGCCTGCACCATATGGTGCATTCTTTGGAAGATAACATGTAGCACAGGGGTGGGGTGACTTGACTAAATTCTGCAGCAATTAACTACAGTGCACTGGCTGCTAGGCAATAAGCGATGTAAGTCATTACACTTGGTGTTCTTGAGTCATTTTGGAGCAGGTGAGCACTAGTTTAGCGATATGCTTCTGCATTGTTCATCAGTGAGTAAATATGTCATCTGCTAAGGCTGTAAATCACACTGATTTTTCAGAGAATAGGAAAAGATAGGCACTGAAATGTAATTTCTACTTGAGAGCTGTGTCACAGGTGGCTTTCAAATTTTAATTAACCCTTATCTCAAGTGAGGTGTGATTTTTATTTTTTTTTTTCAAGAAAGGGAAATATTGGGGGAGGTGGAAGGGTGAATAATTTTTTTTTATCCAACACGGTGGTTTTGAATTCCTGCTTTGTTCATACAGCGTTCAATAGAAAGGGCCTTAAGCGATAACTGTAAATGAGGATACTATCATGCCATCGTGATGATAACAGATATTTTCAGAACATCTGTGTAGCTTTCAGGGATAGGTGTGGTTGATAGAAAATGGGTATAAAACTGTGAATAATGGAAAAATAAAATGAGACTAAACACCTTTCCTGGTATTAGCATGGAACTGAGGCAGAGCTGATGGTTTATTTTGTTTGTTTTTCTATACTAGGAGTCTAAAAAGGGGGGCAATGCATCTTCTGCTGACTCCCACAGTGTAATACGTAAAACCTGCTGCAGATTTTTTGAGCCAGTTCATTAAAAGTTGATGCCTAAAACTTTTTCCCATTGCATTTCCCATTGACATGTATGTACTTGGTTCATTCACTGTTTGAATTATTGCCCAGCTGTTTAATAGGCAACAACTTTAATGACAGTACTGCACAAGTAAGCATTCTTCTGCCCAGATGTTAACTCTTTTTCATGTTTTCAAAGCTGTCTGTAACATGCTTCATAGGAAGGGAAAGCAAAGATAAGGGAGGAGGAGGATTTTGGCAGATGCATCTCTAGTGACACCTTGTGGGATGTTTCACGGAATTGTGTAACTCATTTTTGAGAAAGAAATAGACTGAAAGGCTTGATGGGCAAAAAGTTGCCCAAATGTTCCACATGGGATGTGGTTAAACTTCTGCGCGTCTATAGTTTTTCAAGATTGTCTTTATGGCTTGTACTTAGTAGACAGGATGAAATATACAACATCAAAGATGCTATGTGGCAACTCAGGACAGTGGAGAACTGAAAGATGACACTTTTGTTGCCAGATTTTATGGTGACAATTGGATTTTCCTTCAATGAAGTTTTGGAATTGCTACTTTATGAGCCAAATCTTCAGGTTTAAAATTGAGATTTCAGAACTGATAAAGCAAATTATTTTAATAGTGTGTTAATCAAATGAGCTAAGCAGAAATCTAGCAATTCTTAGGATTCTCATTGCTATAGAAATTCCATTTCTTTTATGCATTACAAGCAAAAAATATTAGTCTATTTGTCCTAATCTTGCAGATTTCGTTATTGTTAATATTCTTTACTGTTGTCTCTTGAATAATTTACACTCTTACTCCAGCATGAAGTCTCACTTTATACCTTTTTAATTAGAGTGCATGAAGGAGACAGCCATACAAAGTTGCCTTTGGATGTAAACAAAGCTGAAATATTTGCATGTTGCTTTTCTATTTTTTAACCAGTTCAGTTTAAAGTCTGATGCTATCTCTTCAAGACATCCCTAAACATCATCAAAGTGATTTCTCCATTTTCCTCAACATATAATATTACTTAGATTGATCAAAAACGTAATGTTTACTGCTACAGTCCAGAAATGGATTTGAGTTTCCCAGCAACTAGTCAGGACTGTGCAATTCATTATGCACTGACAATGTCTATACAGGCATTTAGTGACTTGCTTCTCTCTTAAATTGTCTGATCTTGTACTTGGGCCTTTCAACAGACTTAGCAGGTTGGTGTGCTACATGCGAGTGTGCTGGGTAAATTGTTTTCTAACAATATTTTGCTGTTGCCACAGAGGAAGTTTGGATGGAGACTCTGTAGCCTGGTAAATAGGACTCTTGCTGTTGGTAGCGAAAGGCTATAGGTGTTGTACTGGCCTGACAACAGAGTGTCTCAGGGCTTGTCTGGCCTTGAGCTAGCTTTTGCTATCGATGTTGCTTTACAGTTAGGCAGTTATTTATTCCTAGTGTATCTGAGCTTTGCTCTGTAATAATTATTTATATAAATATCTGAGAACCTAGATGTAATAATTTAACAAATAGTAAACCTTGATGTTATTTGGGGCTGGAGTGGACTGTGCTGTAATTTTCAAACTTAAATTGGTAGCTGAGTATGAGAGAGCTGTCTGTGTTAAGAGAACATAAATATAACCCAGATGGACCCCCAACACCAGTGATGAACTCTTCCCAGTGGAGAACTTGGGATGCTGCTGATAAGCTGTTGCACCCCACTGCTGTTTCAGCATGAAGACTGGTGGTGTTGCCTTCAGGACCCAGAGGGACACTGAAAGAGTGAGAATAACACCAGAGGAAAAAAAAAAAGATTAGGCACTAGGAAGTTTGTATGTGTAAATCTTAACTGTATTATTAATTGTAAGTGGACTAATAATAATAACTTTGTGTTTTAGTTAGACTGTTAAGATTTTTATTAGATTAACTGTTTCCCTGGATTTTAGACTAATACAATACTCTTTATATAACAGCTGAAAATAATTACTGTTCTTACTGAATTCTTTGGTTATACAATCAGACCCTTGGTCCTGCTCCCTGGAACAAAAAAAGTACCAAAACATTTAACTGAACTTTCACAAACAGCAGTTAAAGTGGAAACTCTGTAAACAGCCTCCTGGCTTTTGATTTTTGACACAGACTTTTTTTTTCCCCCTAACGTGAAAGGTTAAAGTCATTTGACACAACTTCGCAACGCAGACCCAGCTACTAATTCAACAAGACTTCAAATTAAACTGGTGTTCTAATGACTGATTCTCAGCAGAGAGCAATAGAGATAATGCCTCTGAAATAAGCGTGTCCTGTGGACTATAACTGACACTGAAGCTTATTTTTTTCCTTGAAACATTAAACACAATACAGGCCAGCACAAAAAAAAGGGGTGGATGAAGACATATTTGACTGTTCAAAGCGCTTTGGCATGCTTCTTCAACTTGTTTCCTTGTTTTCTGCTGCACTAAGGAAGAGTAACTTTATTTTCATTTCTTCAGCTCAGCAGCTTTAAAAATAATAACTATCACAGTTTCATCTTCGCTGGCTATGTGCCACTGAAGTTCTTCCTAGATTTTGAGGACTAACAGTAATCTTAAATCCGTAAGAAGGCCATAGGTTGAAAGTTGCCCTTTTCCTCTACAGGGCATGTGAGTGATGCAAGAAAAAACCCCAGCAGTTAGCTGCTTGTTTCTGCTCCAGTGTGGGTAATAGTGACCTTTACCTTTCAGTTCAGTGGGTTCAGGACCACGCTGTAGATGCAGGGCAGAAGAAGAGGAGACCATTCCCAAAGGTACTGAAAATCCAGCTGATGAGGCAAACCTGGGCAGCAGAGAGAACAAGGTGAGTGGTAAAATCAGTTGTTATTTCTTTTGCAGGCTAATATTTGAGAAAATGAATGTTTTGCTGAGCCAAGTCTGTTGCACCCCACAAATAGCAGAGTCCTATGTGTATCTGGCATACCTGCATGTAACAAGAAAATATCTATTATAAGCCTTTCTTTAAAATAAAAAATGACTGTTATTAAAGAATAAGATTATTTGTGGTAATAAAATAAGAGAAATAGTAGTAGTAGTAGTAGTTTCACGGAACATGCCTTCCAAATTTCTGCTTCATTTGCTTGTCTTCTGTATGAAGAGCATTTTTCTGCTCTCTGCTGTTATTTCTGGGTAATTTGGTACTAAGCTTTGTGGTATCTCTTTTTTTCTTCACAACGTGTTGGCCTCTCCTTTGGCATAACAAGACTTCGTTTCATATGTAAAACACATTTGAGTTGGCTGACATAAAACTCAGTGTCTGGCTCATAGTTAATACCAGAAAAAAACATAGTGATGTAATTCATTCTAGGCCTACAGGAAATGGTCTGACTGACTAATTTTTACATATTATCTCCCTAATAAATGCTAACATTTTCTGTGAAGGAAATATCTTTCATAATTAATTTTCTTTCCTTCTGGTGCTTTGAGGATAACCTAGATGTATTCAGTATAGCTCTGAAAACTGCTGCAAACCCTGAAAACATTAATGTCAACCTGTTAAAGGGTTGATCCCTCCAGTTATATGTTTTACATGCTAAGTACAGTAAAAATGTCATTTAAATGCCTGCTGCTGATGCTAAATGAGGGCATGAGGAAAATAATAGGGGGATTGAAGAATAGCAGAATTTCTTTTTAAGACTTGAATCAGTATATGACATCACTGGTGTAATTAGTGTAACAGAACTAAAAATGCAAGGGGCAAAATTATATTGATTTCCATAGCGGGTGGTATATTTTATATTTAGATGTTAAACAAAAACACATGCTCATGCTCCTTCTAGTAAATATATATCTGGTATTCAGTCAATTCAGTTTGCTGGTTTGATTATCAGCTTTTTCCGAGAGACAACCTGATGGATGCCGTGAGTAGGAATTCATTGCTTCCCAGACACATGTTAAAAATAAGCTATATTGTTATACTTTCTAATGTTTAATTTGCTCTTCCTTAGTCCATTGAAGTATTACACACTTTACTCTCTGTGTGTGTATATATAGTATTATCTAGAAATAAATTGTAACTTTTTAAAATAAATACTTTTAGATTCACTTTAGAGTGAAACATTCAGAAATAGAAACGATAAGAACAATTTGTACTGATATGATTTAGATGGACCCAGTACATATCTTGTTGTCCTGCCTGGTAAAGGTTTGCTGTTCTGAGGGAAGACTGGTAGGGAAAAATAAAAAAAACCCAAAACCAAACAATTAAAATTTATTTTGTTCAAAACCGAATATTTAGAAAACTTTAACATCTCACTATCGAAGAGTTCACCTTTTAGAACTTTCTGGTGACTTCCACCTACTGATTTTAGGGACCTTTTACTCTAGTGGTACTGGAGTAACCATTTTGGTTAGATGTGTGGAAGGCCTGTTCCCTGTTGCTCACTGTCATTTTGTGAAAAGTGTGAAGTCTGGGGATAACTGAAGTCGTCTGTACACCACCACTAAAGAAACGGATCTCTTTTGTGTCCTCAAAGTTATACGCTGGTTGCAGCATCACCCATCTGGCATCTCAGCCTGCTGCCTTGCCCCAGTCAGAAGAATATGAATCCCAGCTAACCCTGGGGGAACAGAGCAGGCAAGACTGAGCAGGCTAAAAGAGGCTGAAACAAGCTCTTACACTAACAAAAGCCTGATCTCCAGCAGCTTGCCTCTTTTACTGACTGAGAAGAAAGAATCAGAGACTTCAAGAAAATGCTGTGGATTCTCTTTCAGCATAGCACAGCTGTACTGATTATTTTTTATTGCTTTGTCTGAACACGCAGCCTTTCCCTTTGGCATTCTCCCCCTCCCTTCTTTAGCCACCCCAAGCCTCTTTGCTTCTATGGGGTTGTGTGATTGGTCATTTAATTGATGCCCTTGATTCCATCGATAGTTTTCTTTGTTTCCATGTGTTTTCTCTAGATGCAAGCATTGGGCCATCTGAGCCTGAGAAAAGCGAAAAGGGGACTCAGATACCTGAATCTAGAAGTCAATCCAGAGGACCCATGCTATTAAAAAACCATCCACAAAACTCTGGTATGGAAGAATAACAGTTTTACAAAGGGTTGAGTTTGACCTCTTCTAATTTACGTAGTCATTAAGATTTCACAAACGAGTTGGTGGAAGTGTTGGCCAGTTCTCCTAAAGCAGCTGCTTTGGAGAAATGAAGGTGTTTGATACCCCTCATATTGCTTTCCTGTTAATTAACATATATTCACACTACCTTCTTACATCTTGCTTTCCATGCCTGGCATTTGAAAGCGAGATATTTAAATTGTTGCTCAATTACATGGTGTTTTGGTTTTGCACTAACAGTGCAGGTAGATGGCAGAGGCAGAAGACATTGACTTTCTGGTATTGACTTTCTGGTATTGCCTCCTGTTCCCATCTCTCTGTAGTGAAGAAGTAGAACTTATGTAGCTAAACTCAGTACAGAGATGATATCTAAATACAACTATACACAGTCAGCAGTAATATCTTTTGTTGGAGGACCGAGTGCAGTAGGAACATCAAGCTGTGCGTTTTCTTGTATGTGACTTGGTGAGGTAGCATTGTGATTCAGTGGCAGAACAACCCTTGTTTTATTCTCTGCCTGCTGACCTTCCCCCCTCCAATAACATGACACCAATGCGAATGTACTGGTACGCTGGTGCTCTGTGAGAACCTCACGCGCTGGGCATTCACCCAGTTACTAAAAATCCTAATTGCTGGCATTTGTATTCGAGGCAGAAGACATCCCCTGTTTTTACAGCCTACACACGAAACATCCCACGTAGTTTGTAACCATCCTCCCGCTTTCACTGTGCGTGGGAGTTTATCTTTACTAGAAACAGTAATTGCAAAAATGACCTTCATACTTACTGAAAGTAGTAGACAGCTCCGCTCTGACGCATGGAATGAGGCCAGGTATTGGGTAATGGCTTGCTGCTTGATAACATTTTTCTCTATTTTCTTGTGCAATAGTTAAACCGAAGCCTAGTTCTGTGTCAGATACAATATTGTAGGCGATGCATACGACGGTTCTGTCTCTGCCAGAATCTAGGATAAAGCGAAAACTGCAAAACCGCTGCTGACTGATGAAAGCAGCCTTGCGTTGTCTCAGCTGGGTTTCAGAGCGAAGGCTGACATTTCAGCATGTCTTCTAGTTTCGGTTTTAGAATAACAAATCCAGTTTGGATGATGCACCTCTAGATGAAATAAGAGCCATTACTTTTATTCTGTAATCGTATTACCTCCCTAATGGATCCATGGGCTCCCTCTTTGCTGTCATCTTAGCTGATTTTTGTTTTCTGTAATGTTCATTGGTGTTTTACTTCAGTAGGAAATCCCCTTTTATATATGCCTTGTAATGAGTCACTGCTGCTGTTTGCTTCAAACTGAAGGGGATTCCAACTATAAAATTGTATTATTGCTAAAATATGATCCTGTTCCATTGCGTAGGTTGTAATTTAAAACAGAGAAAGGTTTGGGGGAGTTGTAGGGTAAGCAAGCAATGTTGTTGCTGGTTTTGTTTATTAAATTGGGGATTAATGGCAATTCCAGTAAGAGGTAAGCAACTTAGGAGTTTAATAGATCAAAACCAATCTCAAACTGAAAATATTATTCAGCAGTTATGTATCTCTGAAGTTCTACATGGAAAAAAAAACAAAACCAAACCAACCCCAAACCATAATAGTCTGTGTGTTCCTAGTAATGAATTTTAAGATTTGGTCAGCAAGAAGTACAGTCTGGTTTGGCCTGTGTGTGTGTGTGTGTTCATTATGGATTCAAAATTGAATTGCTTTAAAAATGTTTGTTTCGGGCACGGAAGGGTGCTTTGAATTTCCTTCTTCCGTTATAAATCTGACTGTCCTCATATCTATATTACTGTTGGTTTAGCGCCTGTTGCTTTAAGCTGCAGTCTTCTGAAACCATCGTCTATCGCTTTTTTTTTATCTGGAGTAACTGCTGCAACTCTGTCATGCTGTAGTTTTGATAACATTTCAAATCTCTGTGTGTGCAAACAAGAGATGGAAATTGCACAAAATCACACAATCTCCTAGATTGGAAAAGACCTGTAAGATCATCTAGTCCAATCATTAACCTAACACTGACAACCCACCACAAAACCATGTCCCTAAGCACTATATTTACACGACCCTTAAATACCTCCAGGGATGGGGACTCCACCACTGCCCTGGGGAGCTCATTCCAATGCCCGATTACCCTTTCAGTAAATAAATTCTTCCTAATATCTAATCTAAACTTCCCTTGGCGCAACTTGAAGCCATTTCCTCTTGTTCTATCACCTGTTACTTGACGGAACAGGTCGACTCCCACCTCTCTGCAACCTCCTTTCAGATAGCTGTAGTGAGTGATAAGGTCTCTCCTGAGCCTCCTTTTCTCCAGGCTAAACAACCCCAGTTCCCTCAGCCACTCCTCATAAGACTTGTGCTCCAGACCCATCACCAGTTTTGTTGCCCTTCTTTGGACACACTCCAACACCTCAACATCCTTCTTGTGGTGAGGGGCCCAAAACTGAACACGGTACTCAAGATGTGGCCCTCACCAGTGCCGAGTACAGGGGTAAAATCACCTCCCTGGTCCTACTGGCTACACTACTCCTGATACAGGCCAGGATGCCGCTGGCCCTCTTGGCCACCTGAGCACACTGCTGGCTCACGTTCAGCCGGCCATCAGTCAACACCCCCAGGTCCCTCTCTGCTGAGCAGCTTTCCAGCCACTGCTCCCCAAGCCTGTAGCGCTGGCGGGGGTTGTTGTGGCCAAAGTGTAAGACCCGGCATTTGGCCTTATTGAAACTCATACAGTTTGCTTTGGCCCATCAATCCAGTCTGTCTGAATCCCTCTGCAGGGCCTCCCTACCCTCAGGCAGATCAACACTTCCACCCAGCTTGGTGTCATCTGCAAACAACTGAGGGTGTACTCGATCCCCTCATCCAGATCATTGATAAAAATATTTAAAATATTAAAATTAAAATACCAAAAATATTATTTCAGTTTGCAGTAGCCTTTGGTCCTGCCTTCTCATGTCCACAGAGATTTTCAGACAATCTAGGTGTACTCTCTGAACACTCCCTTTGCTCCCTCTTTCAGTTCTGCATTTCCTTCCTTATTTTCAGAGTTTACTTGAGAGCTTCTTACAGGCTGTAATCCAGACTTCCCCATTCTGCTGGCGACAGCTACCTCCAGACTTGGCACTAGGTGATACAATTTCTCTGCTGCTTTTGGACTCTGAAAGTCTTTGTGGCAATTTTTTTTTTTTCCTTGTCCTTTCTGGTTTTATCTGTCATTTAAACAGAACTCAGCAATTCTAGTTTTACTCTAGGCTGTCTAGGAATGCCAAAAAAAGCCCAACCAAACCACAAAAGGAACTATTTAAAAGAAAATTGTATTAATGCCTTGAATATTAAGATATGTAAGGTGGTGGTTATATGTTGAGATGTGGTGGTTATTGAGCATTGAAAAGGACCATGAGGTTGCTGAAGGCCCCGTAGTAACAATCAAGTTTAAAAAGAGTCTCACTACTGGTTTTACAGCGTATTGCTGTAAAGGAAATAAGTTAATAAAAGCCACAAAGATGTACAGTTTCCCATAGCCTTTTGACTAATGCTTTAAGAGAAAGAACACTTAAAAAAAAAAAAAATACTCTTAACTGAAGGTGAGGGGATTTCCTTAGGAAGAATGCTTTTAAGGGGCCTTGCTCTGAACCAGTGACCTCAGGAGGCAGTCGTTTCTTAACAGTGTGAGAAGTGCCTGTGCTGATGAATGGGAGGACATAGATAGCTCCATCCCTCAACCCCCAAAATACCTTTGGGTTTACTTCTCTTCAAAGATATTTAAGTGCCAAAGACTCAGAATCTTATACCACTGCCCTAAATTGCCTAATTTGCTTAGATGCTATCCTCTTAGGGTAACGGGACCAAAGGACCTGGGCTGCTCCGCAGGTATTGCAAACCAGGGTGATCTGTGGAGGCACTCAGGTGAGTCCCTGTGGAGACAATCTGGGTCTGGAAGCTGACCGGGTTGGCTGGTCCAGGTCAGACTTCTCCAGTGAAGGTTACTGGTGAGTAAAGCTGGGTTTCCCCATTACCCCGTGCAGGTGAGGCCATCCCAGGGTCCCGCGGTGCAGACTTGTCTCATGTTATGCTGAGCTGAAACTGTTAAGCCCCATCACAGTGCAACACCCACGTGGGTCTGGAGGGGTCAAAGCCAGGTGTGGGTGGAATGATTTTTTCTGTGTCTGCAGGGTCCAGAGGCCTGGCTGCGGAACTGAGGTATTTGTGTGAGCTGGCAGCGTGGTGGCCCAAGCTGGCTGTTCATGGGAGTTGGGTTGGGAATCTGCATTTGTGGTCTGGCTCAGACTCAAGCCTGGATAAAACATGGCTACTGTGAGATGACTGGATGAGTGCCCTCTTGGTAGTTCCATGTGATGTTTAGGTGCATAGCATGGAGTCTGGCTGGTTTGGAAAGCTTGGACCTGAGTGCTTTTGTCACTTCTGAAAAGGGAAAAGATTCTATGCATCCTGTAGGAATTTTGAAAATAGCAGCCTATTTATGTAGTGAGATCTCTACATAGACAATTAAGACCACCATGGCACTTTGATTAGGCTGTGAACTGCTAATAGTTAGATATTTTATTTTAATTTCTATGACCATTACTATTTTTCTCCTGCGGTAGAATGTTTTGTCTGAATAACCCTCTCATATGTATTCAGTTGCTTTTCAACGTCCACCTTCAGTTTGCAAATGCTGAATATGCTGTTTTAGGAAATTAGGTTGAACTAAACTTGTGTGCTTGCAAACATGTTGAGGACTTACCGGTAGTAATGGGATATTTATCAGACTCACTGGCTCTCTGCTATGGTTTAAGGCTTTCTTAAAAGTAGATGCACAAGAGACGTACTGCAAAAGTTTAGAGTAAGGTTATAATTAATGGGTAGATATATATCCGTACTTTATAAAATAATCTTCAGTACTTGATCTTCTTTTCTAGGTTGTAATTGGGAAAGTACATAAGGGAAATAAAACTATATGTTTGCTATGGTATCCTAGTGCTCCAAGAACTTGTCTTTTTTTCTTTTAAAGAAAAAAAAGAAAAGCAAAAAGGACCTTATCTCCACTGCAGCAAATGGCTTTTCCTTACATCATTTATAAAAAATTAATCGTTTTAACAACATTTTTCTTTACTGTTCAAAGAATTTTTACATTTTTCTTCATTGTTCCCTAATGCCTATACACTGCCTCTGTCTACATTTTATGAGTAAAATCTGAGTAACACAAGGGTACAGTTTCCATAAAATTAAGGTCATATAAGGTGGAAATAGCAGCCTAAGATCAGGAGTTGCTTCATTTTTATAGTCCTTTCTTTTGGTAACAGGAAACAGCTCTAAGGCAGTTTTCTTGTAGGACGATATATAGGAATGTTTGCCTTTATAGATTTTTGTGTGTGTGCTGTGTGCTTATGTGATGGAGATCTGCATTAGAAATATTCGATCTGGCTTCTAACAATGAGAGAGCTCTCTCTCTAATGTGGTTATTAGCTTTACCACACACTTGTATGTCTTGCAGAACCATACAGCGAAGTTGTAAGCAGATATTATTCTTGATTTCACAAAAAGGGAAAATTAGATTCATGTGCTTTATGGTTGAGGGGGAAACAACTTCTGCTTCAGTGTTATGATGAATATTCGTGGTTGTGAAAAGGTCATCGCATCCTCCAGAGAAGCTGAGAAAGAGTACCCATTCTCACCTGAAATGTTGTAGATGTGTCACCCCTCACTACCCTCCTCTCCTCCAAAGTGTCTTTCTACCTGCCCACCAACAACCAGAACACTTCCTATGAGGTGCCTTCACTTTTTACTTTCCCTATTTGCCCCTGCTTAGCTGCAAACCGAGGCGAAGGCCTATTCAGCCACCTGTGCTGATGGCAAACACCAGCTTTCACTGAGTCCATCGGGCCTTACTTCCTTTTTTCCTTTCATTTTTAACTCAGACTCTTGCAGCTCCTGTGCTCAGCTGACAATTTACAACTTACAATAGCAGTGGTAGCTGACAAAGGCAGGCTAAGCTTACTGTTCAAAGGAGCGGCTTTTCTGTACGATACTGTTTTATATTACTGTGTATTTCCTTATTCAGTATCGTTCTAATGTTTTCTTAGGACGATCATCAACTTCCAATGGTGCTTTAGTTAATGTGACCAAAACCTTTGCTGTACTTGAGTTCCACAGAGCTCTATACAGAGGGACAAGCAAATGTAGTGAAGAGTGGCTAGTTTTTGTAATGTTTTTTGACATATTTTGAAACACACTTTTTTGTACCATCTATTTTAGAAAGACAGGTTAGCATCAAAAGTGTGCATCTTGCACTTAGGGTGGCCATCTATGGGGTTTGTAATAATCCTTCATACTTTCCATGATCTTGAACTTAGCTTTGAACATCTTGCAGTCTATCCTTGACCCTTTCTGTGGAGGTATCCGCTGTTCCAGGTGAACATAGCAACTCATTGCATGCCCTTGCTGCTGAGAAGAAAATCAGAGACCAGGAACTTAGTTTTGTGGTTGATCATCGTGTTGAGAAAATTCCCTGTACTATTTTGTAGTAGTATAAGGTATGTAAGTCCTCCAGGCTCTTTGCCTGATCTTACTGTTGTAGCTCAGCCAAGAAATAGCAAAGGCAGAAAAGTGTCTGCAATTTGCAGTTTTCGGCAGTCCTTGAATCTGGGTGAATATGCTTTGCCTCATCCAAAAAAACCCTGTCTTCATGAGGTAAAGGTCACACTTCTGTCAAACCACTAGACATTGCGTTAAAATTTCACTGACGTGCAGAGTAGGAAACTTAGTATGGCTTCACGGTTGATTTTTCTCTCTCGTTAATTGGCAAGCAGGTTAAACTATGTACGGATAGGAAAGAAATTGTTCTGAAGCTTATGCAGAAAGAGAGATCCCTTTTATGGAGGATTCAGCCTAAAATTAGATTTAATTCCAGTTTGGACCAGAACTTTACACACTGCAGTATTTCAGTAAAAAAAGTAGTGATAGAAACTAATGGGTGGGCAACCAGCTGAAGAATAAGGTGGCTTTATTGGCCAGAAAAAAAAAGGTTTATAGTCAAACTTCCTTGACACTAAGCTGTGTGCTTAAATTTTGTGGAATTGACAAATGTGATGAAGTGATGTTCTGCTGGAGCCTGTTGCTGGCCTGCTGTAAAGCCTGTTTTCATACTTGCTATCTTATCAACTTCATGAACATCTTCAAGAAAATCTAGTGAAATAGCGTAAGAATATATTTGACTAATAATAAAGAATTGATTGAATCGCCATCTAAGACCTCATAAAGGAGCTGTGGCATTTCCAATTTTTCTGTAAGGAAGGGAGAATTTCTTGTGGGTGGTCTTTCATTCGTGGCTAAGCAGTAAACCACACAGGAAGCGGGAACAAAATGGGTGGGGAAGTGTCCTGATGTTTAGTACATCTCAGGCAAAAACTGTTTTGAGTCCAAACTAAAATCAAAGCTGTGCACTAAAATTTAGGGTAGAACTGGATAGCAGTATCTTCCTCCCTGGGAAAGTAACTTTTGTGAGCACAAAAATGTATTTCAGTTCTGTATGAAGTGTGGATAAAGGGGTACCCTCACCTTTAACTGTTTAGTTTACCTCAAAAACATGACAGCTGGGACTAACTGTCTCATGTTGCTGCTTCTTGATCTGGGGCATATGAACCTGTTTAAGAACTATATAAATAAAAAAGAGGATAGTGACCAACCTATTTCTGAGTGAAGTTTAACTTGACAAAAATATAAGTGCGTGGGAGCAGTTCTCATTCATGCACTAAAAAGAGAGGAGGACAGCTGTAGACAGCCAGAGAGTAACGCTGGTGTTGAGAACAGCAGGCTTCCTTGTTTCAGCAGAATGAATTCCTAATGCCCTAAGTGTGGTATCAAAGGATAAACTTTAAATCTCAGGAACTTCCTGGACAGCAAATCTCTCTTCAGCTTCCTCTCCAGAATACTGGAATCCCAAATTGTTTTGAGCACTTTCGAAATTGCGTTTTCTCCTGTGTCCTTTCTTCCTTGTAGTGGTCTTTTCTCTCCTGAATAGTACTTACATGGCAATTAAGCCCTTTACAAGTCACCTAGGATCCGGTATTTTAAGCTGCCGTCTTTGCATTATATTAAATTTTCTCTAACTCATTTCCTTATTTTTCCCCTATGGAAAGCCCCTAAACAAACAGTTCTTCAGTGGACAATAAAATGGTTTGAATGGCAGCCATCCAATTTGGACTTTCTCTAGATAAGTGGCTTGGGTATGCATAAGAAGCAATGAAATTTTTATTATTCAGCTACGTATGGTGTAGCCAAAGGGGTTTTCCTTTTCTGAATGGGGGGAGCGGGGAAGTCAGGTAAAAAGGTGCATATGTGATTTCTGCTGAACCCCCACAATTTTCCACTGGAGGGTAAGAAAAAGGGTTCCCCCTTCAATTTTTCCATTGACTGCTTTTCTCTGCCTCCACAAAACATTTTGTTGTGCCTGCTTTGCTGTGATGAAAATGTCATTACTTTCGTATCATTAACATTTACAGGAGTTAAAAACGAAACAATATAATTGTTTGAGTCAAGGTGGCTGTTAAGCTGGTGTTAACAGGAAAGGGAGAGCCCACGTTTTCATCTGCTCTTCTCTGGAAGCAGCAAAGATAGTGTTCCCTATTAGTGTCTGCAGAAGGCAGGTGTTGCTGCAGCAGACAGCACAGCACATCCCTCCCCGTCTGTGCTTTGGGCATGGCTGTTGAGGGGTGCTAGAAGTAGCGCAGCGTGACAGTAAATGTGTGCATCTCAGAATGACTCCAGTTAAAATGTTCGTAAGCGTTTTGCATTTTATTTAGGGAACGCTTCCCAGAATAAATTGGCATCTTTGGTCACTTCTCTTAACTCATGGGATGGCGTGCAGCCTTTCAGATAAGAAGGCACCTGACCTTAAAGGCTTAACAGTCCTGGCTTTGTCTGGTCCTGGATGAGGAGAAATCTGATTATTTCTGGCCTTCCTGGCAGAAACCACAGTGATGTGGTTGAACAGGTGACGAATATTAAACCCAGGAACAGCACACATGGAAAATTTTAATTTAGCCCCATCATTGTTTCTGAGCTCACAGATGATGACAAAATGACAACAACAACCCGCCAAACTATTTCCAGTCCCATAGAAATTAAGCATGTTGGTCGGTCCAAAGTCAAAAGCTGTGTTTGAGGGCCGTGAAGCCAAAACCACAGAAGGCTAAATTCACTGTACTCTGTGTGAATGCATTGCTGAGGAAGAAGTAATGCTCTTCCCTTGTTACTCAGTCATCCAGTTGAAAAAGTGTTTCCCCTCGGAGGTTTATCTCTTGGCTTCAATTTCTTTTGCTGCTTGGAAAGGTTTGAGTACGTACCACTCGCCTCCCGAGACAGTGCTCTAGCAGTTTGCTGCTGAGCTTTTGCTGGTGGGCTGCTTTCAAGCCTCACCTGTGGAGGCTGTTCTGATTTTTATAAATGTTTCCATAAAACTAGACTAGAAACCAGAGTAAGAAAAAGTGACTGATGTGGAGCTGAGTGAATAGGATGCTGTTCTGAGAAGTGGAAGATGTTGGTGCTGGTTTTATTTATTTTTATTTTAACCAGGCAGACAGTAAATCTGAACTCTGTTCGTAAATGTCTGAACCATCAAACTAAAGTCATTAACATTTTCTCCAACAAAGTAACAGTAAATACTTCATATGTAGTGGAAGGCTATTATTGCAAAAGACTGGAGAAATCACCTTGCAACTCCAGCAGTTAAAATATTTATCCAGGAGGTACAAACACGGTTAAACTCCCTCCAGGGAAAGGCAGGAGAAAGAGTTGAACCTTGGTCTCCCACATCCTGACCTTGGCCTGTTGTTTCCTCTGCTATAATTGCAAATTCCTCCAAAATAGTTTTGTTTCAACAAAACTGCAGTGAATTGAACTTGAATTTGCAAATTATTCCTGTCTGTCTGCATGTGAGAAGCAGAGTGTAAATGGTTTGACAGAAAAAGATCCACCCCACTCTACTGAGCAGCTGTGATATTTCTGCTAGGAGGATGAAAATGCTCTCAGGGCAGTTAGATCACTAGTATTTCCAACCCAGAAGACAACAGAAGTCTCCTAAAAATGTCAGAATGGTTTCTACTCCTTGGTGCAAAACTGCACAGGATTTGTTGTCATCAAAACCGAAACTGATACAAGAATCAGGCTTAAAGATGAACCTTCTTCTGAATGTACCTATCATGAATCTCTCACTTCTAGGTAACAGTGTGACAATGTTAATTTTTATCATCTGTGAAACTTGATTAATCAACTCCTGTGTGCAGTGGACTATAGCCTGAAATGAATAGTATACTCTAGAAAATGCTGCATCACTTCTTGTCCGGGTGAAGGGAAGACGTTTTTGCAGTCTCCACCTCTATACGCCCTCTTCCTCAGAGAGAAAATCTGATACGATAATGTAGTGTTTCTGGTTGTGGCTAGAGCTGAATGTCACTTCTGATGAGGAGACTGCAGCTGGTTGAACTGAGCGCTGATTCTGTAGGGAAACCTTTAGAATAAATTCTAATTAAAATGCATTCCTAGAAATGGGTCCCTGACTGATACGCCCCTTACAGTAAATTATTCTACTTCTAGATTAATATTGAAGTTCTATACTTTTTGAGTTGAGGCAACTTTTCCACCATGCTAGACCGCCGCTTTTCCCACAGAGCAGCTTTTGCTGGTGCGTGGGCGTACCATTGTGTCACTGTTCCATGGTAATGTGAAGAACGAGAGGGAATCCTCTGTGGTCTCTTACAAGCAGTGCTTTCAAGTCGATCTGTGTGGGCTGTGTTTTTTTGAGAGATATGAATATGCTCTCAACGATAGAATGACTTTAAGAAAGGGGTTTCCCTAAGCCTGGGGTGTAGGTTAAACCTTGAGAGATATATATATATTTGCCTCCAAACCACTTAGTTCTCATTTGATTCAAAGAGCCTTTATTGAGACTAGTACGTCTTAACCTAGCAGCACGGAGACGAACACCTTCCCTAAATATGGTGAGTAACTTTTGCATTAATTTGAAGCTCCTATCAGTGGGTCTCTGCCTCGCTTCAGAATGAAGTCATGTGCCTCTTTTCCCTTGTCGTCTACCAGAGAGACCTCAATCCCAAACCTGGTATTTTGAAAGTTGGTGTTCATAATTTTTTATATAGAATAGTTATAGCAGAATTCTTTTACTTTCTTTTCTTGCACAAAGCTGGGCAATGAAAGGTACAAGAATAGTGAAGGATTATTGCTGTATAGAGCATTAAGGCTATGTCAAACAGTCATTTTGGGGTAAATGTAGTGATACAACGATTCAGTGCACCTGTACTGAATTTGATCCACATTCCTTCCTTGGGTAACGCTTCTGCCGAGACCTTTGGAAGTTTTACCTGTTCTGTAGAGTTTGGGATGTTCCCTGTGCTACTGACTCTGGCTGGAGCAGGGACAGGGTTCCCTTAACTGGGTCTGTCATTAGGAGATGGGCCCCTTATCCACATCTACAAATTGTTTTCTATAATCCACATAGCATTTGAGTGTGAGCTAGGTGCTTTTGTTTTTTTTTTTTTTTCTTTTTTTTTCTTGCCTTGTTGCTGTAAATTGGCATTAATGCTGTCTCAGAAAAAGTTCTGATGCATTCCAACCCTGAGTATGGAATGCTTGGAGCCACAGTATTGTAGATATCAAGTGGTATGTTTCGGATTAAAAAATATAAAGGGGTGAGCTATGAGGACTAGTGAGATGAGGTTTGTGTCGAGGGAGAAGAAAAACATGCATGTGCTTTTTCTCCTCCTTGTTTTAATTACTTCTTTGATGAAAACTTAAAGCTG
Organism: Pluvialis apricaria; assembly: GCA_017639485.1. NCBI lineage: Eukaryota > Metazoa > Chordata > Aves > Charadriiformes > Charadriidae > Pluvialis > Pluvialis apricaria. Next base: position 78,440,531 of record CM030010.1, read on the forward strand.
CAGTACTTCTATCCATTGTAGTGAGAAGCAACCCTTCTATTCTCAGAACCAGTGTTTGCTGCCAGAGGGCACACATACCTGTTGTACTAGGGCAGCTGTTGGAATGGCAGGCTGCTCTACCTTCCCCTCCTCAAAGTGAGGCAAAAGTTGTCAGTATACCTGTGAGGATTACAAGATGCTCACAGCAAACCATTTAGAAGCCTAGAGAAAGAGAGCTTCTTAAAGGGTCATCTTCCCTTGACTCACTTCTGGATCCTTAGTACACCATGATGTGCTGCTGGCAGAGTCCTCGTTTCTAGCAGCAGCAGTACTGCATTTCCAGAAGTGTGTACACGCTAGAACATATGGAAAGCAACATGCATTTCTGGGTTGCTTAGGACTGGTGTTCCTGCCAGCCAAGCAATGCCAAGGGTTTTTTTGTAACTAGTTTGTTAGATTGTTCCTACATTTCTATGGGCTCTTTCTCTATTTTTTTTTTTTTTTTTTGGCCTGGGATTTTGAAGCTCGGCTGGAAAGCGTGAAATTTAAATAAAACAGAGCTGCGTTGCTTATCTAAATTGGATCCTTCTTACCTTCTCATTGTTAAACTCCTGTTCTTGTAGTTGCACAACTTTTTTCTAAGTAGGTCTGCCTATGTCTTGAATTCTTTTCTCACAGGCTCACTTCCTTCCCAGCCACGTGGGCCCCGTACTTGGAGTGATCTCCTTTCTGTTACCATGCTACCTCTTTATACTGCAGAGACTCGATTCCAAAGTCATTGGAGTTGATAGATCCTAAATCTTTTCTCTCTTGGCTTGGATTGCGCAAGAGAGTTCCATCATTTCTCTTTCCTATCACAACATCACAGTTTCACTGTAGGGAGATCTCCATTAAAAATTGTTCAGAAAAAACATCTTGGGCACTATCAATGAATGTCATAGTTATTGATCTTGCTTTTGTCCTGCAGCGTTTTTCCTTTTCGCTTCTGTATTTTATCTTTTGGAAAGTTTCCTGTCTGTACTTTGGCAGTGAATAATAATAAAGAACCATTTTTTTTACTGTATAATTTAAAGCTGACATTTAACAAATACCTTAGTACTTCCTTCTGATCTCGCCCACCTCCAAATAATTTGTCATGCTGATTAAAGTTAAATACAGATCATGAGAAAAATACGTTGGAAAGGCTCGTGCAGTGCTATTCCATGAAATATGCCTCGTTTGCAAGTGTTTTTCTGAATTTCTGTATGCTTGGCAGATTTCTGTATATTTGACAGATCTGTGATTGCTTGATAAATGAATTTTGAACAAATCAAAGATATTTATTGTTGAGGGATTTATTTTATCAATATATCTTATATCTTTTTGGAACTAATTTGTATTCTATTAACAAGTTGCTTTCGCAGAAATTGTGTACGATAGGTATGTTCAAAGTATCATTAACTTGCCTCCAGACCTTTGTACACTAACTGGCTTTGGTCGAACCTAACGTTTTCCAGTGAAGAAAAGATCTCTTCTAAATGTATTAAAAATGATGAGTCCATGTGCAGTGTCTAAAAATCAGTGACAGCCTGCATTTAAATGTCAAAGGGGCTCAAATAACTTAAAAATTTGTTTCAAACAACAGAAAAATGTTGGAATTTTTTTTCGGTGACATCTTTGGTTGTCGTCAGACATCTTCCAGCAACTTCTTAACATGTTGTAAAGCTCCCCAAAACAGATAAGCTTAAATCCTCCTAACCCCTGAACTGACGTTATAATAATTGCAGGCTAGTATTTTCATTTTTTTTTTGTCACCTCCTCTGATGGGAAAGAGAGGGTGACTACAGGAATCCAGAGAAGTACTGAGAGTGTTTTGAGGTATGCTGTATGAGGTAGGCTTTGATGGCTTGATGATATTTATGACTTCCTCTGGTCAATTCTTATGCCCCTGTTTTGCATGTTGGAAGTGTAGTCATGATAATTTTGGCACTAAACTTACATTTCGTAGCCTTTCAAATTAGCTTGTATGCTTTAAACTCATCTGTGCAGATGCCCTTGTTGAGCGACTGACATGGTAAGCTCAAAAGCAGAAGTCTGTGTCACCTGAGCCCTGGGCATGACTGTGGTTGCTTTTTGGTAACATTTGTGCCATAGATTTCTACTTGAAGAATTGATTTATACTCACTGGGGAATAATTTTCTCACTTTTAGATGTAGGTCTCAATCATCAATCAGAAGATGTTTAGAAATTGTTAAATGGACCGATTTCCAAAGAGAGAAATGGGCCTGAAAATTGGTTTTCTCTTTGTTTTAATTTAAGAAAAAAGTGATATCTTGATTTTTAACAAAGCCATGTAGTTTAAAGCAGCGTTTTGTACCCACCACTTAAACTAGTTTGTGTGTGTCAATGGAAGCGTTTTCACACACCCTATGCTGGAGAACCGGCACTCATAGGACCAAACAGCCATATAGCAGACACTGTTTATCTGTGCGAAGTCCCCGTGCTACATTCAGGACGACAAAGCAAATGCAGAGATTACACTGCACATTTTCCGTTCCTGGACCGGAGCCAAAGAACCTGCAGTGCGGAGCCTCTCTTTGGTCCCATCTGCTCTTTGCCGAAAGCCAGGCGTTCAGTTCCGGGTAGAAATAGTGTGTTCAGGCTTTAATTGGCTTGTTCCTCTGGTCCACTGCAAAAGTTTTGTGTTGTTTTGGGTTTTAATTTACTTCAGTTGCTGCATAGTTTGAGATTATGTCAAAACACGTAAATAGACTGCTTATCAAGTTGTGGATATCACAGCTTTGTGGGAGGGCATCTGTGAATGAATTTCTCTGGGATGATTGCTGTTCCAAATCTACTGTTACCCTAATCAAGGAGAATTGTACTTAATGGTGAGATCAAGTTTAAGTATTCAGCATTAAATCTTCCTGCATCACACATAGCCGGTCCCAGTTTCATTTTATCTGAACCAAATCGGGCAAGACAGAGCTGAGGAACCTAACTATTCCTTATTTTTGGCAAAAATCAAGCTTCAGATTTTAAATTTTGGTTAGAAACTGTCTAATAGTGAAGTTTCAGCACTTTCAGGAAATAACGGGGGGAGGAAAGAACTGGCAGATCTTGCTGTGTTTGTCTGTGGCTTTTTCTTGTGCTGCATTTACATAACTGAAGCTGCATTTTCGGCAAAGAGCATTGGATGCAAGAGCAGAAGGACATGTAATGCAATGGCCAGTTCAAAGCTGGCTGCACTGCACGCTAGTGCTGTTATGAGTACCAAACCTGGGAATACATAGGTAGGAGGAGAACACAGAAATGTTATACATCTGGCTTCTTCAGAGCAAAAAAAAAATCTTGAAGGCTTTAGTAATGTTTCAGATCAGTTTCAGTGAGTGTTGCTCAGGACCTCTTTCATCAATTGCTTTTTTGTTTCTTTGGTTGTTCTTCCATTTTGATCACATTTACAGTAATAATCCATTTCTCCCTCCCACTCCTCCTACACAACAGCCACACACAGATAATGTATAACCTGCTGGCTTGTTTATCAACAGCATTTATGATTATATATGTTCCACTTTGTTTCAGAGCTATTTTGCAATATGGGTAATGCTTAAAGTTTACTCAGCCTGGCTGTGACAGGCACTGGATTTTTCACAATACAAAAATGGGTATTACTGGAAGGGTAACTTGTTAATGGCTTTACTCTTATGTATATTTTGCTAGTATGTACTTCCATTTATTTGGCATACTATCTGTTTTCTGCTCCCTCCACTGTGACAATATGTCCGTTTATGGCGGTGGTCTGTAAAATCAAATCATTGAGCTGATCTAGGCAGGAAAAACAACACAAAACAAAAATCTCCTTTCCCTTCTCTGCCTGTTTTGGGCTGGCTCATTTCTGACATCTATTTTATGTTGCATTCCCACAAAATCTTTATTTGGCACAACTGAAGAGCAAGTGAATTACTGAGTGGGTTTGGGGAAAAAGAGCAAAGATTTGGGAAAGTGGGATGCTCTTAAGCTAGAACTAGACTTGGAGAAAGAAAAAGAGAATGGGGCAAGAGCAGTGCAGGATTTAACATTTACAATACAGATGTTTGTGAAATGCATTTTGGATAACATTTTTGAAACTCCAGCGTGATGAGTGCCTTATCTAGCTGCGATCGTTTTTATAATTAAGATTTCATTAGAATTAGTGAGTCATCTTGTTCTTGAAGGATGTATTATTTTCTCTCCAAATGTGTTTCTTGTATGTGAAAAACTTAATGGTTCTTAATGCAAATTAATACTCCAATGAAAAAGTGCTTTTTTGGGTCTATTTGCGTATATCAAGGAAGTACTTGGGGCTTGCAGCACTGATAGACTTGGTGGGTTAGCACCAAGGAAATTTTGCATGCTTTTCCCAAACAGTTTCAATTATTGTAAAATCCCATAAATCGGTGAGCAAATCTGATCCTGTTTTACTTCAGGGTGTTCCTGTTCTACAAAGCCTTGACAGAAAGCAGAAAATGTATGTAATTCTGAGCAATCCTTTACATGACCATTATAACCCCCTATTTTCTACGGAGCCTTAATTCTTTGAAGTAGCTAAATTTTATCCATCTTGGCTTCAATTTCTATGATCTAATAAAAACCTACAGCATTAAATTGCATATTATAGTTGTAAAAACTTAAGGTTGTTTTAATAACAAACACTTGCACGTGGTATAATAACCTAGTTGCATCTCTTCTGTTCAGATTCATAACTGTAGATTTAGATTTTGCACAACTTGTGCTGCCAACACAGGTCAGACTCACTGCAGTAAATTTTTTTGTTGTGAAGAATAAAAAAATGCTAAAAATAAAAATAGAAGTGACACGCTTTACTAGAAAACTCATAATAAATGAAAGGCAAAGCCTGCATCAATAGTTTGGGAAACAGTGGAGGCAAATCTAAGCAGGTGGCAATGCTGCTTAGCTGGCACTAGCCTGACCGTGCTCAGCTGGGTGGATCATGCCAGCTCTGATGGCAGATAACTTTTCACTGCTTTTTCCCATATCTTGGTCTGGATGGATAAGGGTGGGTAGATGTACTCCCATGATACGATAACGAAATGGCTTCTGATAGCTGGGCTGGCTTGTATAGGCATGCATTAAATTAAGGTGCCCAGCTCTGAGGGACACGCTGCAAAATCTGCATATGACTAAGAGTCAGGAGATACGTACAACGGACCTTGTCAAGCCACAGGGGAGGGGACCTCCCCACCCCAGCAGATGTTAGCAGTAGGACTTCTGGAGAACTGCTTGTTTATGGTGGCTGGGTGTGCAGCTGGGCCATGCGGTGATTTGGGAATTGTTGGCTTTAGCAGCTCTTTTCCCTGTGTTTCCCTGGCTTGGCAGAGCAGGGCCACAGAGAACCCGGAGCACCCACTATGCGATCCCAGAGTGCTCCCCAGCAGGGAGTGTGCAGCCCACCATCCCTCTGGGCCCCCGAATCTGGCTTGCCCTCCTGTCACTGCAGAACCAGGAAGTGACACGTCTAATAAATAAATACCTTTTTTCTATGTTCTTCACTGCTTTTTTTTTTTTTCCCTTTTCAGTTTTTCAGAGCTTTCTTTGCTTCTTGCATGAATTTTACCAACATAGGGATCTTCTTTTCAGTGATACTTAACCTTTAATGTGGCACATGAGCTACAATACGTGGGTAATTTGGCAAATGCATTTGAGACTGCTGAAATGTCTAAACCCAGTGGGATGAATTAGAGATGAAGTAGCAGTCAGAATTCTGTGTTTGTTCTTTTTTTTAAATTCAGGCAAGTATGGTCAGATTTCATTTAGTCATTTCGTTTTATTTTTTGTTGTTTCAGTGGTGGTAGGGAGCATTCATTCTAGGTCAATATTTTTCCAATCTTATATTTTTAATTTAGACACCTAGAAGCCAAGTTTAGACACTCCAAAATAAGGCTTACTACCCAGTTTCTGCAGCTCCCATTGAAATCAAACGAATATAGCTTTCCATACTCCAACATGTTTTTGTTATGATTAAACAGACACTCATAAAACTTAGACAAGCTGGAATCAAGTTTCACATGAAACTGAATTGACATTTTTTCTTAATAGGATCCTTGTAATTAGTGATTACCAGATGCATTTAAAATGTGTGAAATGCCTGCAGGAACGGGAATTAAGAGGGGGGAGGGATGCCAAACACCTCAGATCTTCTCCTGGCAACCTTTCATTTTAAATTTCTGCTCTGCACATAGATGAAGCAGCATGGTTTCTATAAAATGTTCAGCTGTGGTTTCACATTAAGTTGATGTTACCAATAAAGAGAGTGACTTGTAATTGAAAACTTATTTGCTTATAAATAGCAGGTTTCGCTCTTGATGGCTCCCCACTTTATTTCAGTGGTCACATTGCTGTCCTTAAGATAGGTGTTATGAAACCTGCCAGTTTTCTAATTTCAGCAACTATCATAATGCTATTACTTGTTACTTTGATCTAAAGATGAGAATAAGACTTCTGGGCTTCTTTTCTGATGAACTAGAGATGTCCCACATAGTCTGAAGAAGCATTCCCAGGGCTCTCACCAGCCTGCATCACAGGAGCAGAATGACTCCTCTAGATGAGGTGGCATTGGCTCATTCTTTGTACCATCTGTTCTCCTACTTCTGATGGAGAGATGGTGGTACCTCATAAAATGAAAGAAGCTTGCTTTTTTTTTTCCTGTGTGGAGTTTTCATCCAAAAGGGAATATCTAAATGTGGACTGCTTACTGTTACCCTAGTGCATGTCCTTTTCTCTGGGAGGGGTGGTTTTTTTTTTTTCTTCTCTCCTTTCTCCTTGGAAATGCAGTGCTGGACAGTAGCTGGCCCTGACCAGAGGGAAGCTTGTTGGGAGCCTGTATAGTTCTTGATCAACGCACTCGTGCACATTAACTCACACATGACTCCTTTTCTCTCCAAGTGATCTAGATCAGACTCATCACTCAAATTCTCTTAAATTTGGAGCAGTGGTTGTACTGGATGCTTCCATGAAGCATATGAATTTTCTGGTCAACGTGAGGACATGCCTGAACTCTAAAGTATTTAAGATAGTTGATTCTTTTGGGATGAATAATAAAAGCCATTTTTGCAACACTTCCAATGTTTGTGTGACTGCTGACAGCTTTGCTCCTTGGGTAGATTCTTGCCACCACAGCCAGAGACTTGTAGGGACCCCGGCTCCTACCCTTGCAAAATTGTGACTGATGGAGTGGTGGACTTAAGAGGGGATGGTGCTGGGAAGGATGAAGTAGATTCCCAGCTTGCTTCTCAGCCATTTATAGTATATGAAGAGGAAAACAGAAATGCAGGCAAGACATTGTTATCTCTTCTTATTGTAATTGTGTACTTAAATTTTTCTTCCTAGATTGTTAAACTTTTTATTTCCCCTTAAAATCTTCTTTTCTTCCACCCTGTTTCTAATAGATTCACTGCGAGCAGCTCAAAAGGAAGAATAAAGATGCAGAGGATCATCTAGAATTGTGCCCCTATCAGTGTGTTGAGATGGAAAGGTATTAATTATCTCAATTTTATGTGGAAATACTTCTTTTTATTTTTTAAAAGTAATTTACATTACATTATTGGCAGTACATAGTCGAGTGTTTCTTGCATATGTCAATCAATTTATCTTCCAGAGACCCAGGTTAATACTTTTTTTTTTCTGCTTTAGTCTGTCCTGTGGAGATCTGTATCAGTTCTGTTTAAATAGGTGAAACATGGAAATTTTCTGTACTCAGAAGAGCAAAATCATAGAGAATAGCGTAGGTTGAAAGGGACCTCTGGAGGTCATCTGGACCGACCTCGTGCTCAAAGCAGGGCTAGTTAGGTCAGGTTCCTTAGGGCCTGTCTAGGTGAGTTTCAAATACCTCCAAATACAGAGATTTCACAACCTCTTTGGGCACCTGCTTCTTCACAAACTAATGTTAGTTCTACTGATAATGGCAGTAAAAGAGGTTGTATTGCAGGATATAGAGAGAAAGCTGTCACATTATGACTACAGCCTCTAATGAGGTTGTGATGATGGCAATGCCTAAGACTGTCAGTGAGTAGTAAGGAGCTTTAAGAAAATTAGCAATGCTGAGTTCAGTGAACACTGCTGTATTCAACAAGATAACCTCTGGCTGAAAAAAAAATAAGTACTTTGTGGTAGCCAAGAATGATTAAAAGGTAGCTTGTATTAAGTATAGCGTGTGGATTTGAGAGAGAGAGAGATAAAAAGAAAAATTGTTTTAAGGTGAACGTAGATTGTTTGGGGAAGCTTAAGAAATAATATCCTGCCCTTCTTTCCTCCTGTAAGAAGCGATTTTTCTCAGGTTGGTTTATTGTGAAATAACTGGATTTGCAATCACTTGTGGACTGGGATTTCCCATTTATTCAAGACGTTGTGAGCTGCTGCCAGTGTAGTTTGACTCCAGCCTGTCTCTGTGAAGGGAGGCGCCAGGTTCCTGTCTGGCGATGGCATCCCTGGTGAAGCCGTATGCCAGTTGCTGGCAGTTCAAGCCCTGGACCTGTGCCGCAGACAGCCGTGGAACGAGCTTCCTCTGCGTTTCAGCTTGGCTGCCTAACAGCTACCACAGGCAAGAAGTTGGCTTGACTTAACAGAGCTGGTTCTCCTCTGTCAGCTACTGTATGTTGAATTTCCTGGCTGCATTTCCAAATGGCATTCATCTGTTTATTCTGCTTGTGCTGTTAGTAGATCGCTTAAAATACCTCATGTCTGTGTGGAAGACACTGACCCAAATGAATCATGGACTTGTTTTCCTCCAAGGGTGCAGCCCAGCTGTGAGCCCAGGTCAGTAAGGCATTGGTGACGCATCCAAATCCTGGCCAAGGCACAACTAAGGGGCAAAATGGCCTGTGCATAGGTCTTGTTCTGTTTGTGGCAATGCCCGACTCAGCAAAAGAAAGAACAGTAGCGTAAAGTACCAGTTAAAAATGTCAACTATGTAACTGCATCAGAATCATAGCTTTCCACAGAAATGAGTATGTGTAAGTTCTGAAAAGGCTCATGGTGCTCAAGCTATATCTATGGGGCAAGCAGCCAGTCCAGAAGGGGCTGTGGGAGGGGGACGATTTCAAAAAGGCACCTACTGAGGCTAGGAGAGTGTCCTAAAAGTGGTGCAAGCTTTTCTGGCTATTGATTTTCATAGAAAAAAGAGCAAGTACTTGAAAACATCTAGATTTGTCTCCCTTCTTGTTTGTTAACTCTTAGATTTCAGTTCTTTCAACACTTTCCTGCCCATCTCCCATCAGCTTTCTGCATGCGTGCATTTCAGTGAGGGAGTTCATCTGCTCAGAAAGCATATGCTACTTGGTGGCTCTGCTTGGCCGAGCTTTCTATTTGATTCATTTTCATGGCAAAACTTCAATTCCCTTTCCATGAGTGATCCACACGCAGCTCCATGAGTCCTGGGTGATAAGTCTGGGTGACAGTGCTCCATTTATTGCTTCTCCTGAGAGCCAGTTATCTGTAACTTGCTCACGGTTGATTTAAAGCCTGAGAAAGTTAGTGAAAATAATTTAATTGGCTTTCCTGAGGTTTGAACTCAGCCCAAATTCTGTCCATCAGGAAGAAATTCAATTATGGTCTTGGTAGTATAATTAAGCAGAAGATCCAAGTGAACGGGGAATGATGTTATTTTCCTGACATACCGGCTGTGTAGAGTACAAAAGTGAGGCGGCAGCATTGAAACACCATCCCAAAAGACAGGAGCCTCGAGGCACGGAGGGGAGCAGCGCTGTGTGATAAGTAATATGCCATTTAACGCAAACCAGCTAGTTGTCGTCATCTTGCGTGTTGCGTATTTGTTGAAGGGAATAGTCAAAGTCTGGGAGACACTAAGTGCCTGTGTATCAGTAGCTTTGCTTCTCTCATCACTGAGATGGGAGAGATCATAGGTGCAGCTTCAATTAATCACTAAGCCCTTTTTCTTTTTTTTGACCTATTTTCAGAGAAACCAGATGTGTTTCCATTAAGAACATGCAGCTCTTTTGTTGTTGTGATTTGTGTAATTCTTAAAATTAAGGAAAACTATTAAAGAATAATTGTTTCTGTTCACATTAACAGCACACAGCTTCTCCAGATGTGGCATTTGACAGCCAAACAGCTGCTGGCTATTAAATGTGCCTTAAAAGCTCCATTCCTTTGTCGTAAAGGGAACAGAAGTGTAGGGACGTTTATGGGGTGATAGGCAGATGTTTTGGCTACATCAGATTTGAGCGAAAGTTTAAGTGGTTTCTCTGCTATAGTCACAGTATGTACGCGTTTTAACCCCTATCATACACCTTGCCTTATGAAGCTCTCTTCTTGGGACTGGAGTGAGTTTATTTCTAATCTCACACTTACCTCCCAAGCAACAGTGCCAGCACTTTTTTTGCAACATCTGGGATATCTCACTCTGAAGACAGTGCAGTTGTTCTGCTAGGTGGATCTCAGCTGCTGCTGGTGGTTGGCTTTCCAGCTACACTTTTGAAATACTGGGTTAATTTGTTTTGGTGACACTTGAGTTAAAATAAGTTGGAAATAATTTGAAATAATGTTTTGCCCTTTTTTTTTTTTAGCTTTCTTTTTAAGTATATCCTTATAATAGTCAAAGGTAGGTGTTCTTTTTGTGTTTGTACCTGCGCAGTACTCTTTATGCCCAATAAACTGGTTTTTATAGTGGTACACGAGAGGCAGAACATAGAACTAATGGAGCTCAATTTCAAGAGATCTGGCTTAAGTTCCCAAGCCTAAACTCTGACTGGAGATCGGCTCGCTGGGTGTTGAGTACTGGAATAGCACCACTGATCCTTAGGGAGCCAGGCCACATTGCAATTATTCTTTATCAGCTGAGAACCTTCTAAACTTCTAAGAGTTCATGAGGCTGCAAAAGTTTTTTTTCTGTAACAAAAGTCTTTTTGTTTTCTTGGCAAAACTTTGTTCTTCCCATTTCTTGTTGGACCGGAAGTTCTTAGTCTTTTAGTCTTAACTGGATTAGATTTTAATATAAAAATCCAAATGTATTTACATGCAAAAAATCTAAGAATTCTACAAAACTGAATTAACAGAGCAAAAATCCTGTAAAAGCATATAGAACATAAAAGAATAGGCTAGTTCTACAGATAAACCGTCATTTTTAAGAATTATATTCCTAATTTTATTCCTATTTTAAGTCTGTTTCTAGTACAAATTAGAATAAATATTATGTAATCCAGGTCTCATTCTCTCCCATATTCTAAAGGCTTTTTTCTGAAATGAAGTGCGTTATCATAAATAGGGGAAATATTAGCTGAACCGGTTTGCCTTGAAATTTACCACGTTTTTTAATTTATCTGAACCAGTTCATCCTCCATAATTCAAATGCAGAAATTTATTTCTTTCTGTGGATCTGCTCCTTAGGCTTAGCCAAGCAAGAATCCTACGTCCCAAATGCCCACCCAAGGGATGAAGCATGTGTTTAACCCTTAGACTCTGGAATTCATTTCCCGTCAAAATATGACTCCATGGTGTTGGTGTCTGGCTGCAAATCCTGGCTTAAAACCTTTTTTTCACAATTGTTTATGGTGTGTGTTTGTGCTTTCACCAATCACAGGAGAATGACCCCAACACACCAGCCTTCAAATTATTATTTCAAATAGTTATATACCTTCGGTATTAATATTGTGCAATAAATGCCTTGGGACATGTTGTAGGTATGTCCATTGTTGCCATATAACTGCTATTAGTAAGTAATAATGCCAGTTTCCAGTGAAAACCAGGGAGAACCAAGAGCTCACAGATGGTACCAGCTGCAGAACTGGGACTCTGCATGGGGCTTGTACCTGGCTATTTGAGGAACAGGTATTTGTCAGCCATCAATCTATGCTTCTACAAGCCCAAAGCGTGTGGCTCATCAAAAGAGTATGGGACAGGCCATCAGGAGCTGAACTGGTTGCTGCTCCATTATGAAAATGTGTATTAGTGGGAGTTGTTCTGTCTTCTGCTTGTGTCTTCAGTCCACAAGGTGGACTACAAGGAGTGCCCTTGACGCTGTTAGAAGCCACTGGTGTCCACACTTCACGCTTCCTTTCTGGTGTCATCATATTTTGGCTTTACTGATAGTTTTGGGCCAAAGATAGGTTTTGTTCTGTCTCAATTACATGCATAATTTAATCAAATTCCCTGTGTGTGTAGAACCAGCACTTCATTGCCTAACCCTGTGAGGACAGACAGAGCAGCATGGTTTATTTAGTGGGTGGCATTGATCTGTGTAGGAATTTCAGTCCCATTCACATACAAAGCATGTGCTGGGCACAATTTTTGTTTTGGCTCCCAGCTGAAAAACTGAATTGCTGTAAAAAGTATGCAACCATTTGTGAATGATTAATTACAAAAAAAAAAAAAAAATACTTAGAGCCTAGAAATTTAAATGGTGCAAAGATGTACTATAGAGCAAAAAGTGAAAACCATTTTAAAGGCAGCTAGGTGAATACGTGGGAGAAATGAAAATATTTTTAATGCGTTGCACAGTTAGTCTCTAAACCAGCTGCTGAAACTTATGCTGGGAGACCAGCTTCCTTCATTACGTCTGTAGGTTCTGTTTCCATGTGAAGTATCTTAATTTTCCCAAAAAAGGAAATTTAGCAAATAACATTTACAAAAAGGAGTTAGTATTCTAATCTTTTATTGGCTTTTGCATTCAGCATAACATACTATGTAAGTAGGATGAGTTGTGTATTTTTTTATATCTTCATATACTTTAGAAAGCTTTTACATGTACAAGGGATGTACTTTGTCCCATATGACCACATGAAAATGCTTTTAATATTCTCTGATGATTGATTTTACAAAACAAAATACTATGTATCCCAAATTTGAATCGATTTTATATTTCTGATTTTTTCTTAATAGATTCCCTATTTGCATAATTTAATTATTAAAACCCGAAATACCTAGTTTTAGAAAACGTTTAGAAAATGTTGGCAACAGCATAGAACAGAAGCTATCTGTTCTGCTCTCTGCAGAAGCTAAATTCTGTGTGCCCTCTAGAGCTCACCGGGGGAAGCACAGCAGGTAATCATCAAGGACTGTCTTGCCCTGGGGTAGCTCCCAGTCACCAGCATCTTGACGATGTATTCAAGCACTCAGATCATCTCTGTGCTCTGAAAGTCCGGACTGTAAAATGGGTTTATACACCAGATATGATTAACTTTTTACATAACAATAAATATATCCTTCCAATTATCAAAGTGGCTAATATTAAAATATAGGTAAAGAGAGAAATAGTTTCTGGTCAGAAGACCTTGGTCTAAAAACGGAGGGAAAACCAAGTGCACTGAGAAATCCAGTCAATGAAGTAATTTTCTGACTTTTGCAATGATGTTGAAACACATGGATATTACAGAGCAGCAACCAATTTGTAGGGATTTGAGTCTTTTGCGGTTCCCTTTCTTTTACCCAGGCACAGCTGGTTCCTGCTCTTGCCCAGGTGCTTCTAAGCCCAGAACGGAGAATGCAGAGATGCAGGGCGGGAGCAGCTGGAGGTAAACATCATTTACAGCCACAGTGTCAGACAGACTGCGGCAAGCAGAGCAGAGGAATGAACGCTTCCTGGCTGAAAAAAAAATATTTAAAGGCAACCCACCATCTTTATGGGGTATTTCCCAGCTTGATTCACGCTCTGATCTCAAGGCTGTGGTCACACGTCTCCTCTCGCTGTGGCTGAAAGCAGCAGGGATGAGTGCAGCCTGCCTAAATACTTGCTGTTGCACTCCTGCCAGAGATTGCTGCCCGTCTTTTACTGTCCTCAGGGCTGCACCTATACATTACTCCTTTTTTTGGAACTTTAAGCTTTTTTAAGCTTAAAGTTTTACTTTAAGCTGCTTGCTTTTATGTAAAAGAGTTTAAGGAAACCCTGACTACTTTGGCCGAGCTGAGTGAGTGGGTTGTGCTGGCAGCTGGGCAGGGTAATTTGCGGTAGAGAGGTAGTGGAGGTGGAAGGTGGCTGGGGCTGTAGAGGAGTTAAACTCTTTGGCTGGCTTTGCTGCAGCTGGAGCAGGATGTGCGACTGCAACCCTGGGTAATGAGCAAAATACCCTTTACCAGAAGCCATTTGTAGGTCAGAGTCTTTTCTCTCAGCTAAGCAGTAAGCTCGTTGCTCTACTGGTCTCACACAGGAGGTGTGTGGAGCAAGGAAAGAGGAGAGCAACTAGCCTACCTTTGGTTGGTTGCCTAAGCACAGATAAAACAATGAAGTTTTGAAAGCTCAGTCTGAAAATATCGGCCTGTGGTTTTAGCAGCTCTGTCCTGAATCCCTCAATACTGCTCAGTAACATTTCACCTCACTTTACTTAACCTCTCCCTTCCTTTTGCCACATTTCTAGGGGCTCTAAGGAGGCTGCAGCAATAATTTCTCTCTGACTATGTAAATATAACTTCATGCACTTTTCCTAAAACTGCACCATGAGCGACTGCTTCTGTGCTGTGGCTTTTCAGTTCTTCCGAGCATCCTCACCGAGTGCTCTGCACAGAGTATATCCAATTCCGTTTTGCAAAGCAATCTCAGGCTGGGTCAGGCATAGGAGTCCAAATGAGCTGAAGATGCTGTTTTCCAGGGAAGCGCGCTTGAGAGAAAAGGGGTGTTGCTGCTTATGTTGCAAAGATTGTATTATGTAGCTGAATAAAAATGAAGGCTATAAGCAGAGCGTTTGGTCGTGCTGCTGCCTGAGAATTTATTGTCCGGGAATCTTAGCACAGTATTGCTTAAAAAAGAAAAAGTGCCACTCGCACTGGTCTACCCAGGATTTTGCAATATTTAGTGAGACACAAAAGGGCTGCATTTCTTTCGCAAGGTTCATTGGTTTTCTTCACGAGCTGCCACGTGGTGCCCGTGCTGCTGGGGCTCACCTGCCACCCACACGCAGCTGAGGTTTTGAAAACTGCCGTGAGCGTTCAGAGCAGCTGTAGGCTGCTGCACTGCCATGAGGTTCATGAAAATGTGCATCGATAAGGTCTTTCTTTTAATTGTCATGGCTTTGAAAGGAGTTAAGCCGGTTAAAATGGTCTAACAAAAGACAGTACTCTCTTCAGTTAGGTACTCTGTTTCTTTGACCTCACACTAGTTGTTATATTGATATAAAAAAAAAAGCAAAAGATTAGTATGAAGAAATATCTTTCTGCAGAAGAGAAGAATGATGTGATATGTTCTAGTACTTCAGGACCTTCCAGTGCTAAAAAAAACCCTGGTCTTGGTTCCTTGAGTAAAAGTCCTATTTCCCTATGCTATAGGTCTAGCTCTTGAAACACCTCCAAATATCGTTTCTGGCATGAAACAAGATATTGTTTGGTGGAGGCAGGCTTTGTGGCAGCTCTGAAACTGTCTTGAAATTCCAGCTTGTCCAACTACTAGGCGGCAAGTCAAAAAGGTCTTGAGTTTTACTTGTCCTTGTTTGCTACTGTTGGCATTTTATTGTAGTACCTCTGCAAATGATTTTGCTTTCATGCTTAATGAAAATACGTTTCTGTTATAGTCTGTGTTGTAAATATTGAGAATAAAATGAACCATTTTATGCGATCAGCTTGAATTTCGCCACACTTACTCTTACGATTAGGATGGATGGGTTTGCTTATTGGATAATTTTATCAGTTGCCCTTCAAGAGTTTCCTCAGAACCTGCAGCACAGTCCTTGTGGATTGCTTGTCTAAACTGCAATAAGTATAACTGACAAATTCTTACTGCTTTCCACTTTTCTGATAGTTCAAATTGAAGAATTTAGTATTTTCTGCCTAAATAAGTGATCTTGCTGTAACAGGTTGTTAATACTTTTGAGCCTCGCAGCTTGCTTTCTGGTCATGCGCTACTTATATGTAGAGTTGGTTTAAGCTGGTTAGGAAATGAAGGTCTGAGCTTGCAAAAGACACGAATATTTCTTGAAAACTTGGGTTGGGTCTAGGGATTTTGGGGATTTGTTTTAATTATGCCTCAGTCCATTCTCTGGAAGTCACATTCCACCATTATGGTGTATTGAATGAATCAGCCCTAATTGCTAGTTAGTGCTGCAGATTTGGAGCAAGCCCTTAAGTGCACATTGTCTTGTGTGTCATCAGCAGAGAGACTAGAAGAAAAGAATTTTCCCGGCAAATGATTATCATTTTAGTGTTCACAATAGAGCAATTTTTACAAGGTATGAATGTTTTTAAAAGGAACTTTCAGGAAAAAAAATTGAAAATGCATGTCAGGTATCTGTTATGAAGTGATACAGAAAACAAAATGTGCCATCAAAAAACTTTGTGAACTGAGCACCTAGTTTTGGAGTTCAAAACCAATGTAACCATTTCAATTGCATTTTTGGTAAAGTTGTATTTCAAATTCTTGAAGCTGCGAGTGGGTGGGTGTGGTTGAGGGCACGTGACAGTCTTCATATAATCCCCAAAAGAGTCAACTTGGATTTTGTAGACGCAAGGTAGTAAAATTCATAGAGACTGCTTGTTTAAATATTTTAAGTTAATTTCTGTCACAGAAGACTTAGAGACTGCCTGTGTGACACTACTCTATTGCTCTCTGACTGTGTACCAGGGAAGAAGGGAGCAGGGGCTTGGAGCAGGACTAGCTCTGCTCTCTGTCTTGTTGCATTCAGAAGACAAATTTACCTTCTCTGCGCTTCAAGTTTTGTGGTAAAATTTAACATTGCTATTTCTTTCTAAGCAGGTGTGAAAGTAAAGAACTTGATGTTGAAATAAGGAACCTGATAGAGAAGAGTAACGCTTACCAGTTGTGTGAGGACCCTGAACCTATTGCCCAAGAGAGTCTGAACGCTCAGAGAACTTCATGTTCCTTTAAGGTAAATGCAGTCTGCTTTTGCAATGTTTATCTGCTAGGAAAGAACGTTCAGGGGATGTTCCCTGGGCAACTTGATTGTGCGTGAAACTTTTTGATTTCTGAAATGATGCAATGAACTTGCTACACTTTTTTTTTTTTCCTGATACAGCTACTTTCTGTTATCAGGAAGGCTGTCTGAGAAGATATGTTTTGTAGTGCTTTAAAAGGTCAACTAAATCCACTGATTATCCAAAGTGCCACCCTCTGTAGTCAGCGGTGCCTGTTGGGTAACGCAGATCCGCAAAACTGCATACCCCAGGAGCACTGACATTTCTTTAGGTTGTTGCATTTGGTAGTTCTGCTTTAATTGAGGATGAGCAGAGGTGTGGGGGACAAAGATCTTTGGGAGTGTCAGAAAGGCTTTTAGATAAATAGGAAGAAAGAAGAAGAAAAACGGTGATTCAAACCCACGCTTCTGTGGTATTACAAACAGAAAATCTTAAGCCACCTGCTAAGATGGTCATCTTTGCTTGCAGTGAAGCAGCGGTTAACAAGCATGACAGAAACTTGTTCTAGGTTTCCTTCTCAGTTTCCCTCCTCTCCCCTGAAATAGCAAGCTGCTTTTTATCGTGCAGTGGGAGGACAAAAGGGAATTCCTGCTTTCTGCATACTGGGAAAGGGAGGAGTGAGAGGTGCGGAGAGACGTGATTAAGCCATGAATGCCATCCACCTGCAAGGGATGACACACTTACCTGCCTGTGTGACTCCCCTGTGGGGGGGAGAGGAAACCTCTGAAGGCTGCGATCCGAGGCCTGAAGCAGGAAGTTGATGAGGTGGTAAAGGAGAGATGACTCTCTTCTATGAAATCCGAAATTACACATAGCTCCTTTCACATGTAAACCGCCATCTCCAAAATGACTCACGACCTCAGGGCATGAAGCTGAGCTGAGCCTAAGGAGATGCCCTAGGGTCAGACTAGTGGGATTAGAAACAGCGAGAGAGAAGCCACAGGGAGGAATGGGGATTCCCGGCCCCAGGGGAGGAATAAGCATGGTGAAACAGAAGTCAGTGCAGAATCAAGTAGCACCGAGCTATGAAACTACAGGGCAGAACAGCAAGCCACAAATGGTCCGTGTTAGTCTTCCTCCATCAGAAGGAGATGTAGGAAAGGATTTGGTGGATGTGGGGAGGAAAAAGGAAGGATGTGCTCACCTCAGCTGTTGCTGTGGGATGCTTCAGTGCTTCACATGGAATACCGTGGAAGTATTTCATCTGCAGTGCTTTTATGCTCTTTGCATTTATAGCACTTGTTTGCCCTTGAAAGGTTTCATAGCTTAAAGGAGGAAAGTTTATGATATTTCTGCACTAGAAATATACTGGCTGTTTTTTATTTATAATTTTAAGTCGAACAGCTTTTCACTTGGCTGGTTATTGACCTGAACTTCAAGGGAGTGACAGCTTGACAGTTGTGATGATAAGCTCCAACAACCTCAGTATAAGATGCTAGGAGTACATGTATCGGATTGTGTGTTTTGGAAAATGAGGTAATATTTTTAACAAATCTACTATACTTTCAACTACTAAGGTTATAAAATAGTATTAAAAAAAAAAAAACCAAACCTGAAAATGTCAGTTTGTGAAATGAAATGCTGATTTAGACTTAAAATGAGGGGGAAATTCTGTATTTAGGAATTAGGAAAAAGTTAATGTCGAAATGAAAGTGTACCCTTCCCTATAGTGGTGGTCATTCATCAGGAAGTTATTTGGCAAAGCCAGCAAGTCATTTTTATTCTGTAACTTTTTTTCTGGAGTGAAGAGTATTGCACAGTTCTGCAGAGGTCATATCAATCAGTATTGCACACTGCAAAATGGCATTTCTTTCTGAGCTTCAGTTGCTTCAAGACTGTTATCTGGAAATGTCTGTAAAAAAAATCCCTTTTTCACCAGGATTTTTTTCCATAAAAATATATAATAGCATTGTGGTTTTAAAAGCAAATATTTGAGAGAGACAAAATGTAAGTCTGCAGAATGAACTAATTCTCAGCACATCCTTCAGCCTATGATTCCTTTATCTGTAGTACTTTAACTGCAGCTTGTCATGGTGCTATGTTCCCCGCTCCAGGAGAGGGAAAAGAGGCAGGAGATGACAGAGAAACATCCTTACAGGCAGGTCACAGCAATTTAGAGCCTGTTGATGTACTCGGGTGCCTGACACCTGCATATGGTTTATTGGTCTAATATAAGGGACTTGAGTGCCTGTGTCCCTATACGTAGTTTGTCTAGTTGAGCTAACTGTCCAGTGTTTTTTAAGTGTTAAGCTGAAATGAGAGGTGAGAGATTCGTGGGGCATCGTTATTTTACACTGATTTAAGCTCTTCTCAGTTTAGTGAAACATGTTTACTTTTGCTAGAGCCATTGACCAAAAAAGGGAAACATACAGTGAAATCTTTTACAGCTTAGAACAATTGATAATTTTGAATTCACATCTACTGATCTATTCCCATTATCTTCTGTAACATCACTTATTGCTGTGATGTGCAGCACGAGTTTATGTGAACGAGAAGGTTTGCAAGCAACAGTTCTGCAGAGGTCATAGTCTGTGAAAATGCCTGTCCTCAAAACGTGCCTCAAGAAGGAGGGGTTCCTTGTTCTGTCTTCTACAGAGGGGGAAACTGAAGGCCAAAAGGATCAAGCAATTTGCTATTTTAATATAAAAAATCAAAGAAACATATTTCTTACCACAAAAAAGCAGCTTCCTTTTTCAAATTTAGGTATAAAGCTAATTGCATTCAACTGGAATAAGATAGACTAAATATTATGCATCAAATACAAATATTACTAAAAAGGACTCATGAAGAGTGTTTTCAGTCTGTTTAGGGCTTCATCAAGATTTTACACACAAGAAGGATGTTTTCTGGGGGAGGTGAGGGTGGATAAAAGTATTGAATAGGAAGGGAAGAATAGCAACTAAAATAATCAGTTTTCTGTATCTTGCTCTAATTTTATCTGGTTCCCACATATTAAGACATGCATTTGCATCTGCACATATTTTTTTGTCAGAGTGAGTACCTAACCGAACAGCACAAAAGGATGAGGCTGACATACTTAAGGGAAAGTCCCTTTCTAGCACACTTCTCCAGGTGAAGCACGTGGACCAGGTTTAGACAGGAAGAGGTAGATTCTTCTTCTGGTTTAAAAGCTGATTTTATTCTTCAACTAAAATCCCTCATTTTTTACCATTTCACTGTATGCACCAGAATGGGAAAAGGGATTGCAATAGATATTGTAGCAAGCACTGCTGGCATGATAACAGCTTCAGGAGTAACGCCAAAAGCGAAGCTCAACAAAACTGTAAGCAAACAGAAGGCTCCCCAGAAGCCACCAAATTTTAACCGAAGTAATAGCAGAGTAAATCTAGCTCCTACAATTCTGCAACTGAACATTACAGTAAATGAAACAAACTCCAGCAAACCTCACAGCAGAAACCTGATAGGCTAGGAAGAAAGAAAAAAAAAAAAAGGAAAAAAAATATATGACTTTACCATTCTGTCATCATCAAGGAAAGGTTCTCTTTTGCTTGAATCAAGCATTTTAATGTTTCTTGGTTTCACTGCAGTTACTGAACAGACGGAATTTTCAGAAGTGACGATTGGCTTTCAGTATCTTAATTTGTGTGCCTATTTTGTAATACTGTAACAGAAGCCTTTCCCAGAATAAAGATCCAGCACTCTGAAAATGAGAATTTTTATCTTCTTGCAGTGCTGATGCTTGTGAGAGGATTCGGTGTTGGCCACAGCTCCAACGCTTTGATTTTTCTCCCATTGCAAGCTTCCCAAAGATGACTAAAAGGCTTTTACACTCAGAAAGGTCAGGTCTTCCTAGAATACAAACTAAAATAAATCTATTTTTTAAATGGGGGAAAAAAAAAAAACCAACCTCAAAGCTGCTACTAATAGAAATTACAGAATATCATAGAAATAGACTAGAAATTAAGATTTCTAAGCAGTTCAGCCGGCTTTGCCCTTGCAGGTGGGCTTGTATGCTGCCACTTGTGAGTTAACTCGGTGAGTTTCTGAGGGGTGGCAAATCCTGCCTGGTTCAATTTGCTTCTTGGGAAGCTTTTTCCATACCTGGTAGCTGACTGGCTTATTCCTGCTACTCGCAGCAGTCTCTCTAAAGGAACTTCTGGCTTCCAGCTCCCTGCTAGCCACGCTCCAAAGTATCTGAAACTTTTTTCCTTGAGTATTCTCAAACTGATTGCCATAAAAGAGGATGTTTTCCCCTTCACCCCAGTCTTTAAAGTAACACAAGACAGCTGTGAACAAAAGTGAAAGATAAAACCGGTACCATCTGTCATAATGATCAGAGCTGACTGATGTTTTTTGAAAAATACATGGCCAATTCTCTTCTGTCACCATTCCCTGTACCATGGACAAAAATCAAAAATGCTGAGGATAATGCTTCATAGACTTAAGTATGTGAGTATGAATGGGGAGGAAAAAAAGGAGTGTGAAGAGTGGGAGAAAGTTGGGTACAGGTCCTACTAAGAATTCATGCTGATTAAGAGAATTTAAATGTTTTAAATCATTATTCACAGACACCACAGAAGGTTTCAGACTATTAGTGAAACTTGCAGGTGCAGGTTTGCTCACTATAATATTTTCTTAATACATTTAATCTTGTTTTGATCAGTTACTGTAAAAGAGACAGGGCACTGGAAGCCGAGGAACAGAAGGGTTCACATGTACATTAAGGAAGAATTTTTATAACATACATAGAAGAGAAATTATCAACCACTCTTCTAGGAGGAGCCAGATCTGACCAGAAAGTGATCATTTCTCCAAAGCCAGAAAGTGATCATTCTTGTTGCATTAACTTCATTTTCTTTAGCTACCAAACTTCACTTGCCGTTCTGGAGAGCAGACTCTGCTCTATTTCTCTCCTTCGTTTTCCGCGTTTACTTGAATGCTCAAATGTAAAGAAAAGTTTATTTATATTCAGTGGTGGTTGATGCTACAATTACACATCACGGCCCAGCAGCAGGAGTAATGACGTTTTGTTTCCTCGTTTGGGATGGATAGAAGGAACATGCAAAGGAAGTGACTTTCTGGAGAGTGAGTGGAAGCAGAAGTAAGGGATGAGAAACGGATGAAAAGAGAATCTAAGGTACTTATGCTCTTGCTCTAAAATGTGTGATGGGCCCCAGCCCAAATGTGTGATGGACATACAGCCTGTATGTCTTTGTATTTTAGGGAGGCTATAAAAAGTAACACAACTCCGTCCACTGCAGACTATGGTGTGGTTTTACACGTGTTTATGGAGAAGTCGGAGGCAGTTATACTGTAAGAGGTTGCCAAGTTTGTATTTCTCCACTCAGAGACTATTCCCTGCAGTTTGTCATCATTTTTTTTTTTAGTGTAACCAGTAAATGCCATGACACAGACTGACTTGTTCATTTAAAGAGGAAGAGATGATATAATCAGGGAAATTAAGGTTCATGCAAGCATTAGGTTGGGATTTCTAAAACTTGCTGACCAGTTTGTAGGTGCTGTTGTATCACATTTAGCAAGTCTTGATTTTGCACGTTAGTGGCTAAGGTAGGTATGACTTCACCACATTAAAATCTGATTTTTAGTTGTCTGTGACAAGAGAGTAACTAGATTTTCCCCACAAGCCCTTTACTGCAGTGTTAGAGATGGTGCTAATGTGCATGGCAGCGTCCAGCCTGTGTGTAGTCAGGGGTATTGCCCACATCTGCGGTGCCGTTTCAGTCCACGGCTGCAGGAGTGGCTTAGGCAGCTCCTGGGGAGCCCTTGCCTTCGTTAGCGCTGATGGACATCCTCTCAGCACAGCGCACGGCTGACATTGTTCCCGCTTGGGCACACTTGGTTTATCCTCGGGTAACTTCTCTGCTTTTCTGCAGACATTTACCAAACAGTGCAACACCTACCAAGCATATGCTGCCTTGCCTTTGGACAACACTGCTAAGTCTGTGTTTTCCTCCAAAATTTACTTTCCTGGTGTTTTGCACAGACCTGTTCACGCTTTGCAGGCACCCTCTTCAGCTGCCATTTTTGCTTCCTGTGAAGCTTCCTGAACTTCCTGTGACTGTGCAGCACTAGGACAAATTTTCCTCCCAAATCTTTAACTGGTCTGCGTGTGTTTTGCAGGCTGGAAAATTTTAACAGCTTTTTGAACGTTTGCTTGGATCTGTAAACAGATTTTTAGGTTTGCGACTGCATTTACAGCCTGGTCTTTATTCTAACTAAATAGTTAGAATAATAATCTAAATAAATTAAGTAATCTAAATAAACTAAAATTCTCCAAGCAATTTAAAACTGCATATTTGATTTGATAGCTTCAAACCAAGTATAAAAGCCTTAAAAATATTTTTCTTTTTTTGACTTCTGAAGTCTGATAGTTGTCAATAAGGGTCTTTATTTCAAGGATTTTTATATATTTCAGATTTCTGAAGTTCTGTGGTACAACTAAGTTGTTCTTCATTGTGTAGCAGTAGACTGATAAACTAACGTAGTGTCTTTATCTCTGCAATATCAAAAAAAATGAATGTTGTCATCTCCTTGTCTTTCTTTTCAGTGCTACTAACTGTTTTCACAACAACAATTTTGCTTCAACTTCTCCTGGTTTTTGCTGGAAGAATACCACCACCTCTGAAGAACTTGAGCTTTTGTTCCCTACTCATTGATATGTCTTCTGTTCATATAGATTTCAGACATACTTTTCTCTTTCCAATACCCCATACTGTTCTTATGTGGCAATCAGTACAGAAAAGCGCTTGTGAGGGGAGGAACAATGACCCTATCTCCCACTGAGCTGCGCGCTCAGCTGAACAGCACGGTTCTTGAGCACATCGTTGCTCTTGAGATGTATCTCAACAAATCTCCTATCAAATCTCTTAAAAGGCATTTGATTTTAGGCTCTGTGCAAAGGGGCATCGGCGTTATCCATATGAATGCTAAGCTTGCCTAGCTAGGCACTGAAGAGTACTTAATGTGATTTCTATTCTGTCATGTTTTGTATAAAATCCCTGCAGTGAAAAACAATAGCTAAAAGGGTGCAAGAAAATTTGGCAGTGTTTTTAATGTGTGTATGTAGGGTGGAAGGCCAGTAACAAACCTGAGAGCTTCCACACAGGCATGCCTAGCTCAGAGCTTATTGATTGTTAGCAGGGAGCGATACGTCTTTCAAACAAGACGGTGATGTTAGGTGAAAGATTTGCCCAGTAAATGAAGCCAGTATAAATTGCATTCACCGATGGTGCCAAACTGCATGCAAACAACAGCTATTTCAGTAAACAGCGAAACTTGACTCAAAACTCTTATGCGTAGCCCTTAGCGTGGGAAAGGACAACGGCTGTTGCTGCTCAGTCACCATGGTAGGCTCACAGAGAGTGAAAATGGACAAATGTGCTCGTCAGTTTGGCACGGAAAGGGGGAGATGTGGAGACGCTGTTGCTGTTCCAGCCTCTACTCTTCCAGGAGCTTCCCCTTTTCCCCCAGGTCTCCACAACTCCGTCACCGCATCAGGAAAGTAGGGGGGAACAATGGAAAGCAACAGTGTTGCAACTAGTGAAAATCCCTGTAAATGGCACCTTCAAATCCTTCAGTCCAAGAGAGAATTATTCACTTCCAGTAGTGGTTAATAGGGTTATTAAGGTATCAACAACAAAGGACTTGGTGTCCTAATGTCCACCTAGCTTTCCAGGAAACCACTCAGCTTTCCAGGAAACTGTTTTGAACGAAATAACGGTAACACCTGTGTACTCCAGGGTCTTAGCGTCATCCTCTCCTCAAAGTAATTTGAGCACTAATATCATTTAAGTGGGAGCTGTGATTCCCAAGTAGGGCTGTGCCCTGGGTTTGCTCTTCTGTCCCTGCTGCAGATAACGCTCAGCACCTCACGTAGCACTTTGCAGCAAGCTGTGGTGAGGAAATCGGAAACAGGCTGGTTTACCTTAGCTGGGTAGACCATAAAATGCAGCTTTTCAACCTAAGCTTTCTCCCAAAGCTTAGCTGCTGCCAGAACGGGGATGGGACTGCCAAGCGTGGGAGCCGGGATGAAGGAAGGTGTTTGTGCTTCAGAATCATTGCCCTTGAGAGCAGACATGCAGCGTGGAGGTTTTTTGATTGTATTTTTATGAATCAGATGCTCAGTATTGGTACTTTATAGACAGAGACAGACTCTGTTTCCATGAGTTTATGATCGTAGAACGGTTAGAGCTGAAAGGGACCTTAAAGACCATCTAGTTCCAACCCCCTGCCATGGACAGGGACACCTCCCACTAGACCAGGTTGCTCAAAGCCCCATCCTATCTGGCCTTGAACGCTTCCAGGGATGGGGCAGCCACAACTTTTCTGGGCAGCCTGTTCCAGTATCTAACTGCCCTCAGAGTAAAGAATTTCTTCCTAATATGTAATCTAAATCTACCCTCTTTCAGTTTAAAACCGTTACGCCTCATCCTGTTGCTACACTCCCTGATGAGGAGTCCCTCTCCACCCTTTCCGTAGGTGCCCTTTAGGTACAGGAAGACTGCTAGAAGGTCCCCTTCTCTTCTCCAGGCTGATGTAATCTATAGGACTGTAGCAGGCCAGCACAAGGTAGTGGGACATTGTGAGATGACTATAGATAATTGCTGTTTGTGTCGTTTGTGTCTAGTGACAGTACCCTCTCCTTCAGCAGCTGACTCTAGACTCTTCATGTGCTCTAACTTCAGTACAGTCAGAACACAGTTATGCAGTGACACCCTGCTAATGGCTCCTGCAGACATGGCTGTGACAGACTGATGGACAGACCGTGGGTGAAAGAGACATCACTATTCTCTGATCTGACATGAACATCTGGATGACCTTTGGCATTCAGTTGGCCTGTTTCTCTGTGTGTATAATAAAGTTATTGCCTACTTCTGCAAAGAACTTTGAAGTCATTAGGTGTAAGCTTTGATTTGATATAAACTTTTAATAATATTACGATGCTCAGTCTCATTTTTAAAATGTGTGGTTCTTCCTCTTCCTTCTCCGCTATGGGGATTTTTAGGGTTTACTTATTACTACATTCTCTCAGGTAGCATGGTATGTTTATTCATTTTAGAAGTTGGCCTTCTCGCTTGTCTGTTTCCCAGAGGATGGCCTTCCTGTTTCACTCAATCTTGCTTTGGCGATACAGAGGTTGACGTTGTTTCGTTGCCTGACAGTTACTAGCTTGTATTTCTTGCAATGTATTAAATCACTACAGAAATGTCGAGAAATGCAATTGTGGAAATTGCTATTGTGTTATCATCCAGTAGTTTTTCCTTCTTTAAACCAATGCTTAACTAGGAGGGATATGTTCAAAGACTAGTTTTGGTATAGGTACAGATGACATTCTTTTATTCTTTGATGGGTTGGATGACTCCTATGTAGAATGTAAGATGTCTTTATTAAAATAACATTTGGTTTTTAGTTTCTCTTTTTATACCCCATAAGTTTTCCAGCTGTTCCATAAACCAGGAAAAAATAAAAAGAGCATCAGGGTAGGGAGAATATATTTCATATGCAAATATTATAAAATAGTAGCTTTCTTCCAAATTGGGGTTTGTATCTTGCAAAAGAGGAGCTGCTTAGTCACACGTTATGAACCAGAGATCTGGAATGTGGCAGTTAAATTCCAGCATTTCACAGGATTACTTTACTTTGTCTAAATCCTTTTTTGGAAATTGAAAGAACTTCCACAGATTTATATTATTTTATGTCAAATTTCACAGGCTAGCTTTCATTCCTTTCCTTCAAAAGGAAATAAGCAATCTTTGCCCCCACTGAAAAAGCCTCAGACCCAGGGATCTTTCCACAACAAGGAAAATGATTTTTCTTTCATGCTTCCTTCTCAAATTCGTCATTATTCAGAATTTCAAGGCTGAAGATGACAATACTTTGCACTTTTCTGTTTCCTCCTGACTTTGTATGTGAAGTCTGTGTAAGCCTTTTCTTTGTTAATCTTTCCTGTGACTTTAACTTGGCAAGGTTAATCTCTTTTTCCAAATGGGAAACTAAGACATAAGTTTGAAGTGGATATGTTGAGTACTCAAGTGAAGACTTGAGTAGTTTGAAGCTAGATCCATGCTTAGATAAGGTAAGGACTAGAACTGCAAATACGATGTCCTTAGGAGAGTAATAACAACACTTGTCATTCTTCATCTTTGTGCAGCTTTTCTTCAGGGAAAGTAAATCAATTTTCCAATTATGGTTTTCCCCTGAACATCTTGGGGTTTGTATGGGTGTGCTCTTCCCCATAGCTGTTAACAGACTTCACTGTTACTCCTTTATAAGCGTGACTCACTAATTTTTTGATCATGATAGTTCATGCTGTCTTAGTGTCGCTTAATACTTGTCATATTTACGCAAGTCCTTTTTTACAACAGGGAGCAGGGATAGAAAACCCTGTCCTCTTGTTTACTGAAAAAACATACCCTTCCTTCCCTTTATACATGCAACTTCCTCTCTCAGGGCCAGTCGATTGTGATTTACATGCACACTAAGCAGAGTACTGCCTTGCCCGGCATATTAGTCATAGGCAGTGTGCTTCAACCCATCTGGGAAGCCCCAGCCAGGAAGAAGGAAAAGGTTAAAAATCAAAATTCCACCCCTTATTTCTGAACCTCGGCTGCTTCCACAAGCAGCACTCGTGGATCTTCTGGGTCTTAATGCAATTGTCCTGCTCCTTTAACCAACATAAAATATCTATTTCATTGCTCCTCTTCTTCCATAGACCCATAGTGAAACAAATGCTGAAGGCTATCTTGGATGCATGCGGGCAGGTGTGAGTGACATGGAAGCCCCAGCAGATCCCCTAGAAGTAAGTGACTGTTTTGGCTCTCCTCTGAAGTGCTATCTGATTAACAGGAACGGCTTGAGCTGGCGCAGGTATTATGCATGTCGCGTCATAGATTGGCAATTATAGGCTCATTTTTGTGTTCCAGTAGATTTGTCTGAATGATTTATGCTGTTTAAGAGTAGAAGGAAATGTTGCAAATATTTTTGGATATGGCATTCTTAGAAAGAAAACCCTCCCTAAAGGGCTTTTTCCCCCCCGTCAATTTAATTTGTTATACAAAGGGTAGAAAGTGGTTCATTTTAGTGACCCTACAGCTTCTTTGAGCAGTATTTGGGCCAGTTGGTGCCAAGTGTATATATAGCGGTTAGATTTATGGGTTGTCCTATTCACTGTAATAGGGCTCTTAAATATGCTCTTAAATACATGCCTAAGGCCCAGATTCTAAAAACAATTCAATACGTGAATAACTCCATTGACGGCCAGGTAATTGCTTCAGATACTTTAAGTTAAACATGTCGATGAACTACAGGAAGAGGGATTGTTTACTGGCATGGAAGTCAAGTGTTCCACATTGGAGCTCAGCAGGACTGGCCATGGGACAAATATGTGGTCAGGATTTTTGCCTCTGGAAAGACACAGCAAAGCTATGCTTTGATCTTCTTCGTTAGTATTTGGCATCAAATTCTCTAGCTGAAAAAATAAATTTATTTCAGGGGATTTAAGACCTCAGAAGTGCTCACACTTTTATTTTAGTTTCTCATATTTTGATTGAGAATTTAAGGAGAAAAAAAAAATAATCCCTGACCAGGTATCTGAACATAGTATGTTTTCTTTTTTTGAGCATGTATCTCTTTTCCAGTACTGTTTTCTTGTTACATATCTATATATATATATATATATATATATATTTATCTAATAGCTCACATGTTTGTTTTCATGACAATCCATAGAAACTTCCTGGAAATTATGATAGACCACATTGCCATTATAAGAATGAGGATTTGTCCTGCATGGGCAAAACTCCACACTTTAAAAAAAAAATGGAACAATTGCAGACTAATTTCCTAATTTCTCCAAATTGCCTATTCATTTTCTGCATTGCTTGTTTTGAACCCATTGTGCTCAAGTTTTTTGCCTTGGGCCTGCAAGCACTTACCAGGGGCAATACTACTAATTATTCTAGTTCTTGTAAATGAAGGGAATTACTTACGCCCACTTCAACTTATGCTCAACTTTTGTGGCTTGTACTACTTGTTTGTACTACCATCTGTAAGATAATTAAAATCCTATTTTGTGTTCTATGTCTCAGATGGTACAAATAGACATAATTTTGTTTATTTCAGTGTCCATTTGCATAATGCTTCAATTAAAACACAGGCTAAGCAGGGTTAAAGCAGATGTATACTTCAAAGTCTCCTGTCAGCAGGTGTAAAGGTACTGAAATACAAATGCAATGTAAGAAAACGTTGCTGTTTCCATTTCTTTACATGCACATGGCATGGAGGATGGGAGATTTATATGATAATCTTGACTTGAAGCAAGGATGCCAAAAGCATTCATTTTTGAACATTTCTTTTCTCCAGTCAAGGCAGACATTACTGACCAAAAAGAACACTGTATCAGCTGATTCTCTGGAACAACAGATCCTTTCACTGGAAAGACAGAGACGAGAGGTAATCTTAAGTTTACCCTTAATCTTTACAGATACAACCTCCGAGACAGACATTACAATATCAGTAATATGCCCGGGGCAGGAAATCTTACCGAATGTGTGTTATCACAGTTACTTACACTGTGTTTATGCTGCAGTTGGTTTTACCCACCAGTCCAGCAAGGCCTATGTTTTTCATGTGGGAATCTCATCCTATGCTCTTGTGAGACAATTTCTGTGTGGAGATTTTCTGCTTTGCATTTCTTCCCAAAGTGTGCAAGCACTTAAAATTGTCTTTAAACTAGTTCCTATAGTCCTACTTCTCTCTACCAAGCTAGGCAGAGTTATATTTGGAGAACTTTTCCTAAAAACAAATGATGACTTATTGTAACACGGCTACGAATCTAGAAGAGCAGAGATTTATACAGTACAAAGGGTAAATTTTTTTTAATGATCGCTATTGTAAAGGCCAAGGAACCACTGTGAGTAGTAGCCAGTGTTGTCTTGGTCACAGGTAGCAGCAAACTGGAAGCCATTCTTCTGCTGAGCATCCTAAAGAGTCACCCTATATCCTACAAAGCAAAATGCTTCTGGCGGACCTATTTGGCTTTCTCTGATAGAAATGTATGCATGATGAATTCTCTTCTCACTTGTATGCATGGTGTTAGCCGATCTTCACGTCTTGCACACATACATTTGCTTGGTTTAGTGGTACTGAGAAAGGCAAGCGGGGTTTGCTCCCAGCAGTAATTGCAGTCAGTAGGAGTCTTCAGCTCAGTTTTTGGAAGTCAGGTACCTTCTAATTGGAAGAAAATTTAAAGGAAACTGACAGAAAAGTCCCTTGGCCATTTGGGAGTTGCAGGTTGGGATTTGTACAGCCTTGCGAATGATTCACCTGTAGCTTATTGTGTATTTGCATGTTTCCTGATTGTTGCTTCCTGAACGGTCATGTCCTTTAACTGAAATACCAAAGGACTGGCAGGTGGGCTGTAAAGCTCACCAAACCTTAAACTTGCTTTTTCTGAAATGAACTGGCCAGATGAGGAGGAGGTTGTGAACACTCATAGCTGGAAGATTAGGATGCCAGTCTATTTTTTTTATTTATTGACAATATTGAAATAAGGGTTATTTACTGTGACTTCCTGATAATTACAGCTTCTGGAGGTGAACAAGCAATGGGATCATCAGTTTAGACGTATGAAACAGCTTTATGAAAAACAGGTAACGATGTTGACTACTTCTATTGGAATATGTATGCCACCTGCTGATAGTTAAGTCTGTGCTAAAATACCAACCAGCCATAGCTATAGTAAATATGTTAGGAGGGAAAAGGCGCCATGTTTACTATGTCTTTAGCTCACAAATTAAAAAAGCTTCATCACGTAAAAGTGAAGCTAATGCGTGTACAATCTTCAGTAGGACATAATAGCCAAAGAAGCAGGGCATCTCTAAAATAGTACGGACCAGTATGGGCATGACAGCAGAGGTAATATGCCCACTGTGAGGTAATAAAAATGGCTTACATTTCAGAGTGTAATTAGCTGAAAATTAGCCTGCAGTATCTGACGTGCCCAGCCACTGATCCACATCGTCACATATCTGTTGGTTCTTGTCCCATCTTTTGTGGCTGGCTTGTGAAGCCTGGAAGCTCCCTGGGGCTCCCTGTAATGGAGGAGCTCTCGGATAAATCCTCCATGAATGCTGTCTTCCATAAGCAGAGAGACTTTTTTTGCTTTTGAGAAACTGTTCTATACAAAAGCTCTTCATTAAAAAAAGTAAATTGTAAATAAATACTTTTTATTTCCTTTTTTGGTCAAGATCCCATTGGCATAGCTTTCATTCCTGCTTACAGTTGTGTGGCAGCTTTGCTTCACTTTGCCTAGTGAAGCTGGCAGCTTACAATTTTGCCTAGTATTCCAAAACCCAAGCTGATTCACTGACTGACACTTCTCACCTTCTGTTTCCATCTTTGAAAAGGAAGTTTGCAGAATGACCTCATGTGCTTATGAGGAAAATTTTCTCTCTAATGTTTTCCAGTAAGCTTTACTGAGATCTGGATCAGTTATTTGATTTTTATTTTTTTTTATTTCCCCAAAGAGAAGAGGAACTTAAATGGCTCTTCCTCATTTAATATGGGACCCTTTTATGCCTCTGGCTAGACTGTTTGGATGTGCACCACTGCAGAGGGAGTCCAAATTGCAAAAGGAAAAAAAAGAACATTAAAATGGAAAATTCACTGGGAGGGACAGACCCATGGTAGCTGACCTTTGGCAGCAAAACAGCGCGAGACCCAGCTGCTTTAATATCAACAGAGAATTTGCCCAGGATCGTTAAGAATCTCCACTGCAGACAGAGCAGCAGAGCTTGGAGGTGGGCAGGGGAAAGTCGGTGGCTGGGGACTTTACATGCGCCCAGATCCACTCCTTTATGCCGATCTGCTGAGAGCTGAAAGGATTTGAAGGCACCTTCGAGGTGCTGTGCCTTTCAGGATCCCCAGTTAGCCCACCATGGTCTGCTTTTCAGCTGGCAGAAATGAAAGCAAAACTGGACGTGTCGGAGAGGAGAGTTGGTGAGCTGGAAGAAGAGAGACATCGACAGCGTCCTGAAGATGAGAGGTTGCGAGCCCTGGGCAGAGAGAGGCCATTGCAGGAAACGGTAGGAGGGTGCACGCTGTTACCCCGTTTGCGCTCAGTGCTGAACGCTGTCTTGCCTTTCCTCTTTCTCATCTCACGAGTGGCAGGGCGTGGGTTGTCGCACAGCCGTGAGATGAGATTGTGGTGTGGAGTGCTCTTCAATATTGTTCCCAAGGCAGTGGCTGATCTTCTGTATGATCAGAGAACTATGTACAGAGAAAGAGAGTCATTTCAATTGAAATTGGTAGAGAGCGCAGCATTAGTGCACGTGGGGGCGTAAAGAGCAGATTGATATGAATACTGCAGAGATTTCCTTCCTCGCTGTTCAGTTCGAGGTGAATTTCTTTGTGAATGAAAATGCTACCGTGATTTCAAATGGAATAGGAACATCATTGCAGATGTTACACGAAGTGCTTGGCAATAAATACTTGAGGGGATGAATTCAGCTCCAGACACCCGCATTTTGGTATTGACAATACAGGCTTTTATATGTGCGCTAGCTATCTCAGCTCCATGTAAATATTAGCAATGTAGTCAGTGCAGTTATTAGGGCTGAAAGTGCCTGGGCTGATCAGCTGCTCTAGAGCGGCGTTCACCTCACCCTGTGAGTGGTTGGGCACCTCTCTCAGGACTCCTGAGGCACTCGCTCTTATGTAGGCATTCACGTCTAAAGTTAGATCCCTAAGCTGGGTTCCCACCACAGCAAAACCACCGACCTGAGCAGTCGGCATATATATCCCCAATGTATGCACAAAACTTTGTGCCCTGTTTTACAAGCACCACAGAGTGGTGCTTCCTATTCTCATTCTTCTTCATGGTATTGCACACTTCATAACTTCTTGTAAGAGTTTCTGAATGGTGAAGTCGGGCTTCTCTATTCGCTTGATAACATGAAGCAAACCTAAAAACAAGTGGCAATTGCATCACTTCCAGGCTCAGATAAGATGCAAGTTTGCTGCTGCTGGAAAAAAAATGCAAAGCCCTTAGCTTTTATCTTCATAAGCAGAACATTCATCTTACTTGCTTATCAATGACAGTATGGTCTTAGCTAAGCACGTGCTCCATTTCCAACCAATAGGACCGTTTACGTGTTTTAAAGGAAACTATGTCCTTAGGTACTTGCTGAATCACTGCTTCTATTTGCTCCAAGTGTGGATTCAATGTGAGACAATCCGTTTTCCTGTTCTTATTACTAAGGTTTTTACTGCCTGCACTTTAATATATGATAGCTGTAAAAAATAGTACTAGCTACCTTTTTGAAAAGGTAAGGATGAGTGGTACACTCCCAATTTTTTTACTATGTACATGAATAATGAACTAAATGACAATATAACCCAGAAATCTCTTATGGGGACGGGTTAACCTGCATGGAACTTCAGCCTTAGATCAGCGGTTTCTTCACAAATTATGTAGTCAGCCAGTAAGCGCTTCTATTTACTCTGAATTTCTTTACTTTTTGAATGTTGTGCATGGATGCAGGAGATTACAGCTTTGCAGAGGTAGCTGCTAAAAGTAGAGATTTTTGAATAAGCAATAAGGATTGTAGCACCCATGTCAGCAGCTGTGCCAGCTCAAGTTATCTTATGCTGCCCATGGGGCAGGATGAAGAAAAAGCAGTGCCAGGGGATGATTCAGAAAAACGCATAAAGATATGTTCAGCTTGAAAGCACGTGAGCAGGCTTGTTGCTTTAAAGTTCAGCAGACGCAGAAGAGGCCCAAGCTGACAGATCTACCAAGATTAGGTTTTTAGGGCTTTATGTTTTGGTTGGTTTTTTTTTATTTTATTTTTTCTGCAGCAACTAACATTCTTCATACCTGCATTTGTTTTCATATATGTGTGTGGGTATGTATATATATATTTTTTTTTTCTTTTCTTGAAAGGTAACAACCCTTTATTTTTTAAATGTTTTACTTACCCCCCTGTAGCCATGGAGCTGGGGTGGGCTGTACAGGGCAATTGCCAGAGAAAAGTAGTAAGATGTTTGTTTTCTGCTTGCTTATCTAGTCCGGCAACCTGACAGTACCTTTTAAATGTGTTTACTCAGAGTGGCAGTTCTCTGGGTGCTCTGCTGAGCCATTTAGGAAAACCAGCAGCACCAAACAACCCAGATTACATACTGCTGCTGTCTTAGAGTGTTTTTGGTTTTTTTTGTTTTGGTTTTTTTTTTTTTTTTTTTTCTTAATGCACCTGGAGGTATGGCTCTCACAGAATGATAATGTTGTAAACTTTATCTGTTCCCGTGTCCTCCATGGCCCACAGAGGAAAACTGACTGTTTTGGAAGTTCAATTTCTTTTTTTGTTTTCTCTGGGCATGACCCATAGACAGGAATGAGAGACAAACCTAGTCACTGGATAGTCTAGGTGCCATAACACCTAAGATTCGGTGTTGAATAAGAAGCTATAAGACATAAGAATTCAGATTGTTCAAACACCTGAACAAACTGGAAATCTTTAGTTAAAAATGGCCCTGTTTCTGGAGGTGTCAGCCTCTGAGAAGAAGGGTGTGTGCTAGGAACTAGGAAAAGAGGATGGCAAAGGTGAAGAGAAGAGCATAGCTAAAAGCCTATATGGATTTTAGTGTTTTGTTTTTCTTTAATATCTTAAAGCATACATGCACATACCAGCTCAAGCTAGCTCCTGGGTGAGTTCCTATACTTCATGCAGAGATACTCTGCTAGTCTTGCCCAGTTTTTGGAGAAAATGAAATGTTCCAACTAACTTAGAACAAAGGAAAATAAAGCTACCTCATGTGTAAGCAACAGTTTCTCAAGGGGGCTTTTCAGTGGCTCAATTAGCACATGGTGGTGCACTTCTCATGAGCCCAAACCATAAATGCCTAATGGCTGGCTGTACAGAGATATGCCTGTTGCACAGGAAAAAAAGCGCATTCATATGGTGTCCTGTGCGTGTGATTGTTGGATCTCTTTTTTTTAATCACATAAAGCAGCTGCAGAAGAATATTTGAAATACTTCCTTTTTTGTAGAACGGGCCATTCTGTTTCATATGTCTAAACAGCTTTGGTCTAAGACATTCTGGCAAAAGCGGGCTAGTGAGGAATGCATTACCCTGCAAGAGAAGCTTACACAATGCCATTTGCTTCGGGGTCTCATTTGGATCTTAGCTCCCTTCACTGTAAATTGAAAATAGCTGCACTGAAAGCAATAGGAGAAATCAAGTACTATCTTGAAAGATTAGTGTGTAAATCCTGTACGAGGTGTAGGGACATCTTCCTGGTAGTTTGCTGGGGTGGCAACAGTGTAGGTACAAGTACTAGGAAGGGTCAAGCTCAAGTCAACAACAACTGTGATGGGGTCAAAGAAAGTGGACTTTTAAGCTGGGTAATTCTTGATGGGACTGAGACCTGCCTCAGTCTCTTATGTAGTGGAAAAAGCTTTCAGACTATGTGATACTGAGATCTGGTTTTGTCTTTAATGTAGTATGACACTGGGAATGCTTGGGACTCCACCAGCATTTAGCTCTGGCCTTAGGCTATGAGTACATCAGAGTAATGCAGGTTTGGGATGGTCATCTGCATGGTACTGAGCTTCTTGGCCTGCCAGCTTTCTCATGCCTTTGCAACTGCAGACTGTAGAGAGCAGGGATTTAGTCTGGTATGTTGTCTTGGTCTCATCATATGGTGAGTGGTCAAAACAATTTCAACAGACTTTATCATATCTGGGTTTTACAAACCATCCGCCTTCCTGTTGCCTCCCTTCCCAGCTGTGTTTGGGACAACAAAAATGCAGCACATCTGCCAGACAGCAGATATTCTGAAAATTGTTCTTGAAAAATGGTTCCATCTGCATTTCACCAGCATCTCTCTGTATTTTTGCATCCCAGAAAGAAATAAAGGTCCTTAGTGAAGCTCTCCATGAAATGAAGGAAGAGAACAAGCTCCTGAAGCAGAGGAATGCCTCAATGATCAGAAAGAACGAACACTATGAGTGTGAAATAAGTCGTCTCAACAAGGTATGAACAAGAGTGAGCCACTGACCAGGACCTCTTCCTTTAATTTTAGGGCCTGTGTTGTTAAGCAGTGACACTACCAGATGCCCATCTTTTCAATACTGGATGAACAACCTATTCATGGTATCAAACTCATGATCACCATTTGGGAGCTGGGGAAACGAGCAAGAACTTACTTTAGCAAATATCTGTGTGACTGTTCTTGGCAGGTGGTAGGGTTGCATTGTAAAGAGAAAAGACAATCTTTGGCTTCTCCTGTGAAACCTCTCTACGTGTCATATCTAAGCTTTTTCTACATTCTCCCTCCTTAGAACAAAAGGGAAATGGCACAAAGACACTTTCATATGCATCCAGTGAAACACTGTGATTAAAAAAAAATTCAGACAGTTTAAAAACTTGTTTTACATATATTCGGTGTTGGAGAATAATGGCTTCTCTTCACAGGAGATGCTTCTGTCTTATTTTTTATGTACATACATATGTATATATTCATATAAGTATTGTGTGTATATATGTCTCATTGAGGAAATTGCCATAAAATAACTAAATGGGATTTTTTTTTTTAACTAAGGGAAAGTAATAAATGTAACTTTGTTTAATCAAAAGATCACATAAAGCAGTGGGTGTTTTCTAACAATTTTGTATTTCATGGTGAACCACAAACACTTCCTGAGGAAATGCACTGCAGTAACCATTGCTGTGTAACTTTAAGTGATGCACAAGCTAAAGGACCATGATGTGCAAGAGTCAAGGCAAAGAAGTATGATCCTCAAGATCTTTTTGAAATGCATTGACAGGACTTGGTTAAAGCCTCAGTGTAGCTTTCATTCAAGGTCTTGTTTGTAAAACCACTTATTTCAATGTTTTATTTTGCTGTCTTATTGTATGATGTGGTTGGAACTAAGACAGCTGGGTAAATAGGCCATTCTTTTAAATGAAACATCAGTTTCATTTAATGAACTTCCCATGAGTAATTTACTGATTTTCTGTGTATTTCCATCCTTCAAATCTCATGTCATGAATGCACGTAAGACTGGAGGGGACCCTCTGCCCTTTTAAGTCTAGTCCTCTGCTGTTGCAGGTTCAGTGACTTGAAGTTTGTACAAATTCTCCAAAATCAAACAACTTTTTCCTTAAAAATACTTAAGCTCCTTCTACTGTGCTTCTGTTGGAAGGCTCTTCTGGAACTGTAACACTACTTTCATTAGAGGCTTTCATCTGTTTCAATTGGCTGAATTTATTCTGGCCAGATGATATTCATTTGTTCTTCTGGTGGTAGTGTCGAACAGATCTGCTTCACACAAGGAGTGAAGCAGAACTGTCCTCTAGTGAAAATACAGTTGCTCTCAGGAGCACTTGCTCTTTCCCTACAGCTACAGAGAGCAATCGTATTTTCACTAGAGTTTAGCTAAGCTGACCTAACTCTTTTGGTCTTTTGAAATGCAGCTATGTGTGCTAATATGCATGTTTTGTTATTTCAGTTATTTTAAACTGCTCAATTCTCAGTTTGTGGAAAATAATACTACTTGTTCCTAAGTCAATTAACCTCTTTACTTTAAGTATGTTGACCTTTTTACTTTTGGCTTCATCCAACTTTGATCTGGTCATCAAGAGCACCCAAAGTATAGAGTCTGATCTGATCCTACTTTGATGTCTGCAGCATGAAAGTGATGTTGCAATGCCATAATAGTTTGCAACGCTATGTCCCAAGACTACCATGACTGTTTCCTTGTTCACCCTATAGTTCAAGAACAAGCCAAATTTCTGACTTATTTCATAAGTTTGCTGCAGTGCCATCTCAATTGTTATTTAAACATAGACTAATAAGATCTAAGGTATTTCCCCTGATAAGAAAGTTTGTGCTTTACTTAATCCCATTTCTCATGTCTATAAGGCAATTATCTTCAAAATTTCCTCCCAAGCCTAACACACTCTTGAGGTTAGGTTAAGAGATTTCTAGGTGCATGGACCACTTATCCTTTTCGTAGCTTTGGAAACCAAGGTAGTTATTTTTCAGTCATACAGTTCCATTTTTGATGTTGAAAAATTCAGAAAACCTCTGTGCTGCTTGTCTTGCATTTTCTCAGTGCTTCTGAATGAATGTTGTTTAACACCACATTAAGTTAAGTTCAGTTTAACTCAGTGAGCTGTGAGTTCTTTCTCATTGGTACATCTTCCTTGCTGTTAGCCATCCTGCCACCGCCACAGGGCTCTACATTATCCTCCTTATTGGACATACTGTCTTTAGTCTTGCTTTCCTGTGTAATGCCTTCCTTCTTACACTCATTTTTATAGTGAAAAAAAAAAGGTATATGTATATATTTTATAGTTGAATTTCTTTTGCAACATACAGCTCAGTATGACTGTCTTTCTTACCCTGCACTTTTGCGTAAGAGCGACCAAAAGTGGTAGCTTTTGTTGGGATTAAATCCTTTCTGCGGTCCCTAAAGGCATTTTAATTTTTCTTCTCAAAATTATTCATCTAGCTGTCCCTCGAGCATTTTCCTTTATAATTTTTTTCAGCTTCCTTGAAATATGATTTTCTGAGGGGTAGAAGAATGGTTTGTTTGGTTGGGTTTTTTTGTAATTTGACTTTTAATGAAGTAGAAATAGCCAAACGATCTGAAAAAAATTGCATACAGGACCAATTATAGAAGGTACCTAGAAGTTATCAGTCATTTCTCAGGTTTGCTAATTTGAAATTACAGATCTTAGTTACATATTTCAAATAGCTTATTTATTTTTAATTTCAAGTGTCTCATGATCATTTTATTCACGGTTGTTTTTTTTAAACCAGCAGAACAGTAATATCTTCATTTCTTCCATAAATGACTAAACCAGCCCCACCTTTTTTCAGTTCAGAGTGATGGGAATTTTGAAAGAAAAATATTGCAGTTATATCTTTGAGTATTAGCTTTAGTAGTGTTTAGTCTCCATTATATACTTGGGAACCCAAATCTCCTATAATGACATAATTCTCAATAATTTGCTATTGATCTAATAGCAACATTACAAAATTTTACCCACCCACCCCCCCTTGTACTTTTCAGAATGTCTCTTACAATCTTTCCTCAAAGATTTTGATCTGGGTTTAGTATGACCCTAAACCAATTCAGCTTTATTCATGCTGCAGTTTCTTATTTTGTTTGAAATGATAAAATGGGGTCTCACAGTATTGCTTCCAAATTTGGTTTAAAATAATCCTCTCCTTATTTTTCTCTGCTGTTAAACTTTTGACGATTGAATTTTCTGGATTGTTTCTATTTTTTTTTCTCCATAATTCTGAGATGTAGAGCATCCTCAAAAAAACCCCAAATAAATTAAAAAAATGAAGAATTGCCCAAATACCTAATATGCCTATATCATGATATGATTCTAGGAAGTGAGCTGCAAGAAAAACAGTCAGTGTAGTGATGTTTGTTCAAGAATTAGGAGAACTGTCAACAGCTTATGAATATAATACTTCAGTTGTAAAGGTGCCTTACTGTTTGGTAACGTCAGGACAGCCATGTTCAGTAAGATACATCCTAGTGAAGGAGTTTCAACAAAGACAGAGCCATATAAAAAGTGGGTGCAGCAGATGACTGGGAAAATGGTGCATTGTGAAGGAAGCAGGACACTCGGTTATCTTTGAATTAGGGCATCTGACACACTTTCTTTTGCCTGGAGAGGCCATAAAATCACCCTCCTTGGAGATGCTCAGTACTCAGTTGATGGGTCCTGAGCAACCTGACCTCCCTGTCCCAGCTCCGAGCAGGTCCCCTGCCACTCAAATGGATCTTGTGATTCTGTAGTTGTCAGCAAGATCGAGATGTATCCCGCATAGGCAGGGGGAAGAAAAGCACGCTTCATTTGTCTTCATCCTCAGCAGTAAGCTTAACAGACCACACACACCTGGGAGAGGATGTGGGCTGCAGTCAGCCAGGGAATGTAACATACCTACTGTGATATTGTCAAACTTCACTGACGCTGCTGCTGCTGGCGATCCACACCCAAGCTAAACACCAATATGAAACTTGTCTTAATTATTTGTATCACTATTTGTGCAGAGCACTTCAATGTCATAGCCTGAAAGGGATTAGCAGTGGCTCAAAGGGGCAAAAGCGGGATTATCAGTAAACTGTTTGTATCTCCCATGTTTATGTTCAACCTTATTTATGTATTGACATGGCACACAAACTTTGCCACTGTTACACTAACTTCTGTTCTGCACAATTCTTAGGGACAGTAGCTTGTCAGATAAAAAGCCTCCCTTTTCTCTTCTGTGCTCTCCATGGAAAGTGCTAATTTTTTTAATTTTTTTTTTTTTTCCTTTTGATAATTAATAGTAATCCTTGGTTTACTTTAGATACTGGTTCTCCTGCTTGACCACTTTCCCCTCTGTCTGTTCCCCCTCCAAATTATCTTCCCTCCTTCCCATATGGCATGAATGGAGTGTGGCCAGCAAGGGGGAGCTGGGGATCATTAGCAGGAATTGAAATTTCTAAAATGGGTGAAGTTAGCTGAGTCCACCTCTTATGTTAGAGACATTGAAAAGTACTGAATGGTGAGTATTTGTGCTAGAGTAAAAAAAAATATGTATAGAAGTGTAGTGTGGGATTATAGACGGAGAAGGGTAAGAGTGATTTAAAAATTATTCCAATCCAAGGGAGAGCTGTATAATACTGTTAAAAATAAACAAAATCTGCAAAGAACTGTGGCAAAGTTTGACTGAAAAATAAAGAGCGTTACCAGTGTAGTGTGTGTATTCATAACTCCCTCTAGTGACAAGCTATAGAGACTACAGAACTTCCTCTCAACCGGAGGGTTTACTTCTCCAGTTGAAAAAAATTTGTACTCAGTGCAGAGTTTCAGTCAGACTTTACTGAAGTCACATTTTTAGGTGATCTTTGAATATAGTATTTGTGTTCTTGGGTTTTTTGTTCGTTTTTTTTTGGCCTCAGATGAGTTTAGGTGCTTGTCTTTGTGTTCCCAAATTCTGGCTTGCACAGGAAAACGGTGTTTATGAATGAGATTTGCAGCTGTGATTTCCATAAGTAAATGTTGGCTATAGTTATAAGTAAAAGCACAGTCCCCTAAATTAAACGGCCTCGAATTCACAAATGTAGTGTGGGCACTTGGAAAATTTGGACCTAGTCATGCATATATGTTATTTACAGGGTTTATATCCAGTGTATATAACTGAAGCAATTGCAAGTGAAGGGAAATCCACAAGTCTGTGACTCACTCTAATCTGTTTATTTAGAGATCAAACGTTCTAATAATTTAAAAGGTTTGGGTTTTGTTGGTTTGGGTTTTTTTTTTTTGATGTCGTGAATCTCTGTGTAGTAGTTTTGCTGTTTGACACTGCAGGCCCTCCTGGATGTCTTGAAAAAGCAGCACTCACCCGTTCTTGGGACTTCTTCAGAGAAGGGTGACAGGAGCAGCCATGAGGACATGAGAACCCAACTTGAAGTTCTCAGACAGCAGGTGAGCAAAGAAATAGGCCTGGATGGATTTCAGAAAGCATAATTTTGCCTTCTCTCCCAAGAATTGTGCCCAGTACTCTTGCTATGTAGAACTTCTGAAAGGAAGAACCAGTTTAGCCATAGCCCATTCCAATGGTATTTCCTAAGATGCTGTCATCACAGCAGTGTCCACGAAGTGAAACTGAGTCCTTGCAAAGGACTGGAGGAAAGACTTATGTAGGACTCGAAGCAGCAGAATGGCTCTCCTGGCTCTTGGAGACGTCCTGCCAGCTCTCTGTTAGGGGCTGAATTTCATCCACAGGGAATACTAAACTTCGTGAGTTACTGATTAATCTTTTGCTTGTGTCTTCTGCTCCTTTTTTCTTAGAAGTTGTAAGTTTAGTGAATTATCTGACAATAATAGTCTTGGAAAACTAGAGCGTTAGCATTGCATTTTTTCAAAATGTGAGGCAAAACATTTGCATCTGTAACCTGCATACCAATTACTGTAGAGAAGTGTATTAATTTTTTTATACCTTTGTTCTGAGCAATTCAAGTGCTTTGTGCACTCTTCTTCTTTC
Source organism: Pluvialis apricaria (assembly GCA_017639485.1). Classification (NCBI taxonomy): domain Eukaryota; kingdom Metazoa; phylum Chordata; class Aves; order Charadriiformes; family Charadriidae; genus Pluvialis; species Pluvialis apricaria. The sequence continues at coordinate 78,482,394 of CM030010.1, forward strand.
CATACAAAAGAGTCTGTTTAAAAACATGATACTTTTCAGATAATTTTACATTTTAGGTCTGTCATCCTGGACAGTGTTAGGGTTAATGTTATTGACACACAAATGGATGTGATCAGAATGGGAATTTTATTCAATGGGAATAAAATACTTGTTTCTGTCACGTTTGACAGCAGAGCCAGATTTTGCTCTCTAATGTAATGCTTGCCACATGCTGGAGAATAAAATCCAGCACTTGATTGTACAGTAATGAGTTATTTCATTCTACACAATAAAATAGAGTAAACCAATTTTTTTCAGAATTCTCATGGGGTATCCATTTTATGAATGTCTTTTTCTAGTTGTGTAAATCAGTACAGTGAGTCCAGACTTCCCTCTGCACGAAGTGAAGCAGAAGGCTCTAACTGTACAGAGGAGGGACTCTTGGGACAAACAGCGACGTGACAGAGTCTCACCAGAGCTTGGCTGTCATCAGCCCATCCCTGGCCACTACAGAAGAGATGAAGGCATTAATTCCTTGAGAGGTGTCCCCCTCTTTCTCAGGGCAACAGAACATACGGCAAAACTGTGACAAAGTGATTCCTTTGCAGCTTCAGCAGATCATACAGCTGGGGAGCGTGAGGGAGGGAATTGGGAGAGGAGAAATGAGGAAATACTGAGGAGAGAAGCATGTAGGTGGACAGAGGTACAAGAGACCTAGATTTCTGCAAGTGACAGCTTAGCCTCTGCCTCGGAGGGTCAGGGGGAGGCATGCCTTCTCCAGGCACAGGCTGTGGAGCTGAGTCCCCACGTGGCCACACAGAAAGCCTTTGTTCCTTTTACACAGTGTTATTCAGGAAGGGGGTTATATCTAGTGGGGGGACCATTGGGTCTGAAAAAAATCCTTGCAAAAATTAGCTGCAACAGGCAAGTCGTGAAAATAATTTATAGAGCCCTGTGTTGACTTTTTTCTTCCCCTGAGGTATTAACATTTCTTTAGTCCTCCTGTGAAGTCATAGTGCTGCTGCCAGCAAAAAGAAAGCTGGATCTTACGATGGGCAGGGCATGAGCCACAGCAAGCAAGTTCTTTGGAAACAGACTGTCAGCGAGCTTTAGTGACCAACCAAGAGGACATGAAAGGACTTCTGAAAGTTCTGGTGGTGGTTCCCACCCCAACGTGCTTTTGCTGTTATTTGTCAGTAGAAGTGCCACCAACCTCCAGCTTCTTACCGGGTGGATGCCTGCCTGTTAGCTGAAGAATTAAGCCAGTCAGCTTAACACCAATTAATTTACAGATTTGTGTTTTGCTTCTGAATCCCTGCGCTCACTGCCTGTGCCTGGGGTGGTCAGATATTTTTTAATGGGATGAAGCGCTATGATTCCGAGTGACATAAAAAGAGCAAAGCCATTGCATCCTTCAGTATTTGAAAGACAACTTATCTTCTAGGAACAGGGTCAAACCTCTGAATTTCCATTTTGAATTGTGTACTTAACATTCCCTTCTGCTTATGCTCTGGGGCAGGTAGGTTCTTTGGGCTGCAGTTTGAGAGGATGAATTAGAAGTCCTATATTGCAGATAAAAGGTACACAAGCCAATTATTTTTTCCACATGCAGTTTCTAACATCTACGGCATGATAGCCTCCTACAGGTTTTGTTTTTCACAGTGCTACAGCCAAGGAGGTCTAAATTCCTTGACAGCCCTGACTAGTCCAAGTCTTCTAGTCACTAGTGTGTGACCACGGCTCCAAATACTATCACTTATTCTGCACGTGTTAGTCCTTTGGGCCACACCTTGGTTAGACAACAAGCACAGTGGGTAAGGTCAAGCTGCAGACAACTACAAAAAGGCGTAAAGCAAAGCAGGCTCAAGGTCAATGGTATTCAGTGGGCTACAAAAAGGCAGGATGTTATTTGATGATCATAGCTCATTGTTAGGTTGAATAAGGTGATAACGTTCTGTCAGACTGCATGTTAGAAGTCATTTTTTTGTGCAGTGCTAGCACCTCCCAGCTCCACCAGGGTGCTAACTGTTTGCATCTGAGATACAGGGGGTAGTTAAAAGTGCTCATAATTGAAAACTGGAAAAAATGTTGGTAAAATGTTTGTCCTGCTACTGTTCATCCCTTAAAAAGATCGATGTCTTTAGTATTTGCTATCTTATTTATCATATTTGAAACTGATATCCGCCATTCAGCCTTCTAAATTACAAGGGTCTATGAATACTGAAGCTGTGGACTTTGATTGACGGGTGCCATTGGAGAATAGCCGTTGCTTGTCACTTTGGTCATAAAAAAGACAAGGGAGACTCTTTGTTGCAGGATTGTAAAGAGGAAGGTTCCGTTTGGAATGCACCCCGCTGCTTGGTCAGTGATTAAAAAGCAACCAAACAACAAAGTATATGAAAACTTCCATTGTGGCTCTGCTGAAATTCACATACTCAATCATAATGATTGCAGGTACAAATATATGAAGAAGACTTCAGAAAGGAGAGATCTGACAGAGAAAGACTTAATGAGGAGAAAGAAGCATTGCAGAAAATTAACGAGAGATTACAGTCTCAACTGAATAAACTAAACTCTCAGGTATGAGTCAAATGAAAGTTACTGTTGCCAGCACATGTGTATTTTATTTTTATTTTCTCACTTTCCACACAACCCAAGGCTTTCTGGCTTCCATTAATTGACATTAGATTTTATACGAGGTCACCACCTGGGATGAAATCATTCTGAAGTAATGCAGTAAGAATATGAGAAATGATTAGAGATTGCTTCCAAATTAAGTAGATGAAGGGAGTATTTATTGCAAGAACTCTTCAAACATATCTTAAAATGGAGGAGGGGAACCAAAAACAAATCCAGAGGACTTTTGATTGTTTCACTGGCACTTGATAGAAGAGTTGTAACATCAAACCAACTTTTGAAATAAAAGCTTCTGTAATGAATCCTGACCTCTGCAGTAGAATTACAGAGTAATGTTAATATCACTGAGGAAAAAAAAATTGTCTCCATCCAAATTAGCTGAGCAGCCGCTGCAATAATTTTTTATTGCAAAATCCTTTTATCTCTTCAGAGTAGTGTCAGTATTCTGTTCACAGACATTCAGGAAGCCATAGTAAAATCATGGCATGCAAAACTCTGAGCTTTCTCAATCCCCTTTAAAAATGATGAAATTTCGAGGTTTCCTGTCTTAACAAAATTGTGCAATGTTTTAAAAGAATGGCCGATTACCAAAATGTTCTGTGATGATTTATTGTCCTCCCCAACATTGTTGTGAAACAGAAACTTCAGTATTGGCTTATTCTCAGCCAAGCCATGCATCGATACTAATAGGGTCTTGCAATAGTATCAGAGACAAGGTGCTGTGAAGTGCCTCTCACTCCCGTCGGCTTCAGTGGGAGTGGAGAGCAGGTTGGGCATCCTGGCTGATGCTGGGCGCTGCTGCGACAAGGCCTCAGTGCTTTTACGGGTACTTGGAAACATTTCATGCAAGTGTAAAAATAGCAGGGCCAGAGGGAATGCTGTGATTTGCCACTCAAGGCATCCCAGGTATATACCTTGGACAAATCTGTTAGCATTGCATGCAGTAACCTTCAGGTATCTTTCCTCCACCCACCAGCCCACCCCTGGATGGTTCAATAAGGCAAAGAAATTTTTTTTGTAGGAGACAGAGTACTCAGACACTTTCTTCTTATATATTTTAGCATTGTCTAGGGACCATAAAAGACAAAATTTCTTGTACAACCCCAGCCAGTCAATGGACTATGAGAACCTCTCACAGCAGTGACTGTGAAGAGGGGGACTAAAAAGGGGGCTAAAAGGCCTTTGCCACTTCTCCGCAGCCGCTCTGGACCGGGAGAGATGCCACCAGACCTGCACGGGTAGAACATGCCCGAAGGGCTGTACAAGTCCTGTGTAATGTGTATGTACAACTTGACTGTCCCTGCATTGCATCGACAGTTTACACTAAAGATCATCTTGTTTGTCTCTTCTTGCCTTGGGATTTGATTAAACAGAGCTTGTGAAGGACTTTAAACATGAGAGAAACCATATAGAGTATTTATTAGTTTGTTTTCTTAAGTCAAATTATTTAGTCGTGGCTCATCTTTTACCCCTCCTTGCTCTGTCCTTAGGCAAATTCCCGTTGACTCTGCTGAGACACAGCCTAAGAAAAGGCAGACCCAAATCTTGAGGCTGTCGAATTCGGTCCTTTACCAAAATTATTTATTTTTCTTTTTATGCAAGTGCCTGTAGTTCTGCTTCAAGCTATTGAAAGCTACTGTGTGTAATGAAAACATTTCTTGAATATAGAAAACACCCAGAAATGTGCTTGCCGTATCTTGAAACCAGTATTTTCTCAAGTAAAAAGTGCCAGGACTCTCTGGTGTGGCACAAGTCAGCTTTCTTAAATTTTTTTGAATCATGAACAGTCTGAAGGGTCTAAACGAGCAGCATTGTGACCCATGCTGAGACGGGAGGGTTTCTTCCCCATTGCTTTTTACTGATGAATTTGTACGTGAATATTCTGTTGGTCATTGTGTCCCGCTACTAATGCATTTCTTCTTGCTTTTCTTATTTTTTGACAGACAAAAGACCTCCCGATACAGTCTGAGAGGCCCAGCTACCCACCTCCCCTCTTCCTCTCACCATGTGTTAATTATGGGGGTTGTGGGTTGGTTCTTCACTATCAAGATCCTCGAGTACCTCCAGCATCTCGCAGGGCACATGAGCAGCAACAGCACTCAGTAAGGTTCCCACCGTCTCCCATTTCACAAGGGCACTGTTTTTTCTCACAGCATGGTGACCACCGGAAAATAACATGGTGCTGTCATAGTGCCATCCCTACCAGTAACTAAATCTGTTGTTTCCCAGTTTGTTGTCAGTTCCAGATCAAGATTTTTTTGTACTGGTTTTAGAATTAGCCCTAGGTCTGGAACAGCCTTCCTGATCTCTGTGCAGTGTCTCTTCACTTACTATCTGCCTCAAAATGCTGATTTTACTCTTGATCGTCATGTTCTTTTCTTCCTTTCTGTTCCAGTGTCTTTGGTACTGAATTGCACAGAGTGCTGCTGTGTGCAAATCAAACCATAACCAACAGAAATCTGTTGAGGAAAAATTGCAGCAATTTAAATATATGGTTGATGAGTTACACTTTAAATATATATTCTTATATATTTTAAATTTACTTTGGCAAATACGATTTATTTCTAATACCACTAAGAAGAAAAAGGGGATTATTATACATTTGTTTTCAATGATACTGATGGTCATTCCTTAATTAAAAAAATAAGGCTGTTTGATTGGACTCTTGCTGATTTCTTAGATTAATTTACTTCCGCGGCACACACTCAGAGCCCTTTCTAGCTATATACTTACCCAAATTCATAAACACGGATCTGCTCTCTGGAGCCCAGTTCTGGGCCTTCAACATGAATGCTAGTGACAAAAATGAGAACGTAGCTTTGGTCAGCGTTATTCTGGTCTCTTTGCTCTATTCAGTCTAAGACAGCTTGTTGACTAGTATGTTTTATTTACATGTCTGACACCGGGTATTTCTTTCTCTGGCCCTGTCTTTGGAAAAATTACTTTCCGTCTTCTTCATTTATGGCTTCTGTATTCTTAGGTAATATAACTGTCCTACTGTCAGGCAATACAGCTGTAGCCAGACTGCACAATCCCAGGTTCCCCGTATGCCTTCTGGGGCAGGCAGACAAGCTATCGGCAGGATTCACAGCGCTGCTATTAAACTGTAAGGGTGAAATCCCAGATGCTGTTACTTGTACCCGGTTGTATCTTCCCCCTGGTACACTGCTGTGAAACAGGATTACGTGAGGAATAAGGCTCTACTGAGGGTGAGACACTCTGGCTGTGAATGCTTTAGGAATACAGTTTTGCTAAGCAAGCCTGTGTATTGAAAAAAAAAAAAAAAATAGCAGAAGTGGAAGTTAGAGTGTGGCTAACACAATGGGAAATTTTCCTTTTTTCCTGGCACACCGCAGGGTCCTGTCTTTCTCAGCATGAAGAAGAATAGCTTTGCACTAGGGCAGGTTATGTAAGGGGGAGTTATCTATTTCAAGGAAAATACTGCTTCAAAGAATGGTACTTTTGAAGTGCTTTGGGTTATCTAAGTGGGCTGTGCTTGTTCAAATCTAGTGAGAATGCATTTAAACATGGTGAATGTCATTTTTAAATACATAATATCTGTTTCTGGCTATAAAGCTGTCACGTATGGAAAGATGCTCATTATTTGAGAAATTATAGCTGAATTTTTGCAAAATGCACATAAGGCTTTCAGACTGCAGAAATCCAACGGAAAAGCTGTGGTCAAACAAGTAATTTCTATGCTTCAGGAGTGTGCTTATCTGCCTATTTATCAGAGTTGGAAGTATTGCAGAATGTTTTTCACTGCAATTTGGACACTGTCCCAGATTATTTTGGCTCTTCTCCCTGAACTTTCATCATCTGGGTTTCTAATTCTGCGAGGGATCACTGGGTTTACAACTTTGCCATTCCTGCCGGAGCGCCGGGGTCAGTTTGACTGGTTGCTTTGTAACTCCCAGTTTCATTCTGAGTTTTCTTTGAAATTCTTTGTCTGTGTGAGTGCAGTGTTGCTGCTCTGAGCTTTTGATACCTCCCTGAGCAATTTGTTAGCAATGAAGAAAGGTGTTAGAATTTAATGAGTGTCCTGAGTTAACGTACGTAATCCTGTGTGTTTAGTCTGTGTTTTTTCATTCTTTTTATATCTCGCACCTTTTCATTCCTTTTTACATTGTTAGTAGAAATATTTTGTTTAGTCTGACATGAAATACAGCTCTTGTTTCTGAAATTCATTCAAGTTTGCATAGTGTAAATGCGCATGAAAGAGAAGAGGAGATCAGAGAACAGAAAATTCAACAGAAACTCAAAAAAGCAACGCAAATAACTGTATCTTGACCCATCAATGGAAAAACTACTCTGCGCTTAAAGCAAAGCAGAGTCTTGCTTTGTATCAAAGCCTATTTTGTTTGCCTACAAGCACTGAATTAGTTAATAATTCCTGTGGATGGTATAATTTAAGTGAAAAATAGGATAGCTTCTTTTTCCTGGCAGTGTATGAGCATGATTACTGCTATGTAACTACAAATGACAGCATACATAAAAGTTAAATCTGTTTTCTGTATCTACAGCTTCATCCTGCCATCTTAATTTAGGCAAAACTTATTTAGAAGACTATGAAATTTCTTCCCTACAAGTTGAAATCTGTAAGAGTCTCCTTGGGATTACTCAGGATTTTGTCAGAGTAGTTTCTGTAAAACAAGAATTATTTTCCCAGTTTAACTAATTTGATGCAGTAATTACCTGGAATTTGACAGTGTATTGCGTGTATTACTTAAACCAAATAGACAGCTTAATACAACTTCAACTGAAATGTCTGGTCCCAAAATTGTTTTCTCTAGTGGTAATTTGCTACTCATTTACCACGGTGTGTGGTATAAACTATAAGGCAGTATTTCTTTCTTCCAGGATTTCCCTGGACAAAACTATGTCTGCGTGGACATAACCTTCCCAATACTTCTTCTTATAAGAAAGATGGGAATTTTTCCCATCCCACAGTATTTTCAAGAAGTTATTTGATAACAGCTGGTGTTATAGTAACACTAATGGTAGCCTATGGGGAAGGGAGGAGGGGAGAGAACCATATTAAAAGGGTTATTCCTGCCACACTGAGACATATTACACGTTACACATATTCACACTGGAACAGCTTCACCTATCAGGTTGATGTGTACCAGGTTTCTCTGGCATTCTTTAGTACAGAGAATGTGATGCCTGCTAGTATCTTCTGGTGCACTTTATTCCTTAGCCCTTTTAAAATCTGATTTGTTTCTGTTAATGTTTCTTTTGATTTTTGGGGTCTAGAAAGGTTTACACCAATATTTCTAGCAGTATCTAAACCACGTATCAGAAAAAAGGAAGCAAGTTGAAAGACTCGATCAGTGGAAATATAAAGCTAAATATAAGATTTTTTTGCAAACTGCTTTTCTATGACTAATAAAAAACTTCACAGCACAATTATATTTTTATCATGTCACTATTCTTTTGTTTGAAGTGTCTATGAAGTCCATATTGCTGTAATAATGTTTTATTGTTCTGTGCAGCCAGACTATCAGTGGTATGTTCCTGACCAGTTTCCGCCAGATGTGCAGCACAAGGCAAATGGTAAGACAACAGCTGTACATAGCATATTTTAAATGTACTTTTTTTAAATGGGGGCCTTTGAGGGATATAGAGTAAACTTTCCTATTTATCGCTTAAGTGCTTATGTGACAGCTTAGCCTCAGAGAGCCAAAGCTGGTGTATGTGCAACACAGGTGAGGTTTCTAATGTAATACCATCTACACTATGGCTTTCAGCTTCGTTGCAATTCGTAAAATGCACATTATAGGATCACACGTTTGCCTCATTAAACACCTAGCAATAGTCCTAAAGAAAAGATATCCTCAGCGTTGTCCTTAGAGCTTCTGTTGCTCCAGCTAAGACTAAATGTAGTGATGTGCTGAACCTGGGGGCCAAGGTGGGGCAGGTTTTAGAAGCCCTTGGTAACAAAGTACAGGCTTCAGGGTGTTGTTTCATCTTAAAGGCAAAATGCCCATTGCTATTCTTGATCAGCTCTGATAGTTCAAGGTGCCAGGTCTGAAAATAAAACTATGTAAATGGACAAAGTTAATAAGTTGCCAAAGTTTTGGTGCAAACTGTCTTGTGGAAACCATGAGGAGTATTTAATATTTGTACCTGGGTTTGAAATCATGCCAAGTTCCTGGGTGTTTCAAAGTACTTGTTTCAGGCCGCTCAAAAGATGGATACCAGAGAGCACAAGGAAGAAGAGACATTGTTCTGGGTGGGAATCCACCCTTCCAGATGTTCTCCTTCAGAAACTCCCCTAGACTACCCCTTTTCTCTTCAGTGGTTGAGAATTATAGAATCATAGAATCCTTTTGGTTGGAAGAGACCTTTAAGAACATCAAGTCCAACTGTTAACCTTGCACTGCCAAGTTACCACTGAGCTATGTCCCTCAGCACCACATCTCCATGTTTAAGTACCTCCAGGGATGGTGACTCAACCACTTCCTTGGGCAGCCTGTTCCAATGCTTGATAACCCTTCCAGTGAAGAAATTTTTCCTGATACCCAATTTAAACCTCCCCTGGCACAACTTGACACCGTTTCCTCTTGTCCTATCACTTGTTACTTGGGAAAAGAGGCTCACCCCCACCTCACTACAACCTCCTTTCAGGTAGTTGTAGCGAGGGATAAGGTCTCTTCTCAGCCTCCTTTTCTCCAGGCTAAACAACCCCAGTTCCCTCAGCCGCTCCTTGTAAGACTTGTTCTCTAGACCCCTCACCGGCTTTGTTGCCCTTCTCTGGCACCTAAAGTTTTGTGTTTTGCTATGTTCTTGTGGCCCTTTTGTAGAGATACCATCTCAGATGAATGATATGTCATCCTGTGCTGTGCAAGCGGACCAGCAAAGTTTGCTGGTGTGCACTGCAGGAGAGTGTGTGCTTCATGTGTCTTCCATTTCATGGTGTGAGTGGGTACCATATGGGGTGGCAAGGACTCATCACCAAAAGCTGTTTTGTAACATCTAGAAGAAGAAGATGGCTACAGAGAAACTCTTCTCTTACTTATTGTTGTCCACATTTGCACAGAAGAGAGGGTAGGGTGGGAACATAGCTTGCCGAAATGGAGGATGAGCTTCTCATAATTACATGGCGACTGTGTGGAGGGTTCTGATGTGGTTGTAGGGAAAGTAGTGCTGTGACTGCAAGAGAGGACAGGAGATTAATTTTGTAGTGCCTCCCACTTAAAGTCAGAGTGATTTACTGCACCAGAGAATACAGGGAGGATGTTTATAACAGTGATTGAAACAAGTCCGGCCACCAACTGCAGCTGTGGTCCAGGGCAGTACACTTAGGGGATCTGAAGAAAAGAGAGTTCTTCTTTCACTCTGCTTGATTATATGACTTGAGTTCTGGCTCCCTGAATTATTTTTTTTAAAATCTGTGCTCTGTCTATTGCTGTTTCTTGTCCAGAACATTCAAATACCTCCTTCTCAATGGGACAGTGCGTAGGACACTTGGAAAATTTTCCCTTCCCTTATTTCTTCAGTCCCCATAAAGAGGAGTACTTAATGAATCCCATCATAACACTGTGTAGGATGTCTGCTTTAACATCTTCAGGGTCCTAGTCTTTTTATCTTTGCTGATAAAGCAAAGATTGTTTTATTAGCCATTGATCATAGAAGTCCACCTTCTACTGTCAGTTATAAGGCCCTAGCCTGGGTTTATGTACTATATATAGTCACCTGTAATCTTAAATCACCTTAAATCTGCAAACCTTGGGAAAGGTTTCAAAGATAGAAACTCCAAGAGTACATGATGAAAGTATTCTTGATGTTCCAGTTTCTTTGTTCTATTTTGTACGAGCGCTAATTACAATGGTGGGTTTAAATGAGCTACTATGTGTGGCAGCATTCTCGAGTCTCATTTCTCATCTTTCATTTCCTCATTAAGTGATAAACTGACCAATAAATCTTATCTCTTCAGAGATAGGGCTTCATTATAGAAAAACAAAACAGCAGTGCAGCAACTTCTAGGCATGAGGCAGTTTCCTTTAGGAATGCTATTTTGGTGGATTGATTTTTCTAGGGAAAACCCTTAAGTTTTCTTTAACGGAACAAATTTTCCTTTGACACTGGCTATTTTTTCTAAAGGGATAATTACAAAATACAGGTCAAAGGTGGTAACTTTAGAGCGGAACACTAGTTAAATGAATTGGGAAACTGATATTTTTTATGATAGACCATCAAAAAAGCCTGTTTTAAAGATCTGAAATCTATGAGAGTCTCTACATCAATTCTAGCTGGTTTGCTATAATGTCATTGGGACTGCAAAGGCATATTGTCACCAAGGAAGAATTATTATTTTTTTTCTGCAGTTTTGTATAGATGTACCTAGATTGTGCTTTCTTACCTCTCTCCCCTGCTTTGTGAGGGAGGAAGTTATATGCACCCAGGTGCTTTGGCATTTGCCTGAGGTCCTGCAGGTTTTTCTGTAACTGGCTGTAGTCTCATGTTTTCTGCTTCCTGTGTAACCATATCTGTACTTTATTTCTGACTGGCACCACTTTTCTTAGCTGCTCCCTTGTTCAAAGAAGGCTTTTTTAGAGGACTGCTGCCTCTGTGAAGCTTAGTTTGTGTTTCTGTTTTCTGTAAGAAACACCTCTTTGCCTGTATCTACAGAACTAGGATAGTCACTGAAATATTTCTAAAAAAAAAAAAAACTGCTGCAGAAATTTGATCAATCCTATTTGATCCTATTTTCCAAAGTTTCTACTCTAGTCTGTTATTTTCCCCACAGATCTATGTTTTGGTTGTTGGCAGAGCGTCACGTATGCACAAGTCTGAGGAGCCATGTTGCCTCCAGCACTGAACTTTCACAGTAGTGTGATGGTTTGGATCTGGCACTTTTTGATTTGAGCCCTTTCTAACTAGCCTGGAAATAACTTCATCAGAATACAGGAAGGATGAGAGGAACAGGGAGGCAAAATGAGGAAAAAAACCCACAAAACAAACCTAAAAAAACTCTGTTCTTTTTTCCATTAAGCCTTTCTGTCCAAAATGAGAATGAACAAGAGATGTTCCACAGTAGCAAGACAATGGTAATTATCTAAATGAAATCCTTGCAATTTAGCTTCATGAAGAGAGTGAAGCTAAAAGAAACTGCTAAGATTACAGCTATAAAGTATGTCTTTATGCAAAAACCTTATGTATCTGTTCAGAGTTTGGAGTAGTGAAGACCACTTGTAACTTAATGAGGGCTACACCAGCTCCGTGTTTCCCAAGAAATTTGTCAGTTAAGTGAGGTTTGGCAATACACTGAGCAGTCCTCAGTTCTTTCACTAAAACACCTCAGGTCTACCCTACGCTTCTTGTTGGTTGAAGTAATCTGTGCGTCTCTGTATTTTGCAGCTAAGGTATCTAGGGGCCATTTAAGGATTTAATCCTACTGAAAAAGAGCATAAGGAGTTGGTTTTAGTGATCTACCTCTCTGTTTTACAGCTAAGTATCTATGGACCAGTTAAGAGTCTGGATGAAGAGAAGGGTTTTGTAGCCCTTTTGGTACGTAAGGCTGAAGTTGTGCGATAGAGAGAGACAGTTATTCCCAGAGTTGCCACAGGCTGGCTGCTGCAGCTTGAGACACCAGTCCTCAGCCTTGAAATCACGTCAGCATGCCCTTGAGCACAAAGTTCAGAGCATGATGCAGCAACGTGCTCAAGTGTCTTATCCCTGCCTCGGTTCATGTAGGGCATGGAAATGTGATGGTAGGGGGGTGTGTGTATGAATATGTGGAGGTGACCAAACACAACTAGCAATCCCAGTATGTGTGTTTGATTACATTTACTTAACACTTTTACTTCTCTGTAAGCTTAGATGAGTAAAATAAAAACTACTGGCTGTATGTAGACATTCTGGAGTCCAGGAAGGGATTCTGTGGATAAGACTTGGCCTTTCTTTATATTTTTGATTGAGTAATCAAGATTTAAATTATTTTATCATTTTTTAAAAATATTATTTGTTCACAGTTGCCCAGTTATTGTTGAATTGCATTCTTTAACCAGAAGTTGATGATTCCCCTGGCTGCTTTATATAGACTACTCAACTAGATTTTAAAAACATGTCAGTGGCTTTAGGGAATTTACTTAAAAGTTAACAAAGAACCATTGAGGCCTGTCTGGTTTTGGTACCCTAGAAAAGGCTTTAATAGGCTTCATAGTTTAAAAAACACGGCCTCTTCATTGGGAAACGTGGAGACAACTTTGACCTGCCAGGGGTTGCATGGGACAGTGAAAAATTACTAACAACATAATATATAATTTTCCACAAAGGATGAGAAAAATTGACTGTCCTCGATCATGTGTTTAGTGGGTTGATGTGTTCCACACCCTTGCACGTTCACAGTGCAACAGGTACTAAGGGATGCCCATGCTTTGGGGCAGGTTTTATGCCAGGCTGCACTGCAGGATGCAGATACCTGCTCTCTGTATGTCTGCATGGCCACAGGAAGGTGAGGGTTTGACCCGGTTCACAGTATCACAGTATCGTCAGGGTTGGAAGGGACCTCTGGAGATCATCTAAGTCCAACCCCCCTGCCACAGCAGGGTCACCTACAGCACGTTGCACAGGACGGCGTCCAGGCGGGTTTTGAATGTCTCCAGTGTGGGAGACTCCACAACCTCTCTGGGCAGCCTGTGCCAGTGCTCCGCCACCCTCAGAGTAAAGAACTTCCTCCTCATGTTAAGATGGAACTTCCTGTGCTCCAGTTTGTGCCCGTTACCTCTGGTCCTATCACTGGGCACCACTGAAAAAAGACTATTCTCATCTACCTGGCACCTTCCCCTTAAGTACTTATAAGTATTGATAAGATCCCCCCGAGTCTTCTTTTTTCTAGACTAAAAAGCCCCAACTCCCTGAGCCTTTCCTCATAAGAAAGATGCTCCAGTCCCCTAATCATCTTTGTAGCCCTTTGCTGGACCTTCTCCAGCAGTTCCCTGTCCTTCTTGACCCGGGGAGCCCAGAACTGGGCACAGTACTCCAGATGCGGCCTCCCCAGGGCAGAGTAGAGGGGGAGGATGACCTCCCTCGCCCTGCTGGCCACACTCTTCTTGATGCACCCCAGGATGCCATTGGCCTTCTTGGCCACCAGGGCACATTGCTGGCTCATAGTCATCCTGTTGTCCACCAGGACTCCCAGGTCCCTTTCCACAGAGCTGCTCTCCAGGAGGTCAGCCCCCAACCTGTACTGATGCATGGGGTTATTCCTCCCCAGATGCAGTACCCTACACTTGCCTGTGTTGAACTTCATCAGGTTTTTTTTTCTGCCCAACTCTCCTCTGCTCCCGTTTTTTCATGCTGCAGTCTCATCAAGAGTTCCATTTTCCATGCCACCACTGGGTTCTGAACCAAATCCAGAAATAGTCAACAGGCAGTTTGCAAACAGGAGGATGTGGGCTGTATTCAGGCTTATTGGTTTGATTTTACTAGCATTTTCTTCCCATTTGTATCCAGAAAGTTTCATGTTGCACCTCTTGTTAAACTGCTTAAAAACTCCGATAACTCATTCCAGAGTTCAGCTTGTCTGTGAACATAACTATTTATTCTCCGTATCTTCCCAAACATGAAATACCCTGGCAGAGAGCAGGCAGGGTGAAGAGATGGATAGGAACGTTTGTGTCCAGCCATGTTCCGGAGGTGGGCTGCGAAGGAGATCAGGCTGCCAGGGAGAGACCTCTCAGGTAGTCCTCACAGGGCTACTGCCTGTCTGCAAACCAGGATTAGGGGAAATTGTCAGGCTTCCAAAAAAGCGAAGGTGTTTCCTTCAGGGTGACAATAAAGAGAGAAGGGCAATGTGGAAAGGTAAACAATGGGAGGCAGGTAGAGATTAAGGAAGAAGATGATGAGATGTTGTCTCACTGCACTGGCAATGTATTTCCAAGAGAATGACTCTTCCTGCCCACCTCTGGGCTGGTCCCTCCCCAGGTACTTTGCTGTGCAAAAAGTCTGGTCCTAAACTGTGCTTAAATTCTTCCAGCTTAGCCTTGTTTGACCAGCAATACTGCTCTTGGAGGTACATTGACTCCTAAGGCTCTCCATCCTCTGTCACTCAGTGTTGCTGGAGCTGGTTTCTGATCTTTTTGTTCTTGGTTGTGGAGTGGTTTTGTGTTTTGGATTTTTTTTCTGGTGGTTTGTTGTTTTGGTTTTTTTTTTTAATTTATTTTTTAAGGAGAAAGGCAGAAAGATTTCCAGCAAGTGTACTTAATGTCACTTTATTTGGCAAGCAGTGTTGACTTCCTTCCTTATCCAACTGTGCAAAATTGAAAAGACAGTTGAAAAAACGACTGATTTTTGGAGATTTTCCCCGAACCCAATTTTTTAATGAAAAATTCTCTGGAAAAGAGGTTTATTGCTCAAAGCCTGCTCAGAGCAAGAACCCTTTTCATGCCACAACTGCTGGCATGTATTGCCCTTTTCACTTCCAAAATTAATCTCACTGTCTTTGGTTTTTTTGGCAGAAAGATTCTGGGTCCATGTATTTAAGAACCCCAGTTAACCCTTCAGAACATCAGATATAACTATCAGATTTTTTTGACCTAAACTGTACATTTTTTTTGGTTTGGATCCAGTTATGATGCCAGGCACAGGCAGAACCCAAAACACAGCCCTTCGCCTACCTCTCAGTTCATGGGGTGGCTCTGGAGGCTTGTGGGAGAGGCAAGAGCAGCCCGTCACCATCTCGTCTTGGCACACCTAGGGAAAGCAGAAGGCAACCTGCAAAGCCCTAGGGATGCCCAGATGAGCACACGAAAAAGCATGGGGTGTCCGCTTGCTTTCATTGCAGTATCATCTCTCGTTCCCTTCCACACTCCGCTGCTTTGCAGATTTTTGCCCTCAAGGTACCTACTTTGCTGCTAATGTTGTTCTAATTACAGCTAATTGGAAGAAGAGGAGGGAGAAGTGTGGGGTTTTCCACTGAAAATAATGACATCGGGGGGCGGGGGGGGAGAAAAACTGAAAAATGGATTTGTGGAGGGCTTCAATGAAAACCAGACAAGAAAAAAATGTCAATTAACTGACATCTTAATTTCCCTGGAAAAAATCCCAGATCCTAAACATTTTTGGTATTAGCCTGTCCTCAGTGCACACGTTACATTAGAAATTATCAGTGCTCCCAACTAGTCAAGGCAGATTTAATTAGCAGCTTGCCATCCCCACTGGGAATGAAAATGTGATTGTTTTCAGGATTTTTACTGATACAACTTGATTTCTGCTACTGCAATGTGAGAAAATGACACACCTTTAATTTCTAACTCCAGAACATGAGAAGTTGCCTTTTTTAGAAAGGTATTGCTTTTAAAAGTCAACTTGAGCTAAAGATCACAGAACGTGTTGTAGTTTTTCGGAGTACCAAGCAGAAAAGTACCATGTGAAAAGGAACAGGGTATGTAATATAAACAGCCGCATGATTTGATAATTTTATTTCTGTGAAACAAAGTATCAGGATTTATCATTCAGTACCTGTTTTAGATTTTAACTGGCTTCATGCACACTGGCTTTTTTTTTTCCTTTGAGAATGAAACACAGTGTAGAATCAAGGCATTTAAGGGAACTTGCCTGAAAGAGGATGTCGATGGTGGTCTTCTGGTGATAGGTGACGTGGTGGTGGCTGTTTTCATTAAATCATTCTGTTTCCTAAAGACTTGATGAAGCATGCCTCTGCTGTCTGGAAATATCCTTAGGTCCTCATTGATCATCTGAGGAAGTGATGCAAAAATTCATTCCACGCCATTTGCTTGTTAAAGTAGCAGCCAAGCGCTGCCTACCCTCATTTTATGGAGTCCACCTTCCTTTGACCTGTTGTATGTGTTTTAAGTGTGTAAGTACTCTGAGCTGGGCTCTGAAGCCTGCTCGGACTGCGAAATATCCAGGAGGTTTTCTGAATGGTTAGTGTTGTCCTAGGTGAGACACACTCTTTGTTTTTGGGAGCTATGTGTAATATCATGTTTCCCTTTCCTCTCTGGCAGACCATGCCTGCAGTGCTGTGGTATCTGCTGGTTTGCACCAGCTGGGCAAGAACTTTAGGAGCCAAATCATTTTGCCATAAGCAGGGTGACCTCAGTGTGTCCTAGTGGGGCTTGGGACTGGGAAGGAACACTGTATAGCTGCCTGAGCTGTTTGAATATCCAAATCCTCTCTCTTTGTTTGTTTTTTTTTTGTTGGGGTTTTTTGTTTTTTTTTCTCCCCCCATTATATTGTTATATGAATACCGACATTTGATGTGAAGCTCGGAAGCACATTTCTTGTTAGAAAAGTTTTGTTCCACCCTCTTTGCTGTTATAGGGGACTATTTACATGAAGTTAAATGAACACACACATACTGACATTTATCTTTCTTGGAGAAAGAACCAGTCTGCTAATTATTGCTTTTCCTGGCTTTTGTGAACAAATAACATGAATTTTAGCTCTGATACTACCTGCAAGGAAAAGGTGTCACCAAAATTGATGATTCATGGTACTGCTGCTTGCTACAAATGTGGACCTTTTTGATCAGGTTTTCTTTCATATACATTTGGATATCATCAGCACTGTGGGTTTGGAAGTGAATGATAGGGTTGCTGCATAGCAGCTGCAGAGCAATTCTCCTAGGCAAATTCAAAACCCTGCTGGAAATATTTCACTCTTAATGTTTCTCTTGTAAGCGAAATACTATGTGCACTTGTGTGTGTGCTACTAGTGATGTGTTACAGCATTTCCAGAATCTTTTGAAACTTCAGGAAGGAAGTGTGTGTACACCAGCAACAGTATATTTCCTTTCTTAGATTCTATTTTGTTTTCCTAGCTCGAGTGAGTTACTGTCAAACACATCTTTGAACCACAGACACCTACTTAGCTGTAGGTACTACCACCTAATTCTTCCCTCTGTCATTCTTATCTACTCTCTTGGGTGCACCTAATGCTGATGTATACCTATGAGCACTGCTGAATGTCAGCTGTTATTTTTAGAGGTCTGGAAAGATTTTAGATGGGGGCTTTAGATTATTAGACCCTACTGCTTGCTCTGTATCAACAATCAGGACTAAATGAAAGTTGAGAGAGACTTCTAGTGCACTGTATGATATCCATGCCCTCTTTTGCTTTTCACGCTTACTGCCATTTGTATTGGGTTGATTAGACTTCTAATGATGTACAGTATTGGCTCCGGGGGAGAGTGTGCGTATGTGACAAAATAGAGGGAAATTAACTGTAAGCGAGTTGTATTTCTCAATGTCAAAATAATTTGTATTGATTTACTTTTGCAGATTCATCCTCAGATTCATCCTCGGAGAAGGGAGCCCATCGCTGACAGCCTATGACCTGGAGAAGCATAGACCAAAGGCTGCAAGCTAGCCTTGTAACTTCAGTATTCTGTTTCGCTCTAGTTTTTTTTTTTTTTTTTGCCCCTAGCTCCTTATCTCTTCAGTGCATGTTATTTATGCCTGGTGAAATCCCTGCAAGGACAATAGAAAAGCAGATCATACAGGCTAGTGATCCTCAGGATCCAGTTAAACTCTGCTGGGAAGCGTTATTGCCCTTTGTTCTGAAGATGCTGTTTGTGCTGCCTATGAGAATCTGTTAAAAAGCCTTATGAGAAAAGATGCAGCTATTGAGAGACAGTCACATCTGGTTTGAATTCAAGAGCTTATAAGCCAAATAGTGTTGTGATTTTTTTGTTGTTTGAGAATTACGGTCTTTTTTATTTGATTCCAGGGAATGATTTGTTGATATACCATCTTGAATTCTGTACTCTTTTTCTTGGTTGTTTTGATAAAAAGGAAATCTGCTTCACGGTTTTAACACATTTGTGTAATTGTAAGCAGGATACCACCGATGCCAGGCTAGGTAGAATGTGCCTACGCCCTTTTTTGAGTCAAGGCCAGCTCTCCTTTTGTTTGGCTCCGACGTTATATGAAAAATGTAATCACAGGTTGTTTTCTCTGTGTACTTATTTCCGTCAGAAGAATTTTAGTAGAAATGTTTAATGGTTTTAACTTCTCAGTGCAAATGGCTTTATATTTCCAAATTATTGTTGCAATGTATCTGAACATTGTTGTGTAACCTCTAACCTGAGAATAAAACCTGACTGTTTAAATGAAAATGTATTTAGATTATGAAATTTTTCAGAAAATTGTGGTGAATGGATGTTCAGCAAACTTTACCTGATAATCTACTTGTAAGATTGTTGCTTCCCTTCAGGCAGGTGCCCGAAGCTCCTGGGATTCCACCTGAAAGAAGGAACTGAGATTTTTGCACCATGAGGCTGCATGAGATGTCCTGTGTGCTTTCCTTATAGCTCAGAAGTACTTAATATGACTTTAGGCTCCCACACGAACAGCTTGTTGAGCTGTATAAAGCCAGAGTCATCAGAGATTGCCTGCGTGTGTCATTTCTGCTGTTAGAACAGGTATTTCCATTCCCATCAATATATAAAGGACTGTGCATTAAAATAATAATCTTACAGGATTAAACATGTTCAGCATTTGATTTTGGACACAATGGGGAACAGTCCATGGGAAAGGATTTTTCTGCTGTTACATTTTACAGCGATGCTGCTTTTGCCTACACTGATCAAAGAAATGACACTCTTAACTTACATTATGGGCTCAGGAAGAACATGAGCAAAGCACTGAGCGAACCAGCCTCTGGAGAGAAACTGCTTTCTCACAAACTATTGGAAATTAGAGTTTGACTGCAGCATTAGCTACAGAATAAACTCCCGAGTCTCTGTTAGAGAGATAGCACTTTTTATTTCTGCATTAATTTGGAGCTGGCTTACAGACACTACGGCAGCAGATAGTTCAACCAGCAAACAATATAACCGCACTACTCCTGATTAGTGATTTGGCTAATAAGGGTGAGATCATGGAAAATGCTAATGCGGTGCCTTCGGAAAATCCAATTATAATGTAACCTAATTCAATGCGAGCTCTCAGCAGGTGACCAGTGTTGTGGGCAGAGCACCCTGCGCTCAAAGATGTTGTGAATCCTCAAAACAGACAAGCTTCTGTGTGGTTGGTGTGGGAGGCAAGAAACCCCCGTTTCATTCATTTCCACTGTTTTCCCCAACTAACCACGAAGGTTTGCGCCTTCCATTTGTGGCGCTTAACTCATTATCTGACAGCTTGTGCGAGCATTATCTGGCCCAAGCGGGTGATTCAACGCGAGCCATTCACAGTAAGAAAATAGAGTTTGCAGGGCTACCTTTTTTTACCCCCCTCCTCTGTTTAGTCACAGGCTTTTAATGTTTGGCTGGCTTGGGCACAAGACTGTAAATCTTGACTCACTCAGATCCTAATCGTGCTAAGTGTGGGGTATTCCTTGTATTACATGGTAGAGAATTTGTATCTTTTAAAATGCATATAAAATGCCTGTACGGTTGATTTTTTTTCCTCTTGATTTTCTTGTAATGATGTATGTTTCCCAAATGCAGGTGCCGTCATCTATTTGAATTAGCATTGTCAGAGTCAAACACCCCCAAAGGATATGCTTTCTGCAGTGACCCATACAAGTTTGAGGGGGTGAGTTATTTTAGTTAAAATTAACCGTAGTACTCATAACAGGCATTTCTCCTGCCTTGGGCTTTGCCAAAACTGGGTATCAGCAATCCAAGTTCTTCCTCTGGCCTTTTAAAGAACCTTCTGGCATTTCCTAATCTTTGTTACATATTTTATTTTCCAAATACGTGCCGAATTTTCCATCTCATTCTTTCTATTTAGCTTTCTCCGATATTTTTATGTATCAGGGGTGAGTGGACCAATTTCGCAGTAAAGGCTAATGTGTTTGTGAAAGGCCTTTTCTTTTTTTTCCTTCCTTTTCTTGTAGGAACTGATCAGGGTTTGGGAATATTGGAATTACTATGCACGTTGCAAGAGGAGCAATTAATATACAGAGAGTAACTTTCTTTTCATACTGGACCAGGCACATATTTGAATACCCCAACCTGTAACAGCAGTAATGAGCAACACCCGCAGTTTGTGCCCCCTTATTTCCTCTCTCACAGTGGCTTGGGGAAACAAGACAAGCATGAAGTGATTTTCTGTCAAAAGTTTTCAGCAGTTTAAGGGGATATTTTCACTTGTCCAGCAGAAAGACCAATGTGTCCTGCATCAATGCTGGCCTGTCTGCCAACCAGGAAGGCACGCTTGACTTGTATCCCTGTGTGACCAACTCAACTGCCATATTAAAAATGCTTACAAGGTGATGAACTTTTAGGTATACGCTAAGGAACTGACCCATAATGAAGCTGATTACTCAGCATGCTAAAATGACAGGGGGGGATGTCCAGGCCTCAGTCATGATCAGCACTTGGAAAGCCTTGTTACTTCTGGTGAGAGTGTGCATGTTGGTGCGTGTTTGTACAGATTCTGAAGGGTCGGTTGTGACATCTGATAGACACACAAAATTTTATTACATAACAGATTCTAGAGAACGTTTTATGTATTTTTTGGCATGGGTTTCTGTAGACCTTTCTTCTAAACTGATTTTTTTCCATTTGGTTGCAGTACTATACTAAACGTGTTGTGGAGAAATTTTAATTTCTATGAATGAGAGCAAGTCTTCATATGTCAAGTTAAATTATCTACTTACAATATTATTTTACATTATTTTCAACGTGACATACTGGATTCACTAAATGATGACTTGATTACCATAACAGTAATTATCCAACATTAAAATAGGAGCATGTTTGTGCTTATGGAGTCATTAACACAAATGAGGTACTTAAAAGTTTGAGGTCTTTGGGGAACTTTTGTCCCATGCTTTTTTTTTTGTGTACCTAGCAGATGTGACACCAGCTTTTATTTACCTGGAATTTTTTTGTTTTGATTCACCACTATTTTACTTTCCAGGTATTTTAAGCTCTGAGCCTTGTCAAAAATATATGTTGCCTTAAAATTTTCTTTTTCTTCTGAAGGCCTGAAGTGCTATTGGTGACAGTCATGCCAATGCTTATTCTGTTCTATTTCTATAGATATTTCTTTCTACTCTTATACATACATAATGTGTGGCATGATATGAAGATTTCATTGGTGATAAGTAAGTTGTCTGTCTTTATAAATCACTAAATAGCATCCCTCCTTACTCTCAGGCTGTCATTTGTTTTAGGAAGGAAAAATCATTACTTTGAAATTGCTGGTAAAAGCTGGGAGCTGTTTTAATTGCCTCAGAAACTCTCGATACCAGAGGAAGTGGATTCGTAGTAATGCTGTAGGCAGAGCACATGGGGTGCCCCAAACACACACCTACGTTATCCTATA
Source organism: Pluvialis apricaria (assembly GCA_017639485.1). NCBI lineage: Eukaryota > Metazoa > Chordata > Aves > Charadriiformes > Charadriidae > Pluvialis > Pluvialis apricaria. The sequence goes on from CM030010.1 coordinate 78,504,254, forward strand.
ATAGGAAGGCTAGATATCACAACTGAAGGTGATGTGCAGAATCTTGGATCACATTACTTTCCTCCTTGAACACATTCACTAGTGTTTTATCTTTTACTGCATCAATATTAGGTTTCTTGTCCAAATAATAAACCTTCGTCTCTCATTCATCTCTCAGATAACATTTTGCTCTGTCTCTCCCAGTTTCTTATCTTTCCTCTTGCGTTCCAGAGCATGGCTTTTGTGTCCTGTATAAGATGATGTTGCTATTGCAGGGTCTTCAACTTCTGCCCGTCTTCCTTCATATCTCTCCTGTAACCCCACATCCCAACTTCTTTGTATGATTGATTTCTAAACCTCCCTTACTTGCAATGGCCTTTGGAATTCTGGCATACCATTGTTGTTTGTCTTTTAATAATACCTAGGAGAAGGTCAGGGCTTTATTTTCTAGATCCACTGGCAAGAAATGCCATTCCACAGTCCTGTAAGACGGATTCATGTGTTATCCACTTCAATGCAAAGTGTTATGTTGTTATATATAGTGTCATGAATTATAGTAGGAACATATCATCAATGAAAATATTTTCCTGTGAGATGAAATGAAATATATAAATAGTAGAACTAGAAATGCATGGTGAATACTGTGGATGAAAGAATGCTCTGGTTCCCCGCACCCAAAGACCTGCGCTTCATTAGCTCCATGTCATACTCCCAACCTCCTACCAGTGATTGCTCTGTCAGCATCTCACTTTCCATGACAACATGTTTTGGGGGAATTAAGATTTTGAGATGTCCGAAATTTCTGGTCTTCATCCCCCTCTCCCTTTCTCTAGTCTAGAATAGAATGAGAAAAAGCTGGTGCTGTATGACGAAACCTTTTGGTCAAGCAAGCTTAGCTACTCTGGCTTCCCCTATTCTTCCCTCTGTAGTAGACTGGGAATGCAGCATACACTAATGAGCTGGAAATTCTGCCTTGCCCATACCACCCTGTGATGAGCTTAGAGAGTATTTCTAATCAGGTTGAAGTTCTCTCTCTTGTTTAAAAAAATAAATCCTCAAGTTTTAAAAATGGTTTCTGTATTTTAACTTTGTTATGAGAATGACAGAAGAATTTCTCTGACTTTTGCAGATGCAAGTTTAAAGGTCTGTAAGACACCACAGGGTGGAAAGTATTTTTTTGATTAATAAAACACTTTCCCACCAGGAGCCAGGATGCTGGCTGATGCTGTGTTTTCACTTATGGCAGCAACAAGCCTTGCTTCCACCTGCCCTATAAATGGGGAACACCCAGGTGCTTCCTGTTCAAGGGCTGCCAGTGGGAGAGAGAAGGGTCCACGCTGGCCACCGACCACGAAATGAGCTGGTGGTGGTGAGAGCAGGGCTGAAGGCAACAAGGGCCGGCAGGTAGGGCATGGTTCCTGATGCAATCTATTGATCACTGTAGGAGTTAAGAACTTGCAAGACTGAGACTGTAGATTAGACCAACAAAGTTGCAATGGGAGGTATGAGACCAAGGCGGGGACTGGGGCTCTTCCCGTGGCCAAGGGAAAGGATTTGGAGAAGGGAAATCTTGTGGAGTGAAAGCAGGATGTGTGCCGCTAATGTTTGAATCGTTTGACCTGATCAAGAGCTAATTTATAGCTTTGATGAAGGGTAAACCTCCCTTGTTATCATTTTCATCATCAGATTAATTTCTTTCATTTAATTGTTTGGTTTAGTTGAGAAGAGAGAGTGAGATGTTTTAATTTTCTTGGAGGAATTTTTCATGTTGTGCCTTCCTGTGTTCATGCATCCTGTACGTCAGCTCTTAGTCGTGTAAATCCCAAGTTAGTCCATTTAAGGCAGTGGCGTTACCCTGTAGAGCTGGCACGCGCATAGGTCCTTTGCAAGTTATTCACAAAACCAGCTATCTCTCTGACTAAATATAGCAGTCACTTAAAACTGTTACTTAAGGCCAGACATAAAGCACCAGCCAGATTATTTCCCTATGCTAAAAGTTGGGAAAGAGCTGCATTTTTCTGAACATTGAAATAAAAGCTGGTCTTTCTGTAATTCCTATTTTTTTTTCCTTCTTTCTCCGCAATGCCAGATTTGCAGTCTGTCCTTTCTAGTCTTGACCCAGCATGGAATCTGTAGAAATAAAGTGTCAGAAGAAACAATCCCAGTTGTGCTGAATGGAAGGACTAGCAATGATACCAGAAAAACACAGTCGTCAACACCAAAGAGCAGGATATTTCAAAGAAAATTCTTTCTGCATAATTTACCTGTTCAGACACCAAAACAGCTTTGGAGGGGCCATCAATCTCCCCATATTTTCAGCTTTCTTTTAGGAAGGAACGTCATGGCTGTACAGGAGAAAATCCAGTCACTATGAACTGGTAAAAGAATGCTCTCTTATGTTGGCAGTACCAAGGAAGTGATTATTTTATTCCCTGTTATAATTCCCCTGTGGTCAAGAGTTAGTGAGGGTGGGAATACCAAACAGGGGGCTTGGAGCCTCCAGTGATGTACTTGCTCTAGAAGGGAAGGCAACATGCTAAAATCAGGTTTGAGGCATGAATATTGCATGCCGGTTAGCTAAAAGCAGGCTTGAGTCTGACTCAGTAATGCCAGCAAGATTGGTTGCTCACAGGGATTGTTCCTAATCCTTAATGGTGACAATTAAAATTCAAAGCGTGTGTATGACATTGTTATCTCACTGTTCATGACTTCTGAAGAGACATCTGACTTCCCTGAGGATTTGGGTGCGGTTGGGTCAGAGAGCTGTAGCTGCTTTTCCATTTCTGTCTGATAAATTAATAACTGGGGATTTTGGAACACAGCTAAGAAAAAGCTGCAAAACCAGAAAACCTCACCACCATAGCAAACATACTGCATTACAGGGTGACCTCTGTGAACCACAGTTCTGCATTACAAGATACCTGTTGGGCAACTGAAAAAAAAAATCCCCAGAAAAAAACCAAACAATTAATTTGGATGTGCTGTTAATTTAATAGTATTCCCATGGGGAGCCTTAGACAGTGCTACTATTCACAAGCTTACCATAACTCCCTACTGTTCCACAGATGCTTGTGACAGGCTCCACTTTTCATGCTCGTTCTTCTGAAATCCTTTGCTTTGGAGTCACAGCAAACCATCTATTTGTCTTTTATGAGTCAAACAAGGTTTATGGAAAGTAAAATTCCCATTGGAAGTGAACTTAGAAAGGTGGTGCTGTGCTGCCAGGAAACTTTTCCAAATAATTGACTTCTTATTAATAGAAGTTTTCACTTTGATGAATGCAAACATTCAAGCTATAGCATGTTGTGAGACTCTCTGTGTCTGAAAGCACAGATAAGAGACGTGGGAAAGGCAAACAAGAAAACCTCTGAGTAGTACTAGGGAGGGGGAGGATATTAATAAGGAAGGAACATCACTTAAGAGTTTCTTGTTTGTTCTGATTCATTCAGCCTATTCCACCCAATTTTATTTAGTTTCTGTATGTAAACATTATTACTGTTTACGAGCAGTATTTCATTTTGTTTCAGAATAGCTTAATCTTATGAAGATTGTAAGCCTTTCTTCATCCGAGAAGAAAACGATACAGACATTGCACTTGATTTATGTATGCTAGTAGGGTATAACACTGACATGCTGTTTCATGATTTCTAAGCGAATGCCATTCACCTTGGTCAATCATTCTCAAAAATATTACATTTCAGTTGCAGGCATCTAAATCTCCATTAAATTCTTCGGGCTACTTTAAACTTCTGCAGATTTGTCCCTGAAATTCTGTAGACTTTCTGCCTCTGAATTCCCCAGAAACCTGCTGCAGAGCCAGGCTGATTTTTGGCTTTGCTGAACTGCATGGGTTTTCCTTCCTCTGTTGGAAAAATGCCTGTAGATAACTCAGGTTCTTCCACATAAAGACTGTATGTGCAGGTGGTTATGTTCATGCACACGTGAACATATCCCAGTTTGTGCTCTTGTGTGTACATGCATATTTATATTATATATATAGAAAATAAGTTATAAAGGTTTGAGTGTAAGAGCTAAATATGTAATACACAAGCTCTTTCCTCTAGGAAAGAAATCTAGCAGCATTGCTAAAACTTTTAACCTGGCCATGTAACAAGAGTCAGTATGCTGTGTCCCCAGAGTTGTAGTATGAGAAAATGAAGATTTCTTTTTAACCTGGAGTTCAGGCTTCACCAGGCTCTAATTTTGAAGTCTTCCCAGGCTGAGAAGCTTTGCCTGTGGTAACAACACGTTGTATTCAGGGCTGGCAGAGTCCACTCCCTGCCACCATGCTTGCTTTCTCAGCGCTGGTTTTCTGTTTGTGCACTGGTGAGGGAGAAGTGCATTTCAATTGATTTTTATTTACCTCTTTTATAAGAGTAACTTGGAGTTTACTTGAACAGTTCAATTGGGCTCCAAAGCGCTCTGTCCTGTTCACAAAAGCATACTGTTTTTCCACTTCTGTTTTCCCTTTCAGGATGAGGGACCTCCAGAGCTAAGCCACCGTCTCCTCTCTACTCGCAGGCTGCAGAAAGGCTGGTGGTGCACCTTTGCGAGTGTTGCTGGGAGTGGGGACAGGCAGCGGACACCTTTCCTGTCCTCGACCTCCTTCACCCAGCGGCGTGTGGTGTTTCAGCAGGAGGAAGAAGGTCAGTGCCTCTCCAGCAGAGCTGTTCTTGCAGCCGAGAGGAAGGTTGGATTTGTCTGAAATCGCATCATTTTAGACAAGCCTGAAAAACCACCCCTGGCAATTTAAACATCTTTCCTTTGTAGTGAGAAAATACAGTATAAAACCTGGCTTCCCCAAAGGCTTCCCGGGCCATTCCCTCACCTCGCAGAGCTGGTTTCTGTTGTGCAAGGCACAAGCTCTTCATTGCAGGGAGTGGATTATTTTTAGGAGTTCCCAAGCGTGGGTATGACCCTGCCTTGCCCTTGCACGGAGGGGAAGGGGCCCAGGCAGAACAGGTCCATGCTCTTTGCCTGATTTCCTACGGAGCGGTGTTTATGAAGCTGTGCTGGCCGATGCATGTGCGTACCTGAGAGTGCATGCATGTGTCTGCCACGCCTTCCCAGTGACTTTGTAACATCTATGAAAGGTCATCTTTGCCAGCTTCAGTCAAATGTGGTAGAAAGCCAGCAGGTCTCAAGGGCGTTAGGTTCCTAGAGGTGGGCAGGTAGAAAATCGGGGAACCTCTTGGCTGAAGGAAATCCCAGGGTGAAATTCAGGCTTATTAGACATCAGTGAATCCACACAGGACCTCAGCCAGGTGAGGACCTGTGGCTTCAGCGAGCCAAGGCCATGCTGCCTATCTGATCTCCATCCCTGGTCCAACAGGTTGCAGAGCTGGTGAGGTTTTTCTGAGGGAGAGAGGCAGGCCATAAAGAATAAATGTGGGATATATACATTTATGTGCTGCGGACACTCAGATAATTATGGCATTAGTGTGATGTTTTTCTTGATATTACAGTCCGCATGATCTGAATCTTGCAGAGTTAGGCACGCGATCAGCTTCTGCCTGAGTGGTTTATACTACAGACCATGCACACATTTTTCTGATATATATATTGTTTCCATAAGAGTATTTTGTTTCATACTCCTCATTTTGTGTAGGAACAGCTGTCTTTCAGAAGGCTGTCTGATAAAGTCATAAAAGGCAGATAGGTGGGTAAGCGTGATCAATCTTTATTTCCATTATGGTTGTATAACAGAAGACAGGGTTACATAAGGTTACGCTCATGTAACATGATAGGTTGGTTTTCCAGTGTTTCCAGTTGACTAGTGTTTCAGTGGAAAAAAGCTGCTCCATCTTTATTCAGCACTCTGAAAATGTATCACACGGGGAGTGCACGCCGAAACAGTGTAACCTCATGTATAAAATTAAGCCTGGTCTTCCTCTGTTTAGGGAACTGATGCTTTTATATTTTAGATTTTTGGTAGTTATTCACTGATGAAATTGTATGTCAGTAGAACAGTAAAATAAGAACATAGAACATCAGTAATACATGCGCACATTCGTGTACGTGTACATAAAAATCTGTGCATGTTCAGAAGATGGAGTACAACCTGTCTGTTTTCATCAGTGGGATCTTTGTCTGACTAAGGGTATCAAAATATAGTCACTGCTGTGCAGACTCCTCTCTGCTTTGGAGATCATAAAATTCTTCAGACAACTGCATATGTGACTTTATACTGGGAAGGAGCTTTATTGATTCTGGAGGGAATGAGCACGTAAAACGTAGAACATTTGTAATCCAGATCCAGGCCAATTCAGAGGAAATCTGTAATGTTATCAATAAAACAGGAGAACATTATAAATTAGTGCATGATAAATGAGTTGATGGGCTGGCAGCTAATCTAGACAATAAATTGAAATGTTGTTATTGATGTCAGGCTGCAGTTGGTGCATCTGAAGAGCTTTGATGCTGGTCTTCCCTTGATTCAGCAATGGGATTTTTGTGGAGTCACTTCCATGACATGCTCATCACCACCTTGATGGTTTCACAGAGAAACCACACTGTCTTCTCTGGAAAAATGGAACATAATAAGCAGCACCTGAGGATGCTGCCTTGTCTATATAGTGCCAAACCTTTACCGAAGGGGCATTGCGTTGCTGTGGCTAAGCTGGAGCTGGTGCTAATGCTATGTCCCTCTTTGTTTTCCATCATCCCATTTCTTTCTTAACAGGAGTCAAATATAATCTGAAAACAAATGTGCTGCATCTTATCCCGCTTTCAAAGATTATGGTGGTGATGGGGAAAATGAGTGGGTTCTAAGCTGTACGTTCCCTATTTGGCTTTTGCTTGATTTTAAAATGCTGTTTCCTTTCCCTTTCTCCTTGCTGAGCCAACACTGAAAGATCTTAGAAAGCAGCCCTGCACTCTTAAAAGACCTGTTTTCTCAGCAATGTGGGGATATTGCCAGGTAGGGGATGTCCTTAGTTTTTGGGACTTGTCCTTGGGACAACTGGTAGCATCAACTGTTGGTTACATGCGAAGACATTGCATGACTCTGCTCTCTCTGCCCGTGTTAGCTGGTCAGCACTGCGCAAACACTGCATACAGTGTGATGGCACACTTTTCTCTCCCGGGGGTACATTTGCCCCAGGCACCTCCTTTTCCAAGTTTGGATTCTGATTATCCCCCGAAACATTAGCACAAGAGAAAGAAAAACAGTAGAGCTACTCATAGACCCCAGGAGAAAGTAGATTCCAGTAAAAAACTTGGGGCTTGTGAAATTTTTGCCTGCGTGTTTCTTGTATCCAGTGCTAGAGTTTTTTAAGCAGTGATCTTGGTAACATTTCTCAGAGCCTTGCAGCACAGCAGGTCCTGGTGTTTACAGACAATAAATGCTGGTTCTGTGTGAAGAGGTGAGAGAAGAAACTGGGGCTAGAAAATATTTCATTGGCTTGTATGAAAAACCTTAAAGCTGGTGGTGGGGAAAATAATTATCTTTAAGCAAACAATTCCATTTGGAAGAGTAATACCCCAAACGTATTTCCAGCCACTTATTCAGGGGTGCTCTTTCCACTCTGACTCTCTGGTTTAGTTGACTCCCTGTGTTCCTCCAGCTGGTGTTGTAAAAATGAGAGAAAAGATTAAATAAATGTATCCCATCAATTCCTCCTTGGCCCTTATGGCTTCCGTAGTAAGCTCGTTTGCACAGATTTCCTAATGTCTTGAGGCAAGCTCTCCCATGGGCTTTCCTGAGGACCACACACAGACATTCAGTTCTTTTCTTGCATTTTTCTGTTAATTGCCCATCTTCTAACAAGCAGTCCTTGCGCTTATCAAGTCGCAAATAACTTCTTTTGAATAGCTCTGACGTGCTTAGCTACAAGGAAACTGGAAATAGAAAGCGTCTCTGTTGTGCCTTTTGCTCCTCGCAACATATGAATACTATGAAAAAGCAGACAAACTAGTCGGGCTTGTTGACTACACACGCACATCTGAGGCTGTGTGCGAGGCCGTTTCACACAGCCATATGAATCCTGCTTACCATACCCAATTTGCGGGAGGGCTCATACAAGAGACAACACAGCTAGTGCTTCTGAAGGCAAAGAAGTTACGTGCGTTCCCACATGCTGTATTCTTTAGTCAGAGACAAACTTCTGCTGTTATATAAGATGTCGGCTTTTAAGCTTTGCATAATTGTGTTCTATATCGTTTTGATCTTGTGTGTTTTTAAATTTTGTGTTCCTGGCCAATGCAATTTATTACAATTAAATTTTAATCTTCTGCATTGGTCTTTATCATCTATTCACTTGAGACGGGAAGCAATTATAGATCTTTCAAAGAGATGTCCCTACTTAGGACTCAGCACAATATCTTTAACAGGATCCGGTGTTTAGTAAGAGAGGATTAAAAGCTATGGTAACATCCTATAGTGCAAACTTGGGAACTTTGTTGTTCCTGAGCTGTGCTGTGTCCCATCCATGCAGCGGGGTGCAGTAGCTGAAGAAAGTGCTGAGGGATCAGGGCTCCTGTCACTGGTTTGCCATGCAACCAGATACAAGTCCCACCTGCCTTAGTTTTTTGTCTAAAGACAGTCACCTAGTGCCATCTGAGATGCCACTGGGTATCCAAAACATCTGCAGATACAGTACTGGGCAATGGGAGGCTTTTGCCCTTCGGTATGGGCAGCTATGGCCAAATAGGCCCCCCAGAGATGTCTCAGAGAGTGCTAGGTGCCTCTCTTCAGGAAACTGAAGTAGGTTTTTGTCTCCCTGTGTCTTGTTTTTCTCCATCAGTAAAGGACCTGTGATACTGGTTGCGCCAGGGATGCTGTAAAGCTTGACGTCGGAAAATACATTTAAGACAACTCCATAGGTTATTTTCAGAGCACAGAAAGTCAGAGACTCTCTCTCTGACACAAATGTGGTTACAGCTTTCCTCTGTGAGAGCTGAAGAGCTGGGCAGGGTGAACTTTCGGTTGGTTGTCCTTTGAATGCACAGTCAGGGTGGACCCAAGCAAGACCAACTCTGTGGCAAAGCGCTGATGGTGGACAGCCAGTCTTCTCCATTCTCCTTGGAGGGGTCTGTAACTCTGGGTTTGACCCTGAGGACCAAAATCATTCCCCTGAAGTAGGTTATGGCTGAAATTCCCATGTGTCGTTGGGACACCTGAATTTGGCTCCGGGAGGGCTGGCTGGATGCTTCGACGTTTTGGGAAAGTCCACTAGATGGAGCTCTTGTTTGAGGGATAAAGCTCTGGCAGGCTGCAGAAGCTGAGAAAATAGGACATAGACCTCGTTTTTATTGGATTGTTTCACATAACGGGGTTGAATTGAGCAAGCCTGACTTCCCAAGCACTTTCTTTTAACGGGAAATGTTCAATGCTAAAGATGCGGAAAAAGGAAATGTTTTTTTGTGGCTAGAAGCACTTGAAGCTTTCGCTGATGTTTTGATTTTCTTGTCGCCAACTTATTTTGCAGAGCTGTTTTTAGCACTCAGTCCCTCAAATCCTTCCTGTCCCTTAGTATGCTTCTCATATTTAATTGTAATAATTACACCCCTTAGCTATTAAACCCATACAAAATCAAAAGCACCGGAAAACTTGCTTAATGGTTTAGAGGAAAAAAATACACGATTGAGGTGTGAGAAACAAAAGTATTCAACCTTAAACTTAGTTACCTAAAAGGCAGCTAATAAAACTTTGGAGTGTGGCTAAGAAAGCAGAATTAAGCATGTCTTAGTCTGTGAAGTTTTTTGAAAGACATAATCTGTGAATTCAGAGGTCCAGCTACATGCTGTTGCCACCGGGACTGCGCTCGTTTGGTATGCACGTCACCTCTCAGATTTGTGCCTCAAAAGCTTTTTAAAAACACATTTTTAGAAACGCATTTTTTATTCACGTAATCAAACAACTACACTAACACATCAGAGAGCAACGTAAACACTCCAGCTATGAGGACATTAGGCTTATCTTCAACATGGGTGGTATGATCATCGATGAGATTTGGCCCCTGCTCCATGCAGCGTGAGGTAGTAATAAGCCACGTTCTTCGTGGAAAGCAAAATGAATGGATATCCCTAATTTCACCTTCTAATGAGACAGTCAAGTCATTGCAGCGCACCTTTGTTCTCCATAACACAATGTAGCCATCCTGATGGCACTGGGGGACGTCCTGGGTGTAATGTAGAGCTGAATTTGACTCAACGTGCTATTGGATTTAATTTAAGCTCCACCAACCAGTCAAAAAAATGTGTTCATACGAACAGCCTCTAGTTTCAGACAACATGAAACAGGCCTACTGCTTCCTACCACGGGACTTCTGGGTTTGTGAGAACGGAAAAACAGTCAGATGATCTTTTATTCTAAATCATGTAGGATGAGCTTCCCTTCAATAATGTTCTTTAGAAGAACCATTTTTATAGCTCGCCCATCCCACTCTGTTGTTGCCTGGAGCTCTCCTCCGCTCTGTATAAGTGAATGCCAGCACACAAAACATCACTGCTAATTGCTGGGGTGCTATTGGGTACGCTTGGAAAAGAAAAAAGGAGCATATGTAAGTTAACGTAGCTGGATGTATACTTTAAGAGCTGTGTGGCAGCTAGTTGTAGTTTTGCAGTAGCCAGACATTGCACCATGCTTAAATTCAACCTCTTTTTGTATTGTTACAGCCCATAGTGCAGACTTTGAAAATGGATAAAGTTGAAAACCTGGGGGTCCCCAGAGGAGATAGGTTATAGAGTCATTTCCTCATTGGTCCTTATCTGTAATTACGGAGAATCAAATTTTAGCTCAGATATATTTCAGATGTCCCACAGCAATGGTGTCATCTTGGTCAATGACTGACAATTACCCTTTTTGCTCTTTCTTTCTCAGTGTTTTTCTGTCTATTAAGTAAATTGCATATTCCAATTTCCTAGGAATCAGTGTCCCTGCTGATTAGAATACACTCAGTGACGTGGGTCAACGCTTATTCCAGGGCTACGCAATCAAGAGAGCGCCGTGCCTACTGCACACAGCAACGTTTATGTGCCATAGATGTACAAAACAGCTAAGAATTCTGAGCAGCTTCATGTTACACTCACCTTGGGATCTTCTAGGAAAGTCCAAAGGGAAAAAAATGTTGTCATGAGGGTGACTTGGGTGTTTCTGCTGAGTAGAGTTTGTAATTTTTTCTTTTCTTCCTTGTCATTGGTTAACCAGAAGAGAAGTCTCAGTCTTGAAATGGGAGCTGAGGATATCGAGAGACTGGTCTTCCACCTTGAGGGAGGAAGGAGAAGAGGAGGAGAAGGAGGTTTGATGGCATAGAATTTTTTCAGTGGCCTGGAAGGAATTAGGACACTACAGACTCTCCTTGTCTGTCCTGTGTGAAGGCAACTCCTTCTCAGGTCAGGTGTCCATCAGATAAACCCAAAGATCAGTTGTTTGAAATCGGTTCTGGTTTTCTGCCATGGAAAGTTTGCAATCTTTTGTTCAGGTAGGTACGTACAGAGTCCGCAAATTGGCCCTAAAAATTGCAATTACTGCTTTTGTACTGAGGTTTTTATGAGGAGGCAGAACGTCCTATTTGTCCACATGTGTGCAGGAAGGCTGTATGTAGTAACTGAAGTTTAGGGCGCGTGAAGTTTAAGAATTGCAAAAAAACCCAAAGGTTTAGCATTTAGGTTTTAAGTACTATTTTTTGAACAGCCAAGGAGAAGAATTTCTTGCTCCATTGTGTGAGTGTAGATTATACTGTGGTTTGAAAATAGTGACTTGAACGAACATTTTGCAGTGACATGTCTAAAACAATTATTTCTTTGAAGACAGGAATATAACAAGAACTTGGGTCTGGGCTGTGTCCTGTGGGAACACCTAGTCACATAAGAATTAAAGGGTGCGTGTTCCTAGATCAAAGTATCCTATACTTCATAATATGTCTAATTATCATACCATTCTCCTTTATTAAATTCATTCATTTTAATTAGAGAAATAGATATTTTTCATCAGCGTTTAAGGGGTCTGTTTGGCACTTGAGATTAATCAATGGTTTGTTAACAATTTTTATCTGGAAAGTAGATTAGATTATTTAAATTATGCAAAAATAGCATCATTTTTCTTAGTAGAATAAAAGTTATGATTAAGAAAATAATGCTCGGAGCATGAGAGCTCTGCTTGTCATTATTTTTCACATGCAGTTTTAGGATTTTTACGGTGAAATAGTTCATCTTTAATCTGGTTTTATAAATATTATATCAAATTTGGCATAATAAAACAAGTGCTACAGTAGTGTCTAACAGCAGATATTTTCAGTGACGATACAGGGAGATGCCAGTACTGACTACTCCGACTGTATTTTAGACTTGTGTTTCATTTTTGTGCTGGTTGGGGGAAAAAAATCTTGTTAATCAGTTCATAAAACAGTAGGATTAAAAAGAACGCACTGGAGGGGTGTAAAGCAGTCAACACCAAGAGATTTTAAAGATTAGCTTAATAAATAAAACATAATTGGATAAGATAGGCAAGTAATTGAGTTAAGGGCAGCCCAAATGTGTAACTTTCTTGGGGGTCACGGCAATGCATCAGTGTAACACCGCAGCTGGGTAAAGGGGGGGGGCCTAGAGGGCATGTAACAGGGGTGTCGCGAAATTGTATTAACCACGGCTCTGCTGTTGAGGGTGTCTTGTTTTATCCTACTCTCCCACCAGCACTTTTAAGTAATGCAAGAGCAATATTGAGTTAAATCGCAAGCTGCACGCCAACTGCTGCACGTGCTTTTGATTTTTCTCAAGATAGGGTAAAGAAAACTTCTCTTATTAAAACAAGAAACCGTAATTGAGGCGAGAAGGGAGCCGGCAGAGCGCTTGCAGGATGCTCACACCGCCCTGCTGCTGGTCGCAGTAGCTCCGGGTTTTCGGTGGAAGTGTGCTGGTTGCGCTGGTCCTTGCCTGCCTGCCTGCCTGCCCGGGCTGTGCTGGGCGAAGCAGCAGCGCACCAGTGGAAGGCGTTCTCACAGTCTGATGCTTTGCCCAGCCCCGAAAGGCCATCACTTCTCACGCGGGTCGCTCTGCTTCAAGCAGCACCCGCTTGCTGCCTAACGGGCAGAAGAAAAACTCGACCTCTTGTTCAGGTGAAACCTGTGGCTCAGCCTCGGGCAAGCAAAACCTAGTAAGCAACATCAGCGTTTCTGCTGATAGTAGGAGCATCATCTCTGTGCTTACAGCAAATTAGTTTGGTTTTATCACTTACCTGCACGCTGTCGCTCCTCAGACTCCACCTGGGCTTTCATGTGTTGCTCCGCTGGGGAAGGCAGGGCCAGCTACCAAGCCAGATGCTTCCTCGATGCCTCTGGAGGCCCCTGCTGCCCAGCCCATTCCTCTTCTGAGAGAGCGAGCACTGTGTCATGCTGCATAACTAAAACCCATCGTGGCCTGTGAGGCATAATTGATTGGTATGTCTGGTTTAGCATCTCAGTTTTTGAGGTTAATAGATAAAGATACCCTTTCCTGAGCAACAATTGTTAATCGATGGATTACCGGTAACAGATCTTTAGATCTGCATCACAATGAGAACCATGTGATTGGGCAAAAAAAAATTATATATACACACAATTAAACACATACATGCAAGCACACACAGTGTCATCTGTCCTCCATACCAAATGCACAGCAGCACTGGGTGCTAAAATTTGCAATGAATTATTTATATGATGAATTATCTGTCTTTCCTCCTAGAATATCCAATTGCCCATTTCCATTTTCGTTTTGGAAAGATTTATTATTCAGATTTATTCACTGGATAGCTTATTAAACATTTCCTCCTCTTTTTCTCCATAATACATAACAGGCATCTTGTTTTCTGGTAGCACCTATCCATCCACTCTAATAGGGTCTCCCAGAGTGGTGAAACTGTGAAGAGCGCAATTGTCAGTCCAGACAGTTTACAGTCGCCCTTGTGAACCAATTACAGATGTTCCAAATTTTGGATATTTATTTGCTCACTTAAGTCAAAACAGTTTCAGCCCTCGAGTAAATGATCCGCAGCTACAGACAGAGATTGTGACTGCATGTGAATGAATAATTTGGTTCTCATCAGTATTTAACATGCACCTCTTGAAATCCATCCTTGCGCCCGTTTTTGCTGGTAAAATTCAGTTCCCTGGAAGCCTTTGAGAGGGTGGAAGGAGAAGATGAGCGCCCAAAGCCAAGTCATTTAGAGGCTTGCCGATCTTCTCCCCCTTTAGTTTCTCAGTTTTGCCACATCTGCATAAGGAAGGGCATTTGACACGCAAAAGACTTCTTGCCCTGGGTGTGGTATGCTGCCGTGCCTGGGACGTGCTCCTGTAACGATTGTAAAAACATGAATAATCTCTGGATTCTGGGGGCAGCATTTCAATACCAATTTCCTAGGTGCTGGCATAGTACCTAGCCAGTTAAATGGATTTAAAAGGAATTACCTGCCTACAAGAATTTTCCATATTTTGGACTCTCATTGTTTGGTTTCCATGTAACTGGCTGCCCTAGTACCTCCCAGGCATTCACGTAATTTTCAGCATTTAAATCCCAAATCCGCCTTCCGTAGCTGCGTTTAATATTTTTGTACCTCGTAAATTTTGAGAACGGCGAATCTTGTTCTGAAAGTGTTTTAACTGTTCCTCTGAATTTTGAGAACGGCGAATCTTGTTCTGAAAGTGTTTTAACTGTTCCTCTGGCTGGGAGTCGCTCTGTGCTACGCTTTAAATCACGATAGAGATTTACAGTTGCGATAGAGGTGGAACTGCAAGCATCCAAAAAAGGGGTTATCTATACGCAGAAGAGTCGGTGTTCACAGTAAATAATACCTCAGTAAATAATATCCCGGGGATGTCATCTTGCTTCCCCTGAAATCACAAACAGTAATACCCTCTAAGAACAATAGCACTAAAACTGTCCTCGGGTTAAAAATAATCGGTTTGCCTGTGTGTGAAGCGCACAGGCTCAAGAGCTCTTTGGCTGGGTAGCAATATTTTACCTCTAATGACCTCAAACCGGAGCCAGCCATTTTTGCAGGCTCTACAGAATACCCTTGTGCCACGACTCGCACCCAAAGGCAGCTGCCTGCCTTCACCTGAGCACATCCCTCTCTGCTGCCTCCTGCACGCCCCAAAGGCTTGGGGAAAAACTAGGGAGATTGCACTGGGTTTTCTTTACTAATTTTGGCTTTCTTCTTCAGTCAGATCCTCCCATTTTTTTGGATGATTGAATCTCTGAGTCTTCTGCAGCAGAACAGGAGCGCGTGTAGTTTACAGAGTTATTGAGGTGTTGCAGTTGGAGGCAAACGATCCTCTAGAAAGCAAGAAGGCGGGATGCTGTGTGCGACTACCAGGTATTTTTAGGTTCTCCTTAAACATGCATAACTTAATTCTAAACTTCTGTGTCTTTCTTCCCTTCCCCAAACTCCTACCCATGAGTACGATAAATATAGTTGTGAAATACGTGAAAATAGGGACATGAAAACAGAAGGATAATTGCATGGGGGCTCCCATGGGGCTCTTTTTCTTAATCCTGGGTTTCTTTTGGTGAACTTGTATTTTCGAGCAGCCTCTTGGGCAGAGTGCTCGCTGGCTTGCAGTGAGCGACCCGGCTACTCTGTGAGTTGACGGAGTGGGAGGTAAGCGGCAGTAACTAATGGCAATTAGTAGAGGTCTGGACAGCTACGCATCCCTGAGGACATGAGCTTTTGGGGGTTGCGTCTTCACAGAGCGAAGCTGATCGTCACCCTACAGAACACGACAATTTGCATCCCTCATCTGATGCTTCGCTGTCAGATTTGCTCAGCGGTCGTGTGAAAAAAGGAGGTTTTATTTTATTCTTGCTCCCCAAATCTGTTGAAGTGATTACCTTCAGGGAAATTACCCCATCAGCTGCTATTGGTAATAACTTGTTTAATGCTTATGTAGCACTTGACGTTTTTATGACTGATGTGCCAAAAAAGAAACAAAAAGAGAGAGGGTTTTGTTTGTAAACGGCAAAGGATACTTTCCGCCTTTTCGTAGCAGCTCCCAGGTAATAGCGAGAGGAATGTCCCCCGCTCCCCGAACCTGACAGCTGCCTCTCATGAAAACGTACGGAGGGAGAAGGTGAGGGGCTGCATACGCAGCTTCGAGACCCATTTGCTAAATTGCAGGAGGGTTTTAATAAATCCCATTTCTCACGCATCCTTGCCCATCTCTCCATCGCTGTTGGGATGCTCCGCAGCATTTCCCGCAACCCCGATCCCTTCAAGCAGCGGCTGCGGGGAGAAGTGGGAGCGCTGCCCCCCCCCCCCCCCCTTCCCCCATACCCCCCCGAATTCCCCCCCCGCTGTCGCGACTTCCAGCCAGGATAACCCTTCCAAGATGGATGTTGAGTCGCTTCTCGCACCGCAGCAGCGGAGGCGAGGGCGGCACAAAGCCGGGCGAGGGGGGTGGTAGTGTGTGTCGTGTGTGTGTCCACCCCCCCCCCCCCTTCCCGCACCGGGACCGGGGCTCCCCCCGGGCCCGCCCCTCCGCGGAGCGGCGCGGTGGCGGGGCGGAGCGGCCACCCCCCCCCCCCGTCCCCCGTCCCGGTGCCGGGGCACCCCCGCCCGCCCCGCCGGCAGCAGCGAGACGCGCCGGGCGCCGCCGCTCCGCGCCCCTCCGCGCCCCTCCTGCAAACTTTTGCCGGCGCGCAGCCGCCCCGCGGTCCCTCCCGGGCCGTGCCCTCGCCCCGGGCGGCGGCGGCTGCCCTGGGGGGGGGGCTCCCGGCTCCTTTTCCCCTGGTTTTTATTGTTTTTCCTCCCTTTTTTATTTTTTTTCTTTTTTTTGTTCCCCCCCTGCGGGGAGGGGTGGGGAAGGGAAGGGGCTATAAAGCGCGAAGGGACGTGCGTGACACAGTCCCCGTTGCAGCCCGTCCCCGCCGGAGCGGGGGGTTAGGAAAAGACCCGCCCCCCCCCCCCCCCCCCAAAAAAAAAAAAAGCCTCCGCGCCCCGCGGGAGGGACAGGACGGGACGGGACGGGACCGGACGCCGCAAGGTAAGAAGGCACCCGTACCGGGGCGGCGGGGGGCGCCGTGTCACCGTCCCCGTCCCCCCCTCCGGCTGCGGGACCCCTCGGTCGGAGCGGGGCAGGGGACGCGCCGCACCGAGCGGCCACCCCGGCGCGGTCCCTCCGGCTGCAGCGCCGAGCCCCCCCTCCTCCCGGCACCGCTCCGCCGCCGCCGCTTCTGCGGGATGCTGCCGGCAGGACCCCGGCGCCCTTTCGGATCCCCCCCCTTTCCCTTTGAGGTTTGGGCTTTCTTGCCTGTTTTTGCCTTCTTCCAGCCGGCGGCGGCCGGTGCCCCGCAGCCCGGGCTACCGCCGGGAGCCGCGGCTCGCCCTCCGGCGCCGGCGGGTGGGTGCCAGGCAGGCAGCGGCTCCGTCTATCCATGGCATCATACTTTGTTTTCGGGGTGGAGGGGAGGGAAGGTGGCTACCAAAAAAAAAGTAGACGGAAAACTCAGCTGTAAGTGCTGAGATTTGCTATGCGCAGCTTGGGTCATGTTTTTATTTCGACAGCGCAGAGACAATAGCTACACAGCGTTGTTTAATCACTTGCAGATATAACTTTTATTTATCTAAACCTTCACAGTTAAAGGCTAGCGCAGATTTTTGAAAAGCAATGATTCTCTAAGCGTTTGTGTTCTGCGTGTATTTAACGCTTGAGTGGTAACGTGCCCTGATTCCTCAGCCGGGTTAGCTTGGTGCCAGGGATGAGCGTGATCTTGTTGGTGCCGTGCTGCCCAGCGCAGCTCTGGAAATCGTCCTGGTGGGCACCTATGTGAGCGAGGCAGCCTCGGCAAGGCTGGCTTCAGAGAGCGGGTTGCGAAGCTTGTAGCGTCACTTGGACTTTCCCTCCCCACCGAAGGATCTGGTTAGCCATCTAGTTGCAATCTTTAATTAAAACGCTTAAACAGTATTGCTGTTCTGGTGGCTTGACTGAGCTGCAGGAGGCAAGCTCAGAGGGGAAGCAGGATCCCCAGCGCAAACACGCAGATCTCCCCGGCCCGGCTGGATGTTTGTGAGCAGATACCAGGTGACGTTCAGTGACACAAACGCGGCACCATGTCTCCATCGGAGCATCCTACAGTCAGGCTGCATTGGCAGTACCGCCTTAGGATGGGCTGCTACCTGAGGCGCGCTGATTTCATGCTTGGTCGAGCCGGTGGAGTTGTATCTGTGTAAAACTGGAAGAGGCGAGAGCGATTTGAGGGTGAATTCCTCCCTGGGCGGTTGGTGGGGAGTGATTTATGCTCTAGTGACCCTGGCAAGGCACTGCTGCCTTGGCCGTAACCCGCTTTCTGTAAAAATAGCGCTTGGGTGTTAGACATCCTCGGCACCCTTAGCTGTGCTGTAAGGGAGCAGGGAGAAAAACTTTGTGATTCTGTTTAGCCTACTTTGAAAATCTCTGATTCTTAGCTATTTTAGGAATGGCATTTTGGATTGCTTCTTGTCAGGAATGCCTCATCTTCCCGGCCTCACTCTCCTACCTCGTAGCAAAACACATACCTGCAAGAGGAGAGCTGCCGAGGTCAGCTTTCTAGTACCACTAAAAGTCTCTGGGTGTACTTAGAGTAATGTCTAGAATTTAAAGCTTGTTAATATTTGAAGGAGGAAAGGACTTTTTAGAACACTGAGAGATTTTGTTCTATTTCAACCATTGCAAATGCGATGAAGCAGAAATGTGCAGTACCCGATCACGCGTTTGTACTGCATGGATGTATTTGGCGTCCCGTGACTGTGTTTCATCCTGTTCTGAGAACGATACCTCTTCTTTGTGGACTTTCTGTGTTGGCAGATAACGAGTCCCTCTTAATTTGAGAGAGCTTTATAATACCTCTGAAAAACCCCTTCAGCCTTGTCGCATTTCCCTGATAAGGACTGTGGGTGCATCACGCTGTCCCTGTTTCTGCGTGTCCCTGGACAAAAAAAAAAACAACATTGATTTTTCTGCCATGGAGGGTGGGCACCGCAGCGTGTCATCGCAGCCTTGCCAGTGAGGTGACACGACACGCGCGTCCTGCACCCGCCCGGGGACGCGCCGCGCTCCGCGGCGCCTGCGAGAGGAGCCGGCTGTTCACTGGCAGGCGGTGGCACACGCGTGACGCGCTGCCGGCGTCATCAGCTGGTTGGGTTACCTCACACACCCCAGCACCTTCGGGGGAGTTCGGAGTTTGGTGGTCAGATGCGCAGTTTGAGAGGGAATTTGAACGCCGTGTGAGATGCTGATCCCATGGAGATTAATACAGTACCTTTTTTTTAATTTTAAGAAAGATGTCAGGGAGGTGAGGCAGAGCTGTGTAGGATTGCCCTGCACGCCTGTTTTGTTGTGGATGACTACTTCGGAAACACCAAGGAGAAGCATTTTAGGTTTCCCCAATGTTTATAAATACAATATGGTGCAAACTGTCAAGCAAGCTGTTCAAAATCACGTAACGCCTGTGCTGCCTTCCCTGTCCGGCTCGAATGCCTTCACCACATACTCGGCGTTCATCCGATGTTTAAAGCTCCCGGCACGCAGCTCCGGCCCATCTGCCGCGGTTTTTCCAGCGCGCCTCTCCTCCTTCTGTGCGTAGGGGCAGAAACGGCATCTTCAAGTCCACTTTGTCCTCCTTAGAGGGTTTGTCCACCTAAGGCTTGTCCGCCTTAGAAGTCCGCTGACCATGAAGGGATAAACCCCTTCCTGGGAGGTGCCCCGGGAGCTGAAGCGGGTTAATGGTGCTGGGGGAGCAGGGGCTCGCCTTGGCTGCGCGGTGGGGTTTCCAGCCTCCAGCTGCGTGGTGGCCTTCCGCTCCTCATCCCATGGCTTCAGTAGGGGCAGACGGAGCCTGTTTGCCGGATCTTTCGCTCTGAAGTGTGCCAGGGTCTTTTGCCTTAATAGATATAAAAAAATTAGATGTTTATTAAATTCAGACCCTGCTTTTTCTTCTACAATTTACGTTCCGAAAGGCTGGTAATAAACAGTTTA
Organism: Pluvialis apricaria; assembly: GCA_017639485.1. Lineage (NCBI taxonomy): Eukaryota > Metazoa > Chordata > Aves > Charadriiformes > Charadriidae > Pluvialis > Pluvialis apricaria. The sequence goes on from CM030010.1 coordinate 78,524,158, forward strand.
TTAAAATGAAATCCTGATTTATTTCTGCAAATGGTTGCGTTTCAAGCTGGTACCAAACGGTTTTGTAGGAGACCACCTTTTATGCTTCCCATGGCAGTTTAAAAGATTGCTAGAAAAATAATCCAGAATCTAAGTAGGTTTGGATAAAGGCAAGCCAGGACTGTACGTCAGGGTATGTGGTGCTTTTATGCAGCGAAGCGGCAGATTTTACCACAGAACATCTGGGTACTGGCTTCAGTTACAGCACAGATTTTAGTGGGATAACAAGTCTTGTTTGGCTTCGCGTTCATTTTGAAGTCACTAAACTTTATACGAATAATAAAACTCTAAGCCCATTACTTCACTATTTTCAAGGGGCTATTTCAGTCCGCCTTCAGGGTCTTGCATCTTTCTAGAGCTGGTTTTATTTTGTTTTACTAAGTGGGGATTTATCTTTTCAGTCCCCGGCTTGCTTTCGCAGGAGGCAGATTTGCTAATTTGTACCGATGGACACACCAGAGATGGCGGGTTTCCATTCGACCTCGCCGAACGTGCACGTTTTCTGCATTAAGGGCAGTCTAATGAAAACTGCACGTTTCTCGTTCGGTGCATTCAAAGGGGCTGATGTTATTAACGTGAAGACTGTAGAGCTGCTCTGGGCTACCAGTTCAGCCACTCGTGAGAGTTAAAATAACGGGGGAGGTTTTGCTTTCTTTTTCTCCTCGATTATAAAATGCAGAGGGGAAGGGTAGACCTGACTGAAGGAGGGAAGGGCCGCCTCCTTCATGTAAGAAAACAAGTTTGCAAGCCCTTACACCAGGGTGGGAGAGCCCAGCATCGAGGATGATAAGATCGACTAATTATATGTATCAAGAAATACGTGTTTGGAATATAAGGCTTGGGTGAGAGTGTATATACAGCCTATAAGACTGATGTTTACCTTGCTTACGGAGAACCCAGGGTGACACCAAATGCTGTTGAGCTCTGTATTTTGGTATCACTGACTGTACTGACTGTGAGTGAAAGGTGAATAAATCAGAATTATGTTAAAGGAAAGAGAATATCTTAAGTAAGGCCGGTGAGAAGGGACTCAAGTGCTGCTTGAGCTCTGCTAAATAACGAGCAGTGCAGTGAGTGAGCATCGCCTTGGAGAAAAGGCAGAGTACTGAAGCTGTGTTCCCCGTGCTTTGTTTTACATCGTGGCTGAGAATACGCGACTTCTACAACAGAAATCTTCATGAGATCAAACAGGGACAGTTTCTGCCTGAGAAAACGACTCAAATAAGCTAATGCTTGTGGATGGATGGAAGGAGCTTTGAAGACTGAGGAGATGTTATGTTTGAAAACTTTAATAAGATGTCATTAGGAGAGGAAGTATTTGCCCTTAGATCAGGAAATAGGTCAGGGTAATAAATCATAACTCCAGGAGAATGTGCTTAAAGCTGGAAATAAATTAAGAGGGACAGAGAGGGTAAATATTAAAGAGAAGTTTGTTCTTTCAGAATTAATTTTCTAATTTGCGGTATGCAAGGACACCCACTGAACGGGAGAAAGATAAATGTTAATGCAGAGCTGTAACAGGAACCAGCCGAAAATCTCGTGACTGCATAGATGGCTTTGATTGTGCCCCGGGGAGCATGTCGGTCGCACGGGACACGTCAGAAGCAGGCAAAGCATCGTCTTTTTCAGTTCATGTGTGAGATGGTTGATACTATACCTTCACCAAAACTGTGATCATCTTCTGGGGAACATTTTACAGGATGGGTTTCAAATGCCGTTCGTGTAATCAGCAACACAAGCAGTCTGAGAACCCAGCCCCCGGTCCACGACTGCTTCAATAAACAAAAATATACCTGAGTTAGCAGGGGGATGCAGGCGAATCCTGCGCCGAGCATCTTTCGGTGGGCTGTGTCCTTACAGCCGGGCAGGGGCAAGCGCTCAGGTAACTGCAGCATTGTCAGCATTTCTCCCAGGTGGCTCAAGAGCAAGCGAGGTTGTTCGGGTTTTGGCCCAGATCTGGACCGCTCTGCTTTTAGGGTAATTAAATTCAGTAGTTGGCGAGATGTTTGTTGCTTGCATGACAGCTGAGATAAGAAGCAGTGGGTACTTACTGCGAGCACCTGGAAATCTGAAAAACAAAAGGCAATAAGTTATCTTTCCCCCTTCTTTCCCCCCTCTCTGCGGGTCCGGATATGAGTGCCCCTCCAACGTGACCCTCACACGCTCACAACGTGACACGCCACCGAGGCCGACACTTCCCCTGTGATTTACAGGGGAAAAGCATTGTTTGTCTAATTGAGCATATATCTTTTTTTTATTTTTTATTTTTATTTAAGGAAAAGTAACTTTAAAGGGGTTGAAACTTTATTAGGGTGTGAGGAAAAAATGATGGTTTTCATCTTTCTCGCTTTTAACTTGCTCAGTACCAAAATAGAGTAGCGCTAGACGAGCCACCGCTCCTGCTGCAGAGGCTGGTGGGGAGGTGGGAGGCGTGACAGGATGGCAGGTTCCTCGCACGTGTCTGCAGGGATTATTAAACAGGGTAGACGGTTTTTACAAAGCAACCAGAATATCGTGAAGACGTGAGCGCGCTCTCTCTCTCTCCCGCTATTTTGTTTAGGTGCAGCAGATTTGCTGCTAATTTGTTTATAGTCAAACAGTCTAAACGTGTCTCAGCATTCTGAAATCCAGAAACCTGATGCAAATTAAGTAGTTTACAGATCGGGATGATGATGGTGCGGGAAAGCCAAGTGTCTCGGGGCTGCCAGCTGGTCTCTGGATGCAAAGGAAAACATCAGTGAGCAGCACTAACGGTTTCTAGTCTCCATTCTTTCTCTTCCTTTGGCTACTAAATCTGCGTTTAATTCCCCATGGGCCTTTTCTCCTGGGTAAGAATTACTTACTTGAGTATGATTTGTAGGACTAATAGGATCTTATCCTTATTTGGGGAAGACCCTAGGGGCTCCCTCAAACTGATTTTTCAGTAATGAGAAATAATGAATAAAAATCTAATAGTCCTAGCGGGTATTAAAGTTACAATTTTGCAGGGAAGATTTAATGTCAAGTCAATTAAAACTTTTATAATCCTGTTATAGTACAATAGTTGAAAAAAATTCATACCAGGAAAAATAAGTAGGTTTAAAGACCTTTTCAAATCATGTGAACAAGTGTAACTTAATTTAACATTTGAATTAAGCAGGTATTTTAAAGCAAGAGTATAAGATATCTCTTGCAAGTGTGTGATAGCAGGGAAGCAGGCTCAGGGAAAGAAATGTGCTATGTTAATTTACGGAGCATGTTCTAATTCCCACTCATTTAAGAAAATGCAGCTGCAAAGCATTTATAAGAAAAAGCCAGGCAATTAGGGCTTTAACTAGAAAATGCAAAATTCATACACGTCAGCGAGATGTTCTTACAGTAGGCCAAAACACGCTTCTGGCTCAACCTTGTGCTCGCTGGGTTCATGGCCGTCCCCACTCGGCGCTGCAGGCTCAGCGTGGTTCATTCAGCCGGGGACCGTGCAGCCCCCGACCCATGGCCCTCGGTGAAAGGTGGATGTGGGGAGCAAAGTGGGACAGGGGGGCATCATCCCCACGGGCAGAGCCCCCCGCCTGGCTCCAGCCCAAACCTCTGGGGCTTGCTGAAATGCCTTGAGGGGACAAAGCACCAACGAGCAGACACTTTTTTGAATTTACAGCTTTTTGGGTTTTACCGTACGACGTTAGTGGTGGTGTTGTTGAAATGACACTTTGTCCTTTAGCAGTAACTTTCATTCCAAGAATCTCGCAGCCATTTCCGGTCACTAGCAAAGGGACACCCCCAGAAGGCAGCGCTGGGTCCCACGCCACAGCTCTCACCACATCTTCCCCATCGGGAGAGGAAATGCCCTTGGTGTGCGTTTCAGCCATCTCTGAAGGCAGAAATTCCCTGCTTTGCCTTGCTGTCAACCAAGGATGTATGGTTACCATAAGAAGGCCTGAAGGTTTTGGGGTTGTTTGGATGTTCGCTCACCCGTGACAGTCTGACCTATCCGCCCCTATGTGTTCCCTCTGCTTTTGTTCACAGTAACTAAAGGACTAACCTTTCGCCTGTCAGCCTGGACAAATAAACACTGGCCCAGCAGTAGAGTGGAGCTGAAACTGACCCTTTCGATAGTCTGATTTTTGAGATCCCTTATCACAGCTCTGCAGTTGACCCTGGCAGGTTTGAAACTCTTGCGGCACATCCCTTCGGAGCACCCATCTTTTCGTACTCGGGAAAGACTTTTCAGCTTGATCATGCAGAAGTCCACCACTTAGAAAACCCCAAAAGTGTTAGAAAGCCACCCTGAAGACTGGCAGCTCCCCGACACGCTCCTCTCCTGCTTTGGGACGATGGGCCGGTGGCTGATGAGCTGTGGTTGGACTGGAGGTGTCTTGTAATCTCTTCAGACGGATGCATGTGTCAGCTCTGACCATGGGCCCACCTGTGGCAGCAATCTCCGTGGCCGTCCTTCACCGTCTCTCTGGGCATGTACCGTTTTGCCCTTTGGAGGCAAATCCTTTCTCCATCGCATGGCTCCTCAGCCCTGGAGATGCTCAGTGATGCTGGGTGAGCAGTGCCCCGCGGTGCCCGCTGAGCGGCTCAGGGCAGGCACACGGGCTGCCTGGGTCCGTAGCTCCTCCGGTGCCTGGCTACGCTTGTCCCAGATTTTTTGTCCACTTGTCAGCAGTTGCAACAGCCTGGAGTAACCTTGGGAGCCACCCCCGCACCATATGGGTGCTCTTTGCATGAATACTGAGCGCGCTTGCTGCTGTCATTTGTCCCAGTGACTAGCGGGACGATTAGGAAAGGGGGGCCAGAGCCTCCACCCACGGGTCTGGGTGGGATGAGTCTCCCCCTCCTCACCACGCAACGGTCAGGCTGTTGGGGGAAGAAGAAGTTTGAATTTTCTCTGGAGGCGGTGGGAAGTGGAAGCACCGCGGGAGGTGACCTCAGGTAGCTGCCTCGAGAAATTCGCAGCGACCAACATCCTTTGCTAACCATTTTCTCTAATTTACTGTATAGGAATCTGTGTCTTTTTTAAAGCGGGATGCTAAGGAAATAAATGCCGGTAGGCAAAATTTAGCCAGCGTGAGCATTCCTGCTTTTTCTCATCCCTACCCACGAAGCATATAGAAGTGAGGATGCGAAGGAGGTAATTTTCTGAATGACACACAAGAGAAGTGGTGAGGCTGATCGTCCTCCCTGTGGTGTGGTTCACTTGCCGTGGGCCATCCTGTGCTCTCAGCCACCGCAGCCTCTGAGGAAGTCACCAGAGCTAATGGTGCAACCAAGAAATTGTCTGTGCTGCTTTCTAGGGACGGTGGGAATCAGCGTGGGGGACGATATCCACGCTGGGTCTTGGGAAGTCTTTGCTGCTGTAACTGTGGCTGCGATCTGCCAGCTCTAACACTGAGCACACTGGTAGAAATATGTAAATATCAATACCTTTAGCACTACATTTGATACTTTCCATTTTCAAGCACTTGACAAATGTTTACATATTTTCAGCAACCCTTTTCCAACTAGGGAAAATGAGACACGGCATCTGTGAATTACTGTGATACGTAACAAATCATTATGAGAGAGCACCTGAAGGGTTCATTAAGGACTTGTAGGGCCTAAGATTTCCTTTGCATGCCTTTAAAGCAGAAGGCAGATAATATTAAAACTGAATCCAATTTGGGACAGTAAGTTCAATCAGAAAAATTTGGATTCTGATGGTAATTAAGGAACTGGAAATTTTGGGGGGTCACCTATCAGCATACCATGTATTACCGTGGATATAAGTAATATGGGCTACGCTCTCGAGGTGGTAGAAAAAGTCAGTTTCTTTGAAGTCAGCTAAGGATTTGGATTACATGATTCAGGCGTAACTAAAAGCAACACAGGGATAAGATTGGAAAAATATAGGAAAGAACAGAATAACATAGAAATAACTTCTCTCCTCTGTTCATATAAATTGTATTTTCCCCTTGTCCCATATCTAGTTAACCATGAGTGTTCCTGGATTGAAAAAACCTAGAAACCAACCTTCCAATTGCAGCTGGTGCCAGATGCCACTACAGTTTCTATTTGAGTTCCTGTTGCTGTGTCTTCGCTCCGAGATATCCTCTGCCCCTGCAAACCACTGTGGGACACCGTCCTGCCGGCAGCACAGGGATGCAGTCCGGGGTCGGAGAATCGCCTCTTGGGCACGAGCACCATCGTAAGGGTTGTTACTGGAGCTGCCGTCCTGCTTCCCTCTTCCAGCTGCCAGAGGGCTTTCTGGGGAGTTGCTGCTGTTACTCTCTGTGCTATTGTGGGTATTACTGGTTGATACTGGTTAGCCTGGAAGCACTGAGAAACCCTAGGCAGTCAAAAGGAAGATACGGTAAAATTGCAAACGCGAACTTCTGCATGGCTGTTGCAGGAAAGCTGTGTGTGTAGAGGTAGAGCAGTGGGCATGAGTACTAATGTTCTTGGGCTGGCTGAGGTTTGTGATCCTGTGTACATGTGTGGTGGTGTTCCCGATGCTGAAGAAAACTGCGTGTTTGGTGGAAGCTGAGGGAATCAGCCTCTGTGCTCTTAAAAGGGTTTCAAAGTAGTCAGCAACTTCCCGTTTTAACGATCTACCAAAAAGCAGCAGGGCAGAAGCAATTCCACTGTGCTCACGGCACAGCCTTCCACAAAACATGAGCACTCCGGTTGTTGCTGGAGCCACAGGAGGCTTGGTGAGCCGGAGCACCGGTGAGTCACACCGGTGACCCACAGCCCCTCGCCCGTCACTGCGCCCTGCCCTGCGCGAGCCCCTTTTTCTCTCCCCTTTAACGAACACCTTGTTGGCCGAGGGCAGCTGCCAGGCGAGAGGTATTCCCCAGGCCCCAGGAGCGGCTGGAGCAACTTTAACTCCTTCGGTAGTTAATGCAGTGTATGACTTTGGTTTTATGTTTTAGCGCTTTCCAAAGGTCTTTCTGACCTCCAGATGTAAGCCCTGGCGGTTTGAGGATGCGACGGCGGGATGTGCGGACCCCGGTTCTGCTCCTGCTCTTTATCGTACCCTGACACTTCAGTCCCTCGTGGGTTTTGGCAAGGGCGCTTGCTCATAATGTCATTCAGAAGTATTCCAGAGAAACAGTGGGAAACTCCATACCAAATACCAACATGCTTGTGTTGGTTGTAATTTGTAATTGTTCGTATGTGTTCCTCCCCGCTAATCCCCTTGCTGAAATTCATTATGGAGAGACAGTAACATAGACTGAGAGCGCTGTGCTGAAGGCAGAATGACTTGGCCGCGGAAAGTAGCTATTGTTTTATGATTAAAGGAAGGGATTATATTGGGATTTCCTTAAACAAGGAAAGTCGCTGCCCCACTTTTATTGCTTGTAACAAGGGGATAATAATTACTCTCCATTATAAAACACCTCCAGATCTTGCGATGAAAGATTTGTGGTAGAGTTGCGTGGCATTCAGGGTTGTTTGTCTTAAATGGCTTGGAGTTGTGCAAACTAAGATTTCTCTGCCTTATCTTTTTTCTCCTGCTGGGGCTCGAACCCTGTGGAGACTAAGGAAAAAACTCCCCTTCTCTGAGTTGGGCATCTGACATGAGACTTTCCTCTGGAAGAGCTGGCACCAGTCACCCATCCTGTGACGCTTGCCCTCTCTGTGAGCGACGTCTAGCCGCCTGGCGATTTTGTACGGGCTTGGGAGGATGAGCAGGTACGACAGTAAGGACACAGGCCAGCCCATGCCGGTGCGGCCAAGAGCACTGGAGCTCGGCATGGGGTGCGAGCCGCCAGCTGGCTGCCACCCGGTGCTCCAGCTCGTCACTTCTTCCCGTGCCTCTGCCACCCCCTCGCAAGGAGAGGCGGGAGAGAACAACTGAGCATTGTAACCGAGGTCGCTGGGGACTCGCTGTTTGTTTGGTTTTGACACTCACCGCTGAGCCACGTGGGTCGAGATGGCTGTGAAGGAGAGAAGTGCTGGTATGTGGTCTCTGATTTTAAAAAAGAAAAACTACGAGGCATTTCCTCAAGTGTCCCAAATGGCATCTCCTGGCTCAGCTGGTTTTTGAAGCGTCCCGCTACCACCAGCTCCAGGATGGCGATTTCGATGTAATCAGAGTTGAATCTGTTTCCACTAAAAGTGGAAAAATAAATAAGGCTCAGTTTAGAAACAAAATAGTCCATGTAAAATTTGATTTTTGATACCATATCTCCCTGAGTATGTTTGCTTTTCAAATGTCTAATTTGAGACAGCTCCACATTTTTATAATGTTACCCCTTCGAACTTAACCTCTCCCCTAAGCTGTAGTTCGTTGCCACTGTTGCTCATTAAGATTTGGTGGAAACATACCCTTATTTCTTCATACCTTCTTATTATTACATAGCTGAGTTTTTCCCTGTGGTACTGTGATTTGGTTTGCTAAAACAATACTCCCAGCAAAGGAAAATCGCGGGTTGAATAAGAATTGCAAGAGGCAGTCGGTTAATCCACAGATTATTGACACGGTGGACCCTAAATGCTTCAAAGGCACCATTATAGTCCGTCGTGTCCGTGCCTACTTAGGGAGCTTTAATCCACGGATTACAGGTCCGTAAATGCTCCTGCCCTCCTCCTGGTTACAGCCGGCCCTGCCAATGGGAGCTGCCGCATCAAGCCAGCCATGGCGCTACACAAAAATATTTCTCTTTAAAACCCATGGAGACAGCAATACGCCCCCGTGTCCCTGTTGGGGCTGCGTTCCTCGTGTCCCCCTCCACCGTTCCGTAGGGAAAGGCTTTGGGTTGGTGCTCGTCTCCGGCGGAGGGGCTGGCTGGGGCTGCGCTGGCTGAGCTCCTGGCCAGGCTACCGCAGCTCTGCGTGGCCCATGCTTTTCCCTGGGCACGAGGCAGGACCAGACAACGAGTTTTCAAGAGATCTGCTATTTAAACACCCCCCCCCCCAAAAAAAAAAACTAAACCCCAAATGAAAAGCATACCAAATGTTTTGCAGATCCTTTAGGGAATAGTTAAGTATTCAATGGCAGGCCTTCACTTTTCCCCTCTGGTCTCCCCCTAAACAAACAAACCGAGCAGCTCCCAGTAAATACTTAAAATTTCAAAGGCATTATTTTTCCTTGTTTGCACATTAAAAATAACTAATTGTATTACAATCGAAATTGGTAGATGCTTTTAAAGTCCTCTGTTGCTGAGGTGATAACTCTGTATGTTGAGGTGCATATATTTGTGTTACACATCTCTGGAAATGAAGTGTATAATGGCAAAGCTCACAGCCTCCCTACTTGCAGGGTTCCTCTAATAAGTCAAAGAAGTCACACAGTGCCCTTACGTTTCCAAAGCTGGACTTAAATGACGCCAATAAATCTACAGACTTATTTTGAGATGCAGCATGGGTAATGTAAACAACAAAAAAAACAACAACAACAAAAAAACCAACACACCAGAGTTTAAAAATAGGATTAAAAAGTTAACCATCCATACAATAAAAAGAGAAGAAACGCAACAGAAAAGCTCTGTGGCAGGCAGCGCCTTGAAATTATCCTCACTAAATTACAGTCATGCACTTTCCACTCTCTGTAATTAAACATTAGGACTTATTTATTCCAGATGCGTTGGCTTCAAGTAAACCCAGATCTTTTGTCTTGTTTTGTTATTGTAAATCCTTTACAGGTCTCTGTGACCTGCAGACAGTTGAGAAGCAAAACAAATGATTTCCATGGATCGAGGCACTTGAAGATGACTTGTGAATAGCACTGGCATCGCACGTGGGGAATCTAATACTCTTGCTCCCTTTTTACAGAGCAGAGGTATATTTGGTGACATTGAGCCTTCCCGTGAGTGCGCGTGTCTGTGTGTGAAATAAATGCCCAATGGAACCCGAACAGGAGTACACAACTGCTTTGACCCCAAACAAAATGAATTCTTGGTTTGCTGGGTGGGATTTCTGTGATGGGATGTGAGCGGGGAGCCTCTGATACCTCTTGGGGTACAACCTGTGCAACCACTATATTTTGCTGGAAAAAAAAAAGGCTTGCTTAGGGCAGACAGAAAATACCGTAGGCTTGATCAGCAAAATCAAAAATGGGGTGATTTTATCTGTCCCTGAGGCCGCCTGTGTCTGGCTTTGGTTGAGGATGCGCCCGCCCCGCTGATCCCGCAGCCTGCAGGAAGAGCCCGTGAGTTGCTGCTGCAGCTCCGGCTAATTTGTCTCCCAGCTCGGAACCTAAGCCAGTTGCAAATCCCGTTATCCTCGCCGTTTCTGCTTATAATTGCAGTTTACCTAGATATTTGCAGGGCTTTCGTACCGGTGAAGTTTGTTACACAAGGGTCTTAAAGGCTGGACGGAGGGCTTGCAGACATGGGTTTTTGGAAAGGTCGAGTAAGGCTCGCTGCCTGAGTGGAAATCATTAAAAAGATAGGAATGAATGGTCATCATCATCAAATCTGTGATCTGATTTAATGATAATTTTCATGTATGCGCTTATAGCTCAAAGGTGTAAAATGGTCAAACTGCTGCTTTTGTTGATTTGTACTTTCTGAAGGAAAATAACAACAAACCTCTGGCAAGGTGGCAAATGTTGAGGTGTTTAAAATAATTGATATCCCACTGCAAAAGTACAGCCTGCGTTTCTCATCTGTTGTTCTATGTCGGTAAATACATATGGGTTGGTTAAGTAAACCTCTTCCGAGGCGTGGCTGTTGCTACCGGAGTGTTTGTGCAGCCCAGGAGCCGCTCCCCTGGGGACAGGGCTGCCACCTTCCAGGTTAAAATAAAAGGAAAACCCAACTGCTTGCCACCACCGCTGCTGCCCCGGCACCGCTTGGCACGCCTGGGCTCGGCATCCCAGTGGCTGGTGGACCAAACCGGGTGGTCCCATCCCGCTGGAAGGCAGACTGGGAGCAGCTCTACCTGGGCAGAGATGGGGACCCCCTGGATGCTCCCTGCTCGCAGGGAGCAGCGGTGGTGGAAGGAGAAAAAGAAAAAAAGAAAAAAAACCTTTTTTTTTCTTTTCTTCCTTTCTTTCGGAAATGAAAGAATGTAGAAGCAAGTCGTATTTTCTCCAGGATGTTTTTCAGTGTTGTTGCTGGTCTAGAGCCGCTGGCGTCTGTGCGCGCCATCCTGGTCCCTCCAAGCTGTGGTGGGTCTTTACCTTCCCTTCCGTGCCGTGCTCCTGGCTGCTGCGTGGCGTCTCCCCCGCCTCTGGGGATGCCGGCGCCCCAGCACGGACGGGCTGGCGCGCGAGCCCTTTCCCCTGGGCCAAGGCGTGACCTCCCGGGGAGCAGGGGCGCCAGCTTCGTCCCCTACCTGCTGCTCTGCCCCGGCTCCTTGCTCCTCAGCTCGCCCAGGGGGATGGGCAGGAGGGTTACCTTCACGCTCAGGTTTAAGGCTCAGTTTGGAGAGAATTTGGGGAAGAATTCTCTCCATTAGGGCCATTAGAGGGCACTTTTGCAATCCCGGAGAAGGAAAACGGTGCTTATTATTTCACTTAGGACTGTTTATTTTGGCGCGCTCTTAAATTCAGTGATAAACAGCAGGCAAATCCCTCCAGTCAGCAGGAATATATCAATAAAATATTGACTCAGAGTTTAAAAGAAAAGAAAACAAGACGAACTTGTAGAAAAGGGAATAAAAGGCATTTAGGAGGTGGCACAGTCTGGGGAATAAAAAAACCACGCAACATCTTTCACGTGATTTGTATGGCTTCACAGTGCAGCGCTTAGGCCTCAGCTTGTTCCTGGCTTCTGAAAACTAAACCCTCTCGGAGCACGGCACGCCGACACAAGAAAATCGTTAGTTGGAAGTTTCCGAGGGTTGGGTGGGAGAGCACGAATTCCCGTGCTCGCATCTAGCAAGTGCATTTTCTGAGGGACTCTGTCAAAGTCATTGCCCCAGCGGTAAACTTGCCCAGAAAGAAACAGGGGACGAGTAAACGATGTTTTTGCTTTCCTCCTGATGTTTTGTGTGAGTAAACTATAGAGGATTTAGCTTAGAACTCTGCCAAATTATAATGAGTGCACTGCAAAACATAAAATCTGTTTATTAACTGGTGTGAAAGGATGGTGTAACACTGACAGCACCGCTTCCAAAAACTGTGAGTGAATTTTGGACGCCTCTCTGCTGTTGAGGTGTCCCGCCTTTGGAAGTGTCGTGCATGAAAATTGGCCCATTTTAAGCCTCTGAGTTTGGATATGTGAAAATGAGAGCACTCAAAATCCCGTTCCCTTGTAAAGGAGCAAAGATTATAAAAACTTCTCTTTTTCAGTAACAGTTGACAGCTTGCTATTTCGTGTGTGGGATGGGCCGGTGCTGCCTGCCCAGGCTGGGCAGGGATCACAGAACTAATCTTCATGTGTCTTTTGTAGTTATTTTTAAGCCAAAATGCTTTTACAATTAGGTAAAGAAATCAGAGACAAATCTGGACCTTGTCACTACACCGCAGTTGTTAACGGGGACAGAAACGCTGTCTACAGGAGGTGTTTAAGTGAATTAGCTAGTGAAATTATTTAAGCTTAGCCTGGGTAGTCCTATAATCAGAAATCGTTTATTTTAATGTTATATTTATTTATTTATAAATTACATTGCAGTGGAACTGACTATGGGAATAGACAAGATTGCAGTTTCGAGGGGTTCATGTGGAGGACGCTGTCTGCAGAAAGCATCCGAGTTTCCTACCTAACCAAATAATCTGCTCTAACTGTTGTGATTAAGTTGGAAAGAATTTCTTCCCTGTTGGCCAACGATAATACTTGAAAAATCAATAAACAGCGTGTTAGAGCACACCAAACTCATCCTGCTTTGTGTGAGAGGAGGTTTCTGCTGACTGCGGTGACTCAAGTCAGCAAGTATTTTGACTTACAATCTTTGCTCCAAAAGGTCAAATGTCATTAGCTTTGCTGATAAGTATCAACACTTCAGTCTGAATTCGAGAACGATGGCTGTTGTCATCAAAAGCTAAGTCAGGGCCTGGTTGGGATAAATTTGGACAAACGCCGGGAAAGCCAGATCGGAATTTAACTATGAGTAGCAATTGCATGTCTTAGGTGAAGCCCTTCACTCCTCTCCCTTCCGCAGGGCAGAGCGCTGCAGCAGCCTGTTCCTGAAACATCCCAAACCGTAACAAAGTGCACAATTCGCGACCTGGGAGGTGATGCGCCGGAGAGGAAGCGTTCCAAGCCCTGCAAATGGGGAACCGTGGCCACGTGTTGCTGTGGCCAGGTTATCCCTGAGTAAATAAGGGCGCAGCCTTCCCCAGCTGCAAAATAACTTTGGGCAGCTTCGGCACAGGCTTCCCCACGAGACAGCGTGGCCATCGACGGGCAAGCTTGCCGCAGGGCTACCCGGCACGCTTGCCGCTCGCTTGCAGGGGGCATGGGGCTCCTCCACGGTGTCCATGCCCACCTGGGACATGACTGCAGGGGAAACTCTGCCAGGTGAACCTCAAGCATTCGCTTTCATCTTTCCTGTGGTTTTCCTCTCAGGAAAGGGAGGATCTGGCTGTAAATGTAGGAATATGGGGCAGGCGGGGAAGGGGAAGGCTCAGGAAGGCGTAGCAGCCCTTGGTGTGAGGGAAGGTGCAAGCGAAAGGAGGCAAAGGTAAAATCGCATCCTGGCGAGTGAGTTTTCAGTGCGCGTCATTTGTGGCTTGCGGTTACTTTGGGGTTTGCTACAGATTTTTTTCTTCCCTCTTGCATCACCAATTTCAGTGGGAAAAGAGAGAGATGAATGGCGCCAGGGACAGCGGAGAAGAGGGGAGGGGGCAGCAGGGGGGACCTGCGCCCTTGGTGGAAGCAGCGATTAAATAACAATGATGTTAGAGGCGGAGGAAGCAATGTGAGGGTGAAAATAGCCCTCTGCGGGCCTTGCCGGTGCGAGAAGAGCTGCTGTCCTGCACGTGGACGGCTGTGTTCAGCCCTACTGGGAGCAGGACAGACTGCAGGACAGGCAGATGCCGCAGCGCACAGCGGCAGGGGAGCTAGAGGCAGCAGGGAGCGGGAATTTGGGTAGAATTTGTCAGGAGTTTGGGGATGAAAAAGAGGACAAGACCCCGTGCTGCCCGCAGTGAATTCCCACGTTGGGGATGCCGGTGCCCCCAGCGAGCGTCGGCAGGGGGGAGGTGACGAGAGGGGCAGCGGCTGGCGGGCTGCTGGCCACCTGCCTCTGGCCAGGGGCGCGCGGGGATTTTGGGGCTGGCGGGGAGTGGGGCTTGCTGAAAGCCCCCGAAGGGCCAGAGGGGCTGGGCTGGGGTGAGGAGGAGAGTCCCGTGCCGTGATCACACCCGTCTCCAGTGGTTCCTCTGGGGTTTGTGGAAAGCAAAGCCATGGGAGAGGGAAGGAGGAGGCTGCTGGGGCTTCCCTTAGGGGCACCTCTTTGTGTTGTCATAAAGTGCTGGAAGGGGAAGAGCAATTTTATTATGGCTTAGACTACATTGTGCCACTTCTTAAGGAGCCTTATGTTTGCTATTTTTACACAAAATATTGGGGAAAGGTCAAGTGGAGGTGGGGGAAAGCCCCCAATCTTAACAGCAGATTTGATCTTAAAGGTAAGAAGAAAGAGTTTACTATAAAGCCATAATTAACTTACAGTGCAGTACAAGGAGCGGTGCATGACCGCAGTCAGCCAAGTAACAGCAAGATAAAACTGTTCCTGCCACCTCAGCTTCTTATCATGCTTCTCCCTGAAGCCAGTGACTAACACCGTTTAGGTAATGGTCTAAACCTCTTTTTTTCTAATTTTAAAAAATGTTATCATTTAGCAATTTAAACTTGCTATACTTATACCAGAAATGGGCTTTCTTCCCCCTCTGCCCCCCCGAACCAGAGCCATTACATATGAGATCATCTACTGTACTGAAAGGAGATTTCCAGCCTGTCCCGCTGTATATGTTAGGATAGTCATTACTGACCTAGTTGCAGACATAATAATGAAAGGCTGAGATTATGAATTATTATGCCTAATTTGTAAGGGATTCTCTGCTTTTGTATTTTGCAATTCCCATCAGGCTTGAGGATTAAGCCCTGCTGAATTGCATGCTAATACCAATGTGCTTTGAATATGTGTGGGTTTATATCACATGTTTTCCTAATTCACTATTTTTATAAAGAACAATTTCACTGGAAATATTTACTTTCCAAAGGACTGTTGGAAGCCCAACCAGAATCCCCTAAGGAAAGTGAAGTCGATGTCCCCTCCGTCTGCTCTGTGCTTACTCTAGCTCCCATGTTCAGCGACCTCTATTTCTGCTGCGGCGAAACATCAAACTGTAGCTCTACCAAAGCGCGTGGAAGGCTTTTCCTCTTTGTTAATGAGAGGGAGAGACACCAGTTTGCAACCAGTGCGCGGGCTTGCTTTCAATTACAGTTCAAGATGGAAAAATCTTATTTACGTACTTTATCTAAGCGCTGTGATGCTGCGAGCTCAGTGCTTGCGGTATGTATTGCTAGTGCTTGCACAGCAGTACAGTGCAGGTGCCAGCGAAACATAAAGTGCACACGGCGTTGTTATGGGTATGCCCGCGTTTCAGCAGTAAATAAGGCCACGAGAGCCACACGAGTTTGCAGCTAGCCGAGTCAGTGACCGTGGGCCATGAAAAAACCGGTGCCTCGCTACGGTCTCGCCCACCAGCGTGGGACAGGCTGGTGGCAGCCCTCCTCAGGTGGGACTGACTCCCTGTCGTTGCTGTAGGATGCTCCTGCTGCGCTGCCCGCTGCTGCTGCTGCTGCTGCTGCTGCCGCTCAGCTCCAGGCCCCAGAAGTTACCTACCAGGGATGAGGAGCTCTTCCAAATGCAGATCCGGGATAAAGCGTTTTTTCATGATTCGTCAGTCATCCCAGATGGAGCCGAAATTAGCAGCTACCTCTTCCGAGACACCCCTAAAAGGTATTTCTGCCCAGTTCAAGTGAGGAAGTTGTACTTTGAAGGTAGTAGCTTTATTTGCTGGGTGTTTTGAAATAAAAATTGGATCCAAACCAGAAAAATACAAATGCCAGCGTTCTGTCTGGTGAAGTAAGTAACTATGCGAGTTTCCATCCCGGTCTGGCCTCCCAGCTGAGGGTCTATCCAATTTATTTGATTTCTAGGACAAGCGCAGAGCTCCCACAGACCGCAGAAGTTCCCTGAAGTGGGGCCACTAACCATGTCTAGAGGCAAAGGGAGCGGGAAGGAAATGAGAAACTACAGGCTTACCCCACCACACTTGTCTCACTTCATTATTTCATATTGTGCTTTAAAGAAGCAGCGCAAGCCAGCCTGGTCTGAACTCCCCACTTCCCAGCCTCGGCCCTACGGGTCAGAAAACACTGAGGTTAGGTTGGGGAAGAACCTGAGGCTCCAAAGAGTTCAGGAAAGCCAGCTTTGCCTCCCTTCCTCTCGTATCACACACCTCCTTAAGGCGTCAGCTGTGAGAAACATTTTACAGTAACGTGTAGTGCTTGGGCGGATGTGGGAAGACCTAGCTGAAGGCGTATGTATCTATTTGGGCTTCTAGGGCCCTTACCCTGGACAGAGCGTAAAATGTGCGTCCTGCTTTGAGGGCATATCCCTAAATTCCCAGGAAAGGTCACATTTCCCTCATTATACCTTTGTGACCATTTATACTGTATATATATATAGTTAATGTAGGGGTAAAAAGTGAAGCTGATGGAGGGGAGGGCAGGAGGCCCGAAACCCCTCCATGTCTGGACAAGCAAAGTGTGAACTCCGCAGCAGCGTGTTAGTGAGGGGACTCCCCTCGCCTCCCTAGCTCTCGCCCACCAGCCTTTCCCCGTTCCCTCTGCACGCACTTGCCTGTAAGCAACGCTTTTGCCTCTGTTGCCCCACCAAGACCAACCTTGCTTGTGTCAAGTCAGTCCCTGCCGGGTGGCCTGCATCAGGATTTATTGATGCGTGGGTCTGTTAACCTTCCCTAGGTACTTCTTTGTGGTTGAAGAGGACAACACGCCCTTAGCAGTGACAGTGACACCATGCGATGCTCCGCTGGAGTGGAAAACTGAGTGTGCAAGAGCTTCCAGAGGAAGCCAGCGGAGAAGGTTTCAGGTAACAGCGCGACAATGACTTCCTTGTGCCTCAGAGACCTGCTTTCCTCCTGGATTCGAAGCCCCTCAGACCAGTCTCGGTGTGACGCTGCGTCTCGCAGCAGGCCCGTCTTTATATCTTTATGTTTGGCTCTTCAGCCCCAGTCCTGCTGTTGTGCGGGAACTGGCCACAGCGTAGCAACAAGGCCGGTAAAAAAAAAGTAAAAGTAAAGCTGAGGTTATAGTTAGAGAGTGCACTGGCTGCTGCCACAGGCAAACTGACCGTTTGCCCAGAGGAACTCGGCTTCGCGGGGGCTTTGCTGTGAGCTGTGTACACGAGATAAGAACTGGAGAGCAGGGCTGGCACTGCAGCAGGGCTGAGCTCGCCCCCTTTGAGGGGACAACGGCTGTAGACACGGACTGTATTTGCAGATAAACGAATAACTGCTACTGAGGAGAGAAAGGTCCTCTGGCTTCCAGAGCTTCTCCACACAAGTGCTACATGTCACTAACACATTGTATTGTATTGTATACACACCTTTGGCCCCCACCGTATTTAGGCACAACGTTTTAGCGTGACTCAGAGGGCCAGGGCGAAGGGCCCAAGCCCAGAAACAGGCAGTTTTCCCTGGAGAGCTGTACGGCATCTCCAAGTTGGGCGCGGGAAGTAGTTTAGTGGAAGGTATTAGCTGCCATTCACCAGACTCCGTTAATACTGGCCAGGCGCAATTTCTTTTGCGTTTGGTTTTAACCTGAGTGCCAAACCAGTTTCCCTCTCTGATTTGACAGAAGTACCTTCCTCAGAAGATAAACCCTTCCTTTTTCGTCTCGCTTTTGTATTTTATGTAGAAGTGTCTGTTAAGAGTTCTATTTTCTCATATTTGCGGGTTGTGTCTGTACAAATGTTTTTCTTTGCTTACAATCTAGGTGAACCAGAACCTCTTGAGCAACAGAAACAGCAGATTACTAATGAGGAAGGCACAGAGCTGTTCTCTTACAAAGGCAATGATGTTGAGTACTTTGTGTCCTCTAGTTCTCCGTCAGGTTTGTACCAACTAGATCTGCTGTCGACAGAGAAGGATACACATTTTAAAGTGTATGCAACCACTACTCCAGAATCGGACCAACCTTACCCTGAATTACCTTACGATCCCAGAATCGATGTCACTTCTCTGGGACGTACAACAGTGACGCTGGCGTGGAAACCAAGTCCCACCGCCTCCTTACTGAAACAGCCAATTCAGTATTGCATAGTCATCAATAAAGAGCACAATTTCAAAAGCCTCTGTGCTGTTGAAGCCAAGCTCAGTTCTGATGATGCCTTCATGATGGCTCCAAAACCAGGTCTGGATTTCAGTCCGTTTGACTTTGCCCATTTTGGCTTTCCCTCAGACAACAACTCCGGCAAAGAACGTGGTTTCCTAAAATCATCATCGAAGTTTGGGCGCCAAACATCCTCAAAGCCGAGAGTTGACCTGCATAAAGTTTGTGTCGGGAACAAGAACATCTTCACAGTGTCGGACCTGAAGCCCGATACGCAGTACTACTTTGACATGTTTGCAGTAAACACCAACACTAACATGAGCACCGCATATGTCGGCACCTTTGCCAGAACGAAGGAGGAGGCTAAACAGAAAACAGTCGAACTGAAGGATGGCAAAGTTACTGATGTGTTCATCAAGAGGAAGGGAGCCAAATTTCTACGTTTTGCTCCCGTTTCATCTCACCAAAAAGTCACCTTCTCCATTCATTCATGCCTGGATGCCGTTCAGATCCAAGTTAGAAGAGACGGAAAACTTCTCTTGTCTCAAAACGTGGAGGGTGTGCGGCAGTTCCAGCTTCGGGGAAAAGCAAAAGCTAAATATCTCATTCGGCTGAAAGGAAGCAAAAAAGGTGCTTCTATGCTGAAGATCCTGGCCACAACAAGGCCTAACAAGCAGTCATTTCCTTCTCTCCCTGAAGATACGCGAATCAAAGCCTTTGACAAACTCCGCACGTGTTCTTCGGTCACGGTGGCGTGGCTGGGCACGCAGGAGAGGAACAAATTCTGCATCTACAAAAGGGAAGTGGACGACAACTACAATGAAGAGCAGAAGAAAAGAGAGCAGAACCAGTGCTTGGGTCCAGATACGAGGAAGAAATCAGAAAAGGTTCTCTGTAAATACTTCCACAGCCAGAACATCCAGAAAGCAGTGACCACAGAGACAATCAGAGGCCTGCAGCCTGGCAAGTCCTACCTGCTGGACGTTTACGTGATAGGGCACGGCGGGCACTCCGTGAAATATCAGAGCAAATTGGTGAAAACGAGGAAGTTCTGTTAGTGCCCCTGTACACGGGAATATATGGAACTCCGCTCTGAGCATTATCCTACTTCCAAGTATATGGATTGACTACTTGCACAGCTGAGAAGTTGTGACCTGTATTTGTACTGTGTAGAAAAGATACCAACTTGTATATTTATGTTTACATAAGTAATTGTTTGGAGGAACTGAGGCTGGTGCTCTCTGCTAGCATCTGGCAACGGTATTACCATGTGTCCGGTGACCCACACGTGATGCTCAGTAGATGTCCATGGTAGCAGGAAACCTCGAAGGAACTGGACTCCTTTGCTTCTGTATTGCATGAACTGCTTCTAAATTATTTTATACTTAAAAGGCTGAGGTACATCATTCGTTCACCTTGTTATTCACACACGAAACTCACAGACATACACCCTTTCTCTCAGTGTAGATGGTAGGGCTTCTGTAAATTATTTTATAGAGTCTTGTTTTAAATGTTTATGTTTCTATGATTGTAAACTATTAAAATCCCTCCCCAATAAAATACAGATCTAAACTAAGTATTAACTGGGCTGCACATGAAGCAGTTTCATTGCTAATGTAAATTCTTACCTGGCTGATTTTCATGTTTAAATACTGTATGTATTTCATGTACAAAGTTGCCATAACGTTATATTCCTGTACATAAAATTAAAAATATTAGATTATATATCGTTTCTTTCTTCTTGATGTTCTGAGGGGATTCTTGACAGACTTGGGGAGAGAGGAGGTGTGCTGGAACCTGAACTGAATTCAGCTAGCACGTGCCTCTCTTCTGTTGCTCTTCATCTTTTTGGGCAAAGCGACTGAAGTCCAGTAGAGTTACTGATGTTACTGAGTCAGTTAACATCTGCAAGGGAGCGGAGGCCATCGGAGGAAGGGTGTTTGTGGCGTACTCCGCGTCTACAGTGATACTAAAGGAGCAGGACGGCACAGAGGAGCTTCACTTGTCCCAGGTGAGAGAATGGAGCCCGTTGCATTGTGGTTGCGAGTGCCTCCGGGGCTTCGCAAGGAGCTGGCGGTCTGAGTCAGAGAGACCACACAATTCAAACAAATAACACACCAGAGAACCAGTTGTTATTTTTGTTAGTTTATCATTGAAAACATTTGCTTTCTGGACGCTGCTGGTTTTGACCGAAGTAATAGTAAGCTGAGAGCGTTATTTTTTTTCCATTGACAAGAATGGTAGTGCTAAGAAAAAATCATGTACTTTCATTTAAATTGCAGTTATTTCCATTGTGTAGATTTCTTTAAAATATTAAATGTCTGGATCTCATCTTTTCTAAATTTTCTTATTTGTTTTTCAACGTCACCTTCACTGACTCAAAAACTTGTATAGAGCAGCTTAATGGAAAACACACTTCTGAGAAGCAATTAGACCAGCCCCGTTTCAAGTGGCTGAGCGCAGGGCACGTGCTGCCTCACGCCCAATAGTATAGTACAGGTCAGGGCCTCAGGACAGGTGACTGAGACCTTTTTTCCTTGGTCCCATCGTATGTATCAGCCTGCAGCACTCAGGCAGTGGATGTCAGGGCTTATTCAAAGACGGTCTCTGTCTCTTCCTTAGGTGCCTGGCCACAAAACGTCTCACTGCTGTGACTTTAGCATTTGCAGCCCCCTCGGGGCTCTGAAGATGAGGGAAAGGGACCAAAACCCACGTACAGGCTGAAAGCAGGTTCCTCTTAGGCTGCTCACAGGGGAGATGAGAAGTCTCCATCCCTGCAGAGGTGAGCTCCAGTTTCCCTTGGCCCCGTTAGTGCTGAGCAATTCAGGTTTTCCTTTCTGCTGCCCCCCAGCACGTTTCAGTTTGCCAGACTTGGTGGGTGGCAGCAGGGTTTTGTGGCTGCACAAGCTCCCATGCCGTTCCCCACGCTGAGATTGCTGTGATAATTCTCCGAGAAACAGGCAGATACCGTATGAAGACTGAGCAGAAGACGCCTGCTGTCTTTAATGTAATTACATAATAAACCTAATAATTGAAATTTAGATTTCTCCAGAGATGATCTCTCCTCGTTTGAAAACATCTCTCTGATTTCTTAAAGGGAATGGCTTCAGTAACACATGCCTGCTGGATTACCGTGCCGGGGCGTAGGTGAGCAGTAGATGGCTACAGCTGAGAATCCCTCAGGAACGGGACTGTGGTACCAGAGGTAGATCACCAGTTGCCAGGGAGATACTTTCTCTACATGTCACTGTCCAAGAAGCTACTGAGTCCTTCAGTTAAAGGCAACACTTGCATTTTTAAAGCACGTCTCTCTTCACTTCTGCCATTTTTGTGGGGAACTGTACCCCCTCCATTGGCCTGTTACAACGTTTACTTGAAAACATATGTTTCCTCACCATTCCAGCTCTATTTGTTTCTTTTAGCCAGATTTCTCTGTTTGGATCTTCATCCAGCTCGCTTGGCTTTTCTGCCTGCTAACCACTTATGTTTGCAGTATGTCACAAAATGAAAAAATTCCTCAAGATGCATGTCTTCTATTTCTGAACACTACATTTTCAAAGAAAAATGTCACAATATTTGTCTTTATTCCCACTGGAATTCTTCTTTTCCCAAACAACTAGCTCTATTTATTCTTCTGGATGAAACTGAGACCATACTGGTATCACATCCTGTTATTATTCAGGTCTTAATGGAATCAAGTGGATCTGAGAGGCAGTTCTGACTTTGAAGGATAAGGGCACTGGTCTTTATACAGTGCAAATATGTCACCCTTAAGTGGGAGGTGACTGAAGTGGGTATTAAAGTAAAATAGGTATCTTCTACTGGGAAAGCTCCAGACTGAGTGCCTGTGAAGCACAGAGCCCACGTAAGGAGTCATAGCATGGGTGACCCAAGAGCTTTCCTCATGCCCAGCGCTGCCCGTCAGCCCGGCCGTGAACGCAGTTCACACTGTACGTGCCTTCATCCTCTGGCCTACCTCCTCACCGATGTACAGCTTTCTGTCCACCCAGAAACAAAACAAATCTACACACTCATTTCACACGGGCCGCAGAACAACAATAACCTTGAACTGCTGCCCTGCACCGGGGCTGAGTTAGTCACAGATCTGGACCCTGTTACTAATCCACTGTCACATCTGCATCCCTAGTTTCACATCAAAACATATGAAAAACTTCTTAAAGAATATAATAGATGGATACCTGGCATAGAAGGTCAAAAAAAGCCAGTATATCAAATACACATTCAAATATATATAACATATAAAAGGTTTTTTAAGCCCAAGGCTGGAGAGGTAACTGAAATAGAAACATAAGCTCAGAAATAGAAGGTTAAGTGGAGTTCAGCGTTCACATTGATGATATGTGTTCCTTTGGGAAAAAATGCCATGCTGGAATGTGCAGTCGAGGCACACACAAGGCTATAGGAAAGCGGCCCACCCTGGTGGGAGCGCCTCATTAAGGCGTATCTACTGCAGGACTGTGTAACAGAGAAGAAATCCTCTACAGATTGTTTTTTGCTGTTGTTTGTTTCAAAATGAGTAAAGAGTCATTGAGCCATTGCAAACCACAGCAAGATAATCTTCAACACCTTCATCAATCAAGTGGAACTTATCTAATTTTACTGATTTACTTACTGACAAATCTGGCAGCAGCCTTACAATGTAAGCTTCAAAGAGCCCAAAGGACAAAATGGTCCATGAGTTACAGAACACAAATGAAGATTAGGATGGTAGCAAAACTGCAGAAGAATACACACAGACATACAACTTCAGTTCAAGAACTCCACTTGCAAAAACAACGCATGGGTCTGAGACTCCTTTGTTTACGTTCTAAGTAGCAATTTTAAGACAGATAACATACCAGGGAGAAAGAAAATCCTTATTCAGAACACTAAACGTTTTTACTGTAGCCCTTTGCAAAAAAATGCAATAGTTGTGGTTGCTCAAAGTCCTTTGAATGTTTAGCTTTGAAGTTATCGTGTTTGAATACATTCAGTTAAATGGGATGTGAAAATGCATGGTACCTAATTCAGTACATAAACAATGATGAGCAACTGTGTACCAGGAACCTTGAACTCTTCTTTCTCTCCCTCTCTCTGCTTGGGAACCTACTCATAAACCTTTGCGATAGCAGAGATCAGCCCTCAAGTTCTGTGGGAACGCACACATCTTTGGTCGGACCGACTGCGCAGAGATTGTCCTAGATCCGCACAGCACAGCCAGTAATTTGGGTTCTCAGTACTGCATCTAGTAATTCAAATTACCGTGACTTCAGAGTTATTTAGAACTAAAGGCACATTTCAGTAAAGTGTATCATTTCCCCTGGGCTTGTATTGAGTAGAGACCATGAGGCTGCAGGCTGGTGTACGCTATGGAAAGCTTTCACCATAGGTTAAAGACTGGCGGCCATCAGATGTTACTCACATACCAGTAAGCTGTTGGGCTGTGACAGAGCCTTAGGAAAAGTCAGTATTCACCCGCCCCTGTTCGGCTCAGTTAGAGAAGCCCTCTCTTCCATTTTCTGCAAGTGGTACTCATTTTTATCTCGTCTTGTAAAAAATATACTGCTACTAATAAAACCGTGGCGTCTCCTCGCAGTGTTTTTGTCTGCTTCAGAAGTGCAAGCCCATTTCTCAGAGAAGTCAAACAAACTCACCCTTGGAATAATGAATGAAATTAGCAAATGAAGAAACTATGCTGCGAAGGGTTACTTTGCTGAAAGCACTACCTTCTGGCTTCTGGTCCAGGGGACTATTCTCAAAGCAGTCTGTCTGCCGATTGCCCCCGGTTTATGTATCGACCTAATTAGTAGCTACCTGGTACAATTAATGTCGGTTGGGTCCCTGTCTTGTACCGTGGTGCTCTGTGTCCACACGGGGACCTGCTGTGGCTGGAAGTCAGTGTAGGGGCAGGGGTTCCCCTAAGCAGATCTCATTTCAGGATTTGGGCTTTACACTCTGAGGCCCTCCAGAGAGTACAAGGACCACATGAATTGACAGCGTTTGATAAATAATGTGTGTAGACTAATTTAAATTGTTTCTTTGGCCAAGAGTATATTTTACTACTTGAGAAAAGGAGGTTGTTTGGCTTCTTTTTCCACCGATAGTAATCTATATTCTTTTTAACAACAAACTAATTGCTTATGGTGGAATAAAGTGAAGAATTTAACTGTGCATTTCCACCCTTGTTTCCCTTTTCCAATTTCATTTTGCAAGCATTCCTGCAGGTCCAAGCAAAAACGAACAGATAAAGTCTTGGCGTATGCAAAGAAAATATTTTATAAGATTCTGGATGCCAAAGTACACATGAAGTTCTTGCCCTTGTGTGGAAAGTTAGGAAGGACCGGAGTACTCCTGAGGTATTAACATTTTCTTTTATGTCCTCTTCCATTTCATAATGTTTGCTATTACTTAAAAGGTCTCCTGGCATTCCAGCGATGTTAGAAGGAGGCTAGAGGAATTGGAATGCTTTTTTCTTGCCTATTATACACTTTTTATTTTTTTGCCTGTTACTTCTTGCTGCTGGTTTTCATTCAGACACAACTGCTTAGAAGGCGCAGCAGAATAGGATGCACAGTTTTGCCCAGTAAACTCAGAGCAATTTCACTTCCTCTTCTGGGAGGCGAGTAACAATGATCGTGTTAAAAACATTGGGCTGTGGCATATCAGCAAAGCCACCTACTGAGGCCATAGAAACCTGAGGAAAACCCTGTAAAAACCCCTTTCTCTGCTGGCCTTCCCTCTTACATAGACTTTTTATGACTTTTCATGGTGATATGGGTACGAAATAAAACCACACCAAAGAAGATGGCTTTTCCCATCTGCTTTTACCTCGCTTTCACTGATGTAAGCGGCTACACACAGCGCAAGCCAGTCGCACCGGGCACTGTCAGCCTGCTCTCCGGAGCGTGTGGCTGCCCCGCCGAGCCGGGGAGGATGCAGCTGGGCTTCATTACCAGCCCCACCAGCGGGGCCAAGTGACCCCGCTTCCTTTAACAAGCCTTTTAACATGAACTGTAAAAGATGCCTGTCCTGCCTTAGGAGGAGGGAAGATAAGAGTAAGTTGTTAAAGGTAGGTGAGTCAGTCTGTCTTTGCCTCTTTGTTTTTAAGTAAAAGGAGAATTTTCAGATCTGTGAGGGCTTTGGTTTTGTTGTTTAGCTCTGTCAGGGAGAATTATTTTTCTCTTATTGTGATACGGGAATTTCAGCTGGTTGTTTGAGAGTGGTTTGTAAATGTGGCCCTATTAAAAAAAACAAATAAATTTCCCTCCTCTTCCCTATTTTTGTCTGAAAATTTTATGTGCTTCTTACCTGCGTTGTTGTCTCCTGAGCCAGCTAACCTCATGAACAAGAGGTTTAATATAAACTATGATGTCTGTACTTCAGAAAACAAACAGAAGAATTCTAGAAGTCTTGCTCTACTCTCTGAGTAAACAATGAGTAAGTACTTCATATCATGAATGTGTGTCGATAACATAATGGCAAAGCTGTTAAAAGGCCGATACAGAGGAAATAATTAATTGTTGGTGTCTGGGGTATTAATGCTGTGTTGATACATGTGCTGATTCTCATTACCTGTTTTGTCCAGCCCTGCTATGCCCATGTGTTAATGCTGGGTTCAGATGGTGGTTCAGACTTTTCTTGCGTGGCAGTCAGGGTAGGCTCCAGCCTGCTTAAGGCTATGGGTATTCAGAAGCTTAATTTGTTTTGAACTGACTAGGAACTAAACATCTCCCTATGATCTGTGTACGTGTATTTGTATTGCTTGGTTGTTTAATTACAATGCTAGCCATGTACTTAGTGCTTGAAACAAGACAGAAAACTGTGAAGTACATTTTCTTTAAAATACAAAATTTGCCTTAGCTTTTGCTGTATCGGGCAGTGGTGTGAGCGTTTTCTCTGATGTTGTTACAGCCTGTAAGTATTACTGGGAAACAGCCTCTTCCTCTGGATAGCTGAACTGACTTCAGCCCTTGGAAGTCGATGGATTTCTTTCCTGACTACATTAGTCTTGTACTTCTACAAATGGTTTCAGCGTAGGCAATCTAGAAAGGCCACATCCTAGATTCAGCAGATGCTAGTGCATCTTCCCACTACAGCGAATGGCACCTGCAGACTAGTTTTACGTGAGGCTTTTCCAAAAGGCATTACTTTTCATCAAACTTACTCCTACTAATTTTGATGCTAGGAGGGTGCAGCCATCTCTGACCGCTTTTGAAAAACCCACCCCAGGTACTCTGGATGCCAAGTGAGTGATGGGAAAGACAGGATTTGACAGGAGGGGTTACACACTACTTGTGTCATTTTGCAAGCAAAACCTCTCAGTTATTAGTAATACGTAGTATAACACGTGCTAGAAGCAAGCAGGCGTGTGCTTAGGTGTTTCACTTTGTTAAGAGAAACGTGCGTTTGTAGCAACAAGCAGCTGAAATAACTGTAAATTTCTGCTCCGATGGCTTAGCTTAAATAAATGTTGACAGGATTATTAGCTATTAATCTTATAATGCATACCTTCCCAAAAGACCTGAATTCTCATTTTAATTGTGGCAAAATTCCTAAGTCTAGCAAGTCTGGTAGTGAAGGGTCTGACTGATCATGTGAAAACTGGTTGTAAGATGGGAGTGGGACCGCTTCTTCATTAAATCACAAATGGGAAACACTGCTTAATTTGCTTTGCTTCTAGAATGAGAGACAAGAAATTATTCTGCTTGTTCTTAAAGTAAAAATACGGGGGGTTTTGGGTGGGGGAAAAAGATCAGAGTGTCTGGATTAGAAAATGATGTGATGTCTGGTGCTCAGTGGTTTAACTTAATTCCTAATCCATACCTATCATGTTGCCTGTGCTGTTCCACACCTGGGATTGCACGCTATTTCAGGTGAAAGAGAGGAATAGAGAACAAAAACTGAGATTTACATGTTCTCTAAACAAAAAGATTTTAATTCCCCCAATTTCTTTAAGCGTTAATGTTTACAGCACACTCATTTCTACTGGGCTTCCCCCCCCCCCCCCCCCCTCCTGCCTTTTCTAGCTGCTGTTTTACAAATGCTGTGTTTTCGTGTTGAGCTGCAGCAGCTGTTTGTGGCTGTGTAGTTTAGGCCTATATGTAGCGGAGAAGCTGGGCTCTTCACAGCATTTCCATATTAAACCTTTTCCCCAGTAGCTCCACGTTATTGAGGAGAGCCTTTCATTTGCTGTCTTTAGGTACTCTATGGATTTTAGAGTCTGTTCAGAGGTTTCGGTGAATCTGTGAAAGGCTACAACAGCAACTGGCACAATTCAGAGATGTTTTACTTTTCTAAATAAGCGTCTAGACTGGTTTATAAACTTGTGGTATTAATCCTGTTGGAGATGCAAGTTCTGACTTCAGTTCATCTGTTCGATGGTTCCAAAGTCTACTTTGGAAGAATGCTTTTATCACTTCTCTGAAGTCCGCATAATTGGTTAGAATCATCATAATCCTGTTTGCCTGGACAGCCACTGCTGATATCAGGGTGTGGGGGACGTACTTTCCTCCCTTTTTTTTAAGCTATTTATTTTAGAAGGAAATGTTTATAAATGCAAGTTTAAATGACCTGATAACACTGATAGGTTTTTGAATTATTATTTATGAATTATTATCTAGCACAACTTGCTCTTTAATGGCTCTATCAGCCTGTTTAACAAAAAAGGGACTTACCTATCTCATAATAGGCATTCTGATCTTGCAGCCATTGTGTATTTTGGAAAGTCCACTGATTTACAATTTGATTTCTGCCGGCTGAAAAGCGTAGAGTTGAGGTACCCTTTGATGAACTGTTGGATAAATGTTTATCATTCACTTCAAAAAGATATCCTCTCCTCTGAAGACTTTCCTTACTGATCCTATCTACTGTGAGGAAAACTGAAAAAGAACAGGTGGAAATGTTATTACTCGAATACTCGCTGTTTACAGACACAAAATAGCATGCCTATTAAAAAGGGATGTTACATCTCAAAGCCAGATAACTTGTCATCGGGGAGGGGTGCTGTTGGTGGGAGGGTGTTTCCTTTCAGGCAGTTAAGCACGGCTCTTTGCTCCTTGCTAGAATCAGGACTTACTCATCCTCTGTGTCCTGGGGAACTAATTAATTGTTTGAGGACACACGCATGAAGACCCTGCTGACTGTAGGCGGGGCTTGAACACAGGCTGTGGGCACTCCTGGTATTTTTCCTCCCACACACCCACGCATATGCCAGCTGCAATCTGGTCCCCTTATTATTACTGTGTTTATTCACCTCAATTTCCCATCACACAACCGGGAAGTTGAATGTGAAATAAACAGAAATACATTTACTTCAAGTTGGTACGCATAGCACTATAATTAGAAGCTGGAGACAACTCTCTCCCTTCATCGTTCAATAGTGAGGCATCGTTCCTTCTTTGGGTTTTTCTTTTCCAAAGTACCATCTCTTCATAACTGTCCTTTCACAGACCAAAGTTTTGGGTTTTGTTTTTTTTTTTTAGAGGTTTGACATGTTTAAAACGAATGGGCAGGTACACTAGGCTAATGCACATATTGTGCTGTTCTGGAGAACTGGTTTAGTCTGCCTTGAGAGCAGGAGCAGCTGCAGGCTGCCTGCAGATGTTGACCGGACGGACAGTTGCTCATGAGTGATTCCATTATGTTTCTTAAGATCCCTTTTTGAGTCATGTTGGGCAACTGCTCCTAACCTCTAATGGCTTCCTTATGTTCTTCTACCCTCTCTTGTTCAAACTGTGTAGCTGGCTGCCGCAGAGGACAGCACTGTGACAATGGCTGCTGCAGCACGGTTTGCAGGCAGATGACGTGTGACAGTGTATAGACAATACAGTGGTTCTGTTTCCTCTGTAATTGCTGACTGCTGAGTGCTGGATAATTTGTCTCATGCCCTCTCCGGAGAGGGTGGAGCAAACCTAAAGGACACAGAGAAAACGCAGTGCCTGCTGCTTTGGTTCGAGCAGTAGGTTAAAGCAAGTTACAACTGTTTCTGGATCCTCTGTAGTTGTAGGTTCCCTGTTGGTATTGACAATGAAAGCCCCTATTCTCATTGTGTTCTGGAGAGATGTTTGACCACTTTCCTCTGACCTTGCTCAAGTGGCATGACAGCTGACTGTATCATAACTCAGTGTAGCATTCAGAGCGTGCTTTGCAGGAGACTCTGCCTGGAAGTTTTAATCAGCAGCTCCTAGTTCGGATGAAGTATAAGAGAAGTGGAGAAAGACTGGAAAGTTACAAAATTCTTCTTACTAGAGGGCCGTGCTGACTTTATATCCAAGTATGATGGAATTGCTTCTAAGATCATTGCTGTTTCTGAGCTCAAATTGTGTCCTTGTCTATAGTGTGTGATGCTGTCACTCACTTGCCCTTCTCTAAGAGGTACAGCTTGACAGTCACTACTTACATGCTGCACATAGTAGCTAAATATTTGTCATCATATTTAAACAAAACACCAAAATACTTCTGTCATTAAAAAAAAAATAGTATCTCTGACCAGAGCTTTGAGGTAGGTCTGTCCAGACCTCTTCCCTCAAGAGCTTTTAAACTCAAACCTCAGGTTTTCTTTGAACAAAGCCTACATCAGACAAACCTCTTACAACAGAGACGAGAAAAAAGACAGACTAGACATGGGGAAGGGTTTATAAACAAATCTCCTGCTGCTCACTTTGTCCTTGCTTCTAGTCTTGGTTTCAGTCAGCTCTGTGGCTTTCGGGGTTGAAGCAGGCTGCAAGTTCACCCTGGTCCCTAGTCAGCTTTTTTCCATTGTCGCTGGGGCTTGTGTCTAGCTTCTCCTGCTGTTCTCTGCTATCTGTCTCCTGAGTCTCAACTGCCTGCTCATGTCTCCTCACTGCTTGCCTCTGCCCCCCTTAAGCATACCCAGTAGCTCTCAAATGAAGGTACTGTGTCATTTCCCCTGCAGAGAGGCCCACTTGGCTCCATCGCTCTCTTTAAAGGAACATAATATACCAAGAGAAACAAATAAATTGGATACTGTCTGTCCTAGATCCTAACAGAGGCATTTTTCTGGAAAAAGAAGGGTATGTTGTGATAAATGTGAAATGTAGAATATAAATATTTAGCTACTGTCGAGTCAACTGTTATTGTTTTCTGGCTATCTTTTCAAAGTTGTTTGTGTGCTTCTTTGTATGATTTTTCTACTATTCTTGTCCATCTTAAAATCCAAAAAGCAGGTTTTCATGAGTTCTCATATAATGGAGAAAATGTACAGTTATCCACACCTCCAATTTGTGCAAAGCTTAACTGGGAGATATCTTCAACTGCCTTGTATCTCACCTGGAATTCATGGTTTCGAGTCCTTAATTGCTGTGTTTCTGTTGTCTGGGCTGCTTCCTTCTGCTAGTTCAGCAGACATCTCTGTAATGAAGAGTGGTGGTTCAGTATTTGGTGTATTTTCTGCATGGGATGAATAATTTTGCTCACATCTGGTCCTGCTGTAGATGACCTCCTATGTGAATGCAAGCGTAGGTGTCTGCTCGGTTTAGGTGCTTAGATCAGATTAAGAGGAAAGATCTGATGGGTAGTGATCCGATGAGGAGTTCCTGAGATGTATAACAAGTCTTCATCTGTTAACGTAACGCAGCTCCCACACTACTCTGCACAATGAATATGGTTGCTTTCATCCTACTCCAGTCCAAAACTCCCTAATGAGTTCAGAGAAGTTGTTACGGCAGAAACATACCCATCTGTAAATTAACCACTACTGTAATGAAAAGTTATACAAATCTATACCATCTAACCAGTTCTATGACAACTAGGGGAACAGCAAGATACTTCACAATATGATGACAAACAATGATATTGCGGAGGAGGAACGTACATGAAAGAAACAACCAAACAACTACAAGAAGAATAGAGGCACATTTTCATTAAATGAAAACATCTTAAACAATGACCTTTCTGACAAACCACAGAAATAGCAAACATGCAGCCTTTTTTTAATGGTTTCATACTGGAGTTCTGCACACATACCCCCTGGAAGCTTAATGCAGTCCAAATGTCTGTCCTTTGGACAAGGCCTGTGGGTATATGCTCTTTGATGGCTGAATGAGAAAGTGAAAGCTTGCAGGTTACTCAAACCTGCAGGGAATCCACGTTCCCAACTATCCTTCTCCCCATTTCAATATAAATTTTTCTCATTTGATGTTTTCTTCATCCTTGTAATTGTTTTTATGGGAAGGAAGTGGGGGGAGAGAGGGGGAGCAAAAGTGTTAGTAAATGATCTGTCATAAAAGGTATGCTTAGAGACTACTAAAAATGACTTGTCTTTGAATTTAGTCCAAGCCAGCTCCAGTTCCTACTGATGTTGGGCTGCTGTAGCACTCATCAATGCCGTATTGCATTTGAAATGGATAAATGTCTTGATTTATATGACGACTGGGGTTTTGGTTGCTTTGTCCCATTAGGCAGACCCTGTAAGCTGGGGAGGGGGGACAAAATACCATGTGGGATGATACCAAAATCAGTAGCTGTCCCTGCCTAGACTTCTCAAAGCAGTAGATTTCTTATGAAGAAAATATTTCAGATTTATTTTTTAGTTTACTGAAGCCTTTTTAATTCTCACTTCTTGCTAACAGCTTTCATCAATGGGATCTATCAGATCAAATAACCAGCTGGTTCTTTAAATCAGGGGGTTATTATGTGACTTTAATCTGTCATAACAATATCAATTAATAACAAATTTTAAAAAACCAGCTCAGAGCATTAGAAACTGATTGCGTTCAACTAAGTGTAGGCTATTAAGAGTTAAAATCCCTGCAATGGACAAATGCTTCACCTATGTCTATTTAATGTTTTGCTTCTAACCTTTTGGATTGTTCTAGTTTTTTCTTATGTCTTTTATTATAGTTTACTGTTAGTTATTATGAATGTTCTCCCACCTTCAAAATTTCATTAGTAATAATGGTCATGCCTACACCCTGCAAGTCTGTAAAGACGCAAAACACGAGATGAAAATAAACCAATGCCATTCTCATTTGATGGTGTTTTATCAGAATTAAAATGTAGGGTATATAACCCAGTAACTCTTATTACAGTTTGTAAACTAAATGGAAGTGATGCAGTGTAAGGAACCATTGCCCAGTGATAAAATTCAGCAACTCCAAATAGAAAAAAAGATGGTTTCTTTCTAAGAAAGCGTGAGAAGGGAAATGGGGACTCCGTTGTTCTTTGCTGGGGGCTCTGTGTATAGACGTGTGCCTGTGCCTATGTGAGGGGCAGGTTGGGTGGGCTCAAAAATCCACTGGTTAGGCAGGACTGTGGCAGCAGCTGCATATTGAGTGCTCTGCATCCACTGCGCTTCCTTCTCTCCCACCTCTCTCTCGGGCTCCCCTTGTGCTGTAAGAATAACCTTGCTTAGGCACAGATCAGGCAAAACCACGTAAGCTGTGTTGTATCCGGTGACTCTGTGCAGGTTACTGCTTTTCACCCCCATTAACAGAACACTGAAACGTGTTGTACAACAAGGGCTAACTATGGCTGCTTCTCGAGTGCAGACAGGGCTTCATTCAGCCTTTCTGCCACGAATGACTATAGTTTGGACAGACTTTCATACAGTTTCAGAAAGGGCATGTTAGTGTCTTGTACCTCTCGAAAGACACACTTTTAAATAAGATGCAGCTGCATTTTATTTTCAGTCCATTCCCTTGCTGCTTTATGAGAAAAGATGACTAACTCATTTACGGCAATACTGAGCAGTAATAACTTTAAATTTATGGGGCACCCAGTGTCTAGATGCCTTAGGGCGCCTGACAGGCTATAACTTAAAACCTAACTTTAAAAAAAAGCAGTGTGATTTAACACAATAGAACCGATGGAGAAACAGAAACCCTATTGTATGATAAATAGAACAGCGTCCCACAAACAATATCAAACCCAAACTCTCTGCAGCCTGACCCAGAGGGGTGCCATTGTTTCCTCTGAAATGTCAGAGAGGAGAACACACTTGGGCTAAGAGAAAGCATTTACATAGGCAGGCTTCACACATGGTAAACCAGAACCAGCTACAGCTTTAGACTGAGCGGTAGGATTTGTTGGTCTTGTTAACCGAGGGTGAATACTTCAGAAAGGAAGCAACACAGTGGCAGACATCTTTCAAATGTCTTTCTATAGCTATTACTTTTCTTCAAAAAGTGCGCTTTTCAAAGTACACTTGTCCTCTTATTAATCATTAGATTAATCTGTACATATATACTCATACACTTTTCCATTGGTCTCTCTTCTCTACCAATTTCAGACAGTTACAGAACTCCTTGCTGACTTTAATCTGCTCTCAAAATCAACTTCTGCCCCAAAGCGTGGGTTTAACAGGCTTGTATCAAGCGTTTGTATTGGCTTCTGTTCTTGGTGAACAGTGAAAGTAGCTCCTGAGAGGGTGCCACGTGAGATCCTTTCCCCCAATTATTTCGGAGTCTCCAGACGTCCCTGCCTTGTGCAGTTAAGTAGACCTGTAAAGTTTAAATAGAAGGCTTTGTCTGAAAGAGTGAACTTGTTTGAATCATTCTTCCCTTGCTTGCAACAAAGAACATATTTCTGTCTCAATTTTGAAAACATAAAAATAATGAAGGGAATGAAAAGAAAAATTATATTCTTGTCTTTAATCCTTCTAGTGCTTTCAAAACCGAGTGACTTCACTAAGCAATCTTAAGCCGCACAAAATATTTGTAATAACACAACTTAATCTTTGAAATAGCTATTGGTTTTCTTCATTTTTCTCTTATTGTTTGCTTGTTTTTTCTAATGTACATAAGTCATTTTACAGTTGATCCTTATAGACCTTGGCAACAATATTCAAAAGTCATTTGAGCCAGATTTGTATACTTGATGATTGCTCTTTCATACATTTTTTAGCGTCTAGTCTGACATCTTGTATAATACAGACTTGGAAATAAGACTCCTACAGTTAAATAAATTATCCTACTAAGTATTGTGAAAGACTATCTTGTGTAACTCTTCTTTCTAATAACACCAGAAGTACTATGATTGTTGTTTTCTTATTTGATACTGTGACTGTATCCAGGGGGTAGGGGAGTAGAATTAGGCAGTCTCTAGTGTCTGGCATACAATTTCCAAAACAGTGCATTTCACAATCTTGTATCTACCTCACAGCACCCCAGTTAAATAATGTTAACAAGAAATACTGTGCCCTGAGAAGTGCAGTAGCCAGAAACTTGCGCATTATGGCATCAAAAAAAATATTTCTATGTGGCTGATGGACAGTGAAATTTTAGATAGTTGCACTCTAAAATGTGTTCTTTATAAAGAGGGCACAAATTAATTTTACAGAAACTGATGCTATTCAGTGGGCGGTCATAAATCTGAACAATGGTTATTGAAATCAGTTCTTCAGAATGTTATGACATTTGTTTTTTAAATATTGCCAATACACAATCTCATTTTTTAAGATTATTCTTCTCTGTTTATTTGAAGTTCTGCAAAACTATAGGCTATTTGGCTGGATGTGCTGCTTTTAAAACAAAACAAACCCCGCAAGTATACACAGCACATACAAGGTAACTTGTAGCTCCGTTTACCTCTGATCCTACATCTTCAGCTGATTTGACATTGAATTCTGAGTGTTTGGGACAGAGTTGCTAAGTACCCATGGCGTCAGGCGGAATATAATGAGGATTAGAGTTTTCAAATGGAAGCATTCAAACAGAAAATCCATTTTCAAATATCTATCCTGCATGGTTTAATGAAAACCGAATTCCTGACAAATGTTGGTGGTTTAGTTTGTTGGTTTGGTTGGTTTTTGTCAGGCTCAGTTCGCTCTAAACATTAATGTGTATGGTACCTCTGATTATGCAGGTCCTTAAGTCGTATTAAGCAGCTCATCAGCATAGGTGTTGGGGAAGCTGGTTCTGCTAAGGCCTGTAGGTGGAAAACTCTCAGATTTAAATTCTTATATGCAGGATTGGCTTCTGGCTTCTCTTTCAGAACACGACACACATTTGGATGGAGCGAAGCAAAGATCCATGGAAGAATTCAAGTCTCTGTCCTATAGGCTTGTGTTAAAGCAGTAAGACTTTCCCATTCTTCCAGAGGAATTTGTTACAGCACTGAGAGGTTAAGTATTTCCTGGGGGAATATGTTGTCAATTGAGAAAGTGACTTTAGCAGAGGACAGGCAGGTAGGAGACTGAAAACCAAGGAAAGCACTAAGATGCATTTAGGATAGTTCTTGCCCATTCTTAAGTTAATAGCTCTCATTTTTGTACTCTAAGGAAATGTTTTTTGAAGAGTTCACATAACAGTTCCAAAAAGGTTTGGAACAATATTTCATTTTTATATTTTGATTTAAAAAAAAAACCCTACAGTTTGTTTGTCAAGAAAAAAAATCTGTTCTTAAAATTGACTAGAAGATAGTTTCTTCGCCATGTCGATGCAACTTTTTAAAATAATAGTCTCTTATTATAACCTTGCAATTTAGAGATGGCACAGAATTACCAGAAATCTGACATAATTAAAAACTAAAAACCAATTACAGAATAACTAAGGAACAGTATAGGAATGTGTTTCAGCTTAGAGTCAAAGCAGAGCTCAATACAAAATAATTCTACTTCACAGAAGCAGTCAGAGGACACAGTCCTCCTTTCAACATTGTACTGCACACAGGACTCACGCCCCCAAAGAAACAACGTCCCATTTAAGGGGCTGAATGTCGTATTGCCATTTGAGATACACCTCAAATTACACCTTGTGCTGATTTCAGCTGCTCTGAAAATAACCAAAACTCAGGAAAAAAAAAAAAATCCAACAGCCTTCTCAATAATACTCCCAGATACTAGACCCCTGAAGTCAATGAGAATTCTCCTTGCATTTCAAATCTACTGCCTCCACCCCTAATGGTCACCTGGGTTTTTGTTAAATATCTCAGGTCAAATACCATTGATAGCTGTGAATTCAACACTTCATAAAAGGGAGAAAAAAAATAATCAGGGTCTGTAAATACTGGAGGTACGTGCTGGTACTTGAAACATGTTCTCTTTGAATTCAAAGTTTGCAAGACAGACTAAAGTGATGCTGATGGTGAGACCAGTGGCGCATTGAGGAAGATTCGTGGAAAAAGAGCTTTAAATTCTTCAAAGGGGGGGGGGGGTAGGAGGAAGTAATTGGTGGCTAAAATTTAAGGGTGTTTTTCCAGTGGAAAGTAATACTATAAATGCCAAAATGAAGCAGGAATGAAGACAAGATGTGAGTAAAGAGGCTGGAAAGGGGTCAGAAGGGAAAGTAGTAGGCATGCAGTCTGCAGTGCAAGAAGGTAATACTTGAACGCGGGATCTGGTCTAAGATGATTAAAGCTATGTAAATATTGCCTCTTAGGTGGACTCAGGAATTAAGCTTAGCTTCCCAACTAAGTGTTGTAGATCTATTTGTTTTCCCATTTCCTGTAGGCCTTAGAGCAAACTGTTTTCTTCTGTGACCAGGTTTCCCGACCAGGGGAATTTAAATTGCTCCAGCTCACTGTTCAGGAAAAAACAAGTATGTAGAGTGGATAATTAGATGGTTTAAGCCCTCCACTGGTGGTTCAAGCACAGTTTAACCGAATACTGAATGGTAGAAGCTAATGGACGTTTATGCTGTTGAAAAGAAGGTAAGTCAAGTGCTGGTTTTCTGCGAATGGGAGGAAGACAGTGAGGCCAAAGAGCATAATAATTAAGTGAAAGATGACCTGAGACAAATCTCTGAGCAAAGGAGAGGACAGATTTTGAAAATGTGCTTGGAGTGCCAAAATGAATTTTCCATAGCTGGCAGTTCTGAGAAATATATTCAGCATGTATGTAGCCATTCTCTGAGGATTTAAAAACATTCTGTGTAGCAGCCTTATGATACCCTACGTAGTGGAGTGCTAAAAGTTCATGGAGAACTGAAAATATGAATATCCAACACCACACGGCAGACATGAAAGGTAGAGGTCAGTAATGAGAGTTGTCATCCATCTGCTATAATAATATTAACAAACCACTGTAAGTTCATAGTACAGTAGTCAGCTGTCTTCCTGCTACAGCAAAACGCAACATGGTGTACCAGTTTCCACGTCCTGTTCAGGAACAGTGGAAAAATACTTCACCACATTAAAGCTCTTTCAAGGTTTTACGAAGAATTTATTGCGTGGTTGGACGCTCAGATGCGATCAGTTAAATGACAGGCACAGACCAGGTACTGAAAAGGAGCCTAATTTCTATGTTTTTTTTCAACAAATAAAAATAGTTGCACAGAGTAGGAATCAGCTTGGTGACAAAGCTTGTGTTAAATGAAGATACCCTCTCAAGATTAGGTTGCAGGTAGGAGAGGAAGTAGGTAAGTTTAAGACTTACTTATCCCAGAAGGAGCGTTTGATCAACTCAGTGCAAGGCCTAATGGGAAATGGGGCCTGAGAAGGTATGGCCTTTATGTAAGGGAAGCATGTATGTGAATAGTTAGGACTGAAAGACCTAGCTCACCAGGGAGAAGCTGGATCTGGAAAGTCATTTTCCATTAATGAAGGGGGGAAAAAAAAGGGTGAGCTGATTCTGAAGGGGCTGACAGGGAAAACACAGTGGGTGAGATCAGTTTAGGGAGTTACTCTCAAGCTGCAATAGGATATCACTGAGCTGAGGAAGACACTTTCAGAATGTGTGAGAATGTGGCCTGGGAGTTCATCTGCTACTGCATAAAGTAATTCTCACTAAATGTTTTAAAATTACTAGTTTTGAGATTTGTGCTCTAATTTGTGAATTTCCAAGATTCCTTAAGTTCATGTTTTCCTGGGCTATTTTATATCAGACCATAATATGTGTGTATACCAGAGGTTGCTCTGTGGCAGTATCCAACAGCAAGTGTCTAGGAGAAATTATATGACTGAGTCAGGTGTGCACTGTGTTGCCCCTGGGTACTTGTCTAGCCTCCAAGTATATGAGGCATGGAGACTTAGCTAGACACAGCTTCTATGAATGTAATAACCCTCAACAGACTTTTCTTACGTCAGCCTATTGAATAGCCCTTTGAACCTGAGCAAACCGCCAGAGCTATGAAGGCGGGAGTCTTATATTATTTTCCAGCTAAAGCTGTCTGACTGACACCAACAACAGGGGAGGGGTTAGAAAAAGCAACAATGTCAAATCAGAAAAGGTAGAAAGCTGGGGCCTGAGCGCCTTGCTGGATATCAGAAAGCTACCTCAATTTTTTCTCTATGTACTGATACTTTATGTATCAGTCTGCCATCACTTTTTGTGCATCTCGCTTTAAAATTTTTACAATCACAGGAAACAGGATTAGAAAAGAGCTCAGGAAATCATCTGGTGTAGGGCTATGTCAAGCACCAGCTGTGCCTGTGTCACTTCATGTGCTTGCCTAGCCTATTCTCAAAGACGCCTGTTGATGGAAGCCAAGTGACCTCGCTAGGCAGTCTGTGCAAGTACTTTACTCATTTAGAAAGTATTTTGAATATCAAAATCTAAATTTTCAATTTAGAAAGTATTTTCAATTTTAGCGTTGACTAAAAGAAAAAAGTTTTTTCTAGTTTTCTTTAAAGTAGTTTTAATATCTCTGAAGACTATGATTACATATCTAGAAGTTTTCTGTTCTCTGGACTAAACAAATGTCTTCAGCCTTTCTTCTGAGGCCGTATCTACTGGACTTTTGATCAATGTCTACAGTAATCAATTGGACTTTTCTTCTCCTTTGTCTATAAAGCCTGTAACTGCTATAGAAAGAAAACAGCTATACTTGACATGATTTTTCTTAACAAAAACATTGTAGAACTTTGTCTGCAGTTTCACCTTTTTTCTAGAAATGTGATGCCTCAAAATGAATCCAGTTCTCCAGCTGAGGCTGAACCAATACTGAAGATGACTTTTATTTTGCAGTCTTTCATGCTGGAGTGTATAAATATGAGTATATATACATATCTTCACACCAGCATAACAACTTTGGCTCAAGTTCAGCTTAAGACCCACTATTGCTTCCAGTACTTTTTCTGAAGCATTGCTACCTGTGCAGTTGTATTCTCTATCCCTTTTGCTTATGTTTTGTAGTGATTAGATCTTTTCACTATTGAACTGCAACCTGTTTTATCAGCTCACACCACCAATTTGTCAAGATAAAAATGTAAATACTGTGCATTGATTAGAAGAGAGATTTGGTGGGGGAAATAATTTTCTTAGGTTGAAATATTTACTGAATTCAGAAAGCTCTGAAAGCATCAGTGTAGAAAAAACAACAAGCCACAAAAAAAGAAAGCAGTCCTTAAAAATAGCTCTGAAAGGAATTTTTCTCAGCAAATCAAAATGCATTAGGGAAATAATAACTTAGTTTTTCAGGTCACTAGAAAATACAGACAAAACAAACACTGTTAGAACTGGAAAAAAACCCTAAGACACTGAGTAGATGGGGCTTATTGTCATATTTACAAAAGGCACATTTAATTGTCTAGGAAAGTAGATTGTCTTAGATCTAAGAGATTGAGTTTTTACTGAGTAGTATAACACATGGTTTAAGTTGACTCCATGTCAACACAATTTGTTCCAGGTACTTAGAGTCACTGTGCCTGGTGATTACTAGTAGCAAGGGTGCCAGCGTCCCCAAAGCAGGACAGACTTTAAAGGCATGCACACAGCTCTTACTAAGCTCTGCTAGTTAATTTGCTGCTTCTGTTTCTAAAGCTTTCTTTTGAGAGTATTACACTCCTTGGATTTGTTTTCAGAAACAATAGAAGAGTCATTATGTCTGCGTGCGCTGGCATGTTGCATGGACTAATGCAATATGGCTTCATATTCAGCTTGTCAGTATTGTATACCATAGTTGCTGCTATTGGCTTTAAGGAAGGGGAGGATTTTTTCCATATATATTAGCTGGTTTCCTTGGGGAATGGAATAGTAAGGAAAAAAAAAATAAATTAGGCTGATTTCTGTACAATTGAGAAAAGAACAAAAATGCTTGAGAAGTGTATATGCTATTCCTCATCCATTTTCCCCTCAGATCCTGTCATTAGACAAGCTGAAATCTTTGCTTCCCGAAAACTTCAATGCAAAATAAGAAGGTGCAAAGCCCTTTTTCCATCCTCGTCCAGATACTGCAGTGTAGACGGTCTGAGAAGTCATTTACAATGAAAAAAGAACAATGATCCCATCCAAAGTTAATCACCTTGTACCTAGTCAGAGAAATGGGCCTGGCAAATTCCAGGGAAATATCTGACTGAAACCTTTGCATACCTGGTCAAAGCTAAATGTTATTTGCACACTGGAAATGTGCAGATATACATGAACAAAGAGGAAAGAGTCTGACAATACTGTAAGTGTCCTGCAAATGGGGTACAATCCAGGTAAGCCAAAGATTGTTTTTAAAGTGCTGCTCCTGGTCTTACCAGGCTAAGAGGAAGTGGATGGAATAGGAAAGGAGATATGTAGATCCAGGAAGGAAGTTTTCAAAACAGTAGCTGCAAACTTGATTAATCTGCAGTGCAGAAATGTTTTGTGGACCACTGAATCTACAAACTGGGAAGGGGGAGATGTTATCATGAGCACCACCCTTTCTCAGACCTGTCAGCTGCCAGATCAAATTCTGGTACTGCTATGGAAACTGCAAAAGCTAATATTCTGATACTTAAGGATGCAAGGAACTCTTAAAAGGATTAAAGAAAACCCCATATGCCTCTCTCATTTCAGTCCAACTGCCTGAGGAGCAGGAGGAGGGAGAAAAGAAATGTGAAATCCTGAAAACCTTTAGGGATGATACTACACCATGTAAACAAGGGATTAGCTATGAAAAGCCATCCTTTCTTCTGGAGAACACATTTTCATTCTAAGCTGCTGGATACCTCAGTGGCTGGCATGTTTACTTCTGGAATCTTGAAGGCTATTTTTGTCTTAAATCTTTTTGTTTCTTAGAATGTGACATGTTGGCTTATTAAGTACGACCCTTAATTAACTGTTCCTTGGGTGGAGGGAGTATCATACCACGCTTATGGTATGATGTTGCAACAAGTATTGTAACTCCAGACAAGCAACTCTTGTAACTTTGTTTGTCACCACATGTGGATTCCTGCCATGGAATTTCATTTGGGGCACAGCAGCTTCCATGACTACACAAGAGCTTTCTTCTGAAAATACCTCTTTCTCTTTCCAAGGAAGTTATGTAAATAGTTCCTGACACCATTAGGCTTCAAATCTGAAGGCTGCTGGATGCCCTTGTGTTTCTCCTTAGTGCTCCGTGTAGTTATAAACAAGCATCTATGGAGCAACATAGAAACAGTGGGTCAACACGTTCAGTTTCTCCGTGCTAGACTGCAAATGAATTATAGCTCAATGTTTGCTCTTGGACGAGGGGTGAGATTTTTCAACTGCTTGGCATTATGCAGGCTTTGGATATGCCCTAGGATAGGCCACCGAAAGCTTTATAGCTCCATATTAACTTAAGCATAACTAACTCGATGTATGACCAAGCAATTAAAAAAGTAAAAAGCACAACTACAGGAAAGCAGTATGTATAAAGGGCATCCTCTGTTACGTCAGGTTGAAATAGTTTGCAAGATAACATGTATATGACCTACTATATAAATATTAAATGTACCTTTATTTAAGAAGACAATGAAAGAAGGAATTAAGAATACTAAACGAATTAGTACTTCTCTGTTAAGTTTACAACAGTTCAAATTGTATGTTATGCCTCAATTTTTTGTTTCTTGTGTTTCATTATTGTTTATCTACTGTGTTATTTGGTTAAAGTTACCACCAAAATGTGGTTTTTATTTAATGCATTATTTCAGAATAAATTATTTTACTTGAGGTATATTCCTCAGTATTTTTTTTTGATCCCCACCAATTCACCCCACTGCTTCAGTTGAAACGAATGCTGAAATGAATGCTAAAACTATCATAGCATTTTTCTTAAAACAATTAGGCCAATAACAATGGAACCCAGTTGTTGCTATGTATTTCTTTCCATATCTTTTGCTATTTTGTAAATAGCAATTGAAGTATGTGCAGCGAGTTAAGAATGCAAAATAAAAGTGATGAGGTTACCTTAATAACACTAGGAAACAAAACATTAAAATTGTGTACATGAAATAATTAAAACTGCAATGAAGAAGATGAAGCAGAAACACTGCAAATTATAGTAGCAACTGGGAAAGAATGATGAAACTTACCTCTAAGACTTTTCCAAAAGCCCTATGCGGGCATGGTACAAGCAACTTTTAGCTTAAAAGGGGAATTAAAAACCCAAACCAACCTCCCTCCCGCCCCATCCCCTGAAAAAAAGAAAATAACCACTGTGTTTGAGGCTTGTTCAGTGACTGGTGTCAAATTTGAGAAGTCCTTTATTCTACCTTCAGAACTCCTAGTTGTGTTAATTGAAATGTATTTTATGTATCTCAAATGGTGAATATGCTGATGTATATGCCAGTGCACTTTTATGGTTAGAATCTGCGTTCTACACAGTAGAAATGAAAACGTGAATCTCATCCACTTTCACATTTCCTTACAAACTCAATGTTCCCTCAGGAAGAGGAGAGGACTTGCTGAGATTTCACACATCTGGGTTGTTTTAAGATTTCACTCTTTCCATATAATTTTGTACTCTCATTGCAACAGTGGTTTTTTTAATACTCTGGATTAATTCCAGTTTGCAACACAAGGTAAAACCTGTCTGTGTTTTCATATTCAGAATCTGTTCCACACTGGGTCCTCTTTACAGTCCATTTTCCAGGGCTCTGGCTAAAGAGAAAATGGATATTTGAAACCTTGCAGGACCTTATTTAGTGTGTCTATTCTTAATTATAGGAACTAATAACTGACTTATCTTGTGTACATATCAAAGCTACTTTCCTCCTATTTTTGGAACAACATCTACTGCTGTTTAGCCTGGCTGTGGTAGATCAACTCTGTTGAATAATGATAGTGCTGTCATTAATCTGGGCTAACGACTCTCAGATGAGTCATTTGTGTTTTCTCTGGGTGACTGTGGTTTCAGCCTGTGATCTTTTGTCCGAGTTGTGCACACAACCCAATTTCTCAGACATTGTTCTAGAGCATGAGTGCCACCCCTCAGTTCAGTTAAGCCACCTAGACAGCATTTTGGCAGTGAAGTTGTTTGTTTCTGTGAGCACAAACATTCCTGGATTGATTTTCACCCTGCCCTCAATTGCACCTCTTTTAGTGCAAGTGCCAAGGCAAAAATACTTGAAAACAGAGCAAAGAAAATTACCTGGGCAGGTGTTTCTGTTGCTTAGGAGTGGGGAACTTGAAAAAAGCAAGCCAGCAAGTGTGGGGAAGGGTGGTGATTTAACTGTACAGGATAGACACTGCCTGCTGAAATATTCAGTGCAGATACTTTTTGTTTGGCAGTGATCTTCTGAGAAGAAATTGATGGGTCGATGTGGATCGGGATACAGAGACTAAAAACCTGCTGATAAGAGTGCTTTTGGAAGGTGCGCATCAAGGCATACTTCTCAGTCTCTAGGAAAATGTTCTGGAAACGAGCTGACAAAATTTTTTCCTGTATTTTGTTCAACAGAGCCTCTACTAAGAAAGCAGAAAGCTATTCACCTGTTCTATGCTATCTGGTGGCTGCTTGTGTGTGTGGAGGGAGCTCTGGAAGTGCTTCTTGGTGCCTGGCTACTAGAGGTTCACGAGTCCGAGACTCGGTCAGCACTGTCAGTTCTGTCAGTGTAGTTGTGTTGCACGGTTCACTTCTTCATGCTCCCAAGTTGCTGCCAGCTATGCCAACCACCCCTGGTGTATCTGCAGCGATTGTAACAAGTGTGTATTCACTGGTTCAGTTGGTCACTTTAGAGATGATTTAGCTATGTCAGTAAGAATTTTTTTCTCAATAGTGTATGTACGTATGCTGCATCTTCAGCTGAAGGTGATGCTAGCTGGCATAGGTGTGTTCTGCAGTGAATTATGCTGAGGACAAACAGGAGGCTATATGCACCTATGCTGTACACGTATCAAATACAAAACAGGGTTATGTTGAAACTTACGGGGCTTCGCTCTTGCCATTGATGAGTGATCAACGTACATTCAGTGTGATGTGATGTCTTTCATCTTTGTTCTGCCTGATTTGATTCATTTGGACCGGTCAGACCTCATCCTCCTTGCAACTGCAGCTAGGACAAAACAGAACAGAGCTGTAATGTACGTGTCTGCTCGAGTAGCAGTTTTCAGCTTTATGCTCAACAAGGCTGACTTTATTCCCCCCAGTGGCCCTTGTTGGTGTTGGTATTTGTCCTTTGGTTCCTACAACACGTGAAGCCCATTTATAAGGCCTTATGGTCAATGGCTGATTAAATTAAATTAAAAAAAAATAAAAATACTAGTACAGGTGGCCAGGCAGTTGTGAATATCTGATTAATGTCACAACACCCATGACACTACAAAAGGAGAGACTGGCGTCTTTTTTGTCCAATGCTATAGCATCTTTCCTATTTTGCTTAAACTGAATAACATGCAGGTAACTGCATTTCATGTTGGAATAATAACAGATGAAGTTTATAAATGAAAATAATTAGTCTTGCGTACTTCAAGAGCTTAAAAACGAAACGTAAATGCATTGCATATTACGCTGTACTATTTCTTTTACATGAAGTTAAATGTAATCTTTTAAGGTTCAAAATGAAGCACCCCTAAGTTCTTTCTTTTGAAGAGAAAAATACTGAGGCCTTCATAAAGTGGAAAATGATTTTAAAATATAGCCCTTGGAAAAGGTCAGAGACAGGGAAAATTATGCTAA
Source organism: Pluvialis apricaria (assembly GCA_017639485.1). Lineage (NCBI taxonomy): Eukaryota > Metazoa > Chordata > Aves > Charadriiformes > Charadriidae > Pluvialis > Pluvialis apricaria. The sequence goes on from CM030010.1 coordinate 78,569,135, forward strand.
CATTTTAATCTGATATATATTAGGACAGATTGGCCTCTATTCAAGAAAGTATTCTAGTCTACAAAAATATTAACTATGTTCAATTATGCATATGGAAGCTTTGGAGCTGGATCTTAATTAAAAGAATAGTTAAATTTTGCTCTTACTCTTAAAACTAAAGCAGTTGCCCCAGACAACTTAATTCTGCTCTGTTCAATGTATTTGGTTTTGAGGTATTAGAATTCTTACTTATGTAGATTTAGATACCCCGTTTTCACTCTTTTTATTTTTTACTCAATTTAGGTGTAACACCTGTGTGTCTGTTTTCATTGACAAAGTCATTCTTCCAACCACGTTGTTGGATTCTCTATTCCTTTTGTTTTTCTTGTAAAAGCAAGGGCCTAATCTAATTTATGGGTGCAGTTGCTCATATTGAATGACATCATGCAGTACTATAGACATATTTGTATACATAGGAGTGTGTTGGTGAGAATATACATTACTGTTGTTAAGATTTTTTTTTTTTTAAAAGCTTTATGATATCTACCAAATGACTCTGTAGATACTAAACACAAAAAGGCATCATTGTGTGTAATATATAAGGGCACTAGAAAGTAGTCAAAGGTAGTCTCATGTTCAGCTAGCCCTGTTTTGGGTTTTTTATTTTTCCTGAGATGTCTGCCTATGGACTGGCAGAAATCCAACTGATCCAAAACAATAAACACACTTTTATGATGATCTGTTCACTGTCATGTTGTAACTAAAATTCTGGACATTTTTTCATTCCTTCCAACTGACACCAATACAAAATTTTTCTAATACTAGAAGCCTTTAATACTTAACTTCTACTATTTAAACATCTGTTAATGTCTCTGGAAGAATGCTAAAAGGAAGAGGTTGTTACACTCTAGTGTCTAATTATTAATATTAGCAGCACAATTTTAAAATATGTCTCTAAATATAGCATTTTAAATTTTTTTTTCCTTTACCCTCTGCTTGCCTCACATGGCTTTGTACTTGCTTTTAACTGCATAATCAGATGTAACCAAATCCCTTTCCCAACTACAACACTACTTCAGTTTAGACAGCAACAATATGTATGATGTGGACTGAAATCCCAACCAAAATTAATCAGTTTTCTAGAAAAAGTTCAATGTTGGATATTGCGGTTTTATGAAAGAGTACTGGTGTGATGTCAACAACCTGCTAAAGTTCAAACTAGATTGCATGCAGTATTAGAAAACAATGCCCCTACTGGGTATGTTGTAAGAATATATAGGATGTTTGTTATTCTTTAGACAAAAACAGTGCTATGTTTGGGTTCCTTTAGGGTTGCTAAATTTCTGGCATTTCATCTGAGCTCCCACAAACAATCCCCAAAAGTGAAGAATTATGTGGTTTCAAAAGTGGAATCTAAATCTGTATTCATCCATTCCTGCAATACAAACATAACGATGATAAATCTGAGTGATGTTTGAGAAAACATAGTGCTCGTGGAAAGTGCTGCGTATCACTGAAGTGTGTTTGGGTATTGTCTCTGTTGAGAATGCCCCTGTTCTCTTAAGCTGTCATATATACCTGCTGGTAGTTACAGATATTCCATAGAAACGTCTAGGTTGGAAGGGTCATTTAAAATCATCGAGTCCAACCATTAACCTAACACTGCCAAAAACACCATTAAACCGTGTCTTTAAGCACCACGTCTACCCGTCTTTTAAGTACCTCCAGGGACGATGATTCAACCACTTCCCTGGGCAGCCTGTTCCAATGCTTGACAACCCCTTCTGTCAAGAACTTTTTCCTAATATCCATCCTAAACCTCCCCTGGCACAACTTGAGGCCATTTCTTCTTGTTCTATCACTTGTTCCTTGGGAGAACAGACTGACCCCCACCTCGCTACAACCTCCTCTTGGGGAGTTGTAAAGGGCGTAAGGTCTCAGCCTCCTTTTTTCTATGTATGTGAGAAGCCCCAGTTCTTAAAAAACCAACCAACCAAGCAAAACCCCCTCAAACCAGCCACCAACTCTGGATTTTTGTGACAGGGTGAAGCACAGCCGCCTCTCCCAGGTGTCACAATCAACTCCATCCCTCTAATTGGAGTCCCAGCTCACCTCCCTCCTCTCACACCTGCCTGTAAGGCACACTGCTTGCACCAACCCGCTGAAGGCCGATCGTCAGAACTGTGCCGGACCACAAGGCCGTGACTGGGTGGTGAAGAGCCATTTGCTCGGTAAACGAGAGCCAACCCGCCGGTGAGGAATTCGCTCTTACGCCTTCTTCGCAGAGCGGGCTGCCTGCGCGTTAGCCCACGGCGCCACGTTAGGAGGCTGCCTGCGCCCGGAGCGTGTCGCTGGGGCCAGGCCTCGGCAGCCGGGGGTGTTTGAAACCCAAAGGCCTCGGATTTCCTGTCACGACATTCACGCGTCGCGGTTTACCGAGTTCCCCCACGCCGCGGCCGGGCGCCCCTCGACGGCGCGAAGCCCCCCGCGCGCGCGGGCAGCCGGGCCTCTTCCCGCCGCTGCCCTGCCCCGCCCCGCCCCGCCGCCGCCACCCCGCTGCCCGGCGGCGGAGGGGGCCTCGCCGGCGGCCTGGCTCCTCCCCTCTTCCTCAGGAGCCGGGGAAAAGCCCCACAACCAGCCCCTCTTCCTGCCCCCCTCCCCCGGTGTCTCTCGCTCTCTCGCCCGGTGGGATGGAAGTCCCCGGTAATCCTCTTGCCCGGTAGCAAGCGGCGGGGAGTCGGTGCAAAATGCTGGGCATGTACGTGCCGGATAGGTTTGCCCTGAAGTCGTCAAAAGTGCAGGACGGGATGGGGCTGTACACGGCCCGCAGAGTCAAAAAGGTGGGTGATGGCCGGGAGAGCGGGGGGTAACGGCCCGGCCTGGCGGGCAGCGGCTGCCACGTCTCACAGGAGAGCGGGGCGGCTCCTCCGCCCCTCGCCGCCGGCCGGCCGGCCTGCCGCGCTCCAACTTCACCTCAGCCCCGCTTTGTCGGCGCTGCCTCCGCTTCCGTCCGCCCGGCGGGCTCCCTCTCCTCAGGGGAGGCACCACCCGCTCCCCCCCCCCCCCCCCCCAAACTCCCCTGGTAAAAATGAGCCTCCCGGTGCTCGGGGCGCGGCCGCTTGGGGCGGGGAAGGGCCGGGCCGCTGACTAACTAACCCGGCGGGATCGGCGGAGGGTTTTCTCTGTGGTGTTTTTTTTTTTTTTTTTTTTTTCGTTTCCCCCGTTTTGTGTTTTTTTTTTTTTTTTTTTTTTTAAACGCGGTTTGTGTTTCTGGCACTATTCTGAGGGCCGAGCCTCCGGGCGGGAATGCCTGCGGGGTTACCGCCTGGCTTCAGGGCGCCGTGCCTCGCTGAGGTAAAGGTGCCCGCCCGCGGGTCGCAGGCGCCTGTCGCCTCCCTCCTCTCAGACCTCCGTGGTGGTGGGGGGGTGATTTAATTCGTCGTTTCGGGATGGTAAAGCCGGGCCTGTGAAAGATGAGATTCAGCTGAGCTGCAGGTCTCTCATACCCCAACCAGGACACCTCGCAGTTCAATTGAAAGTCTCTTGATTATCTGAAACGCCAATTATGACTATCCAGGTGGCTTGTTTGAACAGCTAAAGGCATACCTAAAGTTATCAGTGCTGCATTAGTACACACTTCTGTGTATTTTGTATGTTTTGCTTTCCATCTTTGTCCTGGTTTTGGCTCTGAGTGGGCTGGGAGAGCTGCCTGATTTTTCAGTGTTTTCATCAACAAGGCTTAGACACCATTGCGTGGGGGCCTCTCATTTTTAAGGTGTCCGTGAGTGTTAGTGGAGGGTGGAAGGGGAACAATTTTATATCACTTGGTGTAAATCTTTTCCACTGAAGTTCTGAACTTTCATTTGAAAACTTTGGGAGTTCACACAGCAAGGAAGGTTGTAAACTAGTAGCATGTATTAATCCCTGGACTCTGAAGTAGAGCTCTACAGTGAAGTTCATGGAAATCATCATCCACATGTCAATATAAATTCTGAATGTCAGTTCAGAGTTGAGGGTCTGAGCTCTCTTCCTTCCTTTACACTGTTGTCAACTGAACCACTAGAGCTGCATGCTAGGAAAAATAGAGCATTTTCTTGTGTGAGTTACTCCACGTTGCTTTTGAGCTCTCTTTATACAGGCAAAGTACATGCTGTTAGAGCTCTGCCTGTGTAGCTTTGCCAGTGTGAGCGAGTCATACAGGACATCTTAGCAAAACTGAAACGTTGGAAGTGTGACATGTATTGCATGTGGAATGCAGAAGGTAAAGGCAGAGGCACTTGTGGTAAGATCTGTTTGTATTAGGGGTGTCTGGTGACAGTGTTTGTTACAGGCTTGTCCTTTAGCAGTGAATCCCCTCTGCTGGTAGCACAGACGGTTGTGGTACGCGAAGTCCTGACCAGAGGTATGTGTCTGATGGGCAGACTTTGCTCTTTGGTAGGCTGAGGAACCAGCTCTTGAGTTGCTCTGTGGGCAGTGGTTTAAACAGGTGTTCCTAAAAATGGTTGGAGACCGAAGCACTGTGTGTTGCCATAGCTGTTCAGAGAAGGGTGGATGTGTAAATAACACAGGTGATATGTTGGATATAGGCAGACTGCGTGTCGCTCTTTTCCATGGAAAGAAAAATCACATCTGAAGTGCTCTCGACATGTTCTCCTGTCTGGTAATGAGGCTGCAGTACTACACTGCATGGCTGTGATACAGAGTAGCTAATAGCTGTTAAATTAGTTCCTTGGGCCTTTGGGATTGCGAGGAGGTGTTGAATATGACATGTAATTGTGAAGTAAGATCTACGTTGCTGAGGAGGAAATACTGCACCATTTTCTCTCTATTGCTATCACACAACTGCAGTTGTGTTAACTGAAAGTAAAACATTGCAGATGATCTTATAATCAGAGATTTCAGTACCAACTCTCCAAGTGCGAAGTAATCATGAAGTAGGCCTCTGGAAACTCTGCTATTAGTGAAGTTTTGGTAATACATTTTGAACTGCTGTTGTCTGCCATCTGCTTTTGCGCCTTCAGGCGTTATGCTGTGCTTTCAAGTTGTCATCTGTAATCACAAAGGGTGGAAAATTTTTGTTTTGTTTTGTTACCTTAACAAAAGTTGTGATTCTTTTGTAATTTCTTTTCTCCAACAGCTGGCCTTTGGTTACAGCATCAGTATCATAAGGCCCTTGGTATAATCATCAGACAGCCACTACATTTCTCAGTATTTTGCTGCAACTGGAAGATTAGTCACTGCTGCTTTCTTGAAAGAAACTGTTGAAAATAGCTTTTTTAAACATTTGAGTGATGTGCCTTTCGTATCTTGAATCATTTCTGTGGTTGACTTTAGACTATGTTGTATGCTTCACTTTTATTGATCAGAGAGGAAGCTGAAGTCCTAGTATATTTTTGATCAATATATATTGGCATATGACAGCATGCTTATTAACTAGCACTAATAAGTATATATGTGAAAAAAATGCTGTAAAAGGCTAAATGAATAATTACACTTATCCCCGTGGACCTTTGTGTTCCAAGACATCAGGTTTTGCTGTCTCTAGTTTCTGCTTTCTCTCCAAATTTGAGAAGCTATAAAAAGTGCTTAGAAGTCTGAATCACCTACTGTTCGTGTTACATTTACTTAGAGATGGGCATCTTGCCTTTTGCTTTTGCTGTTGTTCTGAGCTTCTAGAAGGTCTTAAACATATTGCAGTAGAAGTTTATTGGTTTGGAGTAGCCGAGGTAGGAATGATGGATGGTGTTCCATGTTTTGATTCAGTATGCAGTATTATGCTGTTGCTGTTGCTGTGCTTCATCCCAGAGGTGATGTGTGCTTCAGTGATGGGTAAAATTAACACTTGAGGTGCTTTATAAGGTATCTAGGGATCTTTTGGACTGCAAGGATGAAAGTATTACTGAGGTGAGGGTTGTGGAAGCCTCCAAAGTACTTCAGGAAGAAATTAATCTCTTTATTAATGCCATCTTAAAAAGTGTTATTCTGGTGCTGAAGTGAGTGTGGGAGACTAGCTTTTTCAGGTTTCTTATTCATTTATTATGTCTTCAAATAATTTCCATATTAAAATTGCAGAGTTTTTCTTTCCATAGAAATAATCTAGATTATAGTCCAATAAATTTACTTTTATCTTGACAATTGCTATGAGTAATGAGAGATTCTGCAGATATAATTATGCCCTCTCTTAAAGCTCAGCACTTGTACAACAAGGAAAGCAGCTCGCTACTAGAACTATGTGTTGCTTTCTAAGTGAATGGGGAAAGCTCGTTCAGCCTGGCAGGAGGTGTCTGCTCCAACAAGGGCCTACCTTATCTTTACTGAGCTAGAGAGGACCGCACATTTCCAGAGCAGATTTGCTCTGCCACCATCTTGAGTCTTCCTCCTCCTTAACCTAAGCAAACTGCCTCCTGTGTAATACCTGCATGGTCCCTGTTAGACAGCAATATGTTTGCTGGGGTGGCACTCAGCATAAGCTGAGAAGGTTGATGGCTGTACGTGTATAACTGTATTGACCTATTTTCACCTTCATTGCTGATAAGGTAAAAGAAGAAGGAAATTTCAGATTGAGTATCAAATCCCAGGATTTGTGAAGCTGGCAGAGGAGGAAGTGTAACCTCAAAAATGAGCAAACAGCGATGGGTTGTATAGATATCAGTGAGAAGTGCCCCGCAGTGCCAGTTTTTGCTATCACTGTTCATATCTGTGTCTCCATTACTGCTTTGGGCTCCAGTTGTCTTCTGCTGCTCTTGTCTTTTTACCTTCTGCTTTGCTGTTCTTTCTAATGAAATCCTCTTTGTGCGCATTTAAAAATATTGCCCCTCGGTTCTGTTGCCTTATTATGGAATGCCATTTTTCTTTTCCTTTGTTTATTGCCTTTTCAGGTTTAATTTTAAACACAAGGATTCTTTTATTTGGTTGGTTGTTTCTAAGAGGAATGATCTTGGAAGTTTCCCTTTCCACTTCTTTCTCTCAACTCTACCTGTAGGCAGCCTGGAAAAACTAAGCAAGAGGGAAAACATGTAGCAGGCTGTTTCTGGGACCATGGAATGTGCCTGGGGGAAGGGACATGTGGACAAGATCAATACTTTTATTAGCCAAAATAATCTTTATTTGTAAAGAAACAACAAAGTTTCTTTTCATTATATAGTCATGATCTCTGATGCTTAAAAGTGTATAGAGCTTTTCGATCGGAATACTGCCTAAAGGAACATAGCATTCTGCATTCTGGTTTGTAGGGCTTGTCACTGCAAATAAGCACAAGGCTGGAGAGGGGGAGGGTGGTAGAAAGTTAGGCCTGTGTAAGAAGAAAGTCCTGTTTAAATAACTTACCCTGCTGCTGGTGTGACATCTGTGAAGGAAAAAAACACCGATACCCAATACTTTTGGAAGAATATATCAATGGATGCTTTCACAGCATGTGTTATGACTAGCAGGTGGTATAACATTCTAATTTTGTTTATGAAGGCTTGAATTAATTCATAGACACGTGCATACTCCCTATGTTTTTAAACGAATCTCTCTGTATGATCAAAACCTTGGTTATTCAATGTTTTGGTTTGTGGCACTTCAAATAGTAGTGTTGTAAATAATCTTGCAAATAAATCTAATGTAAACTTTGTGCTTGCCAAATACTTCATGTTTTAGTTGGATGTCTATTGCAAGGTGCTTCCTGAAAAATCTTATAAGAAATGTAAGAAATTTTAATTGTAAATTTCAGCCTTATTTAAAATAAAGTGCTTTTTCCCAAAGGGGAAATAAACGCGTAGAGCAAAAGTATGGTTTTAAGAGATTCTCCAAGCTATGAAAGGAATGGGAATGAGCTTGAAATTGAACCCTCAAGGATGTGCACCTTCTTGGCATATAGTCGGATGACAAAGGGAAACTCTCCTTTTCCATTTGAAGCTTAAAAAAATGATACCTCTGCTGGAGTTTGGCAATTTGCTTGCTTTTTTTTTTTTCTTTTTTTTTCACTGATACTTTTTCTTTTACAATTATTTCTTAGGGTGAAAAATTTGGCCCCTTTGCAGGGGAGAAGCGAATGCCGCAGGAACTGGATGAGAACACAGACTGCAGGCTCATGTGGGAAGTGAGTAGTCTCGAGTGACATCATCACATCTAGCAGAAAGTGCTCTCAGATTTAAGTTTATACTGTAACAAATCCTTTATTTAATTTTCTTTGTTTCCCTAGCTTAAAGATACTGTAATGAGATTTTGTACTTATTGATCCCTTTAAAATATGCTTTTTGGGTGGAGGGGGATTGACTTTTTAAAACAATAAAGAAATAGCAAAAGATAGTTTCTAATCATTGAAGTGTGAAAAATATCAAGTCAAGGAAAACACAAAAATATAGCATTGGGAAAATTATTGAAAAATGTGAAAATAAAAAAAGAGTAAAATAACTTGAATATAGGAGGATGATTGTAAGTTACTGAGAATACTGATTTATGCTGATCAGCAGATGTCAGCTCATAGCTTCCTCCAACTGTAATATAAAACATTTCCTTCTGTGATACTTGTGTGCTAGGGTTTGGCAATTGTATAAGTAAAGTTTTTAAATTTAAGCAACTTTGTAATGCAATGTGTAGTTGTGAGATCTTTAGCGAAATATAAACCTGGTGCTGTGGGCAGATGAAGGCATAATGAGTTTCAGGGCTCTTCTAAAGTTTTTCATATATATTAGGCAGCCGCAGTAGTTTATACACTAGATCTTGTAATTGGGTCTCTAACCCATCCTAGTTCCTGTCATAACTGTGTTTGCCTGTAGCAAAAATCTGAGTTTACCAGTTGAGGAGATTACACTAACTGATAAATACTTGCAATAACAACATTTCCAACTTGTTATAAACACCTTGTCAGTGCTTCTGTTCCGTTTTTGTCATCTTTCTTTTCTGCTGTAGTTCTTTGAGCAGAATTCCTTTCCTTTTTTTATTTCTTTTTTTTTTTTCCCCAGACGAGCAGTTTCTATTGAATACCTATTTAGTCCTGTTTTACACCGAGAAGGGGACTAATTTCCTACTTTTTCACCTTTCTGTGGCTAGAGCTGGAAGGATGACTGTTATTTTTATGTTATGTGGCACTGCACAGAAAAAGCTTACTATGTTTGACATTTGGCTTAAAGCACTATCTGTGCATTTATTACAAAATAAATGTTTGTTTGAAAAAAAACCTCGAGCATTAGCATCACTGAGCGGCTTATAAAGAGAGCGTAGTATTGATACAGTCTTCGCAGAACTATAAATAGATTCTGTGCACTGGAACAATGAGTGAGAGAATGCTAAAAGCCCATCTTATTAAACCGAAACTCAGTATAAATACAGTGAGTGGCAAAATATTCCTAGATGAGTGTTAACTCAAGTCTGTGAATCCATGTGCCTTTGTTTTCACCCTTCTCTTTGCTTTCTTCCTTTTTCTTCTTTTTTTTTAATCTAGGGGTGGGCCCAAAGTATCCTTTCCCAGAGAGAAGGTGTGGACAATTTGTTCCCCTCTCTCCTTTGGTTATGTACTCAGAGCAGCTGGTTTCATCTTCTTTATTCACAGCTGAAAACAAAACAATACAATGTGCTTTTATTACAAATGTTTGCTGAATACACTACGTGTTAATGTGTCCTGGCTCGCTTGCCTTTTTATGATGTTTCTGCAGGTTATTTTAAATCAATAAAATATTTGAGCTAAAACAAGGATTTCGGAAGGGGTGGTGAGTGGATTATAGCAATGAGAAGGTCCTTAATCTAAGTTTGTTGGAAAGCCATATGATTTTCCAGATGCCTCATTGCTGATGATTAAATACGATTTATCTGTTTCTGTAAGACAGAAAATAAAACACAAATACATGTATTTACTGATGACACTAATATGACCCCATCGATAGCAAATAAGAAAATGAGTTTTTTATGAGCTGTTCTAAAACTGTTTCATAATATCTTATTGTAACCTAGTTTTGAGAGCCTTGAAAAGACTCCTGCATACCAAATTTTATGACTTCCTGAATGTTTGAACCCAAGTTTTTCATGTTTACTGAAGTTGATCTGGAGGTGAGCTTTATAATATAATTTAAATCATGCTGAGGGTAGTCTTAAGTTGAAAATCGAGATCAGGAATGCAGAAAGTAGAAAGTTGAACTGTCCAAGTAGATGGTTATTCCAGAGACTGTGGGAGGCAGTCAAAGCAACTAGCCAAATTTGTGCGTAGTCAGCTGTACCAAAGATACTAGAAATAATTAATTTGTAGCCTATTGGATGAAGGCACACTAAAGCCTGACCTCATGGTCTGATGGAAGTCGAAAAAATGCATTTTCAGAGAGGACACATTTAGAAAGAAGGCTAAATGCTAGAGGGTTTTTGTAAGAAGTAGAGTAAAAATGAACATTAGTGGAACATTTATTTCTTTGGTATGTGATGCCTGGGAGCAGAGCTTCAATTTTGTGGAATAGTTTTCTGTGAGGAAGTTTACCGCATGCATTTCTAGTTGTGTGGAGTCGTGGTCTGTGATGTGGTCTGTTTTGATCAAGCTATTCCTTTTTCTTGGAGACCAGGATTGTGAGTTGGCATCTTTGAGACGTCCCGTTGAGGCAGAATTGTACACATTATGTTTTCTTTTGGTCTTTGGGAAAACATGGAACCCAAAAAATTTAGTGGGTCCATTGATTTTGTTAAATAATGTTCTGAGGATGTTAGAGTTTGTGTTTAAATTAAATAGAGCAAAATGCCATTAATCTGCCTGTAACTTGCATAGTTTTGAAGAAATGAAAGGTTTACGCTTGCTCATTCAACAGATTCCAGAGGACTGGGGGGGGGGGGGAGCATACTTGATCTTGCTGTTATCTTTGCAAACAGCTATACACTGAAATGTTTTATTTACAAGTGGTAACTATATAGTTAGGAGTAGTAATAAAAAGCCAAGAAGATGTCCAAATGGCTTTGTACTTTTTCTTTCTTCCTGTCAAAAAAACACCTCCCCGTTATCCCGCAACCCCATGTCATTATCTCTCAGACTGAATTGCATGTTGTGCTCATTAAGTACGCAGTTAGTTGGTGGTGATAAATTGAAGGTCTTGTTCTTATTCTTAGCATACCATTAACACCTTGATTAAATACTGCTTCTTTGGTCTGTATTAGTATACTTAGCATAGCAATTTTAAATTGTGTGTATTTGCTGGAAGAGCAAGTGCTTTGAGGCAAGAACAGAATAATCTTTAGATATTGAAGTTGACAGAAGTTCCCTTTGCAAAGGCAAGATAGCTGTTCAGTTTCTTTTCTTTATTGTGCCTAACCAAGAAAATGACATTCATTTCACTACTATTGGATTGTGGCAAGCATATATACTTTTGGTGATGACTTTGGCAAATGTTAAAACAGGGAGGGCTGGAAAGACTTAGGCCTTCTTCAAATGCTCTGACATACCACGAAGAAATGTTGGTCAGGATCGGATGGCATATAATACGCTGTGTAATGCTGAATATTACATATTTCAGGTTTGGTTTCTGTCTGTCTGCCAAGATTATGTTTTCTTCATTGTTATATTAAAACCAAGAAGAACAGAAATATGCTGGAAACCAGTCTTTCAATGGAAGCTAACGTTCACATTTTATGTATATGAGAAAATGAAATGGACTTATGTTTCTACTACTTAACTCATCACTTAAGCAGTGACAATTGTTTTCAGTTAAATAACCCTGCCTGAAAACTAGTCAAGGCAACAGAAAATCTGCTATTGGCTACAACCAGCTTTGGATCAGAGCTTTAATGTTTAAAATTGAGGTGTGAGAGTGAGAAGTCAAGCACTTTAAGCTAATGGTGGTGTGTTTTGGTTTTTTGTTTTTGTTTTTCTCTTTGATATCTTGCCTTTAAAATGTGGTTCTAGCAAAGGAAGGCTTTTACATACAAGGCATTAACTCCGATTATGTCCTGAGTTTCATGGTAAAAGAAATGTTAAATTGAAGAATTCTGTGTTTGCTCTGAAGATGAATGTAATATTAGAAATCTAGTTCTTAGCAATGTAGTCTTTATTTTTTCTGTTTGAAGACTACCTTCCCAGTCAGTACTCCTTAGATAGTATTTACATGTAAAACTGTTTGCTTTTAATGTTTTTGTGTGGAACTTTGTTTAATTTTCAGAAATGTTTTTGTTTTTCTCATTTCTTAGGCAAATGGGTCTGGATGCATTTTTTATGCAATTTGCATTTTTAAAATCACTTTTGCCACACAAGTCAGACATTGATGCACAATCTCAGTTGCAAGTTTGTGTCCTAGATTTTCAAGTTTGTTAAATTAATCCCCACTGGGATAGATTGGAGTCCAAAGTAGTTATTAATATTCTTACCAGTTTGTTTATTTAGCTAAATTTCATTAATCAGCTCCTCTTAACATGAATAAAGATGATTAAATCAAGCTTTAGTGTATGACTTTGTATTAATTTTAGTGACTCTTGGAACAGGCATCTCAAGGATCTTCTGGTTTTGGTGATGTGAAGAATCTACTCCCAAAAGTGACTGAGCATGTTAGCCTCACATCTTCAGTTATGTGTTTTATTTAAGATGTTAGAAAGCACATGTCGGTAGGTTGAGGCGGTGGTATTCTAATCTGAACTTGTTATAGATGATCACGCACAATTTGCTTGAGGAGATTTGGGCATCCTTCCAGTGAACGTGAAGTTCAACCCTTTTTATGGAATCTCCACAAAATGTTAGCAGCAGTCTAGGAATGAGCTTTCTGAACCGTTCAGTGTCTGACAAGGTAAAATAATGTCATGCACCAGAAGAACCTTCATTAACATGAAAAACTGTTGCTGTATAATTTGGCTGAAGAAAAATGTCACACACTGTCTGTGTCCCACTACGAGTGGGCAAAGTCCCACTAGCGAGTGAGCAAATCAACAGTTGCTGCCTCAGGTTTCCTTTGCAAGTGTTATTTTAATACTTTTTACAGCAGTGTTAAAATAGGAGTTTCTACTCTGCAGTGAGCTCTGTGACGGAGGTCTGAAACCGAGGATGCAGAAGTATTGCATCTAGCTGTTTTATACTATTAACAATAAAAATCATGTTTTCAGCTAATCAAAAAAATGCAATGCAGAAAACAGTACTCGTCTCTACATGATTGTTTGAATGAATGTAGATTTTTAGATTTATAAATGTTTAGAAAATGGTTTCCAGAAAGCAGACAGTGTGTTTACTGCCTTCAGCGAGGATAACCATCTGCTTATTTTCAGTGAATTTTTCTTCTCTTTCCAGGTGTGCATGGTAGAGCATTTGCAATTGCACTCATGAGCATTTTGAAGTAGCTTACATGACAAGTTTGGATGTATTTTGAAAATCTGGAGATAATTTCATTGCAGTATAAAAGGCTAGCAGATGGAGTAGTGCATGTTATTGATGGGCATTACAAGCAGCTTAGACGTTATTTAGGCCTGTGTAGGGTTTCATATGGTAGCTTATACAATGACTAGGGGCGCATTTTTTCCAAATACTTGTATAGTGACGTGGTGTTTGTTAATGTGGCATAATTCAATGATGTCCTGATAGGTCTTGAGGTGAAACCCCTTAGTGGTAACAGTGAATGTCAGGTATTTCATCTTACTGTGAAGACATTTAACTAAATTAGTTCAGTGATACCTTTTGTGTTGATTCTCAGGGAGATAATTCTTCATAATAATTCAGTCTGAGGTGCTCTCGTGTCTGGTGCGTGCTTTGGATATGTGTATGCATTTTAGGTGTTTGATTGTAGTGAGTGACCAAATATTGAGGGTATTGTAAAATGGAAAGATATCTTGCGATCGGTTATCAGGCACGAATTTCAATCAGCCTTGTTCTAGGCTTATGCCAAAGTCTGCCTATACTTAAATATGAGACTGATTGCTACTTAATTATTTAGTCTGGGAAATCAAAGGTGACTGTATGTTTGGTCACATCACTCACTGGTAATAGAAACTCCCAAGTTATCTCCATTGATTACTGAAACTACAGGAACGACTTGGCCTGGTCGAAAGGGCCTCAGCAATAGATGGGTCCTAGACGAAGATGGTCTGTTGAACTACAGCAGGCAGCCTCAACTTTTGTGGATTTACCCCTTTAGAGGAAATAGGGGTACGGTCCTGTTTATTGTTCTTAAACAAAACATTAAAGTATGACATCATCTTTGGTGGCTAGGCTTTTGAGGTCTATTTCTAGCTCTTTCACTGATTCTCCATGTTAACCAAAGGCATATTGTACAATCTTAGGTCTCTGTTGATCTATGAAGATGACTGAATCCTTTATTATTTAGCAGTGGTCTCACGACTTAAGAGCACTTTTAGTTTGGTGGCCTTAGAAAATCAATTAGAAATACTTTTGTACTTGAGTTCAGGTCCTGTTAAAATAGTTTTTAAAATCCTTTCTGGATAGCCACTGTAGCTTGAGGATCTTAAGGAACACACCTCAAGCTAACTGGATGATTTTGCTTGGTGCAGGTAATACCAACTGTATAGAAACTGGGAAGGTAACATTCAAACATAGAATTAGTCATGTAGACAGGTGACAGGTTCAAATGTCACAATTTTTAAATACAAACATGTTCACTAGCATTGTGAAAGTGATGCTACTATATAAAAGTATCAGGGAACCTCAATCCTGTAAAAATTTTTTGCCTTTATTTTAAGTACCTTATGACTATATAAGATTGCAACAGTTCGGATATGTGGGGGAAATGCAGTAATTTGCTTGCAGATACATTAAGAAAATCTTCCTTAAAGAATTTTCTGCTATAGTTTGTGGTATACAAAAATATTTTTCATTTCCTCTCCCTGAAAGCATCCTCAGTTTTCCAACAATTTCCTGCCAGCGATAGTTGTGGTAGGCACGTTGTCCTGAAGATTCTTGGAGTGGTTGGGTGATTGGAGAGGAGTCTCCTGGGAGTGGACTGGATGCTTTGCTGCAATACAAATCCTGTTCAGTTCTCCAGGTCTTGTATGGAATAAGTGGTAAGGATACACGTGGAAATTTTTGTAAAAGAGGGTTCTCTGAGATAAAGAAAGCCAAGAAACCTTATTCAATATGGGGATTTTTTTTTTTATTGCTGTGCCCCAGTAATGTACATGCTGAGTCTTAGTTCTGTGGTGTAGAGAGGTAAATTGCAGCATCTTTGAGTTTCTTGAGGAGCGCATAAGCAGCTTGACACTGTCATCCCATTTTCTTCCCTCGCTGTTACAACTGGTGTAGCTGCCAGGGTTGGGGGGGAGATGCTGAAGCTACGCAGTACAGTTCTCATGCTTTCTAGTGTCATTGATGGAGGAGTGCAGGAGGCAAAATTCCTTGTTGGTGTGGCTAGCAGAATTGTATGGGCCTACAGTGCAACATCTATCTTAGTGACAGCTATCTCTGATCCTGTCTCCTTGGATATCAGAACAGATTTACAGGCAGACCCAGGTGTAAGCATTTTAGCTTGTATTTATTGATATATCTTCTAATTAAACTGATTTTCTTGTTTGGTGATCATGCCACAAAGCAGAAGGATGACTGAGGACTTTAGTGGACTGTTATTGGAGGGAGCGCCCTTTGGGATGTATTCCAAACTTCATTTTGATTAATTAATAATTCAATATGGATGATATTTAGGTGCACTTATTTTAAACTGAAAATCATAGAATCATAGAATGGTTTAGGTTGGAAGGGACCTTGAAGATCATCGAGTTCCAACCCCCCTGCCACAGGCAGGGATACCTCTCACTAGAAAATGTAGAGTCTAGCTGTTTACTTCATTGAACTACCATGACTAGCTTGTACTGGCTTTGAGTTTGAGAAATGTATCTGCATTATGTTTTATATTTGCAATATATTTTTGTTTGGTTTAAATATTGATTAAGTTTGGGATTCACTGCTATGGTGCTCAAAGATTGGTTGTTCATTTAGGAAACTCACCTGTCCATGCAACCAGTGAGAAAAGGAGTGGTAAATGTCACCAGTCTAGTCCATGTTAAGTACAGTGTTTTGGCTGTTTTTCTTGACTTTTCTTCCTCACATCTGTGTATTTGCTGCAGCATTATTTCTTTACGAGGTGAAAAAAGCAATAGAAAATATAGCACGTCTTTAAGGGATTTATCGTATTCTTTTATCAATAGTTTCCTCATGTGCTAAGTCTTTACTTTGTGTTTGATATCTCTTCATGGATTGGCAGAGATTGAGAAGGCACAACTGAGACGATCGTGTATCATGGAAGTGAATATAAATTATTCTTACATAATTTAAAGATCAAGCAAATGAAGAAGAATATTGGATGAAAAGGTGGATAGTGTAACATATGTTTTTTATAATAAGATCTTGATTGCTTCTCTTTCCAAGTCAAGTCAAGATCTGATGGAAACCTTTATAGGACCTGCATAGTGGGCTTCTGTAGCCCATACTCTGGTAGCTAAAACACAAAGCCATTAGCTTGACTTTAATTGCTCAAAGATGCTAATCTGCAATGTTAGCCATTTTCACTCAAAGTGAGGTTCTCTGTGGATTACCTATTTAGAACCCCAAAAGAAAAAAACCCAAACCCATAGAAGACTTGAAAGGGAAATGAGGAATATGGTTTTCAGTAAGTGCTTTATAAGTTTCTGCAATATTTAGGATTGGCGTGAGGCAGTAAGAGTTAACAGTAATGAAGGCATATGTACTGGATTTGGAATTTGTATGAAGAAGAAAAGTTATATTTGGTGATAAAGAAGCAAAAAGAGAATGAAGTAGTGGGATGGGAGTGGAGAACAAATTCAGGTTGGAAGCTGGTTGAGCAACTGGTAAGATAACAGAAGAGGGAAGCGGCAAAGCTAGCGGAAAAGTTGAATTCAGATATGGACATATTCTGTTTGTAATGGGTGCCAGTTAAGGTTGAGGTGCTTCTGGAAATGTGAAAGTAGGCAGGAATGGATGGATTTAGGAATTGGTCATAGAGGGTGAATAGGATCTGCTAGAACATAATGAGCAAAGGACAAGTGGGTCTAGAAGAGTATCAAATATAAAAAAGAAAGTGGAGGGTGAAGAACTATATCAAGGCGAAGATTACTGAGTGGACATGGGTGATTGCAGGAATACAGAAACTCATGGACAAGGAATAGCACAAGATCAGAGAATGTCCTATCCCTTTTGTCCAGAGGAAAGTTACTGTTGGCCTTATCTGTACTGTTAGCAGCAGAGACATACTACAAAGCGAGTTGAGTGAGTTAGAGAACACGTATAGGTTACTGAAGGAAATGGTCTGCTCTTTGACAGCATTTTGGAGAAGGAAGATAGGACAATAATAGTGAGTTGTGAGGAAAGGAAAAGGAATTGGAGGCAGGAGAGCTTACGAGGTTAATTTGGAGAAGGTGATGAGAGACAGACTGAGTGACAAAACACAGGAAGGTATGAGAAGAATTAGCTAGACTGTAGGAGTAAAATGCATCAGAACATGTGAAGGAGGAGAACTTAGAAAGGAAAACTGGAAAAGGGATGATAGGGCTGGAATGGGAAAGGACCTTTCGGGTTGTATCTGTTTCTGGCAAGATCATAAAGAAAAAGAGGACTTGAAGGAACAAAGAGAGGAAAGAACATGAGAACTAGTGACCGTGCTGTCAGATTAGGGCGTCAGTTGTAATACTTGTTTACTAAAGGAAAGGCTGAGAAAAGAAAGGGGGAGCTCAGTAGTGGAAGCTGACACCAGTTGCTTGATTTGAGTTGCCCCCCTATTCTTAGGTGAATAAATATGCTTATAGAAAAAGGTGAATGTGCACCACAGCTGTGAGTACCTGTTGAATGCAAGGCTCACTTGCTGAGCACAAGCATGCTGTAGTGTTTGTGTGATTGTGTTTGGTAAACAATTTTAATTTTGCCTGACTGTTTTTTAATGTTCCAGGTTCGTGGGAGTAAAGGTGAAGTCCTTTATATCCTGGATGCAAGCAATCCACGACATTCTAATTGGCTGCGTTTCGTCCACGAGGCTCCATCACAGGAACAGAAGAACCTGGCAGCCATCCAGGTAGATTTGGTGGATTCCTACAATTTTGCTTCCTGTTATCGATTTACTAATTTGATCTCCCCTTTGGTCTTTATGTCTTCCAGTAAAATTGCAAGATCTGCGAAAAGTAGCAAACTGTTTTCCTTTTCCTACCTTTCTTTTTAGAAGTGAACTCTTGTGTGTAAATATAACATCATAAATAAGAATGATAGGATGAAAGACCAAAGAGGTCCTTAGTTAGAATCTGATATTCTTGGAATCCACTGTGATGGCATTGCACTGAATGACTTACATGAACTATTTCTCCTGTCTTAAAATAAAGTGAACGCTTTATGTTCAAAAAAAAAAAAGAAAAAATTCCAGAGTAGTTAACTCACTACTGTAACAACAGTTTAACTTTCTTACTACAGCCTTATTCAGTCAAGTTAAGCTTTTGCCTGAATGCAGGTGTTTTCTTGTCATTGTGGAAATTAAAAAGATTATTAGGTGACAATATACCTGAGTCAGGACTAATGATTTAGAGGCCTAGTTGCGTTTCATGCCGAATTCAGGTATGGGCTTAGGTGTGCGGAAAGCAGAATGGTGCGTTTGTTTTATAGTTTAAAATTTAATATGAAAGTGTGATGTGTTTGAAAGCAAGCATGGCGCTTAAAATGTTCCAGTAGAAGACAGAGAATTGAAGGATCTAATTATCTGATAGGATGATCAGGCAATGCTTCAGGATAAGTTAATAAAAAAAGATCATTTTCTTTTTCTATTTATGGCCATGGATCTGAATTTATCCAGCTTGTTTTTACATTTTTACATTCGTTATTTGCAGCATTCTGTGGTGATAAGTTCCACTGTTTTAATTACACGTTATGTTGAGACATGGTTCTGTTTTTCTTCTAGAAGCTTCTTAATTTCACTTGATTTCTTAGCCCTTGTATAACAGTGAATAGTTACTTCATGTTTATTTTTCTATGCCATCCTTGATTTTATAGAACCCTGTTATATCCTTTCCCTCTTATTTGGCAGCTCTTTTTTCAAGCTGAAGAGTCTTAGTCTGTTTAATCTCTCAGTTTTGGAAGCGTTCTGTGACTTTGCAGAATGCAACGAAGACAGCGATATTTTTCTAGTTATGGCTGCTGTCCTTTTGGAGATTATGAAAGAAATTAACTATCTGCATATTTGTTTTTCAACAGCCCAGTTTTTACAGTAAAATAATTTCCAATCCCACATAAGTAAGAGTTACATAGCTCTGTTTTTTGCTCAAAATGTATACTTTCAAAAATGTTGTTTCAGCCCGACCTAAGCTATTTGGTGGTGCAAACCAAATTTACAAAAAATTAGGAAAAGGAGAATTATTTATCAGTATTTCTTAAAATTATTATTCTGCTTTTTCATAATGAGATGACTTTTTTCTAGGATTTGCCTGCAGATCCTTTTCAAAAGAATTTAAAAACATATTTTGAGGCCAAAGAAAAAAAATTATTTTCCTTTGCCAAGAAAACAAAGTTCATTTCTGATGAAATAAAACAGGAAAAAAATTATTTTAAAACTACTAAGTAGAAAAAGAATACTGGTAAAGCCCTAGCATACGGTTCTGTGAAAGATGCATTATTGCTGTTCTGCCCCCTGCCCCTTCCCCTCTATTCGTGCTCAGTGGCAGTCCACACTAGCAATTTCAATTTCTGTGTTGATGACCTTTCCAACTCCTTAAATCTCCTACTCACCAGAGAGACTGTTTGCTTATTTGGATCTTAAGCGCTGCCCAGTGAGATGGCTGCTGCCAGTTCCCCTGCAAACCTGGTTTCAACCTCCCTCTTCCTATCTCCGTGGTGAGCTTTTCTGTGATTTCCATTCCGCTGTTGTACCATGCCTCTTCTGCCTGGCTTTCCTTCCTTTATCACAGTTGTTGAACGCTACTATTAAGTGTTGGGAAACCTAACTGGCTGTCTGCCAGCCTTCAGCTGATTTGCACCTCCTACTTTCCAAAGCTCTAGCTTTAGTGAATGTCAGTCTGTGACATTCCATCACATATGGCTAGCTGAACGTGACTGCAATGTTGCTGCTGGTACTGTTGCCTTGGACCTTGTTGCTGTTCCTGTTTTAGTTCACTGTGGACAGCTTCATCATCTGCTTTTCCTCTGGGCCTGTACTGTAGGTTGTTGTCTTTGATTCAGACCTCTTTAGGTCTTAACATCCAGGCTAGAATGGAATTTTGAGTAATGGATAAGAAAGAGCGTTCACTATTCGTTCATACAGCAGAAACTCTCGTCAGCACTCACTGAATGACTGCGTTGTTATGCTTTTTCTGATGTCTGTGACAAGTCAATGGTTAATTTAGTATGACCACTGCCTATGCAATTATTTCTGCATGTTTTTCTTCTGTCTTTGTCTCTCAGTTATACCAAGATCTATCAAAAGATTTGCTGTCCTGCTTATAGTACCAAGTATGAAAGGTCCTCATACGTGAGGAGTCCTAGGCATTAGTCAGCGATTAGCATGTCATCAGTGCACAGGCAGTGTGATAGCAAATTACAGTCAATGTTAGCCAATGCAAAGTAAGGCTCACAAGAGGGAGCAGTGTGAACAATTAATGTTCATTATTAAATTCTAAATAAAACACTCAGTAAAATGACCTGAACTTCTGAATAGAAGTTGTAATGGAATATCTAGTGTGTACCAGTGGGTTTTTTGATAATGAAAATTATTTTTTTAAAGAAATGGAAAGAAACTCTTGTGTTATATTGCATAATGTTATACCTTGTGTTCTTAGTGCTTTTTGCATGCCTTTTTAAAAGGATCAGATTAGAGTTAAAGCATGGTTTAAAAAGAAAAGAGTGGCAAGAATCTTAGTGCTATAAAAGCTTCCACAGAAAAACATTTGGAAGTGTTACAGGGAAAAATAGAATAAACATGATCAGCATGTGCAAAATGATGAAAAGTATAGGAAAAGCAAACTTAAGAAAACAAATTTACTAAATTATCTCGTAGTTTTCTTTTGGCAGCTGATTATTGATGGCACTAAAATAATTTGTGTGTTCCATGTGAGTGATCTTGAAGCTGTGTAGATATATATAAGTATGTAACTGCATGTAACGTGAACAGGAACTACTTGTGTTGAAAAAAGCTGAATATGCATGTGTTTCTTTGCAGGGTTTGATCTCACTTTAGTAGGTAGAGATGCAACTCCCAAAGCTCTGCTATTCCTTTAGGGAAAAATACCCAACACCACAGCCCACAAATCCTTCAGTATTTTAATTACACAATCTTTGCCTTTAATGTTAAGCAGATTTAAGGCCAATTGGTGCAGTAGCACTTTGTTTTATGAAATCTGAGCAAAGCATTGGTGGAATGTTTCCACTAAGAATACTCTTTAATTTGAGTTGAGAGTTGTCTGCTTGCCACCAAGATGATAAAATGATGTTTTAAAAAGAGGAAAAAGTAATGAATTACATCAGTAAAGTTGTTTTAGCTTCATTATCATTACTCAAGTTAATGTGGCTGTGGAAAAAAAAGAATTTGCCTGCTGGACAAGTACCTAAAACAATTAAAAAACCAGAAGAATACAGATTATGACATAAAAAAAAAATCCTAATCTTAAACCAACTAAATGATTGCATGTTATATAATAAAGTAGAATATGTCTGCATAGTTACAGAAAGGGCTAATTTGCTAACTAAGAGGAGAAAATAGAATATTTGGAGATGGTTAGAGACTTTGTATTCTAACCAGCACATTATAATTACCCTTGTGAAATGCAAATTTTCTCCAGACATTAGTAATTTATGAAGATTTTTGTGGGGCTGGCTGAACTTCTAAACAAGTATTTGATTTTTCTCTCTGTTCTACTGTTTAATCCTTAAAGTGAATCTTTAGCATTGGATCTCACAAGTTAAAATTGATTCATTGAGAATATTTGACCAACATTATTGATACTAGCCTATAAAATGTGAAAATAAAGTAAACCACAGTGGTAGAGTTGGGGCTTCTCTTGCTTGTCTTAAGTCTATTCTACGAATGCTTAAGAACTTAACACTCGTTGTGTGCTTCACAGCTGCCCCTCTGCAATTTTCTAGGACAAAACTGAACTAACAAAAATGTGAACAGAAATGAAATTATTTCTTCATTTTTACCCACTAATGCTAATTGCCACTAATTATCTTTCCCACTGGTTTTCTTTCCAGTCTCCAAATACTCTTAACATGAGCTTTTTGGCCTACTCTGAGAACATTTCCAATCCCAATGGCATCACTCCTGTAGTGATAAACATTATAATCTCGTATCTGAAATAAAGTGATTGATAATCAGTTTGCTGCCTAGTGCTCGGTATTCAGTTTAAAAGAAGCTGAAGTGAATGCATATGTTCGTGTATACAAATAAAGTAAACCCCATCCTGAGTTGATTGCAAAATAGGATTAGTTCATCATAGCTTAATTGTACCCAATGATCATGTTTAGACCCTGTGCAAAATGCTTCCTGTGGTGATAAAGCAACGTAGAGAGCATGGGATTTTTTTTAAGTAAGTTTGGTGGGTGGATTTTTTCTGTTGGGATTTTTTTGGTTGGGTTGTTTCTTTTTTTGGGGTGTGGTGGTGGCATGGGTGTGTTTGTTTTTTTTGTTTTGTTTGTTTTTGTTGTTGATTTTTCTTCTCCCTGTAATGCTACATATTTTGTAAAACCCTGGTTCTGGTGGGAGCTCTTGGTGGTGGTGTGGGGAGCATTCTGGGCTCTGAGTTCTGCCTCTGCTCCCGCGGGGAGCTGTGGTGTTTGGGTTGTCCTTGACTGGGAAGGTGCAGGAAGTATTTTTAATAGCTGGGCCACGAGTAAAACAGCTGTGTTGCTGCAAGAGAAGGATGGAAAGGTTGAAGGGTACCTGCGTATGTACCAATTGCTTTTCTGAGGTTTTTGCACAGCTGAATTGCTGGAGGCTTGTCTAACTTATTTCAAGTAGTAATTGAATGAGTTAATCCTCTACTATATTTAAAGTAGCATTAGAGTTACAACTTTTGCATTAACAGAAAGTATATGAATTGTAATCTCTCTGCCATGGGCTATTCCTAGCTATTTACTTCTAAATATGACTTCTGATATGTAGCAAACATGCATTGTAATTATCACAATCAAAAGGAAATGGCTCCTATCAAAAATACCACACTTTTGTTTTTTCACTTTTTAAACTGGTAGAGTATCATATTTTCAATATTCCTTTGTCCAGAATAGTTAAGTTTATCTGTTTGTCAGTTGTAATTTTACTAAACACTCTCTGCTGGAGATTACTATGCAAAACAGATCCTGTTGTTACCATCAGAACTGTTTTATAAACAGAAATGCACACAGCTAGAAATTTAAATTCAGCCTTAGCAAGCAGACACTGAGATGGTCTGCTGTATCTTAGAAAACTGTCAGAATAACGAACAGCAAAAATTAATATGAAGGAGGATATTTACTGTGAGGTGGGAAAGTGGTTTAAAGTCATATTTCAAAAACGTGTGTTTGTTAGTGTGGCATAATTCTGTGATGTCCTGGTTGAATTTGAGGTGAAACCCCCCCTGTGTAGTAACAGTAAATGTCTTCAGAGGAAGATTAGTATGTGAGAGACAGCACTGTAAGAAGTGTAGTAAAACTGGATTGTCTAAAAGGCAAGAGTGAGAGGAGAAAAGACGCAAGGAGAGCAAGCACAAACTGTGTTAGGCTGCTTAATAAATTTATATATTGCAGGACAGTTTTGTGACTACCTAAAACTTACTGGTGGTTTGAGTGCTACAAAGGAAAGATTAATTTGTTATGCAATATAAGAAATAACATGAACATAGATGTTGGCTTCCTGCATGCTCAGAGGGGAGAATTAAGAAATTTGTTTGCTTGAATTTTTTTTTCAGGAATAAGGAGAATTTTTTAATTCTGGGGACATAGGCATTTATCTATTGTTGAATACATATTAGCGCTGTTCAGATATTCTGTTATTGAAGAATTTGAAATGGGAAGTTTCTGAAGAGTAAAATAAGTGGTTTTTCTCGGTGAAATTTCACTCAACTACATACCTGTTACATTTTTGATTTTTGCAATAGGAACCTCAGTAGTACCAAGCAACTGTGAGTGTGAAAATCATTTAGACCCTTTTCAGCAGTGAGGTTGCAGATATTTTTTTTTGTAATTTAGATGTAACTCATTTCTGATTTTTAGGCTTTGTTAATACTAAGCTGGTGCATAAAGTAGTGAAATTAAGGTTCAAAGAGATTTACCATGCTTCTCTCTCTATGAATTTCTAAGGGCCTCTTTTACCAAGTTTTGCTATCACTTTTTCTTCCTGAGATACCGTGTTATAAGGTAAAAATTTGGAATATGGCATTTGTTATTAGCACTACAATTTTTTCTTGAATGTCTTGGAAGGAAAAAATAAGTGTTTTAGCATTGTATGATAAATAGTAACTTTTAAAGTGAATGTAGTTGTTGTCATCTACTTGTATTATTTTTAGATGGGCAGAGCGTGGGAGAGAGGCAGGTGTGTCTGGGAATGTAGGCAGTTGTAAGAAAGACAGCAATAAGGAAGATGAACATGTTCAAATATGTGCAGAAAGATGTGTGTGCTTATGTTATCTGCCAGATCAAAAGGGTCTTTATATTTTTTCTGAAGAAGCCAGGTCTTTTAGGAGGATGAGTAATTGGTCATCCAAAGCATCCTAGTGATTAGATCTTCCTCATGCCTGTTCACTGTGGGGAGCGATCTCATTACTTTTGGTATCAATGGAAGTCTTTTCATTGCATTTGGAAGGCTTTAAATCTAAGTTGCTCAGTCAAAAACATGCTGAACAGCTCCTGGAGGTGTTGAGCAGAGTCAGGTGCGTGGACTTTCCAAGTTAACAGAGAGTGCTTGGCATCTCTTACAGTGTATGGTGCCATACAGGATGGTTCATTGCTGTTAAAAGCTTGTTCAGTTGCTGAGTTCAGTGCTTACTTATGGGAGTGAAAGTCTACATATGTGAACTTCAGTATATGTTCTACATGGTTTTAAGTTTTACGAAGCCAACATTTCTTAAAACAGTGAGTTAAAGATAGATTTGAAGTGGAACACTAAATCTGAACATCTGTAAACTTTGGGCAAAATTGGGATTTAGATCCAAAGTGGAAGCTAATGTCTATGGCTTTGGCTTCCTCCTCTTTTTGAGTTGAAAAAGGGAAATAAATTTAAAATTAAGCTTTCTCAATAAGCATAAAAAATGCAGGGTCACTCCTGTGATGTTTTGGAAATACAGAATGGAATAAGAATTGGTATTACTGCTAGAGTGGTTAACATTCTGTGCAGCAGATGCGTGCTGAAAGCAGTATTCTCTAGATTTGTACAAGATGTGCAATAGCTGAAGAGAGCACATATCAAAAGAGAAATGGTCTGGATGATGGGGCAGGGTGTAGCCTCAGCAAGTTTGATGATGATGCAAAACTGGGAGGAGTGGCTAATGCAGCAGAGGGCTGTGCTGCCATCCAGAGGGACCTCAACAAGAAACGGGGAGAAACGGGTTGACAGGAACCTCATACAGCTCATCAAAGGGAAGTGCAAAGTCCTGAACCTGGGGAGGAGTAACTCCATGCACCTTTACATGCTGGGGCCCAAGCAGCTGGAAAGCAACTTTGCAGATAGGGATTTGGGGTTTTTGGTGCCCGGTGCCAGGACAGGAGGCAGTGAGAACAAACTGAAACTCAGGAGGTTCCCTCTTGAACATGAAGAAATACTTTTTATTACTGTGAGGGTGACCAAGCACTGACACACATTCCCCATAGAGATTGTGGAGTCTCCCTCCTTAGAGATATTCAAAAGCCATCTGGACATCTATAGTCCCAGGGATTCTACTCTAGGGGACCCTGCTTGAGCAGGGGGGTTGGATGAGATGACCTCCAGAGGTGCCTTCATTCTGTGATTCTGAGAAAAGGCATAATTAAAGTTGTGAAACCTGTAGATTTCCTCTATACAATCTCTATAAAAACAAGGGTGTAAACACATTGCTCAAATCTAAGCAAATGGATTATTTTTTTGTAGTTGATAGTTTGTATTTTCTGCGGAGCCCCTAAAGGAGACTTCCTGAGCTGCATAGGGAAGAGTGTGGCCAGCAGGTCAAGGGAGGTCATTCTCCCCCTCTACTCTGCACTGGTGAGGCCACAACTGGAATACTGTGTCCAGTTCTGGGCTCCCCAGTTCAAGAGAGACAGGGAACTGCTGGAGAGAGTCCAGCTTAGGGCAACAAAGATGATTGAGGGATTGGAGCATCTCCATTATGAGGAAAGGCTGCGAGAGCTGGGACTCTTTAGCCTGGAGAAGAGAAGGCTGAGGGGAGACCTTATTATTGCTTATAAGTATCTAAAGGGTGGGTTGAAGGAGGATGGAGCCAGACTCTTTTCAGTCGTTCCCAGTGACAGAACAAGGGGCAACGGGCATAAGTTGGAATATAGGAAGTTCCATTCAAACACAAGGAAAAACTTCTTTACGGTTTGGATGACGGGTCACTGGAAGAGGCTGCCCAGGGAGGTTGTGGAGTCCCCTTCTCTGGAGACTTTCAAGACCGGCCTGGATGAAGCCCCGAGTAATGTGCTCTAGGCAATCCTGCTTTGGCAGGGGAGTTGGACTAGATGATCTATAGAGGTCCCTTCCAACTCTGAAATTTCCGTGATTCCAAGAGTAAGTTGCAGTATCTCAGTTCAGGATCCTATAGCTTCGTTAGTATCTGCCAGTACTGGAAGGGGTGCCATACTGGGCATTTATAGACCACATGCCATTAAAATGCTGCTGACATCAATCTTCCCAAGGCCGAGGGAAAAAAGTGTTTTACTTTTCACAGCAAAAGCTTTCAGGAGGAAGAATAAACAAAAGTTTTGGTGTTTCTCTGTAGAGACACCAGAATTGTGATGTTGCTGGAATTAGGTTTTTGAAATACCGCTTTAGTTTTTTGTTTTGCCCACAGAGAAACAAGAATATTTTATTTTTGAGCTGGAAGGGTGGGAAATGTTTTCTCCTGCTACAGCCCCCAAGAAATCACCTGCACGCATTCCCTGGATGGGGGTTTCTGCCCTCACAGGCCTTGCTAAGATTGGTTTTACTCTGGCAAACGTGACGCCCTGGAGCTGCAGGCAAAGGTCAGGAAAGGGAGTGTGCATGTTTGGGGCATTTCAAAGGAGAACTGGAAGCTTGCTATGAGGAAATTGAGTAGAGGGAAGCCAGGGAGCACTTTGAGGAGTGTTGTGGGCACAGGGGGAAACTTGGTAAGGACTAGTAAGGCTGGGTTGGAGCCAGCTGGACAAGCTCTGGAGGATGGAAAAGCCCTACGCTCCCTCAGGTAACACAAGACTACCTGCTTCCTTCTCCTCCTGTGTTTTCAGCTATCAGGAGTGATGACATGTATCCATCTTACACTTTTGGATGAAAGTGTGATGGGCTGTCAGTGCTGCTTGGGGCTCCCTGTCAGCCTCCTCTCCTACAAGCCACACGTGAAGGTGTGTAACTGTATGGAAAAGCCAAGAATCTGAACGGGAGAGGTGCCTGCAGTGGGGACAGCAAGAGCTGTTGGAATAAGAAAACTGCATTTCCTGGGCAGGTCAGTGTGGCCCATAGCTTAAAAGATGAAAGTCAAGGCATGGGTGAGAGAAGCAAGGTGGAATAATAAACCAGGAGTAGCATGAAGGGAAGTTGTGATGCTACCATGCCTGGCACTTGGAGTTTTCTCCAGTTGTGGCCTGCTGCAGAGGAACGTTGTTAACAAAACAAACAGCATGGCCTAAGCAGATGGGCAGGTGGAACAACTGCAGATGCGTTCTTAGTATATGGGAGGATTATTAAAATTATTATAAATATTTCTTACTACGTTCACTATGCCCGTGTCTGTGCGCATGTAGACACATGTGCTTCACATGTAGACAAAAGCGCTGATGGTGAAGGGAGAGACTCAAATTCCTTTGTGGTGCTGGAGAACTTCCATTGCTTTCACTGAAAATGCTGCCTAAGGAGCTGCTATAGTGTGGGTTTATCTGAATTAATTTGTGCTCAGAATACCTGACTATTAGCATTTGTTTGGCTGGAAAAGCCAAACAAATTAGCCTTGGAGGAGGAATGAGTTTGAGCTCTATTTTAGTTTGGGTTGGCAACAAAGCTAATTTCTTTTCAATATAAATGCAACCAAGATCACTCAAGCATTGAGAGTCCTTAGTACTTCTTCCATTAATCTTTTTACTAACCAAAAGTACACCAATGGGAAAGAACCAGGATTTGTTTAGACAGGAATGGACATGAGGGAAGTGCAGCCGTGGTGAGGATGTGGCAGTATTGATAAGAGCTTGGTTGCTGGGATTCATGCACTTGGTCGAGGTTAACCTCAATAATTAGTTCTGCTTGCTGTTCTCCCAGATTTGCTGTGTGGTATAAGATGTGTCATGTATGATCTAATTGAAATGTGTGCTATTTGGTTCTTTAATGAGTAAGTCTGGGACTTTATTTTTGCCTGGGATACATGGCTTTTTCTTTTTCTTTTTTTTCTTTTTTTTTCTTTTTTTTCTTTTTTTGGCAAGCAGGTAATAGGTATGTGCTTCCATTTATAAGGTTGCCTTGCTTTTAGAATAAGGTTGTCCTAAACAGTGATGTATTGGAGTGTTTTTATCCCGTCCAAGTGGAGACTGAGTGTAGAAAGACCTTTTACTATTCTTCACATCAAGAGTTTCAGTATATGATTTGTTTTGAATTTAGACTGTAGTAAATTAAAGGTCTCTGCACCTTGACAGAGGCATATGAAAAACAGCAACTCCTGGATGTATGCAAAAGTTAGGGTGGCATGCTCATATCTATCTGGACTGCAAAATATATATCTTGAGGAAAAAAAAAGCTTAATTTGTTTTATTTTCAAATGCTACTGTTGAGATAAGGACAGAAAAGTGGTGTGTCCTTGAAAGCAGCAGCTGTATCAAGAATTAAATGGGTTTTGCTCTTGTGTGACAATATCTTGTGTAATATATAACAGACCTTCTAAAGCTCAAGGAATACTTACATCCCTGTTGACAGTTGAAATTAATCTTAGTATATTAGAAAAATTAAAAATCATTATCTTATCTTTGTGCTATGAAGTTTGTTATAAAATACATGGCTAGATGTAAAGAAGCTTCAATTAACTTTTCTGGATGTTAATCAGATAAGCTTTTAAGATTTATGATAGAAGTTGGAAGCCTTCATAAGTCTTCATTGCATAAAAAGGAGTCTCCTTTGGTGTTCCAGGTAGTACCTGAAGCAGTTGGTTCACACATGGCAAAAAAAAAAAAAAAAAAAGGCAGCTCTGTATATCAGTTTAGGAGACAGCTGGTTTTGCTATAGATTCCCCTCGGCCTCGCCTCTCCCCATGCCAGCCTTGGCAACTTTAATTAAATATTGTCAAAGGCCAAAGTTGCTTGCTAGCTTATGTATCTGTATGGAAGCTTGTTTATTCATTGTGGAGAAGGTTTTGATGCTTATTATTACGTAGCTTGTCCTTTCGTGCAGAATCTGGGGTGGATCTTTGGCCTTCTGTGGATCTGTATATCTGCACTGATTTAAACTGGTAGAAGGTTTTGCTCTAGTGGTTTAAAGTGCGTTTTACAGATGCGCCTGCTAACTTGATAGTGAAGATAACTGACCGGGGTTGAAAGCCTGTTCATGAGGAAGGCTGGAGTCTTAAGGAGAGAGAGAGAGAAAATAACACTAAGTAAACAAGCTACTGGGTTATAACTCATGCAGCCAACAGGGGACAGAGCTAAAGCTGTGTTGGTTATTAAAATTATTTTTCTAATACTCAAACGTTTCATTTTCAAACTCTGAAGTTCTTGTCATGCGGAGTGTGTCAGGAGACGAGAACTTTAACACCACCTTCACCTTGGTCTAGGCTACAGTGCATGTTGGAAAAGCCTCGCAGGTGAGGCAGGGTAATATTTCCAGAATACAAGGGCACTTTATCAATGCAGCCACACTGGGAAAGAAATCTCAGAAAGGCTGTTCTCGCGTTGTGCTCCCTGAGGAATGGAGCCAGCCCTTCCATAGTTGAGGGCTAATATTAGTTCAGGGTCCCATACTTGTCTCTAGATTTTACTTTTTCTAGTATAATTATTCATTGCTTCTACTTACTGTTTGCAACAGGAAGGGGAAAATATTTTCTATCTGGCTGTGGAAGATATTGAAACAGACACAGAACTTCTGATTGGGTACTTGGACAGTGACATGGAAGAAGAGGAGGAGGAGGAAGAAGAAGAAGTAGCTGTTATCCAGGAAGATGAAGACAGTGGCAACAATAAAGAAGTGCAACCAGCTGGTGAAAAAATTGCAGGTGAGCAATATGTAAAAAACAGGATATCGTGAGAGCTTAAAAGCAGTAACAAAGAGGAAAGAGAACACTAACTGTATAGGACTGGGGAACTGGAAGGCTCTCCAGGTTTAGTCTGAGCTCTTATATGATTTTTATCTCTATTTTGGTTTCAGTTGAAGTTATTTTCTTTGCCTTATAAGAAGCAGACAGTCCTGTGTATGAGTGAGCCTAGATTTCACGAGAAGTTACCATTAATTTTTCATCTAAAGACGGAGGTCATTTCACCTGACATATAGTCTTATGAAAGCTAAGTTTTTTGCTCTAAAAGGGGTAGTTTCCCTTTTACTTAGATGGGAGAGAAATAAACCTTTTCATAAAACTATTCAGCTAATCCTAAGGTAAGATGTCTAAGGAAAGGTAGGTGACCTTAGCTGTCTGGTGAATTGTCAGTGTCTTTATCAAAGTAGAGACAACCTGGATGACTAATTTATGCTAACAGCCTAAGTCACACCCAACTTAATACTTTGCATCCATTTTCAATAGTGCTGATGGTAACTGACTCAAGATAGACTGTCTATAATCCATTCAGAGACAAAGTCTTTTGTGGATTTTGTGATGCCATTTTGCATAATCTGTGTCTGGCAAAGAGGCTCTCTTAATGCAACCAAAATGTTCCCTGAAAAATATTCCTTTACTGTATTTTTGCCTCCAATCATGCAGATCCTCTCACCTGTAAAGAGGACCATGCATGCCCAAACTGTGAATCCAGTTTTGCCAGCCAGGAGATTCTAGCTGAACATCTTCAGACTTTGCACCAAAAACCCAGTGAAGAAAAGGAATTTAAGTGCCGAAACTGTGGAAAGAAATTCCCTGTTAAACAAGCTCTACAAAGACAGTGAGTAGAAACAGGAGTGTTTTTTCAGCAATCATTTAAATCCATTTCATTCAATCATTTATTTCTCTTGGCTTAATCATAATTTAAGATTTAATTTTATGCTTATGTATCTGCACCCTTATCCTTTACATTAGTATTTTAATATGTTAATTTCTTGTATTTGTTGAAGACTTCAGTTTGAATAGCAAAAATGTTGCTAACTTTTTAAGTTTTAAAATCATACAGTGTAGACCAGATCAGAGCTGCTATTTGGTGGAAAAACCATTGATCTCCATCAGTGGACTATTTAGTAATTTAGGAGATGTCATTTTTAAGCTATGGATGTTGCTACAGAACTAAAGTAAGATTTGGAAGAGAGTAAATGGTGTTCTATGAGGACCAAAAAAAGGGAAAAACAATGCTTCATGTTTGCTTGATTAAATATTTGGGTAATGGAAAAAACCCAAATAGAAACATGAAAGAGTTGAAATTCAAGAGCACATCTTTACTGTCCTTGATATGTAAATATGCAGTTTTGTCACTAAAGTGATATACTTTACAATTATACTTTTGTACAAAAACATAACTGGTTTTGTCTTTTGTTGTTTATATTTTTTTGCTCACAACTAAATAGATATATTACTTTTTATTATACATTTAATTACAGATAGTACAATAGATGCTTAAGTGATTATAGATAGTACATTTAATCTAACTCTCTTGTATTGGAAAGAAACAGACTCATATTGCATAGAACGCACTTAAGGCTGCTCTTGCAATAAATTGATCTCTCTTACGTATGAATAATGTGAACATTCCTGGAACTCGCAGCTGTTGTATGAGCTCTGTTCTTTCATGGAAATAAATAAAATTACATAGAAGAGAAATATTTGGTGGAGGCAATTAAATACTTTAACTTAGACTTTTTCCTTCTAGTCTGTAGTAGAGGTTGGATTTGTGCTGTATAGCTAGTTAAGTAAATTTTTACATCGTGCAAAGTAAGATTAGTCTGTGTGAGGATACAGCGGTATGATCCTGACTCTTGCTGTTTATGCATTTGATTAGTCCCACTAAATTCCAGAATGCTTCACATATGAAATAGATTACTCACCTACTTAAAGATTTGTAGAGCTGTATATACCTTTTTAGCTACTGCAAGCCTGTGTAAGTTGTAAAATGTTCCTTTCGTTTTGGTTTTGTTTTTTCTCTTTTCTTTTTCTTTAGTGTACTTCAGTGCACAGAGAATATCAGCCCAGGAGACTCTTCAAGAAGTTTTCAGTGCTCTGTTTGCAATACTTCCTTCAGCTCAGAATCGAGGTTTTGTGTCTGAGTTACTGGACTGCTGTCATATCATTGCTGGCCTCCCTTTGCATGTTAGCTTTCAAGCTTGTTAGTTTATGTGAATCCTAACAGTGAAAGAAGTCAAATGCTTTCATTCCTATTTGCTGTAAGTAATGCATGAGGTGGCCTTGGAACTCTGCAGTGCAGCATGCGTTAAGCTCAGAGTACTTGCTATGTGTCTGGTTTCTGTAGATACTGCTTTATATGTTGTGCTTTTTTTTTTTTTTTTTTTTTTTTTTACTGGTTATTCCATATAGTTATGAACAGCACAAGGAGGCATGCAGAGGGGATGCCAGATTCATATGCAAGGCAGATAGCTGTGGGAAGAGGTTCAAGAGTAAGGATGCCCTGAAAAAACATAAAGAAAATGTTCACAGTGGTAAGAAAGAGTTTAATGTTTCTTCAGATAAAAGCCCTCTAGCATGTTCCTAGCCTTAAATTTGCAAATTGGAGTAAACATTGTCTTTGGTGTCTTTTTTTAATGGCTTCATTTGTATCAAAAAGAAAATTAAGAAGTAACTAATTGCAAGAGTATTCCTCCTTCCTCAGGGAGAAATTACTGTATGCCAGATGAATCATCAGTCTACTGCAGAAAATGTAATAGGAATTGAGGGAGGTTTAAACTGGGCAAATAATAGATAAAACACTTCAGTAGTGAGGAAAATCAACCACTGGCACAAACTGCTACAGGAAGTGGCGAGTTCTTGGTCTTTTAGTATTTTCAGGACACGATGGGGTACCTTTCTGGAAGACATGCTTCACAAACGATTAGGCTTGATGAGGGTATTGCATAAAATTCTATAACCTCTGTTGTGCAGGAAGCCAGAGCAGACAATCTGCTAGTCCCGTTAGGCCCTAGCATTTTTATATCTGTGCGCTGTGAATCAATAGTTTTCAATCAAACTTCACTCTGTTTTCACGAAAGGGCAAATACCGCTCTCAGGTCCACAATGCAGATCTCAGTTCTGGCATTCTGCTCTCTCTGCATGTCCCCTCTCAATGTCAATGGAAGATCAGTATGTGTGGGGACAGCAGAATACCAGAGTGCAAAGAAAACAGTCTTTAGTTGATGGTGACAGCACTGAGATGCTTTGTGAGATTTTAATTCCATGAAATCTTTCTTCTGCCAAACTCTTACAGCATACAGAAAGCCTTCCACAACTGTCCTTAGAAAACCATTCTTATCTCCTTTTTTCAGTATTGGTAAGAATTTTTTTTCATACGTGAGAATTGTTATGTTTGGGTTTAGCTTTGGTCAGTTATATAGTGGTACACAAATTCCACAAATCTCTTGAATGATCACTCCAGACGTGACTGAGAGCAGATGCCTGGAGGCTGTTTTTGCTCTGCCTGCACAATGAGCAGAGCTTTTATTTTACCACTTGGGAGTCATAGAAATCACAACCAGTGTCAGTGCAGGAAGGAAAATAACCCACTACTGCTGAGGGACACTTCTAGAATTCCTTCCTGCCTTGTGTTACCTGGAGGCAAGAGAAAGTAGAAAGGATTGTTACCTGTGTTGCCCGTTATGCAAAGCTGTGAACAGATATTCACTATCACCTTTCTCTCCTCTGAAAAGGTCTCATTAATGTTCTTGTAAGTTGAAGTACTAAGTGTATTTTTCTGTATTTATGTGTATATCAGTAAATATAACTATTTATGCATTTGCTGTTATAAAACTTATATGTGAGATTAAGTACTTTTTTATACTACAGATTTAAGTATTGAAGCAATCAATTGACAGTGTACATTGTAGTAAGAAGGCTCAACATAATATGAATTCTTTAGGACAGCAAGAGCAGGAAAAATATAGGATGCTGAGATTCTGAAGAATTAAGCTGGAAACCATCTAATGAGTTAGTTTACGGTCCATATTTCATCTGTGCTTGACTAAGCGTTGCTCACCTCCTCATTTGTTCTGTGTTCTTTTTAGAATTCAATGTAATATGAACATTTTTTACATAAGGAAATATTTTGCATGGGCGTGTAGTTATAAACAAAGAATTAGGTTTGTGGTGGCTTTGCCTTGCGATAAAATAGCTTTGTGGGTTACTAAAATAAATTTCAAAAGGTAAATAATAGATAAACCTAATTAAATGCTCTGTCACTTTTAAAAGCAACTGTGAAAAGGGAAGGCAAATACATCTGTTAGCTGACCGGTAGCTTGTTTTGTAATTTACATTTTAGATGAGATTTCAATTAATGATCTGGTGCTATTACAAATTCCCTGTCTTGTTCAGTTAAAGACCGTTAATGATACATTATTTTACATAGTAGAATGCTTAATGCTTTCTTAATAAAGAAAAATTGGAAATGGTGGTTTTGACTTCAATTTGGGATCTTTTTTTGTCATTGCTGCAATAAGTCCTTTCAGGAATGTTTCTGTTAAAGCTCTAGTATAAAGGTTTTGAAGATATTAGTTATTGACTTCTGGAAGAAATCAACTGTTCAGTTATAAAGTGAGTTGTTCTTAGTGGTGAATTGTGCTCTTCATATTGGATTGGTGATGTGTGATAACATCTATTTGAAGTTTTTTTTTCTTTATTGTTCTAGTGTTCTTGATTTACATTCCATCAGTAACTGGTTTGTTGGACACCCACAGAGAATTCCTGATATGGAACACTTTGAAGATGGGATACAAATGTAAAAATCTTATGTCAGTCAAATGACCTGTGAAAGTCACAAACTCAGTGGAAATGTTTAGGTTCTTTCTTAGCACTTCCTTTTTAAGATGTTGGTGGTATTTTGTTTCTGTTTCAGGAAATTCTAGGAAGAAGCTGATGTGTTCAGTGTGCAATAAGAAATGTTCCTCAGCAACAAATCTCCAAGAGCATCGAAAGGTCAGTAAGATGAAGGCTAACCCACAGCAGGCTTTGACTTCACCAAGATGTGAGACTGTGGTGCTTAGGTCACTTGAAAGCTGCTGTAATGCAAACCTTTAGGTAATCTCTTTCGTGGTTACAAACCCAATGTATTTTATTGTGGGTATTTATTTTTGTAGTCACAATTGGTTAAACCAAAAATCTTCCTAGAGTTTTAATGCGTGTTTACCAAATACAAAAACGTTTGTGCTTGTATTACTTATGCATTCCAACATTAAGTCAATGTCGCCTGCTGTTTTTCAGCATTCTTAAACACTAAGCTAAATGTAAAGCTGTTATGTAATGATATGGTACATAACAGACCATAAAATAGCTTCATGAGCCTTCACATTTTGTGCAAAATACATTCAGTCTTTCTTATTACTTTGTGACATACTAGTAAAGGTGTTATTTATAATTCATTATGCAGTAGTAAAAAAATTTCTTCCTCAACAACAAAATTTTAATGTATTTTTGTTTATGCACCTAATCTTTTATAACCAGAACAGGAGAGGTTAACAGTTTAAAAAGCATCTATTGGAAATAAGGAGGTTTATATAGAAATACAGATGGGCTATGAATATGAGATTCTGAATCCATTATACCCAAAGGAAGTCCCAGCAAGATTAATTTGATAAATCACTAAAACCCAGGAGATTCTGTTTTTACAAAAAGCTACATTGTACTGTTTATCAGATTAACTGTAAGTCTTTAATAATACTCTGGTTATAACCTGAATCCATTGAGGATATAGATGATATCAATTAAAATACGTTGTTGCAAAGAAAATGGTGGGGCCCTTCCTTTTTAATTTTTTTCTCCTTGTGTGTTAATATGCCATCATTTCTCATCTAACAGTGCTATACTTTGTTACTCCTAAGACCAAATTGTGGTATGCCTTGCCACATGTAATTACAATTTTTACACACCTTATGGTGGCCCTGAAAATCCAAAATACAATGGTTAGTGTGTCCATTTTATTAAAATGTTTGTTTTGTTTCAGTAGTTGTAATTCTGTGCAGACACTATGACGCACACTAACAAGCTTTTCAAGTAGCATTGGTGATAGGTCAGTTGAGCGCTTATTCATATTAAGAATCACCATAAAGAGTTTGTGCATAAAACTTTATTTCCTCTTCTTGATTGGCTCCTCTTTTAAGACATCCAGAAAATTGATATTCCCCATTCACAAGCCTATATCAGATAACAAAGGAGATTGCATGTAGGGCTCACGCCTTCTGTTTGTTTGAATTACTTTGCTTTTGTAGGAAGTGGGGCAGGATCAATCACCAGCATCGCCAAAAATATTTAGACAGGCAATAAAATCAATAAGAAAATAATAGGTGAAATGGGGAGGAAAAGAGGGGTTTTTTTCACCCATTTCCTGTCAATGTAAAAAATGAAAAGTAATGAATAGAAAGGTAAAGTATAGGAGGTAATAGAAAGGAAGCACAAACGACAGAAAGAGAAATCTTACAAATGTAGAGAAAGAAGGTAAAGAGAGTGGCTATAGGGGAGATCAAGAGATCTGTTTACTCTCTGAAGACATGGTAATTCAGATCGGTAGCTTTCATGTCATCTTCGATTTAACCCCATTTTTAGCTTTGCGTGGCTTGCTTGTGCAAAAGATAAGCCCTTTCTTAGCCACGTGCAATTAAACTTTGCTGTCATCATCTTCTGTCCCTTAGTCTTACCCTCTTGTTTTCCAGACTGTTGCTTGTATTGTGCTAAGTCTTGGTGGTGCTGCTTTTTTTTGGTTTTTTTTGTTTATCTCAAGACATTCAAGGAAATATAGGGCTGGAAGAGGCCTCAGAAGGTTTTCTAGCATGTTCTCTTTTGCAGAGGGGAGTAAGCATGTATTTAAATCATCCTAGATATGCGCCGTCTCATCTCCTGAAAAGTTCCATTAAAGAAAATTCTACCACCTTCATAGATACCTCTTTGTATTCTCACTTCCAGCTTTAGTGCCATCAACTTTTTTGAATGTGTTCATTAGTCCAGCGTTTGTTTTTTCTGATGCTGTACTTAAATCTTCTTCTTTACTGCGAATGGAATTAATTGCTCTTTGTCTTGTCTGACAGAATGCCAAGAAAAATTCACCACTGTCATCTTTATAACAATTAGCATATTGCAAAGTTATGAACTCCGTTTGCAATTTCTAGACTGTATAAACAGTTATCTCAACCTTTCTTCAGGCATATGTTTTTCCAAACTACTTGTTCTTTTAGTAAGCTTTTTCTTCCTGTGGATTCTCTTTTTCACCTATGTGCTTCTTGAAGTCTCTGCCCAAACAAGAAGAGCCGTGGTGCTTAGTTGAGCCGCTGGTAGTGCCAAGTATAGTGGAATGAATGTCCTGAGTTTATTAATACAGAGAATATGTCTAATAATACATCTCAGCATGACAGTGCTTTCTAACAGCAGCATCAATCTTGTTATTCGTATTTTGTTTGGAATTCATTAATGTTTTTTGTAGCGGTGCTATGTAAACTGTTGGTCATCCTGTAACATTTGTGCAATTGATTTCTCCTTCCTAAATACTGAGTGTTTTGGAGCTTCATTCAGAGTGTGAATATAATTTTGAATTCTGATTTTGTCTTCCTTAGTGATTACAGTCCTACCCAGAATATTCTCATCTACATTATTTATTTTATATTTGATTTCCAAAACTATTTACCATAATACAACCTTCCTCCTACATGATGCCTACAAAACTTTAATAATTTTGATGCTGATCCACTGATATTATTGCTTTTTGTGGTGATCGGTATCTTTGTTTTCCATTCTGTCTATATCCACCTGTTCCTTTTGTCTTATCCTCCAATTGTAAAGTGACATCCCTCTATCTGATATTTGTAGTAGTTCATGATTTGGGCTGCGAAGTGGTATGGTAGTATAAAAAAAATAAATTCCCAGCAAACACAGCTCAGCAAATGCTGTACAGGAGCTTACAGAAGACAGGGTAATAGAATGAAAAAGTTTGTTGTAAAATCTCCTTTCTGCAGGTTTGTGATGTCTGCTGCCAGAGCAAATGAAACACCACCTGAACTATATTCTGATACTAAGTTCTGAAGTTTAAGTAAAACGCAACATTCAATGATTTGATGATGATAATAGTGAGCAAGCAAGCGAGGGGAGCGTTGTCTTCATTGATGCAGATTCTTGCTAAAGGGTTCCTTTTGTACCTTTCAATATAGGTGTCTCATGTTTTGGTTTTGAATTGCTCACTGGAACTTAAACTTAAGTGAGCATGTACATGTGAATAGCACAGGCTGCCAGGCCTCTCCACCGAGGCTCTACAGTTCTGTAAGTGGAAACGGAAGAAAAATTCAGTCAAATTCCAGTGTTGCTAGTTTCTTTTCCCAGAGTGATGTAGTCAGAATTGATAGTGCTACGCTTTCAGTACTTGTAGGTGGGTTGCGGGGGTATGTCTCTGGGCTGTACAGCTGTGGAGTGAGTTTCTGACTTCTGTTGTAGGCAGGTGTTTTCAATGATGAAGTAGCTAATACTCCTGTTAAGAAAGATTAAGAACACATTTGAGTGTAAGGCAGTAAAGATTTTGACTTTGCAAAAAGTCATAAAACAAATGCCTGTATGAAATGTAGAATTGTGCTCGGCCAGTAAAACTAGTTTGTGCTGTTGCCCTTCTGTATTTCTTAGCAGATTTCTTACATGAATCTGTAAGATTCCATTAAGAAGCATGCTGTAGCACAGTCTGCTGGAGAGAAGACGACAGAACCAAGAAGCAACCTACTCATCATTTGTTCTAAGAGATTGAGTGGTTTATTGTTTATGAAAAATCCTTGATTACCCCTTAACTTTGTTGTAGAGCTGGACTTCCTGCAGTTATGGTGAGGAGAGTCACTCTTAAACATCATCTGTGATTTCCCACCCTCTCCCCCTGCCTTTTTTCACCTGCCAGTTCCAAGTGTCTCTGTCCTTTTTGTTTGACATTGGACAGTGTTTTATTCTACTGTGCAATATTTATTTTTCATGATCACTGTGAGAGCCATAAAAGGTAGAAGAAACCAAACTTTGATCACCACTTTAAAATTCTCAATAACATTTAATAATTTCAACTGGATGCAATATTTTCATACCCTTGCTCTCTCAAAGCATTGCCTTCCAACAGAGTCTTATCCAGTACTTATCCAGTCTTCCAGTGGTAGAATGAAATTCAAATTAGTTCTTGGAAAAGTTGATAACGGATTACTTGTATCTTCAATGTTTTAGCTCAGTTTCACCCTGAAAACTCTTTTGAATGACCTTTTGCTTTTCAATAGACCTCATGAAAATTTTGTCAGTCCCATAAGCGAAGTATATTTATCTGAGCATATATTAATCTTGTTCAGATGCTTGCTGTTTTGTACAGCACTTAGTGTTATCTGAAGGTGTAGCTCTTCAAATGCCTACAAAACAATTTTAAGTATGTTCTGACTTTAATGTAACAGAGGGTTGTGTTGATAGCTATTACGACCCCCTGATGAGACTAATTTTATTATACGAATAAATCATTGCACGAGCACTTGCCTGTGGTATTACAGCCTGTGTACTCATAGAGCATGTTGCTTGACAAGTTTTCTTAAAATGAAAATCCATTTGAATATCATTATTCATAAAAATATTTGCTATATTTCATTACTGTTGTTTTACCATGTAATTGTATGCTTTTCTAGAAAACTGATTATTGAATGCCAGCTATAGAATATATACTTGATAGCTGCAGCTATTTAATGCACGCGCACACAAGTCTGTGTCTGATTCTTTTCTAAAGGATTGATTAAAGAGTACCAGCTATAGAATAGATATTTGATAGCTGTAACTTTTTAATGCACATGCACGCAAGTCTCTGTTTTAATGCAAATGTATTCAATGAGACTGTTTATTAAACAATGTTCATAAGTTGAAATCGGACATCGTACAGTGTTAAAGCGCAATCTGGGTTCTGATGTATTAACCATTATGTTTAAGAATACCTTACAAAGTTATTTCAAATAATTGTGTTGGGGGGGAGGGGTGTGTGTGGATTCTGATAGCACTTGGTTGCAGAATTATGTAAGCTTCAGTCAACAATCTAGCTAAAAATTTAGATCTTTTTGGGAAAGGTAGAGGGGTAGATTGTGTGCATATAAGAAAAATTAGTCTGAAATGAAGCTGGGTAAACAGAATATTTAGACAGAATGATCTTCATTTGAGCTTACCACCTGATTCTGTCTGAGCATTTTGTTAAGTATCACTGTCCAAAGTGTGCAAGTTTGCAGAGATTGCAAGAAATGGCATAACCAATTTTAGTTTATTAAAACATTTAATTTGCTCTAAAGTTAGTTTGTGAGCAGCAGCATAAAAACACAGCGAGGCAGAATACTTACGGAGACTCTCTTTTTTTGGTGTGGGGTTTTTTTTGGTGGTTATTTTTTGTTTTTTTTTGTTTTGTTTTAAGTGGAAGTCTTAGTTGAGCTTTTTGACTGTGTTGTCCGCAAATGTTTTTCATTACAGTATTGTGTTGAACATTTGATATTTGTTATTTTTAGCTGCTAGATTCTCCTACAGAAAATCCATAGAGTTCTCCAAAAAATCTTTATGAAATGTGATCTCTGCCTGGAAGTTTTGCTGTCTAAGGCTGCTGTTTCAAAAAGCTGAAATGTATGTTCAGTTGTGCTGTGACTAGGCTGATGGGAGGCTGCTGATGGCAAATGTAATACAGAGCAGAAGGTGAATGGTAATCATGACAGGTGGAGAACTATGTATGTGTTGTGATTTTGGGGAATAATAAAGAACACAGGATTATTTTTTTTTTTTATAAATGAGTATCAGAAGTTGCAACTCTCAACTGCCTCTTTTATTTTTCCATCGTTTAGTCCTTGATGACGTTATGTTCTGTGATACTGAAAATCCTGCTGATGCTTACTGTATTTACAGTCTTAAGAGACACTGGTGCCCCTCCACTGTCTTGCCTCTAAAAGCTTTTAAGAGAAACAGTCCTAAAAGAGTTTGATGGTACTTGTTTTTTAAAATTCTTACAGTAGTTATGAAGTAGTTACTGTGCCATTTTTACTTACGTCTTATTGACTAGAAAGAAATGTTCTGAAAAGGTATTCTGCATCTCTTTTTTTTTTAATGCTTTCATAATAATGATATTTTAAATGGAGCTGCTATTGTCAATTTGAATAACCTGTGTTTCTGAATGAAGTTTTAGTGGTAATTTTTTGTTTGCAATGATGAATATTTTTTGAGAGATACTGTTGTTCACCAAGGGACTAGCAAGGGGGAAATCACAGAATATTAATGAGTATTAGTATAGCTACTGGCTAAGAAATAGTTATGGTCTGTTAGAGAATTTTTGTAAATGTAAGATGTGTGATCTTGTTTGAGACGCATATTTCATTATCATTAAACACTCATTTTGCAGGTCCATGAGATCTTTGAGTGTCAGGAATGTGACAAGAAATTTATTTCAGCTAACCAGCTAAAACGCCATATGATAACTCATTCAGGTAATGCACAAAAATAACACAAAGCTGTATGTGTGTATGTCTATTTAACATATATTCAATTTTACCTGAATTAGTTTCTTATAGAAGGCCTGATGAATTCTGTGTTGTCCTGGTTCAAGCAAATCTTAGGTTCTACAGAAACCATCTAAGCTATCCTTTCTAAGACTTTCAAAAATCCAAGTGTAGTGCTATAGTCACCTTTCAACTGCTGCTTTGTCAACTATTTTTTCATGCTAGTTGGGGTAGATGATGTCAGCTAGCTGGGATGGGCCAAAAGATTGCTAGTTGGCTTATAGAGGAGGTGAAGAATCGGTGGTTGAAACTTCATGCTGAGGAGAAGAGGATGGGAGTTGGGGAATCCTGTCAGACAGAGAGAGATCTGTAATAAAAAGGGAAAGTGTCATTCATATATATATATATTTATATAGCTGTTTGTGGACTCATGTGCATGTAGTTTCCAGTCAGAGGAAGCAGCTCGTACTCCACACTGTTACATAGACCACACACAAATGTTTCGTTGTGCCTGTCCTTTGCCAGAACAGGTCACTCTGAGCGGGGAGTGGCCTGTCCGTAGGTTTGACAGTATGACACAAATTGGCTCTGCCAGGATTTCTGATCACTGCAGTCTAATGTCTATGTATTTCACCAGTGATTAGAAACACCAGCCCACACAATGGAAACACAAACATTGTTCTGTCAAATACATTAGCATTTAAAAAATGTCATTTTTTACAGTAGCACAGGCTTATAATTGAACTATTTT
Source organism: Pluvialis apricaria (assembly GCA_017639485.1). Classification (NCBI taxonomy): domain Eukaryota; kingdom Metazoa; phylum Chordata; class Aves; order Charadriiformes; family Charadriidae; genus Pluvialis; species Pluvialis apricaria. Next base: position 78,611,672 of record CM030010.1, read on the forward strand.
CTTGGTATCAGTCCGCACCAAAAGCTCATTTCTTATAATCTATATCTCAGAGGCTCCTAGCTTTCTTTTGACACTTTTGGATGAGCGTTAATATAGTTAAGTTGCAGTCACCAGTTGAAGCATAAAGGCTTTTGCATAGGAACTTTTGATTTTGGAAGCTAATATTTATATTGTTAATTAAGTTTTAAAACATTTAAACTGTCATGCCCTCTTTCACATTTGTAATCTGGAAACAGGGTTTTCCTCTTTGAAGTCATTCTCTTTTGATTTAAGCTAATTAATCAGAATTTAGTTTTAGCAATGATTCTTGCAAAGAATGTGCCAATTTCTTGAGATACACCATGGCTCATCTTTTGTGAAGTGACTTAACTGTCTAACATAAAGGGCATTAGATGTCTTTCTAATTGGTTTAATCTTAATTGGGTTGACTTAATTGCAAAAATCTCTCTGAGGAGATGACTGTCTCTGCCTTTCATCTTCTCCCCCTGTATAAACAGGAGATTAAATGTCCCCCACTCATTTTCTGCAGAAAAACGCCCCTACACCTGCGAGGTTTGCAATAAGTCCTTCAAACGACTTGATCAAGTGACTGCACACAAAATAATACACAGTGAAGATAAACCTTATAAATGCAAGCTTTGTGGAAAGGGATTTGCCCACAGAAATGTTTACAAGAATCACAAGAAGGTAAAGCACTCTGCTGTTGTTGTTTACAGGTCTGCCAGCCTCAGATTTGCAGGTTTTTTTCTTTTAAGTGGTTCTTCATTAAGCTCTGGCATGCTTATAAATATGGGATTAAAGTATTGGAGGATGTATTTTTTAGTGTTTTGTTATATCCAAAATACTAAATGAATTCTAGTAAAAAAAAAAGAAAGTTAAATAAGTAGAAAGAAATCAGTTACTTGGTTAAAAGCATCAAATAAATCCCTATTTTGACTTTTCTGGGGTTTTTTTTTTGTTTGTTTGTTTTTGTGGGTTTTTTTTTTAGTATTAGGTTATCAAGTTAAAAATGTAACTGGTCTAAAATGTCTTCAAAGTTTTTGTTTTTTAAAAAATACCATATTTGAATAAAACTAAGTGTAGTCCTGTTGCAGTCATTGTTGGACTTAGCAGCAGATGCTTTCAAACTATACTGGATTTGCACTGGGTAGTGTTCACACATTAAAACATCAGAAGCAGCGTTACCTGAAAAACAGGCTCATGAAGAGATGTTCCACTTCTGTTGATTTAAGCTCAAATCTGCTTGGCCTAATTTCTGTAATGCCAGTCATTATTTTTAACCTGGGGCTACATTTTTAATGGAAGGCTGTATCCATGACTGCTCTTTCAGAATTACAAGACTGTAAAAAACAAAGAAAGAAAAAAAAGTAATTACCTGTCTGGTTTTGTGCCCAGTATTTGGAACCCTTTGCTTTTTTCTTTTTTTTTTTCCTTTACATTTTTTAAATACTCCCTCTCTCTCCCCCGTTTTTTGATGAAACTGATATACCCATACTTACAAGTCTTTTGCAGTTTGGCTCATGTTATATGCCATCTGGGAATTTGGCACAGGATCTTTGCACCATCTCTTGCACTTTGAGCCATAAATCATGTAAGAGTAATAATAATGCCTCTCGTAGGATGAAATGGCGATGACTGTTTAAAACAGAAAGCATGCAGAAGCCTGCTGAAGGACAAGATTAGCTCCCGTATATGCTGTGGTTGTATCTTGGTTTAGACTTTATTAAGGAAATTAGGCAGAATCTCAGAAAGTGGGTATGTTCTAAAGAAAATTTATAAAATACTATCTGAAAAGATACTTCTGTATCTTAAATGAATACTTTTTACATGTTTCCTTATGTTAATTTGCAGTTGAAGATTGGTAGGGAGTTTGGGCTGAAAACGGAATTCAGGATTAAGTGTGAATGAGTAAACACTGACCCAATTCTGGGTTTGAAGCAGCAGCACCGCTAACATAAGCAAGGATTAGAGGCTCCACTTAATGGGAAAAATATTAAAATTCAGACAGATTTAGTGAGTACCTAATTTTGACAGAATTCCTTGAAGCATGTTGGAATACTTATTTCCTGAACCTATTTGCACATAGTACTGGCTGTAAATCAACCCTGTCCTATAATGAAAGAAACTTATTCCTGTGTTTACATAAAGTTTACCCAAACAGCTGTGAATATTCATCCATCCACATTTAGGTCTCGAATTTCACTTGTTAAATGGAGAGATGAGCATGAGAGACAGGACACTGTCATGGATGTCCTGAATTGCTGTTTTAGACATGCCTCTCCATTGTGTAAACAACATAAACAAGGAGAGGTAGTAGATGGGAGGGGAGTATGGATGTGTATACACAAAAACAATTGTAAGGTGTAAGTCAAGGATGTGGTAGTTTGGGGTGCCAAAATAGTTTTAAGTGCCATGATTTTGGGAGGGCTGCACCACTACTAGGGGAAGAGGACAATAGTTCTGTTGCTTGTTCAGAGGAACGTCAGTCCAGTAACAGTGGAAACTTAAACCTTTATTGTGTATTATACTTCTCTGTATTTCTTCAGCTTGGCTTTTTAATGATTCTTTAGGTGTGTATTCCTTCAAGATGTCCTCCTAGGGTTCATTTTCTTTAGGAGGAAGAAAAGTTTGCCTCTGAATAATTTCACAGTGCTTTTTTGAGTTCCAGGATGCAGTTACTGTGCTAGTAGCAGGGAGCCTAGAAACCTGCAGTAGGAACGATGAGTATAGTAGTTAATAACACTTAAATCAACAGCATTTAACAGAAAACATGCTTTCAAGTTTGATAGCAAAACACTTGAAAACACTCTTTGGGTTTTACAGCAGAGCTACATACTTTTTATTTATAATAGGTATACATACATACACATTTTGTGCCTTTGAATTCTTATTTTGTGTTTTAGATGGAAACTTGTTGCTTTTTCTGTGATTCCTTTATGGGTGTTATTTAATTTGATTTTGTGTTGGGAGTATAAGAATAAAAATGGCTCCCACAACATGTGCTTTCAATCATCTTTCAGATGTGGGTGAATGTTGGGTCATTTCAAAGATGCAGAAGGAGATTAGTTCCTCCCATTTCACAGGATTTCACTGGGAGATACAGTGGAGTTGCTAAGAAGAGTACATCTGCTCCATTCAGTGGAACGTTGCGATTTGAACCCTAAGTTAGCACTCATTACGCCCTTACAGCTACAGATCTGAGAGGCAGGAACTGTTAAGTCTTCCTGTGGTACCTCTAATGTACTGCTTCTGTACAAGTACTGCACTGCTCTGTGGAGGTGCATGTGCAAGCTTGCTTTGTCACTTGCTTGGAGAGATGTCAGCGCTGAGAAGTGTTATGCGATGCGGAACTAGCTCAGATGTCTTTTGAAAAAGCTCAGACTATATGACTAAGTGATCATATAAAGGATACAGTTCCATTTTTGTGATGAGGGAAGAGAACGGTACCTGAAATTAAGAGGCAAACGAAGCATTGAGTTGTGCTACAGATAAAAGTAGTCACCTTTCATCCAGGTTAGATTGGATGAAGGTTCATGTTCTGTGCCATAGAATGCAGATTACTTCCATGCGGGAGAAAGCAAAGTTTTTGTTCCATCTGCTCCTTTGTTGCTATGTATAAAGGATGAGTTCAGACAATAAAATATGAGGCTATGACAATGAACAGAAATAGGTCAGCAGACACAGGATTTTAAAGGGTTTATGGTTAATCCAGGGTTATTTGGTCCTGGGGAGCATAATGAATTGAAACAACTGTATTCTTTCAGTTTCTCTATTGGGAATAAATAGCCTTGAGCTTGGTTTGAGCCTCCACAAATGCTGTGGTAGGAAAGGCTGCCATGAAATGTTCCATAAGAGCCCATCCTCAGTTGCTTTGACCGTATGGCTGTCCCCTGCTCTGACTGATTGGAAGCCATCTCTGATCTGGAACCTATTAGTCCACAAAAGGACAGTAATAGAACTAATATGCTTCTTTGGGAGGATACTTCTCATTAAGATTTGCGTGGCTTTTTGTAATAGACCTAGCTTGTTTCTGGACCTTCAGAAAAGAGGCAGATGATTGTATATCCTTGCGCGTGGGTATGCCTAGTTAGGTGTTTTTCTTTGTAGTGAGTTTAAGATGTGCAGATGAATACTTGTATTTTGATCAGAAGACTAGGAGAACTGTCAAAGAGATGCTAAGAAGGAATTCTGTACAAATCACTGTGCTCTTCAGAACTATCACTCAAGTGGTGAGTGTTCTAAAACAGGGCATTTTTTTTTTAAATAAACATCATGAATTTTGCGCTCGTGAAAGGTGCCAGATTGACAGCCCTAGAGACTGAACCCTTCTATTTATCCACAGAACAGGTACAGCACAGACAGCAGCACTGCGAGCTTCCCCACAGTGTCTCGTCAATATGTCTCAACCCTGTTCTGGAGGAACCACCTGTTGAGGTGAGAAGGTAGTTCAGTCTCTTCATGTCCTGTCAATCCTTGGCCTGACTGCTGAGACTGCCAAGCAGGGTGTCAACTAATGCAAACCGTAATGTAGAAGCTGAACTGAAACATTCAGCAGATTTTATGTAATATGTGATGTATTCCACACATTTGCTAGTGCTCCAGTTGCCTTTTTGCTTTAAGTGACATAGGCCGAGGTCAAAGAATCGACTTTGAATCCAAAGCCTCTGTATGCCATTACAAGTACTATAGTGTTTTGGTACCGTCGTCTATGTAAGACGACATTTGTGTTAATATCAGCCTAGGTTCAAGGCCCTCAGTCTACATCTAAATAATTATGCTGACTCCCCACAGTCCCTTTTTTCGCCCAGTTTAAAGGGTAGCTATAAGTGTTGTATCGTATTATGAATAGCAGAAATAGGTTATATAAATATGTACTATGCTAATATTTACCCTTAGTCTACAAAAATAACTAGTTTACTTAATTTTGCACGTATTATAAAACACATACTGTCCATCCCCTTTTCCTTTTGGCGCTGCAGCTTCTCCTTAAGATCCTTGTGAGCTAATACAGTGTTTAGACACTGTTGCTTTAAAAACTTGCTTTCCTTTGCAAAAATAGTAGGAAATTGGGTAGCTAATAAATTGTACGGATTAATTTACTATCTATATTGGGACAGCACTTAATAATACTAGGAAACAGGGAAAGTGCTTTGAAATTTACAGAAGTAGAATGAAGCTGGACATTTCCAAAGCTCCAGAAGAGAAATCTGCTTCAGTAACTCTACTTTGAGAGACTCATCCAAGCTTAGCCTTTCATTTTATTTATGACTTTGAGGCTGTTTCTCATCTGCGATGCATTTTTCTACAGCAAACAAAAACCTTGGTACTGTTGCTCTGCCCCACCTTTTTCTTTCAATACAAGCAGCTGAAACAAGGGTATGTAAGACTAGTCTTACGACTTGAGAAATTTTCTTTGCCAAACTTTAGATACTATCTGGAGATAATCAGATCAGTTTTACCTTCAAACTTAACTTAGAAAAAGGGTTTTGTGTACGCCTTTTTAATTTTAAAGCGTTTATTCCTATTAGTAAGTACTTAAGGGTAGTGTTAGTACTGATGAAGCAATGCAACTGAGCTTGCAGGTTTTTTCCTGGTTATTCTATATTTTTGTTTCTGTTTGCATGCACACCTCATGTAACACTTCTGAGGACTGGGAAGGTACATTTATTTGGTAGCTGCTATGCTGACTTTCCGGATTCTGGATAATGGCAGAATGATTGTTTTAATTCTTCATCCCCTGATGTTTCCAATTGCTATGATATCCCCTCCTGAATCCAGTCTAGAAAATTAGCTATAATTACTGTAATGACAGCTAATTGATTTCTCAAGCCTTTCCTCTGACATGTTGTCTTTCATCTGCAGACCCATTCTGAAGAGAGACCATTCCAGTGTGAGGAATGCAAAGCTTTGTTCCGAACCCCATTCTCTCTACAAAGACATCTGTTAATCCATAACAGTAAGTGCTAAGTCAGAAAGGAAAAAGAACTTCCTTAGTTCTCACATTTGACTGAGAAAAACAGACATATGGCACCTTGCTCCAATATGCAACTTGCTATGTTAAATGAGTATTAAGACTCAACTCTAACCCCAGGGAGTTAAAAAATTCAGAGCCAAATTCAAACCTTGTCTTTAAGTGCACTTAAATGCAAATCCATACCCGCTGTAGAAAATCTAGCAATGCTTTGAGGCCCGATGACAGGAGATTTCTTTCTGCATTAAGTGTGATAGTGTTACCTCCATTTTAAGAAAGGAGAAACGGAAGCAGAGTTAACTTGGTGGCTTATTCAGCTTTTGTAGGTAATCCAGTTTAGAGCTTGAAACGGAGATTCTCTCTCCTGTGCCTGTCCAGGCTAAAGTTTCCTGCCTCTGACATAGAAGTAGGAGCCCAGAGGAACGCTGTGGCTTTTTCCCTCATGAGTAACTTGCTCTTGGCAATGTTTACTGTTTTTTAACTGATTGTGTAAAAATTTATTTTTGGTGGAATTTTCTTCATCTTTAATATTTACAGAGAATGTATGATGTCAGCAATTTAGATTTTAGAAAATATTCGTGGTCTAAAATCCTTGTAGCTTAGAGGACAGTGCTTTGATTTGGGAAACATTTGTGTTGGTATAATTAAAAAAACCACAAACCTTTCTTTTTTTTTTAATCCAGTATAACAGTGTTTCTGTTAGATGAATTATTAGACCGATGTGTTTAGTTTGTTCTTTTACAATTATCTTTCAAAGCTTCTGCAATTTCACAAAGCATTGGCTTTTGTAAATCTTTTCACGGTGTTAAAAATGATGAGAGGAAAAAGTTAAAAACCTGTGCAGTACTGTGTATTCTAATGAACCAAGCATTTGCAGGATATCCAAAAGCAGTAATTCACAGTACGCAGCAGAATTGTAGGCCTTGGCAAAGGTGTGTCTAAAAACATATACTTTTACTCTTTCTTTTTTTCTTTTAAGAGGATGAGAGCTGAGGATATTTGAGATATTTGAGTTAGGCTTGTGATTTGTGGCAGGTTTAGCTATTCCTGAACCACGACTATTTATGCAAATATTAAATATTCCAGACTGAGCTGTGGTGGCACAGATATGTCTAGTCAGTCTTCCTTGGTGCAAAAGGAGATGTGGCTTGCTGAGGGACAGAGTAGGTGTTTGAAGGTGGTAACTTCTGCTGTCTTAGCTAAAACTGTCTCCAAAATGAGTCAAAGCCTTAAACCAATTATGTTTGGTATTTTTATTACTCACAGGGAAGATTTTTAAACCCTTTTTTTCTTACTTTGGAAAAAAAACCCCAACAACTGACCAACCTAACAAGGAGGCCTTAATACAGGAGAATATAAGCAAAGCTTTTATAGTTGTACCGCATCTCTCTTGTCTGTAGTCCTATAAAAGAAGTGTTGACAGACCAATAGCAAAGTGAAAAGTGAAAGTCATTACTAGGATGAACTGAAGAATAAACAGTTTTCAGTTCAAGGCTGTGATTTAAACAAGGGGCTCTGCTGTTGTCTGAGAAGAGCTTGTGTTCACAGTGAAGAAATGTAGAACTCTTACCCTCATGACCCAACGCGGAGACTGACAAGTTGTGCTGCCATGATAATGAGTTTCTCATATTTGAAATAGCTCAGAATTATAGGCACTGTCCTACTACAGCTGCGTGATAGTCCCTCTCGTAGCACCGAAATATACCTCTTGCTATAAAGAAAGGAGAGAAACAAAACAGAATCTGTAGATCTGTTTAGCTGACTGTACTGTTCTGTGCTATAGGAAAAGAAAAATTGTATTTGAAGCTTGAAACTTCTAGGAAAAGTTGAAATTCAGCCTATATCATATATTCTTTTAAATTCAACAAGTATCGCCTTGTTTTAGAAGCAGGCACTCTGCAGAATGATGTAGAATGACTTAAAATTAATTTTACAAAATTAATTTACTGGAAAAAATTGTATTTCATAAACTTGCTCCTCAGGTATTCCTGTCTGGAAATTGGAAAAGGTGTCATTGATATAACTTTCAAATTTTAAGATCAAATATGTCTGTCTAACAAATAATTAAAAAAAAAAATCCAAACTTTTTTTTTTCTCCTAGGTTCTAGCTGTGTAAATGTAACTTGTCTTCTGAGAGTCAGAGAAGCTTTTTTTCTTAGGCGCGCTGCTGATAATATTTTTAGTATCTGTGTTCTCATTATGTCACTGGCAATGCTGGAACTAACCCTTTATTCAAACAAGAGTAAAGTGGCTAACAAGAATGAGTAACCCTAAGCACTTTTGCTTGGATCATTGAGTCGTCTAGGATTGTGGAGACATGCATTGAATAGGATTGCATTTGTTGAGAAGGACATCATCCTTTTTATGTATTTGCTTTCAAGTAATAATCTACATGCAGATTGTTTGTTAGTAAGAGAAATACTAATTAGCTCATTCTACAGGGGTCAGCAGAAGTGGGCACTGAAGATAGCTCATTTCAAATAAAGCCCGAGTAGCCCTTATTTTCATTATCTTGTTTTGTCATAAGGAGAGCGCATCAGTGAAGCAGATAAAGCCAGTCCCAGGAAAAACACTCACATGATGTTGTGTGTTTCTGGGGGAAAGCACTGTAGGATATATTATGTCAGTGTCATGCCTCCATCTTTGGAGGCATTTACAGATATTGATATCGTAGTTTCATGTCAAGTGATCTGAAAAAGTTTCCCTCCTTCAGTCTTTTCAAGAGCTGAAGTCAATGATATACTTTCTTGTTTTACTTCCATCCTCTAGAGTGCTTAGGCCTGAAGAGAATCTGTTTGTATCTTTTGCTATTTTATTTTCTAACAAACCTCTTGATCTAGCGCAGTGCAAACTTTTTGACTGAAAATACATAATGGAAATTCTTTCCTAATTTCTTTATACATTAATATTAGAAATTTATTTGGTAACTTTAATAGTACTCTTATCTGCCAAAGGCAGTGCAGAGTTTGTTTTTTTGGCAGTGATAGTTCTTAAGCAACAGACCCATTATTACATTTACCATATGAAATCTCTTTGCTCTTTATCACAACAACAAGGTATCATGAAATACGTTGCGTTGTTCTGGTTTTTTTTTTTTCCTGTAGTCTTTTACAAGAGGATTTCCAGAGCTGCTCAGGGAGTTTTAGTGCTCACATCTTGTTGCAAGTGATTTAGACTTTTGCTTTATGCTGTTGAGGAACCTTCAAAACTCCTTTCATAGTTATGTATTATTGGTGGGGTTTTTTTATTAAGTTTTCATGTATCTTTGTCTATGGCTTTAAAAAAAATGCAAACAACCAAGACATAAAAGACTGTTCAGTGAGCCAGCTGTGAGTGGATGCAGTGTTCTGATGGCTCTTCTGTAATGAGATAGAGGATTTCTGCTAAATAAGGAAGCTGAGGAGAAATACTGGTTATTTGCTTTCATCCAGGATAACGCTTGAAAAAATACTCAATTCTAGGCTTCCTATTACTTTGCATGTTGAAAAAAAAAATTGCTAAACTGAAGCCAGGACTTGGCTAAATACATACTTGGCAGTGCAACTATGTATAGTTGAAGAGTATTATAATGTATTCACACAGAGAAGATACGGTTGAACAGTATGTTAGTTCTGAAATTCCCTGATTTTGGAGGTTTGTTTATTTGAAAACTGTTGATCTTTTACTACCTTTTATTTTGTTGTTGTTGTTTCTGAAAGTCATTTATCTTTTCAAATTGTAATAGAAATCCAGTACTGAAAATTATGGGAATGATTGCAGACAAAACTTTAGGATAAAAAGGACAAATCCTCCTGAAACTCAACAAATGTTGAATCCTGTCTTAAACCATAATGGTATCATGTAAATTTATGGAAATCATACAAACGTTTTTTACTTCAGAAGACATGGCAATTTGTTCAAATTATGTCTGGTATTGCTTCATTTTTTTTCTAATTTATTTTGAGACTTGGAGCTAAGTTATTAAGAGACAGAAGGAAACAAATGACTACCTAAAAAAAAATAAATCCATGAAGCTTAGAGGTTCTTACAAGAAGTAGCTTTTAAAAGAAATGACTAGAATATTTTTCCTTTATTGAAGCAGAAGAAAATTGTGTGTTACTCTGGTAAAAATAGTAATGACTTCACTTTGTTAGCAGTGTAGTTTCATGTTCCCAAGACGAGGACTGAAGTATTCACTGAACAGTTAGAAGCAGTATCAGTGTTAAACTTCCACATAACAGCATATTAAATTGCATCCCTGTTGACCTTGAAAATTTTTCTGAATAGCTGCACTGAAAGTATTTTAGGATAAGAAAACTTATACTCTAATACCTTTTGGCACATTCTTCTCGTGTCATCCAAGACAAAACGGCTTTTGCTTCCAAACCAACAGAGAATGAGAGGTTTGGGGTGGGGGGCAGTTATGGCTGATTTATAGGGGAGAGAAACAGGTTATCTAGACTTTGGAATGTCTGTGGGTACTTGAGGCATCACTGTATTTATAAGCCTTACTTAAGTATATTATATGTATAATATATAATAAAGAAAAAAGTTTGTGCCTCAATATGTAGCGTCAAACGGGCTTTAATATGCAGCGTAGTGAAATCAGTTTCCATTCATATTGGCTTTGCACTGCAGCCAAGGCTCGTATGATTTTATCCTTTAATGAGCTATAGCAAGGAAATAAGCGTATCTCTACATGTGCATCATCACTACTGGAAAAAGTAACTTGTGTGTGTACAAGTGTGTATCTTATTCGTGTACTGCAGATCAGACCTGTGTCCTGAAAAATAAGAAGTGGAGGATAGTCCTTAGATTATGGTGATCTTTCTTTGTGATGTAACTGCTTGGAAAGTTTCTTGAGATATGGGCGCCTGATTTCCAGTTTAGACTGGATTTATGAATAAATGCCATGTTGGAGATGTGTAACTTGTAATTTTAATCAAGAATTTAACGCATAGAAGAGAATATTCTCTTCTGCATTCACAGTAGTGATAAAGAGAAGGTTCATTGTAATGATTTCTCTGAAGAATCATGTTGTGGTGTTTTTTTTCTCTCAAAAGATGTATGCAGATTTTCGGAATATAATGTCTCTTCCCCTCTCTTAGGTAATTACTTGAATTTTAAAACTATTAGCAATATTGACCTGGCCTCTGCCATAATCTTCAACCACATCACCACAGTTTGAATAGTAGTACTGCTATAACATTTAAAAGTTATTTCATCTTTGCCGTATGAGTTTGCCTCTATTGATGTGAATGAGATAGGTTACTCAAAGCAAGCATTTCTTGTTTTGAGAATTCTTTTAAATTCAGGAACATGTCTTTTACCATTTAAGTTTCAACAGATTAAGCCTATTTAATCTTTTTGCTTGTTACCGTAAAGAGAGTCTATTACTGGAGATACTGATAAAACTGTTTCACTGGAAGCCATTTCCACTGGTTACCATTTCCCCTTTGGTTATAGGGTTTAATCTTACATTTCTGGCTACGTTGTTGTGACAACTGCTTCTGACTTTCTTAATTTTCCAATGACATTTTTACCTGATGTGAGAGTTCTTTTCTTTCCGTTCTCAGGACCCATCTTTTCATTTTCTTTGTTGCTTTTATTAATTTTTCTGAAACAATAAGCATTAGTGTAATCTGGTATCTTTAAGCCTTGTTTTTCTCTTTATAAGGTGAGAGGACCTTCAAGTGTGACCACTGTGATGCTACTTTCAAAAGAAAGGACACATTAAATGTTCATATTCAAGTTGTACATGATGGACATAAGAAATACAAGTGTGATCTCTGTGACAAAGCCTTTGTGACACCCTCAGTCCTGAAGAGTCATAAAAAAGTGAGTCGAACAGTTCTATCATATTCATTCCTTCTGTAAGGTTGTGACTAAACATAAAATCCCCAGATGCTTCTGCGTTTATGACTTTTCAGTAGAAAGCTGCAATGGTGCTTGACATGCTAAAAAGCTTACAGCAATAACAGGGTTATCGGTGGCATGTGGACTCTGCAGGAGGTGCATGTGTATAAATTCAGTGTAGGTACTCCAGCACCAGGTGTGCAGCAGGGTGGGACTTGCTGCACTGCTCCTACCGTATTCCTTTCCACTGATCTCTGCGATGGAATTGGGGTAAACTTTAGAAGAAAGCTTGCTCACTAGCCTGGCCTGAGGTGAGATTTATGTTACGGGGAAGAAATGTGAAGAAAATAGTTGAATCAAGAACAAATCCACTGAGGAAAATCAGCTCAGGTGTTGCTGCAAAATGCAGAATATGAGAGTTTGTTGAAAAATATCACGCATGTGTTATTTCTCATATAGTATGCACTTCATGTATGCCTGTAAAATGGTAATAGCAAAACTGAGTGTAACTGAATTATTTGGTACAATACTTTCAGCACAGGATTACGGTGAGTACTGTGCATTACATCACAAATCTGTATTTAAAATTGATGGAGAAATCTAATGGAGTCTTTCATTGCCTCTCCAACTCTATAAGACTTCTCTGTCTTACGGGTCTGGGAACTAGCATATGTCTTTGGAGCCTAAATCAAGTTATTGGCAGATCGCAGACTATTGAATTCTCTAATGTAAGGGACAGCACTGCCTCCTTAATGTGTGTTTTATTTTTAATATGTTTACAGATTGCAAAAGTAATGGAACCAACTAGGAACAAAGTCTCTTCAGTTTCTTTTGTGGTCTTTTAAAGGTCTTGATCTTCCATTAAATATATGTTAATGCATTTGCTGTCTGTCTTCAGTCTGTTTTAAATGCGGCTTGTCTCATATTTAATATGCGTTAAGTTACTTAGTAATTACAGTTGCTGGAAAATAAAGTTTCCTGTGATTGAGTGACATAACTGTGTAACCAAGGTGTATTTCTCCCAGATACGTTTAAGTGGAAGTTTTTCACCTGTACTTTAGAAGAACTAGAATGAAATGGGGTTGCCTTATTCGTAGACTTCAGTAAGACGATTCAGATTCAAATAACCTGGTTCCTCAGTTGTTCAGCCTGTGAAATCTGTTGAGTTTTGCTGTAATAAGGAGAGAACTTTATATTATAGGTTACTTTTTGTCTCTTCTCTTATATTAGTTTTAGAATAAGGAGTATTAAAGCACATTTGGTTTTTAAGCCAGAATATATTGGTCGAAGGAACTCAAAAATAAAGAGTGTAGAAACTAAACTTTTGATTTGCTTTTGATTGTATTCTTGGGGAGCAAGACTTTAGGAATGCGTAGTATCTTTCATTAGACAAACTGATTTGTTTGGAAAAAATAGACTGCTTTTCAGACACAATCCTTTTCGTCCTTATGTACTTGTTTTAGTCACATTGAATGACATAACTAGCCTATAATACTGATACATGGATTTCAGATAACTTTTTTCTGAAGGATCTTGCCATAAGATCCAAAAATCAAAAATATTACCTGGAATCATTGATGAGCTCTGTATAAATTTTTAAACTTTTGTTCCTCGGATTCCATATGACTTACTATTTAATGGTAAAAACAGCCATATACATATATGTATTTGTATTTTAATGGGAAGCAACTACTGTTTATTGTTTATCCCTATTCTTTCTTTGACATTCTTTCTTAATTGTAATTACTGTTGCTTTGTGCTGCTGTCAGACTAGGGCTGGCTGTATGTTTGTGATCCTTGTAGTTGTAATCTATTTTTCCCAGAAATCCTTTGGTTTTTGGTTGCTTGGAATGAATTAATAGCTATCTGTCTGGTATCCCCCAATGTTCCTGGTAAAGATATAAGTGATTACTAAAGAACCCTATCCTAATCGAGAGGAATTTAACATTCATATTGCTAATGCCAGGGAATGAAAACTGTGCAAGTCGGTCTAGTATTGGAATGATATCTCATTTACTCTTCTTCAACTGCAGTATAATATGTACTACATGAGATAAGGTTTTTATGATGTAATGAAGGATTTTATATCACTTCAATGTATTTCATAAAAATAAGAATTAATTTCACTATCTGAAGAGTCACATGCAAAGCTTGAAACCCAAATAGCCATCTGTGCAAATAATTTAATGTTATTGTTCCTATCCCATTTAAATTAAGACTTATAAATGAAGTAATAAAAAAATCTCCACTAGAAGAGCAGTCACTGTTATAAGGAAAAGTTATTCAATAAGCTGATAAATTTTCAGTTCAGAATTGGACGTTGAAAGTACAGTGTGAAAAATTATGAGAACCTGTGTATGTAACTTATTTCAAGGTGGTCTGGCTGTTGACTGCACAGGTCAGATGGGAGGGTTTGTGATTTATTTTTTTTTTCCATTTTGAAATAATTCTTATATCAGCAAGGTGCTCTGGCCTTAAAAGCTTGATTTCGAAAGACAAGCTCAGCGTATGATTTACCGTTAGTGACAATTACAGTATACTTCTCGTGATCAATTCTCTAAATGCAATCTGATTCTAGCATTTATTACAAGCAATATAGGGTCCAGTATGCAATTTGTGTTGACTGAAATCACTGAGAACTTGCACTTTGAAGGATTGCTGTCTGTAATACTTCAGATGAACTGATGGCTGTTTCACTCATATGAGACAGTCAGTCAGAAATCATATGCAGAAACCTTTTAAAGCTCCAGTACCGGTTTTCAGCAGGGGAAGTTATATTAAGTTAGGTAAACTTTTTTCACTATACTTCATAATGTAATAAACATTCTGTGAAATTATAAGCTTTTAAAAATAGACCCATTTATGAAGATTAATTTTATTAGGTAACCAAATTATTGTTTGCCGGTTTAGAAACCGCTATCAGAGGTATCAAACTGAAGAACAGGTGTCTTATTCTTGCAATCATGAAAATACACAGTGGTGAATTGGGTATTTTTAAGTGACTAGTTAGGACACGGTAAATTTAGTAACTGAAAAGTTAGTTTATTTTGCCATTAATAATGAGATTTGTTTAGAAATGTTAAGAGAAAATTGAAGGAACACCGATAGCTAATTCCTTAGAATCTCTCCCTGATGTGATGGTATAAAATATATAATGGAGATAATAGTGGTCAATGTCAATACAGTTAAAATATTCCAGTTAATACTTGTAAAATATTAATACAGTAAATATTCTGGTCAATACAGTTAAAATATTTCGCTTGTTTTAAAGCTATGCTGAAGCTTTTGTTCTTTTCCTTCCCACCACATGTAGACTCACACAGGAGAAAAAGAGAAGATTTGCCCATATTGTGGACAGAAGTTTGCAAGCAATGGAACACTGAGAGTTCATATTCGAAGTCATACAGGTACAGTGCTGTTTACTGTTATCAACAAAAGAGAATTTCTAAATATTTGACAAGGTATCTGTAAGTATGTCCACAGTTTGTCTATCTGTGAACAATAATGCAAGTTTACAGGTAGGCCTAGTAGCATCTTTTTCAGACATTTTACCTGCTTAATGTGTAAAATCGGATTCTGTTCTCAACTGTAATTATGCATGAATGTATATATAAGAATATTTATATGTGTATATAATATGAGCTCATTCATCTCTGTCGCTTCTAAGGTGCTAATGTAACTTCTGACCTTATCACAACCTGCATGTTACCCAAATTAGCATGTTCTACCTTGAGTATGCTTTAATTCAAAGTTTATTTTCTGTTGCAACATCTGAATCATTGCGTTGATCTCCTAATATCTGTCTGAGTTATATAGCTTTTTTATATTGCCACCCAGATTGCATTACCGTTTCACTATCATGTTATATGTGTGCTTCTGTAAACACTGAAAGTAAATTAGTCATGTTGTCATGTTGATAGGTTTAATTTTGTGAGCTTATGTTTTCATTTCAAATAAGTGGCAGGCAACTGAAGGGGGTTTCTTTGTGATAATTCATTTCTGACATAAAATGGTATAGATTTGTCTTTGGCAATCAAAGCATCAGTTAACAAATAGCCTTCCTGTGACATTCCATTTACTTCGCATAAGCAAATTTGGTTTGCAGGGAGATGACAGAATTGGTGTTTTTAATCATTTGGCTTTCTACTATGTTTTGAAAAGTCTTAATCACTTCAGTCAATCAAGACCACCTGTTAAGATTACAGGTTTTACTAGTTTTTGATATATTGTGATTTTTGATTTGACACGAGCAAATTTTTATCTTGGTCCTGCGGTCTGGATAAAAGGCTAAAATTGACTTTTCTCTTTAGCTCTTATTCCTTACTACATTCCATGTTTGGAACACTTATCCCTCAAAGCAGCTGTGTAAAAACACATACATCTAAGCCTGCATATATGCGTTCTGCTCAGGTGGTGCGTGTATACTGTATAATCATAGACTTAAAAGACACTGAAGGTCAAAGCTGGGAAGACCCGGAATCGCAATGCAGCAGTTCTGTCTATTCCTCCTCTTTATTCTTGTTTTCTTCTACAACTTCACCTTATCAACTCCTTTCAAAGTCCTTCCTGACAAATTTCACCTGTTCTGTTTTTCTCTTCAGTCTTCTGTCCTGTAAGCTTCTTTTTTTTTTTGACTTCCTGAAGATTTAGAGAAGAGGAAGAAAAAACCCAAACATGGAGCGTGTGGTATGAAGATTTAGAGAACACTTGGGGACTGTGCCTTTTGGAAAGACCAACCACTTACCCACCTGGGCTGTACATTAATGAATCAGGTAGAGAGGAGTAAAAGAAAGCAATTCAATAGTGTTGTTATTTTGTCACTCAGCTCATCAGTCTTCTAGGAACATGACTTGCCTCAATTTCTAATCTGGGTTAACTTTTTTCATTAAGTTATTTTTCTGTTTTAATTATTTATTATCACCTTGCCATCCCATGAAGAACTACATTACCCTTTAATTTTCTGATATTTTGGCATACTAGACTTTCATGAAAATCATGACTTTTATAGATCCCCCCCGCACACACACTTAAAGGAATATCAAAATGTTATTCTAATTCTTCATTAAACTCTCTGGATTCCCATTACAATGTTTTTTACAGGCAAGTCTCCTTTATTGCCTTTACTAGTGTGGTGCTTTTGGTTTTCCTTATTTCACAGGTCTTTTCTGTAAACTTTAGGTATGTTTTCTATATGCTATCAATGATCACACATCAGTTTGCACAGAGTAGAAGGACCCTACTTTTTCAAGTTGATAGTGCAGATAGCTCTTGGGAAAATGCTTTATAGCTGTTGGAGTGAAAATGCTTTTCACACATGTGCTGCTACCAGTTACATTTGATGTTTCAGCTCTCTCAAGCAGGCTTTTCTAAATTTAGGAGTTAGGCTAAGGTGAGTTCCATGAAACCACACACCGGAGACCTCTAACCTTGACTATAGAGCCTTGCAAAATTTGTAGCCACTATTATACAAGAAACAGTAAACTATGACATTTTGAACTTACTTGAAGTAGAAAGGCACTGAATATTTCTAGTACATTTGTAAATTAAATACAATGGGCGAAACTACCTTGCCAGGAGATGATACACATTGGAATTATGGGTATATGCAGTGTGAAAACAACTTACAAAAGAATAGCACTCCAGAAGGAGGGAAAATTTCAAGGCCTCTTTCTTTGCCTAAAAAGCTAGAAGCACTCATTTTGAAGAGAGTTACTAATTCAGGAAAAATGCCTTGCTAAATTCATTTATAATGGCCTGTGATAAATAAACTCTGATCCTTTTCTCTTCCAATCTAGCTGCTATTGTGAATGTCAATCACATTTTTGGTGGAGAATTTTGTGATTCACGTCCTTCACAGTGAGAATCAACTGAAGCGCATTTTCAGTTGTTTTTGGTGTTATTCTATTATGATCCCTGACCATTTCTTGATTATCCTGATGAAATGTGGGGGGAGAAGAAGGGAGAGGGGACGGGGGAGTTGCCTCTAAGTTGGGACTTGTGGTTTGAAAAAAACATCTGTAAGTTATATGGCAAAATGCCTTATATGAGGTTTAGTGAGAAAATGCCATAGTTAGATCTATGTTGTACTTCCTGAGAGGTGGGTATGACTTGCGCTGTACCCGAAGACTTCAGCCGAGTTGTTCACGATCATAATACATGCAGACTAATCACAAGAGGAGATTGTTGTCCTGTGTTCAGTGGGCCTGAGGAAGCATAGCTTTCTGAGGAATAGCTTGCATCATTTCCAAAGAAAGTAAGGGTAATTGGTGAAGGGAATCTGTGTTGGCTGCAAACAGTACAAAAAAATGTGAGTACTCATTTGATGGCTTTTAGTAATAAAGTTCACTGCATCATGAAAATCCTTGACAACTTTTCAGCGATTTTCTGAGCAGTAAGAAATTTTCACTTCATTAAACAGCGGAGCCACAAACTTGTCTTATTCAGTGATGGATGTTTGGGTTCTAAATGTTACGTTATTGAATACTTCATGCTCTTGGTATCTATAAAATTCTGTGGTTTTGAATTAATCAGTTCAAAACTGCTCTTTTTTTTTTTTTGGTCAGACTTCAAAGTATCACTTTTCATTCTCAGTTAGAAGTGAAACAACCAGCCACTGTCTGTTTTCAAGAGATGATTCATCTTTGTGATTAAGCCTTCAGCTGGGGCTAAGCTTTCAGTGCCACCAAGCAGTACACCGTAAATGTAAATATTGCAAAGACCTTCATGTCTTAGTCATTACAGCTGATTAGGTTTGAGGTCCTGGTGCAGACATTTGTGTTATCCCATTTTCTATGCACGTGGTCAGCTAGACTTTGTTTTATTAGCTACTTTGTATAAGAGGCTTTGTTCTGTATTTACAAAATAAAGCCAGACAGAGCTCTTTCAAAAGAGAGTTGTATATCAATTTTTATCTTTTTTTTAATTATAAAGCTGTTCTTTATAAAAGCTGAGGTTCTTGGTTACCCTCCTGGTTCTGGTTTGGAATTGTTTTTTTGATATGCTTAATAATCCATATACAAAAAAAGAAGCTCAATAAGTTTTTGGCTTTTATTTAATATGCAGCATGTGTTCTTAAATATTGTTACTCACAGATGTATGCATGCTTCTCAATAAGCAATTTTCTTCCCTCTTTTATCTTAGAGTAAGACTCTGTAAATGAGCCCTAACAGTACTTGGCCTTTTACAGAAACTGAGCTGGTTTGGGGTGAGTGAACATGTCTGCATGTGCATGTATAGAGGGAAGAGGTTGATGTTTGCATCTGAACCTAGCATATTGCTCTGTAATTCATCATCTGCATTTCCAGCCTTGGCATGACAGAGACAGCGCTCTGTAGGTCAGCTGAAACAGTATGGCACATTCTCCCTCTGCTGTATCCTGTTGGTTTATGACTTCTTAGGGTCAGAGGGAGCTGGGGTTAATTCAGCAAAGGAATCCTCTGACTGCGATATAAATTCCTTGGCTTGTACATAAATTGTAAAAGAAATTCTATGGGCTGCTCCTTGGGCTTGAAAACTGGGGGCCAGGAGGTTAATTACTTGCCTAAAGTTTCAAGCAACTTTCAGTGTTAGCAGTTCCTGGCTGCGGTTTGCGCAGCTTCACAGTTGCCTTATACATAGCTATTTAAATCTGTTAATTGCTGTTTGGTGTGTGTGTGTTTGTGTGTGCCTATATATACACACACGCATGCATTTTATCTGTCTGATATTTATACTGTTGCTTTCCTAATTAGTTGTATCCTAATTCCTTCTATCTTTGGGATGTAGCACATCAAGTTGTGCAACAATGAAAGTTGTTGTGGGGTATTTTATATTTCCAGGTAAATTTATTTTTGAATTAAGATAATTAAGTGTTTTAACTGTACCCTGTTGCATAGGGACTGGTGAGGGACAACCAATGACTATACATGTCTTCCAGAAAATGCTTATGCATGCAAATATAGGTTAAAACAACCTTATTTTGCTTTTTACATCACAGTTAGTCAAAGTCCTGATAAGAAGCCAGTAAGATAACTATGATTTTACAGGCTGTCCAGAGAAGGTGGTAGATGCCCCATCCCTGGAGACGTTCACAGTCAGGTTGGATGGTGCTCTGAGCAACCTGATCTTGTTGAAGATGTCCCTGCTCATTGCAGGGAGGTTGGACTAGGTGACCTTTAAAGGTCCCTTTTAACCCAAACTATTCTATGATCTGTCCTAAATGTTTCTGAAAAGATTAATGTTTCTATTCTGTGCCATTTAAAAGCCATAACTTAATGTGACATTCTTAGATGTTATATTCTCTGGTATACGGGAAAAGCCACTTTATTTTTGTAAGCATGGGTTGAGAAGGTTCTTTATAAATTTGCTTCCATATACATGAGTAAAAGATAATACCAAGAGATTACATTAAAACAGCAAAAATTATTCAGACTGTGGACTTACATATCCTTTGTGTCAACACAGTTAAGCTTACCTTTTCAATTTCCATTTCTGTAATTAAAGACTGTTTTATAAGCTTGTGAAAACATTTCATCATGCGTGTCCCCTGTAACTTTAGGTGCTGATTGCCTTCTTGAGATGTCTCTGCATTGAGAGCCTGATGTTATGTTGCTAACTTTGCCATTGTAGTCACATTTCTACGATTCGATTAACTAGGCATTTGAGCATATTTAAAATCATATTTAAGTTCCAACTTATAAAAATCTAGGTCCAAATTTTGCACTTTCCTGTAAAAATTCCTGACTAACCAAACAAAATGTTAGTTGTGGGGTTACAATAAAAGTCTTTGGTTATTAACAGTAATTCAGTCATCTATGAATATAAAAGACTTCAGAGTAGTTGAAGGAAGTAATGAGTTGAAGTACAGTGTAACTTTTGTTTATTACTGTATAAATTACGTGTCTAAAGTTTTGATGGCTAAACAGGCAACTGTTTGTTCATGTACATTAGAAATAATGTACAGCCAGGATCCTCATTCTAGCAATTCTTCTGGCAAATTACCTGATAAGTAGTTTATGTTTTCTTACATTAAAAAAAAAAAAAGATAAAAGGGAAGCTCAAAGGAACTTCCTCTTATATCACAATGAAGTATGTGAAAAAAAATGTATCTGTATCTAGTCAGTGAACAGCTTGCAAATGTCTACAGATAGGTTGTTTCTATTCAATAACTTATAAATGATCTCTCTTTTATCTACCAAATTTAAAAAGGAGCTTGCAGAAGGCCTCAAAGGTAAGCATTCTGCATTTCTAAACCTTTCAGTTTATACATCATTGTCCTATTTATCTCCAGACAACAGTTAAATCTCTAAAAGTACCTGTAAAGTGTCTTGCAGCTGTCAGCTTCTTGTTGGCTGCTTCCATGAATGAAGAAATGTTCGTGTAAGGGATAGATTATTTGACTCCTAGTGGCATCTTTAGATCAAATGAATTATTGATTGATTAATGCATATACCTTAAAAGATTTGGTTGACCATTGGGTTCACTGAAGTCATAGATGTTAATGCTCCATTCATAGGGAAACCAAATTGCTTAATTCCACTGATAGATGCAAAGAATGAAACTGTTTTATTCTTTAAGCGTGTCGGGTTTTTATTTGTGACTAAAATCTTAATACTGCTGTAGAACTGACGAAAGTCTGTAAGTAATTAAGAATGGTATTTTAGGCTTTACTGTACAGATTCAGCTGGCCGCCTTATTTTGTAGGGTCCTTTACTAGTCTTTGATTCATTTAGTTACAAATAGCTAAAACCTCAGTTATATCACGATAGTTTTTATCGACCAGGTAGGACAAACATTTTGACTATTGGTCTTAACTACAAGTAATCTGAATTCTCTGAATAAACTTAAAGCTTTGCAGAAAAGAAACCTGCTCAGCTGTGAAAATACTGCTTCCACGCCTGAAAGAATAAGGCATGGCTAGGTATTTACAATAAAGTGTATTAATAGAAGCAAAATGGTTAAAGCAATCTGGTTTTTCCTTATTTTGAGAAGAACAGCATTTGAGTTTTTATCTTATTAAACATGTGACCATTTTTAGTGAATGGGAAGTGCATTTGGTTGACTCACATAAAAGCAATTCTGGATCTCCTTTGTGCCTGGAAAATAAGCAAGTATTGGAGCTTGGTTGGAAGGGATTCACAGGCTTACTTTTGTTAATCATCAGTGGGGAAAAAAAAAAAGCAGAAATATTTAATCTCTTGTCTTCAGAGTTTGAATGTTGGTTAAAATGAAGAATGCGTGAGAAATAGATCTAATTGACCCATACCTGGTTACTGTCTTTCCATTTCTCTTGGGCAACAGGACTGTTCTCAGAGCAGTCAAAGAGCTATCCATTTCTTTATCTGGCTGACTATGAGTGTAGAATTACACATATATTTGATGTTTCTGGGTCTTGTCTCAGCTGACGTCCGCAAGTATTTTATCTTTCAAATCATGAGTTTGGTTCTTGACACGAGAAAGCTACTCCTGTGTGGGTACTTCGGTACCTTCTAAAGTGCTAAATTTTGAGTGTTTAATGGTTGGAAAGCAGGCAGGCCAGAATTTTGTATATGCCAAATCACTGTTTTTATTGTCTAGTCAGGATTAAGACTAGTCCAGGTGTTGTAAAGAGAGCAGCTAGCTGCTGCAGTTGGCCAAACTTCTTGATTACTTTCCTGTTATTTTCCCTTCCTAGAATCTCTGGTCAAAATTATAAAAATACTTAAGAGACCTAGGGTATTAAATGCTTTTGAAAATGCTACTTGGTATCTAGAAAACTGCCACATCTACACGAGAGGAAATTGATTAGTTTGAAGAAGTGTGTGTCTTCTCAAGGGCCTTTTGACATGCTGTACAACACCAAGGCAGTGAAATTTACTGAATATTTTCTTAAAGTGTGACTATTTAATTCAATAATTGGTTTTCTGGCATTTTCTAATTTAAGTTCTGTTGAAATCACTTGGTTCCTTGAGTTCCTACTTCACTTAATTTTAATTCCTAATGAAGTTCTTTTCACGTGGGAAAAATTCAGTTCTGTGTCTCTTGGGTTTCTTTGTGTGTGTGTACATATTTGTATAGTGCATTAACTGAATTCTGTACAGTTAAGGGGACAAACTTCCCTTTTAATTTGATGGGAAGACCATATACAGAGCTACAGCAGCTGAGGATAAATGTGTAAAGCTGTCACGTGCTCTATATGAACAGATAATGTCCTAAGGCGTATGTCACATATTATAATTTTGCTATATCCGTTAACCTTTTGCCCATCCTTACTTGCTGTTGAATGCTGTCATCGCCCCAGATTATCTCTGACTAAAAAAGCCTCTGTGCAATTCCCATTCTGGGCTGCCCTGTTGATCACCTGGTATGGAGTGTTGCATGTGTGATCCAGATGGCCCCCTTGCCTCCAAATTCCTCCTCAGGTGAACTGCCTTTTTTCCACCACAGTTGGGCAATGGTGTAGTCTCCCTTCTTTCCCACCCCCCTACCCCCGAGTCTTGAGTTAGGTCTCTAGAAAGGATTATAATTTACCATAACTGTTCCCATAATTGTTCTGAAAGTTGACATTTTGAAATAATACACTCATATATATATATCAATTTTTAAGAAATAACCTTCTAATACTTATAATATGTAGTTCAACATCTGAAAAGGAGCTATATTTAGAAGGTGGTAAATGATCTGTGGAAGATTCTGGGGGACCACATTGCCATAATTATATGTTAATTTTTTAAAGAAAACAGAAGAAAACAATTCCTTTTAAGTTGCACGCACTGCACATGATCTGATATTCAATGCAGTCTGTCATAAGTCTTGTTCTGATGTTCGTGAATGTTGACCTAGACCAGTGGCGCTGAATACCACAACATAACCAAGCACAGACATATTAAAAAAATATTAAAAAAACCCCAAACCTTTAACTTTGCTGCATAATTCAAATTCTTCATTTCTTAATACAGCAGTTTAGTTCCAATAAAGCCACACACAAAGCCATGGAATTAGTGCATAAAGGCTAACATACATATCTGACAATTGTATACAAGTGACCAAGCAAGCTGCATGGGAATGGGGACAGTAAATATGACCGCAAATTTAACAAAATGAAATAGAAGTAATGCCCCTATATAGTTTGAAAGAGCTCTGTGAGATTGCTTCCAAAACTGAGTGTAGTAGTTCATCAGGTGCATACTTTAACATGCTGTTGACCATCTTCTCTTTGCCTCTGTTTCTGTTTTGGTTTGCTGGTCTCTGCAGACACTTTTGTTAGTCTCTTCACATTATGACTATTTCTCTGTTTCATTTGTCTATTTGATGGAAATATATTTGTCACCTGTAAAGTACGTATTTGTTTGATCTTACTTGAGGTCATTGTTTCAAAGTAATCACTAATATTGGTGTTTATATCAGGCTTCTGCCTGATTTTGTAATTAGCTTTTTTCCGTGGCTAAACCGACTACAGAGAATGAAAAATACAGTGTGAAAGTAGCAACACGTGAGACTAATTTGAATAATTGTGTCTCAAAGTCTTTATTAAATGTCTAGCTCTAGCCACTGAAATCTTGAAGAACTAATGTGTATTTGGTTTTGTTTCTTTATTGTTTTACTCCCTGGGGTATTGGAGTTTGGGAAATCTGGGTACTAAACTCACTGTAAATACTGCCTTACATCACCTTTGGTTGCAAATGTCTCATAGGAAACTCGATCCTGAGTTGAACTGGAATGGAAGCATCTGGTGCTTAACTTTTTATGCTACATTAAGGTCTAGTAGGCATTGTGATCTCAAGCTAGAGATGTACACATTTGAGAGAAAAAAAGATATCAATTCTATCATGACATGTTTTCAGATCAAAATCCCATATGGTTTTCAATCACGGTATTGTTTTTTGTAATCCTTGTATTAGGGTTAAATTTATTTTTATTATGTTAAAAGCTTTGGTTTTGTTCATACAAAATCTGGAAGTAGAATGTCTAGACTTTGAATTATATTAAATCCACTGCAATTTATCCACGGATTATTTATTTGAGGTTATTTGTACAGAAGTGCCATTAATGTGTTGAGCAGTTTGTTCTTGGACAGCAGGGACATGACAGTCAGCTGTAACTTGAGGGTAAACATAGCATTTATTACATCTGTCTTACTTGAATGTTTTGCTATTTTAATGATAGCAATTGCTCTTAGTTATTGTTGCATTCACGTTACTTCTGGGCACGTTGACTGGACAAGCTGTCAAAGTAAGATGTATTTAATATGCCTACTGGATTTTGATACTGTACTGAAGTAGAAAGCCTGGTGAAATGTTTTAGTGAAAAGTGCAGATCATAGTCTCAGTTGTGGTGTAATGCCAGAGTTGCAAACAATAGCATAGAAAGTCAGGCCTTTTTTTCAGATATTTTCCAAATGTGAAGTGTTAGGATTAAAGCTTGGTACTGTATTTGGAAGTTAAAAGATTTTTTTTTTTCCCCAACGTTGTCCATATTTTTTTATATAAATCACATTTAAAAAAAAACCAAACAAGCCAACATCAACCAATCACCCTCACCTTGTGAAATAATACCTTTGAAAACTTACTCTACTAAGAACTGCAATGAAAAGGCATTATAGTAAAAATCCGATGCACTGATTTACTTCAGTATGACACCTGTGGTAAGGATTGATCATTGCCTTCAAACATAAAGATATTTCTGTATTTTATATATATTTATATACAAAGATATATTTATATAAAAATGCAGAGTGCAAATAGCATAGTTGTTAATCAGCATCAACAACTTTACCTAAGGTGCACCCCCTCTTAGTATGATGTTGTCACACATTAAGACCATATCTCATAAGCATTCTTCTTAGCAGTAAATCCAAGAAGAAATTGTAGATAGTCATAGGGGAAATAGCTTGCTTTCATTTTGATGCTTAGTGACTCCTTTTTCTGAGGACAAGAGAAATAGATAGAGATACATGACTTGCAACACCATTTCATTTGCTCATCTTGGTCATTCTTACTTTTAATCTCCTCATAACAGATCCCTTCCTTTTCTGATCAGAGAAGTTGTACATCTGGAAATCTCCAAGTATTTCTTGTATGTGAATTGATCTGAAGTTTAATATTCCAATGCTTGTAATTGATTTTTGGTTGTCTTTGCTTAATTGCAGACAAATGTGAAAGCACTGATGGATAATGTCACCTTCCCAGGAGCTTTTATCACATCACACTTGCTCTCTACTTTTTCTTAGTGCCAATTCTAAACTTTGTCAAAGCATAAAACCCTGTCATTTGTGGACACTTGTAATAGTTCTGTCTAAAACATTGCGCTTCATCAAATCTTCATGTGTGGGAGGAATATATTTAGCATTTGTTATTTCAAATCTGTTTTTTTTCCTTGTTGTCATCTTATGCCATTTGCATCTCACAGTATTAGAGAAAGGATCCACTGCTCTTGCTTATCTTAGAGGACTTACAGCAGGTAGAATGTGTAAGACTTTTCTTGGGGAGCACCTGCTTCCCCAGTGGTCTTGTTGATGAATCTGTTATTGGGATCATTCTTACGAGCAACTTGACTGGTAGCATGAATAATGCTTGCCTAGTCTAGTTCTGAAGCAAGGAGGGAAGTTAATAGAGAAGTTAGTAAGTAGGATTGTAATAATCTTGCCAAAATTTGCTGTCCGTAAGTTCAGACATCTAATCTGAATTACTTGCCTAGGCTCCTGATACAGTAAATAGAGAAAAAGATGCATTGACAGAGGGTAGTTCGTTCGCTTCTCAGAGAGGCAACAAAGTCAGACCCTTTCCAGAGAGCGATTCATCCTCGCTTTCTTTTATCCTTAGTTTCATTGGGACTCAGAATGACTAATTAAAATTAGACATCGTGTTTTCACGTGGCTGATGTCAAATGAGGGGAATCTTACTCTTGTTCACAGATCAAATAATCTTAAAATACAAGTAAATTTTTATTTAAAAAAAATTATAAATATCCATATATTTCTTAAACAGCAGCACAAACTTGTCTTTGGACTGGTTACAGAAAGACTAAGAAATTTATTTTAAGAAACATGGCTGTTGCAAGCACAGATTTAAGTGGCCCACAGTTAATTTTATAAAATCCTAAAACTCTTTGAGGTAGAAGATAAGTTACACATTTAAAAGATGCGTATGCACAGGGGAAGCAGTTGTTTATGTAAGTGCAAGGGCACTTGTATGTATTTCAGGCATACAGGCTACAAAGATTAGATGAAAGAAAATAGTGTAAGAGCAACAGTAAAATTACTTGGGGTCATCTTTTAGGTTGTTTTGCTGACAATTTTTAATGGCACAAGTGCACAAGATGTTGTTTATATAATGTAGAAAAATAAGATGTCACCAGGCATCAATGTCAAGTCAGAGCTTGCAGTCTCTGTTACCTCATAAACTTGATTTTCGGAACAGCGGAGATTTTTGAAATTTTACAGTACATAACAGTTACTTGAAGTCAGTCTTTTTCAGGTGTAACGTGTTGATATGAAGTCATACTGTTGCCCTCTACTGGCATCTCCTGAAAGCTCTTAAGGCCTTACTCATCAAGTAGCGTGGTCTCCATGGTTAATTTCTGAAGGACACTGTTAATCCATTTCAGACAAACACAAAACCATCCTTTGAAAACAAGTCTTTTACTTTAAGGAGACTTGAGGATGGGGGATAGAGGAAGGAGGGGTATAGCTCCTACCTGTCAACACTCATCTGCTTACAAACTGCTGAAAGCTTTAACTTCTACATTCAAAAACCCTAAAACATAAAAATGTCCACGGAATTAATTAAATATTTGAGTACTGACAACTGTTGGAGTGTTTGAATTTCAGAGGCATGGATTAAAGACATTGAGGGTCATGAGAGAGAGTATCATATTTCAAACTGCTCAACGAAAACACAGCTATAACACAGTGATTTTTTTTTTTATGGATGATGACAACAAAGCAGCCAATTGTGCTTTTTAAGAAATGGCACAATACAAGAGAGAAAAATATTTGTAGTTCACAAGTACTTCACTACACAGTTTTTTGCTGCTATCACTAACAGGGTTATGTAAATAGTAATAAAAGAAAGAAAAGAACAGAATAGTCTGTCTACTAAACAGTTGGTTTTCTTTTATCCCCTTTCTTAAATTATCATCTACTCTCAGCTGCCCTCAAATCTCTATGCAACCTGTGACTGTATGGAGATACAACAACAGTGACTACTGGTTGATCAGCTGTACTGTATTCACAATCTGTCCTTCTGAAGAGCTGTT
This sequence comes from Pluvialis apricaria, assembly GCA_017639485.1. Lineage (NCBI taxonomy): Eukaryota > Metazoa > Chordata > Aves > Charadriiformes > Charadriidae > Pluvialis > Pluvialis apricaria. Next base: position 78,639,690 of record CM030010.1, read on the forward strand.
TCTGTAAGCTGTATCCATTACATACTTTTTGTGATCCTTTGACATCTTGTTCCCAAGAAAGAAAACGTCCAGTATCTTCCGTCTGAGCAATCATGGAGGAACGCTCATGCGGAGAAAAGATGAGGGATGAGGTTTCCTTTCTCCAAGTCAAGATGAATATCCCTGTTATTAGGGACTGTGAAGCTTTAAATGCTTATCTCTGTTACTGCCACTCTCTTGCACTCTGACCTTTGGCATATCAGTGAAATATGTCTGATTGGGTTTTTCTAACTGTAAAATGTCGTTAATCTTATGTGCCTATTTTCCAGGATTGATTATGAGTATTAATAAGTGTTTGACATTTTGACTATTTTAGATCTCTCCTATACATGCAAAGATTCTTTCATGAGCAGAAAGCTGTGTGTTGACTTAGTAGAATAGGCTTTGCTTAGCTTATATTTTCAAATAAAGATTTGTTACACCTTCAGCATTATGATTGTGGAGAACAAATTCCATTTTGTTAACAAAAAAAATAGTTGCGTTGAACTCTGTACTAGAAAAAGTCTGATACTTGCTTTTAAAGCGTTGTGTACAAGAAGAATAAGCAATCGACTCGGATTCCAGTGCATTGCCTAAAGAGTTAAAAATTAAAATGTCCTTAGGGAATTATAAAGCTTTATCACTTCTTCCAAATTATGGAGCTAGCTTAAAAACTCTTCACTCTTTGATTCCGAATAGCTCAGTCTCCACATTGCACTAATGTGAGTTTGGGAAAATCGATGTTAAATGACACCAGTGTAATGGAGCATTAAACTAAATACCTTTAAGATATGGGATGCTGCAAGGGAGATGCTAAGATCCTTCTGCTTCCATTTCAATCATAAATTACAATGCAAAAAACTGCAGAAACTTTTGATTAACTAGCTTCTAACACAGTAAGTTGAGATGCAGCATTAAAAAAAAGAGTAGATTTTATTTCATTAGGATTCTAACACCCAGAGGGCTCTCATAATGACCAGATGTGAAATGGAAGAAATATTTGGGAGCAGTTAATGCCTAACCATAAAAGTGACCATGTGTAAGTCACTGTAGAATGGGGTTTGAGCAAGGGCAGTAGGTGTTTTGTTTTGTTTTGTTTTTTCTTCCCGCCCCCACCAAGGCACTCTGTGTATTCATGTGTTGCTAGAACAAAATCAAACAGCAGAGAGGAATATTTTGATCCAGTCCAGCATCCTGCTCAGGTGGACCTTTATTTGTAATTTTTCTAATGCTTAGACCCCTCTTCTTTAATCTGAGTGTGAAGACAAGGCCAGAAAAAAGTACCTCAGTTTGACAAATAACTGTGCTGCAAGGCCATATTTATTGGATTCTAATGCTTTTCTTGCTTTCAGGTGAGCGTCCTTACCAGTGTCCTTACTGTGACAAAGCTTTCAGCAAGAATGATGGATTGAAGATGCATATTCGCACCCACACAAGGGTAAGTCCCACACAAAGGTAAGTGTAGCTTAGTTTTTATGGTTACTTGCGAATTGTCTATGAATCATGTGTGGCAAAAAGTAAATAATTACTGTTTGTGTAGAAATAAAGCTATACCAACCAAGATATTTTATACTTATCAAAATAAGAGGCAAAGATTTATGTCATTAACTGTTAAATTCTAACTATGACTCCCTTACTGACCTTCTGTTTTTTTCTGCGTTTGATTTCTTCTGTGTTGAAATAATAGCAGTACTTTTTCCTTTAGCCTGTGGTTGTTTATAGATATAAATTAACGTTTGTGATTGTTTACTGAGTAAACAATTCTGTAAAGAATTCACTATTCTTGAAGCTTCAATATCCAGTGCTTTGATTCCTTGACACTCAGTTAACACGAAGTTCCCTGTTTTAGGGAAAAGTCTTGTCACGTATGTATATTTTCTAGAGGACAAAGGCGAGATCTTGGCCCCACTCAGCCAGCAAAGAGATGGAGAGCTGTCTTCAAACAGTCAGATGTGAATTCCCTTAGTAAAGGGAGATCTCATGGTGAAGTTAAGCTGGTCTAGCATTCAATATACTTCCTGCCTCTGGCATCCCCACCCACCGTAAGAGAACAAATAAAAAGTTAGAAGTAAACTGTAACTTTTACTGGTAATCCCTTGAGAGCTGTTACTGCTTGCATAAGTCAAGGCAATCTGGAGGCCAAACCAAGGAAGTTCTGTATCTGTTAGGAAATAGGGAGGGTGCTAGTTAAGTTAGTAGTCTCCCTATGCAAATCTGCCCACGGAGTAGCTTTCTAAATAAGTAAAGATAAGAGCAAAACTGTTTGTTTAATTTGCTACCATTCTACCTAGGTCTTGGGGGTATTAACTGGAGGTCCTAGATAAAGTTTTAGCTCGTGTACCCTAAAGTTTAGTCTAAAAGTTATCAGTAGTTTGTGCAATGCTTCCTGGTGGTTCATTGGGAGCAGACCAGTCCCATGTTGTTCATTGTTTCTCCTTCTTTCCAGCTGTTAAATCACTTTAAGAAGTGCTATAAAAATCTTTTCTGTTGTTACTGTCCCATATTACTGTTTTTGCACCAGGAGAAATTTCATTACCATATATGTTCTACATGGCTACGAGTGGGAGGAGTGGTAAACAGGACCAGCTCTGAAATAGCGCCAACTTTAATTTTTTCCTGATTTGTCATAGTTTGAGTAAAAACAGCAACCTACCCACGCACCCCCAGCCTCTGTAGAAAAAAAAAAAAATAGAGGGGAAAAAAAAAAAAAGAATAAAAATAGGCATTTAGAGCCTGTAATGATGTACCTCTATTGACTATAGGGATTTACACCAAGTGATGATTTCTTCCAAAATGCATGCTCGTGAGTGTGGTTAGAGAGCTTTACAAACATTATCCTCATTGCTTAAAAGGTGTAAATTAACTGATAGCAGTTATTTACATCAGGATTGTATATCATACAGTCTTAGAAAATGCAGTACTTCAGTGGAGGAAACTGGGCATTTTTTTCTTGATAACTATATTTTTTGGTAGGTTTATATGTCAGCTCTGATTACCCACACAGTGCAGATAATAAAGCACTCGGATATATGGCATTAACAATTAAGAAAAAAAAAAAGTCACTTTGAAGTAGAGATTTTTTTAATTGCACTGAATGGAAAACTTATAGTTGCTCTTCAGCTGAGTGTACTTTCTTGGGATGTTTCTTGCTCTTAACGATGCTCTGAAACATAATTATGCACCTTAGTGGAGAATTTGCTATTTTATAGTTGTTTAGCTGCTTGCTACTACCTCTTCTGTGTAACTTGTTGCTTACATGTATTCCCATACATCATGATATTTTGCCTCTGTTATATGTAAGCAAAAAAAAAAAAAAAAAAATCTTTGAAATTTGCAGGCTGGCTTTAAAATGCCTCTGTAAAATTGGAATGAAAGGCGTAGTGAGGACTTTACATTAATGTTGAAACAGGAGGAAAAAGAAAATAATTTCACACTGCTTATGAATGACAGAACTATTCAACCGTTGTTTGTTATTTAGCTAATAGGAAAGGGAAGAGTTAGGAATATAGATTTTACAGAGTGGAGATTTTAATATATGTAAACATCGTAATTAGACATACTTTATATTGCACTAAACATAATTCACTAAGAACATAATAAATTTGATTTAAAAACTCTCAGAAAATATTATGCCATATAGTAGTCAAAATATACTTACAGAAAGGAAGAACTCAGTTCACACCAAATGTGATACGAGTGTTTCCATAGGCTTGAGATATCATGATCATCTAGATCTGAATAGGTCATATTTCGTTTTTTCTCTCTTGTGTGTGAGTGTGCTAAGCAGAGTACTGGAAATCTTTACAGTTATACTAGAGAATTAAAATATGCAGGCACAACATGTTTTTTGGTTTTTTTTTCCCCAGACCTTGGTTTGGGGTTTTGATTCTTTCTGCTGTCCTGCTGTTTATATGCTACTCCTTCTTTGAAGCTTTGCGGTGAAGCTTATTCATGTATGAATGGCATTTTATAGTCATTTATCCTCAAATATGTTTTACTTTGGGGTAATAAGAATCAATATTAATAATTTGACATTACTAGCTCATTTGGAAAACTGAAATCTTGCTATAACATTGCTTCTCCCAAGTTTCTCTCTTCCTCACACTTCAAGACCTTATTCAATATCTAAAGAGAACTGGATAGCTAAAAATTCTAAAGTCTTAGAAAGGAAAAAAAAGTTGACTAGTATTAATAAAAACAATGGAACAGAAAGCAAAGTATATTGCGAACATTCACAGATTTTAGTCAGAAGGAGTGGTTATGCTGAGTCTGTTCTTCTGCAGAACGTTATCTGTGCAGTACTGTAGGATAATAAGCTGTAGCTTAATTGTTCAGATGAGTAAATAGTAGTACAGGTATAGGGTAATAAATATGTATTTTAGCTGGTGTGATTCAGGTGTAAGTGAAAGAGAACAGAGTGATGAAGGGAATTTTGGTATTTGGAAGGAATAAGGAAGAGAAAATAGTGAGAGGTAAATTGAAAAGAGGCTATTATTACAAGAGCACTTGTGTATTTGGCAAGAATATGAAGATTTACTGTTTGTAGTAGGTTGATGCTTGTCAGGAATGTAGTGGCTGACATTCAGGATCTCATTATGAGACACTGAAAAACTTAATTGATCCTTGCTTTGGTGCTGTTTATGCAGGATTTTTAACTTAGTGTGTTGAGAGAAAAAAAAAATCTAGAAAAATATTATCCAGGAGACAAAGAAAAGAACCCCTCTTAGTGGAGAAAACAGCTGCTTAGTATGTAGGTTATACAATAGTTTTGTAATATCAAGTTCACCTGCCTTGAGGTTCCTCTGAACACAGGGGATGCTAGCAAAGCTGTAATCTGTGCACTGTGTGAGATGCAGAACTATTGATGGTTTCTGCCGTGTACTTTAAGACCAGGAAGGTCTGTCGTTACTGCCCGAGGGGTTCTCTCTTTTCCTCTTTCCTATCACTTCATTCTCAAGCCAGGTACATGCTACTTGCTGGAGAAAAAGGTGGGAATTCTTCAGTACTCTTGCTCATTTAGTCAGATTGTCTCTTTAGTCTGTTTTGTAGAGGTGATTGAGAGTTATGGATATTAAGATGGTTTACTTTATGAGGTTGATAGCCTGACATATTTCATTGTAGTACTGATAAGTGGAATTTCCAGCTTTGAGTATTTCAGTTCTTTACCAAAAGCAATATGAGCTGAACTGAAAATTCTGAGCTATTCATGTGTAAGTCTCTTTTGAAGTGAATGCACGCAGTCACATTGCAGCACCTCTCTAGTGCTCAGGGTAGTTGTGGTCTACTTCTTTGTTCTGGAAATCAGAGACTGTGTATGTTATCAAGTAGTACAATGTAGTAGAAGGTATGTAAAGTGAAACAGTTGGCGCAGAGGACCTGATGTTTATCTTGTATGTGTTTCAGGGATTTTACCGCAGATGATGTGTAGTCTGGTCCTATGGGCTGAACAGACAATAGCACTCCCTGGAAAGCATTAAACCTTCTGGTTTATTTTTTTCCAAAAGGAGTCCAGATCACACAGTCCAAACCATTTTGGAAGTATGCACCAAAGCCCAGTAAGAGGGGACATTTGGGAAGTGTGCTTCAAAAGCACATATAAACACTAAAGGAGTTGTATTCTGACTGTACTATGTAAGAACTTTTCCCGTGAAGAAAGATTATACCTTTGCAGAAATAGCTTCAGACTCCTCAGCATGATACTAATTCACTGTAACTTGTTCTGTGATCATAGGCCATTTAAACAAAGACAAAAGTAATGACTGGGAAATAAAAAATGTAGTGTGTTTGCCAGTGTTCATTTCTGTCAGTCCTAAGAACAAGAAAAGCCAGGAAGTCACACTTGAAATTTCTCTCTTCAGGCATCTGATGTGTTGACTTTTCAAGACAAATGATTGTAAGGATGTTGGCTATTCCTTTTCTTACTGTTTCCTACACATACATTTTATTCTGAAATTTATTCTTGCATGCAAATTAATTATTCAAAGAGTAAATAACAAGGTGTGTGAATCCAGAAGACTTTTTTGTCTAGCAATGTGGAAATAAACATAATCATAGCACTCTTCCTCAAGGGCTATTCTTGTAAGTATCTTGAAAAAAAGTCTGGCCTTTTGGCCAGAAAAATTGTGAAATAGCTCAAAAGTAATAATATGACATCCAACATGGAAAATGTCATTGTAGAGATTAAAGCTAGATATATTTTACCAGTGGGATTAAATGCCAAACCTGATCCTGTGGATCAGGGAAGGCTGCTGGAAAAATCATTGTAGAAAGTTGATTAAGGTCTGGCAGCTGCTAAACTGAGTACAACCTGGGTGGCCGCAGGTGTCAGCTCAAACTCTGGACTAAACAGAGAAGGTAAGCCAAAACCCCTACTGACAGTGTAAGGAGAAAAAAATACCAACCACCTAATATTAAAATGTCACCCAAAGAGTGATTTGTTTCTGTGCAAGTAGATGTGTTTGGTTTATGGTTTGGTCTTTTGGTTTTGGTTGTGGTTTTTTTTTTCCGTAAGAAGAAGAAATATAACAGCCTAAATGAGGAACTCGTTGAAGTTCTTGATGAAATGAATTTACAGACCATATCAGCTTTGAAGAAATAAATACATACTTCCAACCTTCACAGTGCAGTAAACTTCAGCTCTTTCCGAAGGCTTTATTCAGTGCCTCGCATAATATTACATAGTTTGAGCTTAAACATATAGAGAAATTATTGTATGTTACTGCAATATAATTGTTGATGTTTGGAATATGGTCATTGATAGGTGCTCAGAGTTATTGTCATGTCAAATTGATGTTTTCATTACTTCTGAAAATGGTAGTTTTATTACAGTTTGCTTCAGTTAAATACACGGCAGTGACAGAAAACAGAAAGAGTAGAAGCCATTTGCAAATGCTTTTTCATCACTTGGTTTGACTATTTCATATTTATACTTTGAAGGTATAACAGATACATGTAATTTTTATAGCTTGTTTAAAAATCTGGTGGTTGGAAGGCAGCTGGCTGTGATGCTCAGATTGTACGTTTCTGAGGTAATATTTAAAAATTAGAGAAGCTACAGTGGTAGGTACACTAGGTAGGTACGTTTCTTTGTTTCATGTGTAAGTGCCTACTGTTTAAAAATGCATTAATCTTTAAGTATGTTTAAAAAAAGCATCAAATGTTCAGAGATTATATTGTAAGAAACAGAGCAAATTAAGTGGTAAGCATATTTTTGTAACTGCAACTAACCTTACTTGTCTACACTTGAAATGCCTGGCTGGTATGGTTTTTATATATATACACATATATGTATATATGTATATAGACACACATATATACCTCTATATATATGTTGCATAGAACTGGTCAATACACTGGAGTTGCTAGTTTGTAGCTTCTAGACACTTGAGCTATCAGTACTCACAATACTGTCTAGGAATCGTTGTCTCTGAGTCTTTCTTGTTCATTTGAAGCTGGGCAGCTTGGATACTGTTAGCAGCGTAGCCTCAAAATTGTGAGGATTGATGTGATCTAGTGGCCTGAATATCAGATATGTTTTGAAGTCAACTCTTGAACTCCTTAATCTCACAGTTAATTTGTTAGTGGTGGCTGAGAGTATTAGTCTGAAGCTTTTATCAATATGTGTGCGTGGGTTGCAGTCATGTAAGTGACATCAGTGTAACAATAGGCTTAGAAGCTAAGGACTCAAGGCCTGACACAGTATGTGCAAGATTTAGCCAACCTTGAGTTAATTTTGAGTTTTATTTATGAATTTCATGGTAATAGGTATAAGTCAAGATAAGTATGGAAGCTAGGCAGTCTCCTGTTCAGATTTTCCTCTTCCAAGTCAGTGTTTCAGCTTGCTGCTGGGACAATACACGAAGAAAACTGTCCTCATCCAGGCTGTGAGTTAAACAGTCTTTCCGAGGCACTCATTTGGAACTTTACGCAACTCCCTCTATTCTTTTTTTCACCTAGAAGAATATTAATAATTTAAAAAAAAAATAAAATACAAGAACAATATTGACAACTGTGACATGATATCACTTGTTTTGTGTTTCCTGGGAAATATTTGGGCTTAAGAAAGTTTCAAAAAGGTCACGTGTTCTAGAAACAGCATACTATGCTATTGCCAAAAAGAAAAAAAATTACATTGGGTACTAAATATAGTCTTCTATGCACATGACAGTGTGTAATGAAATAATATGAGGTGTTGATTGAATTTTGAGTTTTTTTCAGTATTAGATTTTTCTCTATATTTCCCTATTGGTGAGCCATGAGTGAGTTCCCAAACATCTGTCTGAAGATGATGACTTTGCCAGTGCTGTGGTTTCCTTGCCTGTGGAATCTGCATTTGTATACAGCATACAGAAGGTTTGAATCCCACTGCACCTATATTTTCACACTCTTTTTTTTTTTTTTTTAATGTAATGTTGACTGATTGTCATCTTTTCGTTTTAGAGTAAAAATGTATTTTTACTCTTCTTTTTCCAAGAGCAGATCAACATCTATTGAATTTTCATTATGACTGATTAAATAAACCCTCCTTCACTAAATCTTAGGGGCAGAAATTACTTCAGCGGTTTAAAAAAAATCAAAGAAACAAAATTCTTACAGATTGTAGGTAGCAAATAGGCAGAAGTACTGGGGAAAATGCGTAGTTAATGGCATGGTAAAGTCCAACTAATTGCATATACTGTTTTTTTTAAGAAATATACCTTTTTTACTTCTGGCTGGCATTTCAGAGAAGATGCTTGTTTTTATTTTCGTGACAAATTTTATTGCAAGCATTTCAGATGATTTTTTTCTTCAAAACCCCCCAAACTGAATTAATTGAGAACTTTTCTAATAAAAATATCAGTCACTTTTATTCGAAGTGACTCTTTTGTTTAAATTTGCTAAAATCTTTTCACAGTTGTTTCATCAGGAAAGTTTCTATGTCTGCTCTAGTTATTGGAAATATTTTTTTAAAGGATTTTACTTCTCACCTGAGGAAATGTGTATTTGTAAAGTGATTGTTTATTGAGTTTTAATCATTATAAGATTCAAATCCCTACTACTTTTGTAGAGTTGTAAATTCTCATCAGCCTTTGTCTTCCTGTGTCAACATTACTTTAGTAATTTAATGCAAGTCTGATAGTTTAAGTACGCTTCTGTCTGAGGGTGAGCCACTTGCTATAACTTCCAAAACCTTCCAGTTACTAAGAGAGCATCTTGTTAGTTGTTGCACATTTTTCACACTTGGATACAGAACTGGACTCCATTAACTCGCACCATCTGTGTTCTTAAGTAACTTAGCCTCTCTTCTCAACGGGGGATGTGTTGCTAGTGGTGATGACCTAGCAGAAAGTATCACTGGTGTTTTTTTCCTGACATTAATCAGCTTAGTTTTTTGGGGTGATTTTTTTAGGGCTGAAATGTAGCTAAACATCAGCTACATAAGCCACTGCTGCATCAGTAGGCACTTTACTGTCTTTCTTACTGCACTATACCTCAATTCCCAGCCCTTCGATTAAGATGAAAGCTGGTCTTTCAAAAAGAATTGAGCAATGCATTGCATGTCACCACTTCATTGATAGTGAAACCACCCATCACTCTTCTTAAACGTAGAAAAAACCTGTGCATTGACACTGGAATTTGCTGAGGCTCGAAGGTCTATTACCACAGCTGCTGTCTAACAGGTTTTCTTGTAAAGAATGAGTCGCTTGGCCTGGCCCTCAGCATGGTCTGACAGGGTCTCTCTGTGGGGAGTTTCTAGACCAAGCAGAAAGATCTGTCAGATTCTCACTCATTGCGGTTCTGCTTTACTTTTGGTAAAAGTTTGCTGTTAGAGAGGCTGCGAGGTAGGTTGCGGGTTGCTTATGGGCGTGCATCATGAACCCTGTGTTAGGCTGCTGCTGGTTGGACCCTTTACAGTCCCCTGAGATCATGCTTCTCAGGCTGTTGTGGCCCTGAACCTTCAGTGCATGTTCAGGTGGGGTTTTTAACAGGTCGATACCTGTTCTGGTCACTAGCTTTGATACATGCCATGTACAACTGGCTGAAGAGCTCCTGAGGGTGGTTTGAGGGACACATCAACGTTAATAACTAGTAATAACTGAAACAAAGTGTTACTGGTATTAGGACAAGGTTTAAAACGGACAAGGCAAAGGGTGTATATGAAATATGCAGGTGCCTTAAACTTAACCTCATGCCCTCAATGCCTAAGGTACCCTTTAGATAATGCTTCCTGATGTCTGTATTTGTCACTGTCATTCTGGTTTGGGAGCAGGTAAACCCACTGTCTTTTCTGCATTTTCAGATTGGCAAAGCTATAGGACTTCCAGGATTCTGTTTGAGCTCTTGGTAGCTGCAAGCCTGACTACGACTAGTACATTTTAATGTTGTTTGGCTGGTCATGTTTGTTCATTCTAGGCCACATTTTTCCATTCTCGCTGATTTTTTTCAAAACAATTTTTTTATTAACCCTGTGTTCAAGTGATAATGCAAACACATAGAGCAGAGAATGACATTTATTAAGAGTAATACAAATATTTTCAAATTCTCTACATAAGGTTTGAAAGCAGATAGTGTTACTGTATGTACATCTCATGTGTGTGCATTGTAAGACTTTCTCTTTGGGAGCAAAGGAAAGCTCTTTGGTTTAAAATAACAAAAGCAATTAAAAACAAGAAGAAAAAAAATCAGGTGAACTAAAGGATGATCTATGTATTTTAAAATATTTTGCTGTTGAAAGTACAAGCTGGTATTTTTCTTTAGCTCTGTGTTTCCTGTTGTGATAATAAATCTCACTCCAAAAAGTTCCATACCCGCTGTTTCCCAAGGAGTTTATGTTGAGACTTTGTTTCAGGCTTATTTGGGTTTTAGCAAGAATCTTCATGTATGTACTGGGCCTTACTGTTCATTTTTTCCAAAATATGTCATGTTTGTCTCCAGATTTGCCTGTTATGTAGATCTCAATTTTGTAGTCTTCAGAGAAGAAAAAAGGTGTGTTTTTTTTGTGCTGCATCATTGCCATTATTCAAGTCCGGCAATTTTCACATTCAAGTCACAAGTGTAAATGTTCACATGTAACGTAAGGTTACATTTAAGTTTTTACAACATAAGATCTGATATGCTTTTCCTTTTTCTCTGAATTTCTCTGAATGTTCAGTTTTTAGCGTGTGGAAAGTGCAGATCCAGCAAGTTGATAGTCATGTGAAATTTAGCATGGTCAGTGTGTCTTATCCTGAGATGCTAGTAATTCTAATGTGTGCTTAGATGTATGAGCACGATCTACAAGGAGAAACATGCAGCATGTGAGATTCTGAAATAAATCAGAAGTAAATCTGTGGAATTCAGTACGATATTAAAAAAATCAGCATAAAAGAGACTAGGTCCTAGATAGCTCTGGGATTTTAAGCATACTCTGTATGTCAGTTAAAACCGAAGTGTCAAAAAGGATTATTTAGCAACATTTCTGTAGTCAACAAAGTCACTTTGAGCGCTATAAACCTGCAATCACTGTAGTAAATTAATTTAAGCAAAAAACTAAAGCATAAGGTCTCAGCCCAGCTTTTACTTGATCCTGCCACCTTGGAAACTTATTAGAACTGTTCTTAACTCTCATTTATTTCAATCTTGAGCTATGATTTATTTGGATATAGTGGTGTCTAGGTTATGTTTTTCTTGCTGTTGAGTTCAGGTAATAGTTCTAAATTCAGATTTAAAAAGTTATTTGGAGATACTCCTACCAAAGTCATTCATGATTTACCTGTGTAATCAATTTTACCAGGCTTACAGAAACAATCATGTGTACTAGTGCTAAGCTAATATACATAATGTATTTTTATTTCTTAAGGGAGATACAGTCAACTACAGCAGCAGTTAGCAGTTTAAATATTCTGCATTTAAGTATTTCCATCTGCCGCGGTTGCAGGATACTCTGTACACATGTTCTCTCAATCTGTTAAAGGTGGCGTCAAGTGGCCTTGAGAATTTGTCGTGTTCTGATGTCTTTCTAATGCAAAGCACAATTTGCATAGAATCCAAGGTAGTCATTTATGATTCGGCTGTCCCCAGGCAGATGAAGCGTGTAGTGCAGGCACTGTTTTACTTGTCATAGTTGTTAAAATGTTGAATTCCTCTCAGTTTTAAAGTGGTGAAGTGAAAATCATCAGAGACGGGAGCTTCAGTCTTACAGTGAAGCACCTTGCAGAATACCAAGTCCTGTTTGGCTTTCCTCGGCCTGCCTTTGTTTAGAGGCAGGAAGGTTATAAATCCTGATCTACATATTTCCATTTATACCTGGTATACTTTAAAATGTAATATTAAATCACTGCAGTATCAGCTACATCCTGTTTCTCTCACTCTTCGTCCTCCCTTCCTCATTTATATCATCAATAAAAGAAAACACATGTACTCCTTTGGCTTTGCTGCCACCATCGTCATGGCCTGGCAGATGCTTTTTGAACAGAGGGTAGATTTATAGGACTAGCAGTTGCTAACTCCTCTGAAGTCAGACTTATATGATCTTACCAATGGCCTCCTGTTTTGTTGACAGTTAGCAGGTTTTTCCTTTTGCTTGGTGTTTTAAATTTGTCCGACTTTCTTCCAATCTCATCGTTGATCCCTGTTGTCCTCTTGTGGTGGCATTAACTTTCTTTCACACTTATTGCTGTGGTTTTTATTTATTTTTTTCAGTTCGTGTTTAAAGCAGAGGTGGTTATGACAAGCCAACATCATCTTTTCCACGTTATAAATGTTGCCCTCTCCAAGTATTGTGCAATGGAAATGTGATATGAGGGGAAGAAGGGGGAGAGGGAAAAAGAAAAGCACGGAATGTTTTGTTTTGAAGCAATTGGGCTCTGAGAATGATGTCTTCTTCGAAACCGACAAAAAAGTCTTTTTCTCTGGAGAGAAACTTAGGGCCAAGTTTTGCTCTGGACAACACTACTGAGTTTACTGAAGCAGACACAAATGTGAATGAAGGGCAGCTTAGCTTAGTGGAGAGGAGAGAGGGGGCTGGTGTGAATCAGAATTGTGTCTGCTGAAGTCACTGGAATATACGGATGTAAGGAGTCTAAAATTAGATCAAAGGCAGCTTTGGATGTGTTTCATGCACTACATATGTGAATTTGAATGCAAATGCCAAGGGGATGGTTAGATATACCCTTTTTTTGCCATAGAGAATAATAAAAGTAGCCAAACATAACCTTGGGGAAGATATTACAGCCCACGTTTGTGACTTCAGCTTCCCAGAGTTTATAATAGCTCTTTCTCCAAAATGGAATCCCGAAGTCCACTTAACTCTGAAATGAATAAGATAATCATAATCCAGTTAACCCTTCAGATACCTGAAGAACAAGATGATAAAAAGGGAGCAACTCCACCTGGTACAGTTTGCAATAATGAATGTTTTTATAGGTGTTTAAGATGTACACAATGTATACTTTGCACTTTCTGTGGAACAACCTACACAGAGAAAGGCTGTTTTCAGACAACTCACAAAAAATGTGGTTTATGTTAACCACAATGCAAAACCAATTAAGAGGGCGTTGCAGAAACCTGCTTTTCATATGGCTTATTCATACACTTCCTTAAAAATTACAGACCTGCTCCATGAAGTCTTTAGTCAGTCTAGCAAAAATCCCTGTGACGTGAAGTTTTTGGTCTAGATAATGATATTTTTTTTTTTTTTTTTTTTTTTAAAGATCGGCTCAGATCTTTTTTAGGTAATTTGTTATGTGTTACTCTATACTGAAGAATCATGGAAATTGCAAAATTAAGATAATGATGAAAACCCACAAAGATGATAAACATGTGTAAGGAGAATCTAGCACAGAAAAGCCCATTAGTGGCTTCCCTTTAGGCCAGTTTGATTATATGCAGCTGGGCACCATGTACTCAGCCTGTGTCCGTAGAAAGATTTGTGTTGCATCATACTGAAATGTACTTTATTTATCTCACAATTTACTCATATCTGAAATTGAAATTGCTGGAGAAGTGCTTTTCCCTGTGTATACAGCTTATGACCTGGTTTTGGTCAGCCAGAGGATTCCGTCCACTAAAGTTGAGATGTTTCTGTCCATGACACTGCCTTTCTAGGAAACCTCATGGGAGGGCAGTCCGTTGCAATTACAGCAAAATAAAGAACCCAGTCAGTCTTCACCCCTGCTGAGATCTCTGTACCTGAAAAGAGCTGCCCTAAAGAGGGAGCCTGGGACTTACCCAGAACAACACTATTTATCGTCCGTTGTATTACTTGTATGGTTTATGCTGAGTACCTGGCAGGATTCAGCAATATATGGAGACCTGATTATCCCCTACATACTCAGAATAAGAATTCAATAACCAGAGAATTTCTTCACTTTGTAGCTTCAACACATAACTTGGGATGGTCTTCTCACTTATCCTTGGATCCCACATTATTTCCCAAAGAACCATTAAGATTACTGCCTATTATTTGTTCATTCACGGACTTAGCATTTTGATTGCCTATTAGTTTTCAGTCTTCGTTTTCAATTTAATTTAGTAAAAAATGTTTACTTTGTTGCGTAAAACACCTGTCTTTAGAACTTAAGCAATACAGAGTTAGGGACCATAATAAAAAGTAGGATAAGAATGAAATAAGTGCAATTGTTTGATTCAAAATAAAGGTGCCTCTAGAGCATCAAAATTTTAGTGAGGCAATGCACAGTGCGATAATACTAACTTTTATATTTAATTAACTTATTTAAATGTTTTTTCCCATAAAGTGCTTTTGTAACTTTAGTGGAATAAAGGAAGAATTATGCCTTATATAAAAGTTTCTATATTAAGGAAGAACTTCAAAGAAGGAGATCTTTGTATAAGTGGTTTTCCATACATATCTCTAATTATTTATTTGATGTCAGTGAGCTTTCAACTTTTATAACATCATGTGTTACAGTAGCTGCTAACCAATAGTTCTAATAAAAATACAGATGGCTTGGTTGCCATCTGCACTTCTTTTGAGATTCTGCAATGAATATGTGATTAACCTTCTGTCACCACTTTTCAAAATAAGTTTTTTTCTCTACCGCAAGCTTTCCTTGTACCCCACTTCCTCCCCGCACCTCTTCCCCTGCTTGGAAATGTGCTAACAAACCTGAGGTTTTTATAGACATCTTACTTGTCTTTATGCTTTAAACTTTTGTGGAGGATAAAGGAAAGTACATTGGAATTTTATGTTTCTGTACCTTTCACATTACGAAAACCAGACTCTGAAAATGGCTGGGTTTGAAAGACTGGAACAGATAATTAATTCATAAGTGGGTGTTGAAGTGGAAACTGTCAGGCCACAGCTTTCCCAGCTTTCACTTAATCATTTGAAAGTCGTTTTCTGTTGTTTTCACTGACTGTAATCCCTTAGAGAGAATATAAAACTTGCACCATCCAGCATGGAATTCCACTCCTTTAATGACTTGGGCTCTGCGTTGACTCACTTTCACTCACTTTCACTCACTGTTGTCATTTCATACAGGAAAAGCCGTACCAATGTTCAGAGTGTAACAAGGCTTTCAGTCAAAAGCGAGGCCTAGATGAGCACATGAGAACCCACACCGGAGAGAAGCCGTTTCAGTGTGATGTGAGTTGATCTATCCCTTTGTCTTCTCGACTTCAGTGCAGCAGCAGGACTTAATTGCAGTGAGACCACAGCCTTGCACCTATTGCCTGTGGCATAAAGTTACACTTCATATGGTCTTTGATTGCCGAACTAATGAAAGACCATTCAGGGAATTTTATGTACCCTCTTCGGTTGCCAAGAGCATTGCACACCCTTTTATTTTATGGTTTTGGATCCCTTAAGAGTTATTTTCACCATTATTAATGCAATTTGGATGTTGCAAGTTACAAATTCATGCTGTTTGGGTTCCCGTATAACTTGTATGACAGTTCAATAGTTGGACATTAGCTTATACTGGAAAAGGCATTTAATTCATTACATGGAATCTGAGTGCTTCTGATCTTGTTGAATGACACAAATATGAATTCAGAATTTCCACTTTCTGTTTAGTGACATTTGGTCTGATATTTTTCAACGTCTGCTCATAGTTGAGTTTTTTATTGTTCAATGAAGAAATCGTGGATGCTGTGTATGCTTGCAGTGCTGAAATGCAGCATATCGTATTACAGTTCATAGATCACTGTCAAGTACCTTTCATTTGGCATACCCCATCCTATATACAACGTATCTTGCAGCTTTTGGAAGGTGGGTGGGGAGACTGTGCAGAAATTGTTGGAAAAGAGTGTCTTTCAGAGTTATCAAATGCCAGAATTCAAGTTGCTGCTCGAGGATTTAGGGCATCAGAATAGGGTATAGAATTAGTATAAGTGCTTTGTTTTGTCTGACTAGCTCTTAATGAACTAGTCATAAGGGAACCACCAGCTTTCAGTTATATCCTAGATGGCTCAGTCTGAACAGTTGTAAATTTGATCGCAAATTTCTAAAATCAGATGCAAAATTAGAAGAACCACTTGGCATAAAAGTTGTAAGGGTCTGTTAACTGATCCGGCTTTTAATAAATGATCTGGGGACATTTCACTGACAATAAAATGTATTAATTTAATCAAAAATTTCAGCTACAATATTTTGCTGATTTCTACAAGCCAGAAGACTTGCTGTATTCTTTTGGGATAATCTCAGCCTGGCTTTAGATAGTGCCTTGAGGATTTCTCTAATTCCAAATAATTGTCAATAACTTTTTCAGCTTTCAGCTTGCTATACTGTTTATCAACTGTTGGCTAGCTTGCAGTGTAAATGCAATTTTTCCCACACTGTGGATCCAAGATTCACTGGCCTTGGATTCAGCGTGCTTTTTCAGACTAATTTGGGGTGGTGGTTATATTTTATTTTTTTTCTTTCTCTAATTGAAAATAGGAGCTGTATGAAAACACACTTTCGTGCTTCAATTGGTTCCTTCAGTTTTCCTCATTAATAAGACAGAACTGTATTTTCTCAAATCACAGTATTGCTAGAAACAGCTGTAATCTGTGCCTGGTCCTAGTCCTTCTCTGAGAATTTTTATGTACCTTCATTTACTGGAAATTTTTTTTATACTTTAAATTACTGCTGTGTTTCACCAAAATTATTATTCAGCACAAGTCTTTTGCCAGCTGCACGTTGCAGAGATTGCGGACTTTTTGGGGTTTGGACATAAACAGCAGTTGCCTCTACTGTTCATTCACACGCTCTTCAGTTGCCCAGGTGCCTAGCATGCTCTGCTGCTAGATGTGCACTCGGAGAGTGTTGAAGTGTTGAAAGTTTTGGGTTTGTTACTTACTCCTTATTTCATCTAGACTCCAGTTCTGCAGATGCTGAGGGTGTAGTAAATGTTACCGAGAGCAGATCATGCCTCCAGAGCTGTCTCGCACATTGCATGTTACTCGATGTTTCAGCAGAAGTTACAGGAAAACCAGTAGCGGACACTTACAGAAAAGTGTACCTATAGGAGACATTTACTGTTGGTTCCCCAATGCTAAAGATGGCTTTTTACATTCAAATGTTTTCACCTACAATTTTTATCCTACTAAAGACAGCTGTAGATGTTGTCATCATTTTTCTTATAATGAATTGAGTGGTAATTTGTGGCAACAAATTCCGCAAATTCTTAACTTTGGAAGGAGATTTTGGGGAGGGGAGCGTGTGTCAGGTTACTGCAATGGAATTTCAATAACTCTCTTTTAGTTCTTTCATTAACAGAAAGGGTTAATAGCTATTCCATGCGTTGCTTTCTGTACACGTGCCATGTTCATTCTTAGTTAACTTCTCTGAAGTTGTTTCTCTTTCCAACACTTTGCATGATGACTTCCTATGTTCATAACTGTTTTTGTTACTCTTTTCTGGTTTTTTTTCCCCATTTCCATTGCATGTTTTTAGGGGGTGAAGACATGCTATTGGCATGCCCTTACTCGTAGAAGTAAATGGAAAAGTCCATAAGTCCAATGCCCAGACTTACTAAGAACCCTTTCAAGGTGGAAAAACAGGCTATTTTTTCAATTATTAGCATATTCATAAATGTAATCATACGTGAAGCCACCCTGAAAGTCTTAAGAGGATTGAGGGTTTTGGTCTTGTTTCCTACTTGGCATTAGAAGCAGTCATAGAAACTATTCAGCTCTTTCTTCTAAATAACATATTAACGTTTGCTGTCAGAATCTTTTGTTTCTTAGTACTATTAGTGTTTACAAACAGGAATTGTCTTCAGTGCCAAAGAACTGAAGAAAGAAAACTTTTGGCTATAGAAAAAAAAAAGCGTATTCTACAGGCTCAAGAATAGGCTTCACTTGACAACGCGTCTCTCCCCACCGAATATAAACTATTTCATAGCAGGTTTTTTTAGACTGCATTTTTGCTTTAGATAGGATTTTCTTCCAGAATCAGAAATAAAAGCCATGTCTTCTCTTCCTCTCTAACTCTTCTCTCTCTCAGGCATTTGGAACAGACATTACAGCACAGGATTATGTGACATGTAAGAGTAATCCTTGTACCCTGTTTGGTGGAGGTGCTGCAGTTTATTTATGTGGCTATTCCTGTGTCTTGCCAGTCAACAAAAGCATTTTCAGAACTTACTGTTAATGACTCAAAGGTCTCACATCCCACCGATAGTAGTGGAAAATGAATTTTCCCGTTTGAAGGTGAAAGTTCTACTATGTATCACATAGGAAAGTGAAAGTAACTGAAACATGGAACTACAAACCATGCGTTTTTTTCCTAGTATATTAGATTTCTGTCCTCTGAAGACCAGCCTGTTTTTTGCTGGAAGGCCAATTGAACTTCATTTGCCTCAGAGACAACAGATTATTCCTTGGGGGCAGAAAGGTCGGGTACTGCCTGTCCTGGTTTCTTTCCAGTACAGTATTTCCCTCCAACTCTGCTTTTAGCTGACCCTACACTTACTTTCAAATGTCAGTCTTTTCCATCCTCCCTACTCGATCAAAACTTTGATCATTTTGAAGAGATTGATGAGAGTTCAAGTGCACATTAGCAAGCATGGTTGTAAATCTATAAGATGTCAGTCTTGCTTATAAAATTGAAATATGAAGCAAACTCTTTAAAAAAAACCCAAAACTTTTACACATAAGCACAGTACAAGATTTATCATATCTTTAAGTAATGCTCCTGTGCATTCCATGTTCTTTTTGAAGATGAACATGCTGGAGCCTTGAAGAAACAGCAGGACACATTATATTGTTACATGAGCATTATAAATGAAAAAAGTGTACTCGAAGACCGTTATAGCTGTTTATTTTAAAAATGAAGAGGTGTGTCTAAGATACACAGAATGCATACGTATCTTGTACGTGTGTAAATCATTGATCAGCTTCCTGGCTTCTGAGAAACATGTGTTGACAAGTATATGATACTTTTAACATATTGAGACTTGTGAGCAAGCATGATGGTTGTGATTAGATGAAATGTTAGGAGTTCACTTTGTGTGTTCTGTGGAAGAGGAATGGAATATGGTACTTGGCAAAAGCAATATTGAGACCTGAGCGGTGGATGCTGTAAGTGACGTTCACTGTCGCATAACAAAAGGGTGACTGTTGTGGGGGTCTGAAAGAAGTGATTATACATTTAGGGGAAAAAAGCTGGAGAGTTACAGTTGCTGTATAAAAGTCCTTGGTGTTACGTCATGTCATAAATTCAAAAATGTTCCATTGCAACAGCACATTCAGTGGTGTTGTCTGGGGAAAAATTATTTTGGGTACAAAACTTGCCTCTGGCAGTTGCCCTTTTTATAGTCATTGTATGGTTTTGCCTTAATTGGCATAAAATACATATACTGCAGGTCAAGATTATCTGCTTGGATAGTCAGCTCTATTTGTCTGTCTTGGTTTCGAAAAGAATCAGTAACCATTCCGCATTTTCATTACTAGTTTGATAACAAAATGAATTTAAAATTTCATTTTCCTAAAGAGGGATGGTGCTGGGTTCCCTGAGTTTCCTCTGCATGCAAGACATTTTTGGCTGGGATGAACTTGGAATTCTAAGATTGCAAGCTTGTGGATGTTCATTCTTATTTAATTATATGACTCTTGCCTATGTCTTTTATTGAATCAGGAGCATGCTTGCTTTTTTTTTTTTTTTCTTCTGGGAAATTCGTGTATACAATATGTACCTGGATGGGAGGTGAATGTGACAATATAACTGCATGATTTCAATTGACTTGATGTCTTGCCTACACATTCTTAACTTTTTAGTCTTAACTTTACTTGGCTGAACTTGTTCTTAACCTTTCATTTTGACTTAGTATAGGAATTTTTATAATAAGTGATGGTTTTAGCATGGGAGAGTCGCTCATCCCTCTAGCCATTTATTCAAATGGCAAAATGATCTGGACCGTTTGGAGTACAGTGGAGGAAGGGAAGCAGCACACCAGATAATAGAGGAAAAGAATTGGACCTCCATTTGCCAGATGTCTTCTGTTTTCATGACCAGGCAGAGGAAGACTGGAACAATGAGGTTTCCTTGACAGTAACTATTAAACTTTCTTGCTGTCTTCAGAGCCTCTTTTTTTTTTTTTTTTCTCACTCCTCCCTCCTTGCAAATGAGCAATTAGAACTGATTTTTTAGGAACCCACAGATGTCATTCTGGAGGTCAGGAAGGAAATATTTCATTTTAGGTCAAATTGACAGAGGCTTGTGATGTTTTGTCATAATTTTTGCTGCATCCCAGATAGAATAATAGGTTTTAAAAGAAAAAAAACACAGTGTAACTGGGACAGCTCAGTGTGTTGATATTTTGAAGATTGGGTCTTTCCCCCCTCCCCTTTTTGGTTTTTTTTTTTTTTTTTTTCCCCATGCCGGTGGTACCACTGTTAATGTACGACATTGAAAGATACCAGACAGAGTAATAATCTTTAAGGTGCTCTCTGAAGGAGTTGTACTTCCAAAGACCAGCTTATAAGTATTGCAGGTATGTGTGGCTGTGGCCTCGGTGATGTAACATAAGGAGCATTATATATACTTTAAGTTTTAAGACTTCTTTTGTCTTTGTCTTGTCTTCACTGCCTTAGGTTTGTGATCTGTCCTTCAGCCTGAAGAAAATGCTGATCCGACACAAGCTGACTCACAACCCCAATCGACCGATGGCAGAATGCCAGCTTTGCCACAAGAAGTTTACAAGAAATGACTACCTCAAAGTACACATGGAAAATGTCCATGGGGAAACTGACAGCTAATTACGGCATGTGTGAGAATTGATCGCACATTCCAATGTGCTCCCTTTCTACGCGTACAAACTCCAGACTTCTCACCTGACTAGTAGGGATAGTCAGGAGAAACAACTGTAATGTGTTCACATGTTATTTTTCCCACTTTTTTTTGAAATATACTAGTAGGATAAAAACCAAAGACATTCACCTGAAGTAAAACATGGCTTGAAAATACAAAAGTTGAAGATAAAAGAACTTTGGGAAAATTTTATCCTAATTTAAAAAAAAAAAGGCAAGGAAAAAAAAAACCTTTAAGCAAACTTCACCTTCTCAATTACAGGGTTAGAAAATTAGTTATTTGTAGCGTTACCTGGAAATCCTGGACATTTGGAACTGAACCCTTGGCTGTCTGCAACTGTATTTCTGTATCTAAGCTTCAAGACTCCATTAAAATTCTTTAATTTGAAACCCTGCAGAATTTGTCGTTCTAATTGACTGGTGATTGCATCCAGGCATATTTTATTCAGATCTTAATTCTGCATTTTGTTATAACATTATTTTGTCTCATTTTATTTACAGCTTTCTCATTACTAGATGAAACTCATTAACTTGAAATGGTTCTTGAGAAGCCAAAATGTATGGGTACAGCAACTGTGGAAATCTGTCACATCAAGTATTTCTGTATGAGCATTGAGGAGGATGTATTTCTTCTGGTTACATGAAACAAGACTGAGGTGAAACCTTTGGGCAATTTAGTTTAAGTACTATATTCACGCTTATTGTGACTGGCAAGGCAAGTGAAAAGACATCTTAACAGAGTGGTTTGAGCAGCTACAGTTGCCTAGTTAACATGTCTTTGGTTTCCTGGTGAACAGCTGGTTCCCAGAGTGTTTCTTCCTGCTGAATCAGATGCCCTGGATTTTTTCATCCCACTTAACTGCCTTTGTTTTCTTAATTCTGTTAATGAGCACTGGGAAAAATACAATTGAAGTCTTCATGTTATAAGATTGAGTTGTTTACTGCAGTAAAACTCTTGAAAAGGGTTCCCACAGGCCCACTTATACCACAGCTAGATAACTAAGAAATTTTTATCTACAAGGACAGTAAAACTATAACTTCAGAGGGTGATTGCATGTGAAATTCCTGAGTTATCAGCAGTTAATATTAAGGCTCTATCATTAGTAAGCTGTTCATATGCATTTTGGACCTGTCAGTGTTTTGTAAAATGAACTTGCAATGGGACATCTTGCTTCTGGTTTTCATGGGAAAAGAATTCAGCTGCTTTCTGAACTGCAGTGGGGACAATTATGCTGAAATGAACAGAATAATTCTTTATCTCATGGTAGAATCTCTACTCAAATCTGTTTATCATATGGGAGATTTTCTACTCAGAAGAGCAAAAAAGAAATAGCAATAGTAGTATTGCTAGCGATGGAAATAGCTAGCAATAGATGATGTTGATATATTTAGTGACTAACACTTCCTTCCTTCTCTACTAATAGTTTAGATCCCATTCTTCTGCATGGACATCTGTACCTTACATGTTCAGTTTTGAGACCCAGCACTGGATCCCAATACTAACCTTTTCCAAAGCCATTACTTTTCTCCACAAAATAAGCAGAAAACACTTTGTGTTTTTTCTCAGGAGGTGAAGAAGGCATGCCACTAATAGTGATAATTATAATTACAAGGTCGATATTGGAGAGTCTTAGTTTTTTCTAGGAAGCCTCCTGTTTTGTTGTGAGACTGTTTGTCTTTAACCCCCTTTCTTTTCTTTTGGGAGCCTATAATGCTCCCTGACAACAAACTAACAAGTTTCCAGGTGTCCTTCCCATTTACAAGGAAGTTGTACGCTCAAGTTTACAGGTTCCCTTTCTTAACAAAACCAGGTCACTTACTGCTCGCAATTCTAACAAAGTTTATCAGGGACAAGCAGGAACTGTCACTGTTTGCAGCATTATAGAAAACTTTGAAGTGGTGTCTTCCCATTTATTTCAAAGGTCCTTGGTTCTAGTTATATATGACCAGTTAGGCTTGAATGAGCTACCTGCAAGGTTTCTGCAGGCAAAGGGTAACCTTCAGCTGTATCTGCAGATTTGAATTTGGAATCCAGTGTCCCCTAGGCTAATCTGAATTGAAGAAGTAATAAAGCATAGTAAAGCAACAGACATATGGTCCGGAACGTAATGTAGTTGTATAAAATAGGTCGCACAGTTACACTGATGTAAATTCATACAAAGAGGATACTGGAGAAGACCTACCTGCATATGGAGAACCCAGTTTCGTGTAATGTTGTTCTGTACTGTGTCGGTTCAATGTGGAACAAGTAACTTTGGTGTTACACTGGTGGGTGACAGAAAAGCCTATTACTATATGCATTTGCTATGGAATTTTGTGTTATGTTATAACCTCTATGGTGTTACTTAATAACCTCTACGCTTTTTTTAAATTTTAATTAAATATAGAACTTAGTTTCCTATATTTTTAGTAGTTTTTTACAGTATTAGTTTGGAAGGCAAACTGCAAGGTTAATGTTTCATGAATTGTAATTATTCAGTAACACTTGACTATTTTATTGCATTCAGTTTGCCTGTTGAAATGCACATACTTAATTGTTTCTAAACTATTTAAGGTTCCTGCAGATTTTGAAGGAGAAGTCTAATTATGAATATTTCACTTGTTTGTGACAGCCACCTATGTGTAAAAGCATACTAAGTCATCTTCATGCTCTTTTTGTTTCCTGAGAGGTATGTGAAAATTGGAGTCTTTGCCAGTTCCGTACAAGTCATTTGGGCATATAAATCAAATATATTTATTGTATATGTCGAAGATAAATAGAGTAGAAATAGGCATTATAAAGTTGAATAATGAATACTTTCTTTAGTTGGAGAGTTTTTGTTTATCAGACTAGTATATTTCTAGGTTTGGAAAACTTTAACTTATTGCTACAGTTGTTATAAAAATTAATATACTTTAAGTGCTCAGGTAGCAAAATCAATCAGTACCATATACCGAGATGTCTGATGGTGTTTTAACTATATGTTCTTAATTATCTGTAAGGAGAATTAGGTTGGAGACTAGCAGAAGAAAACAAAACATAACATAACAAAAAAAGAATTTCAAAAGTGAAGATTTTCTTAGCAGTTTTTAAGGGACAGTGCTATTAGAACACAAACAAGACAAACCTTTTTTTTTTGGGGGGGGGGGGGGGGGCGGGGAGGATAATATATTTTACATCTTTGGTGTAGGATTTTTGCCAGAGATCTTTGTTGCAAAGTTGTGTTACATGTTTAGAATTAATAACTGTATTTGAGAAAAAAGACAGTATGTGAAGAGGAGAGTGTACTAATTTTGGTTTTAATGATTGCTGGATAAATTACAATATACATATTAAGATTAATTATGCTGTATGTAACCAGTAGCAGCAGTTAACTAACTGAAGCTTTGATCTTGTTAATGACTTCAATAGAACAAGGGATAGAGAGGATCAATGTGTGAGTGAAACACCATGGGAAACACGAGAAGTAGGTGCAGGAGGTTTTGAAGCCCAGCCTCCAGGTGATGACTCCTCCATCATGTCCTCCAGGAACTTTCCTTGTGGGGCTAAAGTGGCTGCAGATCTGCCTGAGCTCCTACAGAGCCAGCACCTGGCTCGGCAGCTGCAGGTGTTTCCATGGCAAGAGCTGCCCTATTCTTTCTGTGAGGTGTTGGAATTTCTCACAGTCAGAGGTAATATGATACAGATTACTGAATTCGTGGTGGTGAACTGTATAATTGAGTTTATATGCAATACAGACTTACCATTATGTAATATATTTCTATTTGGTCATAGCTTTCTTTAAAAAAAAAAAACCAAACAAAAAACAAAAGAAACCAACCAAAATCAACAAACAAACACAAAACAAAGAAAAAAAACTAAACCCACAAACCCTTCTCCTTTGAGTAAAAATTTCCATTGACAGTCTCCCACTTGGTATTACCTTTGGAAAAGAGAGAGAATATTCCCTTCAGCTGATTTTGAGAAATGAGAAATTGAAACTTGTTGGTTTAAAAGTAATTGTTAATATTTTTTTGTGTGTGTGTGTTAGTATGTTTGTTTTGCTTTACTGTCTCCTGTGACAGACTGACAAAATTAATCATTAGTTAAAATACTGATTTTTCCCTGGTAAGTTGTTCCATGCGTAATAACATGAAAAGCTGGAGATGTTCTTGAAATAACATGTAGTCACTGAAATTTTAGAAGGCTGTGATTATTTTTTTTTCTTCTACATTGTATAATTTTCTGCAGATCATGACATTCAACTTGTTCTCTTTATTTTTCTATTACAGTTAACCCCTCTTGGAGAGAACTCTATCTCTGATTTTAGGAACAGCAGCAACCTTGCTTGTTCCATTTGCTTTCCATTATGATCAGACGTATGGCCAAAAGCTGATACAAAATATTAATATGATAACATTAGCAAGTGCAAAGGATATTTATAATTCTGTTTTGTCTTATATGATTGTGAAGGATTGAAGCATCCTTTAGCTTACACTAGCAAGTTCTAATTAGAAATCAGACAAAGGAGGAAATAGTGTAAGTTAACATGTGTTCCGGGCATTTTATCTTGTTATATTTGAATGTACAGACATAGTGTGGTCAAAGCAATTTGCATGTTCTGTGAGTTAATTTGAGACGTTGTTATAAGGAAATGTTTGTTGTGTCAGTATATACTGATACCATTATTCTTCAAAAACCTCTGCCTATAGTTTATTTTAATTTTTCAGTTTAAAAGACGTAGCATAGTAATTTTTCTAAAGCATCACTTTTAGAAGTGGAGGAGCTCAGTGTGCTGTTCTCAGTGTACTACCAGATTATAATAGAGCCTTTTAAGTTCAGTTACATAAATACTTGTACAAAAGTATAGGGATTCCATTCACAGTGAGATTTGAACTCTGCCTATTTTGTTTTTTAGGCTAGTGCTAGCTCAGAATATGATAGCAATTACAGCTGTCAAGCTGTATTCTTGAACACATTTGAATTCTGGCAGCCTAATTTTGTCTCTTGAACATACTGTGGCACATCAAGAAAATGGAGTAATTTAAGGATGCGCAATAACAGGTGAAAAGTTGTTACTGATAAACAGTTTCCTTGACCTGGAAAATTATTTGTTGAACATTTCAACATGGGACTGCCAGTCTTAATTTTATTTAGTAGTTAATATTCTATTTTTTTAGTCTATTTTATCTCCTGTCCCTGTTCACTTTTAAGCTGGTACGTAATATCCTGTGAAGAAGAGCAGACAGTATACTGGCAAACTCAGTGTT
Source organism: Pluvialis apricaria (assembly GCA_017639485.1). Taxonomy (NCBI): domain Eukaryota; kingdom Metazoa; phylum Chordata; class Aves; order Charadriiformes; family Charadriidae; genus Pluvialis; species Pluvialis apricaria. The sequence goes on from CM030010.1 coordinate 78,666,150, forward strand.
TGCAAAGCAGTTGCTGCTCTGCAGTGTCACTTTCACCAAGCCCTATTTGTCATAGAATCATAGAATAGTTTGGGTAGGAAGGGGCCTTTAAAAGGTCATCTAGTCCAACCCCCCTGCCGTGAGCAGGGACATTTTCAACTAGATCAGGTTGCTCAAAGCCCCGTCCAACCTGACCTGGAATGTTTTGAGGGATGGGACATCTACCACCTCTCTGGGCAACCTGGGCCAGTGTTTCACCACCCTCGCCATAAAAAAATTCTTCTTTATATCTAGTCTAAATCTATGCTCTCTTACTTTAGGACCGTTACCCTTTGTCCTATCGCAACAGGCCTTGCCAAAAATTATGTCCCTATCTTTCTTTTAATGCCCCCTTTAGGTACTGGAAGGCTGCTGCTGTAAGGTCTCCCCAGAGCCTCCTCTTCTCCAGACTGAATGACCTCAACTCTCTGAGCCTGTCCACATAGGAGAGGTGCTGCAGCTCTCTGATCATTTTCACGGCCCTCCTCTAGACCTGCTCCAACAGGTCCATGTTCAAGTAGCATGCGTCTTTGAGTTTGCTAATGTCAGCTACCTCTCATGTTACAACAGGAATGTGATCAGAGGCTGTGCACGACATAAACTCTCATCACCCTCCAGTGATGAAAGAAACAAGGGGAAACAACTGCCCATGTCACAAGTGGAGGAGAGACTCCTTGGTCCTTTTTTCTCTGTGGACTCCAGTTGAGGTGGGCAAGAAAATAATCTTGGATTTCCATCACTGCCCATGTCCTTGGCCTGATCACCTCAGAAAAATCTAGATGGTAAGATGAAGGAACAAAACCAAAGCTACTTATCGGTAAAAATTTATGCAGTACTATGTTTTGATGCCTGCTTTGAAAGTGGTGGTAAGGGCTTTGTAGCTTAAACAAAACCAAAACCCCTTTGATTTGAGCGTGCAGCAGGAGCGGGCAAGAAGCGTGTTATTGAGAAGTATGTTCGTTTTTAAAATGAAACTTCCACCACTTTTATTAGAATTTTGGTTAATGCAGTCATTCTGCACTGATTATGCAGTGATCAGTTATAACAGGAGTTAAATGAGTCCTGAGAGGGTACTCACTGCTCTCAGTCTTTGTGCGACCTGAGTGCAATAAGATTTTGAGAAATTAGTTAAACAGTATGTCTTAGAAATATACATGAGATGCCTTGTACATATGTACATACAAACTGAAACTCTTTAATACAAGTAAATAATTTAGATGCCTACCACCTTTCTATTGTATACAACCGAAATCTCAGATGGGTTGTTTTCAAAGGAAGAAAACAAAACATCCTGGTCTTAGTCTGTAGACCATGAGGTCCTTCCAACAATTACCCCAAAGAAAATATGGAGTTAGGCATTATTCTTCAATTTAATAAAGAGAAAAGTAGTAAGAGTCACTACCTGGGTTTTTGAAACAGTGTCATCTCACAAGTGTTTCCAACATACGCATATGCATAAACTGCTATATAGGTCAGATATATAAAAGACAGTCTAGCCTGAGAAGGTGAGATCACAGTTTTCTAGAGCTCTGAAGCCTGATTCTCTGTATGCTCCTGGAAATCAGTGGAATTGAAGTAAATTTTGGAATTTGATTGCGTTCTTAAGTATTTTCTTGACAGGATGTTCTGGTAAGCAGAAACTCAGTTCTGTACAAACACAAGCGTAGATGGAAAATAGTTGCTGTTTGAGTCAATGGAGTCATTTGAGTGCAAGTGAGATGAGAATTGAAATCTTTATCTTTAAAATAGAACAAATTACACTTAGCTGAGAAGACATTTTAATAGAGCCATGGCTTCTGAGACCTTTTCACTTTCTGGAAGAAGCATGAGGCCTAGGATAGAAGGTGTCTGAGGAACTCTGAAGCATGCGGGTATTATGTTCCAGGATCTGCTTGTTGACTGTCTGCCACTTGGACAAACTGTTATATCTCTCTGTTTTCCTCTTTCTCTCATATTACAGCTTGCTTCCTGCTTAGCCCCTGAGCTCTTAAAGACAAAATATCTCTCTTCTGCTTATATAGCCAGTTGCACATGCCTTTGCTTAGTTAGTGTACTGAATGTAGGATAATAATAGGAGCATTACTTGATATTTACTGACAGGGTAGTAGGACCTGAGGGGGAAACCAGTATTTGAGGACTATGAATTTAACGTGACTACAAATAACCAGAAAATATCCCAGTTTTAATTTGATATTTCTTTTGTGAAAAAAAAAACCCAAACCAAACAATAAAACAACAATCAGACAAAACTATAGCCTTTTATTAATACATCATGTCAGTCCTATGTAAGATCAATTTCCAATGAGACATACACATCTTACATCACTAGCAAATACATGGTTAGTGATGGAGTTTCAGCTGTTGAGCAATACAGTTAACTTAAGCAGCTATACTTCAGATATCATTGATCATATGTTCATACCCTTTAGCTATAAAATCCCTGAAGTAATGAAAGCGTCTCTCTGTGTTTGTACAGCAGCTAGCATCCAGGTAGATCTGGCACGTAGTAAACTGAACAACTGGTTCACAATTTTCTCATTCCATTTGGTGCATGGAGAAGCAACCATGTTATTTGCTGAACAATAATTGAAGAGAGGTTGTTTTCATTTCTGTTTTCCTTTGAGAAGGGCATTCAGCAAAAAGGAACCATTAATAAAAGTTGGTTTGGGTTTGGGTTTTTGGAAGGATTTTTTTTGGTTATCCTTCTACAAGGAAAAGATTGTAAGCCCTTAAATCCACAAGTTCATTTCCAGTTTAACAGCTGTTCAAACAAAACTGGGAGGAAGTGCTACAACAGGTAATGTTGCTGCTGGATTAGACCTTCACTGCAGTATTATCGAGGTTAACTCTTTGGTGCTAATATTGTGGTCATTTTTGGTATCATGCATCACACTTTAAAATATTCTTTAACAAATTTTATCTGCCAAATTCAAGGTAGATCGTAAATCCACTTGGCAAGTCAAGAAACAACAAAGTTATTTCACAAAATGTTCTCTTTTTTTCTAAATGTTTTAAAATAGGGAAGTCCACTTTTCTGGTATATGCTGACTTTAACAGGTCATTTATACTGTGATAAAACTCAGAAGAATTCTTCTCTACGTTATCTTCTACATCTGTATGCAATTTGTTCAGTTTCATAGTAGGTAGACTGGGGATTGAATCTGCTGAGATGAAAAAATAAAAGCCCTTTGGGCACAGAAGAAAAAAATTGTGATTACAGGTCTCACTTTTGCTTTGTTTTCTCCCTTTATCTCTATCACTTAGAACTAAATTATTAAAAACTTAGAATAATAAAACTAAGGTTGAAAATATGTATTTAATCAAATTCAATCTAGAAAATGCAAGAGGAGGATGAATTATTAAATTAAAACCACACTAATCGTTACAAAAAGATAAGATGCACGTTTTTTTGTGTTTGTTTATTGACGCTTCTTATTTCTAACTAGGGCTATGTGCTGCCTTTCCTTACTGGTTTTAAGCAGAGTTTAGTTTATCATAACTAAATGTTGCCAGATGACACTGACAGCTTATGTAGAGGACACTTTCTACTGTTTTGCTTTTACAGAAAGAAAAGGTTGTTGAATTAGTTATTCTGGGCAACGGGTGTCAAGGCCTGAGCTTTCATATTCTTTCTTGCAATTTGAACAGCCTCGAGTCACGTAAGAACGCCTTCTGTGTTAAATCTCTTCCTATACTTTTGTTTTCTAAATTCACACTGTGTATCTGGGAGAAAATCCTGCAGGGTTTTTTTGGTGACCTGGCCTAGGAGTCTTTCTCAAATGAGTGCAATGGAGTTTCTTCTGCCTTGAGGGTGGTTGTCAGTGAGCCAAACAGGTGAGGGCTATCCCTTTCTAAACTATTTGCTCACTCAGGTCCAAAATATATGTGTGGAATGACAGGGCTAGGTTTAGCTCTTCGATATAGGAAAAGACCACAAGATCAACAAGCCCTCTGTTAGAGCTATGAGTGAGGCCAGCTGTACTGACATGCGCAACAAAGCTTCGTAAGTTCTTTTGCCCACTCCTTTATCGTGCAGCAAGGATGGCTGGAAGCAGTGATTTCTTCTCCTTGCTTTGATACTTTTACTATAATTGCTAAGCTGATGAAGATAAGTAAGGTTTGAATGTGGCCTCAGAATCCAAATGAGACTTGGAGTGGAAAAAAGCTATGAAATTAATGATTTGTTTTCTTGTTTCTAAAAATCAGTCTGTAGAAAGCAGGCCTGTTGTGCCACCACAAACCTGAATGTCACTCAGCTGATCACTGGAGACATGGCAAAGGAGCTGCCTGTTGGTTAAGAGTTAGCTGTTCTTGGTGAGATGGAAAAACGACTGATTGGTGTGCAAGTTTAATGATTTCTTTTTGAACTTGGAGTTAATGGCCCATCAGAAGGAAAATAAAAAAATGTTGTTTTTCCCTGGTATAAATTAGTGTACTTGCTTTGAACCAGAATGGTACCTTTTTGCTGTATATTTCAGTGTTCTACTCTTTGAGCCGAGGTTGTCTAAATTTTTTTTTAAATGAAGAATCATCATACTTAAATTGCAGTCTACTAGCTACCAGCCATGTGATTTGCTCGCTATGTACAGTGAACAGGGTTGTATCTTCTGAGTCATATTAGTATAAGGACTTTGTTTTTTATATATATATATTAGTATATCTTTATCTTTTAGGATGAGCTTGTGATTTGATTTCTTTATAAAAGACTAACGGTAGAAGACAGTATTTTCCCGTTCAACCATGTCCCCTTCATCAATATTAAAATATCATCAGTAAGCAGAAATATGGCTCTTAGTGAGTAAAGCAACTAGTTTCCAGTTAAATGTTTCAAGGCAATATTTTTCCACAAATAGAAAATTAATAGTCAGATTGTGGAGCCCATAGTCATGATTGTAAAGTGTTACTCCTGAGCATAGTACTGATCATTTCCTTACGTTATTAGTAAGGTGAATACGTTTGTGTTTCCTAGCAGACTTCTTTCATAATTGCTGGTAACTTCCCGTGTGAATATAAAAGCCCAGTGAGTAGTCATTTATATAATTGCAAGTTTCCTATGATTAATTGTGCTGTTTCCTAAATTAGAGTCCAGCAAGGTCTGCTTAGGATATGGGGTACTGTCATGTCCACCAGGTGCTTGTTCATTTTAGCCATAGTTCATCTCTTTACCAATAGAGGATAAATACCTAAATGTTTTGCTTCAAAAGATACTTTCAGAAAGATAAAAACAACTTACGAAGACACTTACTCTAAAAGAATTTAGACCTACATATTTGCTGTGCGCTGAAAATGGCTGTGGCGTTTGCCTTTGCTTTTTCTAAAAGCAGATCCTGGCTGGATAAAGTGACTGTTTTTACCATCTCTTTTTCCGCTTGGTATCCCTCAAGACATGTTTTGAGAAGACCCAGACATAAAGAACAACATTTTGTAGAAACCAAGCAAAATAGATCACAGATGAATCCTTCTGTCCATATTCCATTTCAAATTTACCTTGGGTGAATCCACGGCTGCTGTAGATTTTAGAAATATATAGTCTGAGAAAATGGAACGTGTTTTCTTGTTCTCACTTCATACTTCCTTAATTTTGCTTTGGGAAGTTGATTTATACTGGTGTAAGAAAAATAAATTACTAGAGTCAATACATATACAAGTGTATGGTTATGGAGTTCATTGGTTACAATAGGCACAAGCAATATATTTAAGTTAAAGTTTACATCTGTATGCATGCGTGCACACACACAGATCAAAATGGTAGGAAAGGGATGTTATGAATATGACTTAAGTTTTACATAATGATCAAACAAGGCAAATCAGGTTTGCCTTTATATTGGAGAGGATGAAAACCTGCTCTGCAGGCTGAGGGCAGTCTGTCTTTGCCTTGGCTGTGAGGAAAAACTGACAGTAGTAAGAAGGCCTTTCATTGATGAGGTTCATCGAACAACTTGTTAATGAAATACAAGATATGGATTCCATGTCCACAGACTAACAGAAGCGTCCCTGTGTACGAATAGACTTCTCCAAAGTGTGAGTTACACATCTAATTTATATTGACCCCGTGGCTTGGATTCCCAAAATAGTTACATTGGAGTCCTTACTGTAATGGAGAAGAGTGAAAACTGAAAACAAATTTTTCATCTTCTAGGTAATGATAACAGTAGTAGAGAGGCTGCAGTGGGAGGTTTCTGTGAGGTCTAATAGTGTCCTTACTTGAGCGCCACAGAGAACAGGATTTAGAGAATCCCTGATCAGGTAGTTGCTTATCTGCTTTGAAATGAAGTGAATCATTCTGACTTTATGCTGATTACATGAGCTGACTTCCTTCTCGTACTTTGCTTTTGTATACTTTCCATGTGTTTTACAAGATGGGTCTTGGCCTCTAGTTTGGGATTGTAGATTCTGTTGGGTGAAAGAATGTCTGTGAGTAAGTCTATGGCTGTAGCCCTGAATACTTGAACGTCTTTTGAAAATTGGTTGTAGGCTTCCAACTCAGTTAGGACAATTTTGTCCTGTCAGCAAGCAACATGAGATACTGTATGTGAGAAACCAAACTCTCCAGTTGCAGCTCTATTTGAGTTGGGCTAGCTGTTGTACAAACTGATCGTATCACTGCCAAGCTGAGGATGTAGGCTTCCTCTGTGTGTTTTTTTAAAAGTTACTGTATCATTGGCAGCGATTAATGACTTTCCAGCTGAAATCAGTGAACAAATATGAATGACTAAATTGTGGTCATTTTGATTATCTGTGGAACAAAAGCAAGCCAGTTTCAGAACAAATGAAGAATTGTCTGAACCTGGTTAACAGGATTCAGTTGTCACCATGTGACAAGGTTATATACTTAAGTAAATGCAGTCAGGAATCTAACTTCCCTTAGTAAATGGTCAAATTCTCTTATTAAAAAAACAAAACCAAACCCACATGTATTTCAGAACACCAAGGTATTGAGTTTCTTTTTATCTGGAGTCTATGTGTGTCTCTTCATAAGTTTACCTATGCTTCTGCCCTCTTGTGGATTTTAAATGTATTAAGTACTGTAGATTTATATTATTATCCAGGTTTTAAGATGACCATTCTTTGTAACGATCTTAGGACTAATTTGCATTATCTAGAAAAAAAAAAAAGGGAGTGCATGTTCTAAATTTGCTGCATTTTTTCTGAGTGCATTGTTTCACTAAAATAACTGTTCTACCTACCTTCTGGTTTGGGAAGTTCTTTTGTTCTGTTTTTAAACCATGTTTGTCAAACTGGCATAGCTGCCAGATCTTTTACAAGTTGTTCTCTTTTTTCATCCTCCTACTGTCACGCAATTGCTCTTCAAATTTGACTGTCTCAGAAAACCATGAATTGAAAGATAATGACAAGGCATATGAAATACCACTGATTTATTCAAAGCTTTGGGAACTTTTTCTGAGGTCATGAGGTGAACAGATCAGAGCCTTCTACAGCGTAACACTTTGCCAATGCTACCTGTAGTTTCTATCTAAAATATTGCTGTGTGGGCTGAAGTAGTAAATTGCTTCAAAGCTGGAGGCCAGGGATCACTCCCTGTGCTGAATACATCTAGGAGGATTAGTGTATGTAAGCCTGCATGGTAGACTATAGTAAATAATGCATAAAAATGGAAATTGAGGCCCAGATATTAGAAAACCACAGAATGTATACATAATTTTTCAAAGTCATTCAAATTATCTGTCACTTTCATTATGTTTCTGTTTTTTAAGGCAATGTCGTTTTCAATTTTGCTACAGAACTGAGAAAAAGGTGTGTGTTATGTTCATAGTGTGCAGCTGGGAACAGAAAAACTCAGCTGATGTAAAATGACCTATCGGACAGTATCATTGTGGCAATATAATGGTCAATGCAAAATAATTTAGAGAGCCTTTTGGCTTATATCGTGTAAAATGTAACAGTCAAAGGACAAGAAAGGTGGAAATAGCATGGGGTCAAAGTTGGGAATTAAAAAATAAGCGTAAAAAGCTAATTCTTGGATAGAAATTTGGAATAGGTTGCTGGTTTTCTAGAAGGAGGAGGTATTCTAGCACCAGGGAGCATTGTGGAGGAGCGGGGAAAGGGTTTATAACAAAATGGAGGTAAGGACAAAAGCCCAGTCTGATCCTGCTCTTTTCCTATTCAGTTTTCTACGACTGCTACTGTCAGCAGCTCAACTCGCCCAGCAGCCAGTGATACTGGAAAACTGTCTCTAGCAAGAGCTTGCATCGATTGCGCAACTTTATTGGAATCCTGTTCTGTTCCGGATGCACGCGAACTGGCCTACTGGAAAAATTCAACGTATTTCTGGTACAAGCCGTGAAAATTTGGGCAAAAAGCCATAGTGGAAATGTCCCTAAGCTGTGGTGGGGTGTGAGTGGGTGAGCAGGGAGGCTGTTACGTTCGCGTTGTGTGTGTGTCGCCAGTTGTTAGGCCCAGGCTCACACTGTCCAAGGTGCTGATGGCACATGAGGGACGCGGACAACCTGTGCGCCACGACAGTGGGGACCTGCCTTCTGGGACTAGTAAACCCCTAGGTAAAGGACAGATCGCTGAGCTAGGCTTTGTTCTGTTGTGCACAACAGCATGGGACGAGGAACTTGCAGAACCTGTCTTACCGAAAGTGTCGGTATTGTGATAACCTCTATGCAGGCATGGTTTATAGCCATCACAAATGCATGGCTATCTGCTCTTTGGCCTGAATGCCTCATTATCTTAACCTTATTCCTCTGTGCTTACATTTGCATCGTTTACATGATGTTACAGAATAATTTTTCTGTTTACTTTTGGAAAGTAGCAAAAATATTCAAAGCTTATGAAAATTAATTTCTTGTTGGTAGCTAGGCTTTTATTATACAGTATTGCTGCCTCATGCAGACCTGGTTCCTAATCTCTGTAACTTCTCAGGTCAAAACCTGCTTTTGTTGGGGTTTTTTGTTTTTTTTTGTTGGTTTTTTTTTTGTGGTGTCTGTAGTCATTTTCATGCCTGCAGTATTACAGCAGAGGCTTTAAAGGTCACTTTGGTGAAGGCAGAGGTAGTAGCTTGCTGTTATGAGTAGTGAAACAGGTAGAAATTGAGAGAGACAAAGGCATTGAGGTAAGCTTATGCTATTTCTTTGGCAGAGATCAAATACACCATAACTCCTGGACCCGGGAAGATGCCGTTATCATGCTGTGACATGTATGGGAATGGAAGTAAAATTTTGTTAGTCGTATTTGATATTATTTGTGTTTGACATTGGAGACCATTTACATCTCTTGAAACTGTAAACTCAGTGGTCCTCTTTTCTGTGCTTTTGTTTCTTCTCTGTTTAGCACCAGAATTCTGAGGTGAAGGAGCACAAAGGTTATCAGAAGGTTCTGTTTCTATAGAAGCATTTGCAGGTTGAGGGGAGACTTGTTATCAGGAGGAGTTTGTTTATCCCAGCTAATAATGAAGCAGTGGCTCTCCCAGTGGGAAACTTTAAATATCTGATAATGTTGTTAGGGGGAACACGTGATGTGGAATATTCAGTTTCCTAAAAGGTCATCTCATTTTTCCTTCTCCCCTGCATTATTTCATTGGCACAGGAATAGAAAATAAGACTTTTCAGGAGAAGAAGAGTAATTGATCCTCTAGCTCATTCAAAAGGGCTCTGATTCAAGCTTGGAGAGAATGTTCCAGAGCTGTGGGGAAACCGAAGGAGGATATACAGGTGTTTTAATGTTTGGCCTCGGCTGTCAATCACTTCTGCTAGCTAAAGGGTAAGCAACAAAAGTGGATTAAAATGTAGTTCCTTTGAAAGGAAAATAATGCTTTTGAATTGAGGTTGTATATATTGAGAGTAAAAATATGCATCTTTAGGGGCACTTGCCAGCTTATTTTTCCTGTTGTACTTATGGACAAGTGCCATCTTTGCAGAATTACTAATCGATGGTCCGATAATTATGAGACTTCTAATTACCCACTGTACTGTTTTCATGATTCTGAACTTGGAGGCCAACTCAACCAAAAAGGCAAAAGGTGATTGTAGTGTAAATCTTTGCCAAGTGCTTCAGATGATCAGAGAGGCAGGAAGTGTGGAAGGGCAAGCATAATTCCCATGTAAGTGCAACGATGTCCCACACAGCATCTTCTGAAATGGATCTCGTGGCTCTAAGGAGATGGATTCTAGAAATGGATGGATTCTGGAGGCTGAACATGAAGATTTCAGATATTTTACCTTTTTTCCAGCTAGAGGAGAGAGAAGTGTATTTTAAAAGAACAAAAATTGGAATCACGAAATGGCACAATTTCTGAGTAGAAGCTCTCAGAAAGATGACAGGTATCACAAGACATATAAAAAGTTCTGGTGACTGTCAAGGCTAGAATGGAAATGACATTTGTTTAATTACTTTTTTTTTTTTAAAGCACATCCATCTCTACACGTGAAAATGACCACGTAAATGTTGAATGGTGTTTTGATAATTAAGCCTTTATTATAGTTATAACCATAAGATTGTGTGTTATCATATGCTGTCCGGCTGTGCTGCTCTTTAGCATATGTTGTGGGGGTTTTTTACTCAGAACCTCGCACATACATGTGCGTATGTGTTCACTAAGACTCCAAGGAAACATTTAAATACATGTTGGACTTCTGTGAAAGTCCACAGGATGCAGATCTTTTTTTAGAAAATAAAGAAGAGGCATTCTAAACACCATCCTAAATAGGAAAGTAATGATGTGAGGGACTGAAACTTAAGGCTGTTTTTGACGTACTTGTTCTTGCTAAGTAACAATTTACTTTGTAAATGTCTTGGGGGTTTTTGTAAAGTGCTACTTATTCTGAATTAGTGATAAAAACTTTTCCACATATTTTAGTAGTGACGACAAATTCCCTTATTCTGCCAACATAACATTCTCATTTTGCTGAAGAAAGCTTAAAGTCTGTTGCACTTTTTTGCATCTCAACTTTCAATTCTACTAAATCTTTCAGTCACTTCTCTTTACATCTTTATTTTCAGCACATTTAGGTAATCTGTAGGGTTTTAAGTTGTTTTAGCTTGGGTCCATTGTGAGACATTAATATAGCTTTGACAAGGTACATGGTGTGGAACATTTTGGTCTGTAGCACCAATAAAAACAGATGGGGGAGCAGAGCCGCATATGACGTAAGGCACGCAAAAATGTGGATCTCGCCAATTAATCACGGCAAACTGCTGACAAATAAGTGACAGTAATTGATGCAGCCCTTTGAGAGACAATCTGGAACTACTGCAACCTGGGAAAGCTCATTCATTTCTTTTCCTTTGCTAAGTTAGTGGTGAATAACAGCCCTACTTAATTGCTGCCCAGTATTGCTTTATAAGGTAACAGTGTCAGTGACAGGCCAGGAAGCAAGAGTCTAGCACTTAGAGCGCTATCTGGCTAAGTCTTGTCTGTGTTCTGTTTCTGCAAACTCTTGATGATTCCTTTTCAGTATATTGGCTGCCAAAGGGCTGATGCACATGCATCTAAAGTGCATTTGAACATCTAAATATGTTCTGTTAGGTTTTTCTGCTTGACAATCTAATTATCAAAATGTTTTCATTATTCATATTCATCTTACACCCTTCGGCTGTAGTGTCGGGATTTCTAAGATGCCCAGTAGATTCCCGCAATAAAATGTGTGCGCTCTGACTAGATCTAACTTGCACTCTGTGCTTTGTTTTAGGTGAACTTGTCTGACTCAGAGTAAAGCCAGAAGGTCTTATGGCTGTAAGAAAATGTCTAACTGTTTTAATAGGCAGTATGCCAGACCAAGGCAACATATATTCAAACCACTGTCTGCTGCTAAGGTCCTGTTTGCAGAGTATTCCTTTTTTTGACAGCAGGGAGAGAAATCAAGGCTCAGTGTGGAATACTAGAACAAAGAGAGATTTCTACTGAATTTTGTCTCCAGTAGGCAGTGGCTGCTTCCATCACATTGAACAAAATTTCCTTCCAGTGCAACAATAGCCTGCCTTGGTTATTACTGGAGTGAGGCCAAAATATTTCACTTCAGTGCAATAATATTTTTACAACAAAAGAGCTGCTGCACAGAGCCTGCTAGGACTATCATATTTGCTGGCAGGGCCACCTCCTACCCAATCGTGATTTAGATCTTCTGTCATTTCCTTGTAATTATCAGGCTGGATAAGATGGTATTCAAATCCCAGTTACTTCTGACTAACCTCTCTGACAGTTTCCTTTTTTGCTTTCTTACCTCTTTTCTGCTGCAGCAGAACAGGTGTCCCCAGCTCTGAGAAAAGGAAGAGGTAGCCAAATACAGGTGGCATAAAAGAGCTTTATGGGAAGATGGGCGAGTAGGAAGAAAGAGTGTTGAGGACTTCCAGCTCATTGCTCTGGTTGTTTCATTAAACGGAAGGGCAGCTAGTCAGGCGGTAACACTGAATAAAGGAACTGGCAGAATGACAGACCACCATGGTCTATAGGAGAGAGGAAGTTTTCAGCAGTTTTCGTCTAAGATTCTGCTGGCACTTTAGAAAGAAGGAGTAATTGCTCCCATTTTATGGGTATGGGAACTGAAGCACAAGACAGTTAATTACCCTATTTGCTGATAATCCAAATGCTTGCATCTTCCATCGACTGGAGCAAGAGCTACAGAAACTTATGACCTCTGTGAAACAAGTTGGTTACATCTGATTTGCCCAACCTCTGTAGTGATTCAGCACCAGAACAGAATGGGGGTCTAGGTATAGATGTAAGAAGGGGAAAAGAGGAAAGCTGTTAATGAATCATGTGTTTCCTTGCACTAAATCCCTTGCAGTGGCACTGGTGGTTTAGATCTTCCTAGCTAAGCACTGCAGGTCCTCTGTAGCTGCAAATGACTGATGCGAAGAGCTGGAGAGAACTGGAAATGCTGCACAGAGCTGAGAAATGCAGATGTAGTCACCTGCACGTGAAGTGAACTGGTAAGAAAGGCAGCTCCCACGTTGTCAGAGGGGCTGCATCTACCTCCAGTCTAATCCTCCAGAGCCCCACAACGTGTCAGAGGATAATGCAGGTTTCACAGAGGTATAAATGAGCATGCACTTGAAAGGTTGCCTATACCAGCCTGACCATTTGCCTTGTCACCAGGTTTGTGGCCAGGCCTCAGAGCTGCTGAAATCATAGCACAGCAGTATTTCTGGACACTTGACAAATTGGCAACATTAGTGAAAATATCCTATAGATTCAGCTCCTCCCACAATTTCTTTCCAGGTGATGTACCAGTCTCCTTTTGTGGAACAAGGACTTCAGTAATAAATGTCTATTACTTAAAATACTTCATGATTTTTGGCTGACACCGCTGTCAATCCATAAGCACTATCATCTGTGTCCAATCTGAAGGGGTTTGAAACATGGGCATGCCAAGAAAGAAGCAGTCACAGGGGCCTTTTTCAGCCTTGAAAATCTTAAATCATTCCACTCAGTAGCGGGCTTATAGTATTGGCATATCCGCAAATAATCTTGTAGTTAAAGTTGCGATGTACAGAATTGCACGTCTGGGAGTGCCTACAGAAGATGGTCTATTCAATGCAGCGTTGTGCGTGTTGGTCAGTGATAATTCCTGGCTTACTGGTGGTGGATAAAAGGTAGATGATCTCTTCTGGAGACACTACAAACTTTTTCGGATTTAGCTTCAGATTGGCAGAGCGTGTTGTAAAGACATCAGGTCTTTTAGCATGCATCATATCATCTAAGCACAAAACTGAATGGACCATGCTTTATTTTTCCATGCAATCGTCATCCAGCTTTTTCTTCTGGAAACACTGTAAATGATGCTTTACTTTCTTTTGTGAAATCTCCACCTTCTGATTTTTGCTTTTCTTGGGTTTTGGTTTTTTTTTTTCCAGCTCGTGAGTTTTTTCATTTTTCGTTTTTAAGCTTGTCTTCTGAGTTTCAAAGTACTGTAGGCATTGGTGACTGAGTAGCAAATTTTTTCTTACTTACTTTCTTACTTATGCAAATTTACCTCTTTAGAGCCTTAATTTTTTCCTCACATCATTCTTGTTGCTCCAATATTGCAGTGCTGTTGCTAGAATAACTAGTGAGAACGTGCTAGCAACAGACTGCAAGAATGTTATTCTTCTCTAGCAGAAATAGTAAAAACACAGGGCCTTGCAGGAAACTTCCAGTAAAAGAGGAAACTGATGGCAATGTAAAGAACATCTTCAATGAAATCTTACTTGTTTACAAGGAAGGTATGAAACTTTTTTTCTAAATACAGAAAAATAAAAAAAAAAACCATTAAGAAAGTCTAAAAAGTCTTTGAGTGCAATTCCAAGCATTTCTTGGTAGTGGTCAGTATGAAATGCTCTCCTTCTATCAAAGCTTTTTTTTAGGTATACGCACGCGGTTCTTGCTCTGACTTCCTGACTGGCTTTGGTTTTCTTTTGTCTTGTTTGTACTGTTTTGCCTTCTCATGTCACATGTACCGATACACAGTTCTGCCAAAAAAATATCCAGTGAAACACCTCCACCTACATAGCTCGGGTTTTGAGGTAGCCTTGTGTGCGGTTTTGCTTTGCATGAACGCATTTGTAATGTTTCATCTGTTTGACTCTCTAAAGCAAGTTTAATGGCTTTACAAAAATATGTTAAGTGAAAGGCCAGTGTTATTCCAACCCATCTTAATGAAGTTTAGTCCAGTCTGCCACCTAATGACAAGATCCTTTTCACCCCACATTTTACATTGGAGTAGAACTAAAGAGGTACAATAACAGAATGGCTTTTCTTCTTGCAGCTCAGTTTATATGCACCATCTGCTGTTGTTACTGCATTACCTGCTGAAAATTGCTGATTTTATTGAAACAGCTTTCGCTGTCTGGTACTGAAGACATCTCAAGTGTTTATGTGGTTATGCCTGGAGGGACAACAGCAGTAATTCACAATTTCTATGGGACATTTTGCATTTGGTGTGCTTACTCTTAGTGAAAGTACATCTTTGTGTGTACATGGTGAAGGACTCCGAGGTGAGCGTAGGCTACAAGCAGAAAAGCTACAGAAAAGAAATGTTTGTGGAACCTTAGGAAGATTTCCATAGCTTTATATGTAAATTTATGAGAAAATACCTCCGAGACTAGGAATAGGGTAAATGGGGTGCAGAAGGAACTCATATCATCTAAGTTGAGGTGGTTTTGCGTGTGAAATAGAGGGAAATGGAATTTTAGCTGTTGCAAAAGTCCTGGCAAAAGTGTTTCCTTGGAAGATTTTACCATTGTGTTCTGAATTCCACTGAACATTTTCTCATATTGTAGTAGAATTCTTGGAGTAGATTAGGTATGATACAAAATCTGTTTCCCTCTAGGTTTTTTTTCCATCTTTGCCTTTTCCCTTCAGGTTATTGCTGCTGTTACACATGTCAGCTTCTCAACCCTTCCTTTCCTGGCTGTCTTTCTTTGTGTTTAGATCTTCCTCCAAGAAATCTGGAAAGATGCACTCATCTATTTTCCTTCCAAGCAGAAGAACAAAAGCGCAAAATGAGTGGTGTATTCCCTGCTGATTTCACAACTTGAACCAATATTTTTTGCAGTGTTTTCGCAGCCTTCCTCCAGAGGCACCTGCCAGATCTTGATCCATGCTCAAACTCTCACTGCTGTGGCTATGCACTGCTGTGGATTACTAGGATAAGATGTGACCTAGGAAAATGTGACTGCAAGTGGTAAAAGCAGGAATGTTTTTCTGTAGAGAAAAGTTAACGCTTCCTTTGCATCCGAGTTTGTTATAAGTAATTATGCAGAGTTCAAGGTCCCTAGAAAACGGTGTTCTGGTATCTTTGACACACCTTTTAATGTATTTTTAACTTTGATGCAATGTAACTGTTACTGTTTCCTGCACACTATAGCTATTTTACTGAACTGCTACAGTACTGTTCTTTTTAAGCCATCTTTTTCTAACTTTTTCACAGCTGCATGAATAGAGGCAGTCAGCATTGTTAGGTTCATTCAGAAGAGCGGTTGAGACTGGCTGCTTGTGATTGTGTGTCCAAGCAGTGCCTGGGAATATAGATACCGAGACACGTAGTTCCTTACTACATTTGTAGTTACCTAACACTTCAGTATTTCCAAAAGAAGCTGAATGAAACCCACACGTATTCATGAGAGAAGGAGGTGTTGTGTCGATGAGTAGGTGTCGTGTCCCTCTGGGAGTGCCACCTACCTTACACACTGATGAGGAGCCCGTTGCGTGGCAGTCCCTGTGTTGGCTGCAGCTAGTGAGTGGCAGCATTTTCGTAGCATGACTTGTTGCCTCAGGAAACTAGCAAAGGCAACTACAAGATTAAATGTGGCATATTTATTGAAAAAATGTGTTAGTAATGTCGTGGTTGATTTTTAGTTGTTTTGTTTTGTTTTTTTTTTTAAAGATCTTACCTGCAATAAACAAATATTTTATTCATTGTATCTTGGTTTTTTTTCCCTAAAGCATCTCCAGTTTGCATAATGGTGCTTTTCTAAGTGTCGGTGAGAGTCTGCACGTGAGGAGGGCGTTGGGTGGATTTTTTGTACATGTTTTTCTGTTCAGTAAAGTTAGTGGTAACACTGTAAAAGAACATTTATTCTGAAAACCTTGTTTTCAGCTTGGAATAGTGTTTGGGCGTTATGTGAACGGTCAGTGTTTTCCTGCCGGTTTGTACCTGAAACTAATTGTGACTCTACATAGACTGTGATTTTTTTTTTTTTTTTTTTTTTTTTTCCTTGATATGATAGTAGTTCATTACTATGCTAAAAGATTTTGGTTTGGGAAAAGACGTTTGCTGAGTGATTTGTGAACCAAAACCTCACTGCCGATTGAAAATGTTACTCTAAGAATTAGTTTTATTTGATGTGAGCACTGTGGTCTTTGGCTTGTTGTCATCTCACCTGGGATGCTATTTTACTTTGTACTGTTTTGCACCTACCTGGTTATTCCTCACTAGTGAGCTTACAGTTTATCAATAGTTAACAGAAAGGAAGAAAAACACTGTTTCTAGTTTGTGGTTGATAAATGAGGAATGAAATAATGAATTGGCCTGGCTATGCTCTAAACTCTGTGGCAAAGCTAGAATTTGAAACTGTATTCTGAGTCAGCTCTTAGATCGTACTCCTTTACTGGGAAGAGTTTCAGCTGTACAAAACCTTTTTTTTCTTTTTTTTTTTTAATACAGAGTAGTTTGAATGTCACCTAACAAACCAAGTTCTCTTCTTGTTTTGACATGAACAACCAAGATTTCCTCTTTTGCTGGCAGACTTCATTAACTATGTGGCTTTTTTAATCACCAGGCACTCACCCAAAATAGCCTACACATTGTTGGAGTGTCCTTACTGGTAGGAAGCGTGACCCTCTCTCTGATACTGGGCCACCAAAAAGAATGTAGTAAATTTTAATGTGATTGTAAGTTAGCCAGCATTTACATAAAAGAAAACAATGATCTTCTTGTTATGGAGATCATTAATGAAACATCAGCACTGGTCTGCAAATGCTACCATGTTGTGATCCAGCTGAAAAAACAGCCTTGTGTAACTTGAGTACGTTGCATAACACAGGAAGTGGAAAAACAAACTAAATTTTCAAGGGTTGTTACGTTTTAACTAGATCTGAATGAACAGGCTGCAGTGAATAGCTTTTTGAGTAATTTAACTTATATATCCTCTGAAGGAATATTTATGAGGCTGAATATACTCTTTTTCGCCTGTTCCATGCTGGTATTTGTGGTTGCATTTTTCAGCGTGTTAATGTAATGCTTGAAACTCAAATAGCATTGAATTTCAGATAAGTCATGTGGCACTGTTTCTGTTTCCTATTGGAGAAGGGTATGAGTGCTTTGCGGTCGGGATGTCTAGGTGATTCAAAATTCATCTTCCTTGTGCACTCAGGCATGTAACTTTGAAATTTGCTTACCAGTTAGCATCTTGCAAGATACAAGCAGTAAGTCACATGTAGTGATAAGCGAATTCATGTTCCAGTAAGCTCATGGAAACATAATAATTTGCAGAATTGCCTGATATTTTTTATCTAGCTGTACTTCAATGTGTTGCAATGCCAGTACGTTCAAGACAAACTCATTTCCTTCAAATAGTGTTCTTCAGTTATATCTCACTGTAGAAAGGCAAAGTTGCAAAACTCAGCAAAATTTCAGGAGGAGGCAGCCAATCAAGAAACTCTGCAACTATTTCTCGTAAGGTCTGCTATTTTCAAAAGTGTTAAATTCCCATGAGGATCAAATGTGTAAACAGTGATCTGAACCTAGATTTTGGCATTCAAGTCTGAAATGTTTGTTAACAGCTTTAAAAGTCCTCCCCTGATATTTTTAAACTTCCCAGATCAGAGATTTCTTTAGGATGAGTTACAGTCTGTGGAAGTTTATCTTGTTATAAAGGTTTTGAAGGAAATTGCATCCAGGCATAAAAGGGTAAAAATCGAATTTAAAGACTGAAAAATCAGAAAATTGAACTGCAAAATGAAACTGTCAGCTCTTGTTATGAGTGGTGTGTAAACTAACTGAGCACAGGGTTCAGGAGACTTATGTTGACTTTTCATTAGCTGAAGATCTCTTTCTGTGACGCAGCTGAAGGGACACAGGCATCGCTGACCAAAAAGATTGCTCAGCATCAACCAGCAGATTGATACTGGCTCAGATGTGTTTTATTAACGCATAGGACAGCCATATTGTGAATTGTATTTTGTCTTTTATTAGTGGGAGAGGAGGGGAGGGTGCTGTGCTGCCTTATTTTAGTAAATAGCGTAGAGATGCAAACTAAAAATTTCTTATGTACTGAACTGAACAGAATTGCAAGGCACACACTCATTATAGTTTATTTTGTTGTTATTAAAATTAATAGCCATCTGGTAAGTATCAGCTTCAGTAGAGATATCCTTTAGTTTGGTCAGCCTTCAGTGGATAAGTGAGAGGTGCAGAGGATCTGCATCTTCTCAGACATAGCTTGGCATTGGGTATTTTCTGCCAGCAGGGTCTAAGGGTAGATGATGACAAAGCGCTTGACAGTAGATATAATTGCTGTATACCATGGGGCTAAAGTAACATTCTCAGCCTATATTAGCTGCTCAAATAAACTATGTGATATTAAGTATGCCTTAAGTATCATGGTTTATTTAATCAAGAGAACTCTCCCATCTCTCCTGTCCCTGCCCCCCAAGCCACAGATGCAGCAGTGGCTTTTCAATTGAGTGAGGACACCACATAATTTATGATTGCCTGGGGATTACTCTTTGGATTTGGGTTAACTTAAAATTTGGCTATGTTTTTATAATTATTTTTTCCTTTATTTTATTTTCCCCATGTGAAAAAAATCTGCTTTTGATATATATTATTACCCATGTATTTAAAGTATGTGACAATATGCAAACTGTATTTCAAATGGTGCAGCACTGGCCAATTTCCAACCCAGGCTAGATTTATAGGATAACAGTATATTGTATTGTTTTGTGTCAAAGTCTTGGACTGACATGACACTTAGTTAATTCCAACATTCCAACAGCCCCCCCCCCCCCCCCCCCCCCCCCATCTTTCTATATATAAAACAAGTTTTATGGAACATAGCAAATAGGTGAAAGATGCATGCTTCTTTAAAGGAATGATTGTTTCAGGGGAAATATTCTATCTAGAGAATTGTTGAGTTTAAAGTGTGTGTGTTCCATTATCTTATTTGTCCTCTGTATTTCAGTAAAGTCTAGGGGTCCTTGACAGTTGTGCTAAATGCTGTATACGCAGAATAAGAAAAGCGGTCTTCACTGCAGTTGATGAAGGGACGAACAAGAGCAGGATGTGAAGAACAGTAGCAGAAAGCATAGTGTGTGCTTTGTGAACGTATGTTTTCTGGATTTTTTTACCTTTATAACATACATGTGAAAATGAACTTTGCAGTTCTTGTTGCTTCATTTCTCTCTTGAGTTACAGTTCCCTCTTCCTGACATTAATGCTTCTGTTTATATCAAGTAAACATGATGTAATGAATTAAAGGTTTCATAAACTCAAGTGGGAAACCAGACGCGACAACTGAGATAACATGATTTTGCCTTTGTGAAAATCTGACCCCATTCACGCCAAAGGCTTTTTTTTAATCTGCCATTGCTTTTGCAGTGATGTAGCTGGGAATATCTCTAAATCAAGTATTTTTCAAGTATGGCAAGAAGTAAAAATGTGTTTTTTAAATTTTATTCCTTCTGTACCTGTGTCTTGATA
This sequence comes from Pluvialis apricaria, assembly GCA_017639485.1. Taxonomy (NCBI): domain Eukaryota; kingdom Metazoa; phylum Chordata; class Aves; order Charadriiformes; family Charadriidae; genus Pluvialis; species Pluvialis apricaria. The sequence continues at coordinate 78,686,312 of CM030010.1, forward strand.
TAAAGTACTTACATGAGTCTGAGCAAGTCATAATTGAATATGTATGTTGCAAAAATTATTTGGGTACTAAGTATCTTAAAGATTATTTGATCGTACATGTGTTCAGAATGTATATTCTACACACTTATGGGGGAGTCCAAAAGTTATTAAAAATATGGGTGCAGGTCTGTGAAATAAAAGTTGCAAACAGAAGGGAAACTAAAAAAAGGTGAATAAAGGCAAAATGTGGGGTAGTTTTGAGTCCATATATTTTTTTTAAAAAAGAACTGTATTACATTTACTGTATTTTTTCAGAAAATATGTACAAATGAAAGGGTCTTTGTAATGCTTAAATGAGGGCTCAGTACATGTTGTTTATTGAAGCCTTGTTTAATTGCTCCCTGGAAGGATGTTAGTTGTTATTAATACTGTTCCAGAGATGAGTAGTCTTGCAGCTCTTTTGTTGCTGAAGATGCTGATCTTGACACGATCGATCTTTTCTCTTGTGCTTGCAGCCTGTAGGGTGTGTGTGTTAGGCACATAACTTCCTGTATCTCTTGACGGCTCATATCAGAAGGAGTCCTGGCAATATAACTAGTAGAAAAATGCTCTACATCCAGCACAACAGCGGTTGCCACTTTCGCTTAGAACAGGTACAAGGAGTTCTGTTGCTTTTATCCAGTATTTCAGTGACTGGAGCGCGCACACTGATCTTGGGAAACTTAGATTGAGTTTTGCCGTCTGCTTTTCCTATTTTGCAGAGCAATGGCGTGGAATAGAAGAGTTTGTTATAGTTCGGGATGTGCTACTCTGAGGAGGAGAGGGAGGAAGTCAGGTGCATCACTGTCCTTAAAAGATGGGTTTTGTGGCTATCTTTATACCTGGAAAAGCTGGTTTTATAACCCAAGACTCTGAATCCCAAAGTGGCAAAGGAATGACCTCCGAGTTTCTTTACGAACCTTTGCTTCTGACACTACAGCAAAGATGGTGTCTTAACAGCCAGATGGGACAGAAACAATTTTCAGTTAAAATATGTACATTGTTTTTGCACTGCACTCTGTTTGTTTATTTTTTGTCTACTCCTTAGTTCATTCTCCTCATGTTTCTCCATTTGCAAATCTGAACAAGAAAACAAAACCCTAAGTGCATGCCACACTGGGAAGTAACACATTAGAAATCTAAAACGAAAAATGGCTGCATGGTTTGTTTATCCTCTTCATTAAAGATGGATTTTTCTCTGAAGTACAAAAAATACTTTTTTTTTTTTTTTTAAGAAAAAAGAGAAGAGTATTTTCAGTGCAAAATGTTGTTTGAGAACTGTAAGCTGCTGCATGCCTTATATCCTCAAGTTCAGTGGGAATACTTTGGGAACAGCTATAATCTAGAACTCTGAATAATTTACTGTGGCTACTTTATTCTGTGATCTATCAGAGCCAGGCTGCAGTAATTGAAGCTGAAGTAGCTTAGCCACTGAAACTGCATAAGACAATAGGGGTGAATGTATTTCAACAGAGTATAAGGGTTTGATCAAAGTTCCGTGCATTATCAAAAGTAATTCCCTGTTGTAACAGGAGATTGCCTGCTGATACACATGTTTTTAACAGATACCAAAGCCTATTTTCTATTATTTTTGCAGGAGGATGAACTTCTGTTCAACAGCCCATCCTTTAGTAGAAGCAAGTTCAAAGAAATGTCGAGCAAATGTCGCTAATCCTTTTGAATTAGTGGTGCAAGTTCATGAGGTCACTTTTACAAGTGATGTAATACGCAGAAAACCTCTAATAGCTGAACATATGTTGTATGTAAAGCAAGAAGCAAAGTAAACTGAAACACTGACATGAAATTGAGCGGCATGTATTCTGTATCCACATCAAAGGTCTGGACGGAAGGCATTTGAGACAAGGACATGGAACTGGTAATGTCTCTATTTTTCTGACTGTAGCATCAAACATGAATACGTTATATTCCAACAGTCTGAACCTGAACCTCTTAAAACAGGTTCAGACTTGAGGACATTTAGCATTAATGGCATGGTTGCAAATAATTGGAGGTATTTAGCTTGCTTGTTTGTTTGTTTACCTCTGTGATCAAATTTATTACCTTTGTGGATCTGGTGACATGCGTTTAATGAAATCCCATCTATTAAATACCACTCAACATTTTTAATTTCTTTCTCCTGAATAGGCTAAGAGGTTGCATGCAAGAATTCCGATGCTTGCTGCAGTTGTATTAAAATGCACAAATTCATTCTATGCTAGTTAAGACTACTACAAATTAGCATGCTATGAATTTAGCATCTTTTTTCTTGAACTGAGCAGAATGCGTACCCGTTGAGCCTGGTGCTTCATGACATTCAACCCTTTACGTATGCTGCTTATTTTTCTCCATAAATCTGTGCTCCTAGTTAGGCTGAAAGTAACTGGCAAAGGAGTGCAAAGACCTCTCTGTTAGCTCTGATGTGGAGGGGCCATAAGGTGCAACTCAATACCGTGTAGATAAACTAGCATTGATACTTGAAGCAGCAGAGCCTAGCTCTTGGCCTGTGTTAGCAAACCCACTTTTCAGGTCATCTTAATTTGGGAAAGGGCTGTGCAGTCTCAGCCGTGTGGTTTCCAGGTTTGAAGGTAGTTCGGTGCATTGTAGCTTTGGGTGTTTGCTTTGCAGTCCTTTCTGCAATGTAAATTCCTCTGTGATTTCCTTGGAGGAGGGACAAAACATTGTCTGCTCCTAGAACTAAAATGAGATTACAGTGACTGTAAGACAGGTCCTGTTGTTTGAGCGCATATGCAGCACAGAACGACTGATTCATTGCTTGCCTGTGCTGGATGTAAACATTTTATACCACTGCAAAATGAGTGTAAAAACCCATGGCTTAGACTGGGAGGTTTTTAAGTGCGCTTCACTTCTGTATTTATGGCTCTGTCTACGTTTCTGAGCTTAGTGGAGCTTCCAATGCAAAGCAGCTCTGGCAGGCAGCCCAGAGAGGCTGCCCAGTCTGGGTAATGGGTGGACTGGGATTCTTACTGCCTTTCACTGTGCCCCAGTATCTAGTGATGATGCACACTGCACATGTATGGATAGAAATGGTGAAAGAAGACTGTAATATTCTGGTCTTGCTTAAAATTGAATACTTTAGGGAACTTATGGCATATATACGTGTTGTACCTGTCTTCTCAGAGGTAATTGGCAGTTTAACTGAGGACCTTTGTACAATATAGTTTGTAATTTGATTTATTTTGGCTGTCAGCTGTGGTGATCTCCTAGAAAATCACTCTGAAGTAACTCGGAAAATGTTTCTCAGGAAATAAGTCTTGATATCTTCAAGGCATCAGTGTTATTCTCCATGCTCAGGATGAACAAAGAAATAAATTTACGTTCACTGGGAGCACTTTCTTTTTTCGAGTGCAGGAAGAGCACAGTGCCTCCAAAACGGCTAAACATTACTGTGTGTGGAACATGTGTTTGGAGAGCAGAGCTTTTCACCCATCAGCTGTCCCTAAACACGTCGGCTGGAATTAAGTGGCTAAAGAGTCAGTAACATTAAAATTCAGAGGGAGATGCTGACATTGGCATAGGATGATTTCTGGTCCTGAGCCTTTGTGCAAAGTGTACAATATTCCTCCCCTCTAATCAGAAGCAGATCCTCCCCTCCCAGCTCTCCCCTGTACTCCTGCTCACGTTCTTACATTAGTAGCGTGGGCCAGGCAGTGAAAACTTCATTTCCCATAATATCTTCAAGGAAATCCGTGGGATTATCACCACCTGTTACCACTGTGCAGCACTGGGATGCTGTTCCACTCTGTGAGGTGAGATAGAAAGTAAATGCAAATGTGAACGACAATTGCAGGAGCGGATGGCTGCAAGAGAGAGCCTTGCAGGTAGGATTTCCTGCCTCAGGATCCCTGTCAGGATATCTTGGGACTCTACAATTCAGTCCGTGTTCTTCCTCTGTTTATTTTCCCCCTTCATCTTTGTATACCTTTTCTGATCTCTCCATGCCTCACTAATGCTTTTTACTGTCTTGTTTTCAAATTATTTTCAAAACAAAAAACCAAAACCCAACCAACCAACAAACAAAGTTGAATTTATTGTAACGGATCTGAAGGTGCAGGCTGATACTGGTGAGGCATACACTGTGGGTGGGATTCAGTTGCCTAAGCATTAAACCCTCTTGTGCTCTGGAAGATGCCCCAGGGCAAGTCAGTTGGGCCTTCATTTTCCCAGAAGGGCACGAGGTCCTGTCTCATTTGTCAGCCTCATGGAGACATTTTCGCATGCCCCGAGGCAGCTGAAATGCCACTGGACACCTATGTTTACACAGCAGAATTTCACCCGCAGTGAGGCGGGTGCACTCTGTGCAAAGGTTGAGAGAAAGTTTCCTGATGAGGTTTTTTTTTGACAGAAAATTGGGGGTTTATGTATTCTTTTGTGTGGTATGTGCCTTTCCTGTGGGCAGAATTCCCAAGGAAGGCTCGGTTGTTGAGCTCACGGTAGGCATGCACTCTACCAGAGGGGAAAGAAACATTTTCCAGCCAGTTTCATAACAGCAGCAGCAGCTTACACCGGTGACTCGCGTGCTCTGTTGTGTATTACCACCACTTACGAAGCCTTGCATTTATAATGGAATAATGTGCTGTTTGGAGCATGGTTTCCACTGTTTGTGAATCCCACTTTTTGCCAGAAAAAAAACAAAATGGGAACAATTAGCAGAATAACAAGCAATAGCAGGAATGTTTGTCTTCCTATCATAAACCCAAATTGTTATAATACGAGTTCATCTGGAAATTGAATAATTGTCTTGTTTTCTTAGTGATCGTGAGCAAGTAATGAGAAGGTAAAGAAGCCTCGAACGTTTTAAAACAAAAGAGAATATATTCCTGGAAGAATATGGAACAAATTGGTGGTGTGGCCCCTTCTTTTTGTTCTCTGCCTTGCCTTGTGCAATCTTTGTGGAGAGTGCATAAGGTTTTATTTAGAAATGCAACCCTCACTCCTGTGATCATCTCCACATGGGGGCAGAGGTCTGTCTGTCTATCATTTTTGCTGGGTGGGGGTATTAATTTTGAAAAGATCTGGGTAACAGACAGCCTATATGTTTCTGATATTTCTTAATGTGGTTATGGTGGCTTGTGCTTCCCTCCTGTCGCTGAGGAGGGGATTTTCAAAAGTGCTTTGTTGGCCAAACTCTATTCCTATTAAATACATCAGGGAGACTCTCCTGGGTGTAATGGAAGTAGGAATTGGACAATAATAATCAGTCTTTTTAAAAATCTCATCATTCATAATTTTGTAGACAGCACGTAGAATAGTTGAAATGAAATACTTGGTATACAGGCAGCCTGTCAGTAGCTGCTAAGAAAACGTGTGAGCCCGAATTCTGCACTGAGAAATGTAGGTACTGGTGTGTGCTGACTAAAAGTATTGCTTGACAATTTTTGTTGCTGGGCAAGAATGGAGGGAAAAAGGAGACTGAGGGTAGAATATATGCTGAGAACATAAACGTTTATCTCAGGAAAAAAAGATGAAAATTATTCTTTGTTTTGTTACATATCTAAAAGTATTCTTGATTTCCATATTCTCTTGTTTATCCTATTATAATCGCCCCATCTTTTGCTATGTTTTATTCCACAGTATGCCTAAGCAGCATCAGGCATGGTTGAAAAATATGGGTATAATTTATACAATATATGAATGAACGATGTTGTTGGGGGAAGTCCACCTAAGTCAACTAGAACAGGTAAAGTACAGGAAAGATCTGAATGTGTATTTTGTGTTTCCTCTCAGTGACATCGTATTAGCTATGACATTGATTGTAGCTCTTCTGGTTGCCTGAAGATCACACTAGCAATATTTTACCTGTAGCATAAAACATAATATAGACACAATATGCATAAGTAGTGCCTGTCCCAAAGGAGGTTAAAAGGAGAGGAAATAGACAGCCTTGAAGCACTCATGGTTTGTTTTTTTTTTTGCTGAAGGGGACAGGATTTAATATCCATCTGTTCTATAAGTGCACTTTATATAGTTATGTCAAGCCTTTTGGATGTTAGTTAGTTCCAAGCAGATTTTTTGGGGGGAACTGCTACAAGATGTTATAAGGGCCGTTCACTACAATCAAATGCTTTTCTGGCACCCCGTGATAGGACAGTTGAAGAATATTCAGATGATCAGGCCTCAGGCATTAACTGTATTATTCCTTGAACATAGCTTTTAACGCCCAATTTATGAAACCCATTTGACCTTTCTGTACATTTATGGAAATGTGGTAGTGCAGTCTGACAGCCATGAGTTTTTGCTGCCTTTTGAAATTTAGTTAGGAAAGCTATTAGCTGGAAATCCCTGAAATGGTTTCCTGTTTTATCTGCTTTGGGATTAGTGTAATCAAATGAGTTTTCAAATTGGCTTGGACAGTGGCAATATTGAAGTATTTCTCCTACAGCTATTCTAGTATCATCAGCTTTTGTCGGTGATAGTTCCTCTTTAACACAATATTACATTTCTAGCTTATCTGGGTTTTTTTCTAGCCTGTCTTACATATATAGCAATATATAACTCATCTGTTTCATTCATATTATTTTGTTAGGAAAATGGGATATATATCAGTCTATATTGGTAGATTTCCTAGTAAAAGGGTAAGGGAAGGAGTTCTGCCTTTTTAGCGTTGGATCTACAGATGTTTTTATTAATCAAGTTACTATTCCAGGAACATTTTTTGTCTTTATTTGCTGCCTTGAAAGGGAGGAAGAAGTGATGTTGAATTTCAGATTTATTCAGTCACATTTATCCTGTAAAAAGTTTCTGCACTTGATTGGAAGTTGCTGTTACAAATGTGAATAAAAGAGGGAGAGATAGTTACTACTTTGCAATAATGAAAAATGTAATTGCAGAGTCAGTGCTACTGGCTAAATAAGCCAAAATTGAGCCAAAAAAATGTGCAAATGCTGCAGAGTTTGTTTCTGGATGCCAAAATTGAATTTGATCTTCCCAATTGGTATTCTAGTATAATATTCTAATCCTGTCTCAGTTTAGAGAGAACTGTGGCATTTTGATTTATTTTTGATGTACAATGTACATCTCCCTAAGCTAAGCAGAGTTTCTGGGGAAGGATACAGGGTCCTTGTCGGAGGACATTGTTCCCAAGTCGCAAACTGGTCTTCTGCTTATAAACGTGAACAAGGCATGCTGTGACACCTAGGGTTTTGGGTTTTTTCATCAGGCTTTATGGCAGTACAATATTACCTCTGTTGTTGGGGGTGGGGGGTGGGGTGGGGGGGTGGAGGGGGGAGCAGACATCCAAAATCCACATCTGACCACCTCCAGCCCCAGCTATAGGTCCTTGCTTAGGTTTACAAAGCCTGTTGTATCTGACGGAAGCCTGGAGCTGTTTAATGCAAAAGCTGTCAGGATTATCTTCACTGTAGCGTGGCTAAGCTGGGAAGTGGAGAACTAGTTCATCATCTGTCCCCTGGATGGCTTGCTCTGGGGAGTCCCTGGAGTCCCAGCTGGGATTTAAATCTTCCTTGCTTTGGTGACAGCTCCGTCTGTTAGCAGTGGTGGCAGTCTCTGGGAATCATTCCTTCATGCTCACAAGGGCTGTTTTTTCCTTGTGGTTAATTGCATTGAAGTGAATTAAGTACTAATGCAGAGTTCAGCAAGGAAGGAAACACACACCTTTTAAAAATGAACAGAATGTTCGCTCGTTATTTATACTGATCCGCTGTGAGAACTCTCAAAAAAAGTTAAATTAAAAGCCCTAATATCTTAGAACCGTGCAACTCACGGCTTTTGTGATGACTTGTGTGCATAGAGCATACTTGGGATGGGATTGTTGTGACAGGTGTGACTTGCAAGGCAACATAGTGACCAACATTTGGGAAAAGAGATTTTTGTATTCTTTGACCCTGAACTAATTTACACACTTACAGGGACTGCAGACCTGCTGGTGCTGACAACAGATGGCTCAGAATATTCTCACAGGAGAGCGTGAAGTACAAAGGGAGATGGATAATTACGTTCATGCTCTTGGCCCTGAAGTCCAAAGTTGTTACAGGCTGCAAAGTGATGCAAAGAAAATAGTTGACCACAACGGATGTGTAGCAGTAACGAGGTGAAAATGCATTGCCATTCACAGAATTGATAGTGTTTTCCACTCTAGACCATTTTGCTTAGGAGTAGACGAAAAGTCAGAGAGTCCTTAGGTGTCCATTAAAAATGTTGTTAATTCAACTGCTTAGCTGGGATTGAACAAGCCACGCAAATCTGAGGACTGTCTTGTGCTTTATTTGTTTATGTTTAAAAGTTTATGCTTCCTCCCATTTGCTTTGGTCATTTTATTGAATATATTCAACAAAGATGTAGGAACTGTGTGCAACTGGAAGCATTTCCAGATGGGTTCTGTGTTCACAAGTGGGAAGGTGCTCTGTGGGATGTTTGTGAGGAGGGAAATATCCCAATATACAGAAATAAAGAGTATACATCTGGCTTGAAAGTATATTTTGCATAGCTGGTCATAGTAAATCTGCGGAATACACCTGAAGGAGTGAAATGCACTCTGAAAGTGATGCTTCATCATTGTCACATATCATTACTGCTAGTGCGTCCCTCTAAATAAAAAGTTTTCAAGGAGGGAGGAAATGTGGAAGGACAGTACACTAAGGAACGCCTTGCCACTGCTCAAGCCACATGGCAAAATTTCTGCTGGAGAATTGATCTGTTTTGCTTCTAATCTTATATATGTAGAGCTGGGAGACACATATAAAGAGTATTACAGAACACAGCATCAAAAGAAAACCCTGATGTGTTGGCTCTACAAGCTTCCTCTAGGGGATTTTACAGAAACCATAGCTTCATATCTCATTGCACATGTCTAAATAAATATTAAAGACAATCATTTTGCATAAGATATGCTACAGTACAACAGCAAGATTATTAATTTATTTGCCCCTGGCAAAAGCATTTCATGGCTGTAGACATCATCTCCTATTATTTGTTATAGTGTCTTGACTTTTTTGAGTATTGTTTATCCAACAGTATTTACACAGAAGCTTATTTGTGAGAGGTTTTAACATTTTAGAGGTTGAAGTTGGTAAGTGTTTAACATACATGCAAATTATTTTGGAAAATGAGGGCAAGACACACATATCAAAACTGGCTGTAAACTGCTGCTGAATTCACAACAGGGAGTTGGACTTACATCGGTTTTAATACTTCAGATTCCTCCCCAATCCTTTTCTTTCCCCTGTAGCAATTTCCAGCAAAAACACATCTTATTTCCCCTTGCTGAGACCGACCTAAGCATTCCCTTTCTTTGAGAACATCCAAATTCCCTTAGGCAGACCCAGGAATGTGTAATTAAAAAAAAAAAAAAAAAAAAAAAGAACGAGGGGAGAAAAAGAAAAATAAAATAGCTGCAAGGGTAATCCTGCATTCGTAACCAATTCCAGAAAATAGAGGCAAATATAAAATGTTCTCTCAGTGTAAAAAACTTAGTCAATAGGTAGCTATTTGCACTCGATAGATATTTGCACTTGTACGTATTTAATATGTTTGATTTGCACCTCATATACGCACACTACTGAAAAATAGGTATTTTTCCATCTTGTCTTGCAACAGATACTGCTCTATGGAGATGACAAATGGACAAATCTCTGATTCTCACATCAGAAAGAATTCTTGGATATTTTTTTGCTCCCTCAAGAAAAAAGGAAGCATTCTCATTCCTGCCTTGAGCATCCTGTGAAAGGAAAAGGTAATGTTTCTAGGGTGTGTAAGTTCTCATTTTGTTACGGAAAATATTAGGGGCCTTGTTCTGTTCTGTAGCTACCTCTGTTCCGCTAGCGAATCCCAGAACCTCCTTTAAATGTTTTCAGACGTTAACCTCATGGCCTGCCCTCCCATGTTTCCCTCTGGAGGTCAAATGGCTGCAGGATGGGTCTTTAGGTAGGAAAGAAGGGCTGCCAGATTCGCAGCTGTGCAGATATCCTGTGCCCACGTGTGCAGAACACTTCAAACAGCGCACCCGGGATGTGCCAGTGTTGGTTCAAGATGGACTGAAAATAGTTCACAGTATTCTAGTGAGGATTGCCAGCCCAGGCAGACATCTGATGTTATACTAATGGGGATGCAGCTGGTCATTGATCATAATTTGGCCCAATTTTCAAGGTCAGTCAATCAAATCCAAAAATCTTGTGGGATGAACATCAGCTAGAATTGTCTTTGTTGTTGTTTTTTCATCACGTTATTTGTCCTTTCTACTTCTGGTCTAAGCAGCAGATAAAGGGCTTAACAAGCCATGGAGAAAGCCTGCCATTAAGAGTTTTGGTATACATCTGATCTAAATGAATCTTTTAATATAGCTTATTTATTTGTGAAAAGGAGAGTATCCACAGAGGCAAAAAGTAGGGAGAACTTTAAAATAACAAGATTGCCATTTTGTATGCAGAAAGGACTAACGGAGGCTCTTCCTCAGTCTTGTTTGCCTGCCCAGGTTTTGAGGAGGGTTGCTTTTTTCATAAATTCATCTGTGACCTGGAAGAGCCATGGTGACAAAGACTCTAAGAAGATGTTCCACAGAGTCATTCAAACCCCAGGGCAATGTTTGTTCTGTCTCTAACAAAGGCCAAGATATTGGATTATAACATAGTCCCTGCCATAAATTTAGTGTTTCCTCTCTTTAAAACCATCAATTTAGGTCGTACTGCCATTGTGTTCCTTCAAAAGTCTTTACAACTGAACCCCTTCCAGAAGGCAAAAAATTAAATTTCCTGCCTGAGAAATACTGAAAGATAAAATCTGCCTTGTTTCCTGTTTCTCTTCAAAAATCCTATCATTGGATAAAATATGAGAGTTGCACTTTAGTTGGTAATATTTGCATCATGAACTGTTAAATGAAAGTCTTAATTCAGCAGCCTCTGGTGAATTCTTTTGGTGCTATGTACATTATTTTAGAAACGGCTTTGTATATCAGATTAAAAAGAAAAGTTGCTGTGATGATGAGAAATGCATGTGCAATACCTCTGTAAGCAGTTCAGACTTTATAACTCCAGGCATATTCCTGTTGCCTGGTCATTCCCTGTGTTCTTCGTCTGATGTGAAGAGCAAACTTTCTGATAATGGAAGATGTCTCCCCTGTATTAAAGTCCAGTCTGAACTAGAAGCGCTGCAATGACTTTGTAACTAGTCGCAAACCTTAGAGGTTTTGACTGTCACTCAGTGCTGGAATTGTGATTCCTGGATGTGTGCCTAATTGCTCTATTGTGTAAAACATGTGTTGTGAAGGTGATGTTCTCCTTCCAGCAAGTTTTCAGCTTGAAATGATACGGCAGAAGTGGAGGTGTGAAGTAGAGTCGCAAAATGAGTCAAAGAATGATAAAAAGATTCAGTTACTGGATCTGATGTAGACTTGCACACAAAGTGAAAAGTGTGTTTTTTTTCCCAAAGCTGAAAAATTTGCAAGATTTTCTAAAAATACTCCTTTAGTTGTGATTTTGTGAAGCAAATATGTAAAGCAGATAAATTAATACTCAAAACAATCAGTGAACATAATGCTTCAGCAGGCACAACTGTGGGAGAAGGAGACTATTTTTGTATGACAGCGATATTCCTGAAATACAGTAGGTGCAGTTATTGTCATATTTGGTAGTTATTAACATTTCTGAAGTGGTTGAAGCAACTGACTTGGCTCTAGTGTAATGTGCTTTCTGAAATGATAGTGTTTTGTAATCCTGTTGTTTGGTGATGAATATTTGCACATTTTCTTGGACTCGTTCCAGTAATTTACAAAGAGATGCTTTGTAGACTGTGGAAAACCCCAGAAAATTTCTTGGCTGGGTTTAGTCAGGCAAACTGAAATAAACCTTCAATTCAAAGATATGATACATGCTATTCCTATTTTGAACACTGTACCTTCATCACATGTGACCTTGCTGTTTGATGATTTGGCGCAATGCCACAGCATAATTCGATGATCCACTGAAAATCGTGATTCTTTCATGTGGAAAACAATAAAAAGCGTATGGTATCAATTATACTTCACTATTTCTCTGAGAATTCAAGCACCAGAAATAAAAAACACTGTCTGAAGACTTTGAATTTCCATTAACCGGAAACAGTTGGTATAAATTATTTTTACTGAAACTGCTCTACCAGTCCTTGGTAATAAAAGAAAAAATAACATTGGCATTTGTTTGACTTCATAGGTGCAAAATATGTCATGCTCAGAGGGAGCATAAAATTCCGGGGCGGGTGGTGGAATCGTTTTATTGAATACCGTATTTGTTATGGAGAAGCGTGGAAGAATGGGTTTCCTGTTACCTTAATTTCTACTGCACCTCTACTGAGCATGGTGATTTGCGTGATCAAATATACTGGGTAATGAATATGATGAGTAGTTACAGTAAAAGTAGGAGCAAGAAGGGAGGCTTCTAAAATAATAAGACTTGGTGAAAGTCGAAGATGAGTTAGTCAAAGAAACTTTTACGAACAATGTATTTCTAAAGCATGGCTTGGGTCTGGGTTTTAGAAATTTCAGAGCAGTATGTATTTTGGTGCCTTACTGTCCCAGTGAGCACTTTTGTTATAGCTGACCTTACGGAAGTCAATTACTATGCAAAGATGGGGCTTTTGTTTCTTTGTTCTTTAGTTTAAGATAAATTACTCTGCAGCCTCTAGAGTAGTTCTGATGTGGCAGCATCTCCAGTCAATTAAAATCAAACTTATGTTACGCTGTGCTTGTCTTAATGCCCAAGGTTTATCTCTATTGCTTACTACCACATTTGGTAAATAGCATTTTTTCTATAGTTTCTGTAATAGGAACAACTCTATAAAAGTAGTAGCGTGTACTCAAGTAGAAACTTAAACTGAGCTGGTAGTAGCTCTCAGATAGAACTTAAACACAATGCATTTGGAATTATTATCATAAAGCAACAAGCAAGTCAATAAAATGCTTGTTAATCAGGAACTAAACTAGGAAAGCAAGTTAACTTCAGGACTTCTAAATTTTGTACATGAGGAATAGGCTCTTCTCCATGTTAAATATGACTTAAATCAGTAGAGTTGCTTGTGTAATTAAATACCACCTAGTATTAGGAGTTTATGTGCCTCTAGATTTACAGTGTAGGTTTATTAGGCAATACTTATTACTTTCTGTTTTTATTCTAGAACTGGAATTGCATGAAACAGAACAGAATTTGGCCTTCATACTTGGTATAAGTCTAACTGAATGGGTTAACAGAGGAGGTGAATAAATCAGTGCGCAAGAGTGGCTGAAGTTCAGAAGCAAGAATAGAACTGCAAAATTGTGAAAACAGCAATGGAGAGAAAGGAAACAACATTAGACTGAAGCTTTTCAACTGTGGGTAAAGTCTGCCTGGTGACTGATACCTGTAAGAGTGAGAAATCTGCTGTAGATTAAAAATAAACAAATTAAAAAATAAAACAAAAAGGCAGGTGGGGGCAATGAAAAGAAGCCAATAAATCCCTGAAAACTGCAGATGGGCCTCTGGGCTTCTGTTATCATTTGTTGACAAGTAAGACTCCATTTGCATGTCTTTTACACTGCAGCTAGGATCATTACTGTGTTAAAATATGCTATATTGTAAAGCTGTGGTGGGAGTAGCAGTAGCACTTGGAAATATAAGTGGACAAAAGAACTGTGTCCAATGCATTTGTGGTAAAATATTATATTAACTATGTCCTTTTTTTTTTTTTTTGCAGAGGTTCTTGTAGAAGCTTTGGGCACACAAGAAGAAAGAGATCCTATCTGCGAGTTCAACGAAAACTCATTGAGTGGTCCTGCACGCTCCCAAATTCCTTTAAAAACAACTGATTTTCAAGCTTCTGCTCCTATCAGTTTAATGGAGTAGCAGTTATTCTGTGTGCTGGTAAAATACTGTGCCAGTGATGAAGGGATTGCACTAATGTAGCCTGATTTTTTTTTTCAGTTCAGGCAGAGCGACAAAGGTCGTTTGGTTTAGGATCTCTGTGCGCATCCCTTTCATGATATGTGACCTCAGGAGCCCAACTGCATAATGTTGGAATAATTGGTGGTAGGAACCTGGATCTCTTTCTCAAAGCTCAAGGTCTGTCAGCCCATGTCCTGGTTTTGACCCTTGAGGCTGGCTGAAAGTTTGGTCCATTGTCTGGCGTGTGTTATCACTGAGGACTAGCCCTTGGTTGCCCAAATGCACCAGTTTTGCCCGATGTCACTTCCAGTAGCCTGTGATTTGAACAGTGACAAACAAAGCACCTTCCCACTGATTTCTTCTGCAGCTTATTCTCATTTAGGCTATGAAGAAGCAAAATGGGACTTCTAGGACTGTGCCCATAGCATGACTTTCTTCCTTTAGTTCTGCTTATTTAAAGGTTGGGTGCATAGTTGCTCCCAATGCTTACGTCTGAAGCAAATTCAGGCAACACCCATCTGAATTATGATCCTGAGGTGCTCATACTTGCCTGCTTGCTCAACCAATTATTTCTAGACATCCCCAAGAACACAAGGGGTGTGGGTAACTCACCTGAAAACAGTCTTTCTCCATACTGTGCCTTATTTGGGTCATTTAATCCCTATGCTCACCTGAGTCACCAGGCAGGGGTATTGCCCTAAAGTGCTTTCACTCACCTGGGCAATCATCAAGGTCTAAAGACCCGCTGTCTTCCCTTCTCTGAGAAATGAGTGACAGTGGTCTGATGGTGAAATAGTGAGTTTTCTCTTTAAGGTATTTGGTGATAGAGGAATTTCATAAAACTCACTGTAAATTACACCTATTTGCTGCAAATAGTTTTAGCTTCAGTATTATTGGCCCAATATAAGAATGCTTTCATCAACAAAGCTAAATTTAGTGGTATTGAGAAAATCATATGTATTTGGAAAACATTAGGATTTATTTTTATGAAATAGCATCTGATAATTAAACTGCCATATTTTTTCCAGGCTTCTTTCATTAGAGAGACTGATGACTATTACTACAAATATCCCACAGAGTAGTCAATTATGCTGTAAGGAGGGTGAAAACGACATGCCAGAAGCTATGCAAGAGAGATGATGCACATTATTCTAATTTTATGAGGTTGTAGATCTTGGGAAAAGGAGAGATTTATAATGCCACTCCCTACGATAATTAAGAAAGTGTGTGTCTGATTTATGTATATGTAGTGGGAAGATGGGGTAATTTGCTGAAAATATCACAGAAAACAGAATCCCTGAATAAAAATGATCTGCGCAATCTGTGTTTTCTCAAGACACCTCACAAAACTCCACATCTTCCACACTAGTTGTGAGATAACAGTTTATTCTTCAAATTGAAAAATGTCTTTCTTTGCTTTGATAGTCAGCCATTGTTTTCTCTTTTGTTTACAGTGATTTGAAGCTAGCTAAAAATACATGTTGTATTCAGTGAAAAGCACCCCTGATAAACCATCGACATAATGTTTTGTAAATATTGCCTTCTGAACGATAATGGAAATGAGGTGGTATTTCGTTCCTTCAGACTAAGCATTGGCGTGATTCATCAGGTCAGTTAAGTGTATGCTTGCTGATAGTTCTTAAATGCCATTGAAATAACTTAAATACCTTTTTTTCTAAGAAAAAAATCTTTGGAGGAATTACGATTTTGATGACTCGGGAGCAGAGAACAGTGGCAGGCTTATATACTGTGTTGACTTAAGGTCAGGGCCAACCGTATGTATGCAAATCTTGAGGCAGAGTTTGTTAAGGCAAATTAGTTTTCAAAATCTTTGAGACCATTTCTTGTAATTTTTTTTTCCCTTCAGTTACAACTCAAGATTCAATTTTCAGGTGGCTGTGGTGGACAGTGAAATAGTTCAAGTCATTTAAATTAAATATATTTTTTGTATTCTTCAGTTTGCTTTCTTTGATAACTTGCTTTGTGCTTGTTCCAAGAGCACATAGGGAAAGCAAGCCCTCACGAAGAATAAAATACTGTTTCTAGGGGAAATTATAGATAAAATTTGGCTGGTTTCAAGAGAAAATGCAGGGATGGTAAATTAATGCTTCTTGTTCTCATAACTGTTAATTAACACGTCAGGTTGTGTTGTAGGATTGATGAGACTGATCTGGCAACGTTTTCAAGGGAAAAACAGGTCTTAAGGCAGGGGTTTTTTTTTTTCCTCAAGTTTTCTCTATTTTCTCCAATAAATTCTGGATTTGACTGTGATCTCGCTTCCAGTTGTTTTAGACTAGGGAAATTCCACTGATGTTAAATAATGTTATTTTGTTTTAATACAGGATTCAATCAGAAAATTAAAAATGGCACCATTGTGTGTCTCATTTTGCATTGTTTATATTCAGCGTAAATATCTGGAGTGCAGATCTGGGTTTGGCTCTTTCTGTGCATCATTAATGGACTGTTTATTAATTCAGACTTTATAAAAAATGTGCAAACTTGCTTCATTGCCTGAGTCATAGTTCATTGATATCAGTGCTGGGATTCCCACTAATGGCAGTGACCTTTTGCCCCTCATAATTATTGCTAATCTAATACTCTGGGCTTGAAGTGTGGAAGTAACTAACAAGCTGGGTTCATGCAAAGCTGTTTGGTGTTTTTCGTTGTTTTTTTTTTTCCCAACAAGACAAAAGAAAACAAACATCAAAAAGTTTTTGTTTGTTAGCTAGCAACAAGAGAGCAAAGGAGTTAAAACTGTGTGTATGGGTATCTATATATAAACATGAAAACGCAGCACCTGAAGAGTCAGTGGTTTCTGAAAGTAATTTAGTTTGTATGCTAGTAACTTTTCAATGTACTGTTTATCTTCTAAAGCAAAAATCTGTAGCTGGCAGATACAGATTATAATAGTGTAGCTAAGTCTTTCAAACCCAAGTAGGGTAATCTAATTACAATTAAACAAGGAAAAGTAAATGTGGCTTTACAAGTTCATTTTGTTACATGCTTCTCTAAAGAAAGAAAGCATCAGTAAATATCTCATGGATATGTGATGTGACACTGTCAAGTTTTAAATGATTTTTTTTTATGGTTCTCCAGTGATGTTGCTTTTTGTTCCTACAAACTGGATAAAATCTTATGACTGCTGTTACCTATGTCTGTATTATTTATTTTCAATTAAGTGTTCTACTTCTAATATTTTTACCAGAAAAGGAAATCACAGTATATGTGAAAAACTAGCTCTGTTGACATACATTTAAATCGTACAGATGTACTGTTTTATCCATATGTATGTGCCAGTCTGGCCGCTGGCATAAGTTCTCATGTATATAATACATTTGTTTGATAGAAAATTTCCTTCTTTACTGTGAACAGCTCTGAGCTTATCTCTTTCTCTTTTGCTAGATGCGGTCATCCACTGGGGAATGAAAAAATTAAACTAAGTGGACTCTAAAGATAATATTTTTATGATGATGTACTTGTGTAAGTATAGTTCTGTGTTGGTTCTTGAGGCTTTTCTTCTCTTCCCTAATCTCAATATTTTACTTCAGATTTGTTCTCTCAAAGATATTGCTGGCTTATGCCAGAAAGAGAAACAGATTTGTGCATCTGGTCATCTTCCTGTAGTGCACAGACAATATTACCAGGTATTCCAGACAGACCTGGGACTCTCAAACTCTTATATCAAGATTGCAAACAAATCATAGAATCATAGAACTGTTGAAGTTTGGAACCTTTGAAGTTGAAGTTTGTTGAAGAAGGGACCTTTAAGATCATCAAGTCCAACCATTAACCTAACCTGACAAAACCACTTCTAAACCATGTCCCCAAGTACCACATGTGCCTTTTTTTTTTTTTTTTCAAACACCTCCAGGGGTGGCAAAGACACACTGTTTTTTTTAATCACCTTTCTGTTTCCAGGATTAATGCATGTGTTTACAAAATGACAGCAGCACCACATTATTCCAAAGTAAAGTTTGTATATGTCAAATACATGTCAAATGCATATGTACTCTGCATTTCAGTATCCAGAGAAAGAGCTTGTCTTCTCCAAGCCTCAGCAGTCTAGCTCTTATCACAGTCGTGCGAATAAGGAAAGTCAGCAGTTAGAAATGTTTTGCAGAAAGCAAACAATTAGTTTAGTTATCAATAAGAGGTTTTTGTTACAGGATCCCAGGACAGCCATGCACACAAGAATGAGGCCTCCAGTATGACATGGAACCAGGATATGTGCATGCCTGCACGCAGCTCTGGATGTGAAACAAGGACACCAAGAACTGGTAAGTACCCAGTTTGCTGCTTGTACAAGCTTTTTGCTGCCTGGTGGCATTTTTTTTCCCTCTTTCTG
The DNA here is from genome assembly GCA_017639485.1 of Pluvialis apricaria. Classification (NCBI taxonomy): domain Eukaryota; kingdom Metazoa; phylum Chordata; class Aves; order Charadriiformes; family Charadriidae; genus Pluvialis; species Pluvialis apricaria. The sequence continues at coordinate 78,704,537 of CM030010.1, forward strand.
AGTAAGTTTCTTTTTCTAAGCTTGTATTCTTCTGTGTCCTGAGACGTCAAAAGGAAATATTTGAGGTGGGGGAGTGAACTGAAGAGAGGCAGGAATGCTGTGCAAGTATGATGAGGTTATTCCATGTGACTTCTTTGGGAGAGAGAAAATACTAAGAAGGGTGGTACTTGGGGGTTGCCAGTGCTGTACAAACGTGCACTTGTGAGAAAGAAGGAAAAGGCATCTCTCATTGAATAGTCTCATCAAAACAAGTCTGTCTTACTTCTTTATTTTATATATGAGTCAAAAGTGTATTTGGACAGCTTGAGTTAAATTCTGTTTTTTAGCTGGAACAGTACAGCTAAATCCTTGTGTGCTATGAATTGGCACCACTGCACTGAAATCAAGAAAGTTTTGTTGATTTACATCAGCTGTTGCATACTCTTAACTAGAAAAAAGTATAATGTAATGCATGTTGTAGATGTTCAGGTCCAAAGTTTTCCAAGTCAGTTCTTTAGCTAGCTTGTTTGGGTGACTGAAATATCCTGAAAAGTATATTAGAAAAAAAAATCTCATGAATTAGAATGAATATAGCACACCAGGTGTTTCTGATTGGGCTATATGCTGTAGCACAGTAATCCTAAGAAATGCTTGCTTTGTATGTATGTTCTAAACATTAGTATATTTAGTATAGCTCCTGTTTTGAGGAAGGATTATTTATGCCTAACCTTGTGTAGAGAAACTGTAGGATATGTGTAAACAACTGGTGTTTAAACTGAGGATATATACTGAATCTAACTATGGTACTGATGATACAAGAAGACGCAAACTGCTAGAAATGAAGTTCACAGCTTTATAGGGTTTACTCAACAGGACAAAAGCATCACACCACCTTGATTGATCAATGCATGCTGAAGCTCACACAGGGGCAGACCTTGAATTACCTGCCATGGTGCGATTTTGGCCAGAAGCTCAGAGGAGCAGACTTTGAGGAAAAAAGCATCTGTAAGAGGCAGTGACCCCACACCACCCCCAGATCAGAACTTGAGGGAAACCAGAAGCTGTTGGCCTTGAACAAAATGAATGCAATTGGTCTCATCTTGGGAGGAAGAACTATTTTCGCTCCATGTTTCCTGCTCAACTTGGCAAAGAGCAGTATGTTATGGTAAAAACTTGGAAGACTGTAGACCGTAGACTTTCTGTGGGCTGTTGCCCATCTTTCATATGATCTATCTTCAGTACCACAACATTTTTAATTCACAAGATAGCAGGGTTGCAAATAGGATTATTTTTTTTCTGATGTTAAAATGGTTCCACACTCTCTCTCTCCAGGACAAGTTAGCTCATAAGCCAAGAAAGCTTCAATTTGGGTGCATGGAGCCAGGCACACACTGCTTTTGGCTGCATTTGTCAGGATTTGGCATTTGTATTTCTGTCTGACTCTTTGCCTCCAGTTGTAGCTTTTCCTATTCTTACATTTGCATGTGAAAGCTACTCTGTCTTTTGCTGGTATCCTGCACCTTAGGCAGTCTTTTAATGGCCTAAAAAGGTATACAAGAGGCTTCTTGGCATAACAGATCATCCAAACTATGCTGCCAGAGCAGACCCATCAGTGACAGCTACGCAGGAGGTCTTTGCATCTTTGCATGTTTAGCCATAACTTCAGAGCATCTTTGTTTCTCTCTTTCTAAGAGAAAGGGGTGTTGATTACAATGTTTTGTCACTGATTCCCTCTTCTGAAAGATTCCCAGGAGTAAGAGAAGTCAAGAGAAGGATGGAATGTGTGGAGAGGAATGGTGTGAAAAGTGTTATGAAAGGATGGAAGCAGAGTGTTGGAGAAAGCTTTGGTTTGACATGCCAGTGAGTTAAGTATTTGCAATTTCAACCTCTTTTTATTCCCCAGAGGGAAAGATTGAAAAGGAGAGGTTTAACTTTCCATTAGAACAAAAGCTTTAAGCATAATGATCTACATCTGAGAGCAGGCATCGGGCTGGAGAATAGGACTGTCAGCTTTTCAGGCCGTAAGAGCCTGCTGTGCCCACAGAGGTAGCGGAGGATGTGTGACCACATCCCTTATTGATAAGCATGGGTCATCTGCTCCTCAGAATACAAAGCAGAGGTGGATATTGAAGAGGCAGCATTGAAAAAAGCAGTTCAAAGATTGCTTCTGAGGACCTTGTAAAATGAAGGGCAATCCCACTCTTGAACAAAAGTCCTTCTGGCAGGTTGCTTAAACTGCACTCTTTTATCTGACAGCAGAACTGGCAGAGGAGAATAGCTTAGGGGAGAATGAGAGTTTTGGGATACTGCACCACGCCAAGACTGTGCAGAGCTTTGTCCAGCTGATTTACAGCTGTTCTCTCTCTCTTTCTCTCTGAAAAGAAAAAGGAAAAAAAGACTCATTTACCTGGAAGCTTGGAAAGTAGCTCATCGTTACTAGTCATGTAAGAAAGAGGGGATCAGGATGGGTGTAGGCATTGTTGGTGAGCTGGACTTTCAAAACTCAAGAAAGAGTTTGGGTTGCATTTTCAGTAAGGTTTCTTCTTATTTTATCTCCACATTGTCCTTGTTCCCTGCTTATTTTGGCAAGTTGCTAATTAGTAATACAATTCTTGTCTGTAACAGTTTATATAAAGTATCCTGCATTCTTGAGCGCCCAAAACTCTCACTGGCTTTAATGTAGGTTTGTGTTACACTTGCAGTTCATGACTAGGTTTCATTTTAGGCATCTATACTTAACTGTTCTAAGGCACTGTTAAGGGAAAAGAATCTACCCCAATAATACATCTCCAACAAATGCTGGTGGTGTGAAACACTGTATTTATCGAACGACTTAGCATAGTGGCAGAGTAAATCAGTGCTGGGTATAAAAACATGCGGTTGTTGTAAAGTATATGTTGCACTAAGTACCAAGATGATATGTTGCATCTCTATGCCCTCTTTTTAACTTGAATGTTACAATCATATCTGTTAGTGGTTGCATTTAGATACTGGGGGAGGGGGAAGTCACAAAAAACACTGGGTCTCGTGATTGTGTTAAGCCAGCCGCAAAAATCAGATGTATTTACAGATTAAAAATCAGAGAAAAAATAGGTCTTAAAACATTTTGGCAACAATAAATTCCACTCTCTAGGTTCAAAATGCATTTAATTATATTCAAGAATGGCAGTGTGACCCATGCTTATTGTTGAATGATAAATGGGATGGATGTGAACTCCTGAAATGTACACCACAGTGTGACAAAATGCACCTGCACTACTGTTAGATGAAAACAGACAAGCTTTCTAAGAACTGGATGTGAAAATTCCAGTTTTGAAAATCAGTAAGGCAATAGTAATAAAAATGTTGTTATAATTTGAATCAAATCAGGGTCCTACACCAAAAGTATTATATTTAAATTCTCAGTTTTTCAGGCCTTACCTGTAATTCCAGACTGAAAAATGGCAAATGTTACAGTGTTAGTTGTAAACAGATAAGGTAAGCTGGAACAATTCATTGAAAGTTATACCCATGTTGGAATATATCCTTTTTATGTTATGTGCCATATTATGGAAAGAAAAAACATGATTAGATCTATACTTCTCCACCCAAGTGACTTCTACAAATAAAAATGCCCTCACAGAATGACGTGACGTGACTTATTCCTGTGCAGAACTGCTAATGGAGATATAAGCACAATTAGCCAAGTATCTGAACTATCTAAACAAGTAGTTAGATGTGCCTCTATTTACACCTTCTCTCTGAATTTCTGCAGACCCAAAAATGCAGGCTTAAACTGGTGCAAAATACAGGTGCGAATTATTCTGCAAATGAGACTACTGAGCTGAATGCAAATTTAAATAGTAGAATAGACTGCATTCATCATCTGTTGTCTTGTATGTCACTTATTTTAGACTCTCATTTCTTCAGAGCAGGAAGAGTTTAATACCAATTAATATACTTTATTATGCTGTAGTTCAGTGCGTACCTCAAAAGACCAATGGTAAAGCCTGAAGGATACTGACAATAATACGATGCAAACAGCTGTTGTAGATCCCCCGCTACCTTATTTTCTAACATATAAATGGTGTTTGTTCCTGGAAGATAGGATCTGGATTTAATTACAACCTTGGGCAACCCATGGAAAATAAGAAATTGCAGGAAGCGGGGTAGTTCAGGGAGCAAAATATTTGGGTGAACTTCCCCTTGTATATTTGGAGAAGCATAGGACTTAAATTTCTCTGAAATGTAAGCTGACTTTTCTTCCTCTTCCCAGAGAACCCATGAGTAATTGCTATGCAAGAGTAGTAAATAATATATGGAGGTGTTTAATCCACAGTATTTCAGAACACACGGCACTTTACTTTTGCTCATGTCTCATCTTTGAAAAGCTATGTGAGAAATTAGTTTAAGCCGTGAGAGTTCTTGAACATACTTGTATCCCTCTGAAAAATGCGTTTTCCAAAATGACTGGAGGATAGTAAGCTGTCGGTGACTACCTATAGGCTGCGTAACCGCCCCAGCCAGTGGGCTAAGCTCCTAGGCACCCAGGACAGGCAAGTACAGAAATCTTCTCATATCGTCAGACCCACAAAACATATCTGTGCTGTGCCCAGAAGTCTCTTTTGCTCAGCAAGAGCAAATCTGCTATGTCAGCCTGCATCCTGAAATGATACAGATTTGGATTGCCAGGTCTTCAGCCCGTTCTTGTGTCAGAGATTTGCCAGGAAAAATTATAAATAGTTTCAGCCAGAGAACCATGTGTTCTATGCAAATGAAAGCAAATAGTTCTGGTGTTAATCATCTCCCTTTGTCGTTGAGCAAAACAAAGCTTTTGAAGCTAATTCAGAAATTTCCATCACATCAAGATGCAAGTTATGCTGGCTCTGCTTACCTGCGTAGTGTTATTCTCATACATATACATTAATAGGACTGCCTTCAGTCAAGATCTAACAAATATATCCTGATTTAGTGAAAGTCAGTTGGAAAACAGTATTGAATCCAGACTTCTTTTGTTGTTTTGAAAATAACTTGCTGGATGAATGTACCGAAACTTTGGAAACATTAGTGGTCATTAATGGAAAACTGCCCTTGCAGTGTGTAACAGCGACCCATGCGTTAAGCTCGGTGAGTCTTGCCGCGCTCTGGTACAACCTTCCAATTTACTATTTCTATCATCTTTAGTCAGCTTGCAACACAGATCTTGCCTTATTTTTGAGATACCAAACACACACAATTTAAAAAGCAAAAGATCTTCTTTCTGAAGGTTGTAGAGAGTTATATCTACATTTCTTTTTCCCTTTAGGAAGCTCAAAGCATTTTACTAGCTTTAAATAGCAATGCTTTGTATCTGTCACCCTACCTGTCATTATCTCATTGTTAGGGTTTGTATGTTTGGTTAGTAACACATGCTCATTCGCCTGATTAGCACCATGCTTTAATTTCATTTAATAAGTATATTTCGGAGTCAGAATGATCTTCATCAACCAGAATAATTTAACTTTGCCATGTAGAATTAATGAAGATGAAGACTGTCAAATGAAATGTAAAAAATAATCAGTGGTTCTCATTAAGAGATAATAACAAGATTTTTTTTGTTTATCAGTTTTGTTTTGGTCCCAGCATCAAATTTTTAAGAACTGTTACATGTTGTGAACATTCATTTTAATACATTTGATCTCATCTGGCACCATGCAAATAAATAAAATCCTTAACCTTCTTTTGACAACCAATAATTAAGAGTGCAAACTAAATACTGAAAAAGAGCTTTAAGAATAGGGAGCTAATTTAGGCATACATCAGGAGTTCAATGAAATATGTAACACTTGAAAGATTAGCTGAAGCAGTCTCTCTTAGAACTTAATGACTGTCTGCAAGAACGGAGTCAGTCCTGATACAGTTTGGGGAGACTTGAGACAAATAGAGGAGGGGGAAAAAAAAAGAAAAAGGAAGACCTGGGGAACTGTAGTCATCAGAGGATTGACTGCTTTCTTTTCATATTCAGAATGTCCTACTTTGGGAATCCAAACGTCACTCTTGTCATGTTTAGGTCTTCGCTTGTTCTCTGCACGTTAAAGTACTACACCTGGTGTTGCTCAGCACATTGCCTATGTGCCTGTACTAGATGCACCTACTTTGGTGTCTAAAACTTTTTTTACTAAAGTCTAATGGAATATGCATAAATAACAAGACTGTGTAACTATAATGTAAATTTCAACTGGAACGGTAGGTCAGGTGGTGACCTAAGAATGTTTTTAAAATCGGGTTCATTGATGACTTTGGAGCACAGCCAGTGGAAAGGCTGGTGTAAAACACTTGTGGAGCAAGTCCAGATGGAGAGGGGTTTGAAACAACTCAGGGTGTGAAAGTGAGGACGGTGGATAAATTGGTGAAATGGTCTTGAGTAAGTGCATGAAATTCAATGCACAAATACGAATTATGACAGTGGAGAAGGAGAAATGTGATGCACAAGTGTAAAAAAGGAACCATGTAAGCAGGCAATAATGCTGTGGAGAAGGATGGAAAGGAGTTTTTAATAGGTCAACAAATGAGTCAACCAAGTGATGCTGTTGCAAAAAAAAAAATTAATTTTTATTCTGGTGTATGTTAGTAGATATGTGTTTTATCAGAATGTATGTGTAACTGTGCTCAGTAGTTCTAGAACCTTATTGGGAATATGGTGAATAAGCATCTTTAAGGTAGACAGGGTAGAGCTCAGAGGAGAATATCAGGGCAATATGAGGTTTAGAAAAACTGGAGGATTTTGATTTGTTTTATAGAGGATAGACAACTTGGTCCAACTTTTATCTTTTGATAAAGCTGGATGTAAGAAGGATGGAGCTGACTCATTCTGCATGTCCCCTAGGGGTAGGGCAAGAAGTAGTTTGCAGGAAAAAGGTATTTTGATGTCAGGAAGAGCTGATCTGAAACAGACAGCTATTCAAGGTGGCTACGGAGTCTCTTCCTTTGAAGATTTTTAAGAACACGGCAGACAAGTGTCTCCCGGGAGTGCTGGGATATACTTCCCCTGACTGGGGAAACTGCTTCACACATTCTCTCTGCCTGTGTGCCTGTTTTCTTCCAAGGGTGAGCAGAGTATGGAGGAAGGCAGTAGGCATTCATAAGGAGTGTGCTTGCTTCATGGTATTGCCTCAGCCAACAAGTCAAAGATTGGCTTAAAACACTCTAATTTAATAAAAGTTAAATAATAGCCAGAAGATGAAAGGATATGTAGGTTAAAACACAGATGCATGTTGAACTAGTACAGACATTGTGGACTGGAAAATAATTTTGTAAATACAAAATGTTGGCTATGTTTCAAATCAGGGAAATTCTTCCTTCTTAAATGTACAGTTTCTACTTGATGGCAGCATTGTTTGTTTTCTGCATTTCCTTTGTGTTGTTACATTTCCAGGATTGTGGTAAACAGAAAGGTCATCATAAACTGTTCAAGGAACATGAGCTTTGTGGGGTTAGGGATGTCATCCTGATTGCCTACAATTAAATCCAAGAAATAGAAGTCTCACCCTTTCCAGCTCGTTATTGGGCAGTGGGCCCAATGAAGTAATTTTCCTTTGATTATGCAGCCAGTCCTGAATGTATGAATAGATTTGATGACTGCATGCTGTGGGGTTTTTTTTATTTTTTCATTTTATGGATTTTATTCTGACTAGAGGCTATACAGTATGTTATGCTACCCATCAGAATTGGCTACAGAGTCAAGCTTGAAGAACACCGTTCTTTTCTTGCCAACTTATTCAGCCTACAGTCAGTCAGCCTACAGCAGCTTGTCAGCTCTACTGAAATGAGCCAAATAAGACCTTACCATAATGTTTCTTCCCCTCTCCCTTGCAAAAGACAGTACGTTTCTTGAGTCAGATTGGGCAGAAGTTCTTGTGGTACATGGCCAAGAGCTCTGTTAATATCTCTTGTGTTCAGAAGAGGCAGCCTGGTCCTGTTAACCATTGAGTGCTGAAGAGGAGCCAGGAAGAAAACAATTCTTTCTCGTGGAGTTACAGGAATGTGCTGTTCATAACACGTCTATGTTTTTATAAGCTTCAGCAAACTGAATGCAGAGAGAGATGTAATTTTCACCATTGTGCTGAGGCGATGAGAAGAAGCATGTCCGAAGATCACAGGATGAAGGGCTACTGAACAATACAGGAGGAAAAAATACTGTTAGGAATAAAGTCCTCCAAAGGCATCCATGCAACACATGGCATCATTTACAAATTTAGAAGAATGCTCATCAGAAACACCCTCAGGATAGCCCATAAAACTTTGCAGGAAAAGTGCATTTCAAGATGAGGTTGCTCATGGAGGACCATATGAACCTAGCTAGTACTAGAATCCCGCAGATTAATCCCTGGCAATTTAGCTTGATCTCTCTTATGTACATTGTATACTCTTTGGGGTTGGAATGTTTTAAGTTCTCTGGTAAAGTAACCCAAATCACGGCTCTCTCCACCTTTTGCAGTTTCCACTTGTGAGAACCCGTTGCATACCAATTTTGCTGTTGTGCATTTTAGCATGACAAAGTACCCACTAGTTCTTTGTGTAAGCAGGTATCTCAGATTCCAGTATACTGAATGAGTTAGTGGCACAACAAAGAGTCTGCGTCTGGCTGCTCCGGCCACGGCAGGGTTGAACAGAAGAGCAGGAAGTGGTGAAAGCACAACAATAATTGTACCAGAATAAGAGCAGGACCATCACACAGACCTAGACCATCGTTACAGCTCTAAAATTAGGGACATAATAATAATAGTAAAACCCTCATATTCTAATTTAATTTAGGTTCTCCTAGAAGAGCTGCAGATGTTTTCACCCCACAAAGTGTGTTGCCTGGACAAATCTTTACAAGTTGTATTTATCTACATTGCTTGCTAGCCATGACAACACATGTGGTTGGGAAAGTTTTTGTGTTGTGGCCAGACAACACTGCAACTCATCTCTCTCTCCCTCCCCTTCTCTCTTCTCTCTGCCTCTCTTCCCTCCTCCCAGTCTCAGTCTCACTGGGGCTTTTCTTTCATGTTCTGCTGCCAAATTTTCTGTTTCTCTCCTGTCAGGCGTTCTGCTTGTAAATTGCCAGAGCTCTCTTTTCTTCTAAGTGTTCACTTTTCTTTCTTCTCCTTTTCTCCAGTCTTTCCCATTAAATCCTTTTCTGTGTCTCACTTTTTTTTTTCCCGTTGACACCTTCTGCAGCTCTTGCTTACAAGTTTCTGTAATTACAATTTTTTTAGTGTATGTATGTGTGATGTTTCCTTTTGCTTTGACTGATGTAGATTGCCTTTTGGAGCAAATGTCAATGTAGATTGTGCTTCTGGGTAACAAGTATAATATCCTTATGAAAAAAACCCTCGAAATATTTATATCCTATAAAAACACAGAGGTGTGAATTGATCTGAACACTTTCAAACTATGTTTGCTCAAAATTAAATTCTTTTCTATAAACTTCACAATTTATTGTGAAGGAATATTGGTAGAGGAAAAAAAAATATTTTAGGAGTAAAGTTTTCTACAGTGTTATATATCCTGCTGCTTTTCACAAATGAATAGGGGACTTTGAAGTGTTTTGTTAAGCTGAGAGCAAATACAGCGTGAGAAATGGCGTCTTCTCTGTAAATGCTGATATGTGTATTTTTAACACCAAGCACTCTATTATCAAAACGCTTCCTATCAGTTGTTGAAAACAACTTTCTCCGTATTTGAGTAATGTTTTGTATTCATTTATTTATCTAGGATGAGGAATAGCAGGAACACAAGAGATTTTCCTGGGAATGCATCCAAGAAGTGCTGGTGGAGGCTTTCTAGTTAATCGGTTTGTCAAAAGGAGTACTTTTTCCAGCATGCAACATTATTCACTTAATTTTTCATTAGGCCTTTTAATGCGAGTACTATTAAAGGAAGCAGCTGTGATGTGGAAATGTTAATTTATGCCAGATCACTTGAAAGTCCTGACTTTTCGTCTGTGCAGCAACAAACTGAGCTATAGGTCCTGCGCATTGCTAAACGATAGCAGCCACAACGCAGACAGGCTGAGCGAAGGTGGTTGAACTGCACGCTCCCCCAAACACCATGCGCTTACTGCAGTCTTCCTTAAAGTTTGCTCTCTGTTCATATATCATAAGTGAGTGTTACTCATAAAGGATTTGAAGTCCCCAAGCATATGTGTCCACTTCCACCATTAAAGTGGATTCAGGTGCTTGGCATGGCTGTCTCCAGGCAGACTTTCCTTAAATAATTGATAGTTGTAGTCCCGCTGCCCATGGTTCTCTGTCTGGATGTACTCACGTTGTGTTTATAGGGCTTTCGTATGAGCGGCTGGCTGACAAGAGCGCATGGTAAGGATCTCACACTTTCTTTTATTAACGTGACCTATTTTCACGTTCTCAGGTGACAAATTATGCCAAATGAGCTTTCTTACACCTACTATGTGATATGATGAGAAATTTGTACGTCAACCACAGCTGTCCTGAAAATGTTGTAAAACTTTTAGTGGTGTGAGGCACTGGGATTTGAATACCAGAAGATGTTGAATGAAAAAAGGAGGGAGACATATTAGAAATTAGAGAGACATCAACTTGAACAAGGCCTTGATGATATAATTCAGTACAATTAATAATGGATATTTGGTGGCTTTTGCAATGTAACAGCTCTGGTTTCTTGATAAAGTTTGTTTTGGTCGAAAACCAAACAGTTTCATGACTTGCAAATGGAATTAACCATTTTTATTAGAGCTACACTAAGTACTTTGTTTTGCTTTTCAGTTGCAGTCGCAGCAGAGGAATGACAAGGGATGTTTTGTGTCACAAAAGAATAGCTACTTTGTGTTTTGGGGCTACCTCTAGAAAAAAGGTAACTTCTATTTCTTAAACATTTTACTAATTTAATTGATAGTCACAATTTTCAAAATTGCTTTGGAAATTCTCTGCTGCAGCTCTGAAATTTTGGGGGCAAAACCAAAAATTATTTAGAGACTGAGGGACTGATTTGTGAAAACAATTTTTAAGGACTAAGTATTTGCCAAACAATGGTATATGAGTATAATCTGCATATATTTGAAAGATATGAACATTTAAGTCAAACGAGAGGACTTGTTGATGTTGTATCAACCTTGGGAACAGCCGATTCTGTTAGTTTTAGTTGTGAAGCATACTTGGACGTCCCTTAAGGAGCTCTTGCAAAGAGTCCATGAGAGTCCAGTGTTTGAAACAAGGTGTTTTGTTTTCCTGAAGACTAAAACATGCATGACACGATTCACTTTCATGTACTTGGAATTACTTGCATGCTTTTGAAACTGTCTTGTGCTTGAAAGCTTGAAAAATGTTGGTTTTGTCAGGATGCAGCACACCTGTAACCTCCATTCATTTCAGTAATTTACAGTCTCAGTCTCATCCTGTACCAGCTGTTCCACTAGCTCAGTGTCACCTTCTTAGCCACAGACAGCACTTGGTGCCTGATAGAAAGGAACTTTGTCTCTTTCTACGTCTTTGCTCCCTCAGTCTATGTAATGGACTAAATTCTTGTTTGACCCCCACAGTTAAGGACAGCTTTATTTCACTATAAGGTAAGGTTTCGTAGATGGGCCACTGAATTCTGTATACCTCTGGCACTATGACATAGATGTTTTGTGCCAGCATTGTTTAAATTAAAAATAATGGAGTTCCTTTAAGCATTATGAAAGCAGTAAATTCAGTGCAGTAGCTTGTTCTGCATTTTTTCTTTTGTTTGCTTACCACTATTAGCTCTGGATCATTTATTCTATTAAAAGCTAACATAGTTTTCAGTTGTGTAATTCTCAGTATGCTGAAGGCTATTGTGTTAACAATAAACTAGGTATATGCACTCAAAAATTCTCCAATAGGGATGGTTTACTTCTACTGGTTATTATTTCAGGCATGTTTACAAAGAGGAGAAAAAAAAAATTGATTTGGTTTACTGTTGTTTCAGATCTGCCTTGTTCTGCTAGCAAATCTGAGCGTATGCTTCGTAAGGGTGAAAACCTGGATATCGCAGAGCATGATTTTGCTGCAGTCTTGGAGGCCAGAGGGCTAGAAAACCCATTCTCCAGTCGTTACATGATCATTTTATATCCTGAAGTAAGAAAGATTGTCATTATCTTGTGACTTTATTTTTCATGAGTAACTAACTATGATCACCTTTTAGAACGGTGATTGTGTGCATGGACCAATATTGATGAGCTTCTTTCGGTTAGGGTGACGACATGCTGCAGCAGACAGCACCATGACCAACATAAAAATGGGCTTCAGAGGGGAAACACAGTTTCTAGTTAAGGAAACACTGTTCAGGAGCAAAGGAATGCTCTATAGCAGATGTTTTGATGTCATTAGGTGCTGCATTTTTTTTTTATTTAGAAGGTGTCACAGAGACTACTCCTAAGGAGTACAGTGTTGACATTTCTTGAATGTAAAATGGCAAACAAGCATGGTTTGTGTCTGTTTTGAGCTCTCCTTTTGTCTTGTGGATCCTTTTGGTGCCTCTGTGCCTATTTGCTGTCTTGAAAAGCTGCAAGGTGCATGGGGCTTCAGTGCTTTCCTGCCAGGAGGGTGGTATCTAATTGAATGGTTTCCACATGGATACCAGTTACACATCTTGAAACATACTAGAGTTCTGTCCCTTAACTTACTGTGGGACCAGAATTTTACTACATTCGGATTGCTGCCTTCTTTCATGATTGGGTTTTGTTGTTTGGTTTTGTTTTGTTTTGTTTTTTTTAATGTATCTGTTTTTCACTGAAGGCCACAATCAATTGAGGTTAATAAAATTTTTGTCTGCTCTGATCTTCCTTATTCGGGGAGAGTAAACCAGGGAATCAAACCAAATTGTGGCTGATATGCCATCCTAATTCATAGTTTGCACTGTACTTTGGGGGGGGGGCGGGGAGGGGGAAGTCATCACATAGGATGGGTCTTGAATTTAATTCCCTATGTTTGACACAGACTTTCATAAAGGTACTGGCAGGTCTCAGCAGATGTGATGTGGTCGCATCCATTGTTTTTCTGTAGAGCTTATGAGTGCATGGAAGGTGTGGTGCCCTTGAAAAACCCATTAAAACAAAAGGAATGCTATGAAAAAGCAGTATTTTGCTGGGTCAAATTCCAAAGTATATGTTTTGATCTTGCAAACATCTTTTACATGTAAAGGGGAAATAAATTTCCCTATTTGACTGATTCTACCCAGTGCAGTAGCACACTGGCCCTCAGCGAGGGTCTGTGGAATCGTCCTTGTTCTGACGCTGGCTCTGAGGTGTTTCCAGTCTGAGGGCAGAAAGAGGAGTTTTCCTGGGAGAAGAAAAACAAGATACCCTTTACAAGCCCATTTCGGATGTTGCTCGGCATAGAGCAGAGATGAGTCTTTAAAAGACGCTTGTGTGTCTTCCGTGAGCTCTGTGTGGGGAAAGACATGGAGTGGTTGTATGACAGTGTGACAAGTGGATGGACAGGGTGATGCTTGGTGACGGATTGGGAGGGACAGGCTAGTGCAAAGCTTGACCGTTGGTATAAATAATGGGGGAAGAAAGAGCCATGTTGGGTTTTGAAGTGGTATAAATCTTATGTGGTAGCAGATGAGCATCTGGCAGGTGGATATGAATGGGGAGGGGATACAATCAAATGCTGAGCAAGGACGACAGGTTGGGCTTGTTACATCTTATGTGCATTGCAGGGGGGGCAAGAAAGGCAGCTTGGAAAGCCAGGAAAAGGAGTGACACAGTAGCTAGGACAGAGTAATGATATCAAGAAGAAATTAGTGGTGGGGGTGGAATGTAAACAACCGCCCTCAGAGCTGTCACAGAAGAGCAATCGATAAATAGAGTTCGTAAGTGGAGGCCCTGGGTTTTATATTACAGGTGAGCAATCTCCTACTGGATCTGCAGAATCCCTGAGGGGGGCAGGGGTAAGGAAGAGGAAATGAAGACATGTCAAATATGAAAAATCATAACTTAATGTTTGGCTGCATTGTTGTCCAAGTCTGTCCGTCGTGGTAAGAAACCTCTATGACAAGCATGGATTTGTAATGAGAAGAGGCTACTATATCAAATCAACCTTCTCTGCTGGACTGTCTGAGAGAAAGAAAGCTGGCTAGATACAGTGGCTCTGACATGTATTCCCACTTCTAATTAGAAATATTTTATAACCCACATCCCTGACGGAATTGGGGAGAAATTATTGCAACAATGTATTGTTACAATGTATTGCAAGAGCACAGTGGAATAATACTTTTAAACTTCAAGCATTCTGCATCTGATCTAATATTGCAGCTAATCCATCAAAAATTGATCCCGAAGTCTCTCAAAAATGGCTGCTGCTGGTGTAAATGCTTATAATGAATGCTAGCGTTGCCTTGCCGAATAGGGGAATGGTACTCTGTAAGTCCTGAGAGCAACAAAAATAGATCAGTACTTTGCGGGAAGATATCCCCGGCAACAACTGATGGGCACTGATCTTCATCTCTCTACATAATCAGTGCTGCAGTTCCCCGTGTCAAAAATAAGGTAGATGTTGTTAAAGAAGTACCACAGAATCACTAAAATTGGACCAGAGCTAACCTCACTCAAGACAGGACCAGCTATACCTAAACCACTACACATACACTGAAACTGGGGCCTGCAATTGTTCCTGTCCTGGCACTTTTTTTTTTTTTTTTACAGTGATAAATGGCATTCCTATGCATGTGTATTGGGGAGTCTTTTTTTCGTACAAATTCACCGCTGTCCTTTCTTGCTTTGACTTTTGTGAAAAAAGCAAGAAGGTATCGTAGAACAAATTTTACCAACTCAGCAGTAAATTCCTCCTCTTAAGACGAAGTAAAATCAAGGTAAGTTTTATTTCAAGAAACACTGCACCAAACCCAGAGATATGCTATATTTAAATAGTGAAAAGAAATGTAGTAATTTATGAACTAGCCAATATACAGGTTCGCTGATAAACAAAACAGGAGCTCTGAAGCCTACAGCTAATGTTGGCCTCATATGTAAATATGTTTGAGTCACACTAAGGCTTGTTACTTTTCTTACAAGAGAATTTTGAGAAAAAAGAAAAAGAATGGAGAGAGTAATAGCAGAGTGCATTAGTCGTGATGATTTATTTCTTTTCCAATGCTTTTGGGTGATGCATTCTTGAAATATTAGTGAATTACTCTCTCAGCTCAGCTGTTGGAGCTGTTGTTTCTCCTCTGCAGGCATTTTGCTACATCTCTGTCTGTCGCTACATGTACTCACAAATGCAGTATTTTTTCTGGCCTCGTATTTCACATACAAACACAAAGAAGAGAAGTTTGGGCTATATATCAGGAAAATTATTTTGCTGGAACAATTGGATTCTGGAAGAAACTGAAGCTAGTCAAGCAAAGTGGACACTGTGAGCCTTTTGGGAGATAGCTAAATATCAGTGAAAATTATACAGGAAAGGAGTAATTCTGCAAAATGAAGTGTAGAAACTGGATAATACAGGCGATCAGTTCTGATGAGGTCCTTACTGTCTATTATTCGGATAGGGAAAGACAATGGTCTAGTTAGTAGTTCCATGGAAAAAGAGAATTGAGACACCAGCATTTGCAGAATCTCAGTGAGTAATAATTGCAGTTTTTAAGCTATTATTTCACTATTCAGGATTGTATTTGAAATGGGGAAAATGTTTTGTTTACCAATGAAGATGCATGGAATTTCCACATGAAATGTTCAGGTGCTGCTGGATAATGGCATTTGTTATCAGCAGTTAAATTGCAGGAATTGAGTCAATCTTGTTCCCCAAAGCACATTTCAGTTAAACTGTAAGAACAGGAACTACTCGTATTGAAGTAACATGGGCAGAATTTTCAGAACTAAGATTAGGTAGCTTTTGCAGGTGGAGTAGTTATCCTGTGTTTTCAGCACATTAATATTGAGTTCTCAACAGAAGTCTGCCTCTGGCCATGATTTTTGGCATTCTTTCCTCTGGAGCTTTTCTGTTTCTAAACCAGTCATTTAGGGACTTCTGTATTAAAGCTCATACAGGAGAAGAAGTGATAGAGAAGGAAGTGAGTCAACCCAAGGCAAATGTGCATTTTGATTATTAGTACTTTCTTATTCTGGATTTTTCGTCACAGCTTTCAAAAAGCATTTTAGAAGAGAAATATTTGTTACTGTATCCATGCCATTAATTGTATGGGAGTTTTGGGTTTGGAAATAAGCATGGCAGTAATAGCTATTTGACAATATTTTCATAGTTTGAGATAGCTCAAGACTACGCCTTTTTTCACTACCCCATATGTTTTCCTTTTTCAAATTATGATTTAAAGGAATGTTACATGGTTGTTGCTTCATTTAACCTTTGGGCTGGCAAATAGATAAAGATGAACTGGATGATAAAAGAAGTAACTTTTAAATTGCAGGGCAGTAACTTAGAAACAGTGTAGAACAATCTAGTACGTGGTAAATGTTTGACTTTTTTTCATAAATGCATTATAATTCTCTGGTTGTTAAAGAGAAGAGAGCTATCTAGCGGTTACAGATGTCATCAGCTTTTGTCCAACAGCTATCAAGGACTGTATCCAACTTGAAAAGAACAGAACGGTTTAAATTATCTGTGAATAATGCAAGGTTTGGGATTAAGCTCTGTAACATAGGAGGACAAATTCTGCCACCTGCTATGGCTTTACAAACTCATTTTTTGAAATACAGCTTTCTCATCTGACTAATTGAAAGTCCCATAATATTTTTAAATAAAAATAACAGCCAGAAATGTGAATTGAAGCGGTTATGCTGAGAAATACAGTCTAATGACAAATTGTTGTGTAGCCATGGGGGGGAATAAGGCAGAATAGTTGGCAAGTGGCATACAGGAAATTTGGTTACCAAACATTTATCTTGTAGAAGTGAAACAAACCCTCCATGGCCTACTTTACTGTAGAGGATATCAGCATATTAGCAGTGGTGTGATATTCCATGGTAGACTGCACCGGTACGCTCTATATGGCCTAAACTCGAGTAACGTTTGTTTGCCTTAAAAAGGCATGAGAAACTCCAGATCTAAACGCAGTGTCAACATTTTTTGTTTCAAGAAAAAAATTGGATCAAAACCTGCTTGAACCACAATGGAAGTTATTCCACCTCTCGGTACTGGTTTTCTGTCGAAGCGTGAGGTGAATTTTGGAAGTACCTACTTGAAAATGGAGTTGTGACTGCAAGTTCAAAGCTGTAGTAGGAGTTCGTTTTCATTAATTTAGGGTTGCATTTTGTCTTCTTAAGCTAACAAGGCCTTGAAGAATTGCAGAACTCTCAGTTCACATCCTGACAGGTGGATCATGCAGAAATGAGCTCTGAAATATTTACAACTCTTCTGAATAATTATAGCGACAGAGATTTTTCCGAATGGACTCTCAGTGCAAGGTATTCCATTGCATTTTTTCTCTGTAAGAGAGTGCCAGTTTTTTCTTTTTACCTTGCATCCTTCTGAGCACGTGCTGTTTACCTTTTTTGTGCTACTTCATATTCTCATTATTGCTTTTTCCCTTGGTTAGGCCATTCCAACATAGACATTGCACCTGCTTAGATATCTTTAAAACTGCCTCTGCAAATCCCTAAATCCATTACAGATGCAAACGAGAACCATGCAGTGAGACACTCTATCTTTTGGACACCAAATTGTCATCAAAAATCTCACCAACACTTCTTCACCTGCTCATGTGGTACCCAGCTGTGCCTTGTTGGCCTTGCATTTGACTCTAGTATGAGATTTGCGGTTCATTGCTGTTCAGAGATGAGATTTCCATTTCTGAAAGATTCAGTGTCGCTCTTTAAGTTGGCCCCTGTGTTCTTGCAGAAAACATATAGAATTAGGGTGTTGATGGGGAAGAGGGGAGGTTTTTTGTTCTTCCATGTGCGCTAAAATAAAAGTGCATATTGTAAAGAAAATAGAGCTGCATAAGGAAGCAGAGTGGTTAGAGTGAAAACTTCTAATAACTTTGGGAGCCAGTATCTTTACATGTTTTACATTATAGTTCACTATGTTAACACTTGGCCACAATGCCGTGCATCTCCTAATGCATCAGAATTATAGAAACATCTGGGCTAAATAGCTTCATGCCGATCCACTGAGAAAATTCACAAAGGATTCAATACTTTTAAAGATATTTCATTTTATATCTAGGATAGTAGGTTGCATTATGCTTATATACCGATTTATGAAACACACAGGAACATTTTTTTTCTTTTTTTTTTCTTTTTTTTTCCTGTTAGTCTTTAAGTGCCTACAGGGCACATCTGTGCTTCTTTATTAAGAGCTACGTTATGACTGGACCTTGTGTGGCTACAGTGTGGGAGCGGGAGCAAAGAGGTTCCTTTTCCCTTTGCGCAGCCTGTCCAAAGCCTGCCAAAAATTACAGACCTCTCCAGAGCCAGGAGTAATCCTTTAAAAGAAAGATGTTTCTGCTACATCTCTCTCCTCCTGGCCAGGAGAGCTGGCTGACCATGTGGGAAAGTACCAAATTACCCTGCTGCAGCACAGCCAAGGTACTCTGGTTTGAAGCCCCTTTGCTGCAGGCATTGCTTCCCACACACCGTCTGTCCCTGGCAGGCCCTTCTGCTTGGCCTCAGCAGGAGCAGCACGTTCGCTGGCAACCTCTGATCTTGCAGCGATGCTCTTCTGGGGACACCCAACTCTGGTTTAGTATGTTTGTGTCCTGCTGGTTCGGAGAGGACAGTCTGTAGCAGCCATTGAAATCTGCCTTTAGATCCCTCACAGGGCGTGCACGAGTCGTGCGGTCTGTAATGATGTAAGTTGATCCTGTCTAGTGTCAGAAGGGGCTTTTGGTTTCCAAAACTTCTCTGCCTTCCTGAAAAGTGTGCATGCTGTACATTGCCCTGCTAGATAACCCTTATAAAAACCTAATAGCAAGCTCTTGCTTCCAGGTAGGACATTGCAGGTCGGTGTTGTGCATCTTGAATTTCAGTCCAGCAGATGCTCAATGTGGGGATCGGTCTGGCAGCACGTAACTGCTGTTAAACTTTTATTATTGGGCAAGGCATACATCTTCTTTCTTAGAGGTCAGAGATTGCTACAGACCCTTCCTTTTTTTTCCCCTGGAAGTATTCCTGTACTGGATACATCCTTTAATTGCTTCTTCCTGGCTCTGAAAGCTCAGCCTTCATCTGGTGTCAAAGTTGAACTTCAAATGAGGCAAGAAGCCAGAGAAGAGGCATTTTCTGTGTAAGAGACGGGACTGTCCTGATGGCCTTAACTTCCAAGGAAGCAAGTTTGCTAAAGTTAACTGCTTGATCAGGACAGAGTCCCAGTCATGGATTGGAGACCTACAGGGTTGAGGACACAGAGTCAGATTGGTACGAGGAGGATGTCTTTCTGTGTGGAGAAGAGAAAGTTGTCATCCTTGTGTTTGTGTAACGTCCTTGTGTTCTTCGTGCTTGTGTAGCATGAAGAATACTTATTTAGTTAGTTTTTTTTCAAGTCAGAGCCTCCAATTTTACTCACGTTTGAGAGCAGTAAATTAAACTGTTTCTCATGGTGGCTGTTTCCAAATAGTCTGATACAAATTTTCTGTTCTGTGTCCTTAATTAACTTGAATGCTTTTTTTTTTTCTTGCAGTGAAAGGGATGATTTTCATACCCTGTACTGCTGTTAAGCTGACCTGAGAAGCTCTTGTACTAATGGAAAATCAGTTGATGCAAAATACAGCAGCTTAAAGCAGAAGGGACAGAGACTGACTGCAGAGCTGGGGGCAGCAATACCAGCTTGTCACCCAACACTGATTTGCTTGAGCAGGGACGTGAACTTTAACTCTAGTGTCCGTTCTCTGAAAGGTATGGATTTTGTGGGGTATAAATAAAGACCCTTCTTTCCTTGAGGGAAACCGTTCTATTTTGTGCTGAGTTGCTCTCACCAGGCCAATAATTTATGTAGATAAAGAGACACAAGACTGAGGTGATGCCCTGAAAGCTGTGGAAACCTGATTGCAATTTCTCTCTGGTTTGGGGTAAGTACCTGAAGTAACAGGCTGCACCAGAGATGTTGCCACTATCTTGCTTTTCTGTTACAACACTTGTTTCAGTAACTATCTCTCGGCAGCCTGTATAGCCCAGTGGTGGTATTGCCTGCATGGTGGGATCTTGGTCTCTTTCTTAGATTAACATCTGCAATCAGGGCCTTGTGACACAGCAAGTAACCTGCTGTTTCTTTCTACTCACTAGAGTCAACTAAGTTTTGAGGTCTTGTTAACTTTTGCTTTGATATGTTGCTATCATAGGAAGAAACTGATTTTGGACCTAGATCAGTAAAATGTTCAGGACAACCCATAGTGTGGGGAGTTAATCAATTTTATATGCATATGAATGGCTTTTCTAGGGATCATTATCAACACAAACTCTTGTCTGATATGCTTTGTACATAAAGTTGTGTCATATGCTTCTTGCGTTCATAATGGCTGCCTGGACCACTTCTGAGCATTTAGAGACATCACAGTTCAACACTGAGAGAAGAATGCTGGCAGCTAGCGCTTCAGGTCATTGTGAATTTCCCAGCCTTAAAAAAAAACAACATAAACAAACCTGTAAAACCTCTGTGACAAGGCCTCTGAGGGTGTTAGCTTCTCAGGGTGCGGTGGGATTTTCTGTGACGAGAACAAAGCGCATCTGTCTGAGGACTGAGCTTTCCTGGTGACTAATCTGAAGCTGTAGGCTCAACCCCAACAGGAACTGGTTTCTCTGCTCTGTATTCCAGCTGCTGGGCACAGTTTGTTGACTTTACCCTCTCCAAACCTTGTAATATGTGTACTTAAAAGAAAAAAAAAAGTCTCCTACAAACTTCAAAAGATGAAAGACACCACTTCATAAGTCTTCCACCTCTGAGTACAGGAAGAAAGCGCCAACATGCAACCATGGTTAGATTTAATGCATTGTTGCCAAATATTCAGAAAATATATTGAGGAGTGCTATGTGATTTTTTTGTATGTGCTGGAGTGTAGATGTGGAAAGCATGAATGGAGCTTTGCTTTCTTCCTTTGACTGGGGTTTGTAATGACTTTGACAAAACATTTTAAGCAATTCTAAGTGTGGCATGTTGAAGAAAAAAATCGTTTTATTGGTAGAAATTCTATTTTTCTCTCCTTTTTTGAGGTCATGGGCCACCAAGAAAGCACATCTCCCAATTCAAAAAGGGCACATTTTATTCCTTTCCCCTTTTTTTTTTTTTTTTAACCACCTCTTTTAATTCCTTCCAAAAAGAAGAAAATAATCCAACGTACTATTATTATTTCATTTATTAAAATCAAGGAAAGCAGTTTGATTTTTTTTCGTTTTCTGCCAGCTTTAGCCACAGTACAGACTGTTTCTGGCATCTGCTTTCCTCTCCATTGCTAATCAGGGTGGTAGTGCCCCTTATGATGACTGCTCACGTTCTGCCTTGACAACCCACTGTTTCCCTAGTTTCTGAAACACCATGATATAAATGGCCATATTGTAGTCATCTCCCAAAGGTGAAAAGCTCAGGCGTGTTACAGAGATACACTCCTAACGTCAGTCTGCAGGGTCTTACACAGACTGACGTATAACATTACTTGATTTTGAGAGCCACTTAAAGATTCTTTTAATGGCATTTCTTATTATTACTTTCGTTATCAACAGAAGTAATAATGGTCGGTATCTGCTGCGGGGGTGTGGTACTTTGGAGTTGGGTTTTTGTTTTTTGTGGTGTTTTTCTTTTTTTTTAAACCTGATTTGAAAAATAAAGAAGAAAAAAAATTTTGCCTGGAATAAATGCCAGGGAAAAGACATAGCACAGTGTATTTCTCTGCATTAAATACTAGATAAGTGATGCAGCTGGACTTGTTCAGTTGGCATTACAGATGTTTTCAAGCTTAAGTCCCCATATGTGCTGGTAATTAGTGTGTTTTCTAGCATTCAGAAACACCCATGTATCAGCGAGAAAGAGTTTGTGTTTTCTGCTTTGCATCATTTTAGATGCATTTTTCCCAGCTATTTGTAGTACTAAAACCAGTCCCACATTTCAAAAATGCATAGTGCCAGGTATCACATTCACACTGATTAAGGAAATGATTCATGAAATAAAAACATATTTTCCAGGAAATTTATACCTATTGACTGTGTGTCCAAGGGGATCACATTATCAGCTGAAGAGAGAAATTCCATTCTGAAAAATTACAGGATGACGCCTTACAGCTCTCACTTGTTCTTATGGCACCGTAATCTCCACCAGTTTCTCGCAGGTATTTTCAGATGGAGAAGGATAAATGATGGGAGCTGTTATATGGATCAGTTCCCTTTTTATTTAGAAATATCTATTCAGGCTTCTTTATTTGTTTTTACTATTCTGCAAGGCCCCTGCTGAAATTGGTGCAGTGTTTATTTGCAATGTTTTGGAAAATATTTGATGCAGTTTATTTATCTTGTAAGTCTTTTTAGTGGGTACAAATAAGGTAGCAAAATGCTTCATGGATGTTAATTTAGAAACCATTTAGCAGTTAGATGGTAGGATGTTCCTCAAAGAGGAATTTCTGTTGTTGTGCAACAAAAATCTGATGTTGAGAGAGAAACAAACTAGGTGCCCTATTTCCTTCATTTCTTTTATTTACCCTTTAGCACTGAGTGGATTCTTCATAGTTGATAGGAAAAAATCCTTGTTGTTCAACTCTTAACATCTTATATAAAAATTGGTATTCCCAAACAGATTTCCTGGAGTAAGGTGACAATTACACCAAGCTTCTCTGGGCAGCGTAGTACCGAGGTTGTTCACATAGCACCTCCACGTTCATGCTGAGAGACATGTCCTCTGCATTCTCTACTTGTCTAATGGCAAGAACTTCTGTGGGAAGTTGGAAGAAAGAACTTGATCGCACTGTACAACAGATTTGGTGAATACCATCAGCGTGCCTTTAGATGGCATTTTCACTGGAATGTCTGAAGACACCATACGGTAGGTGATGATTTTTACTTATGTTTTACAGTTGGTAAAATTAAATCCCTAGGGGTTTAAGTGGTTCACCTGAAGACCTGGTAATGAATCCAGAGCATGTTAAACACCAAGCGCTCCATCTCAGCTTCTGCCAATATAGCTCCATTTAGTAGAAAAGGAATAAAATCCCCAAACCCTCTAATTAGTCATGGAAGGAATGAATGTGCATGAATCTCATACACTTTCAATCACACAGTTACTTTTCATTGATGCAAAGCTATTCTGGGGTGTGAGTTCACAGGGAGAAAGGGTGACTAAGGTGAGAAGTGTTCAAACAGCTGAACAAACCGCACATGCATTTTAAAATGCTGCAGGGTTTGTAAGTTCATAAAAGCCTCATAACTGTAAGGTTTATTAGCCAGCATAATAATTTTCCAAGGGGAATGGGAAGATGCAAGTTAATTAACCCTCCACTGTACTGGATAACACTGGAGAAATAGAATTTTTTTTTCCTTTTTTCTGCATGCGATTGACCAATATAATGGTGATCCAGAGAGTTACATGGCTATAAAAACAAAACAAAAAAACAGACCAAAACAAAAAACACCAGCAAGAATGATGCTAGGGTGTGTTGTGTTGAAATGCTTCGAGCAGAGATAACTCATTATGAATGCTCTTGCACGCAACAAGGGAGTTTTGGGGGAATATTTTCCTGGATGACTGTGACATTTTTCTCATGACTTGCGAGAAAGCTGCATTCACACTAGAGGATATTTAGGGAAATGGACCTGGAAGATCAGGGGAATGCATTTCAAAGCAAAATCTACAACTTTTCTTTTTATCTTTAGATGGAGTGATTTAGTGTTCTGATTTGAGTTTTGTTAGGAGATTAACCTTGAAGAGCATAACTTCTGTGGTTAGAGTAATATCATTGGTGGGCTTTGTAGCTGGCAAGTATGTTTCACGAAACATTTGTATTTTTACAGATATGGGTTTTTTGCAGGAAAAGTAATTTTTTCCAAAAGACTCTGGAAGGATTTTATAATGCATATAAATGGAGTTTATTAAGGTTTTGGCAGATTTGTGACCCATGTTAATTCGTGTAACTCACAATGTCTCATAGCAAGTAGTCAAGTTTAGTATTCTTGGGCTCAGGTAAAGATTCCTGGATACGTTCTCTGACCCTGACCTCAGGCACCATATTTTCTTAGACCAGAACATGTTTTCTCCAGTAGGTGTGGGACAAAAGCACGTATATTGATCATACCAGCTACTTCTATCTGATTTAAGGTATAATTCACATGCCTAAGGTAGGGAGGAAATATAAAAGTGTCCCAACAGCTGCATAAGCTAAACAGACATTTTAAAATAATGTTATTTATAAATTCATACAGCCTCCTGTTTGAACAGGAAGGCTTATTAGCCAGTGTAGTCATTTTCCGAGGGAAGCAGAAGTTGATGTGAATTAACACGCAAGTATATTGCAGACATTGTAGCGCTGAAGAAGGTACCACATGGGACAGTCCTGAACCGTGAATGTTGGGTAGCTCTTTTCCACTATTCAGTGAATAATCTCCACCTTGCATCCAAATACTGAGACATTTGCAACCGAATATTAGTACTACTGTTAGAAAAATGGTGTCGATGAAATGAGGGATGGAAGGAGAGCACTTTGTTTTGTCATAATTGTATGGGTTTGAGCGTTTAGCCTTTTTATTTGCGGATGAGAAATCAAAAGCACTGGATCGTACAACCACAGTGATTATCGCAGGCCCCTGATTTAAATAAATCATGATCAGCTTGCCCCAAGTCACCAATACGTACAGCACCTTAGGTAGTCCTCATTATTTCTGTATTTATTTTCCTGTGCCTGTCATGGTGACAGGGTTAAAATAACAAAGATAATAAATATTTTTCTGTATATTTGTGCATTCAAAAATAACTGCAAGCTCCTCCAAAATATTAATGAAAAGGCTGTCTCTACGAGGAGACTGAGCCTGTTTTTTCTGAGGCAGAAACCAGAAAATTTTACATGCAGTTGTTTTTGGTTTTTTTTCCAACTGTAAACTGTTATGTCGCTTTAAATAAACACAATGGTCTACCAGACTAATATTAAGACAAATGTTTAGTGGTCTCAGTTAAGCCCATTTCCTGCACTCAGTTCTCAGCATGCCGTTGTCTAACATGCGAATGGCAATAGCTGGTGCAATTGTGAGGGGTCTGAACAGATGTGGTGATAAAGTACTTGGTAAAAAAGAAGTAGCTGTTCAGACCCACGGGTGGTCCTTTGCAATGTTCTGTTTACAGACATTTTCAACATTATTTGCAAGAAAAACGTACTTCTGACAGGAGATCGTTTTGTTTTCTCTGAAATGTGCAATATCAGTTAATAGGGGGAAAGTTGTGAAGAGGAAGGTTCTGAGGGCTGGAGATTAAATCCCTCGATGTAACAGATCATGCACTTTTTCTGTGTGCAACAGAATACTTGTGTTTCCTTCAAAGAAAAGAAAGGACATTTTTCATTTAGAAAGATGATTGTCAACCTGATTATGTCACCTGAAGATAGATTTTTATCCTGGAGCTGAAAATAGACTGCCCAGTTGAGTGGATTTACTCCCAAGTGGATTCACTTGCCAGTTTGGCAGACTAAGGGCTAATCCAGGGAAGGGCTTTAGACACCTGGGACTAAACGCAGTGGAACAGAAACCAGCGAGTGTTACACCACGAGCTCATCTACCGGCTGCCCTCTTGCTTGGAGTGCAAGTTTCCTCCACCTCTGGGGTTTCTGTTCTGCACGAAGGCTTTGCTCTCCAGTCGGCGGCGAGGTCCATAGACACCTCGCTGGTGCTCGGCAGGGCACTGGGTAGGTTGTCTCTGGGACCAGCAGGCCTCCTTAGGGTAGAGAGTGAATTAATTTCTCAATGTTGCCTTTAGAATGTTTCTAAAGTAGAAGCGTTTGCTTGTAGCAACAGTGAAGAGTCTCTACAGAAGTTGAGACTGCCATTTGCAAGGTATTGTTCATGCTCACAGCGTGAATTGCCTTTTAGGAAGCTGTGATTTAAATGTGGAAGGTAATCAGCATTCCTTGCTTGGGGAAAAAGGGGAGCGCCTTTGTCTACAGGTGGGAAAAGAAGAGAAATTAGTATGTCAGCTGAGCAAAATAATCTGTCTGTCCAAGGTATAAGGATCTCAGTGTGATTGAAAGGCCAAGTATTTAGTAAATTTTCCTTGGGACAGGGAGAAACAATGCAGGTACGGCCCTTCAGAGTTGTTTGCAGGCTGAAGAGAGTTTGAGTTTAGCAGAAGGTGTTAGGTCACTAATAATTTTAGAAAGTTTCCAGATACTGATGAGAGACTTGACAGCAGAATACCAGAAATATCAATCCAGATTAAACAGTCCTTGAGTCCCCTTTTTTGTTTTTAACATTCTCTTGAATGTCTGTGTTTTTTCCAATAAATTTTTTGTAAGGGTAACATACAATAGACAACGATCCCTCTGTGGCAATGTTTCTTCTCCTTGATCTTGAAGGTATACTAATTTGAAAGAATCCTGTATTTCTTGGCTTCCATAGTTTATTTACTGACTTCGCCTCTGATGCTCGTAGGAAGACCATAACAGTATACTACTGTGAGTAATGGTTCATCTGGGGGGCTGATGAGCTCCCGGCAGGCCGTCTCACGGCTGATGCCATGTTGCAGGAAACTTACAGAAGCCTTTCAAATCATCAGGTACTTTTTCTCTTTCAGGACTTGCTGCCGCAGAGTTTCAAGATTTCCTTTGAATGGTTTATGATTCCTCTTTGTGTCCTGTGGGAGACCAGAGGCGGCTGTATAAAGCCAGTCTTTACGGGCATCCTCACTGGTATCTCACTAGAAATAATGTACCAGGTGCCATTGTGAAAAGATGGATTGCAGAAATACATATATATATATATATAGTGGATGATAAATACAGGTGACAAGAAAGAAACATTAAAAAGAACCTGGTATAGGAAAGCTACTGAACCGACAGAGTCAAAGTCTCCTTCAGTAAAAATGAGTGTGGTCCATCGACTTTGGTTATTCCAGCAAAGCACAGAGCTTAGCTTATCACATTTTCAGTTTGATCTAAACTTACAGAAAGGTTTCTTGGAGACTTAAACTATACATCAAAACAAGAACCTTGAAAACTTCAAAACTTTACCCCTTTTTTTTTTTTCCCCATTCACTCATTTCTGTTCAAATACATTTTTTTTTTTCCATCAGCTGAGGACACAGGCAGATGAATTAGTATCCCTGAGCCAATAATCATTCTGGTGGGACCCTAAACTGAGAGAGGCAGAAAGCAAGCGTGCTTCATTATGCTGTTGAGAGTGAAAGGTAAATAAAATGGGAGCAGGAGAGTCTTTCTTCTTGATGTTTTTTAGCCAGAGGTTAATCCAGATGGAGGCAGGAACGCCATTGCCACCAGTGAGGAGAGGTTGAGCCAGAGCTTTCTTCAAGCCAAAGTGGCTGCAGGGTCAAGTGAGACTGCATCCTTGGCTTGTTAATCCCAGCCAGTTTTGGGTGTGGGATAGGATCCCTAGGTGCTCAGCGTTCTCAAAAACTCCCTTTAGCTAAATGTACAGTGGTGAGGTGCTGGGCTTATGAGCCAGAGAGCCTGAAGCAGCAGGTGGGAGCCACGTCTGCCTGCAGCGTCCATCTCACGGTGAGAGTTGAGCTGGCTGAGGAGGGCGAGGAGGATCAGGCGCGGCGGTGGCAGGGGCAGCTCCTCAGCTGTGCGAGGCTGCCCGGCCACGATGGGTGTTCCCCTCCAGCAGCGACCTGTGGTTCTTGGCAGTACTGGGAAGAAAAGGGGTGACACCAGCCAGAGGAAGGGTTTCTGTTTTCAGTGAGTCAACCAGCTTTTGGTCGCTGCTGCCAAAAATACAGATTTTATTAGTGCTGCAAAAAGAAACTCTGTTCAGGGATCTTTATTTTCAATACCAGTTTAATTCAAGTCAATACTGCAAAGCATATTCCATTCTCCACTACCCAAATGCCATTTCACAGCCTCGGGTGGAGTTGCCCTCCTGTGACGGAGTAGAAATGAGTGCTAGGTCTTCGGGGAGTCTGATTTTATTATATCGGATTTGATGCACAAACGTGCAAATTCTGGGGGTGGGGGAGAGATGGGGGTAGGGAGAGGAAAGGCCTGGGATATGTGAACTGGTTTCAATAAGAGCTGGTATGAAATTTCATCCCCTTCTCAAGAATAAACCAGGCTTTTCAAAATCTCTCCCATTTTTCCAAGCTTAAAGTAAATAAGTAAATAGCTCATGCTCCCACTTGTTGGCTTCAAATGGAACCCAGAACCGGGGGGTACAAAAGAGACAAAGGGCATTTAATGGCTTGAAAGAAAATATTTCCAAATGGCTCAGGATGAGGTCAGGTCAGTTCTTAAAAATTTCCCCATTTGGTTTCCGTAGCAGGGGATAGCGACTGAAGAATTTTGTTCACCTATTCCTATGTTTACTGTATACCAAATAGCTGTGCCAGGTACTTGAATAAAGAAATATTTAATTACTAAAACTTTAATTTACATTACCTCTAAAAACTCATTTTGTTACATTCTTTAATTATCTGAGCCAAATAAACATTGAAGAGTATCTCTCACTTTAATTTAGGACCTGATTCGGCAAGGTAATTTAATTAAGCGTGAGTATAATTCACAGCACATTTGAAGTCCCACTGAAACCTACTTTTGCTGTTTTGCAGTTGTTTCAAAGCTGATTTTATTTCTTGACGCACCAAGACAAGCCAAGCTTATTTTTTTTCATTGCAGCTCAAGTTGTGAGCGGAGGAGAAAGGCAATTTAAGGTTAAGTGGAGAAAAATTTTACAGACTACTTGGGGAAAACCTGAATTTTAAGTAGCAAAGGCTGCAGAGGAGCAGAAGCGTGGGTGAGCAGGGTGTTTCTCAAGCTGCAGGTGGATGCTCATTGCTGTATGTGGCAGTACCGCAGCGTTGCCTGAACGGACCTGCAAAGGAGGGGACGGGAGGCGGCGCTTTATTAAATACCCCGGCATCACACAGGGCCGGGCTGTTGTGCTCCGCACTAGAAGCGCAATCAAAAAACCTTTGCAAACATTAATTTTTGCGTTCTGGGTGGTGGCAGAAACCAGATCTCAGCTTGATTGCCCACCTCGCTTGCCTGGGTAGCTCTAAATGTGCCGGAGGAGTCTTCCTCTGCTGTCCCAAATAGGCTGATGAAGCTGTGACAGAGGCTTTGCCTGGATGAATTTCTATTACAAAATTACAAAGAAACACTCACCTTGATGTTAGCTTGGTTGGAATACTTATTTTTAAGATCCAGCTTGCTCAGAGTGTGGTCCTGCTCACTCTGGTATGAATAACTCCATTATATTAAAAAAAATTACGACTGCATAAATTAGAAGAAACTTGGATCCTGTGCCTGCCTTTCAAGAAATTGTGAATGCAGTATGGGAGTTAACAAATATTTGGTATATAAATTGAAAACACACAGAGGAAAAATTTTATCTGTTGTTATGGATACAACAATATTATAACTCCGTTTGTTTTAGCTTTAAATAGTGGTCTGGATAATGAAATACTTCATTTTGTTTAAAGCTGTTAAAATTATCCTGTTAAAATTAGTGCCAGTCTTATAAAAATTGTAGAAGAAACTTAGCCTATGTAAAATGCTTTTTATTTGAGGAAAACACCTAAACAACTTTCTAGAAGTTTAGGAAAACTTTGACTGAATCTCTGGTCTAATGACACAGAAAATGCTAGAAGATTAGCATTTTAAAACCTATATTTTTGGGGGTAATACAAGAATAATTAATTGTTACGTTAAACGGGAAAGGATATAACAATGAAGCAGTTTATCAAATGCAAATGCAGGCCTATGAATAGACTCCAAGAAAGCTCTTAGCTTCTCGTCCAGAGAGCATAGTGCAGAGCTACTTTCCCACCAAGTTAACATTATGTCACTAACAAGAGTTGCTGGGAAACTGGGATACTTGCACGTAGAAAATTTGTTTGAAAAATGTTTCCATTTTTGGATTCATCAACATGTTATTCTGAAAAAGACTTTTCTTTTTCTCTTTCTCTCCTTACCCACTCCCTTTTTTTGTTTCCCAAAAATTTCAGATGGGAATGGTGCTGCCTCAAGTAAGCGATGGTGCTTGGAAACATTTTAACTTTGTAGAGTAGCATTTAAATGCAGAATTGTTACTTTAAAAAATAAATTAGAAGTTGTTCTGCTATGCTTTCATGCAAGAAGAAAATCCTTTCAGTTGCTACGAATAGCTGTTTGGAGAATAATTTCTGATACACTTGCATATTGTGTTTGGGGGGAGGAGGAGGCAGATAAAGTCTCTTTCTCAAGGAATTCATATTGAGAAACTTAATTTGCTCTGGGAAAAATACCCACAGTACAGTCAGAGAAAAGCTTCATCAAGGGGTAGCGATTCCTTTAGTTTGCAACAGGCAGAAAGGTGGGTGCTTTTCACGTTGTTACTCCTCTTTTAAAAGACCAAGGAACGTGAAGCGAAGGTATTGGTTGACCTGTAGCTCCTGAGTCCTGGCTGTGTAACCGGCGTAGCTGTACCGGGTTGGATCAGGCTGCACCTCCAGGTCTTTTCCACTGATGGCCGAGGGAGTGCAAGCTCCCGCTGAAGAAGCTTTCGTTTGATCTCTCCCACGCCGCCGTTCTCAATCATCAGGTCTCTGTCGCTTGGTTAAGCATGTTTGCTTGGTTTGCCTGTTCAGCACCAGGTTAAAAAAAAAAAAACCCAAACAAAAAACAAAACACACCAAAACCCTCAAGAAATATCTTGGCAGAGTTGATTTCAGAAGCAGATCGGCTGGGATATACCTGGTTGTGAGCGAATGTTTCCTCTAGGTGACTTTTTGCATGATGAAGCAGGACGCGGAGGGTACCTGCTGGCTCCTGCACATACTCACTGGTCGCGTTCAACTGGCACGGACAGCCTCAGCCGGTGGGTTGAACCGCAGGCTGTGTAAGGTGGTGTAGAGCTGGGCTTCTCAGCCAATACCTTGCATTTTCGGTACTTCGTATCATTTAAAACTGTTTACAAATGTTCAGAGGCTTAAAATTAAAACGCAGGTTTAATATATCCCAACATTAATAGGGCTTGTAGGGAGAAAGGGAATGAATTTGCTACCTGCCTTTAATTCTAATGGGCTATATTCTTAGTCTCCAATTGATTGTTAATTTTTTAACAGACATTTAATAATTGTATGTATTAATAGTCCGAGGCACAGATACTGTGTCCTGATTTCCCATGGGGAATGTATGAAGTACTCCCTTGCATTAGGTGCTGGCTTCATAATTCTGAGACCTGCTCCCATCAGGTCCAACATAGACCTTTCCTGGGCAGAAGACAGCGTTTTTTTCAATAAAAGTAATATGGGGATTTGTAACCTGGAGGGCTTTGTTTTTCAGCCATCTAAGGTGGCGAGGAACCGCTGGCCTCCCACGGGTGAACAAGGGGTGCACCATGAAAATTGAGCTTGAAAAGGAAAAGGGAGAAATCATTTTTTAATTTTTTTATATGAGTTTTAATGAGCCTTCTTACTACAGCAAAATGTTGTAATAGAAATAAAGATAAAATTGTAGCTATACATTTAAGTACTGTTGAAATACAAGTTGATTGAGGAAAAAGGGAATGCCCCTTAACTGTCTCTGCACGAGCTAACACGGACCACTCTGTATAATGGGGGGAAAAATATTCAGCTGTTTGGAATGGTTTGATTGTACTGTGAATATGCCCCAAATCTGCAGCTGGGTAACTGAAGTAGGAGCGTCACGATCTTTGTGAATGGCTTGGTTTTAGTTAACTCAAACATGTGTGTTGTTTCTGTTTATGGTAGCAGCTCTTCTGTAATTTTACCTTTTCGCCTTTATCCATACAAGGGCTTGTGGTGTTGGGAAGATAACCGAAATACCTGGGAACTGTAGAAATTGTCTTCTAGGACACGATGCTGTCACAGAAGACAATGGATTGAGGGCACCAAACATAAATAGCCCTTTATTTCGTAACTTTTCCTGAATTATCCGACACCTTATGTTTTTTTGTTAGGTCCTTATTCCATGAGAGGAACAAATTTACTTCATCTAAAGGGATTCATTATGATCTCCAAGATCTGAGATCCTGAGTGTGCTATGCAGGATCATTAACTTGGTGCTTGTCAAAAATGCCATTTGTCTGTTTTTCACTCGCCTTCTAGATTTAGGCTCTGCCGTGGTAGCTAGCAGAGAGACACTGACTGTGCACATCTCTACCTATTCCTGGATGCCTTGACTCTTGCATTTTGCTGCTTTGTATTTAAATAAGCTCTAGATACTTTCCAGTCATATTCTGGAGCAGGTGATCTATCAGTGGTAGCTCTGTCAGTTGTAAATCATTTTAACTGAATTGTGTGTTTAATTTGCAGCACATCTTTTGTGAAACTTGGTCGGTCTGTGGAAACTACTGGATCACTCCTGTTTCTTTAGCTGCTCCTAGTGGAGAAGGGCAACGTGTTTCTGAGTCAGGAAAGGGAACCCAGCACGTTTCCCAATAGCAAGAGGAGCAGGATCAGGGAAAAAGACAGGCAAACCACTAATGAGCTAATAACAGTAAACAGAAAGGAGGAAGATCAAAGTGGAGCAGCTTGAAACGAAGGGCCAGGTGGACACCAGAAGGAAATGCTGAGCACTCTGTTGCCTTGGCAATGGGGGAAGACAACTTCAGAGCAAACACTTGTATGGGTGCAAGGAATGCATCAGCTAGCAAGATCGTGATGAATTTTTCAGAAAGTAGCCAAATCGTATTCTGCAAACTTATAATTCCTGGTGCACTAAAAGTCATAGTAGGGATGCTTGCCTCGGTCTTCTCTCTGGCGCACCATGCTCTTCAGTGAGCTTAACACTGTCCAAGGGGCTGGGGAGGGGGTGGAGGAAACTGTTCGCTTCTTCCTAACTGTTCTTCACGCGTCTGAAGACTGCCACAAAGAGGACTGCTGCTCTGCTCCTCGGAACAAGCAACTCTGATTCTTCAGCTTTTTCTAATAAGCCGCCTTCCCCAGACCCCTCATCATCCTTGTTCCTGTTCTCCAGGTTTTTTCCGTTCTGTCCACATCCTCCTGGGATGATGGTGCCCACAGCTGAGCCGCCTGCTTCCCACAGCCGAGCCAAATGCAAGCGTTACGCCATGTGTTTTACAGATGATACTTGTGTTTATTTTTCCCAGAATGGTTTTCCATTTTTTCCCAGCAGCATGATATTGTTGACTCATATCTATGATTTAATATATTATAGCTCAATAGTGAAATGGTTGAGGGTTTGGGTTTTTTTTTTTTGCTTTTCTGGCTGCTTTAAGAAAAGGAAGAAAAAACATGCTATAGGATCACAGGCAAACTTAGCTTATTTAATTTACCAGTTTTCTTGATGCTAAGGTTGAAAAGCCACATTTACAAAAGTACCTGCTGATGTCGTG
Source organism: Pluvialis apricaria (assembly GCA_017639485.1). Lineage (NCBI taxonomy): Eukaryota > Metazoa > Chordata > Aves > Charadriiformes > Charadriidae > Pluvialis > Pluvialis apricaria. Next base: position 78,737,901 of record CM030010.1, read on the forward strand.
AATGTCACTAAGACTGTAGTTGGGGTATCAGAGTTGTACGGCTCTTTCTTCTAATCGGTATCAGGCAAGAGGTTTGTGCTTGACTTCAGGTTTGTCTGTCTTCATGGAACAATTTAAATTGTAATTGTTTCTATTGGGTCTGAAGTCAGACTTGTGAAAGTAGAGTTAAAAATCTAGTCCTTATTTCTGTTTGTTTCAGGAAAGCAAAAAGATTGCAGGCCCTTTGGCTGTTTGTGTCACAGCAGTCTGAACTTCTTTTCAGCCAAAATGTTATATGTGTGTCAAAGCTTTTTTTTCTTCCTGTCAACAAATCCATGTTGGTTGAAGGCTCAGGTTTTTTATACATGCTTAAAACTGTGTTTTACCTTGCAGGTCTACACTGAAGCTATCACGTCCTGACAAATATTAGAGAGATAAGAAGTCCTGCAAAGCCATAACTTGTGTGCAGGCTGACAGCAAGCATGGACAGGAATAAAAGGTTTTTTTGTTTTTTTTTTTCATTTTTAACACGATTTGGAAACAGATGATTACTTAACCTCTTGAGACCAAACATATGTTAGTATGAAGTAGCAAACTTGTGTGTTTGTTGCCCATTTCATGACTACAAGCTAAAAATATTTTGACATCACTTGTTAAAGTTTGATAAAGCTAATTATTGTCATAGAAGCACCCAAGATGCTTGCCATGTTGGCTGCCTTTCAGTACATCCCACTGAATGTTGCAGTGCTTTCCAGTCAGACGTTAGAGACCATTTCATGAATGCATATAACAACCTGGCAAAGTTTCCTGCCACTGAATGTGCACTGGCTGCATAAATCCCGGGGTATTTATTCTGGCCTCTGTCGTTTTCTTCTTAGGAAACCCTTTAATACACAGACTATATCTTCTACATGCATTCAAGCAGTAGAAGGAAAAAAAGAAAGAAAAATCTTCCAATAGCTCATTTTCAGCTCATGTTTTGTGTTTCAAATAAACTTGTGGATGTTGCAACAGCTGTAGACTCTGCAAAGCAGAAGTGTCTCTTGATTTAGCCTGTGACGTGATTTTGCTCATTCTTGCACTGCTTCCTGAGCTCAGCACGTCCCACTGTTGTTTGGGAGAGATACCAAGTCAGCCGGCTGCTTTTCCAGTCGGCATTACTCTCACCATGCCTTTCTCTACAGACAGCAACTTCTGTGTGATAAGGACAAGTTTTTGGCTCTGAGCATTCATCAAAAAGCGCCATTCCTCTAATAAGTGTGTTAAACTAAGATCTCTGATCCATGTCCAATTTGTCTCCTGCCCAGCACTCTTCTTAGTTTTGCTGCTTTAATGCAGCAGGATCGGAAATAATCAGACTTTCAAACAATACCATGTGGCTGAGCACACGTTATAGAAACCAGAATGTTTGAAAATTGCATCATTATCTGTATCCTACAGGCAGAGCAGCCCGTGAGAGAGGGCTTTATATCACAAACATAGTGGTGGAAATCAGAGTCGGTCTTCTCGCTCCCCGTCCTGCGTTCTGGGCAGTAGGTCGGACAACAGCATGAATGGTTCAAGGCTTCTTTGTTTAGCTTTTGCGGTTTTTGGTTTTCTTGTTTTTTCTTTCTTTTTTTGCTGCTTTTGTAGCTTATTCCTCCCTCTTCTCAACAGCCTACTCGAGGCTCATGCTCTCCTGGTGGAACCAGACATTTTCATCCCAAGTCTCTTCTGCTTTTTTGCCAAATCTGTTTCCCCGCTTCAGACTGGTCAGGGGGAGCAGTGGTGATAGCCAGGCTGAGGTGGATGTTAGAAATTGAGAACAGGAGACTGTGCTCTCTTACCAGCAACAAGAAAAGTCTGTAGACAGCTTAGCAGCAATCAGATCTGGAGATCGGATGGGGACCAAATACTGTGTTGCCGATTCATGCAGAATTATACTAGAACGGGTATTTCTAACTTAAGGGGAAAAAACCCCTCCCGATAAAGAATAGGGTTGTTCTAGTTCTTAGGACATTTAATGATGTACTGGCACATAGTAACTGCACTATAAATATAGTCTGAAAAAATATGAGCTTAGTTTGGAAGCTGCTCTCCGCTAAATTATGGGGTTTTGATCCTGACCTAAACTGATCCCACATGTTCCTGGATTCTCCCAACGTTTGAGTGCACAGTAAATCAACCGTAGTTTTTGCTTTTTATTGCAAAGAATGAACAGAAAAGATGGGGAATTATATGACTTTGGCATCTGTTTATCACATGGTGTAGGATTGCTTGATATCTGTTTAGCCTTAACGTTTAAGTAAGTTTAAAACAGGTATACAGGATCAAAACTAGTTAACTGGCATCAGTTTACTGAAAGTAGTCTGAGGTTCACCAAATTTGTTTCAAAAAGATTCAGTGCCTCTACAGAGAAGAATGCTAGTACTGATCTTACAAATATGAATGTGTTGTGCTCACACACGTTTCATGCTATTGACTACTTGAAGAAATAGTACCATAGTAGTGAACAGTAAAGAAGAAAAAAAAATATTAAGCAACTTCCTTGGTAATAATGCCCAGTGCTTTAAAGCAACAGCTGTTGTACCCCTGGATTATGCTGCTTCTGCTTTAAAAAAATGTGCATGTTCAATATTTCTTCTTTTTCCCTCTTCTAAGGCCATCTCTTCCTTCTTCTTTTCTCCTCCTTGTTATACCGACTTTAGTGGTGGTGTTATAAGCAAGCGTCTGTTCTGCAGCGTGGGTCTTAGCCTTCCCACCTCAGCTCTAAAGCTCTTTGCATTTCTGTTCACGGACAGTTTTTTGTCATCTGATCCCTGCTCACTTGCATGTTTTGTACGCTTTTGTCTTTGCAGCCTGTACCTGGTAACGTCTTCCTATTTGTCGGCTTCTTTTTTGCAAGTTTTGTTTTGTTTTGTTTTTTTAACTTGAGAGTTGGTATTTATATTCTTTAATGGTAGTACTAAAGTATGGCTAAACTATATTCTTGAACTTGGCTTTCCTAATGGACTGACTTTCCCCTCTGAAACATTAGTCTTGCAGCAAGATTTTTGTGAGCTGACTGCCCACACAAGTCTGTTGCCATGTGGGCTGTAGAGTCAGCTTGTCTGAAGTCTTACTCAGTAATTACCAGGTAATAAAAGTTAACTGCCCCATAAAACCGCATGGAAGAACCATGCTATTGCTGGCTTGTCCTACTCAGCCGTCCTCTTCCTGTGCGCAGGACCTTTTGGGCAGGGGAAAAGACTAACCAAGGGCCCTTTTAGCTCTCTTCTCGGTGGTTCTGTGATAACTGGTGACCCTGGTTATGGGCTACTGAAGTCAAGGCTCAGAGCACTTCTGTAACAAACTGGGAGCCTTCAGCAGTGAATCTGAACTAAGCCGTTGCTATTTTATTTATCGGAAGGGGGGGGTGGGGGTGGAAATAAATAAGTCACTCCAAAGTTACCCTCTAACACTTAGCTGTTTTCTAGGCACCTTGAAAAATGTTTCACTTGGTGATGCTTCAGAGCTAATCTACCGCAGCACTAAATTAGCTGGTGTAGAGTGAAGGTGTCTAACATGAACCCAAACAGAGGGCGACTTTGCAACTCCCCGAAATTGGCTATGACTCAAACTGGCAGAACTAGTCTTACTTCTCTAGTCCAGTCGGCGTGTATAATAGCTTTACGGAGAAATGAAAAATGTCAGATTTCTGCCAACCTGCTAACAGGATTTATATCCCTGTTGTAACTCGTAATTTATGCTACTGTGGTTCTGGTATCTCCTTTTATCGTGTGCATCTTCTGCCTCGTTTTTTACTTCTCAATGAGATAACAATCCCATTTATTTTTTTTCTTTTTTCTGTTTCCTTTTTTATTACTAAGTAACTGAGATTTCAGTCTTCCTCAGGGGTTGCAAGTATATCTGCACAGAGTTCCTGGGAGAATTGTGAAGGAGTTTAAAAATGATACAGAAGGCTATTAAAACAGAGGATGGGTAACTTGGGAGGGGAGGCTGCTGAGTTGTAGAGTCAGACCACCAGAAAGGATCTTAGGATTCATTTAATCCATGCCTCTGCCCCAAAGTGGGATATTTACACTAATATTCCCAATACATGCTTGTCTAAACTGTCCTTAAATACCTCCAATAATGACAACCCTTCAGCTTCATTAGGCAACTCTTTACCCTTAAAGTTAGAAAGTTTTTCTTAATCTTGAGTCTTAAGTATTCCAGGTTGTCATTTATGTCACGTCTGGATCCCAGACGTAACCTGTTTGAGATACTGCAAAAAGAATTCAGCTGCTTTCCTGCTTGTTGCACTAATTTTCCAGGAGTGGAGGAGGAGAGAATCCACAATGTGAAAGTTACTTTCAGAACGAAGTAGCTATTTTCAGTCCTTTTTGTCAGATTGATCATTACAACGCCGGTAATGCCGGCAGTCCCTTCAGGGTCTCCCCTTTGCAAGAGGGATCGCAGCTAAGCGGTTCCTGCACTGAAACGAAAATCCTGAGCCTTCTGCAATGGCTGCACATGGCCATTCTGCTTTTAGTTAAAAACCAATGAGCTGTTACGCTGAAATCTAGGCAAGGGAGCTGTGAAGGGAAAACACACGAGAATGCCTTGATTAATAGCATCCCTAAATGACAATGGCTGTTTTATAGTTTTTATAAGGATCGTAGTGTTTCTCATATATAAAAAAGGACAAGATGTGGTTGTAATTAATAGAGAGGCTCTTTGTTGAAGCTGTTGACTGTAGGAAAGAACCCAAGGGTTTCTCAGGCTCCTCAGTTGTAAAACTAACTAAATACATCTAGGGCTGTCTTGTGTCACTCCATGGCATCTTTCAAAGCTGTAATTAGCAGATACCTAATGAGTTGTGGCTACAGTGTGTGGATCAGATGACTCAAATATTTACTTTAGGCCTCTGATTCTCTTTCTCCACACAAGGGAGAATAATTTGGTTTTCATATTTAGAGACTCATTTTTCTTCAGTTGTCTTGCTTCAAAACTTCGTTGTCTTCCAACAGTCTGTCAGACTGAGCTCTCTCTAGTGTCTTCAGCAGCAAGGTATGTCTGAAACATTTCGTAGTGAGAGTCCTTGTTTCATTAACCCTTTTTTTTTTTTTTGTAAGAAGTTTGCCTGAAAGCCATATTTCCACTACTATTGGTGGAGTCTGATGCATGAAATGCAGTTGGCCCTTTGACAGTTACAAAGGAGCAAATGACAGAGTGACATCATCACTCTCCTTGCATTTTTTAGCAAGATTGCAGCTGTCCTGTTGCTTCACGGTGGAACTTGTGAACGTAGGACTCATCTCGTTAACGGTGGGTGGAAACAAAACAAGCCAGGCTATATTTTTAGCTATAAAAGAGATTCCGCAATTTCACCGACAGAGCAGAGTAGAAATATTAAGGAATCTGCCTCCCTGACACTTACCTGGCACAACAAACTCTTCTGCCAGAGACCATGAAGAGTTCTGCTAGTAATAAGCTAGATGTGATTTAGCCTTGTGAGCTCAGCCCAGTGTACAACACCTCTTTTTTTCTGTGTTGACTTTGCTTTCTCCATCCCAAATTTTGTATTTATTTATTTGCCTGTGACGACTGAAGCTCAGGGCAGACAAATAAGTTTTACCATCATGTTGTGACTATGGAAGATCTTTTCAAAATGACCCACTGCAACAGCATTAAATTGTCACCATTCCTAAATGTTGGAATATGCGGGGCATGTGGGTAGCACAGCTATTTGCTGTTTAGCTTTGGAGACATATAGTATGATGGGAGTGTGGAAAGACTGAAAAATTAGGCTGTACATGTTCTTTGTGGCTGAGGTTGAATACTGCCAGATGATCGTGTAGCACTTTATCTTAGGTAGGATGGGATAGTTCTGTTTGAGGAACGTTGATGTCGCTGTGATGTGTCCGTGGGGCAGCAGTGATAAAACAGGAACGCGATTCTCCAGCCTGGACTGGGAGACCGTAGGCTGGGTGGGGTGCGCAGCAGCAAACCCTCCTGTGCTTGGGTGCGTGTTGCACTCTGTAGGGCCAGGGAGGGTAAAGGACATCTACAGCCATTCTTCCACTGATGTCTTCTTGGGCAAAGGTTGTTAACAGCTCACAATGGCAAGGAAGGAGTTGTTTTCAGGACAAGAGTTTGTGTCAGTTCAAACTCCCTAGTTCAAAGGCTCCCCATTTTTGTCAGTCCACAGGCGTTCCTTCCACTGTCCTTCGTTAGCCCATTTGAAAGCTTTGAATATTAGCTTTGACAGTAATCTCATATTGACTGTGCTAGAGCTGATCTTGGTTCAGAAATTTCCTGATTGCTCCCTTTCCTCAGCCACTTCCACCGTAAAGAGTAAATATTCAGATAAGAATCAAATATTGAACTAAATCAAAGATAAATATCTTTCGGTTAGCTGTTTTCCTACACAGTTGGCTGTTCCTGAAGAGTGTTCAAAACCATTCTTTAAGAAATAAATGCATGACTTCAGATGTGAGAACAGCAGTACATCTAGACACATAATGCAAATAGTGTATTACAAGCAACTTCTGTTGCGTGTACCTGAAATGGATTTATTCCTGGAACTTTTCTAGACATATGTCTCAGGGGACCTGAACTGAATGCGCAGCAAGTTTTGAATAAAGAAAGAAAAAGCGTGGGGGAGGTTAGCGTGTGCTGTAAGAGGACCTGTTTTATAACAGTCATGGTTGTCACAATAAACATGATTAATTTGTTCTTCATCACCAGCCACTCTCTTAATTCTTTAGATGGTAGCAAAGATGAATAGGGAGCAAGCTTCATCCTTCTGAAAAACTGTGAATTTAAACAGTGCCAATCTCATGGCTGCAGGCAGCTGACTGAATCACACGTGAGTTGCAATCAGACTAGTAGTCCTTTCTCTAACAGTTATTTTTAATGTGCCAGTCTTATTTTTCCCTCAGCCCAGTCATATTTCTTTCAGTGATGAAAACGAGGGCTACTTTTTCCTTTATCGAATTCGCTTTAGTCTGTGGGCACTAATTCCTATAAATTATGCAATTTATAGAAGATAGGCATTACTTTGGCTCTAAGTTTCCCCAAAATACATAGGTTAGTACTAACATCTTTGAGTCCACCCTCTCGCTAACATCCAAGCTCCTATAAATCACTTTCATTTTTAAATTTATCCTGATTTTTGACAAAATTACAGAAAAATTATGCCAGTGGGCTCTGTAAGGCATGCGTAAAATAAATCGCTACATAAAACACGTCTGGTTATCCTGCACAGATTTGCTTTTCTGTTGGCCCACTGCTCTCCCTCCTGATGGGCAGTGTTGATTCGCTCTTGTCAAACTGCTGTTGGTTATTTTTTTGCAGTCATCTATCTTGTCCATCAGATGTTTTTTATCTGGAGTGACCTGTGCTTACCTATTAATTAGCAAAGTGACTTAGATGTATGGTAGGTCTGCCTGGTTTGAAAGAGGCCTGGGCATTGACGGGTTAAGTTGCATTCGTATCTCTGCTCTTTGGATACCTTTGGGTTGTATCTTACAAGCGATCATGAAATTTGTTTGCTGATTTACACAGACCGTCAAAATGGGCAAGCAAAGTTTTGAAACACAGTGGTTGTCCTGTCTCTTTAAGATATTTTATAATGGCAGTTTGAAAACTCTCCGAACTGTATGTTGAGTAATGTGGCTGTGATTAGAGTTATGAATGGTGCAGTCACTTTATCTAAGCTGACAAAAAAAGGACTAAAGCCTGTGCTTGAGAAATGCCGTATGAGGATTTCGCCAGTCCACCTCAAAGTATAGAAAAGTGGTACTCTGCCTCAGCGAACGGGACTCGCTGCTGCTCAGTGGAAGAGAGGCTTCAATGCAGTGTCTGGAGTGTGTTTAGATGCTTACTTAAAATAGATGTGGTGATGTCAAGTGCTAAATACACATCTTGTGTGGCATTTCAAATCCCATTTGGATGTGAAATTGAAGTTGTCATTTGTCATAACCCAAAAGGAGATATAATTCACAGACAATGCAAAGGGTATTAAAGAAAAGGAGATGTGATTTGGTTGTACTTCACAAGTAAAACCCAAGGTTACATAAATGCCCAAGGGGGACACTACAAATGTATCTGGTGGCAACGTTGGAGCCAAACACCCAGTCTCCAACGTACCCTCCCAGTTCTGAATCTTGTGTCGTTAATATACTAGAAATATCCTTTCTAGTATGGGAGGGTGACAATGATTTGCCCTATAGTCTAAAGTTTTGGAGGTGTGGGGATTTTATTAACCTTACACAAAACTTTGTAACTAACTCATGTGACTGGTGGGAACACAAGTTTCCATGAATCATAAAGTAAGTAAATAATTTCTGCTAGTAAGGTAGCCTGCCTTAGCTGTCAGTCAAGCTCATCTTATTGTTCTATTGGTTCTTTTCAGTCATTTTTAATGGACTGAATTAGAGGAAAATGCCTCTTAGCAAGGATCTTTTGCTTTAAAGATGTTTTTAATTTTCACTATGAAAGCTTCCCCAAAATGATCTGCTTAGCATCTGTTTAAAATTAATGAGAAAATCCAGAACTAAAACAGGTAATGAGAGTCAATTAATTACTTCAAGCTATAGGGAAAATAATTCTCAACAGAATAATTGAGCCTGTGGTCTACAGCCGAGGCACTGAACTGCATAGTGTTACCCGCAACCGGGAGCACAACAGTTATAAACTGCCTGAGCATCCCTGCTCCACCAGAGCTCACAACTTCCAAAGTAAGTGGGTACGGTCAGGCAAAGGCTGGACACAGCGAGCCCGAGAGATGCATGGCATAACCAGACACTTTCCATTAAAGTCTTCTGCCTCTTGGTGAAGTCCTCGGGCAAAAATAGTTGCAATGTTCCATCCTTTTCTTCCAAAGAGGTGACTCATGTCTGGGATCCTGCAACTTTTCCTAAAAGGGAACGACTGAAACTCCTGCTTGTTGTAGAAGAACTGAATTCAAACGTTTTTCCTCCCTTCAGATCAACAGTTCTAACGGAAGGAGAAAACTGGCAGATACTCTGCCAGTTTTCTGTCTTGAAATTCCAAACCATTAAAAACAACAAAGCCTGTCTCTGAGTTATGAGGTGGGCCATGGATAAATGACACAATTGTATTGCAGATGAACAGATGAGTTGACTTTCAACTTGCTTGCGATGACTGATGTCGAATTAGTATGCAAAAAAAAAAATACCAAATTGCCTTAAAATTTACAAAGTAGCTGCCAAACTGTTAGTGCAATGTAGTCGAAGGCTGTTTTACTTCTAATTGTGAGGGGTTTGGATATTTGTGCTGAATGAGAGGAACGGGCTGCTTTTAACCTAGCACACCAGCCCTCTACGATCCGCCTCCCAATCTGCCGGCCAGTCTCCCCTTCATAACCTTGGAAACGGCTCAGCAATTTCAACCAAATTTGAGATGGGATTTAATCACCTGAATGGCCTCTGAGGTCTATGAGCGCTGGGAGCTGGATAGAAGGAGAAGATTCATGTTGGTGCCCACACTGACAGAAGCCCCATCAGGAAACCATCAGTCACCTCGTAGGTTTGACAGGAGCTGCTGGGCCACCCATGTCTCCAGGTCCAGACTAACTGCGGCAGGTATCCGCAACTTGGGCTGGTGTAGGGGAAGAGCAGATGGCCGGGCTTACTGCACTGGAAGGAGACTTAGGGGACAAAGGGCAAAAATAGGTAGGAAATCAAGTTCTGCTAATTTTGCTGCTCATGCAATAAATTTTTATTATTGGAATGGCAGAGCAGCCCCACGGGTCACTTTCTGTCAGGGTGAGATCCCTCTTACCAATCTAGTTTTCAAATTAGGTATCAGTTTGGCATGTGCGCCTTTTTTGGTTCTTTTTTTTCTCTACTGCAGAAGGCTTATTATAAATATGATCAGGGATTCTGGGAGTTTGTTTCATTTTAAGGACATTTATTGAATATACATATAATATTAGTGGAGCGAGGGCATAACCAGTACTTGTGTACCGCTTGTGGGGATCAAAACATAACCAGACTGGTATTTTACACTCTATGTATATTTTAATGTCCTTAGAAATTGTCTTCAGTTGACTTTGAAGGTGGTCAGAGGTTAAAACACCAAGCAACTGTTTTGTGAACAATATTCCAAGATAGAGCAACTGGCAAAGACAACACAATAGCTTCATTTCCTAACTTGTGGCATGTCTCTGCAGAGTGGACATAATTTTAAAAAAAATAAAGATCGCAATGCACAGATGTTACTGACAGATCAGTGAGTGTAGAACCAAGTTGAGCCAGTAAACTCCAACTTTCATGCTCAGTTGGATAAATGCTGGGCCTGATCAGCTCTTTTGAAATCTGGTGGACGCTTTTAATTGTTGTTCAGTAACCTTCAAATTTGACCCCTGAATAATAGGTGGAGGCTATTTACTCTGCAACTAATGTTTTGGTGATCTAGAGCAGAGTGTGATGTGCTGCTGTGGAAATAAGATACTGTAAGACACAGCAGCCTTGGCTGATGAGTGAATTTCAACTTTAACCCTGGCTGGGTTTTTGGGGTTTTTTTGTTTATTTGTTATGGGGAGGGGGGGAATACTGAAAAAATTATGCATTACAACAGTGAACAGTTGGCTGCAGCTCTCATCAAGAGACAAAGAAAGTCATGCCTAATGACTAAAACAGACAGCAGGTTGCAAATTTGGACTTCATGATGCATTCCAGTCAGGAACATGAAAGACAGGAAATATCTTACATGTGCTGCCTTTGGGGAACAAGAGAAGATAGGGAGGTCAAGCATGGCTCTACTACCTTTGCTGATAAATCTTTTCAATTGGGGGGGGGGGGTTCTTTTTTTTTTTTTCTTTTTTTTTTTCCTCCCTGAGCAGTGTGGTATTGCTGGCAAAGCAGTGGGAAGATCAAACAGCCTTTCAGCCAGCTGCTCAACATTGGTCACTGCCTTCGAGAACGATGAACCCATCAGCGCAGCTGAGTGCTGCTGTACATCACCCAGCACATGCAGAGGTAAGCTGCGAATGACCTTGAGCTCTGTACCAACAGCATTTGGCCAAGATCAGTAATAATGTCAATCTGTTATCTCCCAGCGCAATCCAACAAGCTCCTGGAGACAGGGATGACTCTGGAGCAGTTTTTAACTGCATGTGTTTGAAAGCACATCTAAATTCAATCTAGTGAAATCACTGCAATGTTAGAAACCCCTACTGCTGTTAGCATTGACAGAGCCCCACGTCTGTATTCCTTTATACTCTCTTGTAAAAATAAGACAGCAGACTTCAGAAGGTGTCATTCTTTCTGGTATCAAAATTTGGGCAAGTCCCTAGAAAAACGGTGATCTTGGTGTGGTAATGAACACAGTAAAATTGTGGGGTTTTTTCTTTATAAATCCTGAAAAGCTGTAAAAAAAATAGCAACTTTGCAGTTGCTATCCAAACACATCATAATATAGCAAATTAGATTATGTGATTCCTAATATTTTGGCTGTTATTGTTACTACTAGAATGACAAGTTAACGTTGGCTGCTTCACAGGTTACTGAGGAGCAGGATCCTTGTTCCAAACAGTTGCCATTTTAAAAAGGCGCAATAAAAGTCTACTGGAAGCCCAGAGAATCAGCAAAAAAAATACTTTCAGAAGTCTGGATTTCCTCTGCACAATGAATTGTCAGAACATCTTGTTGCCCAACAAGGTACAAATTAGGTTGTTAGTTTCCCAGCTGCAAGTTATTGGTGTGGGGAATGACATGCATCAACAAAGCTGCTTGTGCATATACATATTTCTAGACTTTAAAGAGCTAGTGACAAGGTAATTGTTTGATAGATGCAATATGTTATGGGATCGCTATCCAAATAACACGAACGCCAATATTTGGTCATATTGTCAGCGTATGAGCAATCTGTCCTCAAATTGTGTCTGAAAGCAACAAAACCACATTTTCTCAGAAAAAACGTTGCATTTGCATGTTCAGTGGAGGAAAATCTCCGCTGGTGATATCACGTTGTGGTCAAGTTTCTCAAAATTGCTGAGTAACTTCTGCCAGACAAATATGCACTGAATATATTCTGTGAAAACTAAGCATGCGCTTGGCTGGTAAAGCACAACCCTACTCAGACATGCTTATTCTCCAAACGAACTCAGGGAACGAGTCTTGAAATTCCAATTCAGTGAGTTCAAACTTGCATCACTCTGAGCAACACCGAGAGTTTACTGAGTTAGTGAATAAATTGGCTATTTTAATTTGAGCTTTTCGGAAAGAAAATTAGAAAAAAATCGGTCAAATTGATAACGTTGAAGATGTCCATTATTATAATACTTTGGTCTGCTTACATTTTGCTCCATAATCGTGTTGTCCTAAACATTTTCCATTGAAAGTATAAAGTGAACAACCCTTTTGTTTTTCCAATCCAATGAATTTTTAGGAAGACGAACTGAATAGCGTTTCCATAAATCAGAAAGTGTTCATGGTACCAGGGAGGAGGGAACTTGTTTCAGTTTGACAGACATTTCGCTCTTTTAGAAAGTTCTTTTTCTATGTAGTGTTTTTATGCATTGGGGCCATCTATGAATTAAGTTAAACGGCGATTTTGATGCATGAGGTAAGAAAATGATCAATACTAGATTTTAAAGCATTTAAGACGACTTTGACCTTAGCAGTATATGTCTGGTTAAACCAATAAATTAGAATTGAGTCTACTTTATATTAATAACAAATAAAAGTAGGCTTGAAATGTCTGTAAAATGCCCGTTCCCATTTCCTGTGCACATCAGTGAAAGATAGCTGCGATGTTTTCTCTCACATTTTTCTGAATCAGCCAGCATTTCTATTTAAACAGGCATTTTCAGTCCTTTACCAACACATTTGAAGACATGCACCCAGCTAAGAACTGACATGCAGGGTCACATCCTAGGAGACTGTTGGAAACATGGCTATAGCATAGCATAGACCTTTGGCACACGCACACATATATATATATATATAACGTATCCCTTTTCATAAAAGTGGATTTTTCTGTGTACGACTTCTTGTTTTGGTGTGCTGTAACCTCAGGCTTAAACAAAGCAGTAAAGGGACTGCGTGATGACAAAAGCAAAATACATACCGGCAGCTTCTAAATTAACAAGGAGGTTGCTGCAGAAAACTTACTAAAAGCTGTGACCGTTTCTGGTATGGACACACATTAAGTCTTTGTGAAATTCATTCCGGTCCTCAGGGATACTTACAAACAGGGCGAGCGGGTCCTCCTGCAGGTTGGGCTTCTTCACTGCTTATACTAAATCATTAGTAAATATCTTAAGTAACATGGGGTTTGATAGAGAGTTGCAAGGCAGTTAGATCTTCACCTTCTGTCCTTATAACAATAATATTTGCATCTAATTTTGGGTTTGGTTTGCTATTCCGTTTTTGATGCAGAAAGGTGTTTCCCTCCCGTTCCACGTCATGCTTTGTCATGAGCCCGCTGGGAGCTGAAGTGAATGTTACCAAATCCCTCACTCATCAGTATTGTTTCCTAAGCAGTTCCCAGAGCTGGGAAATAAACGCAAGACTGTTACACAGCAAATCAACAAAAAAAATCACAGCTTTCTTTTGTAGATACCCAAGAGTGGAAAAAGCAAAATCATTAACCTGTTCATTGTGCACTAAGCTGTTCAGAATGCATGACAATAGATACATGCACCTTTATTAGACTTACTATTAACAAATATTTCTAAAGGAGATGGGTTCCTTTTCTTCAGGAAGACTCCCTGATTATGAGATTTTGTTTATGGCTTAAAAGATTATTTCGGCATCTTCCCACTTAGATGTCACCATAATTAGCTACGGGTGCATACCGGAGTACTGGTCAGTTTTTTCTCTACAGTGGTCTGTCATACCTGGCTACCTTTAAGCTCGTTGTTTCTCATTTGTCACCGTGTTCCTCTATTTGTGAATGATTGCATTTGCCAAACACCTGCAGCTAATGATACAGAAGTGCAAGTCTTTAGAAAGATGACAGAGAAATTCATCTTGGGAAAAGCATTATGGATTTTTAAATGTTATTGCATTTAATAGAATCACATTGACCTTCAGAGAAGTTTCAAAATGGAAGATGCTCTGTCTTAGCCTAACACTGTCGTATCTATGTTATATTGTAAAAGGCATGGCTGCTTCTGGATAGGTCCTACAGGAAGGCTGGGTTCCTGAAGAAAGACAAAGAATAGAGCCAAAGTCCCAGCTGGGATCCAGACATTTTTGCAGGATGGTGCACTGACCTTCTGCGTGTACTTCTGTTCTGGTTTTCCTTGCTTCAGGTTCCTGAGGCGGGCAGGGTAACAACACAGCACGTGTCCTGAGCTGCCCTTGCCAGCGTCGCTTGTCACTCTTCAGGGATTTGGGCTGTTTGGAGGCCAAAAAGCAGTTGTTCTTCCCCAAAGCCCATCTGATGTAAGTGCATTTTGTCTTTAAGGTAAGTAGCAGTTAAATAAGGAGCAAAACCTATATTTCGCCTGTAGCTTTTCATAAATCATTCCACATACAAGGGCGGATTTTCAGCAGTGCAGGCTGGTGTAGCTTAATCAAAAACTTCTCAGAGACCAGTGGATCAGAGCCGTGCCAGCTTACAGCACGCTTTCAAAGGGGAACCGCTCTGTTGTCTTGAAATACAAAGGGCACGCGATAAGCATGGTGTTTCTTGGGGGAAAAAAAAGTCCTGTGAGCTACAGAAACAAACAAAGAAAAGAACATCTTTATTAATCTGAAGAAAGCAAACACCTGAAATGTCCTTTGAAAGATATGCTAGCTGCTCACGCACCTTGGTCTGCTTTAGAGGGAAAGTCAGGAAACAGGGCACTTCGTTTTCAGATGCAGTTGGGCCTCGGCTGCTGTGAAATAATTCTGCAGTTGCGGACAAGAGGATATTAAATCTTGGGTTTACTTAACTGAACTGAAAATGTTTCAGCAGGTCCCAGATCCCAGGCACAAGACACCAGTGACTAATCAACTCAGCTCCCAGATTTTCGTATCCTCTTCTCTCTACCTTTTTTTTTCCATATTTCTTCTCTGACTTATGTTTGTTTTATGGTCTTTGGAAGTGGGAGGAGAGCCAGCAGGGCTGATGGAGGTACCTGCCCTGTGCAGGGTTCCAGCTGGTGTATTTTCCTGTCTCACACCAGAGTCCTCAGGCTGTTCCTGCTCAGATTAGGTGACGTTATCAGCCACCGATCAGGCTCTTGCAGCAAGTTACGTTTTTGTGAACTGAAAAGGAAAAGATAGGCAGATCCTTGTTTTATTTTTGTTCTGAAAGGGAGACACAAATGCTGGGATAAAACTGTGTTGCCCATCCTTAAAAGAATGGTGTACTTCCTCAGGGACAAATATGGGATTAGTATTCAAACTTTATTATCTGTTATTTTATTTCACATTTGTCAAGTTGCGATAGCAAGGTCCAACCAAGATTAACCAAGACTGGCTATTTTTTGAAGGGCTAAAACCTGCTAAGACTCTGAAGAGAGCTCCATGAGTTTAGAATCAGAAGTACCAAGGAAAAAATGACTTCTGAAAGTTCAAGGGTGGGAGCTGGGATGTGGGAGGAGGCTGTGCTGGCCTTTCAGTTTGGAGTTGCACAGCCTGTGTTTACACTTACAAATGTGTATCTGTTGATTTGGTTCTTCACAGAGCTCTCAGCTGGGATAAACATGTTGCAGGATGTGTGGGAGGATCTTTGCCAGCAACTAAAGTCTGTCTCAGAGGCCAAGCTGCCCATGGGGAAGGGGCTAGTTTATCCTGATACTTGGATGGGATCAGTGTTTGCACATCTGAATAGCAGGGCTCTGCATCCATATTCCAGTTGAACCTCAGCTGTAACGTGGCCGAAATACAGGGAGAGCAGTATTGCGGCCTTATTGAATTCATATTGGCACCTTGTCGTTTGAAGCTGCTTTTTGTGGACCTGAAGTAGAGCAGCTGTTTACAAGGCACCCTTATTTTCTCCCATCTATTTCAATAATAGGTAAAAATAGTTTAGAAAGATAAATCCTCTAATCAGACCTTCCTAATGAAGAATTACTGCCTGTCCTATACTGTTCCCTTCAGACTGTTGCTGCTGTTTAATAACTCAAGTATGTGATTTGTAGCATCCTTTCTGGGGGAACTGTCCTACCATGTAACATCCTTTTTGGAAGGCTGTTTGCAATATGTAGCTGTGACCTTCCTCCATTCAAATTCATGTTTCTTTAAAGCTGTTCCTCCAATGTACGCACGCGTTTCGCTTACAGCAGTTTATCATTTTCTTTCTTGGGAAGCTTGCAGGGGTTTATTCATAGTTTGTTTTCTCCTAAACCTAAGGAAGACCGTGGGAGCAGTTTCCATTAAACTATTCCAAAAGCAGGCTGTGGCACTGGAGCTGTTCCCTTAGAAATAAATTCCACCTCAGATAGGTTTCATAGTGCTCCAGGTTTTCCCTGATATTTTTCAGCTAGGGGTGCATGTAAAATATTACGTATTATCCTTTATTTAGTGTCACTAGTGCCACACCATACAGGAATTCCACGTGGCTGCTCCTGGGTTTAAAAAAAAAAAACACCTAAATTTGCACTTGATACTCTTTTTTATTACAGGGTGCGTGCTTCCTTCTGTCTAACAAGTAGTTCAGTGTTATTGGTCTCTCTTTCCATTATTGCCCTATTTTTCTACTTTTAATGTATTTTTCATTAGCATGCCATAATTCATGTTGAAATTCAGTGTGCTTGCCCGTATTTTAACTTTTTGGTCCGTTCTTGCATGAGCTCTGACTTCGCTCACACGCAGACAGCCGGTTAGCTATAACAGGCCTTACTGAGCATTTCAAAACTTCCAAAGTTAATTTGCTATTTTCTAACTCTTAAAACACATTTTGACCTGCCCGTGTTTCTCTAAATATCCTCTTTGCTTGCTTTGCTATTTCCGTGATAAAATGACCGCTCACATGGTGTCAAATAATTGGCAGGAACACAAGAGAAAAATAATCAAGACCAGTGGTTTTTCCTGTTTTCTTGACTCTAGACGTTGCTTACTGAAGATCTGCTGAAAAACAACATTGTCTAAAAAGAAAACAGTTTCTCTTACTCTCAGACTGGCATTAAAAACCAATTAATCTCTCAAAACAAATCGATTCAGAGTTCTCAAAAAAAGGAATGTGTTAAAGACGAATGGGAAGACATGTTTTTGTAATGGATCATGTATTTTTAGGTAGTATAAATTTTATAAAAGTCATAAAGTTTTATGAATTTTAATGAATGTCCTTCTGAGAAGAACTTGAATCTTACTGTCAGTATGTTATCTGGGAAAAGGTCAGCTAAACGAGCGGCATTTGCAAATGGGAGATTACATAGGTTTGGGAAGAGAGTTTAAAATACACCCCTACTTCCGCTTCAGCATCTGCACTGAGGGAAGCGCACAGGCCGTACAGCGAAGCCGGTTGCCTGACTTCGGAATTCTTTTGGTTTTCCTCCGTGTCCAAAAACTAGCAAATCTCTATGCCACGCAGGATTTATCTTCTGTTGCAGGAATTTGAGTCCCTTTCTTGAGACAAATAAGATATGACCTGCTCACTGTTCTCATAAGCTGCAAGTTGCTAAACTTCAGATTTGTAGCCCAACTTCAGAAAAGATGTCCCTGAGATCTCTGCGTGTCCGTGTTCCAGGTGCTGGCTGGCACCCAAGCCATAGGTGTGCCTCTGAGCGCAAAATACAGTACACCGGTCACCTTGAGGTGCACGCTGAATTTAATTGCAGCTATAGCTAGGGACACAAACCATGTTACAATTACTGGTTCAAAACCTATTACTTTTATGGATCAAGCTTACAATGTGATCCTGTGAAATGACACAAGATCTGTTTCAGCAGAAACTGTGAAGCAATGATTTTTACCAATTTTTTTTCTTGTTAACTTCAAACTGTTGACATGGTGCTAAATTCGGTACGCTGAAGGTGTTTCCATGTGTCACTTCTAATAGGATACAGGTGTCAGACAATTTGAGATTATTTCAAATCTAATTTTCCTAGAGTGAAGATACAAACAGTTACACCAGAAGCAGATGTTGGGCCTTTCTCACCCCTCCGAAATGTGGTTTGGCATCCATCCAGACTGAGTCTATGGGGAAAAAGAGAAAATTATATTTAATTTTAGCTTGCTTGGTTTCCTCCTTTCAAAATCTACATGAATGTGCAATAAAAAACCCCATCCTTTTTCTCTCTGCTTACACAGGGACTGAGTATCTTGTTGCAAACAGATGGAGTACAGGCAGGTTGGTACGTGAACGCTTTTCCATTTCCATCACTATGTGGCCCAAAATCTGGCACAAAATGCTATCTTTTCCTTTTTGCCCTCTTATCCCTGTCTCTGTCAGTTACTTTTCTAGCGCGTTAGTTGGAAGTAAGAGCCAGGAAACAGAAGTGACAAGGACTGCACCTAAACCACTGGTTCAGGGTCCTGGTCCACCTCTATACCTACCTGCAGGTGGTCATGGGGACTGAACTGAGACTCCAGCAAGAAAGAAGCCCTGAGAGCATCTCCATCCCTCTTCCTTCAAGCTGCTAAGATTTTCCCTATCTTTTCCTATTTTTTTAAGTGATGGTCCTTTTCCACCTTGTCTTGTTTGTGCAGTTTTACATATGACTGGAAGTAAAATCTCAGCTATACGGCATGGATACAAAAACTAGATCACTTGCTGGCAATCTCCTGAGGATGGTACATGTTTTCCATCAAGAATAGCTTCACCGCGTTTAGTTACACTTCATCAGAACTCGGGTAGGTGACAGAAAAATTGAGCTCATAATCCTGATATTACAACCTTGTAGAAAAGAAGACCCTATTCAGAGGTTCGCCGTGCAAATTTTGGTTTCTGCTGCTCAAATACATCTTTCTTCACCTGCTTCTAGTAAATGAATCTTATGACTATAAATCCCACTGGTATTACAACTGTATTTGAAGTCAAATTACTATAAAATGCCGCAATTGAACAGTTTTAGTCCAAACAGCCATCTCCACAATACATTTTATTAAATCCTTAATGATTTTTTTCATGTGTGGTTATCTGTTGTTTTTTAATCGGTATTTGTTGGTCATGCAAATGCTACTGAAAAGTTGCCATCGTAAATGAACACAAATCCTTTAAGAATTAAGAACCATAAATGCATACTGGGCTGTGAAGGAGCAGCATATCTGTATCGTCCAGCTCTCCGTGCCAGAGGAAGAAGGGCACAAAGTCCTTCCACACACGGTGAGGACCCCACAGACTGGTAGATGCACAAGGGGAAAAATCAGCAGATGGTGGACAGGCGGCATTAATGCCGCTGCTCATCTGCGCGGTGTCGGTACAGTTTGCACCGGGAAGGTTCTCCAGTCATCTCCTTGCCGAGGCCACCGACGGAGGTGGGTGAATATGATTAGTAGAAAGGATCAAGTGCTGGCTTGTGACTCAAAGGCAAAACTATGGAAACGCCACTCTGCAAATGGGGTTTTAACTGCGCTGCCAGGAAGTTATCTAGAGGCATTTGAAGACCAACCCGGTAACAGGAAATTAATCAAAAGCATTTTCGAGCGGATCCTTGGCCGGTGAGTGCTGCTGTGGCTATTTATACCGCTGAACTATGGCAATTTACACCCGTTAAGGATCTGCTCAGATGTCAGATATTAGCCACTGCCAGAACAAGTGACCTTTCTGCACAGTACATTAACAAGAGAACAAAAAGATGGAAATTCCCATTTTCCAAGTGTGGTCCAAATAAACCTCTGTGCTCTTGTTAAACCAGCTGCGTTGAAGAGGAGTGATTATAACAAGCCTTTTTTATTTTTTTTTAGCCTGCACCTGTCTCTCCTTCCGCAGCTGAGGACACACTGGAATCTCCTTCCCTATAGACCTGATCCTGTAAAAGCTTCAGGTGGAAATTAAAATCATCATTATGTACAGCTATTTTCACTTAACCACTTAAGGGGAAAGACCACCTGAATGCCAGCGGTTACTGGAACATGCAGTAGCTCGGCACCCGCAGTGAAGAAAAGCTCCCCCATTTCTCCATCCTCAAATAGGTGAGATTTTTTTCTTTAGTTTTCATTCTTATGGCTGTCAAGGTCTTGCAAAGGAGAGGGGACCAGCTTCGAGCAGCCTTGCGTGGCCGTTAGCTGCAGGCAGTCTCTTGAGAAGGTGACACCTTCGCTCCCACCTAGGAGGAAAGGCTCCCTCTCACTTCAGGCACAGCCACACGGATCAAGGCAGTAACTGCGTTTTATCAAGAACTATACAGGAAAGAAGTGTGTCAAACTACTATGGAAAAACATGTAAGTGTGATTTTTCTGACGATTTTAAGACTTTCCTGGAGCAAACCTGGCTTCAGCATTGTCCCTGTAGAAATGGGAGACTGTAAAACTGTTGTTTTTCCTCCTAGAGTATCACCTTATTGTAAAAATGTTTAAAGTTCACAGAGTGCCATGAGATATTCCACTTACTCATTCTACATAAACAAGCAGTGGCATTTCTCAAGTGTGGGTTTCATTTAAAATATCTCCCTGCTTTCACAGGAATAACTTTTTTATACTTGATTATTTTGCTCAGGTAATTTGTACACACTGCTCTCATCCACCTTTGGAGCTGGAGTTTCTCCATGTTCCCTCAGTTGCTCTTCCCCTGTGAACATGCATGGTGCCAGCAGTTTGATTCCTGGCACAGTGATACAGGAAAGGTGATGGCTTCAAAATTGGCATTATTGGCATTTTTTTGGATCCAAAATTATTGGATCTTTCTGCCTTTAAAATGGAATGCCTGGAAACTGACTGGCATTATATAAACAAATTATTCTTTTTACAGTAAGTCAGACATCCCACGTAATCTATATTTCTGAGGAAGAAAAAAATCAAACTTGAATTGTTGTGTGACAAGATGCTGTATATGGCTGAGGCAAGACAGCATGATGCTCACTGAAAATTACTAGCCAAAAACATGTATAGCACTAAACCATGACAAAACAGGGTAAAAATACTAAAATTGTCAAACAAAATACTGCTTCATGTTGACCCAAAATGTCACACTAGGTTTTATCAAATTTATCAATTTAGGTACAAGGTTCTAAAAAGATTAATTTTCCAGGGAGATGTAGCTGTTTCTGTTGTAGATTAATTCTACTCTTGTCACTGCCTACTTGAAATAAGGATAAAATTAGATTTTTCAAAATAATATTTTTAATGCAAATGCATTTAATGCAAGCAATATCCCCCAAAATGTCTTGCCACAGAATAAAAACCAAGCTAAACAAGAAATCTGGAAAACTGTCTTAACTATCCTAACAGTTAAGTTTTAGAAACATGCCAGATTTAGTGAGGATTCTTTTGCTTCCTAAAAATAGTTAGTGATGTATTTATCTTCTGTAACAGTAAGGCACTCATTGTAAGATTTTTTTATTTTATTTTTTTTTATTTCAAGGCAGTACTGGAACTTTGTGTTGTTCGATTCTGTCATCTGGGTTTTGAGCAGAGTTATATCCACAAGTGCAGCCGTTCCGGATTATGATTGCATGATGGAAAATGACTACTTTTGGCATACTAATTAGCCAGTGAATAGAGTCCATAAAAACTAGGAATACGAACCAGGAAATGTTCTTCATTAATTTTGTTTATGGTTATTTAATTTTAATTATAACACTTTAAAGCTATTTAAATCTACAACTCTATAGTATGTAAGTTAATGTAGCATATTTTGCAAAAATAATCAAGGCCTGGTAATATAGATCACTACAGAGCCTGTAATTAAATCTTTGATGAGAGTTTCAAAGTGATTTTTAAGCATGCACACGGCTTATAAAAAGTACTTTACAAAAGCTCCACTTCTGGGATCATGACTTCACAAATGTTTCTCTAGCATTGTCCAAGTTTAATTTTCATTCACATTCAAAATGGAAATGTTTGTAATTGAGTAATCACCTTGCAGATAAATATTCTCTGTGGGTAGGAAAACCAATTAATTTTCACACCTGTTTTCCTGCATAAGTGATAATAAGGAATATTTTTCTCCAGACCATGAAGGCCTTTAATACTATTACGGCCATTATGCCTTGCAGAATAGGGCATTGGTGATACCCATTTCAGGCGTTTTCTTCTCTGTAGACATGATACAGGGTCTGATCTTACAGCTGTAATTTTGGCACCATCACGGTGGTTAAAGAGAAGTTCACCCTGCCACTGACAACAGAATAAATCTCACTGCTGTTTGCACTTTGGGAAAGGGTTTAATGAGCTGCAGGACGGTTTCTCTGCCATTTGCTGGTTTTTATTCTGTAGGAACCAGTGCGCACCATTTATCCATTACTCTCATCACAGGTTTTGTTTACTTCCGTGCCTCCTCAAACGGCGCTCAAAAAGCAGCACCCTGGCAGGGGTCCATCAGGAACAGTGTCATCTTACCCGTGTCAGCAAGCCCCCTGGCCCACCTGCACCTCTGACAGCAGAAAAATGGGCTGGAAGGGTTGTTTTTTTTTTTTCTGGAATAGTTTCCTTGTAATTGAAGGACATGTTTAAGACAGGCTTTCACTGCCTCCTCTTACAACGTAGGAGCTCGCAGGTTTCCAGCGATAAGCAGGCTGGCTGTAGGCAATTAGAAAACCTCAGGGTTTTAAGAGTCTAGTCACTAAAATATGTTACAGCTCAAGTCATTGTTTGACAATCCGAGTCTCTTACAGCTGTGAAACACTCCCATCATCAAGTAGGTCTCTGGGACTCCCTCAGGAACGGCAGGCTCTAGATATCCAGCTGCTAGGAACAAAAATAAATCTCTTTGAAGACTTATTTGCCATCACATTGTGCAAGGACTTAGAAAGGCTGAAATATTTTAACCATTAATCTCCATTCATCAAATCTTGTCATTCTTAACAAAACTCCAAAATAGTTTCAGCTGTGAGTTGAATGTCGATGACACCAAACTCTGTACATAGATATCAATTTTGTGGTTAAGATATGCCACACGCAAGACATGCCTGTTGCAATCGAAACAATTCCTGCCCGTGCAGAGAGACTAGAGAGCATTTCATAACTGGTTATTTATGCTCTTAGCTATCGTGGAGGGATAAACAGACGACTTTTAATAGCTATTGATCACAAACCTCTATTAACCAGCATTATAATCTTTTTTGTTAATGATCAAATAGCCTATGATACTGGCAGATCGTGTTTGTTATTATTATGTTCATTATTATCATTAGTGTTATGGTATAACACTAGCAGCTGTAATCACTGCTATTAGAAGCGATAACCGCATAGAAATATTCATTGCACAAGCTTGGTTGGAAAAAGTATCTTAACTGCCTGATCAGAAATTCAACAGAACCTGTAGGTCTTTATTTCAGTGGGATGCAAAGAAAAGCCATTTTTCTTTTCTCTTTTCCAAGCTGCTTGAAGTGGTAACTGGTTTTGGGTTTTTTCTCAAGATTTTTAATTTTTATTGCTGACCTAAAAAGAAAGGAAATAAAAAAACCGAAGTCAAGGAACATTTGTCTGTAGTTAAAACATTACGGACCTCTTCCTTACTAGTATTTATAAAGACTGGATAAATTAATAGCAAACGTGTTGCACAACTCAGAGGTGAGTTCTTAAAGACTTTTTGGCTGGCAAATATTTCCAAACAAAGGGACCCCAACATATTTATTTAGACTGGTTTTCCTCACAGTGTTCCTCCTTCTTTACAAGCAATGTTTTGCTTCTCCCAGCCTTCCACCCTTCTTTCTTGAGCAACCCGGAGACCGTTAATGCTACGTTTGTGATGTTGCACTAGTCTGTGATGTGCAGTCAGCAGAAGAAAAGGTTACTACACGTGGGAAAACATGCTCGGTCTTTATATGCACAAATATCTGAAGTGTGCACTTCAAAGGAAGAGCAGTTTATTGCGGGCCAAGTGCACGTCTAGTGCACGAACATCCTAGTGACTCTTTGCTCTTCTTGGAGAAAAACTCCTCCAGACTTCAAGAAAACTTTGCATCAGCGCTTTTTAATAACTTCTGTCAGAGGGATAAAAAAGCCCTGCGATCATTTAGGGAGAAAAACCTTATCCCACTTCAGAGACAAGATAGCTTTCAGGGGTACAGAGGTTAGATCGTCTTCCCAAATCGATACAGCATGGGAATGAGGAATAAGAAGTCCTAGCCCAAGAGTTATTTTCAAGGGCTTTTATTTTTTCTTTTGAAGTATGAGCCAAAGCCTGTTGCAGGCTCCTGTGGAAATGTTCACATTAACATCAGTATTTAATTTTTCTGGGGTTTGGATCTATTTGAAGAAGGACAGAGAATAATGTTAAAATTGCTATAAATCGTTAAAAAGTATTTCGACCTGCTCTTGAATTTTTAATTTTTTTTAAGCTGTGTGGTTTTGACTATGGGTTATATTTATGCCTATTGCTGCAAGTAGGAATGAGAAGCTTGGGCAGTGTGTTTGCAGACTCCTGCGATAGCCCTGCCTACCTAACCTTCTTCCTTAGCACAATTTTCCACCAAGATTTCTGTAGCTTCTGATGTTTTTTACTTAAATGATTCCCTTCCAGAGAAGATTTTTTTTCCTGTATCAGTATTTCCAAGAGCTTTCTGTCTGATTTATTTTCTATTTTCAGTACTCAACGAAGCAGAAAAACAATGTTAGTCTTTGGTGGCCAGGGAAAATAACAAAAGTTTGCAAAGGTGGTCTCCAGATGATACAGCCCCCGCTGAAACTATCGCACCATTCTGCGTTTCCCCTGACGAGGGAGAAAATCTCCGACAGCAGCAGGCTGGCAAGTGCAGGTAAGCTGCCTTCACTGAATGTGCTAAGAAATCACCAGCACAAACACATTCCAGCTTTGGCAGTATTCAAGTAATGGCTATTACTGCTCCAGGGAGGAAATAATTAAAGCCATTTCTTGACTCTGACAGTTTGATACTGGTGGTTTTCAATAGCAAATTACCAACATCTGTACAGCGCAATTCAGCTACTGCAGCAATTATTCAGCAGGGCTAACCACAGAGGTGCTAGGACTTTTTCATTTTCTAGGTGTCCCCTAGTTAGATGTGACCTGCAGTTGAGACCTAAACTACACACGATGGCAAACTAGGTCTCTTGCGTTAGAAATGTAAATGAAACCATATGGAAAGCTTAATATTCTGTGAAAAAAACCAGTGGCAAATGCATCAAAGACAGAAAATGAAAGACTGGAAAGACATCTGAATGGGTTTCTTAATTATGTAACAATTTCAAGTTTCCAGAGCAATTCAGAAGTAAAATTTATACAATTCACTGAATTCCACAAAAATGATGGCCTTTCCTTCCCACGTACTGTTATAACTGTTTTACATAGTAAACACAAAAAGAGTCTGACTGTACAAGCTGGGAAGTCACATCTAGGGCCCATAGCAAGCTACACAGCACTGCAAATTTTGTTGCTGGTTAAAGAAAAGGGTAGCAAAAAGGTTAAATAAGCTATGATATCTCTAACTCTAATATTTCTTTTTAAACGCTACCTAGAAAAGATAACACAAATCTGAGCAGGAAGGAGAGGCTGTGATATGAAATATATTTCTAAGAGAGAATTAGTCTTAGATTGATAATAAAAATAGGGCCTTATTATTCCACTGCTTATGTTGTAACTAAGCATCTGTCAGGGTTTTATGTTATAACCCACTTTGGTCAAGGATTTACTGAAGTATAAAACTTTAGTTTAGTTTGTAAATTGACAGTCTGTCTTCAGCTTCGTTTCACTGTTATTTAAGCTTCAGGACCCGATCAAGGCATAGTACAATTGCTGTAAAAATATGCAGTCATTTTAAATTAGAGCTTCAAACTTCAGAAATCTTTTGGGTGGCCTGGTGGGGGATAAAAATAGCGTGTACACCCATAACTGAGAGGCTTTACAATATCACTGGAATCTCTGGTTACTTTGGCTGAATAGTGGCAGCAAGACAGACATAACAAAGAATATGCTGATTTCTGAGGTAACAAAGTAATGAACACCTCATTTGCAAATATTTGATCCGTGTCAGTGCAAAGACAGAAGTATAATCCATTGCAAAATTACCAGCCTGCCTGTTGAGAATTGCTCTACATGGTGGATCGTCCCGGGTCCGCAGCTGGGTGGAACCCGCACTAATCCTGCCTCCAGCTACTGCGCTGCCAAGGAAGGAGAAGAAAATCATTATCATGCATCAACCTCTTCTTGCCGTGTAGTTACCAATGCACTGGCACGTAAGGGCAGCTCCCTGGCTTTTAGGAGATTTGCGATAAAGACTTTATACAAACTGTGCAGTGTGGGATAACAGACAATTAAGAAGGGTTGCTTTGCATGGCTATGCAACCTGAACTGAGCCAAATAATGTTACATGACTGAATGCACAATTTGTTTTCATGTCTTTATTTCCTCTTTTAACATTTCCACATAAATGCGATTTATAATAAGTAATAAATTTGTACTTCTGCTGCAAAATAAGCACATGGAGTTTGTTAAATTGTAGAAACATGTATGTTGTGAGCACAAAGTGTAGAAAGCGGGTGTATCAAAGACAATTTTGTTTCATTTCAGTTGTGTTGGAACCATAGGAAACCAAACAGTAGTAAAGTAAACTTTTAATGCTGCTGATAGATTATAGCTTTTATGGCACTAATCAACTAACTAGGCTGTGGCAAAAATCACCTATAGACACTGGACAATTAAACCTTTACTTCCCTTTACAGGAGAGAGAGAAACGTGCTTGAACTCCTGGGAAATCTGAGCAAGTTACTCAGAGTTACATCAATTTAATTTAGATACTGATATGCAAGTGCCAATCAACCTAATAATGCATTTAATCAATTCTAGACAGTTATATTTTTAAATTGGTAAGGAAGAGAGCATCTCATTGTAATGATGCATTATCATAACTATAATACAGCAATTTTCAGTCCTCATTCCAAGCAGGGTATTGTGCAGGTTATGGTCAGACTTAATGACTATCCATCATGCAAGTCCTTCTTCTAAACCTCAAGAAAAAGTAGGTCACTACATTTTTGTGGTAGTACAAAATTCAAGTGCTGTGAAGAGAAATTAAATGCAAACTAAGTAGACTGGGAACTATTTTACAGCTTTGAAGAGGAAGGGAAGCTGCTCTATACGCAGTCAGATGTACATTAAGTAGAAGAAACTAGCTAGGTGAATATTTCTTTATGCTCTTAATCTTCATTTGACATGAACGTGGACAGAGCGAGTCTAGATATTCTATTCACAACAGGAGCACCCTAAGACATCGTGATGACTTATTGCAGTGAGACCCGTATGAATCAATATTGATTGGCTGCTTACTTGAAGGCTACTTAATTAAGAGTAATACGATGGCACAGCTTCCAGGCAAATCCGCAGTGCCTTGATTTACGAGCAGGTTTGGGGGAAAAGGGTAAGGTTAAGGTGTAACAGTTACCTTTATTTTGCAATTGAGATTTTTCTCATGTAAGGTTAAATCAAGAGTTTAAAAAGAGAAACTGAATGAGTGTAATAAATAAACTAAAAGGACTGTTCTGTCAGTATCTACGCTGTTTGAGAGGACTTTTGGCTTCTTACCAGGGTACCTAACAATCTCATTGCACATCGGGGTCTTCCCAGAACATCCAGCATGTTAATGATAAAAGATTACTTCCTTGTAACTGGGGTTGGAGTGAGCATAAGTTGCATCACTGTTTTGTCATGTTGGGCTTTTGTTTTGTGTTTCTGCTGAATGTATTTAGTTTCACAAACATATCAAATTGTAGCAATTTATTTACAATATCTCAAGCTGGGAAAATCCACCAAGCTAATTTGAAGTGTATTTTTTCCTAGGAATCTACATAATCCACTCCTTATTTTTACCTACCTCTTGATGCATAGGGAGCAGGCATTCATTTTTTATTGGGTTGGTTTAGGCAACAAGTTGTACTATATGTGACAGCCTTGTGTACTGTGTATGTTTGTTTGACCATGCGAGCCATGTGCAAGTTGCAGAGCAGAGAATCCAACCCACTGTGTCACTAACAAAACCCTGGGGCTTTGCACCTCCATATATTTCTCTTTCTTAACAGCCAGTGAAGAGGAAAAGTAAGGGAAATCTCACAGAGTGAATGCCGTAAGGAATTGTTTCTCATCTGCTCATATTTACACAAAAATAAATATAGAGAATTATGCCTTTAAAAGTTCAAGTCTTTGAATGGAGGTTTGTGCTTAGCAGGCATAAGTCAAGAAGTCACTTGCAACAGAACTGGGTTTGTTTTTTATCATCGCTTGCAATATCCTGAATCTCTGCTAGCTATTGCAAACAGTTTGGTGAGCAAGCAGATGAGATGTCAGAGGACAAAGTATCCCTCTCTAAGGAGAAAGTCTTGGACATTGCTAAGATAATGGCAAGACATAGTATAGGAAAGTGTGATTTAGGCAGTGAATTGATTTTTTTTTTTGATAACATTTCTCCAAAAACAAGAAAAAACCTTAGAAAATATTATTTTACATCTGATGCTAGAAGAAACCAAGCTTTTTTTCATCTCCTCATTGTACTAAAAGATAATTTGTGTTATCTGAATATTAGGAATAAAGCCAGACAACTCCATAGTTTCTGGAGAATTTTACTGATAATCTTTTAATTGAAGTAATGATCTTGGCTGAAATAATCAACTCTGTTTTGGATTTTTATTTTTAAAGGCTGGCAGACATCAGCTGCCTGTATTCAATATACTGAATTTTTGAAGGTTTTGAAGCTTAGAAGCTGCAGAACTTGCTGTTTTTAAAGTATTTTGTTTTGGAATTTTGTCAGGAGTCTGAAAAATTATTCCTTGTTTCTTGAGTCATCTGTAAGGGACATTAAGTTCTCCTAACATACACATTCTTAAGAATGAAAAATACTTTACTGAATACAGACAGTACTCTTCACAAAACCCTTGGAATCACTTGCTTCCTCTTTCTTACTCTTCACTCATTTTCTTCGTCATGTTTATGTCATTAGTGTTATGATTCTTTGAAGGATGGTGTCTCAGACTTGACATTTCAGGAAAGACCATGGTACAGTTGAGCTTATGAGAAAATTGTTCATGCCCTTGATGTGAAGCTGTATCATGCTGCTTCTAGAAAAGTGTCAGCGTTCATTTGTCGAAGGCTTCCGTTCCCTTTCTTAAAATCTGCACCCGGTTTCGTCCAGTCTGTCACTCCACCAACTGCAGAGCAAAGACCCTTTCTGGTCCTTACCATGGTTAATGCACAATGGTATTAATTCTTTCTCTGGGATTGC
Organism: Pluvialis apricaria; assembly: GCA_017639485.1. Lineage (NCBI taxonomy): Eukaryota > Metazoa > Chordata > Aves > Charadriiformes > Charadriidae > Pluvialis > Pluvialis apricaria. The sequence goes on from CM030010.1 coordinate 78,767,080, forward strand.
CTTAGTGATTATGACAATAGAAATGCGCTGTTTATTCATGTATATGAAGACAGAGGAAGAGCAATTGTGACACAAGCCTTCAAAGATGAGTATACGTTACTCTCTGCTGCTCGGTGTTAGCGCTGGAAGAGTGCGTGTCCGTGCTCTAGCGAACATTTGCATGTAGACTTAACTGGGCAGAAGCCCCCAGACTTTTGTGGGGGCTAAAACATTGCTGTCTTGTGATCTGGCGTTAACACAGACAACACTAATAAACTGTAGTACTTACTGGGTTGTTTCCCTGTCCTGTTAAAAAAGAAAATTATATAAAGTAATATTTCTCTGCACTGCCATCTAGTGAAGTTATTACACTGTGTAAAGGCTTTGATACTCTCAGTTGAGCATCATAGCTAACTATACCTTAGTAGCACACGGGACTTTGAGCAGAAAATAGAGTTTCAATGCAGAGTAGCTAATACTGATCCTTAGGGTAATAGCAAATAGTACAAAATAAACGAGATATAATAAATTTAATCATAGATTTCTAATGGTTATGATGATAGAGATACTCAAAAGGCTTTATGCATGTTAACAGAACTGATTGGGAACACCAAGATACAGAACTGATTGGGAACACCAAGATTCAGAACACAGAGTTTTGAATAAAGCAAGGACCAAACCTCTGCAGGCTGACGGAATGCTTTAAATCCAGGCGCTTTTTTTTTTGCCTTTTTTTTTTCCCCAGAAAGTACACAGGTTTTCTAGGGATTAAACCAATATAAGTTAAAAAATAAAAATGTAAATCTTGTGACAAATTTACGGTTTCTGTTTTGTGAACCATCCTGAAAGACTTTAAGTTTTAGATGAAGTTATTGTCTGTTTTTACTGAAGGCTCCCAGAACGTTACAGAAAGTTTATTCTCGCATAGCATATCCCTTCACTAAGGTCTGAGAGGGACCTCGGAGGGCATTTGGGCATTTCCCTGCCTCAAATCAAGCTCATAACCAAGAAACTATTACTCCCTTCTTTGTTTTCATGTATTTTTCAGTGTTGTCATGCAGCCCCTCAGTTTCCTCTAGCTGGAGAAGCTATAGTTCACTTCATCCTTTCAAACACGTCTCTGATCATTCCTGATCCACCTCTCTTTGTGTTTTGTTTATTGGTCCACATCTTCTACTTCAAGTCCAGAGTAACGCTCACCAAAATCCTCACAGATGCTCTTTGGCCTAGAACTTGAATGATGCTTTTAAAAACAAGTTTTTGAGATTTTTCAATAATCCCCAGGTCATGTTGGGCAAAACACACCGTGGGTGTGCTCTGATGGTTTTATTGCTTCCACTGCCAGGATGGGCACCTAACTGGATTATGCTATGAGCGCATTACACTTCTCCATTTCTGTTCAGCTCAATGAGATTGATTTTATTTAAAGATCCTTGACTATTTTTGTAACATACAAGTAGGTCAGCCCATCTTTTCCTGATAGTGGAAATAGCTAAAATAGGACATACTGCTCTGAAATCATTACTGTCTTCATGTATCATTTAGTGAGCAAAATCTCTCTCTTAATACTCTTGTGAAAGTCATCTTAAAATCAGAAGCGGTTCTCAACACAAGAGACTAAAATTAATTTAAGTTGAAAAAAGACATAATATTACACGATTTCAAAGGAAAAATCAAGACAAGTGAAAGCCAGATCCCTTTCGTGGCTGACAGCTGTATTTCCATTGCTGTAGCTGAGCAGTATCTCCACTCGGATTCATTTACTGTAGTTCCATTTCAGTTTCACAGGCGCGATGGAAAAGCACTAACTAATCTAATCTGTACACTTCTCTATGTAGCTTTAATAGCAGCATGGTGGTTTGTTTATTTATTTTTAGTTTTGTTCTACCAAACTTATTTTCCACAAAATCTACTAGGCAACATTTACTGGCAAACTTTATGTGCATCCTTCAGCCCTGACTGATTAAATATTATCTTAAAATAGGAGTGAAAGATGAGTTTATATTTTAACTTGGAGTTAACTGCTGAAGTCTGTGCTTCCAGGCAGGAACTGTAGATGTATGGACTTGCTGTATTTGCTAAAGTTGTGGAAAGGAAGTGAAGCAAACTGGTCATCTGGCAAATAAAGGACAAGTGCAGGGTGGAATAAGTTTCTGGTTATTATTTATTTTGGAGGAAACTTTTTTTTTAAGGTCTTCCATTGAATCATGTCATAAAGTATAAATGATAGAACTAAATTTCTCAAATTTGTTTTCTAAAAAGTTTGGGAAATTCTGGGGACTTTGAAAATTTGATGCTTGTAGTTTTGAATGAGCTTGCTATATTCAGTAATTGGAGCCATATTTAAAGAAAAGAAAAACCCTTTCTTTAGTTTACTGAAGAAAGGCTAAATAGGATTGAGTTGCAACCGCTACCCCCTGAGCCAAGCCAAGCGACGCAGAGAGGAGTTGTTTTACCTGTCTCTTGAGACAATGAATAACTAAATAATCTTAAATCACACAGTCTGCCCAGGCACATTTACAGTATGCCAGGGTAGCCAGACAATGACCATGTTGCTAATTGTAAGTAAGCAGACAGTTCGGTTCATTGGCAACTTCAGTACTGATCTTTTGCTGAATAACATTTAATTTCCAGCCAAATCGCATTTAAGCTCCTTTGTTCAAGGAGTTCCCTTCCTGAGTTAGAAGCAATGACATTTGAACGCTTAATTGTATATTGACGTAATACTTACACTTCATTTTTATTGGAAAAATACAGTTCTGAGTTGAAAACTTCAAGCAGTGCATTATCTTTATTTACAGTTTCATCCAAAGTGTTGCAAGTGAACGGCACATAGACAACCCACAATGTGGTTCCTCAGTAGCCCCATTATCAATAAACAGCTAAGAAAGTACATTATGTACTTAAAGATATCAAGTGCATCAGGAGGAATAAAGAAATTGAAGTACTATGGTATTGCATGGTTCACATCGTATTCTCAACCAGAGTTTTAATTCCTTGTTTTGAAGTTGCCAAGTAAGGTTTTAGTATTAAAAAGTTCTCTTTTGTTCTTTCCGTGATTGTTTATGTTGGACCTCACGTACTCCAAGCTCTTTTTTTATTTCCTCAAGAAACATCAGAGCTTATGGACAATCCTACAGCTGATAAAGCAAAGTGAATTGCCTTTATGTCTCAGGCTAAAAAGCAGCGTGGCAGATTAAATGGCATGCCCCCTTTGAAAAGTAACAAAAAGAAAAACTCCACGAGGGCGAAGCCACTTGTCCTTCACTTGTAGAGTAAGCTGCTTGATGGATAGGTAGCTATAGAAGAAAGATGAATACAGGACATTTTATCGAGACACTGGAAAGATTAAGATTGATTACATACCCTAGTTTTGCATAGTGCTGCTTCTACACATGATATTAAATCCAGACTAGAAAACAAAGGTAAAATATCGTAGGATGTGCTGAATATGGCTTTGTGCTGACTCTAATGCTGTCTTCTTTTGATTGCATTATTGTGTTTATTTCCATATTGTAAAAATGCTCTGTTGAAAAGATGAATCAAGCTGGTTGGGTATATGAATGTTCAGCTATGCAGAATTACTGCAGTTGGATTTTATAAAGCAATACTACAGTTGCTCATTCTGCCAGTAAGCTGAATACTGTTCTATAGCGATGAGAGAAAAAAAGTAATAAAAAATGGGACATCAAGAATAATCTTTAAATAATTTCCCGATGACAAATATATGGATTTTACTTCTAGCTTCCAGCAATACATAGTATCTGCAGAAATAGCTTGTTTTCAGTCAAACTTTTCTAATCATGTATCAAAACAGGTTTTTCTTGTTTGGTTTGGTTTTTTGTTGTTGTGTTGTGGCTTTTTTTCTTAGAAGTCATCCTGGCCGGTATATCCTCTCTTCCTGCTTTCCAGTAGAGCAGTAATTGTATTCCACCTTGTGCATAGGGTCTCCATTACATGTACAAATGGATGCATATTAAAAAAATGTAGGGAGAAGGGAGAAAGATGTTACAACCTTTGAAGTTGATCCTGTCACGTAAGAACAGTGTCTGACCCATGATCCACCTTGCCCAAAACCCTGTATCCTAAAACCTCCAAGACTGAATCCTGAGGAAGAGTGTAAGTATGTACAAGCAAATAGTGATATTTCCCCTGAATTCTTTTCTGGCATCTGTTGCTACGTGGCTTAGCGTCTTCCTGAGCCAGAGGTGGTGCAGGCTTGATCCAACTCTCGATGCATTTCTCTTCCCACTCCCTGAATCCAAGGAAGCTTTTGGCATTCTGGTTCTGACTCTGCAACAGCCTCTGTACACCTGATTTCAGTAGGTTGCAATCCAGGGCGATTTTGGGGGTCCTGCCCCTACTGAAGTTGACTGACTTCCCCTGACTCCAAGCTTGCATCCCCGTGCACAGATTGTATCTGGCGTACAGGCTGTCAGGGAGCCTGGTTCTTCTAAAGGAATGGCATAAAAGTAAGGACTTCGAGGGAAACTTATTTGCAGTGTAGACTCTCTTGGTGGACTTAAAAGTAATGTCATAAGCATCACTTCATATTTGTAGAGAAAAGCAGAGCTTGTCAGCAATATATTATTGTGCAAATTTATTTACAGTTTGCATTTTCTTTCCATTTACTGAAAGAGTAAAATAATTAAGTAAATTTAAAAAAAAAAACAAACGAGTGTTTTTTTTTCCAGGAAGAAGGCATAGAGATATTGCTAATAAGGGCAGATTCCTTTGATGTCAGGCCTCACGCTGCATAAACTTCATGGACCCCATCATTAGTTCTTGTCATCTCTTAGGGTCTTTTGGCTTGGGGCCAAACAATTGATATAGTAGAGAGCTTCCAGCTAAAATAACAGCCTCTGCATCTTTATCTTCCCATCCATCAGATTGTTGGTGGAAGATTGGGCTAATTTGTCACTCTACCCACTTGGAAAAGTTTGATAAATGGCTTAATTAGACTTTTTTTTTTTTTTTTTTTTTTTAGGAAATCATATTTCTTGAGAACTAGAGGTTGGGAAAACAATGGCTAAGGATTGAATTAGAAAAGGAAAATATTTTTTCTTTGGTAAAGATCAGAGGAAACGACCATTATGCAAGCACAAGGAGAAGTGGAAAGAGTACAGTTGGTTGAAAGGACTTTCAAGGAAAAAACCCCCAAACCACCCTAACACACAAGTGTGTTGTGAGCCGTGCAGTTACCCAAAGACTGTGTGCAGACCGTATCTCTATAGAAACATCAACCTGCAGAGTGCCATTTTAAATATGCTGCCCCCCAAATCAAAGTGCACGTAAGCCTTTGTGTTTAGTCCTCTAAAATAGATAACACGGCACCATTTTACCTAGAAGAACATCTAAATATACAATTAACTGCCTCTCTTTAATGCTTTTTAAATATTTCAGTGTGTCATCTATACTGAAGGGAACGGTGCTTTCCAGGAGGCTCCTGAGGTTAGCGCCTATGCCAGTCAAAGTGAGGACTTTGCTTCAGATCTCATTCTTCAGTTTTGGGACAAAAGAGGGCTGGTCCACAGTCATGTACAATTCTCTTGATGGGTCAAGGAATGAGAAAGTTCAGATCACAGTTTTCAAATGTTCCTACTCAGAACATGCTGAAGGTAAAAGGATATTTGCGTTTTCTCCTTTTTGTGAGGTCATTTAATGGCTTATGAATCAAAAACCTATGTAGATTAAAATCAGTGGGTTTGATGCTTTTTGAACTTTCAGCCAGAAAAAAGGGAGAGAGAAGCCAAGTAAAGTTCTGCTCTCAACTGTTGTTTCAACCACCAAGTTTGGATAATTATCCTTCCACTTTGCATGCATAATCATGACATATATGCACATGTATTCACCCATGTGGATGGGTCTGTGACAGCTGGTAAATCTTAGCAAGTTAGATATGTCTGGACTTTGTGTTTCTAATCATCTTTTTATGTAACTATTCCATTTGGGTCACCGAGAAAATATATTTCTCCTTTCTCTGGTCTGACATAAATTAACAAGGCAACAGACAAACTGCATCCTCCTTTTTTTGATAAACTGTCCAGAAATTGGATGTAATTCAGAAATAATTTTAAAACTCCTTAACCTCTAAGCAGAAACTTATTTTAGTAAGGAAAAGACAGATATTTTTCAATTAAAAAGATTTAGAATCCCTTTCACTGTAGCACACTAATCTGAAATGACACTGAAGGGTAATAGGCCTGGTATTAGTGCTTCCCCAAGGAAATGCCTTATCTTTTGTACTAAATTAACTGTGTCTTTCTCACACATCCTAAAACTGTCAGTTTTGGCATTCTGTGTAAGGGAACTTCTTCTGATTTAAAGTTTCTAAGAAGAGAGGCAAAACAAATGTGTTTAAACAATAATGACCTCATACGCCCCAGTCTCCGCAACCCTTTCTGAAGTGGAGAGCCATTAACATTAAATCATTAACACTCCTGGAAAGGTCACAGGGAGAGGTTGTGAGAGTAGCCTCCGTGTGGGTCAAATCCTGGAGGCGTTACACGTGTAAAGGCGCAGCGGCAAATGCCAGGATAAAGTGACGATGAATCAGGATAACATAGAGCTCTGCGTAAGGGCACCATTAAAGAAAGTTTTGCTGGCCAGCCTCCAGGCAGCCAGTACAGTTACAACCAGAAATGATTGCAGGTTACTGATCTCTCCTGGCTCTTTGGTGGCCTCTCTGAGACGCCGTAATCGCAATGCAAGTGCTACATTGGAAGTGTTCTCCATCTCTGCAAACCAGCATCACCAAAATGGGACCTTGGTGACCCAGTGCCAACAAGCACTGGCATGCTCCTGGCATGGCTTGCGAGGTGGGATGGTGCAACCTCACTGCTCATTGCTGTTTCAAGAGCAAGAGCTCCCTGTAAGCCATGTCAGGAGCATGAGCTCTTGAAATGTGGATGCAGACACCTCGCAACCACTTGACGTAGAGTTTGGTACCTCCCCCGGCACCAGTTTGCAATCTGAGATGCATAGTAAGTCATCAGAAGCCTTGCCTGGACTACTCTTGCTTGCCCTTCATTGTTGCTTTCACTTGGGACTGTGGCAGGAGGGCCACACTGACCTCCAGCTCAACAGATGATGTTTGCAGAGCCGGTGTTGCAAAAAAAAAAAAAAGGCAAAAAAAAAAAAAAAAAGCCTCGTGCTAGTTTGCATCACCCTGCTGTTGATATCAGTTGCAAAGTGCCCTGTTATTAGTGTTTGTAAATAACAGCTTTAAGTTGGGGCTTGTTGTAACTATGGGACATCTTTACTATATTAGGGAAAAATGATGTAAAAAAGCATCTTATGACCATTTTATATTCCTGGCTATAGTTTATTTCTTTGTGCAATCTTTTTACTTTTTTCTGTTAGAAAATCAAGACCTGTACCCTGCAAACATTTTCCACCTCAGGGAGCAATTTGACACACCCTGACTCACATGAACAGTGTAATGGTCATCGCTGGGCCAGCTGTTACGAGTGAAGCTATTCATGCGCAGGTTTACAGGATCTGGTCCCAAGATGTTAACTGCCCATATCACTAGTGAACTGAAGATAAATTGTGCTTGCAGCTTTAGATCTGCACTAGGAAATCTGATTTATCTAATTGCAGAATCTAAAAGTTCAACAAAGTGGCTACACATTGGGACATGAAAAGTACATTTACAGGATTATTTTTGCATTCAAGGGAAAAGAAATCAAGCATTTTCTTCTGTATAAAGAAATGTCTTAGACACAAAGCAAAAAGGGAATATGTCGATCTCTGTGTTGTTGATTTGCTATTCTAAAGTAAGTGAATATATGCAATATGTTTTACTATATTTTAAAAGTAAGAACTGTCAGAAATAAAATTCGCTAAGTCTAGAGTAATTCTTTTTGATTTAGAGCCAGTTATGGATATTAATATTTTAAATTAATTCAATATGTTTTGAATTGCTCTGCCACTTGGTTTACTTGGAAACTAAAACCATTTGTAACAAAACAGCCGGACTGGTTTTAAGTCAAACCAGTGTATAAGAACATGTAAAATTAATGGTGCGCTTCAGAGCATTAAAAAAGAAACTTGTGGACTATGTAAATGACAATTATTTCAACTTATGTGCATTAGAAACCAAACCCAAAACTCTACAGGTACTTTGAAAAGAACAATAATTCTCCACACTTTCACTTTATGATTTGCAATAAAAACAAATAATAAAGGAAACTCAAGGGTCAGAGATGAGATTTCTACAGATACTGAGCATCCAGGAGAACTGGCAAGAGTGGATTTGACCTAACTGGAAGTTCTGCAGCCAAGTCTCTTGTAAATCCAGACATATCTACAGTTTTTAGTCTGCCTAAATTTGTTATGATATGGCACAGAAGCAAGCCTATTCCATATTAGTAAAGCAGTGGTACAGGATGCAGAGTAGAGCTAATGGAAGCCCTGATGATGAAGCGGACACATAGACTGGTACAAAGCTTCAGGCATTTCCAGTATCACAGCTTTGCTGTGTTGTAGGACTAGAAGTGATCAGTAGCTGAAAGTAGTCTTTGATGTCTCCTATGACCAGGCAGTAGTTAGTCTCATATGACCATGATACCTAACCTTCGCATGGTCAGTGATCTTGCCAAGGAGCTGGTTGACTTAATGATTAGATGGTTCTCAAGCATTTAGGGAGATGAACTTTCTTCAAGTTGTCAGGTGTCCTCTCTTTTTTTTTTTTTTTTTCAGTAGTTTACTACACATAGAATAGGGTCAGGTTTTTTTTTTTTTACAGGTACATTTAATATCATTTGCAAAATGATTGTAAACCTGCCATCAGTTTGCTTGTTTATACATATGGTCATAAAACTTTAGAAGAACCTGTTATATGTGAGTAGAGATTAAAATCTCGTAACCTGTTAAAATTACTGTACGGAAGTCATATGTAGCAGTCTGTCCTAAGACATGAAATGAAGCATACTTTTATTATTTCACCTTACAGTAAAAATATAGTGAGTTTTATTCAAACCAAATTCTTAATTGTTTTATTCAGAGCCTGAGCACAAATCCGTTGTCTTAAGGTCTTAATAAAATGCTTGAAAAATAGACTTTTGAGTAAAGGTTTTCAAAATGATGCCGTAGTTTTTATCCAGTTGAAAAGTTTAGACTGAACAGAGGACAAACAGAAGCAAGGGGGCAGATTTATTGAAGCATAAAAGCCTGCACAAATGGATCCCAGGTGGAGTTCAGTCATGAGTAAAGACTTCAGGATTTGGACATAGTGATGACCTGCAGATTGCTTAGCTATAGACCACGTTCCCTTCTGGAAAGAGTACGTGGAATCTATCACAGTAATGACCCTTTCCCTGAAATGAAGAAAATTGCCAACCTCCTACATTCTCATGGCACAATAATCTTTGAATAGCAGTTTTAGTTATGGGGAGCTCTAGTGTTGGGATTTGTCAGATAAATGGGATTTTTGTTTGAGTAAAAGTATATTATTAATGGTTTGATCATGTGGGTGATAGCTATTTTCAGAGGAGAGAAAAATAACACAATTAGGAGAGTGCTTCATTGTCTCTCTTAATGAGTTTAATAGGAACAGATCTTCTAGTTCCTCTGGTCTAGTATACTGACTGAGATAATCTCTGCCTGAAGTTTTTGGTCCATTACGTATTACTATGAATTAAATTAATTACATTTTCTTTTCAATACAGATTTCAGTTGCTCCTGGACTCACAAAGAAGGTAAGAGGGAAACACAGTGATGACTGGATATAAAACCAAGAGCAAGGATGTAAAGCAGAGGATGTGTGTGTGTACTCAAAATGGTTTATATATGTTCGCTTTGATCTTTAAATGTAAACTTAATGCTTATCACAAGTTAGTAATTGCTTACCAGAACCAGATTTGCCTTTCACTGTAGCATCAAACTTGAGGTAATGATAGCAGCATGAAAAATAGCTTCTAAGTTGGCAACACGAAAAATAGCTTCAAAGTTGTTAATGCTTTGGACTCTTTTGGCTTTTCTTTGTCTGTAGAACCAGAAATGAATGTATTATCCTTTCAAATTGTTTTGATAAATTTCATTCCCTTTAGGATTAAACATTCCCGAACATTTTTATGCCTCACTGATCTCTTTCAAACAAACATAAATTAATTCTTTAGCTCAAAATTTATACTCATGAGACCTAATTCCCCTTGCCTCTAGCATTATTCTAGTCATGTTCGTTTGTGCAAAGTGATCATAATGTTACTCTTCTGATGTCTTACATACCTGCTTTGTGCACTTTGAGGGGTACAGAGATCACAGGTGGCACTGCGCAGTGGGAAACAAGACTCAGAGTTTGATTCTGCGGTGTCCTGCAGGGGCAAGTTGGATGGTTAGATGTCAAACATCAATTTTAGATGCAAACCCAGGACGCTTTTATGCTTCATGTGAGTGCAAATGCAGGCTTAACCACTAGGTACTAGCTACTCTGTGATTGAGCGTGTCTCCCCTGAATTCAGGCTAAGCTGAACACACGTGTAGAGAAGAGTTTGCACCTCATAAATACTCATACACAAATATTTGCAAAATCGTTACTGGCACAAGATGACTCAGCTCCCTTGAAATAATTGAGCCACCTGATCTATACCACTAATTTTCATTCACGGTGCTGTAAACACCTGGAAGCTGACCCTGTTTGCAAGAATGTGAAATAGAAAACAGAAATTTTGGGTTTTTCTGCAGGAAAAGTTACCCCACTGAAAATAATACCAAACTTAAAACACTACAAACCTCTACCAGAGTTTTGTTTGGTTTTATGCACATGCTAGGTACCACTTGACTTTGCTGGTGTGTGTTTTCCTTTATATTCACGTGGACAGTTCTGATCTGGTTAGAAACAACAGTATGTGCTGCTGGTCATCCACGCGTGCTGTGAGTGGCCGCTACCATCCCAACACGTGGTGGGAATCCTTTGGTCTAACTGGTTTGCTTGTGTGCAGGCTGCAGAGGTGGAGAAGCGTACGGTGAGGAGCTGAGGGGGACGATGTCTGCTGCCCAGGCTGGCACCGCTCTGCGGGGCAGCTTCTGGTGGGCACCTGGGTTGTCCAGGCTGCCTTTGGAGGGGACCTGAAAAAGCTGAGCATGTCTTCGTTGCACACTAACTAGGCCTCCTGTGAGCTGACCCAAGTAGATGGCGGGAAGCTGTTGAATCTGGCATGGGAGAAGGCAGTTTTACAGGTCAACGTGGACACAGCTGATCAGGTTTTGAGTGGCTCCCCAGTGGTGATCTCCACTTCTAGCTCATTGGAACAATATCTTAACCAGCCACAATCCTTTTGTTGTCTGGCCCCAGTCTTGGCAAAACGATTTTCTAAGGTGGCTGAGGTAAAAAAATAAGAATTTTGTGAACAGCTCAGGTTTTATATTATGAGAATTTGCTGTGAGATGGCTTATCTGAAGCCATTCTCCATTTTTCCTGTTTGCTTTTCTAACAGCCTACTATATCTGTACTGTATATTTACACAAGGAACATCCCAATAAACAGTTCATGTACAGTATTCAATATTTGTGTAGTAGCTTAGAGGAGGTAAGTAGCTGACAAAGTGCACGAAGGTGATGTAGACTTGATAGAAGGTGAATTCTTGTGCCAGCAAATCTTCACAAAGAAATCAGTGCTCTGGAAGAAGGAAGGAATGATCCACCCCAGCTCAGAGCCTGAAGCACCTTTACAGTTGTTCAATAATTCATCTTTTCATGTTTAATCTGAAGTTATACATCCTAGTGATGTAGCAGTACTTGAATGAGATGGTGCACCATATAACATGAAAAAGAAAATCAAGTGAATGACAAGAAAAACACAATTTGTGCTTCGGATTATGACTATTTTAGAATTAATGGGACTTTAAAAAAGGCTATCTTTCATGTGTGTGGTATGTCACGGACTGTGAATTCTCTGGTTCAGGAACAAGGCTTTATATATGATATCGTACAGTTCTGAAGTACTGAGGTGTACAAAACCAATCTACAGTGAGATACATCTAATTTGTCTTTTACTTTGCATTTGACCCGATGTTTGGCTGCTAAACAGTCATCCTGTAATTGGACTTAGAAAATTACACTCTCATTTCCTTTAGTGACAGGGAAACTGCTAAAGGAAGTCTCTGCTATACTCAGTTTAATTTAGATGATCATCCAAAAGCACAGATGTTTATTCCAATCTCCTCTAGTAAAGGAAGTGGGACTCTTCCAATCACGCTGCTGTGACAGTTCCAGTACTGTGGACAGGGTAGGATCCGTGCAAAAACACTCTCCCTTGCACTGAAGTATTGCTACACTGCTGGTATTAACTCAGCTCCAGTAAGGAGTGAAAAAATAGGGAAAAACATTTTTAAGTAGCTTGCAAAATATATTTTTTTCAAAGTGGCTTGATTTTGTGATTAAAATGTAAAGTTTACGTTATCTACTATTTATTCAAATTGATACATGTATTTCTAACTCGCATGTCGTATTTTTGCATGTCACGGATCTGGTTAAATCTGGAAGCAGATAAATTCCAAATGAAATCAGACTGAGGTGACCCATCATATTAAACTCTAGTGCTTTCATATACTGGCTTCCTATTAGATTTCATGTAGTAAGTTTGCCAGTGCCAGTGGCATTTTGTTTAAACTTAAGAGTTATTCCCTGCCACTGGTGCATTTTTACTAGTTATAAATTCAGTCATATTCCTATTATCAACTGAATGCATTATATATTAAAAATTGACCTCCGAAACCTTTCCAGGTAAAATCCAAACAAACAAAACAAACTAAAAGCAAGTAAATGTACTTTCAATAGCAGTGGTTTTATGGAAATTTAATTCTGTTGATTTCAGGATTATACCTTTGGTATCATAAGCAAAGGATCACTGCGATTGTTCCAAATATTTATATTTACTTTTAGTGTGTATGTTATCCTTAATTTTTCTACAATATTTGTACAACCCTCTCAAATTTTTTTCAAGATTATAAAATAGTTAACATTCAAACTTCACTTTTGCATTATGCATACAAACTGACTGCAGAGAAGCCACTGTGGTTGTAAATTAAAGAGGCATTTAATCTAATATCTATTCTAATATTTAATCTTAGAGGAGAGATTAATTTAAACAAAATACTAACCAAGTTTTAAAAGTTCAGCAAAAGCAAAACATACAGTTAAGAACAAACAAGCTGTGAAAGCTCCATATCTAAAATGGTTTGTGTCCTTTAAGAAACTTTGGCCCAATGCCAACATACATCCACCCCCATATTATAACTGTATTTTGGAAAAAAAAAAAATCACCATTTGGGAGCTATATTTCCTCAGGTAACATTGGTAAAGCACATAAAATTCCTCCTGTGTAAGCCAATGTAAGCTTATGAAATCTGTATACTTCTATGAAGCATTTATAAAAATGTGATGGTGTTGGACTCTGCCTGCAAAGGCCTTTCTGTGGCGAATGCCAGGAGAAGTACCATGTACAGGACATATTTTTAATATTGACGAAAATGGAAAAAACAAGCTCAGCCCAATTTGTGCTCTAGGCTTGGACTGTGAACACTGACAAACTCTCTCAGCTACGTCCTGCTGCGGAGGACAGGGAGTTCAAGAAGTGCAGTCTATCAATGGCTCCTATGTCCCTCTTACTGCCCTCATACCTGCATGTCCCACAGTCATCTTCTTAACTCTTCTGTGTGGTAAGGAGTGATAAAATTTCAGTTTAACAAAAAAAAAAAAAAAAAGAGTTCCAATTATACCAGTGCTTTCCTTCCCGGTGGTGGAGGAGGTACCACCAAAGAGTCGTTCCACCCACAGCTCAGATTTCTCTTTCTTTTCCTCTCTCTCCCCACTGAAAGTAGAGGGAGATGGGGTGGTAGGTTAAACCAGGTGCCACTCTTTTATATGGTTAAATTAGGAGAAATGAATCTACCTTAACGGACTTCCCCAGCAAGACACATAATGGTTAGCTGGGGCAGTGTCTAACTAATCTATCTGCTGGTATCCTAATTACAGACAGCGTAATGGTGGGTTTTGTCTTGGTGTATGAGTAGGGAAGAAAAAGCCAAAGAAAATGAAGTTCACTTGACCCAAACAAGAAGTTTTTTTTGTTTGGTTGGTTGGTTTATTTAACCTGTTAAAAAATTGACACGTTCTGAGTGTCCTGGAATATTATTCTCAACCAAAGTCTAACTTGTGAAAATTATAAATTGTTTAGCTCTTTCTATCTTCTAATGGTTTAATTCAGGTCAGTTCCAGCTTGCAAATCATTTCCTCTCTAGAGTTGTTTTCTTTATGAAAAAGAAATCCTTCAGGCCAGGATTTAAACACCCTCCCTCGGTATTGCTTCTCTTGTGGGCAGTGGCACCATTTGTGCAAGAGAAGTAATGAATGCTTATATGATCTTGAATTTAGAACTGCCAATATCTCACACTGATAAAGTGCCTTGAGAAAACAATAGGAGAGGCTGGCACATGTACCGTAACATATTAAATTAATATAACCAGGATAAATACCTAAAACTGCCACTGTGTATTAAAGTAATGTATCAGCACTGAATGACTGCGATTCCCAACTCCTTGAATTTCAGGAAAGAACTTCCATTTTCCTGAAGGGCGTCTCTTTTAATACGGGGGCAACTGAGATTGATAAATAAGCAAGCGAAACCACAAGTCCAATGGTGCCAGGCTCCAGTCTGAAGCTACTGTATGTGATTCCGACAGCCCCAAACAGCCAGCAGGCAATTACTGTTCGCAACAGCAAGGCATCTCCAGGGTGCTAGGTCTGCTGTGATCATTTATCAGCTCTATGTTGAAAAATTCATCAGTGTAACTGAAATTTGTGTTTTGTTTTGTTTCCCTGAAATGCAGGATCAGCCCTTAACATGGGTATAGCAGCACCCCTCCCCACCAGAACTTTACAAAGCTCGCCAAAATCTTTCTTTGCCGTTTTGTCTCAATAATAGCATACACGGAGCATATAATACAAGGAAGGTTACTTCTGTCACACAACAAAGTTCAACAACCTCGTACAAAATTCTTACAGCATGTAACAAGTTTCCATTTGTATAAATACATACGTATTTGTTGTTGTTCTTTATAAATGCTGAAACATGTAGCACGGTAACATGCACTGACTGCTTATGCACCCGAGCAGCAGACCTCCCCAGGGATTTTGCTGATTATCCCCAACAGCATGGACATGGGGGAGCGGCATGTTGAGCTAAGCATGAAAAGGGCCGCGTTGGAGAAAGTAACAAGGTCTTTGACGAGGAAATGGCCATTTTCACTAACATAACACAACTGAATACTTTGACCTTGGTAGTATTATCTCGATGAGGAGTACCCCGCTCCTCTTTTCTACAACCTTGTGCTCTTAAACCCAAGTTGTATTACGTACATCCGTACATATATAACTGCTGCAAGATTTTACATTGAGTTTCCAAGTTTTACAGGACAAAAGCTTAGTCTGCATATTGGAAAGTCCACACGGAGTTTGTTTGAGGTTGCTGCGATCAACATAAAATTGAGAGGTTTTGCAATTAAGACAAATTTAAATCTTAACTATCTTTTTCACAGAATGAACTTTCATCTTACTGCTGAAATTACTAGCTGGGCCGCCAGCACGCAGCCACCGAGGAACAGAAATTCCTTAGGTCTCTGCTGGTGCTTCATTTACATCTGGCCTAACAGACAGAATGGAGTCTGGCCTGCAAAGTTATCATTATAATGTCAATATAAATATAATTACACTTTCTCCAGCAATGGAATTAGTGCCACTAGGAAACAAAATCATTTTAGGTTTCTCCTGCTGCATTTGTATGAGCTTGGGGTCTAACTGGCAACCAGGGAAATCTGGCCTTTGTGCTCAAATAATGTAATGCTATGCTTTCCATTTCAAGATGAAATTACTACTAGTGGGACTTATGCCATAGGAAAAGAATTTTTGTTGCTAAATCTTTTGGTTGTTCAGGCTGCTTTGTCTCACCACATAAAGGTAGTTATTTACATGACCTCGCATACATAGATAGACAACTAGAGATACATATATGTGTGTGTGTGTTGGTTTGGGATGTCTTTTTAGAAGAGTTAGCGTGAAGGATGTTATGATGATGTGACTCGTTATGATGAGTGCAATTTTTATGGAAAAGATGATGAGCCTCCTGGTACCTATTCCCTGTATCCCTGAGCACACTCGTTTTCTAAGACTCTGGAGGTGGACAAGGGATCTCAGCTGACAGCTCACCAATTTTCACCCGCTCTGACGTAACTTTCTAAACAGCTCAGAATACAAACTGCTCTGTCTCCGCTGGGAGTACTCAGTAGTAAGCCCCAGGATGCTGCTGCCTATGCCTCCCTATTGGGAACCCAGACAGGGTGTGCTAGAGATTTCCTGGCAGGCCGTGTGCCCACATTTTTCCTGGTGAAAGGCAAGGACTGGGGATAGGAAAGGGAAAGAGCTTGGTTAACCATAGACTTGTATTCTCTGTTTTAGTGTACAAGTCGATTAGGAAATAAATGAATCGCTGCAGATTCCTGGAGCGTTTCTTGTGCATCAGGAGATTCGCTTTTCCCTTAGTATCACGGAAAATACGGTATTAGCTTAGAGTGATGGTGAAGAGCTAATTCTCCCTGTTTAACGTTGTACCTCCTGTGCCAATATTGCAATGGGCTAAACTGTTCTCAAGAACCTTCTCAAATGAGATAAAATCAACAAGCTGAAGCCAATTTTCTTTACGCATAGCTATAAGCCTCTTTCAAAAAAATCTGAAATTATACTACTTGGTAAGTAGTTCAGCTGCTGCTTTAGCATTGCCCAACTGCAGTGGTGCAGAGCAAAGCCTTGCCTGCATTTCGACAAAAGGAAGGGAAAATTTGTGCTCAGTCTTGCCTGGCAGGCCGGATTCTGAGTGCAAATGATGCCCACGTACTGCCTTATTTACTGATAAGGGTACAAACAGTGTGAGGCTAGGTTGGCGTTTTAGTTCAGATCACAAGTGCACTTCTGAAGCAACTATCCTCATTTCTCACACTTACCGTGCTTTTTCTTGCACCGCAGGCCAGAGCACATGAACCGGACTTTTGGGTGAAACCAACATCGGTAAGGCACTCCAGGAAGACGATTCTTGTGCTCCAGCCAGTCGGCATGGGACCAGACTGAAAAACCTAACCATGTGTACAATATGGACATGGGCTCCTCATTAGCAACTGTAGACCTGCTCCCGTTTGGCTCTTTAGCTTTTTAACGTAAGCACAACCATCTGATGCCCAGAATCCATCAGCAGGTAAAAAATTATTATTGCATTACAGACTGTTGGTTTTACTAGTAAAGTTGTTTCAAATTAGCACTGGAAACCCTGAAATAGTATAATGCTTATCCCAAATGAATTATTCTCATGATTTAAACTCAGGGCTTTCAAATCCCTAGGACAGGGGTATTTTTCCTCTTTAGCCAGAGAGGCAACTCTGCTTTTGAGACTCTGGTAGCATATGCATACTAAAAAAAAAATAATCTCTTTTCCACTATGACTTACATGCTAAATGTGCTTATTTGCTCCTAGGTAGAATGAATCTTGGCTTTAATTACGTTAATAGTAATTACACGCTTTTAATCTATGGTTCAGTGATTTATTAGTTACAGCTGCAGTGGGCAAAATACACATAGGCTAGGGGAAACGCATCCCTTTGTAGATGGCCGCTGTAGGTCCTTTTTAAATCCTACCAAGCCTTGTGATTTAAGGCCTAAATAGTTTATAGGCTTTGAACAAATGAGCACATTTCAGTCTTTAAGGACATCATTGCTATCTCCTTATTAGGTACATAGCACTCCTGTTGTTACTCTTACCACTTCAGATGTTAAAAAAAAAAAAAAAAAAAAAGCTTGATTGTAAAGCCTAAAAAACTTGTTAGAGAAAACTTAAGATCACATACTTTTAGACAGGATTTTGTTCAAACATTCTGTATTGTTTTTAATTTTCCTATTTTCCTCTTGTTTTTCTGACATTTCTATGAAATTGCAAGTGGGTCAGATTCCTAAGGTCAGGATAGGATAAATTAATTTAGAAACTTTCTAGGTATCTGGATTTAAAGTTTTAGTTGGACAGATTTCTAGTATGTAAAAATCTTACACTTGTATCGCTCTTCCCTTCTGAACATCTGAAAATGACAGCATTAAAGAATTAGTCCCCAGAGCATTATTATCCCCTTCCAACTGATGGGGTACAAAGAGGCTTGCTGACTTGTTCAATACACTGTGGTAAAGCTGGGAAAGGAACCCAGATGTCCTGGTTCCTCATCCTGTCCCTGAACCACAAACCACACGTCCTTGCCTTATTAGCGACAATCACAGCACATGAAAACAGACTATTTATATCTAAATATTTCATCTGTTCTCACTCATTATTCCCTAACTCACCAATGTAATTATGTTGGCAAGGCCACAATATCTTTTTCCCAGTAAGCGCAAACAGATTGTTAGGTTTTCTGCTGAGATACAAGCTGCAGAAGAAGAGCTCCCAAATATCTAAGATCCAAAGGACTGTGTTTTCATTGAAACGTCCTTGGTAATGCAGCAATGGGAGAGAAGGTTTCTTAACATCTTCCTGGGTTGACTCTGACAGCTGTATTAAATGCACTGATCGAGAAAGGTTAACATCGTAAAAAATATAGACCCAGAATGAGTTAAGCCAAAGGAGGGGGGAGGGGGGGGAACAACCCCAATAAAAAGGGGCTTTGGAAAGTTCTGTTTTTTCAGTCAGTTCAATTCCTGCTCAGTATTCCCTGAGCTACAGTGCAGGGGATGAGCCTACCCCTTCTGCAAATCCCCAGTGGGATGGCCCCTGTCCTGCAGCAAGTTCCCTGCTTGGAACCTTAAAGGTCAGGCGAGTGTGAAAAACCCATCAGGAGGTGGCTACGGGCAGGGCTCTCAGGGGTGCTGAAGGTTTTGGCTGGGTGTCACGGCTCAATTCCCATCGCTACTGGGAACGCTATGACTGCACATCTGGAGAGAACTTGTGGTGGAAAGGCTCGCAAGCCTGCAAACGAGAAACGGGATCTCTGCAAAGTGCAGGACTACTGATAATGGGATTGAAATGAGCAGGGTAAAAAAAGCTGATAGCTTTAGCTGAGTTTCTACGTTCTAAAGCAAACAGATCCTTGCTAGCCATTTGGTATCGATAAGCTGTATGTTTCTTTTATACAAACAAGGGAGAAAATGGAGGAGGCTATAAGAACAAAAACTCGCGGTGGCTGAAGGTGTTCAACTGGATTCGTAATGAGAAGAACAAATTGATTAAGGTAAGCTAACAGACGTAAAGAAATGCAATTTTTCCACATCAGTACAAACCTAGTAAATTGTATTAGTTTGGGAGGTTTGCTGTAAGGTTGTAGCCAGATCTATTTCTAAGTCCCTTCCAAACACACTACTCATAACACGTAAAAGTTAATCAAGCAATATTTAACACTCTGAGTTTGCATAACAAGCAACTTTGGATAGAAAATTAGAAGATTTGGACAAAATAAATTCAAGATGCGCATTCATAAATATTATTACAAATTGTCTAAGTGGTTACATATTCTCTGACTAGCAAAAATCATGCTTGTTCTGGTAAAATACTTGCTCCCATGTATGGTGAATAATGATGCATCCTGGGCAAAACACGAAAGTCATTGAGAATTTTGCTGCTGAAGTTGGTGACACCACATTTCACTCCATATAAGGCCAAGGACCTCTCAGCTCTTGACACTGCTTGGGCTGCCTCATCCAGGCACTGAAGTGGCAGCTACAATCTGTCTCCCAGATGCAGACATCTTAACATTGTATTATATACATGCCATGTGTACAGTCCTTTTTATTTTTCAGTGACATGCAGAAGCATGGTTGCGTTTGTTGGTGTGTAGACAACACGTACACTAGTTCTTCTCAATAGGATACTGGGATTTATTGCCATAAAAGTTTAGGTTAGTAATTCCAAGCAGACTCGGAGCAAAGGCTGAGAATACAATATTGATTCACAATGGTCAGGTTTCAAAAATGATCACCAATTAATGGGAACATTTTGGCTGCAATTTTTAGTCTGCTGACCATGTGCTCCCAAAATGTAACCCTAAAAAATCTCCCCAGTAGTGGAACATTAGCAGTTGTTTTTGAGAACATTGGAGGGAGAAGGCAGCTAAAGAGCACTATATTTTGATCTGTTACTAGTCAGAAAAACTCCACTGTGCATGTGCTTTTGTGTTTTTTTCTTGCCCAGTATTAGGCAACTTGGTACAGCCCCAGTACAATCCTGAAGCCCTCCGTTGTTTAACACCGCAAGTGAAATGGGCACCATAACCTTTGCATGGCCCTGGAGCTGCATAGAAATTATTTCCTGCTCTCTGCAAAGGAAGATGCCTTCAGATTTTGTTAAATGATAACAAATAAGGAAAAAGAGGCCTCCCCTAGTTCTAGCAATCCTATCCCTCCCACTGGGCTTTCCTAGAGGTGGCAGAGTTGAAACTCCCAGGTTTTATTTTCAGAACATGGTCGTTTCTCATTTTGATATTTTAAAGTAAACAATTCTTGGTTCCCATGTATTATTCAAGTAGGGAGAAGTGGGTATCCAGTGCATACATAATCAAACATCCAGTCTGTACCAGACAACCTTCTCAAATCACTTGAGAAATTTCCCTATTGCTATTGTTATCATTCTCCATTCACTTCCTCCAATTATTTAACACTTCAAACATGTTTACCCCACAGCTGTGGGGTGAGGCAAGCAAGAGCTGTGTTCCTTCAAGCTCCCTTGGACAGTGCTTGCCCACAGGAGAGGAGAGGTAGCTGCACAGATGTTGCTGGTATCATGTTAATACAGAAATAACCTGGTGAAAGTAGATTTGTTTTCAAACCTTTCAGTGAGAAAATCTCAGTTTCAGAGAGAGGAATTAATAATTTTTAACCTGCCTATCATGCTCTTTCATTGCCGGCATATAAAACTATTATTGGTGTTTCAAAGCTGTAAGTAGTAATGTTGAGGATATTTTTGTTACTGCCAAAACATTTACATGAAACTGCTATTCAGATCAAATTATCTCGAAACTGCAAAGCGTGCGTGGATTCCAAATTATTCAACTTGGAGAGATCGTTACATATTGAAATTACACAGTAGAAACCAGCAAAACACCACCATTGCTTCAGATTCATAAAATGGCAAAAATAGCTCTTAAAAGAATTCTTCTCCTTAAATGCACTACTGTAACAGACACAGGGTTTCGCTATATTTAAACCATTATTTCTCTACTGGAAAAACATAGCTTTTCACTCCTTCAGGCAGACTGCTTGGTTCTGACTATTGTTTCCACAACCCTTTAAACATGAACAACCCTCCCCAAAGAGAACAGTGGCGTGGAAGTGATGGAAACTAAAGCACAAGGATAAAGAGCTATTTGTAGAATGACAGGCTGAATATGTAAATTCAAAAGGTGCAGTAAACTGTCGGAGCTGGTCAATGCTGGTAGAATCCTATTAACTGCTCTATTTTATTTCTTTATATCTCACATTTACCTTTCAGAAACACACCAGTTATGGAAAAGACTTAAAAAAACATCACCAAAAAGAGGACTGGGCAATACTGTGAATTTCAAGTCTTTGATGAACCATCATTCAAGGTATTTCAATGTGTTTTGCATTGCATAATATTCTGAATAGCATTACCACTGCTTTTCAATAAGGATTCTGTGTTGCAATGAAAGAACGATATGGTCACATTAAAGACGTCCCTAAGAGTACTGTGGTTCCCTAAAAGAACCATAAAGGTAATTTTCCAAGAACCACAGGAAGAGCTGTCTAATTTGGCAACAGAGGTCAGGGGTCATGTCTCTTTGGCAGAGAGGGGATGGACAGATGAAAACACTATATGCAGACAAAACTTAAAGTGATAAACCCAGAAATTTCTGACTCTGCTATCAGTAAAGAGTTGACAGAAAAAAGTGAGGGCTGTAGGAAAAGCTCACCTGTGAGGAATATTGAGTGTGGCACCGGAGTGTGGTCCTTTGCCCTTTCGGTCACTGATAATTGGAGATTGACATCTAAAATTTGTGTGCTTTTTCCGTGCAAGTTTGTAGTCGATTTGTTCTTATTCCTTCCGTGAAATATCCTGAAAGGCAACAAGAAAGCAATAGGATAAGACAGGTTCCCCAGATGTTGTGAGGTGTTTGTCTCTAACAGGAAATATGTGCTCTTTCAATACGGTATGTTTTATCACGGCATAAAATTGTAGTGATTTCAGAATCAATTTGATAAAAGAATATTCTGTACTGGTGAGTGTCCCACGTATAAGAAGAGTTGTAGATAAGGCACCCTGTCTAGAACAACCTGATATGCTTCTCTGGGAAAGGGAAAAAAAATTAAAGAATTAACCATATTGGGAGGAATGAAATACTAACGATATCTTCAGAGGCTTTGCTTTTCCAGTTTTTCTTCTAATATGCATGCAATGGCAGCAATGTTAGTAGAATAGGAAGAAGAATGTCCATAAGCATACACAGTGCACACGTTTCAAAACAATCTAGAATACCCACTCTCTGTCACATTCAGAAGTGTTTTCTCCTTAACGGAACTATGGATTAAGGTTTGTATGTCTTGGTGGAGAAAAAAAAACACTTCCCCTTCAGTTTCACAAGATCAGACCAATTACTATGTTATTAGCGATTCAATTCTTTCTCCAGACTTAGCGGACAGAAGTAATGAGTGATGGCAAAAAACAGAAGACAGCATGGCATTGGCTTTTTAAAATTAATACAAGTTTCTTCTAATAAAATCCTTCTGTCACGCTACTTGGACAAAAATTCTTGCAAAGCCATGATTTTGATGAGAAATGGGCTGAAACAGCAAAACAGAGACTAGCTTGTAACCTGGGATTTCCTTCCTAACTTTTTAATTCAATTCTTTCTGAACAGGCCTGATCTCCGTAATGCCAAACACTTTTGGAAGAGTTCATAGTCATCTTCTGTGTTTTCCATGATATTGTCATTAACTGAAAAGATATTCATCTCCTCAAACACAGGTACAAAATACGTGCAAAGCCAGTGATCTGAGAATGGTGACGAAGGAGCTGACTGCCACGTCACACCTCACTATCGGGAGTACTTTTGACATGGTAGGTTTGGCGATGCTCTCGACGTCACCCAAGAGAAGAGGGACACAAGGTTTCCCACATCATCTCCTTTCTTACAAAATCTTGTGGCTTCCAGGAGGAAGAGTTAGCTTTTTGTTCTCTGCCTTAAAGAAAAGGAAATCTACGTTATGGCTCTGATTCAGTCGGGCATTTCAACACCTAGTGTAAAGCATCAGATGAGCTCCAGTGAGTACAGAAAGTGTGTGGGCAGTCTGAATGACATAGGCACATATGTAAATATTCTGCTGAAATGAGGCTTCAAGTTGCATTTGGGAAAACATACAGTTAGATAAAAAGGAACACAGTACTTCCTTTTTTTATTTCCCCCCTTCTTTTTTCAATAGTATTTAACTACATTTTTCTTAAAGTACGGGTATGTGAAAAGCTGCACTGTTGTAGATAAAAATATATAAAATGTGGTAGATTAAAGATTTGGAAATTAATTTCTCAAGGGACCTTTTCCAGTCTAGACTATATTGACATATCCTGCCAATTTGTTTGTCTGGTCTCCCTGTGAACATAACATTTGATACTGTAGGCAACGTAAAGATCTTTGATAAGCTTGCTACTTCCTGCAGCACTCTGTGTTCACAATGAACTTTTTAAATACAATTTATAGCTTTCAGCTTTCCATTCAGCAAGAATGGAGATTATCCAGTGAATTATCCAGCTTTCAGAGAAAGCTAAATGTGTTCTTTGTGATTGCTATTCTCTGACAACACCAGCATGGCCCATCAGCTAATGAAAGCTCTGTAGAAATAAGGTGTTCAAATCCAGAGCAGACAGGCAGTGTTTCCAAAGTTAGAGGATGGACCCAACAACCCATGGCCCTGGCTACTGAAGGGTGCTACATAAAAAAAGGAAAAAAAATTCACTGGTATATTTGGAGATCACCTAAATGCGCTGACACAGGAGCTCATCTTGACTCTGTGTTTATGGACGTATCCATGGTACATGGCATTATTGGAGAGGTCTTTGACACCTTTCAGGTGGAGGCATGGGGAGAGGCTGTGCATTCCCTGTGTGTTCGGCAGCCATTTCAAGTCAGGCTTTTTCACAGTGGCTTTTTTTTTTCCCCATCAAAAAGAAATGAAACTCTTCTTTAAAAACTATTATCTTTGTCAAACTGTGCAATTTTCACAAAAAGATTATTCTACCCTTTCCATACTTAAAACTTTTCCTTCAATCTTACTTAACCATTTTCCGTAAATACATTGGTAAAAATGTGATTTCTAAACGTTGTGGGATGCTTCCTCAAAACTGGTGTACTAGAAAGCGCAGAGCAATCCTGCAGCAGTTCTTAATGAGTTACCCTGCCTTCAGGGAAGGCTTGCTTTAACTTCCAAAAGTTAAAACTGGCCAAGTCCTAAGTCGCTGAAGAGACAGTAGAATGAGAAATATCTCAAGAATGTCTAATATCCTGCATTCCCTCAAGTTCCAGGGCATACACATAACTCAGTGCCCTCTTCTCTGCATAGCCCCCATTCTTCATGTTTTCACTGTGTGCCTTCATGCTTTTCATGTTTTCACCATGTTCCTTAATCCCATAGTAAAATATTCTCAACTTTAAAATCTCTTGTTAAGACAAGGCATCTTTGAGTTGTTACTTCGAGGTTACCCTCTACATGGTGGATACATACTGCTGAACTGGTAGGATTTGATTGTGATCTTGCTTATTACCTCAGCCTTCACCCTTTGGTAGGTATTTACACCAGTACCAATAAACTGGAGACTTCTGGATATGGACCGCTGGAGAAAAAGCTGAACATAAGAAATAAAAGGCATTTCCACCAGAAAGATTCCAGAAACTAAGCTGATCTTCGGGGGGTGATGCTGACTCATTAATGGTACTTCTTGCAGTGCCTTTATTGCTTTTTAGTTAAGCACACAATGCATCTGTATAATTAAGCCACAGGCGTAATATGGGACAAAAGGCACATGTGGCTTTTTTGCTGTTTTTAATTTTCTTCCTTCTAGTTATTACTGGGCCCACTCTAGTGGCAACAACCAGACATGAGGAAGAGTTGTACTCGAATTGTGCCATTTTAGATTAATTTGTAAAATTCATACTGTTTTCTGAAAACAGTAATTTTTCTACAAGTTAGATAAAGCACATTTTTTTTCTAAATGCCTTCATTGGTCCAGATATTTTGGTTTGAAAAAGAAAGGCAAGAATATTTGGAATTCAAATTAAAAAATGACCTGGGAATAGGAGAAATCTAGGAAAACTGACTCCTGTTCTCACCATCAGATAAATCAAACATTGTTCTAAAAAGTTATTGAAACCAGCTGTAGGAATAATCAGATCATAATTTACACAGGGAAGCATAGCTAGCTAATTATTTAAGATCTTCTGAGAAGCTGCCACAAGGGGCAAAGGTGCTCAAGGGAGCTGATTTTGAAGAAAACTTACTGAAAGCTGAGGACCAAGCTGACCCTTACGCAGGAAGACAGGGAATTACGGCAGAGGTCCTCTTGGCTAAGCGAGGAGATGCTTAGTGGTCTGAAATGGAAACGAGACCATAAAAGCAGAAACAAGGACAGGCAAGCAAGGGAACACATATAAAATAACTGCTCGGTTAGTTACTGGGGAAATGGGGAAGGCCAAAGCCAAGTTGGAGCTAAAAATAAGGGATATCAAAAAGTAACAAGGGACTTCCACAAGTATGCTAGTAGCAAAAGGAGTCTGATAAGAAGTTTACTGAGTGGAGTAAAGATCTAAACCCTGTGTCGCAGACTTCACCTGGGCGCTCTACTATGCAGACTCTGGTCCGTGGACTTGTTTCTGCTGAGAAGCACATGAGAAGAATAGATGAAAAGGAAGCTGACTTTTTTTGTTCTGTGTGTTTCTGAAGTATCCATCATTGAAATAATTCTGTTCTGTCCACGTATTTAGAGAAATGTCTCCCCTGGTCGTGCACAGGCACCTCTCATTTGAATGCAGGACGATACCTCTGAGCTGGTCTTCATCATCCCTCAGAATCCCATGATTGGAAATCACAGCAGCATACTTTAGCACGGTGTCTCACAGTTCTCCTGTGCTTATGCAAATGTCACACAGTGGGCAACAGATAGACATGGACTACCCAATGCAGCTAAATTAGGTGCATCTGAGCTGAAGGTACTGAAAGCCATTCAGTCTAGCGCTTGCCCCAAGACAAGCAGCCAATTTTTGAACTTAGTTCTGTGCAGTTCATGATGATTCCCACATTGCGAGGACGCTGTGACAGCCAACATAGCTAATTTGAAACTAACCTTGTGAAGTTTATGTGCGCTGCTACTTCATGGCTACATGCCTTGAAGTTTATGGAGACCAGGCCAGTCACCTCTATTTGGAAAAGTGTCTTTACATTATCTCTCACCTATATGTAATGAACGAAGTTGAGTTCAAAGCCATCGTACAGCTGTAACCCAACTGTGGCAACCATTCTTCAGATCAAATATCCAGACCTAATTAGGTTGACTTTCTATGAAGAACCTATTACAGTATGCCAGTGATTAATCTGGCACTTGCTAAGCAATACCATTTCTGCTTTGAAACTATTCTGCAACAGTGGAAAAAAAAATCTTTCTTTTCCAGTATGTCTCTAAATACTGCACTAATTTTGTCAACGTGATCTGTAAATGGGCAATACTTCAAATTCTGCTATGGGGAAAAGGGGTAGCATGAAATAGTTTTCATGGAAAATCTATAATTTAGACTACCTGTAGTCTAACTAACCATAATTACTTTGGACTAGATGAGTAATGTTTGAGCCTATAAGCTGGCAAGCAAATGAATGTTGTCTATTCAATGTCCATTAAGAAGTTCTGTTTTGCCTCAGTCTCTGCCTCTCCCAAATGGAAAGTGAGATGTGGTGATCTGTTGATTTTGTGGCATTCTTTTTAGGGTGTTTTTTGTACTCTGTACATTGTGTAGTTACACAAAAAGCCTCCAGGCTTGTAACTGCATTTTGTCTTTTTATAGAGAGCGCTACAGAAATACCAGAGCGGTAGCTAGCGGTTCAGCCATGTACACAAATGCTGGCTTCCCCATGGCCCTGTAGTCATCTTCACCCATCAGCCTAAGTTCCTTCCTTCGAGTCCTGTTAAGTTTGGTTCACCTCTCCTTCCTGCTGCATCTCTCTCTGCAGAACCTCTGAGGCCAGAGATGATCCTGTAACGTCTTGCCGCGGTGGGCTGGTAAGCTTCATCATTCTTCAGCTGTATTACTGTGTGGTGTTGGGGTTGAAGGAAAGAGGCTCCTTCTAGGCTGCTGCTGGCTTCATTTCATGGTGCAATTTGCAGCTGGTAGTCTCTGCTGCTCACCTACCACAGTTTTGTGTCTGAGGCTTACAGCTGAGGCTTTTCCTAGTGCAACTTTTGGCCTTTTATGAGGATATGCTTCCTTGCAGTCGTCTTCTATTGCCCTTGCACTCAGCTCCCAAGCCTGCAGCTCCCTTGCATTGCCTAGATCATCCCACCACTGGGATGGCTGCCTCCCATCTTCTCTCAGGCGGCTTTTATGTAGCTGAACCCAACTCTATCAGCATAAATACAAAGAGTGTCACTGGTTTTCCTTTGCTGAGCCACCTTGCCTCTGGTCAATAGGACTCTCTTTTATCACATCAGGGTGAGCAGTTTGGCCCACTCTTCTTTTTTTTTTAAAAGAGCAGGATCTGGAGTGAACCAGAGTTTGAATTATTATACAATATAGAGGTTATAAAGATAAACTCTCTAAGTCAGTGATGCCTGTGAATAATGTGTTGTTGTAACTGGCTACAAGCACCATTTTCTGTTTCTTACTGGAGGATTTTCCTATGCTTGAGGCTTTTCCTAACACTGCTTGCAGCATTGCATTTAGATTGCCATCCATAGGTCAGTCTAACAAGGCAAATCCTATTCACCTATTTTATTTTTTTTTAATGCTGGTACTTGTTTCTGGTTTAGGTGGTTTTGGTTTTCGTTTTTTTGGTTTTGTTTTTTTTAATATATACATCGTGGGAATCTCTGAAATAGTCTCAGCAATTGCACTAATTACTGCAGGCATGCTCTTCTCCAAAGGCATTAAACTTAGGCAGAGGTATGGTTTATTTTTTAGCTGGCACATGCTGATTCAAAACCAGACCTCAGTTCAATCTGCTTTTCATGAGTTTTAAATCCAGATATTTTATTTTTCTGTCGTTTGACTTTCTTAAGCCTTTGCAGAGGGGAATTATGATGAGAGGAAGACAGATCTTGGAGGAGACAATGCCTTTCAAACAGTATGCCTGCTCTTCTAGAACGAGTTTTAGTGTAAAGCCAAACACAATTATCTGCCCCCTTGTTCCACGCTGTTAGCACATTTTTCTGCCATGTCCCCAGTGTACTTTCTTAATACCTACTTCATACTTCCTGAGCTTTTCTTAATGCGTCCAGTTCATTCCCAGGTTCTCTATGAAGAAAGATATTGAGCCACTCTGGTGCAGGCTGTGTGGATGCACGGCTTTCAGCTGACTTGGTGAGTAGTCACCAGCCATCCTTTCCTTCCTGTCAAAAATGGAAGTGGGGAGACGAGTCAAACTAACAGTGAACCTGCAAAAATATATATTTGTGCTCATATGCGAGCTTGCAAAGAGACGGGTTCTGATTTTGTAGAAAGTAATGGTGTTTCACATTGTACTGGGTTTTGTGAACAGTCACTATGCAATTTTTCTGCAAACAGCTACTCATCAACAATAGTAAAATGAAATTATAATAGTTATTATTTCCAATGTCAACTGCTACTGACTGAAAAACCCACCTTCCCCTGGACATTTTTTTTTTTTTAAATTAAAGTAGGAAGTACTTTGCTGAGGAATATTTTTTTTGGTTTGCTTTAATTTATGTTTGTCTGAGACCCAGTACAATAGAAGTTTCATTTTGGTGGGGAGCCGCCTGGCACTTATGCAATGCAAGCAATAAGCAGTAATAGAAATGCTTTTTTGTTTGCAAGTCACAATAATATCTAACAAACATTCATTTTTTGCCTCTTTAACCAAGCTAATTAAGTGATTCACTTCATGCACGTTCACTACATCCAGATGTAATTCCAGTTTCAGTAGATAGGAAACAACTCTTTTAGAAGTGGTTTTTGGTAGGCAGTTTTCACCACCTAGGATTCCTGTAATTTGTTTTATTGGCACAGTGTATTACAGCTAGGATTAGAAAAAGGTCTGTGTGTCCTGTTTGGCCACATGAACAATCCGAGGCCCCAACACCAGCAAACCATGTAAATGAAATAACAGCGTACAATGTAAATACTTGGATGCATCAGGAAAGATATTGCAGGTAGAGATAGGGGAGTGTTAACACCATTGTACGAGGCCCTGAGCAGAGCGGTCTGCACAAGGAAGGCTGCGTAAAATATTGACCACCCATGGTTAAGAAAGATGAGCTCAAACTCATGCTGGAAAGGGTGATAGGACGATGGGAGGAATGGAAAACCTGTCATACAAGAGAAGAGCAGAGGTCACGGCTTCTACAGCCTGACAAAATTAAGAGGGCATAGTGTCATTGTCATTGAATGTGTTTTGGAGATGAGTATCAAGGGAGAAAAGCTACAAAAGCAATCTAAGAACAACCTTGATATTAGTAACAAGCAGGGATAAATTGGCTATAAGTACACTTAAGATAGAAGTCATGGTGGTTATAAGCGATGAGAGTAACAAGCGACAGAGTAACAAGAGTTGAGTATTAACTGTTTTTAAGACTGAGCTCACTAAATCTTCAAAAAAGGGTTAAGTGAGACTGTGTTTGTTATAGTCCCTTGTGACACCCTCCCTTTGCACAAGTCAAAAACTGTCTCTAACCCAGGGGTCACTTGGATTTCAGGCTGGTATAATCAGCGCTCCGTGGTTTTTAAGTTTTTTGGCATAACCAGAATTGCTAGGATTTACAGAGCTAATGGAAACATCTCATTTTTTAAATAAATATCAGTGCTTCAGATTAATTGCATTTTTTTAATTAACCAGAAACCTGACAGAAACTTGTATCGTACTGCTCACCAGCATTCAAGAAATTGAAAAAAAAACCCCAGTGTAAAACCAGTATTTTTGTCAATGGATATATTCAGACGTTTTTAAGGTGTGTTTCATTTCCCCAGGGGCTGCATACAGTTGCAAGCTGAAGAGGGGAAGCTACATCATAAGTTTTGTGACTTGTATCGTGACGTTTCTCGTAAATAAATAAGCAGGTTTGCATATGGCACAGAAGGAAAAAAACAAGTAATATTACAGAAACACTGTATTTACCTTGCATAATGAACCATATTGCAATGAATTCCTTCCTGTAAAGGGGGCTCTGTGAAATGAGCTAAATAAAATAATCCTCCGACCCCTTCATTTCTTTTCTATCTCCTTACATGCTTCTTAAACTGTACCCCTGCAAAACTAAAAAAAGCCTTTATTCTTTCAGTGACCTAAATTTGCAGAAAGACAAATCCATTGCCTCCAATCGGCATGTGAACACACAGCTTTGTAAATTGCGGGTCCCCTCCCTCCCAAGCCAAAGGAAATTTGTTAACCATTATCATGATTGTCTTATGGCAGCATATTGGGAAAATACCCTGGCTTTTTCCTGTCCTGAATATCTGTTTTCTTCCTTGCAGGACTCTATGCTAATGTTTAATCCTCCGAATCATCAACCTCAGAGGTGGCCCAAGCCATTTTCCTGCCTCATCTGTTCCTGTGAGTAGTAGCATTGCTCTGAATAAGGATCTTGTATGGGTTAGAACATCCATGGGGCTACTTTAATGTTCATCCTTAAAATAGGAAGGACAGGATTAAGAAATTGGCTGCACATGCTATTTCACCTCTGCCCCACAGCATCCCTGACAATACTGCCTGTGGTGTTCAACCACCTGAGTCTCCCAGAAAGGAAGAGGAGCTGGAATAAACCCCATGCCCTGATGCCACAGAATCAGCTGGCTATTTAAAATTTATGTAGGATTCTTTTTTTCTTTTTCTCTTTTTTTTTTTTTTTTTTTTTTTTTGCCACAGAGGTAATAAAGCATGATTCCAGCACGGCTCAGAGACCTGCCTCTTAGAGAACCTGGCACATGATCACTGGCCTCAAAACAAAACCCCAAAACACCAAAGAAACCTATTCTTTCGGAAATATGTGTTTCTGTACCTGAACACCACAATCTCATGAAGTGGTAGAAATGTACAAATTTTCTTTAGCAAGAATTTAATATGGCTTGCTAGGAATGGCCTTTATGTATCCTTGTATGTACTTAGCATTAACAAATTCACAAACACTTCACACCTTAAAAAGTTTCTCTGGGAAACTTGCTTCCTCTCGCTGATAGCAAGTTTCCAGTAAAATCAGTTTGTGCTATAGCTGCAGAGGAGTTTTTGTCAGAGAAATTCCTCCCAAACCATGGATAATCATTATCCACTCTGAATTACCTAATTATCTTTTGGGGTTTTTTATTGTGTGGAAAAAGAAACAAGGAGTTTTCTTGCCAAATCCCTCAGAAGTGGCCTAAATGCTCATTGTCTGACAGAGATCACAGATTCAGACTGCTGTCCCATTGTCCAGCATCGGTGCATGCAATAGCCTGGCCTCATAAAACAGACATTTAACTGAACAGAACCAATTAGCCCTCCATCGTGGCCCCTGTTCACAATAGAAAAAACAGCTGATGTTCCCTTAACTTGAAACAATGGGAGGATATGCATGGGCTGCGTAACTCTTACAAGCGGAGTAACTCTTTCCAGAGTGGGACCGTGAGAAAGTAAAGCCCGTAAATGGCCTTTCAGTGGATGAACTCCTGAACAGTCTTTTATAATGTGAACTCATCAGTCAGCTGTCTGTGGATGCAGTTTTCTTTAGAAAATCTCAGTTCAACTGCGACATGCCAGTTTTTAGTGATAAACCATTCTGCTGAATGATATTCTGTCTCAGCACTGTATTCACCCCAGTATGGATTTATTCAGCAGCATCTTTTCCCTCCAACCCTCTTTTACATTTCTTACCATGCTTGTACCTCTTCCTAATGATCTCGGAATAGTAATGACCACCAATGTGAGCATGGCAAGAACTGAATGTTGCTCCTAACAATGGCAATGAGGCTTCTTTTAAGATTCGGATGCTGAGAAAATTCAAGCGAAGAAGCTGATGAGCTCAGAAGTTCAGCCCTTCCATATGAATCCGGTAATTTACTTTCTTTTGACTACTTTCTCCTCCACCAATGGGATCTTGCCACCACGTCTAATCACTGGGTACCCAGAACCCAGCTAGAGCTCCTGCTAGCAATAAGACCATGTTCAAAAAATGACCCCTCTTCAAAGTCAGTGTACTGCATTGTGTCCCTTCCCACCCAGAACGTTTTCAAAGCGCCTTCAGGCAATAGTTCATCACTTACAAGTATGAAACTCTTTGAAACAAAGAGGCCTTCGCTAATGGCAAGGCAAAGATACCATTAACTTTGGGAAAACAATGCACAATAAATAAAACCATCTCTTCCTTCAGTACCTTTGGCAATGGTCCATTGACTTGGTCACCCACTGATGCTGTGAATTTCCTGTAGGCATACATTCTTTCTGAACATCATTTCTTCTTCCATATCTGCTAAATTTCACTGTAGTTTAGCACTGTTTGGACACTGTAGCTCCAGAGATCTGAATCCTGCCTGGGCAAGCCTGTTTCCAGCCTCCTGCAAATTGGTATTCTGTCATTTTTGGAATCTCCTTCCTAAAAACCAGTCTGAAGGTTTCATTTTATTTCATGGTTGAGTAAAAGAGTTTTCAGTGGAGATAACAGAAGGGTTTGGATCGGAAGGGATCTTTAAAGATCATGTAGTCCGACTCCCAACATGCCTTAATTTCTGCTGCTATTACCATGGTTTGCCTGAAAAAACTTTCCTTTGTTCAACTCTATGGCAGGGAGGTTGGAACGCGATGATCTTCAAGGTCCCTTCCAACCTAAACCATCCTATGATTCTATGAACTCCATCATGTAGCTGTCTCTCCATCACCTCTCTTCATTAAATCCTTTGCAAGAGCTCTTACAGAGAAGTCATCCCAGTACAGGATGCTGAAGAGACTTTGTGGTCATTGAAATGTAACTATGATGTCTCCCCA
The DNA here is from genome assembly GCA_017639485.1 of Pluvialis apricaria. Lineage (NCBI taxonomy): Eukaryota > Metazoa > Chordata > Aves > Charadriiformes > Charadriidae > Pluvialis > Pluvialis apricaria. Next base: position 78,800,257 of record CM030010.1, read on the forward strand.
AAGTGCCACTGGAGGAACGAAGAGTGAAAGATGAAGAAGGGCCATATTTTTTATTAACTAACAGATGGTATCGGAGAGCCCCTACCTCTCTGGATTATCTGTCCATCCAGGGATCCAGGTAAAACAGCTAAACAGATTAACTAGTTTTATGGGCATTCTTCTCTTGCTCACCAATAGATGGGAGCAGAGATTTCTCTACTCATGAAATTTTCAGGCTACAGTGCTTGCAGTTTTTTGAAGACTACAAGGGGGAAAAAATAAAACCAAACAATGATGATATAACTCATTCATGTGTCCGCAGGGAGAAGTATATTGTTTCATTTAGTAGCATAGAAATTAGGTTTGTAATGGGAGTCAAATGGAAACCAGGAGTCAGCGCTCTAGAATTCTTTAACCTTGAAAATCTCTGTTTTGGTATCTAGCGCTGGTCAAAGGTATTTAATACGTTTACAACCTCTCATTGTTATTTCCCAGATATAAGTGTGTTTTGCTTGGATCCAAGCCTTTACAAAAGCAAATAAACATGTCCTAAACTTCCGTTCATTTTTCTTACAAGATCAAAGAGGAAAAGCTGTCCAGATGTAAATAGCTAAGCCTCTAATGAGATGATCAGTGAATTGTTTCTCTCTTGTACTATAAGCATTTAAATTAAAATATTGCACTTAGGGCACTCTGCACTTCTAGCTTGTATAGCAGGATCCAAGCATCTAACACAAGCCAGACAAATAACTTCAGCAATTAGCTTTCAACATAGGTCTCTCGCCTCTGACCTTTCTTGTTCATCAGAGGCAAGCCAAATGCTTTGTTAAACAATCTTAATCATGCCTGGCACTTCTCTAGGGCCAGAGACATCACAAATAGTTTCCTACTAGCAAGAAGCTGTTTGCAAGAAGCAAAATCTCATGCATATTTTCTATTCAACAGGAGGCTGACTTATCCGTACTGGAGGTGAAGAGAAGTCTGATCTGCTGCTCTCCGTGCGAAACTTGGAAGTGGCAGTGGAGCACCTACACAGGTACCACCTGCATGACACTGTACCGTGTTGCTCTTCACCATCGCGGGCTTAGCAGCTGCAGTAGCTCAGGAGTGAACCCACTGCACTCCACCACACCCTGCACTTCCCAGTCCCTGCAAGCATCCCAGCTAACTTCACACATTTAGGTGCCCGGGTTAGGACTCCTTTGAACCATCAGTGAGAGAAATGTCTGGAGAGCCCCAGCTTAGCTGTGCTGAGCTGCCTCCTGGCACTGAGTACAGGTGGGCTTTGGGGGCAGTAGATGCTTATCTCGGGGAGCTTAGCCCAGTGAGGCAGGACGAACCTGGGACAAAAGGCTTGATTTCTGCATGTATTTGAAGACAGAAAGTTGCAGCTACACCTGCAGGGTTTTTTTTAAAATCCCTCACAACTGACTAGATTCTCAGAGGTCCTGAGTCACCGACTCAGGGAGCTGCCAAACCTTTTTATGATCCTGTGCCGCTTAACTAGAAAATGCTTTTTTTAAACCTATTTACTGAGATCAATTTGAATAGCTTCGGGTTTGTTTGTTAGGGGGATTTTTGGTTAATTCTATTCATTCATACCTAAATATTTTGTGCAAGCACAGTGGCAATATAAATTAAGTTTAAAACACACTCCTTCAATAATTAGGAATTACAATCGTAACTGTAAGTTGGAACCATTCAGTGATAAGGGCTTTGTATCAGAAACCCAATTCATTCACCCTGCACTTGATAGGTCCCATGGTCCACTGACCACTGGACTGGCAATACTGTAAAGGTTTATTCAGCAGCCAGCGGTGGTTAAGCCTTGCTGCAGGACAGGGGGGGCGCTCACTTTCCCTTGGCCACAAGGACATGGAGAAAAGCAGGACCCCAGGTCCCACCGGTCATCATTCATACCATCCTTGGTCATCTCCGTCAGCAGCATCCAATGTAGGGTTCATTGCGGGAAGTGCTGCATGGAGCCTCTCCAGAGAGGAACAGAGCTGAGGGTTACACAGGCAGTGGTTACACCAGATTACAAATGGCAAATTGCTTTTGGAAAGAACTAGTGTCGAGCAGGGAAAAAGATCGTGATTTTTCTTAATCGAAAAGACAGGCAGTGATAAAAAGGTTGAAATAAAGGGGAACAGCTTTACTGTACTCTGTATCTTCTCTCCCTGTTATAGGAGACCTACCACGTTCATAATTTATAGCTGAAACTTTCAGAGCAAAGCAGGAGATAGGAGCATCTGTCAGTTTTAATGAGAGGGGCATCCAAGCTCCTGAACAGAGTCTAAAGAAATTTCAGCCCACAACTCATAACTAAAACAAAGGAATAATTTTAGTAAATGTGTCAAACCATGGATCACAAAATGGGAAAAAAATACAGCAAATGTCACGCTTCTCTTTAAAATTTATGTGTCTGGATGTAATACAGGGCTCTGAGGAGGATGCACGCAATCCCAGCTGTTTGCACTGAACACGTTATTAGGGCAGTGAAAGTCAGGTACGTTCACCAAGTGACTCTGCCTTATCTTATTTTTTAAAATAAAAGTCTGGTTGATATGGGCCAGAAACATAGATGGCGGGGATCTCCATGTCTCACAGCTTAGGGAAAATTGGCAATGAAAGGATCACCTTTTTTTATAGGAAGCTGGGCATGAAAATCAACCACACACTCACGAAAAGGGCTACCCGCCTTGATCTCTCCGTTATCTACCATATTGAAAGAACAACTCTAGAAACTGAGAAGCTGAGACTTTAGATCTGCTGCTGCTTTTTCTGAGATGTTGCCAACCAGACTCACTATCGGTAGTCATGGAAAAAGGGGTACTTCCAGGCCTGCAGGCTATTTGGTGAGCATTTTTTGACATCGCACTTGCAGTGTTTTTGCAGTACGGTTGAGTGAGTAGTCTAAGACCTGGCTGGATGGCAGCTCTTTAATCTAGTTCAGCATGCTGTTTACTCACCATGGTGCATCTGCCTGTGGGTGCCGCATACTTTTGTCTTCTTCTTCAGCTTAAACCCCCCTGCCATATTTCCTCCCGAGTCAAAGGGTGCCAGACCATAATTTGGTTTGTTTTTTTCTAGTAGATGTCATAGTAGTCTTCTTTCACTAAGAGGCAACAAAAGAGCATAAACCTCAATCTAACATGGCATTTGCTTGGGAAAGCGGTTTGCTCTTTACATAATTACAAAGAATTACTGCTTTATGAAGACATTTCTGTTTCTGAAAAGGTTTTGAGATACTGATGATTTCCATTCCATTTTGTTCAGTTTACAATGATGATACATAAATATTACCTAAACAGCTTAACTGCAGAAGATACAGGTTTAAGTTTATGGTTGCATAATTCAGAGCAATTTGCAAGCAAGATCAAGTGGTCCAGACAGAACCACAGCAGGGGCTCTCCATCCTCCCGTATCTGTTGTGTACACATCTAGTGATGAAGAGATGCAGATGAGAGCGTCCAGCCGAAGAGAGGCCATGGCCATGTGAGCGGTCTGCATGATGTGGGTGCCCCCAGAAGTGATCCTAGCGTATCACCAGGCACTCTGACCCAGGCACCGACACCACCAGTGAACATGGGTTGCCCGAGCCTGGCCGGCTGGAAGCTGTCATACAGCCAGGCATCATGCGCCAGCTGGAAACAGCCGACTGACAGCTGAGGAGTCAGGAGAGGCTTTTTGCATGGCCTCTCTGCAAAACCCAGTGTTTCTCAGCAGTCACACAGGCATGTTTAACCCACCTGCGTGGTCAATGTTTACATACCAAGGCCAATATGATTTTTGGATTTTTGTTCTCCTTAGAATTTTCCTTGAGGCATTTATAATATTTAGTATGCACTTACCTAAACTCATTTGCTCCCCATTTTTAATAGATTTCTTCTTTATTTTAGAAGTGGATGTACCACCTTTCCTATGAACCCAGCTTTCCAAGACCCAGAAACCTTCCACAGTCCTGATCTTGTCCCAGGGTACAATCCTGGCTTTGAACTGCGTTTCTCAGCTTTCTTCATGTCACTTGCTTTACTCCAGGGGCAAGATCTCTCCAGCTCCCTTTCATGACAGGGCTTCTCTGAAGCAAGGGTCTAAAAATTTTTCTTTTTTTTTTTTTCTTTTTGGCAGTAATCCCGCAGATACCATTGGTCTTAACTAGCACAGCTAGTGTAGAAGTTGCCAAGGGTTCTGCAAAAAAATAAAGAAAAACAAGTCAGCCGACTGCATGCCAAGGAGATTTTTTTGGAAGTTAACAAAAACTCTGATTTGTAGTTTGGGTGTGTTCCGAATTTATCAAAGCCACGTCTTCATTCTAGTAATAAGCTCTACTAAAAACCAAACTCTTCTACCCAAAACTGACTTTTGACTTTCTAATGTAACAATAATAGCAGCTTTTCTGAAATTATAGCTTGGGTTAGTGCAGAGTTCAAAATGAAAATTAAAACCTTATCCTGCAAGAGGGAGCAGTTTTACACATTTTTGTACCATTTTATAATAAGATGGGGGAGGAGTTTCACAAAATTACCCAACCAATCATCAGACTAAGATGCTGTAGTGATTCAATATTTCAGAGCATGATGAAGGGGAATATATCTTACCCAGCTTCAGCTGATCAGGAGTCAAGGATTAACTATTTTCCCTACACTGGCAGAGGCAGAAAAATAGGTACCTCTGGAGACCTCTTCGTGGTACAGCCACGCTATGGAGGCAACTTCCACCCTGTGGAAAAATAGCTGATTTTCCATTCACTATAGAGAAAGTCAAAACAAGCAGCTTAGACTCAATGCCCAACTTTTAGATGCCTAAATTTAGGTGAGTTGAATCCTGCCACTGTGATACTGTGGATTTTTTTAGAGTAATAGTTTCTATTGAAATTATCAGTGGAAGTATCGGTCCTAAACTGGAATACAAGGCGAAGGAGTGAAGACAGCTCCCTTTGACGTGGTGTAAAATGAAGCTTGTGGATATCGGCAGCGTGCCTGCATTCATATAAAGAAAAAGAATCCACTTAATCATATGTTCTTTTTTTTCATATGTATATATAAACATGATCTATGAGACAGAGCTAATGTATAAAATTCAAACCCTTAGCAAAAGTCTTTGGTTTTTCCTGGGCTACAATTTATTCAGCACTGTGGAGGAGTATGGCTTCTATTACACATCAAAAGTCTTTTGCAGGGAAATACTTGGCTCCAGACTGTTCCTATTAAAGCCGCACATATTCTGCCAGCGCTCCCTATTTTCTGTGCCCCTTCTGATCTAGAAGCAAGCGATGCACAAAAGCAGTCGTGGAACTCGTGTGAAGAGGCTGACCCATTCCCGTGAATAAGGACCTGAATGGGACACACCGGCTGGGCTGCCCCGCTCGGCAGCATGCATTTCCACTACACTTCCACAAAGGCATTCTTCTTGCGCCGCAATCCAGCTGCCGGCTCAAGGCCCAGGCTGGGATTTGTGGTGAGGATATTTGCTTTGACAGCCCAATGTCACTTTGTTTTTACATAATCAGCCCTTTTTGTTATAAGCTGTGGGCTTCAGATAACAGCAGTGAAAACCAATTTCAAGTGGAAGCGGCACCCTGGGTACAGACTGAGACAGAAAACATTCACAAAAAAACAAATATTTCTTCCTTCTCGTAATCACCTGCGTTACAGCAATCAAATGTTGACAAGTGTTGCTGATAACTTGCTTTGCAGGAAAGACAAAGTGAAAGAAGACAGGACAAGAAGTTCTTTTGCATTTCTAATAAACCTCTCGTTATGCCCTTCAAGGACAGCTTTGCCAACAGCAAAAAGACAAATATCTGCAAACTGAAGTGGCTGGAAACAAACTCACACATGCCTTCAGTATACTAGGCTTTTGTTTGGAGAACCTTTCCATCTGCATGAGTAGCAGGAACAGGAAAGCATTTGAAGCTGGGAAAACTACCATGCTGCTGTCTATAAACCACTGATACGATTTTTATGTGGAGCTCTAAAGAGAATGACATGCCGTGCTTTTTTTTTTGCCAAATCTGAAAGCTCAGATGTTTGCAAGCAAAACAAAATAAACTCAGGCATTGAGACTCAGTCCTGAAATCTGTCTGGTGGCTGATCCCGTGGCACATACCCCAAACACATGCATTGTGCAAGCTTTGCCTCGTGTGCAGCCCTGGACTGTCATGGGTACAGCAGCGGTACTGCTATGATACTGCTAATGGCACCCACTCCACAAAAAGGAAGGTAATTAGCAGAGAAATGACTATTGGTGCAGCTAGAAAGTAGACGAGTAATCTTTTGGATTTCAGTCCATTGCATCGTTGTTTTCAAACCAGTGCCTAATCTTCCCAGACCCCACTCCGTGGCTGTTCCTTTCTTTTCTTCTTCCCCCTTTTTGCAGGGACTATGGCTTATTCTGATTCACTACATTTCTTTCTTCTTAGATGGCCATAGGGCAGCCTCACTGTTGCCAAGGATATAGTAAATGCATGCGACATCATGCCACCGAAAACAATCGGTTGAGTCGCATTCATTCCTGGTGTAATGGTGCTGAAATCAGTAAAGCTAGACTGGGAGCAGGACGTCTAAGCTATGAAATGATAAGAAGAATTTTCTTTAAAGAAAGTGTTCTTAAAAATAGCTTTCAGGGAGAAATGTGCAGTTTTTGCTTGTAAAATGGTTGTTGGCAAAGGTTTCATTGCCAAACTCAAGTCAGAACATCGATGAGAAGTGGTAAACGTACGCCTTTTTGACAAGAAATTAGTAGGCAACATAGCACTGTGGAAAATATTAGACTTTTTTTTTCCCTAACCACAAAGAGCCTGTTAGGAGATTAAGAATCTCCAGCTCTCAAAGGTATAGCTGTTTTACCAAAATTTAATTAATGAAGAATAATATTTTGGGAACAAGAGAAAACACCTCTGTAGGATGTGGAGTGTTAGGAATAGATGGAAAGTTGCCTGTATAAACAGTTCTGCAACTCTGGGATAAATTATAGGAGCATTTGTATGCATGATTGCCCATCTGTGCGAAACAAGACGTGCAGGCACACACAGGCATGATGGGCAAGTCAGACATGTGGGGCTGGTATTAAGTTGATCCAGAACAACAGAAGATCTGTCCCATCACATCCGAGTTTGACCCAAGGAAGTTTAAATGACTCTAGATGAGTAAATAAATAGAGGAGGAGGTCTCAGTGAGAGCACTAAAAGGAAACCCAAGGTATGCTATCGACATATCTGTTTCTGGGTTTGGGGTTTATTTAGACTTAGCTCAGATTTTTGGATTGTTATTTCTTCATTTGAAGTTTTTTTGGCAGTTTTGGGAAGGCTGAAGGCTCAGATCCAGCATGTTCCGGCTGCACAGCCCAACGTAGTCTTCGGGCACTGGCCAGGGGTATGGGGAGCTGGAGGACTTCAAACCCAGGGATGCTGTCAGGAACTCTGCCTTCCACAGTTCCCCTCTCAAGTACCAGCTGCAAAATGTCAACACCACCTTCCTCGGAGAACACAATTAATTAAATGAGGCTTAATTAATTAGTGTCAGTAAAGCAGATGTAGCAATTATGGCGGAAGTAAAGAAATGTACATCTTGTAAATTACTATCTTCTGTGCAAAGGAATTGTTCCGAAATCCCTGTGGCCATTTCAGTCCTCCCCACAATGCTATTGGGAACACCACCGGGGAACATTCAGAGATAAACTGCAAATTGATGAGGAACTAATGTACTTTTACAAGTTTGTATCGCAGAAAAACAAACAGCAAGCAGACCTCTATTAACCCCTTGTGGACTTGATGGTGAAATACAAGCCCGGTATTTAATTTCTGTATCATGCCACAAGTAAGTGAACTGTTTAAACTTTTGGGGGATTATTTGAAATGTTTTACACCTGACAACCCCACTGAGGCTTTTGTATCATCTACTGTTCTTCAGTGTACAGGAGAAAATAAGGAGGCTACGGCAATTTAAACTGTTTCATATAGAGTTAACAATCAGCCGTGTATCTTATTCTGAGTGTGTACTCACTGGAGCAGCTTTTTATCTTACATGGTGGGCTGAGAATCAGGAGTAATGATAGTAAACTTGGGTTAGCTACACTGAGTGTTGTCCGATGCCAGTAAAGTAGAGCATCAGAACTCCACTGACCACATAAACCTCACCTCAGGCAAATGAGGCACCTTTTATAACGTTAGTCGGTACTGATGCAAAGTAATCGTTCATCCCTGGGTTGGAAGTTGACATTAAGGGAAAGAAAAGGGGGAAAAAAAATGATGGGGGAAGAAAATTTCACAATTACTAGGTTTTGTTCTTACTTATTGTATGTGTCTGTGCAGCTGGTATTCTGCAAAGCCTGAATGTGAGTCTGAAAAAGCAAATTTGGAGTCACACCAGACTGGTATTTGTGTGAAGCCTTTGATAGCTTTGAAATGCAGGCTTATTAGTAATGAAATGTATGGCAAATCCATTCAAGAAGTTAGACTATTGTAAAGGATTTGCAACGAGTGAAATCTCTCACACCTTGTAGATAAGAGGGCTTTGCAAAGTCAATATAGCAGACACTAATAGCAAAGCACACTTGGAAAAAGGTACATAGAGACGTTTGAGTTGCCTTTCAAAGTGTCTTCAAAATGATGAAGAGGACAAATTAAGTTGGTTAGCGACCCTAGCTACAAGAGCAAATGGGACTAATGTACTGGAAGAAGTAGTCAATATACTAAGAGACTAAGAGTACTAGCTGTGAAAGATAACGTATTGCACAGTAAGTACCACGTTGAGGGGAACAGCTAGGCTGACATAACCCGCAGAGGCAGCCAGACCAAATTGCTTGCTAGTTACCAACAGCTCACACATGAGATTTTTATCTTACACTCTATGCTCTTTTTGCTTTGCAGATAATGACAGTTTTGGTGGAGAGAGGACGGGAGCTGGGATATATTTTACTAGAATATAGCCAGCTTGCTAATTCATGCCTGTACAGAAGCCCTGAAGGGGGAAAAATACACTCTTGTCTCACTGATGAAGTAAATGGATTAAGGTAGGCAAGCCGCATATGGCCAGGGTGCTCTGAGAGATAAGTTGCCATCAGAGGCCAGTGCTCTTCCTGCCTCTGAGCCTGCGTGCTTTTCCCTCCCCACCCCCAGATGATCCTGATACCAGTTAGCCTTTGTGGGAAGAAAAGTTTCTATGGCCCATGCCAAGGTATCTCCTTTATTTCTTCTGGTGACAGCATGTCCTCTGCAAAGGACTGCCTAGTAACGAGCTGTTTATGAATGCGTCTTTAGGGGTACGGGCTGTTCCCCACCAGGGATAACCCCTGAGTGTATTGCCCTACCAGGATGAGATATTTGTGGATTTTCAGTTTTATGTTATGGGCTTTGTGCTTATGTGTTTCTCTCCTTGCTTTCCAAAATCCAAGATTTAAGGGTAAATATATCTCTGTTTTATGATGGTGCAGTTAGTTGCTAACCTCATGAGGTGAATGAGTTTGGTTTCTGTTCACAGACGTACACTTCTTTAGTGCCTGTCTCAACTTAATCAATTTTTATCAGTGAGTAAATGAGCAGTGTAATGAGATGAGTGAAGGTACAAACAAAAATAACGAGTACAAAGTTTAAAAATAATTCTGAAAACCTACCCACAGAGTAAGATGTGTGAGAAGAGGTAAGTTGGCCATTTCCTTGGCCCAGCCGTAGGATGGAGAATCTGTTCAAGCACCTGAAAAGGCAGATGGATAATTAGTGGTATGGGTTAGGCCCTGGGCAGGCACTGCTGGTGACCTGGCAGTTGCCTTTTGGCACTTAATTTTCTTTGGAAATCTCTTCCTTCTGCTTTAAAGAGGTATTGGCAGAGTCACACAGATAAGATATACACAGGACCATCTTGCATTAGGGGCTAGGGCGGCAACAAGCATGCTTGAATTTTTTTGATCTGAAAAGGAAAACCTTTAAAAGAATGTTTCAAGTCCCTCTGTTTAGTTCTCTCAAAGTCTGAATTCTCCTCTTTTAAATGGGACGTGGCTTTTTTTCTTCCTCTTTTCTCTCATTTAAAAAATTACTTTTTGTGCACATTTTAATGCATTTTAGAGAGTTTTTATAAGACAGCTTTGCCAGCTGTCAGCTTCCAACTACACTAAGCTTTCTATGATTTGAGCATCTATTCAGGCAATGGTAACTTTACATTTAATAGTCAATGATGGGTTTTATGTAAACACAAAATGAAATTTTCAGAGACTTAATGCACCAAAAGCTAGCCAGCTCTCCATAATGTTTCATCCTTTTTTCATAATCTTGTTTTATGTTTTGCATAACACTTAAAGGGGGGAGGGGGGCAGGAAACCCTGTAATTAAGGCAGTTGAATGAAATGCTGCGATAACAAAAAACCTGAACAGTTTCTTGCTTGCAAAAAGTCACTGGTCAGATTATATGACCCCTAATTATGTAGGAAAGTATGAGAGTGAGTGTGGCATCGTTATCGCATTGCAGAGTCCAAGTACATTTGCAGGCTCTCTACTAGTGGAAGATGTAGATAGGTATCACCTTTCCTGGCTCTTCCCATCTGCTCAACCTCATGCCGCACGCACACGATGCTTGTAATGTCTTTCCATTTTCATTGTACATTTTTCTCATTGCCTTTCTCGCTACCTTTCATGCACTGCATGGTCATCAAGATCAGTTTGAATTCATAAAGTTAATAACTTTAACCCCAGTTCAAAGGAAGACAGCCAACCCACAAACGCTTCAATAGACATGACTATTCACAGACTTAAATTTAAGCAGGTGACTGCAGGAAAAGGCTGCAGTGTTCGAAGCCGAGCCTGTATTTGAATGACTTTTCCAACAAAAAAACTTCATAAACTTTTTCACACAGTGAAACAATAAACTATCCCCCCTCCCTCTTGAATCCTTTCTTTGACTCCCACCACTTTTTTCAGATAATTTAAAAAAAAAAAACAAAAAAAACCACCTACATTCTCTTCTGGTAGCTGATGCATGACAAGCTGAAAGCAAGTGGTCTAAAATTTGGCCAGGCTGGGGAATGTCAAAATGCGCCTCAGCAGGGTGGTATGGTTGCAGCCTTTGCTACTGGTCCCATAATAAGCTGAACAGGTTCCATCATCATGTCCTGTACATTTAGCTTAATTGGCCCGGTCTCTCCAAGGAAAGGCAGCGGTATTGATTTACTGCACTGTATAAATGTGTTTATGGCTTGGCACTAGCACACTTATGCTCACTTTTTTCCAATGTGGATTTCAAATAAGCCCTTTGCTCAAATGAGTCTATTAACTTTAAAGTGCCTAAAGCTAAAACTGAATTATGAGAGGCAAGCTTTGCGGCTTGCAGCCCAAAACAGCTGGGAAAGGCTCCTGGAGTCTTCCCTTAGTACCTGTTGTGATGGATATTTAAGCATCACTGGTGGAAAAATAATTAAATAAGTAAAAGCAAACCTGGTGGCACACATCGCCTCAGCCTGAGCTGCCTTTTACTTTAGCTGGCACTCAGACCCGTATAAATTCCACAAGATTATTAGAGCAGCTCCTGATTTAAGCCAATATGCAATCAGAATATAACCCATGCTGCTGCCTTCTTCTTATGACTTTAATTTCCAATAGTCGCATTTCCCTGTTTCTGTGCTGGGGTATAATAAACTGGGGAGAAGCTCATCTAACCGTGGTCCCTCTGGCAGTGCATTTTGTGGGTCTGGTTTGGTCTTCAGTGCTATAAAGAGCTGGGACATGGTTCCCTCTTCTCCCCCAGTCCAGGGGACTGCACAGAGCTGTTCTCAGAGCCTGTACATTGCTGGAGGGACCATGCCTCTGCTCTGCGCTTGATACTTTCATGTGTAACAGCAATTATCATCCCTGCAGGGATAGTTAATCAAGCAGACAGTTTTAGCGGACCCCTAAGTACAATCCATAATTACCTATACCTGCTCAAGATTAGGTCTCTCCAACTAAGAAATAATATAAATTTCTAGTTGCTAATAGTCTGACTTTATCTGGAACAAAAAAGGAACGCTGTAATACCCATGGAGAAAAAAAAAGATTTGTAGAAAACAGAATTAAATTAAGGAAAGTAAAATCTAGGCTGAACGTCAGGGGTAAAAAAAGCTATAGTAATATCTACTAAACTGTGGTACGATCTCCCAAGGAAAGTGAGTGATGGAGTCCTACAGGGTGAAGAATTAAAACAGCATCAGGCAAAGCCTCAGGAAAGAAATGCCGGAGGAGGCAGTGTGGACTGCTGTAACAGCACAGGGGCTGCGCGTGGCTACAGAGAGCCGTGCCACCAGCTTCTGCCCAGCCATCTGCAATGTAGCAAGTGCATTGTATGTGGGAAGGCACAATGAATGTGTACTTGTTCTGTATTAAAATCTATGCATATTTCTCAGGTAGGTATGATCTGCATAGCTTGAAATCCTGCCTCCTTTTAAACTAATGGGAATTTTTCGGGCTAATTGAATGGCAAGCCAGGACACCAGTGACTCTGGTTGATGTTTTTCTGTCACAGTGCTTTTCCTCAGCACATAATCCCTTAAAAATTCTTTAGACTTACAAACATGATTTTTCAGAACATTGCTATGAGTTAGAACATGGTTATTACTGGATATTTCTACTTTAAAAAAAAAAAAAGTCTCCTTTTACTTTTACAATTCTCCCTAGTATTCAGCTCTAATATGTACAGGTAGGAAAGAAGACACAAAACAAAAGCATTTCTCTCACTTGCTGGAGGAAGAGAAAAATACAACTGGACTTGCTACAGAGTAAGATGCATTTCTTTGTTGTTTTATTTTGCTTTTTTCCTAGGGAGTTTGTCTATTGTTTCTGGTGGATAATGAGGAAGGATCTCCTGATCTGTAACTATCTGGGGAATCCTGTTTCTAAAGGAATTTCTGAGCACAGTATTATCACAAGTTATAGGCTGATCTGAAGAAGCATGCCTGCTCTGTCAGTTGGGAACTGCTCCCTTCCCAGTCTGCCATCCATTACAAACTGATGCCTGCCGATTACTTTTTGTGCCAGTGAAATGTTTATGCGATGACTGAAAAAAAACCTGTCTGTGTACCAAGGTCAGGATGCGATGTCCCACTCTCTATGGAGATTAGCTCGCATCGCCGTGTTTCTGGATGACAGCCATGTGAAAGAGCTGCAGACGTTATGAAGGGATACAATTTTTAATTAAAAATTATAATGTGCTAGTACCACACTATAATACAAATTGAACTTGCAAATTTTTGGAGAGTACCTAAATTTAGGAAACAGTATTTTTGCTGCAGTATTTCTTGGACCTGCTATGACTAGTAAATACTGGATTGTATAGATGGTCATTCAGATTAAAGGCATTGGGATCAGATGAGGGTTTTCATTGCAAAGAAGTGGGGTTTCATTTTGGTTTTAAGATCAGAATGATATTTTTTTCAGTTTATCACAAAAACAGTCAATCAGTTATACTCTTGCTCCAAAAGAAGAAATGTTCTCTGCGGCAATTCACACACTATTAACTAAAAAGGCAGACCTTGGAGATAGAGCAGCCATGTGTAATCAACAAAAAAAAAATCTGTTCTGCTCAGCTGAATTGCCTCAGGAGAATACAAATGCCAAAACGCTATGACCTTCGTGAAGTTGGGGGCCTCCTGGAAGTAGGTGGCATTTCTTGGTTGTGGGAAGTCGAGGCAACACTTCAGCAAAGCAGGGACTCAGATCACTGCACCTCTCTGCGATGCACAGGTTCATCAGAGATGACTGAGCCAGCCAAAATGTGCATCATCAGCCTGGGACACAAGATGAATAGTTGTGATAGAAGCTGAATCTTTCATTTGCTCTTTATGTTTTCTGCCTTTTCTTTGGGTTTGTTTTCCTCTCTTTTCTTCCTTTGCAATTGTCAAGGAAGCATCTGTGAGTTTTATTAAACAAATGTTACACATTAAAACCCCATTGCTGCCTGCCAGAAAGGAAAATGGCATCTTATTTGAAAACAATATGTAATTGTTATTGCTGTCTTGTTGCAAGTTACGCCCTTGAAAAATGATAGGGACTTATTTAGTAGCAACTGATGCTGAGGAAAGGCATTATAACTAAAGCAGAAAATTAACTGTTGCATTATCTTTGGGAAATACAGTACACAGTTTCAAACACCATAATACAATGCTCAGTATGTTGTACTCTTAGATGTGTTTATGAGCACTTCAAGTAGAAAGTACAACATTTTTCCATGATGCTTTTGTCCATCTGTCTCAATGTTGGAGTCACGAACGTTCAGTTTGGTGAAAGGCACAGAGGTGCTCAGATAGCATCTGTCCCACAGACCTTCTGATCACAATTCCTCTTTCATTTCACATACAGACCTTGCAGCAGTAATGGAGACTCGGGTCCTAATCAAGATAGCACAACTGAACTGATGCCAGTAACAGACCTACTGCAAATGAAAAACACCATCTCGGAGAATGCCTGTAGGTCCAATGCTGAAATGTTATGCCTGTAAGTACAATTTTTACCTTAAGTTGGCACCCTCAACACCTACTCTGCCAGGCAAAACTGCTGACAGTCACTTCCAGATTTTTATTGTTCTCTTTTAATGGGTCCATCTTAGTGTATTTTGTATTGCCTTTTTTTTTTATTTTGTATTTTGTTTAATTAATATTAATTAATACTAACAGATTTTTACAAAGTGAATTGGGAAACACAGAAGAGTGTGTACACTGTTGGAAACTCCTTGGAAACCTGGCAATAAGTTCTGCACACTAGTAAAGCTCCTCTCTCAGTAGAACTTTAGCCGCTATTTTTCCCAGTTACCTGTTATTTATTCAACAAGCATTTCATGCTAGTGAATGTAATTTCCCCCCTCACGCTTCAGAGAAAACATACGAATACATTTTTATCATAAATTATAGGATTTTATAAATGCTGGGTAAAATAGTACGTAAGAAATTGTGGGAGCTAGTGTGAAGTTATGATCTTTGTTGCTCATCCAAGAGGGCTAGGACCATAATTCAGAAGAGGTGCAAGCCCTGATCACAGTAGAAGTTTATTTTTAACTACAGTACCATAACCAATATTCAAGAAGAAAAGAGCTCTGAAAACAAGTAATAGAATTTTAGCCATACTTTCCACCTTGTACTGTTACTAATTGTCCTGTTACTACAAGTGTCCCTTTAAAAGTCTAATGATCTTTTTATTTTTAAAAATATTATAATTTAATTTATATTTTTAAAATACCTAATTTATAATTTAAAAATATTATAGTAAAAGAAACTCTGACCTTGGATGATGTGATTTTTCCCCAATAGCTGATTAAGTCCTTTGAATTCCAAAATAAGGAGTGAAATGGTCCCATTTCCATCTTGTTTCCATCTCTGAAAAACAAACCGATGCCCATGACGATTACAATTAATTATTTGAATCGTGATAGTATCAAACCACTCCTTTCCTTGGGTAGAAACTGTCAGATGAAGTCCAAAAACCTCTCCCCACAGATCACAGGCACATGATGAGAGCTGAATGCTTAGGGTTGATATAACAAAGCTTCATCTATGTGAAAACCTCTAGAGACCCCCTACTCATATTTTGCTATCTCTGAAACAAAGCCCTGAGCAAACACAACTCTGTGAGGGCAATCTGGGAAATATGGGATAGTACGTAGTACTAGTACATCGTATTTATTGCCAACTGACCCATGGTTCCCACATCATCCTTGGGCACTCAAGCCCTGTGTTAAACCTCTTGTTCTCTACGTTGCACCCTCCAGATAATTTTCTTGGTAACAGCTAATGCTTCAGCCAGCAAAGAGCATTTCTTTTTTTATGACTTTGGATTGATCTATGGAAAATGCGCACACTTCCTGAAATGGTCTGACGGGTGAAACTCTTCAGAGATCTTTTCTCAGGGAAGGCTCTGGGAGTGCTCCGGTCAGGAACAAGGCACTCTCCTGGCCAGGCATACGCACACTTATTTTGAATATTGCAGCCGTTGAGTGGAAGAGCGTCTTCAGTTTTGGACTCTGAAGCTGGAGGAGGCTGCAGAGTTGCTTTCTGAATTGCAGATCTAAACTTTACAAAGTATTTCTCTAATTGCTAAAGCAGGAGGGAGGGTCTAACAAATTTTCCTTTAACTAGACTTCTAACTAACTTAAAAATCCACATAAAAATTGCACCTTACATATCCATATAAAATTTGTCTTCTGCAGTATTTATTCATTCTTGTAATATTTTTTTTTTTCAGGTTACTGATTTGAAAAGAGCAAACTCAGTATTCTCCATCTGACCTAGGAAATATCAAAATATGCTTTAATGTAGAAGAAAAGATTTTGACTAATTTAAAAAAGGTAAATACAGGCAGAATCCTGTTTGCCCGTCTCATTTTGCCAGTCCTACTGGTGATGCTGGATCTTTTTTCCCAGAGCGGGGTCCTCGATGTGAGCTGCATGTAACAGCCTGGTGGGGTAGTTTGGATAATGATTAAACAGTGAATCAGCACAGTGGTGCTTGCTGAGATTTCAATGCTAAATGATTTGGCCAAGTCATATTTCAAGAGTCTGGAAGCCAAGTTCCTAGGACCTTGCTGGCAAGAAAAGAGGCTAATACATCCATCATTTATAAAAGGTGGCTGTGAAGAATTTGTCCATGCCCTCCCACTGGTGAGAAACTTCCATATACACTGTATAGCAGTCGATGTTGTTATACCACATAGACTGTAACTGAAGCTAGCAGTGGAGCTTGTCTTTATTAAGACTGATCTGCCATTAATAGAATATAAATATGACTGAGTGTAATGGTGTCAATTCCTGACAGCCTCAGATTTGCCAGCAGTGGATTTCCATGCATTTTTCAGCTGGGAGTTGGGAACATTGGCTGAGCACAGTGTTTAATGTGCCGCAGACAGTGCCTCAAGATTTCCTGTGCGCACGTGCGCAGAGGAGCGATGGTTGGGAAAAGCTTCGTTTTTCCACCTTCCTCAAGACACTGCTGCAAGAGGAATCTTTCCTGTTGTACTCAGGGTGTCAAGCACTTTGCAGAGGTCCCATGAAGGCACCTCATCACCTTTGCCATAACACCTCATAGCCCCTTGTTAGCTCTTCTCTTTTTATGGTCCTGTAGTTAAAAGGGTTCATCTTATTGAAATATCCCTGAGGCTACTAGCAAGAAACTGTTGGACTGCACAAGAAAAATCTTGAATACAAAACCAGATGCATACGTTCGCCTTGGGGATAAATGTGTTATGATACAGGGCAAAACTCTGCTCGAGCTCTATTGAACATCAATGCAAAGCAGTTCCAGCGCAGCCAGAAGATTTCTGAATTGACGCCAGGCTGAAGGAGAGCAGCATTTGTCCTAGGGTTATCATCAGGCCTCCCCAGAATCGCATTTTCACTTATTCCATGTGGATGGGGACTTGCTGACAATTCCCTGGATTTCAATTTGGAAGAAAGAGTTCCATGTTTGACCTTGTATCTCCAGTGCCATGTGTCTGCCTGCCTCACCCACACACTTTATATCGATCCTGTTCCCCTTCATTTAAGTTATGTGTGATGTAAGCTATAGTAGCAATGCCTGCTCTTTTTTTCTGCTTTGTTTTTGGCTTAGAGCATTATCAAGCAGTCCCTGGGTTTAGTTTCTGCATTCATTTCACTGCTTTCATAAAACTGCCTCGACAAATTTGGATGACCAATAAGGAGTGAACTTTCTTTCACCCTCAGCTGCTCCGATCTGAATTTTTAAAGTCCCTTTGGACTGAAGAAATGCAGAAGTTATTATTGACAATTTTCAGTAAGTTCAAAAATTTTTTCATACACAAACACTTGGAAAGCCAAAGTTTTATCTGAACCTAATCCAAATGCTCTGAAAATTTCTGAAGACCTCACAAGTATGAAGATACCTTTCTTACCTTCACTAGGAGGAAGGGACAACTGGCAGTGGCAATAGCATTTCTCACAAGAAGCTAATGTGTGCTTTCTCCAGCCACTGGTGGAAGACATCCCAGGGCTAAATACATTGATATCCATTTAGTATCTAAATTATTTATTCACAGTAACAGAGGCCACATGTGGGCCACTCATGAGTGGTGCGTGGTACCCAGCTGAAGCAGTGAGTGTCCCCCAATATCTTGTTCATAAAACTTCTATGTTCTAATAAGACGTTAAAAAATTGATCATCTATAATGTGTCTTCAAAGTCACAGGACAATTAAAAGTGAGAGAAATGAAGACATTACCAAGAAATCAGCTGGGTACTAAGTTGCCCTGGAAGGCAACTTAGGAGTAACACAGACACTTGAGTCTAAAAACTGGTACCTAAGAAAGGCAACATATAGATGGGAATGAAGGGCCACCTTGACAAGAAGCAATCTAGCAAGTTTTGACTCTGCTGTGATTGTCTTTTTTTTTTTTCCATCACATTTCAGACACCCCCCCCCCCAAAAAAAAAAAAAAAAAAAAAGCCAAGTTATTTCAATGTAAGCATGTTAAATAACTGGCATCTTTCCTGAAATCTTGTAGAATGAATTGCAGCTCTATGCAATTAAGTCAGCTGGGTTATAGTATTCTGCAAAATTAGACATCTATAATGGGAGTGTTGACAAGCCCTTCACTGTAGCAACACAGTGGTGCCCACTCAGAGAATGAAGCAAAGCCCCTGGGAAATAATTAAAGAACATTTTGGTCAGCTTGTGA
Source organism: Pluvialis apricaria (assembly GCA_017639485.1). Lineage (NCBI taxonomy): Eukaryota > Metazoa > Chordata > Aves > Charadriiformes > Charadriidae > Pluvialis > Pluvialis apricaria. The sequence goes on from CM030010.1 coordinate 78,818,876, forward strand.
TGCGAATATGAATTTTTCAGGTTATGCAGAAATGAACTGGAAACCCACAGAACATCAGCAAAAAAGACTAAAGTAACAAGACTGACTGATGTTTGTCCAAATGGGCCTGAAAGGAAAAGAAAAGGTTGGGAGAAAAGAGGACAGGAAGGTTTCTGAGTAGCTGTGGTTCAGGAAAATACCTCTCTCCTCTCTGATTTTCCAATTTTTCATTTTTGTAGTCTGATGATGGAGACAAAACTAACTTACCTTTGCATTAATCCTAAGTCCTTCTTCATCTGGGAAAATGACACCAATTATGACTTTAGATTCACATTTTACTAATTCAGAATCTTGTTAGAGAACCACATTTGCATAGTCAAATGTGTTATTTTCACTAGTCTCTGGCTATATTGTGTGTCAAGCCAAGCTTTTCTTACGTTACTTTTTAACAGTGCTACACATAGTAGAGTCTGTTCTTTACATAGACCAATTCCAATTATTGTAAATTAAATTCAAGCAATTTCAGAGAAATCAGTGGAGACCACCTAGATTTAAACAGATCCATCTGATGCAAGAATATAAATTTATACTGTAATCTAGCTCAAGTTCACTAATGACTGAATGACATTTAGAAAAGCATTTCTCCAGCGAAGTGTACCAATTCACAAATGAAATACATCCTATTTTCTGCTGACATGATGAAATAATGATGGTCAGTGATAATATTGAATAACAATATCCAAGACTTAACACTCTCATGCATACCTTTTATACTTAGCTAGCTCGATACTTCCAACCCTTCTTCAACTGCATTACTTTTTGCTTCAAGAAGCAAATTTAGTGCAACAATATTGAGGGAAAGCAAGTATTTTAAAATTGATTTATTAATTGTTAATGTCTATCTAACAAAGCAATCTTTTGGTTATTTTGTCAACATGGTAAATTTAGGAGGTAGCTGGCCTTCAAGGGGACATTCTGGATGAGAAAACCATCAAACTTAAAATCAAGACTTGAAAAATTAAAAGACGTAAACTACAGGGAGGAGTCAAGTCATAGTCTCTTCTTTCTCTCTTTTCCCAGTCTTCCTCATACAGCCATAATTCACTACAGGAGTGTTTTGAACAGTTCCACAACTGAAAGCGTTTGGACAGAATGAATGGGTAAAGAGAATGTATTTTAACAATTAGCCCATACATGGTGGTCTCCTCCTATTCAAAGATGCAAGCCTGAAAATTTAAAAGATGTGAAGTAGATACAGGCCCAAGGTGTGAAGAAGACAGTCACGTTTAAATCACTTTTATCGCTTTTTGTATATACTGATGCTTAAAACAGTATTGTTTAATGACACAGTATATTTTCTAGCATACCCTGGAGTCCCTAATTACTGCTTAAGCTGCTTGAAGGGGTTATTAAATTTTTAAATAATTTCTGTAGCTAAATGAGGGAGTCCCATATTGCCCATGTTGGCTGCATGAGCATTCTCGCAATTGCTTCTGGTTTGAGTTGGCTGATGCAGTGAGTTTCCCATTTCATGAACTATTGTGAGAGAAAATCATGTGCTAAAGGTAAACCCAGCAATGAATCAGTAAATAGCTGTTCCTCTGAAGATCAGCTCATTAAGAAGCAGACATCTGAATGAAATAAGGTTCCTGGGGAGTCTGTGGCACTCGATGTGCCAGAAAGAGAGGCATGAAACCTTGTTATATGCCATGACCAAGAATTGGTCCAAAAAAATTCCAAAAGGAATTTTTACCTAGGCAGGATTTGTGGTTAATATTCTGCTCTTGTGCTTTGCTTATTGAAACCCCAGCGTGCTTTTGTTTATGATCTGGTTCTTGTTTAGCACATTTACATGCAACCGACTGTTCAAGTGGCTCAGTCACCTCTGGTACAAAATGGAGCTGAGCCGAAATGCTAAAGGCTGGAGCTTTGTTTGCAATGTGAGGAAAACACAAACAAAAATATCAGAACTAACTGTTGGGGTCTTTTTGCTTTGACAAAAGCCATAATGATAGCTTCCTTATTCAGTAGAATAGTGTCATATGGATATATTACAGCTGGTTAAAAGACGCCAAGATTATTTAGGTTTTACCTAACCTTTTTTACTTTTAATTAAGTTTATAGTCAAACGTAGCTGACTGACACAGCATTTTTTTAACTTAGCAACACACAGCAATATTCACAGCTTAATGAAATACTTCATGTGCCAATCTCTAACTGCGATACAAAGACTAAAAAAAATTAAATAATCTTAATTCCCTTAGCCAATTTCTTGGAAAAGAAGAGCAGGCTCTGTTAAGACATATGGCAAGCACAGAAAACTAAAACACAGCACTACTACCATGTGTTAAGAGATGCTGTCCTTTTGCACTATATCTTTCAAAACACACTCTCTCCACAAGCAGCAGGTATGCAACTTGAACAGTCACACCAGGGTTTTAACACATAATGCCAATACAATGAATTGAAAGGAAAGGGAAAAAGGCAGGAAAGGGGTTGAAATACCATCAATTAAAATCACAATTTCCCAAACATTTTTTTTAATTGCTAACTTAGAAGTTGGAAATCTGTGAAATGTGAAAAATAAGGCAATAATTGAGAATGCCTGCTGCACTCAGATGTGTCTCAGCCAACATACACTAAGTAGAAATAGGTGTCAGAATTAAGTTCAGTTGAATTAAGCACCCATTCTAGCTGGAGTGAGGAATGAAGCCATAGATTTAATTGCTGTACATCTGCCAAGGCTTGGGCTTTTTTCTTATTTCATGGCTCTATTACCTAGTGATCCTGTTGTGATATATACATACTGTATGCAAAAAAGTATGTATTATTTTTGTGCCCAGAACAAAAAATCTACAGAAGCCACTACATATTGCTACCTGGTGTTCTTAGCAGACATTATCCAACAAGTGAACGGACTACAATTTCAAATAACAACAGTTTTATCTTGACCAAATTCTCCGCTATGGTTATGTTATTTACGATAATGCTGGCTTCACACAAGCAGGCTGAAGGAAGTGTGTGGGGGAATCCGCTGGAGACAGAATGGCAGCGCAATGGTACAGTGATCTATTTGTTCATATTTTGCTATTGCATATTTGAAAAGGTCAGACCCAAATAAAACTGCCAAGATACGATATTCCTCTGAGAGGAAGAACATGGTTTATGTGTCTCAGCTTTGCCAAAAAACTATGGAAACCAATGCTTCATTTTGTGAATAAAGATGTAGGCACAAATACTGCCTCAAGCAGGGTGAAGACCACCCTTGGGCAGAAGTGTTTAGGAGCTGCAGTGGTGAAAGGTTGGGGGTGTGCTTTGTTTTGCAGAACATTTGGGTGTGTATAACAGGCCTGTCTAAACAGAATTGGTGTGTCTGATGGCTGATCCAATATTCCAAGGAGGTCCTCTATTCAGAACTTGTTTTCCTTCCACACTTACCCTACTTTGTGTATTGTGCTAGATTATACTGGTTTCATAAGTGGCAGTCACAGTTACTGTCCATCTGGATATGTTTTGAGGCTCTATAAAGTTTTAACAACTGTGAAGGGGGGAAAATACTGAAGTATGCAGCCAGTCTGAAGTGGTTATCTCGAGATTTAACCTACTGTCGCCAGGAATGCACAAAGCACGCTTCATAGTCAACGTAAAACTTATTCAGATCTGTAGCCTTAATAAGGATTCTCTTATGCTAAAAGTATTCTCTTACGAGATAAGAGATTATCTCTTTGTATCTGTAACCTCTTAATGAATAAAAATAGTTATAATTATTATATCAAAATCATACTGACATCTCTACACATTCAATCTTGATTCAGGGCATGTATAACTGAATCAGATACTCCGTTAACTCTTGCACTTGTCCTATTGCTTGCTTTTTAATAAGGAGATTTTATGCTTTTCAATATCCTTTAATAAGATTTTGGTTTGCTATAATTTATTCTCATGCTATTCATTGTGGAATGCCAATCAGTTCTCAAAATGCTTGTACATGCTTGTCACGTTTTTTCACGTTTAAAAAGTCCTCTTTTCTATTTTGGATTTTTCAGGGCTTAATAATTCTTTTTTTTAAAAAAAAAAAAAGCACTAACAACAATATACAGGATAAGCTTAAACTTCATATACATTTCATGACAAAGAACAGTTGTTACCAATGAAATAAATGTGATATATGTGAACAGACAAGCCATACCAATAAATATTTGGAAAAAATTAAGACAGCTCAAACAGACGCCTATTACTGGTATTCATAATTCCACATGTCCTGAATTCTACATCCCAATTCCTGATATTTCCAGCAAATGCAGCTTTCAGTTCTCAGACTTTCCTGATTGAGGAGTAAGATTCCAAATTCCACAGAACAAAATTCCCTAGTAGATTCCACCATATGTGGAAAGAGAAACGGATAGTGTTCATTTTTTTGCAAAAATTGTGTGCACAGAGAAATATTTCAGTAAATCCACATACTACCTTAGTAACCTGCAGATCTAGATACAGCAGATTTTTCCTTCGGGAAAAGAAAAAAATATTATCCCAGACTAGCTTACTCTGTCAATCTTAAACTTCTACCTCTGTGATGATAGATTATCTGCTCTCAAACATCTGGCTAGGCAAGAGCATAGTTCTACAAATAAACTACTTAGGTGCACATCCTGAATCTGTGAAGCCAGCCTTTTGAAGTCAATCAGGTTTAGACTGGTGATTTTTAAGTTTAAACGTAGGCAGTTACTTGTGTCAGGGTCAAAGGGACACACCAGGGCTTTGGGACCACATCTCTCTGGCACAGCTCAGGGCTCTGCTCGGCTCCTGCTCCAGGTCGGCACAGCCCGGGGGCAGCTTGAGCTCCTGCTACTGCTGATGGTGGGTGACTGCAGCCCACAACGCCCAGTATCTAACTGTAAACCCATTGCGTTTGGGATGATACAAATGAATGGTGTACAAGTGTACAGCCACCAATGCCAGGTCTGTGCTATGCTGAGGTTTGCCAGTGTGAGAGGAGATTTATCGGTACAACATGTCCAGCTGGATCTTGAAGCTGGATCTGTCATGCCTTTCTGCTCAGCGTGCGGTACAAAAGGACGTGGCACATGCCAAGTCCTGGTCCCCAGCGTGCCAGTATACTGCCCCATTACTTCAGCCTTCAGTCAGCTCCAAATCATGCTGTCGCCCAGGTTTGCTCTCAGTTGGGCTTTTTTTGCTCCTGATGTACTGATGAATACATAGCAGAAGAGAAGCCAAATTACACAAAACTGTCTTGTTCTGATATATTGGGCAGTTAGTTACCATCAGCCCCCAGAGCAAAATAATACCTGGGCTGAGACTATTAGGGCTCTTTGCACAGCAGCTGAAACTGTGCCTGCAATTGCAAGTGTGATTTAAGCCTGTCTTGTTCATATACAACTTTTTGGTACATCATCCCTTGGCTATCCCAGATAGGCCGATAAATTTTTTCTTTGCCATTTGTAAAGAGAGGATTAAACCACGCTGGGCTAGAGGAAAACCTCTCCTGCTGGGGGAGGGAAAAAAAAAGTTACTGCAAGACTACCATAAGGCAGAGATGCTGTTAGACCAGTGAAGGATTTTCCTGTAGTTTCTTAGTACCCATCTGCAATAAATTTTTATGAGGGTTTGGAGGAAATACAGGCCTAGGCTAACCAGCAGGTTCAGTGGTTTGGAAAGCTGTGCAGCATAGTTACTGGCAAATCTTTGTTTTATCCATCCTGACAGGTTCTGCCATATTATACAGGTATTTATTTTTCTAATGCAATATTATAAATCATTGTCAGGTCATCAGCATTCCCAGAGTCTTCCAAAGTATTTTTGTGTCTGCCAAAGGTTCCCACCAGACCTATAGGCCTATAGGATGCTATATAAGCTCCTTTAATGGAGCATGTAGTGCTGAACTGTGCTCTGCTGCAACATTCCTGCTCAGAGGAAGAGGTATAAGGAACGAGGTGGTCCCAAGAGTTATGGCTTAAGGATATCACGAGACTTGTATAAAGACCACCTCTAGTAATAATATGTCTTAAACCATTATAGCAAAGTAAACCAGTATTTTATTTAAACAAGATCTTTTTCCTTTCACTGTTCATTTAAGAAAGGCTGATCAATTAATTCAGTTAAAAAGTCATCCTGCTATTGTACTGCACATGCCATACTGTCTTCAAGCTAAATGCTTCATACGTATTTACAAATTTAACGTGAAGATCTCACTCCTCTTGTTTAAGCAAGTCCCATTGATTCCATTTTATTTTTAGGGTAGCCATGAGTAAGGTTATTTGCCTAAGGCCAAATTTAAAATTCTATATGAGGATCCGAGGGTAAAGTCATCAGGAGACTCAAATCTCTGCCAGCCTCCAGAGGACAATCCTCCAGCCGAGAACAGCTGGACTGCAATGTGTGCTGGCCACGTGTCCTCCTGTGCCTTGTTGTTCAGCCCAACACGAGTCACCTTTCTTTTCCTTTGGGCAAGTGAATGTTTCCCTTCTTCTTTTCTAAACTGATGAAGCACTTTCAAGAAATGTTAAAAAATGAAATAGCATTAAGTTCCGCTCATTATTTTGTGAGAACCTTACTTATTTCCAGGTGTTGAAATTTTTGACTCTACCAGCTAATAACACCATGAAAGTCCCAATAATAAGAAATGGTGTCACGGATGCTAGGGTTACCAGTTGCTTATGCCGTACCACAGCGATGCCACAATGCTCTTGTGCTGCCCTGCTTTGCTAAAGGTTAAGAGATCAAAGCTACAGACATGCTAAATGATTTGAAGTAAAACAGGCCCTGTATTTTCAGACCATCTCAAGGGCTTTTGAAAGTGGGAAGAAACAAAATGACAGTTAATGGATCTAGGAGGGCCTGACCTGAGGATAAGGTTAAGTGGTGTAATAATCTCCATACTGAACTCGGTGCTGTATAGCCGCTTCCCTAATGTGCTTGGTCACAAGGTGAACCTACTCTGAGCAAACCTCACAGATTTTCTGCCCATACCACTTAGAGCAAAGCTTAGGGTTCTGTTAAACATGGGAACCCTCCCCTAAAATACTTTCTTTTTTATTCAGTAAAGACTACTTTCCTCCATGTTACACTCACTGATAACCTTGCCATATTTCTCATTCACTTCTGTGCACTGTCCTTTCTTTAGTGCTCTGATATTTGACTCCAAAAGCAAAATGAATCAATCAATCAATCAATCAACCACATTTTCTAAATCTAAAACATTTCTTAGATTATAGACTTTCTTCTTTGAGAAATAAAAGAAGTTAATGAATGAATTTTCTTTGTTTGGCTTTGTTGTTAGGGAAGGGAATGGTCTGGCTAAAGAACTGGTTTCTTTCATAGAGTGTTGGATGCGCATATCAGTCAGATATTTTTCTTTTTTCTTTGAAAGAAGGATAAAACTAGCTAATGAATTGCAGAGTTTCTCTAGGCAATGGCCTCTTTACACCTGTTGTTGAGACCAGCGTAGGCAAAATTATCCAGAAACCTCATTAAGGAAAAATGTTTTAATGTCCTCTCAGAGACATTACACATCTTCCCAGTGCAGGAAAAAATAGCTGAGCTAAATTTGGAATTTCTCTGAAATACGAAAGAGACTCTCAGCTAAGAGAAGAATGAATAAGGATTTATTCCCCGATGGCTTGGGAATTATTTGTTTCCAACATCTCCCAGCTCAACCCAGCCGTACTCTTGGTATACCATTGGGTTGGAGAAGCTCTTTACCTTGCAAAAACAACACCAACTTACTGTCACTGACATACAATGGTATTTCAGTATGTAGAGAAGCAATACTCATCTGATGATTAAAAAAACCCAACAGCAAATAGAGGTAGGAAAGCTTATTGTGCTGAAGACAAAAAGTGAAGGCAACTCTACTCACGCCTCATGCAGCTATTCACTAAGCAAGATGACAGATTTACTGTTGTCAATTCAGGATGATGTATGAAGTAATAAACATCACTGAAAGTAGCTACATTGAAATACTGTATGCTATCTGAATATATTACCTGAAATTTCAAAAGATTAGGATATGGAAACTGATAACAGGATCAGTCAAAAGAAACACTGGGTTAGGAGACCAACATTTTGTAGGTAGACAAGGAAGAACTTTCATCTGAGCTAAGAAAGGCAGATGGAAATTGAATAGTAGGCTACATTGCCAAGTAGATGGCCAAGAAAAATGGAAAGGAATTGAAAAACAGAAAGGCTAAAAATAATCCTTCTAAAAAAGTTTAGTAACTTTTAGATCTAAATCTCTAAATCTCCTAGACAGGATGAAAAGGCTACTAAGAAACGATTTTGGAAATAGTGGCAGCCTCAATCAAAAAGTCTACTGTATTAATAACAAAGGAATGCAGATATTTTGCTCTGACTTGTTCATGAGCTGTACAAGTAAGAAGGCAAGTACAATCAGAAGTTTGAGAGAGACTTACAAAATAACTCCCCATTTTAAATTTAAGGGCTTATTTGAGTGAAGGAAAGCTGGGGGGGGGAGCGCGGATTTAGAAGTGGATGCAAGTTGTTTATAACAATGCAAGCATTAAAGATAGGGTGGTTTTGTTTTGTTTGCATTCAGAAGACATCTGGATAACCTGTCATCTCAGCCAACTGTTCCAGAAAACTTATTCTTCTTTCCTACAGAAGTCATGTGTGATTGATCTCTGAAGCAACTGCCGAGTTACGATCCCACAAATAACATGGGATTTCTGTCTATTAATGTTCTCCAGCAAGCTTAGCCTTTTCATTTAATATAGACTGTACTTGTCAAGGCTTATGCTTTCAGCTCTGGAAATCCTTTGTGTGGCTCATTGAGTGGGCCAAAGGAATCACTGTGAAGGATTAACTTAAAAAAATCACTTAAAGGATTTTGTGTCAAGGGCTATCCTCTTCTATTTAAGCCTCAAAAGGTCAACATATCTTCATTTTGGTTGATTTCCCTGAACTGAGGAGGAACACAATAGTGCAGAGAAATTACACTTCTCCCAACCCACAAGATGGTTAATAATTGAGGTGCTAATGCATGATCATGATTAGGTTTTCAGATTGACACAGCAGTCTGGGAGGAGAAAAAAAGATTTTGTGTCCTTGATGTCTCTATTTTAATGTACCATAAGACCTTGGAGGAGCTTGCCACTCAAACCCATTCTGTGTTCATTGCCCTAGGCACACTTTCTCACCAATACCTGAGTAACCTTAACTCTGCCCTTCTAGAAGAGCAGTCACAAAACCCACTGGGTTTAGTCCACCTTGTGTATCAGAGAGATAGAAAAATGTAATACCCTTTTTTGCTGATAATTTTGAACATTTTGCCATTTATATAAGCATGTAAATCTACTAAATCAAAGATGCATAGAGAAGAAACACTTTTTAGAAAATCACAAAGTGAGAAACATAATAAAAGGAAGCATGAATCTGATTTAAAAATCAAAGGTGCTGAAAATATAACAAACAACTGGATTAATCTATTCTTACATCTAAGCACCTTGATTTTAAGTTCTAAAGCATTACATATCCCTAGCAGGAAAAAAAAGGGGGGGGGGGGGGGGGGGGATAAATTCAGAGTCTTAATAAAACAATAAGAGTTGTAGCAGAAGGATAATGAAACACTGGAAATGATTTATGGTGTATTGGCTCACTCTATATATCTTTACAAAAAGAAAATATCCAAATTACCTCAGCTTTAATAATCATATTCCCAGTGACTGCAGATGAGGAACTTGAAAATCTATGTAAAAGACTGGAAATAGTTATAAAAGATCAGAGCCTTTCAAAATTCACTGTGTACCAGGTCTAGTGAGTGCAATGCCAAGAGTAATACATGAAATCTGATCTGACAGTTTCATAATTTTCCTTTGTTTGAGGAGAAACCCATGCAATGAAAATGTACAGCACCATGCCAAAACTGAAAGAAACAGTTAGTGGAAAGGACTCAGAGGTAACAACCACTAGTCAGTTTCTCACTGGCAAAGTATAAAAAGAAGACGAAGAATTAATTACATTAAGAAATCCCAAGGAACATGGTTTAGATTAAAGGACGCTCTTTTTAACCAGTCAGCTGGAAGGTTGATGTAGCACTGTTCATGCAGATGTTTGGAAAGTATTTCACAAACTCTGATTTTGGAGAGTGCATCTAAAGGTTCTTTCTCTTCCACTACTCTGTGCCATCTCCAATTTATCTTAAGTATCAAATAGAAAAAATAATAGAAACTACAGCTTCTAGTTAAATAGGAAGGGTCTTTTTAAAGAAATACAATAAAACATAAGACATTATGGTCCAAATCCTGTAGATCCAGAATCTATAGTAGGTTGGCAGGTCCCCTTTTACCTATAAGCAATAAAAACGGAGTAAAAGCCAATCTGTCAAAACTCAGCGGGTTTAATTCAGTCCCTTGGCTCATACTGGCTACATGTGCACACTGCACAGAGCAGTAAATGGCTATACTGAAATCTTGGAGTACAAACCTGGGTGTGTGGTTTATCTTCAAAAATCTGGTTCTATATTAGTCTCTGGCTAGTCATCTTTAGCAGGACTCTGCACCTGGTAACAGCATTTTCTTACCGTGGTGCCTGAGCCCATCTCCGTTGCCAGTTTCTGATATATTCAGAGCTCCACTGTATTCACGTAACATTAAGCACACAAAAGATTACTTAAGTAAGATCTCAAGTAAAGGAGTAAGACAGAACATCAGACATACGTTTCTGAAAATGGTGGCCTACCTTCTTCGTGAGCTTACGACAACTGTGACATTTCAAATCAGGATGTGCCGAGGCAAAATTGAAAGTTCCATCATAAGGTAGAGTAGGCTTGCTTCTGCTCTGTGTCTTGTTCCAGCAAGTACAACAGCAACCATTCCCAAACGTGTTCTGTTCTCAAAGCAGGAAAAATTAGGAGGAAGAGGGTTATGATCTTGACCTTTTCACAATGTATGAATTCAATATTGCAAAAGTCAGAGGAAAAGTATGTGTCCTTGGAGGAGACCCATTCTGCTAGCAATTCTTTATACATAAGTGGCTTAAAGTGACAGACAAGCAAAAATGTCTTGCAGTGTTAACATTTGTACGCTTGTACAGTAGAGATGAGAAGGGGCTCAGAGCTCGTGACAGTTCTGCTGTCCTGATACGGCTCAGCTTGGGATGGAGCTGGAGGACCATCCCTGCCAGTGACAGCAGATGTGCAAAGAGGAGGCAGTGGAGAGAGGGCAGCAGCATAAAGCAACGTGGAGTCAGAAGCAGTGAATGATGGGGAGGAAAAAGATGGATGAGGAGGCAGGTGGAGAAGGGGAAGTATGAAGGGGAAAGAGAAGGTTTTGCCAACAAGCTTTGGTACCAAAAAAGTGGGAATCTCTGAGCCTGTGTTTTGGCAAATGATCTGGGGTCCTGTTAATTCATTTTGCAACTTGTTGCTAAAATTCTGTCTTTCTATTGAAGCAGAGCTTTGAGTACTCTTCCAGTTGAAGGGTGAGCGCTTCCTCTTCTCTCAAACAGAAATAAACCCTGCCTGCTGGTGCCAGTTCAGCTTTGAAGAAGTGACAAGCCAGCTCTGACTGCTTATGTTCTCTATACTACATTTTCCTGCAGTGAACAGAGTCCACTCGCCCTCTTAGAGCCCTTTTCAAATTATTTCTCTTCCTTCTTTCTCTACCTGCAAGGTATCGGGCCAGACCCAGGGCTAGGCTCTGCAAAGAGAAACACTTAATGTTGCTTTTCCCCTGCACGCTACCCCTTTCTGACTTTATGCATTTTTCATGTATTTTTTCTGATCATCTCTCATAATCTCTCTCTCTGTGTCTCATTTTCTGGAAAAGGTGTTGCCTAATGGCAATACCCCAATAAGACAGTTTCTCCTTTACTATCCACATTTCATTGTTGCAAGGGCAAGATGGGATGAGGGATGACTCTTCTGTTAATGAAAGAGGGCAAAGTTTCCATTGACTGGGGTCAAAACTTCACCCTCAGGGACTTATTGGTAGAAATGGGAGGGAATTTCCATTTTCACAGAGAATTTGCAACCCCTTAATTGTGTTGAAAACCTCAAATATTTTTTTCGCAGGGTAAAGTTCGTATCTTATTTCAGATGAATGTAGTGGCTGAGCGTCATCTGCTGCTGGAAAACCTTTAGAAGTTACTTAAAACTAAAACAGGCATAAAAGAGAAGCAGGGTGGGAAAGGGTTGTTTGCTATTAAACACCAACACAAACTAAGCTGGGCTTTTTGTCTGCTCCCTTCCCCCATTTTGTTCACACAGTCCTCTTCACCCTTCAGACAGCCTTAGAATGCTAATTTTTCTAATCACGTGGAGAATGAAAACCATTGTAGAAATCAACTGAAATATTATTTTAAACCTTGTTTAATGAGCCTCGATCCATACTTATAAATAAACTCCTAATTCTCCCTTCTTAACTTCCAAGAATGGTAGTTCCCACACCCTATACAACCTGACATTAAAATTCAAAGCAAATATTTGAAACCATTTTCAAAAAGGGTTGTTTTAATATTAATTAGCAGGTGGGTTTTATGAAGAAATGGTTTTAAATAAAAGTCTAATTGTGTTCCTTTCACAGATGTTTAGGATTTCTCTTCATATAGCAGCAGATGATACGGATGCTCAGCGAAATGATACTGTAATGATAAAGCTCAGATCGGCTTTATTCTTTCTTATACTTTCCACCACTTTCTGAACTTTAAGGCGTTCAGTTATTCTGTTTTTCTCAGGGATAAAATCTGCATGCAGACCCTCAGTTAGCACTAATAACAATGTGAAAACCTTCACACATCAAAGATGTGTCTACATGCTTTTGTCTATCCTAATGGTTTGAGAGAAAATCTTGATAAATCAACATGGTTTGTGGTGTTTTTTTCCTTTTCCTCTTTCTTAAGTTTTGTTGCCTTGATTAGATAAAAAATAATAGGGGGCTGTCAATCTGTTTTCTTTTCAGGTCTTCTCTGTCTCTTTCTAAATTAGTTACAGCCTGGTTTTTGTAGCTTTATAGCCAGCCTGACCTAATTTAATTACCATGACTTGTGTGGCTTAAAGATAAATAGTTTTATTCAGTCTGCCTACTTTTGTATAAGTTTTCCCTTTCACACATCTCCCTATATTTTGGCATTCAGAATTCTTGGCCTCTGTTCTTCGGTAGGTTAACACAAGGTTAGTTTTATAGCATTGTCCATATTTTTCACAAAAAGGCCTTTGATGCAGTTCTGCTTAGTCCCTGCTTTGCTCTATCTGTTTGTGTGCTGTGAGTCTGTGGGCCTTTGTGGGACACAAACAAACATAAGTTGGGTCTCTGAAGCACGGGATGGAAAATACATACTCATGCCCACCATAAGGCAGAAATCCTTAAGGTGTCAAAGTTTGTTTCTATACTGGCTACTGCCTAAGGTTTTTTTGTTATTTGAGGAAAATACCTCAGAAACAAAAGCTTGAGACACTGCAGAGATGGGAAGATGGGAAGATTGAAGAGCTAGGGTGGTAAGGATGGACTGATTACCAGTCTGTTCTTAAAAAAAACACTTGACAAGGAAGTACAGATCTCCTGCTCATCACAGGTTATATTTTTGTTAATTCCAGGGCAAATGAAGAGTAGTAAAGCTTCCAGGATTATGGTCAGGCCCCCATCAGTAATAACGAGCTTAATAAAAAAATAAATTTAAAAAAAAACCCCAAACACTTGTTCTGCATATAGGTTTTTTTGTTCAAATGATCCTCTGAAATTATGTTATAGGGTGGGATATGTGCTGTGCTTGAGAACAAGAAATAAACTTCAAAAATCAGAGCTGTGCTCTTAACAGACACGAGGTGCTGCTGTAGTACTTTCCCTGCATTGGAAAGCTTCTGTCTTAAAACAAGCTGCCCCAGGATGGCACTTGCACAAAACATCTGACAGCAAATGTATTTAATAAAAACCTGCATGTGTTGAGCTATCTAGAAATGCGTGAAAATTTTTGCCACTCCTTTACAAAGGTGATTCAGAAAAGTAACACTGGGAAAAAGGAAGGTAAAGAAACACATTTAAATGGCATTTCACTTTTCAACCATTTCAAGTACTTTGTACAAATCCATAAAAAGATGTTTTGTTCTACAGATGAATCAAAAGGCACATCATTAAACCAAGCTCCAGAGGAACAATGTAAACAGTACCTGAAAATAAACACAGCCAGTCTTTGTGCACATGCCAGAAACCAACATGCTATACACATAAAGCAGAAACAGTATTTCCATGTGTTAACACCTACAGCATGGGAAGAGTCCATTGACACTTCCATGCTTGGAAAATATAGAGGTGAATCATTTCTTTTCAGTCATCATTAACTAGAAAACCCTACGGAAGAAATGAAGGGGTAAACAAAGGAAGATGCATTTGATTTCTGGTTATACTAATATAACCCAACAGTGCAGGGATGCATTTTTCATAAACATCCACTGGTGCCCTGCCTCAACTCCTCTTAAAGCCTGTGACTGGCTTCAATCAGCAGAGAGTTTGATTATTAGTCACTTCTTTTGCAAAAAACTCACTGAACACCTTACCTTTAATTTAGGTCTTCCCTTCACAAACAGGACCAAGTTAATTAAAAAGCAGCCACCTCTGATAGTGCAGTGCTACATCTGCTCAGAAAAGCTGCTATGACTCTGGAAAGAGACGGGCTGAGGTCGTTGGGGCAAACCCCTTCTGTTGTTTTTGTTGGGTTTAAAAAAAAAAAAAGTCCTGCTGAGAAGATAAGGTTTTAAAGGCTCCTCAGATAGATTCAGACACATGGGAAACTTTATGGCACACTATTAATCTTTCTTAGAAAGATGAAGTGTTGATGCAACCTTGATGAAATGTGAAGCTGCCATTTGGAAAGAGAAAAAAGAGGAGACAAGTGCTTCAAATACAGCATTTTCATCACCAAAGTACACCTATTACACCGAGACTCTCTTTTCACTAAGAGACAAATGCTTATTTTGGTTTCTAATGTATGATGTTGCTCACTTGAATTAAGCTATTTGCAGTTGTCCACTCCCACCTCCTCTCACAAGAGATTTATCAGAGTGGGTCTCCCTTTACGAACTCGGAAATCATGTTTCTCGTCCTTCTGCTGAGCCAGCACAAATGTTGCTGGTAACAGGTCAGCTGTAGCCAGAATTTTGTGTCTTCTTTATCATGAAGATAAATAAAAATAAATATGTCCGCACTCATGTCTAGACAGTGATGAACAAGGTCTCCATTAATTGCGTAGCCTTCCCAGGCATTTTTTTCCCTCTTAAATCATGGACCAAACAAGAACCTCCATTTCATGGACTTCTACTGCTGGCTCAAAATTACTGCAGCCACGCAATACAATGTACCAATCTGGTAGAGACTCACTCTGCAGACTTGGCTTTTTTGTTTTTTTTGGGGGGGTATTTGCATGTTTTTAAAGAATATCTAAAAGCATAAAGATGGCATAACGACTGAACTAAATATGCTGGCTCACTCAACCAAAATGCAACGGTATTCCTGTGCCTGATCTAGATCACATTTGCCCCACTGTGTGCATCAGCAAAGATACTGTATTCACAGTTATGGAATCACAGGCTGAAACTGCACCATGTAAGAAGTAATTTATTTCCTTCATCTTTGTAGGGCAAAGTCACTTGATATATCTCTGGCCTAGAGGCCTGTGGAGTTTATTGCCACTTAGTCTGAATCGGATTAAAAATGCTCTAAATACTAAAAATAAAATATGGGAAAAAAACCCCTAACTTCTCTACAGATTATGTTAAACTGTGACACAAGTGGATATAAAATCTCCAGTAACATAACTTTGTAGTATGGAAATGCCTTCAAGCTGTCCAAGGATACAAATGCTTTACACAAAGATATGCGCTCTGTACACATATCCATGAAGTTCATGACAAGAACATTGACAAATCCTTCTACTACCCTGTAGGACACTTTAAAATACAGAAAGCAAGCAACCAGCTTATGCAACTACAAAATCCTACTTAAAAGAATGGATTGTGATGTTTCTTCCTCTGTCAAAAGGGAGAAAGATTGACTGGGAAAACATGAGTAATAATCAGTATTTAAAAAAAAGCTGATTTAAGGTTCTGTTACATTCCTGTAATCACTGCATTTTTTTATAATCTCACGTATAACATTCAGATGGATGTTAGTATCATTGTACTAAGACTATCTCCATATAAATAAATAATGTTTCACCTATGAGCACTAAATATATTTTGCAGCAGTTTAAAAATAATTCTGTTGAGGCTTACTGCAGGTTTTTAATACAAAAGTAGATGCATAATTTAGAAGTGTCATTTCATGTTTATCTTGATACTGCTAGAAGAGCCTCCAGCCCTTTTTTAAAAAGGCATCTACTTGGGTTTAAAAAGAGTATATTTGAGGTCATTAGCAAAGGAAATTGCGACCATTAATTCTGACCTACCACAGGTTTTAAAAGAAAGACCAAACCGTGAAACTTAAAAGAAAACCCAACAAATGTGTTTTATGAATCCATGTGCAATATTTTGGTTACAATGAAATAAAATGCTGATATGTGCCAGACACCCTGAAGTTGCTCTCCTGTGACTAATTCTTCTGAGCTAGTTTTTAAATTAATCTCTCAGTGCTTGGCCTCTTCCCACCCTTGTTATTAAACCAACAAAAGCAGTTTATACCAACCACGCTATAAGCATAGAAGTAAAATAAAAACTCTTTCAAGCATTTGCTTCGCCCTGTTGGACAACTTTACCTAAAATCACAATAATGCTGTATTAAATAAAATTCCATACATAAAACTTTACTGCAATATATAAAATGTTTTGTTTCCAAATGTGATACTCAAATGCCTTGGTTTGGGTATTGTTGGTCTATTTATCTGAAGGGAATACTCCTAAGCAACTTACATGAAACTAATCTGAATAGTTGCAAAGTTCCCAGGAAGTTGATTTGCTTCAAAACAGAAGATTACAACATTTCTGTAGGTGCAAAAAAACCCCAAACCAAACCCTTCATATGAATTTTTCAAGAGTTACTGCAATCCTCAGCAAAATCATGATCAATGCATTTTGATAAAGTGTTCAAAACTTCAGGGCCTGTGGCTGTATTTCTCATATAAATAGGTTCACCTGCAAAGGAGGACTTCAGAGAAATCCAGTCTGAGATATCTGAGTGGTCCAGCCAGGCTTTCCTACTGTCCTTTTTATATTTAATGATCTTTATCTGGAACTTTTCTTTGACTGAACTGGTGGATAATTTCAGAGTGCCAACTCATAAATACAAACAGACCAGAGTTTGACAGTTGACGCAGCTGCTATACTTGCCTTTAGCCCTACCGCTTTCCTGTGTGCCACTGCCTCTGGGAAGGAAAAGGTGAGCCAGAAGGGACAGGGAAGCAATTCCTGAATGGCTTAAGCTCAGTTTACGATGGTACCTTACATCTACAGTTCTGATAATATAAAAAAATAACACTCTCTATGGTAAAGAAGGTACTGGCAGTGGATAATAACAGCAGAAGCACACACAGAGAAAACAGGACAGGAAAGACGTATGGGACATGGAAATCTGTGCTGAAGGACTGGAACAAGAGTAACTGGCCTTCTCGAGAGGTTTTTCTGACAAAGGCAACCATGACTGATCACTTCTACTCTTCTTTCTAGGAAGGTGTAAATCTGCTTCTTTTATCTGTCTAGAGTATTTAGATTTTAAATGTTTCACAAAAGGTTTACTCTTCCAGTATAAGAGTGCAATGCTCCTTGACCTCATTTGGTGTCTACAGACATTTTCATTTTACCAAAAGTCATATAACAAGAGCAACCACAGATGAATTTTAGAAAAGGTCATTCCTTATTTACGTATCTGTCTTTGTTATATCCTGTATAAAAATGTCAGAATGAGATATGCCATAAGAAAAAAAGTACAGATCAATTCACTGATCTGTACGTGGATCAAACACTGACTGCATTTGGCAGAAGTGTACATCTGATCATTACTGCAGCCAGATTCAAGAAAATAAAGGGCAGAATATGGCATAGATTCCACTGCTCTGATCATGCACAGAAACCAGCTGATACTTTGAGGTTCTGAGGTTACAACATGTGGCTCTTCTAAAGAGCAGACTGCAACCTTGAGGGGTTTGTTTTGTTTTGTTTTTCAACTGAAATCTGACATGCATTACATATGAACATTTGGAAGTCATATTGTTCATTATGCATTACATATAATTGCTTTAACTTTTATAGTATGCAGTCATTAAACTGACTTTCAAAATAATAGAGCACTTAACAAAACCCTTACCGACATGTGACCCAATAAAGATGAATGAGCGTGGTGTCTAACTTTACAAACACTGTTTACTTTAGCGAAGATGCATACATCCCCTTTTTAAATCAGTGGGGATGCTTGCAAATGGAAGGGGTGTATAGGAAGCAGGCCATATTGTGATCATATTGAACAGATATACACATATAAGTATAAATTATTTCTGGCACAGATTTGTTTCACTCAAGATTCTCTGAACAGCAGGGAGAGATCTGATATGTGAAACAGTAGGCCCCAGCCAATTAGTCTGTGACAGATAAGAACCCTTCCTTAATTTGTGCTGTTGGGCTTATATGTGGTCTGTTCCTTCGGTGATTTCATGTTCCCCTCTGACTTCACTGAAATCCAATTTTTATCAGCTGGGATCCTGGCATTCTTTCCAGGTGCAGCAAAGAAATATCCCATTTGGAAGGAATGAAGTACGATATGTGGGCCTTGCTTCTGTCTTATGGCAAGGAATGCTTTTGTAGTTCTACGCCTCAAAAAATCTGTGAACAAGGAAACAAACTAATTTATTATACACACAAGCGTACCCTTTCAAAGCACCACAGGGGGACTCGACCAAGTAACATCCATTAATATCTGTAACAGCAGCAAGACTCAAGTATGCTGCTTTGGAAATCTGCCTTGCCATAGTTGTGCAGAAAAGTTTCCTTTGAGAATAGTCAAGAAAAGTTTAGAAAATCTCCTACATCATTAATATCTTGCGTTGCTTTTGATATCTGTGCATTAGTACATTCTCAAAGTTAAGAAAAGTGAAATTTCTCTACGACGACATCCACAAGGTACGTAAAGACCTGTGGGGTATCTTAGATTGTTGAGATGGCAAATTCATTCCATACATTAGTTCATGATCCAGACAGAGAAACTTCTAAAAATTTAGACTAGTACTCACATTATTCCACCACATCAGCAAAAGCAGCACTTTGCACTTTCCTCAGTAAGAATTTAACCGCATAAACCCAAATTTTCATTTACGCCCGCAGAAAAAGTCAGAAAGATTCCCATGTTTCTTTCCCTTGGATCTTGTGGCTCTGCATAGAAAGAACTAGGAAAGCTTCATCTTGCATTATGGCAGCGGAAGAAGAAAGGAAAGAAGACAGAGCAACACCGCACATCTTCCAAGAGCTGAAGAGGAGGGATGACTCTCAGGAGCAGCTGGGAGTGAAGGGCAGCTCTTTTTCCTTGGGGCAAGAGCTCTGGGGGACGGCTCTTAGCTTCCACTGTGCCTCCAGTTTGGGAAAGACTTTAGACCTTGCCATCCTTGGAGGTTCACTGATGAGAGAGCAGGTGGCTGTTGAGCATTAGTGGTCATAGGTGAATTCTGAGCTCGGGAATGCCTGATAGTTGTACTTGGTCCTGAAAAGTCTCTGACCAAGAAAACCAACTCATTTATTAGACAGGCAGTAATGTAGCCTGGTGAGCTCAAGGGCCGGGGAAAAGGCTATTCTAGTTAAGTAGCTGTTTCTGACCAAGGGTCTGGCTTCTGCAGCCAGCAGGATTCCCCATTACTTCTGACCTCAGATCTGCTGCTGAGGTATACAGTTTCTAGTACTTAAAGTAGAATCATAGAATAATTTAAGCTGGAATGAACCACTGGATGTCATCTAATTCAAACCCTTACTCAAAGCATAGTGAACTTCAAAGTTAGATCAGGTTGTTCAGAGACTGGCCTTGAGACTTGAGAATCTCTATGGACAGAAATTCCATGGCCCCTCTGGGCGACCCTTCCTGTGCTGATCCACCCTCATCATGAGCATCCAAGAGGTACAGATGATCTAGAAGACCTTATCTCTTACAGAAGGATGATACTGCCAAGCAGATGGGCCAGCTCCTGAGCCAGCTTGTTACATGGTACTGGCAGTATTTCAACAAAGCGGACAGCTCTGAGGAATTGGATGCCATCCCTTTCCTCTTATTTTGGTCAGTGGGGACTAAGACAGGAAGATTCAGAATCGTGCAGAACAGATGTGAGTGAGGACTCCACAGTCCCATTTTATGTGGTCTTGTACAAGGAAGTACTCCCACAGTGATATTTCATATCACTACACTCAAGCGACCTCACCAGGTATGTTTTCAGAAGACCATCCATTCTCCTGCCCTCCTCTACTTGATTTGCACACAAAGCAAGCCATGTGTGTTGGGTGGCTGGAGGAATGTCCTCTGGGTGCTATAGAGGTTATTGGCTCCACGGATGGAAGCAGCCTCAGTGACCTGGTATAGAAAATAGACCAAATGTTCTAGGAAACAAGAACTACCTTCTCATATACTTCAATCTTAAATAAAAAACTAAAAGCCCTGGTGCAAAAAAAAAAAAAAAAACAAACAAAAAACCAACCCAGATTTACAGTTCTTTTTGGTACAGTAGACAAAGAATTATTCTGGAGGCCTTACAGGAGGGATTTGTTCTTTCTTCTTGTTGTTAACTTGATTTATTTGTATGTATCCTTAGAAGTCTCAGTCAAACTTCACACAAAAATTATTTCCAACAAAAGAGGTTCATGCTCCTGAATAGAAAACAAGTAAAACTGAGATTCAAATTTCTCCTTTACTTCTGTGACCTGGGGCAACTACGGCTGCCTTTTAAAATATGCGTACTTCTCCTGTCCCTGGTGATTGTTATTAATACAGTTTAGGGAAAGTGGTGATAAAGATCAATCCCCTACCCAGAAAAGAAACATTAACTGCTTCTTTCATGTCTTCCATAGTGAGTGAGCAGCTACAGTTTCAAATGATCCCCAGATGTTTACTACTTCTTGTGCTCAAAAGCAGTTTAGGTTTTCTCCAGAGCAGCTGTGCCATGTTGGGTATTTCTGGTTATCCTGCAGACTTCAACCTCTTGTCCTCTGAAGAAAATGTAAAGGTCAAACAGAAAGTCTGTGTGGTGTAGAAGTCCCCAGTGAAAAATAAACCAAGGATGGTCTCTTACCATTGGTGAACTTAAGCTATGCCTCTGCATGCTAAACAAAATATTCAAGGAATTCCTACAGAGATGGGTATGTGAACATTACAGGCTTTTCACTTAATTACAGAAAGGTTTAATGATTCCAGTAAAAGAATAATCGCTGAGGTCTCTCACAAAATCCATGCTATTTTTCTGGTTCTTTACTGCAGTGTTTTCCTATTTCTTTATTGTTACTCGGAGCTCAGACTTCTCCTCCCTAAGCCCTCCTGTCCGCAGTCCTTTTTTCATGTGGTCACAAATTTCTGCCAGTCTGGGCATAACTAGGATCCATGTTCACTGTGTGCCTCAGCACGATTCCCTGCGATCAGGCCTGCTTTCTCCTTCTGAGCTGAAATAGCCGGGAGTAGGGTGACGGGGCTGACTGGCTAGAGCGCAGCTGCACACCAGAGGCAGAAAGGCATTTTCTTATATGTGGGAATTGATCACCATATTTGCCTAACCTCAGGCTTGTGAATCATGACATTGGACAATGCCAGTAAGCCACTGATAACAACTGAGGAGCTAACTCAAACTTTAGTGGACACTTTCAAAGCTTATAGCCTGTTTCCAGAATCTCTGGTTATGCAGCTACAATAATGACATGGATGGAAGTATAAAGAGATTAGTACTGTTCAAATAGATTTCAGGGCCAGTGTGGTATAATGTGGATTTGCAATCAGGTGGTATCTGTTATATATCTGGAATTGGGAGATACTCGTTATCTGTTTTTATATTCTTGGTCTGGCCTCTCAACACAGTGTGACCTGGGTAAGTTCACTCTTTTTCGTGTCTCTGAGCTAAGCAAAGATCTTGGTCTGGCCTCTCAACCCAGTGTGACCTGGGTAAGTTCACTCTTTTTCATGTCTCTGAGCTAAGCGAAGATCTAGAAAACTGGAGCAGATCAAACATCCTACTTATCTTTAAAAAAGAAGGGGAAAAAAGGTATCTCAGGAAATTATAGTACAGACAACCTAATTTGACTATCTGGGAAAACATCTAGAAAAATATTACGATCGATTTACAGGCACCTACAGGACCGTAAGCTGAAAAGCAAAGATTTATGAAAACCAAACACTTACCTAGTTTACTTTCCTTCATTTACAACTGGTCTGGTGAAGAGTGGGAGGATTAATCAATGTAAATTTGCATGGCATACAAAGTTTTTGACACAGTCCAACATACAAGTCCCAAAGGCAAGTTGGGAGAGATGGTCAAGATTAAACAACAGATGCACAGTTGTTCGAGGAAAGAAATACTCAGAAACTTATCAGTAGTTCACTTGCATACAAAGAGATACTAAGCAGGAGAGTCTACCTTGTGTACATGGTGTACGTATGACAGTATAAAATTCTACAATAGCGGTAAACAAACATTAAAAAATTAACATTAATAAACAAGGTCAAAAAAAATGCCTTCCAAAGCATGTCATTTTCTGGACACATTTAATGTGACAGAATGGATTCTTTTCTTGAATTTCAAATATATTCTTTATTGCCTTTTTTTTTCCTGATCAGATTGTTTCTTCTTAGAAAAAAACACGAAAAAGCATAAATTAAACAGCCAAGTTTTACAGTTTACCATGTCAGCTGGTCCTGTGGTCGGTGAAACCTAACTCCATTAAGGAAAATCCTATGTGCGATTGGCAAGTCAGGTAATCAGGAACCACAATAAGGAGCGATAACAACATTCTGCTTTTTACACATAGATTATTCTCTAATGCCCTAGAGAGTGACTGCAGTGCTGTATTCTACTCTTACACCGTTGAAAAATGCATTGTTTTAGAGATTAAATAGTGCTTATATTAGAAAGCTATATATTACTCAAAGAGAAAATAAGTTGGCTGCTAAACCTGACCCTCATGAGCCTTTAAGAATTTTAATATCCAGAAACAACAACAAAAAATGTACCTTGTCATATCACTGAAGACAAACCGACCAGCTCACGCTGCTATCCTGAAGAACTACAGTGGCGGCAGAACCTCTGGGCAAAGGACTCACTTCATGCCTGGGCTACTGCACCCTTGGAAATGCTGACTTGCCTGCTTGTTCTCAGAAATGATAGTGAGCAGCTGGGGAAAAAAAAAAAACAGTTTTCTATTTTATATTTATATTGATTTCCTTTTACTTATGGTTACATTATAACAGATTACTACATCGAGCCAGCAGGGATGTCACTGTAAAATTGTCAGATAAGGCCCTGATTAAACACAGGAATCAAACTTTGTAAGTACTGGTAATATATTATTGATCTTAGCTACACTATTTTTATATATATATATTATATATATAAAACTCCTATAACTATACCTAATACCATACATCTAGTATACTATGTACAGTATGAACCCATTACAAGACTAAAACTATCTTATTCTTTCATCTCTCCATCACCGATCTTACAAAAATGCCAAATAATGAGGGAGTATAGTCCACCTAAATTTGTAAACATGATGACAGCTAACAGGAAAATGAAATAAATAATATACTTACTCCTTAGCTACTGCATACTTTATGTTTTCCCATATATGTCCAGGTAAAGTCACTATGGAAATTCAACCTCAAGCTGTTCAGCAGTGGCTGTATTCCTTGAATAGGATACTAAACTGTTTGTGTACTTGATCTTTACAATTGTGGCTTCCCACTGCAAGAAGCATCAAACCGAAACATTAATTGGTAGCACTTATGTAAATACATGAAAAATAAGGATGAATATAGGAAAAAAAGTTAGACAATGCTTATAACACTAATAGGTACTGTTACAAGCAAGAAACAGAAAAGTTTTCTGCTAGGCTCAGAACACAATAAATAGCAAGATTAGGAAGAATAAGGACAATTTTCATTCTACTTCTCTTTCCTCTGCACTTGTCCTAATTAGTCCCTGATGATGTGAAGACTTACCTTTACTAATGCTTAGTCCCACTGGAAGCAATTAATGCTGATAAAACCAGGCACTTTCCAAGAGCTTTAAACAGACTATTATCTGAAGACTTCAACAATTTTGTCATTATTATAACCAGCTAAGTAAAGACAGAAGATCATGCCATACAGGGCATTAAAATTTTTTTACCTTCTTGGTACACACTATTCCTTTCCCTCATCTTGTGAGGAACATTACCCGGAGGATTTAGTGCTGCATGAACAGCAGAGATGAAGAAAAAGTACACCAAATCACGGTAGGACTCAAACTCTTACACCTAATATGGTGTATATAAATTAGAGGATGTAATGAAAAACAAAAGCCTCTGATCCTAATTTCAGGGCAATTATTGTGACTGAGCACTTGGCTCCTCTTTTTAATTAATGCAGAGATGCCAATTTTACTTAATTGGATCAGACCATATGGAAATTAAACATTCATGTATATTGTTAAAGTATTTCTTTCATGCCAAACAGGCAGGCTTAAAATTGACTTCTGTGGTCATGTGCAATGGTCAAAATTAACCAAGTTGTTAAGTCTATGTAGGAACGGATCCAAAATACTATCTGAAAGGTATTTTGAACAGACTCCATGATCATAGTATGTTCTGTGAGGCTTCCAGTGTCTTTACTGTGTTACAGGAAAGCTGGCTGAATTTGGCTGTTGTTAGTATCAATTTTGTCAGACTGACTTACAATTATATTACCTTACAGTCTAACTGCCATTGCTCAGCTTCCCCTCAGTATCCAGTTCTGGAGAGCCTTCTCGCCTTCCTACTGCACCAGTGGTGTCAGTTACACAACACAACTGTGTGTGTGTGTTTTTAGTACTTGCCTGAAGGGCTTTTAAATTTTAACATTACGTGCGCATTCATGGAAAGTATTCTGTAGTGTATGAAATAATTTCACCTTATTATCTTTGCTGATACGAAGAACACAGTAGGATGGCCCGTGCGCACAATAATGTATTCCTACAGTGGGAGCGGGAAGGTTTGAATAAGACTGCTTTAACACAACACAGCTCTTCCAATCGGTAGCTTGGCTCAACATAAAGCTAATCTTTATTCTACTGCTAAAATATTCACAGGCAAACATTTAATTATGAACAGAACAGTACCTAGTTCATACGTGAAACATTTTCATCTGTTAGCATATAAATGTTAATAATCTATTAATATTGGATGAATATGAGTCATAGGTCTGTTCAAACTGAACTGTGAATTCACTTATTCAATTATTCCTGACTATATACTATTTTCCTTTTTTTCGCAAATCATGTTACTTACTGATATACTTCACTCAGCTTGTCTAAAGCAGGTGGGAAGGCTCTGACATGCATACACCACAGACAGAGGTCTTCCGATGTAGAGAGGCCAATCTTCCCTGCTGAGAAAGCTGAAAAAACAATAAAGTGCATAGTTGATTCTCTGTTTATTGGGAAAAGGCACATGTGTAAGTCTAAAAATTAAACACAAATTGGAATATCTCTTCCATAGCCCTGAAATGGAATTGTGAGAGAGACACTAAAATGTCTATCTTAGAACTACGCTGACAATTTGGTATTACAGCTTGCTGAGAGAAAATGGTGGAAAAGCTGGAGAGCAATTTCATTAATAATTTCCACACTGTTTCTCCTGCTTGTGATTCACTTTATTTCAAGTTTTCTTTCCCCATTCCCCAGTCTTTCACCCTTTTGCTTTAGTACTTTAAAAGAAAGCTTTCGTTTACAGATTTCCATTTCTTTCCCTTTTTTTTTTTGCCTGTTTCATTTCTCCCATTTTAGCTCAGGGGAAATTAATTTTCAAAATTAGCTAGATGGCTATAGAGGAGAAAAATGTACACACAGGAAAAAATATATATAATAATTGCAAAAATATATTTTTTAACTTTAAGAATTGCAGAAACATCCTCAACACTTTAAAATCAATTTCATTGATGGGGATCCTACTTTAAAAAGAAAGGCTATTGTCAGTTATTAAAATTTTTCTCCAAAATACTGATCAGCTCAATTATAACTAATTATGGGACCACCTGGTTACTTGCAAAATCAAGGATTTCCTGAGTCCTCATGAGCTAAGTCATCTTAAAAGCAAGAATGACTTAGTTTACAGAATCGTGTAGGCCACCCGTAGAGGACATCCAGAGAAGCATAACAGAAATGAGCTTTGAGTCACACACCTTCTTAGGATTAACTAATTGGCTAGTAAAAGTCACACGGCAGGAATCAACAGTTTGTTCCTGCCACTGAGAATACATCACACCCGTGGCTTTTTGCAGGAATTAAGATACAAGGTCTTCATTCACCCTTCAAGCAGATAAGGCAACAGCATGCCTTGAAGTGGCCATGACCGGAATGGAACTTAATCATACACATATAATTAAAAATGGATTTATGGGCTTCCCAGAACAGGACCACGTTCCAACAAAACATTCTTCTGTCTGCCCATCACCAGAAAAGGTGATAACAACTCTAAGATATTATTATAGCTGATGAGACTGTGGGGCTTTTAAAATCTTCTTTCATGTCCAAAATTATTCAGGTGTCTTTTTTTAGGTGTTTTTTTTTTATAGATCAGCTTCTTTTTTCCATCTGAATTCTCAATGAGAATGCAGCTGCAGCATGACCTCAACCTTTTTTTAATTTTCTTTTTTTAAACTTTTATTACTTACCACAGACTTTAAGATAGGAAATAATAGCAAGCTTATTGGTCTTGAAGACAATCCCTAGTGGTACACATTTTAACAGGGGTGTAGCTGTTAATATGTCTGTGATATAATTCCCTACAAGTGAAAGTTAGCCAGAGAGCCTACTTACTCAAAGCAAAATAATGGTTAGGGCAAATGTCCTGGGATCTGTAAAATCTACTGTTTCTAAAATTAATCTCCTTTAGTCTATGAAAGAAGGCTGTAAGAATTATACACCTGGGAAGTTGCAAAGAACACTATATTATACTTAGCTAAAATGGACCAAATTCTTTCCTCACGCAAACTTCTCCAGTCCATGGAGTTACAAAAGCAGTGGGTTTGGCCCGTAGCATCTGATGGGTGACTGGTGTAGCAGATCTTAGGGACACTTCATGCAGCATTGCTGTGGGATATAATTTTGTGACAGGTAACGAAACAGCTTTAGGAAGCTTTACAGCAAAATGACACACTTGTATCTTTGAAATATTGGGACTTTCTGGCATAGTCTGACCTATTTCTGTGAGTAGGTTTGAAACCATTTGGGCACGCTAAGTGGCAGAGTAACTGAGTCTACAAATTGCTCCACTGTGCTACCCACACACACAACTATTCCCTAACATACAAACTGGTGACAAGTGCAGACACTGTCCTGAGACAACTCCTGATCTGTGCAAGCCAAGATCAGCACATAAGGATGGACAAAAGTACAGCTGAACGGTAGTATGCTCTCTTTCCCCCTTTCTTCTATTTCAAACCATGGCGCTTTCTTGTGCACTCTGTTGAAGTCTTAAGCACCAAGGACACAGTTTTAGAGTGTGTAGACTTCTAAAAGAGGAATTAGAAAGAGCTGAAGGACCACATAGGTATTTCTGTTTCATTCTTCATGAAATGTTCTGGATGCAAAGCCACTTAATTTTATTTCAGCATCTCCTTCTACAAGATATAGATTTTACTTTCTTAAAATATTGGTCACTTCTGAGGCTAAACAGCTACCTAGACACCTCCACGAATCCCAGGATTTTAAAGGCAGACATTTTTCTTCTGTGGTGAGACGAGCATAAGTGCCATCAGATAATACTGAGATTACACTGATAACGATACACACACACACACATATACATATGGTTCATATGTTATTGTAGTGCCTTCTCACATCCCTCAGGAATGAAGGCCCTGTTCAGTGAAAGACTGCTGATAAAGTGAGCATGACCTGTATTGACAATGACAGAGCCTGTGCCCTAAGCAATTGCAGTCAGACAGGGTAGAAAGCTCAGCAAACAGAAAAATGTGGTGGAGATGGGCAAGACGATTGCAAAATAAAATAACTGGGGTTTAACAGAAAGCAGAAAAGTAGAAAGCTCAGCTGGTCCTTATACGATTCGCGCTACATTTACAAGTGAACGTGCTTTCTACTAGCAGAAATAAAGATCTCCACTGACAATGTTTTACATGAAACTGGAGGATAATCAGTTATTTATGGCAGAAATAAAATGAGTGCACGAAGCACTTTGCAGAAGCTCATACAATCCACTGCAACACTTTTGGCTTACTGAACACTTTGAAACAGAAACTGAACATTTCAGCAGAAGTTAACCCAGCTCAAGAGTCCTTGAAATTGGCTTTTGTTTGTCACCCATAGATTATCTACTCTCATGACCCCTCCTTCCTTTCTGCACTCTCTTCTTTTATTATTATTCATGATTTGTCAGCAGCCAAGAAAATCCTCTGGGCTTCAGTGATGAAGTGCTTCATTTGGACTAATTGTTTCATTTACTTTAAAAGGAAAAAGAAATATGTCAAAGCCCATTTATTCTTTTGAGGCCACTTTTGGATATCTGTTGCCAGTCATTACAATTTTTGGAACTGCAAATTGAAGATTTAACTTTCAAAAATATTTTAAGTGAAAGCAGCACACACTGTAGGTATTATGGAGACATGCTGAAGAGAGCATCAAAGTTCTTGCATTTGTGCCACTACACATTTCCCCTTAAGATCACTACTTTTCCCGGACTGCCTTGGCAGACCTCAGATATGACATCAGTGAATTATGGCTTTTCATCCTCTGCTCCCTAGACAAACAAACAAGATTCAACACAACAATGTGTACTGGAAGTGGAGTAGAGGGTAAGAGCAGAATAGAAAGAAATAGGATAAACTGCTACAGGAGAACTAAAACATCAGGACAGTAGAAAAGAGGCAGGAATTTGGGGATGGAAATGTGAATCAAACAATACTATAGGGAAATATCAGTAGGCAGGAGGATGAAACAGTTGTTGAATAGGCATAGGTTCTCAGAGGACTTCAGGCCTGAGATGGCTAACTTTGCCCAATCATCTAGCTATGCAGGCTCTTGCATTAAGCTTTAACTGAGCTGTATTGCCTAAATAAATGGCAAAGCAGGTATCACTCTTAACTTCAGTGAAACTGCACCTGCTTACATTGCATTTGAATTTGGCACTCAGTTTCTTTTTATTTCTTCTCTTCTTGGTACAGATAATGGGCCCTCTCCCATCCTGGGTGAAGTGAAACATAGATTAAAATGCCTTACAGAGGAAAAAAAACATTAACATTCATTAAAAATTAACTCAAATTTAAGAGAGTACATGAGCTATAGACAAAAACCTGGCTAATAGCAGAGTTTTCAGGTATTCATTCCCAAATTGTGTTTCAGGGACAACTGACCTATGTGTCAGCCTAATCAATCATCTCCAACTGCTCTGCTGGCAAACATTAAGCTGTATGTTCACCCGATACTGTGCATCATGGGTTGTAAGAATATGGTTCAGGTTGAGCATGCTCTGTTTGTCCAAAAAAAATTTTGAAAATCACTATTTTAAAGTGTACTTTTCCTTTGGCTGTACCTGGACTGCTATCCACTTAAACTGTTCTCTAGTCTCCCATCCGTTTTTGGCTAACAGATTAAAACTCTGCTACCAAGAGAATGCAATGTACCTGTTTATTATGAACTTGTATGGCATTACTTCCTTATTATATCAGTACTCAATAATATGAAGAATGTTAACAGCCATTTGAACTAAAATCATTTGCATGTTTCTGCATACTATACAGCTGTTAAGGAAATACAAAATAAATCTCTATATCATACTTTCTTAAAATGAACTTCTTGCCTCACTGACAAAAGCCACCTGTAATCCTAATTCTGTGATATATCATAGGCTTTTGTGCAAAACTGAAAGAAGTTAGTTTGGTGCTACAGCTGATTAACCCCAAGACAAGTAGAATAAATAAAGGAAAAAAGACTTAATTTTCAGTTTACAATTGTGGTATGTACCCTGATACCATACACAGATGAAACTTGATTGCTTTTAATTTTTTCTTGTCCCTTATGGACAAACCAATTAATGGTATTGGGTGAAGCATACCCTACTTGCCCACTGTGTCAAGTCTACTGAAAAAAACAGTTCCCATTATTCTGATGTACCAGCCTAGCATGATCTCTGGTACCTAATATCTTCAGATGATGTGTGCAGTGGAGTCTGTGGCAGCTGTTAAATCAGTATTTAGTTCACTGATGCAAGACACCAAATCGAAAGAGATTGACTTAGTGTCCTAGGCATTCTCCTAGCCATAAAATGTGACATACTGCTCCTACTTAAGTATTGCTGTCTGAAGGAGTGACAAGTTCAGGGGGAAGATGTATCATTGCTATCAGCTCTGTTGTGCAATAAAACCCACGTTCAAGTAACAGTGCCTGCACACAGCATATTTAAACCAATATTCTTTTAGTTGGAGTAACTTAAAATGTTTCTTCTTTCAATAGTCTTTAGTGTTTTCTGGGAGATTTCTTTCAAGGACATTATGAAGTGGAAATAAGTTCAAACATGTTCCACAGCTACACATGAAGATAAAGCAGCTCAGTAGTTTGGAGATGCAGCTGGTAATATGCACAGTTACACAAGTGGCTGTGTACTTTGAAAGTCAGCTGCAAAGTTTTCAGGGATATGGCTACATTTTCCCCTGTTTAGTATTTACCAACGTCAAGATTTCTTATTTGTTGCCTGTCAAACTAATGTTTAAAAACAGATCGCACTTGAATTTTAAATGGAATTACACTGAGAATTTGCCTGTCACACTCAATAATAGACTTGTTCATTCGATATTTTTCGTTATATAGACCAGAAAATAAATAGTATAGCTGCATTTTCTGTCGTGTACTTGGACATAGTTGTATAACTGTTGCTTCTCCTCATCTTGAAGCCAAACAGACTGTAGTTTTGGACTTAGTACTTCAACAAACCTGAGGAAAAGCTCTCATGCAAGCAGTTCTAGTTTTTTCCTGGGAATTCACAGTGCATCTGTCTTTCATAAACCATTCAGGCTGTATAAAGACTTGAGCTCCAGCTCATACTATAAGGAGCAAAGAGGATTTTGACACCATAAGATGAATGGAATGGAGCTGTCCTGGCTCTCTCCGGTACCCACATGAAGATCTTAGAGAATTTGCCTGCATTAGACACCCAGCCCTCAGATGGCCAACAGCAAGTGAGGTGAGTCCCATACAAGAGCAGCCATTCCCCGCTTCTTATGTGAGCAGCTGAAACTTTAGTGCATGTCCCCAGTCTATTCCAAATGTAGTGATGCACAGGAAGCTAACAGTTCCATTTCAGTGTTAGTCTGATTTCAAGTTTATAGCTAATACTGAATTAAAATTTTTTCTGATTTGCAAATGTATCATTTGCTGAAAAACCTGTTCATGCTTTGAAAGGGATATATGTATTAATTCTCAACTCTAAGACTAAAGAAATACCTTGCACGGGTTAAGAAACAAACAAATAGCTGATATTGATGATGGCAGGACCAAAAAATAAATTCCAGTACTCAAGTATAAAATCATCTCTCCAGCAGCAGTCTAGCACCCTCCTTGATTCTGGGCCTGCTGGCCAGTCTGAAGATTTCTCCACAGGGCAGAAGAGGAAAGATTATTGAGTACATAAATCATCTTTTCCCCCCTGACTATGCCCCATAAAGTCTACTTATTGCACAGTGAGTACTGTGGAGGCAGATCCTGTAACACCATGTTTTCAAAGAGCATTTACTAAAAGTCTGTGGCTGAAGTCCAGGACTGCAGATCAAGACCACATTTACAGGCATCTGACAGGCATTGCATTCACCATGCCAAGCAACCCATCTAGAGGAACAAACGCTACTTCCTCCAACAGACCACCATCTTCATAATCTATTAATTCTCCCATATCACCCCTTCCCTTCCTGCCTTCTGCTATTCCATATTACCATAGGCGAGGAAATACTTAACTTTCCACTTTCTTTCACTTCTCTAGCTTCAAAGTTTTCACCATCTTGCTATCATCAGGTTTGCTCAAGGCAGCTCCCTCAGATCAACAACCTTTTTCTGACAGAGTAGAATGAAGAAAGAAACCAAGAAAGAGCCTAAAGCCTTCCTGGTAAGACATGCTTGTGCCATCTCAAAACCTCGCTGAGCACAAGGGTTTTCTTTTTATTCTTCATTCGCATTACTCTAAGAGTTTCAAACATATAATTTTTGGCAATCTGGTACATTACACCTTTTGTGCAACTTTTGCTCCAAGTCAATAGGTTATGTTTCCTCTCCAATTTCAAACTCTATTCCTGCCTCTTTAGTTTCTGTCTTTCTAGGCAAGTAAGTAGTTTCCCTTCACTACGGTTTGTCATTGGTTTTGTTTTCCTTCTTTTTTTTCCTTTTGTACAGCCTGACTCTTCATGTTGGTGTCCTTTGACTTGATCCCACACTGTAGCTTCCTTTCTGGAATATTTACAATGCTTTGATCATTTTCTTCTCTCCCCTCATTATTCTGTTCCTCAGCTGGGAAAAATATATCAACACCAGAAGCTTTCCATTCTAGGTAAGAGGGCAACTTTCTCCTTCGAGAGACGGTCTGTCCTGTCCAGTTTTACATTTTGCCTTATTATTGATATTAAATTGACAATGAATGTTGACTACTTATGGAAATTGGGGACATAATTCTCACCATAAAACATTTACTGGAGTAAACCCAACCCAGCAAAAAAATTGATATATACAAGGGCAACAATATAAAAGCTATCAGCAGGGCACAGGTTTATTTTATGCAGATGTACAGTTTGCATATTATGGGACTCAACAGCACTCAAGTTTCCAATAACTTCTTTTTTTGGTTGACCAATTTACTTCATTACTTATAGGTTCCTGCAGAATTCAGAGCTGTTATTACAAACATATACATTACAGAAGGAACACAGCCTGACATGCATAGCTTTTTAATAAGGTTTTCATCAGCTGCTTTTACTGACATTTTTTCATTTCTCTTACGCCCTGCTTTTAATGTCTCAGTCTTCATTCGATACTGTAAAACAAAAGGATTGGAATATTACCACAGAATGTGTTCATGGCCGAATATCAAAATAATCACACGATGCACTTGAAGCATGAATGCTCTATAGGCAATTTCCGTTCCTGTCTGCATATGCAATCTATGCATCTAGATTGGAAAAGTTATCCTCTTTTCCTATATCAGATTAACACCCCCCCAGAAAGCATTCTCAAAGCTTAGATTCATAATTGAAAATAATCCATATTGATTTTTAAGTCTAATATTCAAACGTAAGCATGCATATTTGTGCAAAGAATTCTGTGAAATCTTCCAAGACCTGCACTTGTGAAACTGTGAAACTGTACACCACAAGCCGATGTTCAAAACTCACTTCGTCCCAAATGATATAAGGCAAAATAAAGTGTCCTTTTATCATTGAGGAGTGATTGTGATGTTCTCAATTTTAATTATTTGAGGTAACATAGTCAACAATAATAAAAAGCAGTTCTCCATCCTGCCACAGATGTCAATAGAGTGAGTGCCTGATGGTTGCCAATTCAGCTCCATCAGGACCTGAGGCAAGTTTATTCTGGCTCTAGGACACAGCTCTGATTCATACCACAGAAGCATATTTTAGGTGTGGCTACATTTACTAAACAGTGATCTGTAACCAAAATCAGTTTGTCATGGTCCAAATGTTTAAGAAAAGTGAAAAACCCCAGCTAATTTTCTCAGCTCACATGTCAATACTAGTGGTGAGATAATCAATGAGATGCATCTAATATCCCTGTCAGTCGACCTTTCCCTGCAGAAAAGAGATTGAAAGAAGTTGTGGTACATTTTCTCTAGGTGTTTTCTTCTTTGGTGTGGGGTATAACTTGTGTTCCCTCTTCAACACAAAGAACATATCCATCTTCATGATATGAAGGGGAGAAAAAGAGTGAAGCTTAACACTCTGGTCAAAGGAGGTAAAAAGTAAGCTTGCAGTGGGATCGCATCAGTAGGGAAATACACTTCTCACTTCAGTGGATTTCTAGCAAGGATCATTCTTACTAAACCTCTCTTTTCCTTAGCTCACAGCTTAGCTCTGATGCATGGGGTTGGCTTTGTCCCAGCTGCGCTCTACCTCCGGCAGTTATAATACATGAGGGGTTCTGATTCATGAACCCTTTACTTGCATTTGAAATAGGCTACAACATTCTAGGAAAATCTGTTTTATTTTTTCCATCCCCATAAATATCAGCAGGCACCATGAAATCTGACCTGCATTAGCTCAGATCTGATACCCACCACTGATGCACTGCTCACAGCACTGCCAGAGGAGGGTTATGTTGAAGTGTTCTGAACAGCTTTACAGATTGAAAATGCCAGTGCCAGCATGTCTCAAAAGAATCTCAAAACTTGACTGTTGATACAATAAATCTGAGAAGATGTATCCAACAACAGCACAGAATGAAGAAAAGCTGTGAAGGGCGAGGGAAGGTGGGAGGAAAAAAAAGAGGCCAAAAAGTTTGGAATTGGTGTTCACTATTATGATTATTGCCTAATTTTTTGGTCAAGAGCTCTCCATTCATAGATCATGCAGGATGCTTAGTCTCATAGCTATAATGGTGAGGGAACACATCCAGAATTAGTCAGAGAGAGTCTGTCAACTAAAATGATTCCCAAATGCTCTGATACCTTGCAACCTGGCAAGTAAACCTACTGCCTCCACATATTCCTCTTAACATCTGGTGGTGTGATGATTCTGAGCCTGTGCTTGTGCATTCACACTCACAAAGACAGGATATTGCCCATCCTCCTATGTTCTCTAAAGCAAAATTCAAATAATATGTTACCAAGGATGGGACTCTTGAGGAGTGCGTTCATGTCACGACACTACTTCAACAAAATTACAGCTTTACATTCCTCTTGGCTCGGGCTGTACTGTACAACATCCATAAGGCAAAGGAGGTGGGGGGTGAAATTCAAAATAAATCACCTGAAAATTCAAGTGCTACGTTTTTTAGAATAGCGAATCACGAAAGCTGCATTAAGTTGTCCCACCATAAAGAGAATGAGAAAGATCTGAAAACTTTCTTCCATCATTGGCAAATTCTGACTGATAATCAGGAAAGTTATTAGTACAAACCCACATATGCACATACCTGCTGTACTTTGGAAGTGAAATTCAGTAGCAGATCATTACATTGAGGCCTAATATTAGTACATAATCAGAAATTAAGCGTAGCTAGTAAAATATCCTTCTTGCACCAATCTAACTAGATTATCACAAAGAGAGAGAATTTTAAAAAGGCCCAAATTCCTGCTTTGCTGGTTATCTACTCATAGAAGAAGCCATCCTGCCTCTCTTTAGCCTCTGTTAATATAGATACTAGCAGTTAGATCCCAGATTTTATCTGCCTATAATGGAGCTCTCATAGTTACTAGGAGCACTCAGTGAAGTTATTTGACAATGCTTTGCTCACTTGTCAGAAGCAGTACTACTTTTGTTATTAAATTTTACTCCGCTGTGGTATCTACTTAAGACTCTGCCAACTGTAAGGTTCTATACTCTGCTAAGACATTTCTGCTCCTACAGCTAGGTTCAAGTCTTATTAAAATTAAATGGGTATTTTGAGTATGTTTTGAGTCAGTTCTGATTGCTTTAAGCTTTAGTTGTATAATCAGAAAAAAAAAAGCCCCAAAGCCCTAAAAAGAGTCAAGAAATATAGATGAATTACTTTTTTTAAACCTGCAATTTCCAGTGACATTTAATCCATCTTTCCAGAGCTGCAATATGACAAGTATGTAATTACATTTGACCAGTGATAATCATGGAGACAAAATAAGTCAAATTTAAGATGACCTTTCTTAATTGATCTTTGCGTGCAATTAACTACTCATTGTCTGTATGTATATTATTTACAAATAAGAAACAATTTATAATAATCTTATATGATTACAGCATATTTTTCTAAATGAAAAATGATATCATGGGTTGCTTAGCTTCTTCTATCCCAACTCAACACTCAAGGTGTTTTGAAAAATAATATATGAAAATTCAGCCTGAGTGAAAAGGAGAAGATTCAGTGTCAGAGGCATAATGTTCTGCTTTACAGGAATTTTTTAAAAAAAGTAAACTCAGTTTTATCTTGTGAATGCATTTTGGCTAAAACAAAACTTTTACCTTTTCACAGCTGCCATGTGACCAATTAATTAAAGACATAAGCAATAGAAGTAGTTGACTTCAGCATAACTAATGCCAGTCTGCAAACAGAAATCACATAATTTCTGGGATTAGAGCCGAGTTCTATATTCCCCACTTTCAGCCTTGATTCCTTCTGTTTGTTTTGTCATTTTTTTTTAAATCTTGCTTCCTTTAATTTAAATTCCCTTTCTTCCTGATATTTCTGTAACAGTGGCATTATAGTGCAAGTAACATAAAAAGGACAGCAGAGAGTAAGGTCTAAAGGTCCCACGCATTTTCCATCCTCTTCACTTCTTCCAGGTAGCACAATTCTGACACGGCCCTCATAGGCCAGGCAGGATACTTGTGAGCAACTGGGACGCGTTTAGCCACCTGCATTTCAGATCATGACTCCCATCACTTGTGATGATAACAACACGCTAAGCTTTCCTCTTTAGCTCAAGTAAAAACAAGGGATGCATTTTATACCTGAAAACAGACAGCTAAATCGTACTGATTTGCAAAGAGCCACTGAGAAATACCTTAGAATAGTTATTTAGGCAACCTGTGACCGAATGCCTACTTATCTCCAAGAACTCCACTGCTAATGGAGAAATATAACCTGCCTCCCTAATTTGTTGTCCATAGTTCTTTGTCTACCATCCCCACCTTTATTTTAGCAGTTAATGAAGTCAGTTTAAGTCTTTCCATTGATTTCAGTGGTCTCCAGCAGAAGGCTCCAGACCTGCCTCTGGGAACTGCTTTCAGTCCTCTTGGCTAAACGGAATTTGTTAGCTTTACAGCATTACAGATTAATTTATACCACTACATCTGACAGTCTACCTGAGGGGTGGAAAGGCTGTAATTTAACATTTTAAGGTACATTATGTTCACTAAATGGTGTGTGTACATTAACTGTATGTAGAAGTTAATAGAAATTAATTTTTATATAATACAGTATAAACTAATGAGAAATAAAGGAATGTTAGTCACCACACCATAAAAAAAAATATTCTCACATCTACACATGCCCCTGGAGAATTGTTACCTCATGCTCTGTGTGATGGATGTCTACCAACAGTGGGCTTTGTTGTCTGAGGTGACTCACCTGGAATTAGTTAATTCTTCTAGAAGCAGCTAAGGAATGTTAAGATTTTAAAGAGCTCAGTGATACAGTAAACCCTTACACTGGATTTAAATTATTGGCATCATATTTAATTTTAGTATCTGTAATGTTTTTCCACTTTACATGTAGAAAAGTGGCAGAGGGGTTACAATTAAATTCTAGAACAACCCTACACTGCTATTAAAATCTCTTTTAATCCCAAAGCTAAAATGATTTTGTTTTCTGTATTGATCTGCTGTTACTGCATGATAAACAGATATATGTATCTTTAAAATTATATTCCATAATATGCAAATTTGCACTCTACATAAATTACTGAAATGACACAAAAGTAAATACAATAACAAAAGATTCTTATAAACCATATTGCTATTCTTACTGGATATTAAACACGGGCTTTTTTCATCCCATATTTATTCCATCTTTAGTGTACATTCCTTAGGACAGACAACTTCTTATGGTATCTGCAGGCAGCAAATTCTGTAAAAATTTGCATGAAGTAAATTTACCCAATAAACATTGGAGAGGATGGGCTCGGTCTAAAACCCATTGAAACTCAAACAAATATTTCAATTCAAGTTGCTTTGGATCAGTCCACAAGGGCAAAATATCTTTTGCAAATAAACATTCTAGAGTATTAAGTCATAAAATAGTGCTAATTTCTTGTTCATTACAACATCACCTTCCTTACATTATTCACCTTCCAAATCATACATCTGTATATACATATATACACACACACAGACCCTTTTCCACAAGAGAGACTTAATATATTGAGACATTATAGCTTTCCTAGTATGCTTTATACTCTTACCTATTTTGCTATTGCCTCTAACAATCTATTCCTATCCATTTTTAAGAGACAAACTAATCCAGCTGCACCTCTCGCTCACACCAGGTCTTTAGAAATGCATTATAACAGACACTCTGAAGCTCATGATTCCTCTCACCTTTAACTGAGATTCAGAGTTTTCAATGGCAGCTCCAAGTTCTCACATCAGAAAAAGAGATTACTCCCTGAATGTACTTAATGCTTCATGCATCAAACGCAAACATCTGGTGGTCCCTTGGAAGTTGTATGCTACCATGCAACTATGAAATGGATTTTTCTACAATGCCAGTGGGTCCTCGCATTTTTAATAGATTTCTGCTCCAGTAGCCCTGGAGAGGAAAATGTCCAGGTATTAGCAACAACCACTATTAACAGAAATTCACTAATCATACTATTCCATGATATGATACCTGAAGTAATATATCTTAATGTAGGCTTGAAAACCATGTGCCAAAGAAAGCATTTAACTTCCACCTGTACTTGCATATATTATTCACATGACTGAATGCATAGAACAGGAGAGTACCAATGAAAAATTACTAAACAAGTAACTCACTAACCACTTAGATGCATAATCATTTACTTTATAGTAACTACGACGCAAAATCATTTACTTTATAGTAACTATGACGCAAATTTAAGCATGGCAGACAGCTCTCCACCACTACAAATGTATTCTTACACAAGCTTTCAAATCCCTGTGTGTAGGATCTCAAGAGTCTCTGACTCTTGGAAGCTGTTTTATTAGGCAGTCAGAATTTTCAGATCTTTTCCTCTTCAAACAAAACAACAAATTCAAACTCAAATTTGGTGTATTTTTCAGATCAAGAATAACAGAACAAAAAGTCAGTAAAACACTAAGATTAGTACCTAAATATTACAGAACTACTTCCTTTTTCCCCTGGCTTTTTTTTTTTCATTTGAAGAAACTTCACCCGGTGTAAAATAAAGTCCATTCTTTTTAATCTGGAGTAGAACAAGAAGTTACCTGCTATACAACAACTAAGAGGCCTATCCAATTAACGAGGCCTCTATGAGACCTGTCAGGCTTTATCTGCTGGCTATGGTGGAAAGCAGTGATGCTGATGGAATGTGAGTGCAGGTCCTGCCACTCTGACCGCAGCGCCTTTCCAGACCTCATCCCGAATGGAAACAAAACACAGTTGTGACCATCAGAAACCTGATTAATTAAGAGCGGCATTCTGAGCCTGGTGCTGGTGACCCAATGACTGGGAATTGCCCTGGAGATTTAAAGTCTCATGTCCTTCCCAGGGTAGCAGTCACACTTATAACAAAACTGCCTAGTTAAATTACATTAGCCAACTACTGTTTACAAATTTCAGGATCACATACGGTCTGCCCATTGTTTGGCACAGATAAACACAATCAGCCCTGGCATTTGAAGCTGCTGACAGATTGCCAGCCACTGGTGCAGATGGTGGCAGCACAAGAGCGCTAATTACCGATGACATTAATGATGAGGTAACCTGTCTCTCTTCAGCTAATAAACAGATGGAATGTGTTTCCTATTAATTTTTTTTTTCAGATAACAAATTGTTTAGCTTTAATGGTAGAGAGCAACAAAACCAAATTATCTCTTCTTTGGAGAAATTTG
Organism: Pluvialis apricaria; assembly: GCA_017639485.1. Lineage (NCBI taxonomy): Eukaryota > Metazoa > Chordata > Aves > Charadriiformes > Charadriidae > Pluvialis > Pluvialis apricaria. The sequence goes on from CM030010.1 coordinate 78,858,733, forward strand.
TTTTCCACTAATTGCTCTAAACAATCAATAACAGAATTACAACTGGCATTATCCCACTGGGAACAGAAGCAGAGAAGTCAAAGTCAATTAGCTTCCTACAGTACGATGCACTCAGATGGAAAGAGTCATTACAACAGAGTGTAAAAGTCAAACTATGAAGTATGCAGTTGCATGAACAAAGCAGACTTGGATGGAAAAATCTAACAGAGGGCTTTTACATACCTGTCGATTCTTCATATATCACTGCAGTTTCCAGTTTTTCTTTAGATGCTTCCAAAAAAGGGTAAAAGACAGGTAAGACAACATCCTTGGATCTTAGAAGGCTCTGTGTCTTAGAAACGCACTAAGGCTGTAAGTCTTCAGAAGTCATGGCTGAGAAATGTCTCATCTACAGAGTAAAAAGAACAAATAACCAGCTCAGTTTTCTGTCAATGTTCCATTAGTACAAATACGATAAATATGGAAAAGCTGAGGACTCCACAGTGGCTAGTGAAATAGCTGAAATATTTTGCATGTGGGCAAAATAGCTGCCATAGTTGACTTCCCAGCCTTTTCTCCACTATGGGGTGGAGAAGGAGGGGCAAGGAATAAAACAGGGCAACTGTCGTTGCCACATGATCAGTGCTTAATACAATGGCCATGCTTCAAGTGAGGAGACAACTTCACTGGGACTGGGAGACCCTGCCTTATGTAAGCACCAGATACCAGCAGTGTGCTGAATGACTGGACCCATCCATGCCCTCGGAGGCAGGACTTCAAGCTCTTGTTGAGGCCCAGAAAGTCCTGAGGAGAAGCTGTATTCTTGTGTCCTGCAGGGCTGTGGCTCCTGGCCTTAGCAAGCAGTGCCTCTCATCAAAGTCCACAGCCTGTCCAGGAGGAAGCAGCCAAGAGGCAGTGGCCCCCATTCGCTCGCACGCTAGCCAGCTAGCAGTCTCTTGGCACTGTGTGCCAGAAACCCCTGCCGTCCTGCTCCGGACAGGGCTGCTGCACAAAAAAAAAGCTGTGATATCCCATTTCAAAATTGAGAAGTGTTGATACGTATTTTTGCATATATCCCCATTTCCGCAACCACAGGTTTATGATACAACCAAAAGCATAGATAGATATATGTGTGTGTGTGTATATATATATATAAACTGACTATTCAGGTGGAATATTTTAACTAATAGCAATTGGATCAAAGCAGCAACCACGTAGCAAGGACAAGTCACCTTCCCTGGAGATATTTAAAAGATATGTAGATGTGGCCCTTAGGGACATGGTTCAGCGGCGGACTTGGCAGCATTAGGTTTATGGTTGTACTTGATGATCTTAAGGGTCTTTTCCAACCTAAATGGTTCTATGATCATCCATATCAGAAAAAAATTCAAGCACGTAAGATACAGACATATTCTGCTACAATAATTGCTGGTTTATCTGATTTTCTTCAAATGCATGGAGCTTTAGATTTACTTTTAGTTTTTAAACATATTTGTGGATTATTTGTTGGTTCCAGTGCATTCAGTTAAGAAAGTAATATTTTAACACACTTTGTGTTGAACATAACTTACTTTGTGTGTTGGAAGACTCGGGTCCACATTATTTCACATTAATTCCTTGTACCCTGCAGTTTCTCATCGGTGAAAAACTTCGTAGTGTATATTTTGCCCTGGAAAACAGAAATCATAGAGCTTTACATGAACCCTTGACTGATTTAACATCTCTCTTGGGCTGAGCTCCTGACTCTTCTAGTAAGGAGTGGCTAAAGAGCCAAAGTGCTCTTGCACAGGCTACTTGAATCCAGTGCTTGTTCCCCCCAGATCATTCCATCACGACACTTTCCTGCACAGGTTTGTTTTTCTACAGCAATGTCTCTAATTTTATACAGGGTAAAAGTTGTTGGCCACCCAAGGTCTTAACACATTGAGCAATGTTTTCAGCAGTGATGTAATGTTGTATTTGAAAACACATTATCTCTCCACTTTCTACTTTATGCTGTTGCACACAAAGGAGTCAACTGACTTTCTCATGCAAGCACAACTGCAAAGGCATCCAAAACTTGTTAAAGGCCACCTACTTTTTCCATGAGTTATCAGAAACAATACAGTAGTTTCACTATTTAGAAGCGAATAACAATGAATGGCTGTTCTGCGCTGGGAAAGGTTTACATACATCCTCCCAGTTCTCTTTATTCAGAGCTTGTAAATAACAACACCATACAAGCCCTGCAGCCACTAATTTAGCACCACGTTCTGACTCTCTCTGTTTCTTTCCATTTGCCTCAAGCAAAGTCAAGTTCTAGTGACCTTTTTTCGCCAATATATATGAAACTGGTTTGTGTGACCTCAGTACTGTTTTGTATAAAGCATTAAACTTCTTGTACAAAGCAAATGGTACACTGTTGATGATGAAATTCTTATGACTGGGCTTAAGTTGGTTTCTCTATGCACTGCTGAATAATTAAGTGTGGGACCAAGTTTTGTTGAAAAGGAAAACAAACATTTTGTTTAGTTTTGTTGCAAAACATTGCTAATTCAGGGGCTATTCTGCTGCTAAGTAGGAAAAGGAAATCTTTAAGCAATGAAAACAATTATGATATTTAACAGTTCTCAGTTTTCCTCCTTAGCCATCCCTCTATGCTTATATGCGCAACAACAACGAGTTAAGCCACCTGTAGCATGCTATATTTTCCTATGCAAAAGAGAGCATGCGGTGGTTAGAACAGATACTCGATACAGAAGGAAACATCTCACATATATACTCTGTTTACAAAGCCACTTAGGAAATTTTAAAAATTGCTCTGAATGCTTTGCTTACTTTTGCACCAGAGATGTTTTCTTCCTGTGCTAACGCAATACAGATTTCTACATAACGCCAGCTGAGGGCTAACATTTGTTCTTTACAACATATCCCTCTACAGATGAGACCAAATTCTGCTTTCCTTCTCATTCTGGCAACTACTATATAAGTAACAGTTGCACAGTGTCATTCTGAATCACAAGTTTTGCTTATGATCTGCAGACTGCTTTTCTTCCTTAATGCTGGAATCCTCATAATTTATCACAGAATCACAGAATGGATACACAGGGTGTGTATCTAACAAAACCTAAGTCAGCTCTTACCTTTTGTTTTCCCTTCACATGTATGAAGCAGTCCTGAAGTGTTTATACAAATAAAAGGAAATCTTTTATCGTATGCTTTGCTCATCTGGGTCACCTGAAATGCAAAATTAAATTCCTACAAACAGTAAACCAGTTCATTCCTCTTTCTGCACTCTGCTACACTTCACCATGCACACAATGTGGTAATTGCTTTTGCTTGACTTGTTCAAACAACCATTTTCATGATGTGACAGCTAGGGCACTAATATATTTATGCCCTTTGTAATCGGCCAGCACTGCTTGTAATTAGGTGCAAAGTTAATTAAGTGCAATACATCTAATAACTGCCTGCCAGTAATTGTAAAGTTTGATTTAGCACATGAACTGTCAAGGTGTCAGAATGGTGTGTTAAAAAATAAGTTGCTAACAGAAAAACAATCCTGCCACAAGCCAGAGAAAAGCACTGTGACAGTGAGTCAGTTGAGAAAAGGAAAAGATATTCAATACTTACTATCTCCAACACTGGGAAATGACCCCACCTGCATGTTGATATGTTGTATCTTGCTTTATTGAACAACAAATTGAAATATATTTTTACTTACCAGCCAGTGTCTTCTCCTATAGACAACCCTTCCCTTTAAAAGCTATACATATGGTATAGAATTTTTTTAAGTCTGTGTATGTCAGTAAGAGAACCGATTTAATTTTTTTTAAAATTAATGCATAAAGAGGGTTATAAAACAAACCAAGAAGGCCCAGAGAGTCACATTCTGTGTTTAGGGACCTGGTTTTGTGTTTCTTTTATTGCACTAAATTCAGCTTTTCTTCTACTGAACATAGGAGAACATTATACATATCCCAAATACTTACATACAATACTGGTATAAATAAATATGCTTTAGTTGTTTGTGCTTTAGTTAATTTCACAATTTCAGTTCTTTACCTGGGAAAAAGCATGTTGTTCATGACTTTATTCACTATGGGATATCCCTTCTCCAAACCATAGTTTCAAACTTACTATTGGTTTCAGCTGATTACTTGTGCTTTTATTACGTGTTCAGTTTTCTTGAAAACTAGCTCCTCTCCTAATGATTGATCATCCCTTCTCCATAAGCACATTGTGAGTTTTCCAGCTCCATATTCTTTTTTCTTTAATTCAACTTTGATTCGCTCAAATGAATCACTTCACTTCCATCCCTGTATGGTATGAACTATAAAATGTTCTCTTCCTCATACTAGGCAGTCAGGGCAGGTTTGAGCAAAAGCGTAGCTGGTCAGTGGCAAAAAAAAAAGAAGAACAAATGACACATTCTATACATAGAATAATTTAGGACTAGCTGTAAATCAGATTAGAAGTTACAGTGAGCACAAATGATGAGTTATGTATGTACTACAGCAGCACAAAATATGTGCATAATTCAGTAATACTTTGATTATTAACACACTCATGGATGTATGAAGCTCAGAAAATGACACCTATAAGATATCGAGACGGAAAGCGTGGACAATGCTCTGAAGCTTTTTTAGGCCAGGAGATGCAAATAAATTGATGGAATTTGTACGCGTATAGCATAGCCCACAAACCTTGAGAAATAACCTAAGTTCAAGGACAACGTTGCTACTTCTAAAGCAATCACCAGTAAAGCCTTCTTTCTAAAATACTTCACAAAAATCAATGTCAGATAAGCTAATCTTTGTGGTTAGTTATTATGAACTGATATTTGATCAGGGAAATTATGCCCTAGATTGACATGAAATTAATAATGCTTGTTGTGTGGTGCCCAACGACAAAGGTAAATGCTAATAGCTCTGAAATCCTAATGATTGCCAAAGTACTCTTCCGAGCTTTGATTAGTGCTTGTGTTGTGCAATTATGCTTTTCTATAATTACTGTGAATTACCATCATGATATTATTATTCTCATATTTTTTATTCCTCTGAAATTCTCAAAATTTCCTGCAGCTAAAAATGGATTTCATTTGCATTATCAGAAGCTTTGATTGTTTAATGAAAAATAATTCAATGCAGACCCTCATGTTAAATTGTCCATTTAAAATTTTCCTGTTATCTAGATTATGTTGAAGTGCCCCTTCTTTCATTTATCATTTGCCTTTATTATCACAATCACTGCCCTCGCTTCATGCTAGATTTCAGAGAGCAGGAAAAAATGAAAGACATTTTTATTCATATCCCTGTCTTCTGCCTGGAAGCCCTTTCTCTGCATGTTCTCTCTTTTCCTTAAAATTCCTTATTTGGAAAGCTTAAAAATGCCAGGACTCAGCAAAATGTGCTAGTTATGCTAAAAATACAATTTTGTTTGGTTGCAGTAGGGTCTGCAGAAGGCTTTTCTAAGGCTTAAAACCCACACCCTAAGCAAGTGAGATGACCAAGGGCCATCCTTGTCTACGCCTGATGGCTGCTGGATATTTCCCTCTCAACAAATACACGTAAAGGGGCGGTGTGCACTTCTTAGGAGTGTCCGTCTCTGCTAGGGGCACAGCTATGTCTGCTTCACTACTGAAATGGTTTCGGCTGGTGTGTATATCTTCATGGTTTCCAGTACTCCAGTGGCTTTAAACTTCACAAGACGGCCTAAAATGACAACCATTTTTCAAAATGAGTCTTCATTTTAGTTTGCTCAGTTTGAAGCAAATTTCAGGACTGATTTTTGAGGTGTTCACACTGCTTGTGAGCAGTACTGATCAACTTATCATTAATCAGATGGCTACTTAACAGCCTTGGGGGGGAAAAAAAAAAAAAAAGAGATCACCTCACCTTCAGAAATTAAAAAAATAAATAAATAAGCCATTTGTTTGCATGTTTCCCAATGCTTTTTGTTTATGGGCAGGACAATATTAGACTCAAAGTCTTGATTTTTGTAGCCTTTTTTCTTCCTCATCTATGGACGTTAATTGCTTTTTTCTTTTTTTCCTTTCTCAGTAATTTTACAGAACATCTGATGTCTTATGAAGCAATGGTGCTTTTGAAAGCCTCGCTCCATGGCAGCTTGCAAAACGTGAGTGCAACCGTGTTGTGGGAGAACTATCAAAGCATGTACTCAGCAATGCCGTAATGAAAATGTAGAATCATAGAATGGTTTGTGTTGGAAGGGACCTTAAAGATCATCTAGTTCCAAGCCCCCTGCCATGGGCAGGGACACCTTCCACCAGGCCAGGTTGCTCAAAGCCCCATCCAACCTGGCCTTGAACACCTCCAGGCATGGGGCAGCCACAGCTTCTCTGGGCAAGTTCCCTGTAGCTTAAGCCATGCTCAAGGCTTATCTTCAAAAACCTTTTTAGGAGCAGAAAGGAAATTGCAATTGACTTCAGTTGTGGATACTATATGCATTTCAAAATGTGTATAGTACTAGAACTAGCAAAATCCATTCAAAAGCCGAGTTGCAAAAATTGTGGGAAATGTGGGTTTGTATAGCAGCCTCTTAGAGGCATTGAGCTTAATAATTGTAAAAAAACCACCAGATAGACATGACCTTCAAAATTAAAAAGCATTGTAGTATCCCACAACCTAAAGAAGAGGTCATCTGATATTTGAAATATTTTCTTCCTACATACATCACTTCTGCATGAAGTGCATGTATGTTTACATAGATGGATGAAAGGAGATAGAGAGACAGAATCTATTCTTCAAAATTTAATGAAATTCAGTTAACTTTTTCTTGGTTTACATAGAAGGTTTTCATTTATATTCCACCAAAAATGGAAAAATCTTGTGACCTCTGCACAATTTTGATAGCCTTAAGGTCTGATGTGTGTGTTGCTCAGTCTAGCTCAAGTTCACCATCATTTTGCTGCCTCTATATTAAAAGCCTTCACTGCAGTATTTCTATGAAAAGAGTAATTCAGTTATTTTTAAACTATTTTGTGATGTATTCACAAATGCTGGACTAGAAGAAGATGGTCTAGACAACTAAATTTATATTATATATTTCACTATATACACATAGAATATTATTTTGTTATTTTGTCTCCCTCATTTCTTTCCAATCTTTTTCAACTGGTTCCATTGTCACCTCATATATGCATTGGATTTTTCTCTCACATGAACACAAGTCTCCTATGAAAAGTGTTAATATAACACGTGTGGTCACAATTTCACACTTGTAATATTCAAATAGGTTCAAACTTAGTAAGAATAAGTTTGACCATGCCTGCACATATACTTAAGGGGGCGAAAGCCTGAATCAGATGAAGGAAAACAACCATTTTTAAAAAAAAATAATCTTGTATAAGGATATATATATCCCTTAAAGATTTGTTCTCATTTTCACCATGGATAATAACAAATGGAGATATTCAGCTATAACTTTATCATGATGTATGGAAAATTGAGCCCACATTGTACATTTGTAGATTGCATCTTTCAAAGCAGTGCTCCACCAGTAAGATTTCATACTGATAGCTAAAAGAATGCTGGGTTTCGAAGCAGCAATGTACACTCGTGAAACCACAACTTCTTTTGATCCATTTGTCAGCGCTGCGAACCTGCTCTCATTGCTTCCTAGATGAATCATCGTTCCACTCGGCTGTGTATGTCCTGATGAGCACGTGCTACATGGCCACCTCTGAAACTGCCTTAATTATTGGTTGCGTATCTCCTAACCCAGCTACAGATGCCAAGTGAATGAACACAGCAGTAACACTGATAGTAAGATTAGCATCTTGCACACTTTCATCCCAGTCTGCTTCATATCAGTTCTACTTGAAGTCACACTCTATTAAGAAGGGCTGTTATTTTTAGGTGCCCAAAACCATGTTGCATAAATAAACAAGCAGAAATAAGTCATGCATCGGGCATTGACCTTGCCAGTGAGCCAACCTTCTCCAACTGGAACCAGTATAAATGTAAATTATTAGAGAAGCTCCCACCCGTACTTCATGGAAACTTCCACTCTACCACCCACACGGTCACGGCCCAGTCTTACCCCTCATATGGGAGGTCAGCACAGATCCTGCTTGTTTCAAAATTTTTCTTTTATTTACAGATCAGCTTCAAGAGCCTAGGAGGGGAGCTAATCCTACACACATGTGCCTCTGGTGAGATGGCAACTGTCCCTGGCTAAGGAATTAACACCCCTTTTAAAGTTATCCTCTTTATTCTGAACAAACAAATCAAATCCAGCATTTAGCAACTGCATGTTTCACATCACCAAAAGCCCTTTCAGATCTTGAAGCTGTACACACTGTCTGCTAGAATAACCTCAGGCATTCTGTGACAATTGAATTATAACCAGTGACACCCTCTTTCCCATCCCATTGCACTGAGTTACCTCCACTGTCTACACAGAGGACTCCACATGCTTTCATGCAGGCAGCAATATGCTGGACAACAGCGGGAACATATTATTAAATATTTCTTTTATCTTCACTTACAATAGCCACAAATTTAACCAGTCCTCAAATATTTTCCATTAGAGTATTGCAGCCACAAAGGTTCCAAGCCTCAGAGACTAAAGGGGTTTTAGGTGATTACGGCTCTTCAGTCACTTTTATCTAGCCCAATGAACTTTATCCACAAAACCTTAAAGAAAATACCCAGTCAAAAGCCACAGCACAAGATGAAATGTACACAATCATCTCTGTTGCTCTGTTTTCTTGCTAGGCCTCTGAGATATTATAGGTTTGGTCATTGACCTTTCACTACAGTTTGAATTTTGTTTGAGGATGTTAGAAATATTTCAGCTTCTGAGTGGTCGCCTGTGATTAGAGAGACTGCAGCCAGTGAGCTGGGTGGTCCTTTCTAGTTAGAGGCTTTTCTGGGCTCTCAGGAGCTATGTTAATCCGTCACTGAATTCAATGTGCTTGAGTAGCCATATTACTTCATTATTGCAACTCACAGTGCAGTGTGCAGGGATTTCCTTTCTGTATTGCACTGTCATTGATCCTGGAGCCTGCCAGTAAAGAAATATTTGTATGACTTTTTTAATTACCTTGGTATTGCTTTGTGCAATGCTTTACATATATGCAGGAGGCATAGTTCTTCCTTCCCTCTGAATGTTCTGCAAAGAATGGAAGAGCAGCCTGAATGCAGAGATGTGAAGAAATCACACAGAGTGCTGGATCCAAATCCCTTCAGACAGGGAAATGGTCTGATGGGTTCATATCCATTAGCATATGGACATTCTATTTATAAATTCTTACAAATCTACCTGGTTATGGCTAGAGCAGTGATTCTAAACTGCCTTGTGGGTAACTCAAGGGGATTTGGGAGAGGGAGTTCTAGTCCAGGAACATAGCTTAGCTAATGAACAGTCTTGGATTAATCACTCTCCTCCCCATGTTATTATTTCTGTTTGCAAAGTACAGTTATTTAAGGGTAAGAAGGTACATGAAAAGTCCTTACTATTGGTAAAGGGTATTATTAAAGGATACTCTACTTTTCACACTCACTAAACTGCAGGAAGGATTAAAAATGTGCTGCTGTAAACAGTCAAAGTCAGTGTGTTTTATTGGACAAAGCTGCTTCTACCTGTCACCAACTAAGTCCTCTTATGTAACTGTGGCCAAACTTTAAAAGTATGAACGTTTTCTAGGCAGCTACATACATGCCTGGAGGGATGCATGAATTGTCTTAGTGTGTTAAGAGTCTGACTGGAAAGATACCAAAAAACTTTGGTAGTTGTATACACCTCTCCAAGTCCTTACTTGGACAATCAGGGACTATATGCAGTGTCGTATACAGCTTCAATTCACTTGATCAAACAGCTGCGAAGTCAGGAGGAAGCTCCTGACTGGCTGTTTGAATAACCCGCTTAGTGGGAGTCAGATATACACAACATGCAATTGTGGCTGAATCTGGACTCCTCTCAGGTTAGTATGTGGTGACATCTTACAGAGAAGCCAAGTTATGTTGAAGATGGTTGACATAGTTGACTGCTGTCAGAATACCGCCTGAGTCACCCATTTTGTTAGTCAATTCCCAGACTGAAATTTCAATCACAATGTATAATAAACTAGGCCACTCGCTTGAATGTATTTCAAAATGGGTAACAAAAGAACGTTGCCTGTTCTAGATAAAAATTGGACCGTAGCCAGCAATCCATAAATCCCTTTGTCCCATCCTGAAGGCAGTATGTAGCACCAGAATATGGCAACGTTTTGGAGTCTCTGAAATTATCTTTACCACAGAGATGACAGATGAGATACTGTAGAGCAAACATCACTGGACCTGTGGCTACTACACTGAAAGAATACTTGGTAGCACAGCTGTGCTGCCAGGATGGGTGAACAGGACTGAAGATGTAGCAAGTTTGAAGGTCTTTGCTTGTCCCGCCTTACATGATCTCAGCCCAAATGTCAGAAAGCAGAAGTTTGAGGCCTTACAGATACGAACCAAGGTTATACAAATAAACAACCCGTAATCACAAGCATGGCAGAAAGCCAACATGCTGAAGCGATGTTGTTGACCTAGCCAGCACACTGTCTTCTCTCCATCTGAGAAGAGTCTGGCAGGCAAATGAGCGCTAAAAGTGTTTACGCTCCTCCATGAAAGTACTGACCTTCTCAAGTAAAAAAAAAAAGCCTAGGTAGCTATTTGATCTTCCCTCAATTAGTCTTATAGTTTAAAGAATCCTTTTGCCTTAATGTAGCTATCAAATGGAATCAAACCAGTTGAAACTTGCTTTTACCAAACCAAATGGATGATTGTCATCCAGATGCAACGGCAGCAAGACAAGCTCAATGAGAACTGTTGTAGCCACACTGCTGCATCCAGACCTGCATTCTGGTTAGGATCTTCACTCTACTGCAGAGTGAACTGGAACACTGAGCTGTGTGTTGTCTAGGGGCAGAAACAAATAAATATCAAAAGAAATTCCAAAATTACATCAGGAGCAAAGATAACACGTGGATGAAGAGCAGGATGTTCAAAATAGTAGACTATATTTGTAGGAATGTTTCCAATGAGATCTGGTTAGAAACTATGCCAGAGGATCTCTCTGAGAGATTACTCATTTTCCCTGAAAATGAAATTTCTCACAGGTGGGTATTTATTTCTGCTGGAGGAACTGGGCCTGCCTTCAGCCTTAGGAATGCCATTTCAGGGGCTCTCAACTGGAGGCCTTGCCCTGAGGACCCCAGATGTCCCAAAAGCCAAGCAAAGCCAGAAGCAAGCTAGCAGGGGAGTTTAAAAGATCTGCCCTGAGACAGATCTGGGCAGCTCCAGAACCCACAGGGACCAGCATCTGTTGAGAAGACTGGCAGACAAAGATAAAGAAATGCCATGTTTAAATATTTCCTACATCGTATACTGTGGAATTCCTAACAATAACCAATTTATTTTTTTTTTTGGCCTTTTTTCCCTTAAATTACCAATTCAGTTGAAGAATTTATTTTGGAAATGCACAACAGTACTTTGGGGATGTGCCTTTGACTAATTGTATTCATTGTTCTCAATTCTCACCTTAAACCTCTAAAGCGTGTTATGTTCCTGTTCTCAAATCTCTTGTTTTCTTAAACTAAAATTTCTATCTTTCCTATTCTTTTTAACCCTCACTATTTTCAAAAAGCATCACTCCAAATCTCACATGTTTTTTTTTCCAATCAGGAAATAAAATATTCTATTGTTTTGCAAGTTTAATAGCTACCATGTTGTTGAGTAAAATGGAAACATCAAATACAAAGACCTCAGCTTTTTTGGTTAATTAGGGGACTTTCAATCATTAACGCAATAAACAGAGCTGCTAATCCATCCTTCCTCTTCCAAGGCAGAGAAATATTTCAACAAACCACGAGAAAGACGCACGAATGTTAGAAATAATAAATATTACTAGCTGCAACGACAATACTGTGAGACGTTCAAAGCTAAGGAGGCTTTGGGAGTGTTATCTCTGTGATGTTTTGTTTTGTAATCAATTTCATTTTTTATAATTTGTACTTCCTTCTGTTTCCAGCAGCCCTGCTCTCCCACATAAAACACGGAGTTATCAGGTAAAGCAGATTCAGTACCAGCTTATTCCTAAATTGTGACATACCAGCTCTTTGCTTTCTAAGCCTAGCTTCTAGCAAGGGTTTCAAGATGAAACCATCTTGAAATTCACTGAAAGAGCTTTCTGACACAAAACCTCTTTCTTGCATATCTATATCCACCAACAGCATTTTTATAGTATTTTGAAATTACATTTTAACACCACTGGCAAACATAAAATTAGTCTTTCAGAGAGTGAAGAGATGTTACTTTGACTCTGGCACCATCTACTGAAAAGTGAATAAAAGTGCCCGGACTACAAGACCAAGAAAAGATATATTATTAATCAAGGAAATACACCCTAATTTCTTCTTGCAGTGTGAATATTTCTATTTTCTCATCACCAAGAAGGCTTTAACTTACATCCTTGAAAAATATTTTCTTAGCTTCTCATTACTGTTGACATTCATCAGAGTGCAATGATATAATGTAATAGGATCTTTCCAGTCTGTAAGATAACCAGTACAAATAAACAAAAAGTTGCTTGCACTGACTTTGCAAGCAATTCTTCACCACACAGACGCTGAGGAGGGACAAGCCATTTCAGTGTAACTGCCAGGAATGTTCTTAGCTGTGCAAAATCCATTAAAATATGAACGCCAAAAAAACCTCACACGAAGGCTTAGTTTAGAAAAGAGTTTTCTTATTCTTGCCATTCTAAAGATTTCATTCTCCCTTTCTAGACAGAGCATGTTCTCCATGCATTAACAAGCAAACCATAAATGATAAGGAACTCTATTTTGTGATTAACATTTAAGTTGAAAATATTTCTAAGTAAAAATTTAACAAATTGCAGGTTTTTACCTTGTTTTTATAGTTAATGAAAAGTACCGAAGTTGAGTTTCATAAATTTTTGCCACTAATGAAAACAGAGTACAACATTGGTCCTAAAAATATTTTTAAAAAATACTGAAAGTGACTACTAAACATTTCCAAAGTATAAGAATGAAGGGGGAAATAGGTAATATTTTGCCTCTGTCTGTATGTATATACAGAAGTTGCTCAAAAGGGGAAGAAAATTTAAACTACAATCAAAATGCATAAGGACAACTAGGGGTTACAGCAATTTCAGGAGATGAAGACAGACGTTAGTAAGTAAAAAAATGCTGCAGAATAATAAGAATTGATCACCTGTACCTCTAAGCAATGAAATGAAGACAAGGAATATTGTCTTAAGCCTGCTGGACATTCAGAAGAACAGAGCCGTCATGCTCGCAGGGTCTTCTGATTAATGCTCGGCTTTAGTGTAATGTAAGATTTATTGCATTTTGCCTGAAGTGGGTAATTGAATAATCCTTCTAAAAAGCAATAATTTTTCCATGAAGTTCATAAAGTTAATACACTCCAAATCTCCAGCAGCAGAGAAAAAAAACAGCTAAGCATCTACCTGTGGAAATCATTGGATGTAATTCATGATGCACAAACATCTCTTCATAGAAGTTTTTTATGAAAGTGTTTTACAGGAAAGAATAAATAAATTATACTTAAATATTGTCTATGTACACGTATCACGATTGGCTGAATGAACAAGGATTCCCAATTTCACATCTTTTTATATCACAGTAACTCCATTGAATCACTGAACACTGCTCTAACTTTATATGGACTACAATCAAACTGAAATGCAAAGACAGCCTGACTCAAAATCTGTTTATTTTTGTTAGTCTTTCAAGCCGTGCTGGCAATATTTCCAATTGTTGGCAAATGGGAGAACAAGTTCCACATGTACTACTTAGGCTCTTGGTGTCAATGGCAATATGGGTAAAAGGAAAGAAAATTCATATTGATTGGTGCCGTGTTTGGGGTTTATAGACCATATCCTATAAAACGCATGTAAGACTTGGACAATCAGCCAGTGAGCTAGCATTGTATCATCCAGTAATCACTACGAACAGATGGAGGATATAAGTCAGTCTATGCTCCAGAGTGGAAATCACCAGTATGAAGATCTTGACAGACCACAGAAGAAAGCAAGGTATCCTCTTCTACTGGGCTGCGCTCTTCTAGTTTTTCATACTTAAACCAGATCAAAGGGGTATACTATAATGACCATATTCCCTAGGGTTGGATTTATAAGTGTACAAAGGTGTAGGTTAGACTAACAGACCAAAGATGTGTCACTTAATTAGTTTATGCAAAAAGAAACTGTCAAAAAATATAAAAGCAGAATTTGGACAAAATGTAGCAATCACAAATTCTGCCTCAGATGATGATAATGTTAATAAAGAAATCTGAGCTCATAGTGTCTTTCAAAACAACGCAAAGCAAGACGCAATTTCCTCAAATCTAGTAATATCAAACCTATCAAAATCCACAAGTTTATGTACTTAAAAAGTATCACCTGCAACTGTTACCACACCTCCAGACATTCTTATCAGGAGAAAACAGATTTTTTTTAAGAAGAAAATATCAATGGCTTAAGTGTCACTCAGAATGCTGTATAGAGGAAAGGTGACAATCATACTGTTGCAGTAGCCTGTGGGGTCTCCTTAAGATCCTGAAAGATGATCCCAACCAGCAGAACCATTTCACTGCAGCCCAGAATCTCCAGCAAGAGTCATTTTTTAACAGTTTATGTGCTGCAACAGCACTTTGGTGTCTGATAATCAGGCTGCTCCTGAGATCAAGTTAAAACAAAAATTGTCAACACATAAATGATACCCGCCCACAATGTTGAGATGACAGTCAGACCCTAGTATTTTAAGAATGATTGTAGGAAGTACTATTACTACTATAGTCATCCAGTAAAGAGAATCAATTACAAGGACATTTTACTTGACAGAATTAGTAGTTACTTTATGTAAACGTGCAGTGGACATTGGTGATCAAGGTGCCTTTTTGTGCATCTGAAATGACTGACTTGTGCACCTATTGTGCCTGATTTGAGGCCTGCTCCACTAAGGATACCGATATCAAATTTATTCTAATGTTGCTAACCTCTTAACCACACATGGCCAGAACAGTCCTGGGGGAAGGGAAATTCACTGTGAAACTTTCAAATGAATTCAACAAAAACTGTTAAGGATTAAGCTCTTTTTTCTAAAAGTGCCCTTGAAGACACAGACAGGCTAGAATGAACCATTTCTAACCTGTCAGAATGCCAGGTCACTGCCCCATGGAGAATGTGCACCGACATGGAGAGGTCAGCCACATTTGAGGACACATGCCATGATCTTCTTAATATTGAGCCCTATAACAAAGGTAGAGAAATATTTCAATCTTCAGTTGCAACATAAATTTTGAACTCTGAATTACCTGCATTTTGTCTGTAGGCCCTAGGTAATACTACAGATCAGAAATGCAAAATTATTAACTCTAACCCAACCATGCCCATAACCATTCCAAATTTGGTTCCAAGTATCATATCCAACTGTTTGGGTGAAAGCTTCCAAATCCATAAACATCAGTATAGGACAAATTCAATCCTGGTGTTAGTGGATGTAACTTGGCAAAAGCCAATGCAGTCACAAAAGATCTGACAGGTAAGCATTCCTCAGATGGTTGGAAGCTATATGTGACTGTATGGCACATGCTATCTAAACCTAGTTAGTGCCAAAAGAACAAAGTTAGATTGTTTCTCTTGTGAAGCATCCATTAATTTATTCTGAATTAGCAGATAACAAAAACGTATCAAAACCAAATTCCATAAAAGAATGCTTAAAGTATAATTCCGAACAACTGAATAAAACCAGAAAAGCAATAAACAGCAAAAACGCTCAAGGAAAAAGTATATTCACAGGAAATCAGCTTATATACTTCAGCTTTCTAAATTGCTGGACATTGCACCATGGCCAGAAAGTCAAAGGATTTAAGCTGTACCGGAGAGAGATAAACAAAATCCAAAGAGGAGGAACAATGCTCTTCCGCTAACCCTACTGACTTAAACCAAAAAGCAGTGGCTCAAGCATCTTCCCCAATGGGTCTGTGTAACACATGGAGAGACACCGCCTCTTAAACCAGGTCATTGTGTCTCTCACAATTTTCATAGCTTCTCTGTGTCACACTTTCTGGAGCCCCATGAAGACTCAGCTCCTTGGTTAATGTAAACAAGTAAGGCCTGAGTAGAGACAATGGCTCCATACCTAGCCACAACAGATCAGAATTTGGACTCCAGTTTTTCACATAGCTTTTCAATCTTTGTTTTTTACCTGGCCATGACAACAAAATGGCCTTTTCGCTGGGGCGTGCAACTTACACTTCCAATATTACCCTCAGTGGACTACAGAGTCCAGAAAATTGTGATTCCTTTTTCATTAATGAAACGATTCTCAGGCTGGATTGCAGTGATACAATACATTTCAGACATTCTTCTTCTCTGAATTAATGCACATGGGACTATTAATGTAGTACTTTTGACATAAGAGATCTTTTTGATTGTGCACTTCATGTTACATAGCTTCGCTAGAAACACCAATGGAAACATTTGAATTCTCTATTCATATTTTTAGCTTTCACTTTGAACCATCTGGTAATCTCAGCCAGGTATGAAGTAAATTAAAGGCCTCCAATAAATTTTCAGGACACTGTCTACTACTCAGACTAGATAAAAACCACATTTTTAAAATACAACATAGACATTTAAAATTTGAAAACAATGTTATCACAACATATACAGTAAGATAATGGAAGAAGGAGAGCACATTTTTGGTACTGATGAGTACTTAGAAAGAACGATACTTCCATCCTACAATAGCATGATACTACCTTGGGAATTCTCTGTGAAGAACAATGCCAGATGGGACATACTGGTCCAATACCTCTTAGGGAGTAAAGGTGTTTGTTTTGGCTCCTGCTAGAGTAGATTAATGGCATGAGAATGACTATGAGAAACATGGGAGTTGTTGGCTGATGAAAAGTTACTCAATCTTGAGAGTGAGCTGCCCGTGAAGCAGTCCTTAGTGTAAGGCACCACTTTCTTTTGTAATTTTATCAGTTTAAGAATTCAGAGTTCTTACCCATGTTAGTCTGAAACACGATAAACATTGAATTGTGTTTCCGTATAAAGTCTGTTGTTTTTTCCTCACTCAATGGAAGAATTGCTTGGACAAAGTATTATGCCATACTCTCCACAGCTGGCAGGGAGCTAGGCCTGACTGAATGATCAATATTTGTGATGCCAAATTTGCCTTCTTCATTAAGCAACCAAAATGCATTCTTTGTTTAGTTTAGGAGTTTGCAGCAACACAGTACCTTATGTAGTAAGTTCTATTCCAGATAGCATGGCAGATACTAGCAGAAAAAAATGGAGAGGGGAAGTCCATGCCCTGTAAGCAAATTACAGTGGGGCCCAGGAGGGACCATACAATAAAAGACGATGGAAGTTTGGAATGGCTCAAATATTTGGAGGAGAGAGGAGGGGGATTGAAAACTGGGAGTAATGTGAGACAGCAAATCTTGCCAAAATATTTATGTGTCTCTGACCTAGGCAGGTTAGATCTTCAGATGAGAATCTGCTTGTAACAGGGGCAGCTAATAAAAAGTAAAATTTATGGCTTTCTCATCGTAAACGCTGCCCCAGATGTTCAACCACAAAGTACATAGGTTAACCATCTAACCAAATGCAAGGAAGAACATCAATAAAACATCATCAGGGTATCCTTTTACCAGTAAAGGCAGAATATTTGACTAAAGAGCAAACAGTATATAGTATCTCAAGTGACTCTTTAAAACTCTTGCCATAAAATTATTGAGGATGTTAATACAAGAATTGCAATATGAAGACCAAAGACCATATTTTTCACTCTTCTCCTTTACAAGGGGAGAAACAGAGCAGTTCTCAAAACCTGGACAGGACTGATACTGTCCCCAATAGGTTATGAGAAGTTCATATAATACAATAAAACCCCTAGAGCATGAAACATAGAATCATACTGTCTTTTTATTTGATCACATGTAATTTCACACGGACTTTGATCTATACTCCAGCAATAATCTACTTTCTGAATCTCTGCACAAAGAGTAACATTGAAATTACCCTACCTATGACCCCAGTGTGGCACACCACGAAGTACTCTATCGCAATCCTTCGCTTCACCTATCAGCTGTTTTTGAGGTAGGCATTGCTGTATTATGTATAAATCCCATCAATCACCATGCACCCTTCATATTCTACAGCCAAGAGCATCCAGAGCTATTAACTGTTGAAATGCAAGATCTCCCTTGTTGGTTGCTGAGTACGTCCAAAAAGCCTCAGTCTTAACTCAAAATGCCTGTTGTCAGTTGCAAATAAGCTTTCTGCTATTATTCATAAATTTTAGGGCTAGATGCATGATTATTACGCTAATCCTCATGATAAAACAGCAATAAACTTGCAACCAGTAAAGGCAAGTGGTCCCTGTGAATGATGGAAGACTAGAATAGATTTGTGAATGTTTATGTGGACCAAACAATCTTTTTTAATATTTGCCAGCAGTTTCCTGCTTGTCTTTTTCAATGCCGATTCTTAGGACCTCTTCATTACATTCTAGACAAAATTCAGCCTTCCCTGCTATTGCTTATTATAAGCATTAGAGAATTTTTGCTATTACATTTTGAGAGATCATTTATGACATACAGATTAATTACACCTTGCCTCTAGTAAATTTGTGAGGACACCATATGCCTGGTTCTCCTAAATTGTCTTGGTGTGTTTAGCTGACAATGTACTAAGAATGAAAGATGCTCTCTTATTCTGTGTGAGAGACCTTAAGAGTATATCTGTGGGGGAAACAGCTTTGGAAGTACATAAGTGTTGCATTTTTTGGTTCTGCTTTGCAAAGGAGACAAATAAAAGTCCTTGCCCTTTGCTGAAAAGCTAGAAATAAGCAGACAAAATAATCAGAAGAGTTGTCTAAAATTTCTTGAAGCCAAGTTAGAAGATCAAATTATTTAGAAGGTTGGGCAAGGTATGCAGGGAGGAATGGACTAATTATTTATTTAACTTTAGCTTCTTGGTTTGACTTTCTTATGAATGTAGGACAATTAGCTATTCTAATCAGTAATTTGCATCTCAGCTACTTTTTCCCCATCCATACCCAATGATGTGGTATGACAGGGCTCAGGTTTTGAGGACTAGTCCAGAGTTTCTGGTTAGCCAGGGCTTGATTTCAGGAATTCAGCTTTCAAAGTCTACAGGTACACAGATGCAGGATGTGTTAATGTAATTTCTGGATTTCAAGAATGGATTATACGCTCTCTTCGTAGACATACATACCTGATGAGTATTATTTGTATAAAAGGCTTGCATTGGAGCAAGGGAAACTTGGAAAGTATAAAATATTCCATATTCTTTTAGATCATCTTTGCATCTAATGCCAGGTGCAGTTTTAATGTCACTTTCTAGCTAGTTTTTCTTCTTTTAATCATCTATGCCCTGGCATAGAAAGGGTTTTTATAGTTTCCCACTTATGTGTGGATGATTTTAATTTTATTCATTGTCATTGTATAATTTTCATGGAAACAAAACCATTACATAATTATTTGAAATAATTACATTCTGCAGCATTCTGGGGCAGTGATGTGAGGCCCCGTCTTTTCCACTGTTTCTGACATTACATTCCAGGATTATTTTATCAACATTTCAGTCACTAACATTCAGTCCTATGAGTGTTCACATGCATGGTGTATCCTTCATCAGTTGTATGTCACAGCGCTCTTGTTACCCATAAAATGAATGCCAAAAATTTAGGATGGGAAGCCTGATTAATTGTCTCATCCCTGCTGCTTTCCTACTATCTACTACTGCTCAACACATAAGAAAATCATCTCTGGTCAGACCAAAGGTCCAGCTAGCTGAGTAGCAGATGCTTAGGAAAACAAGGTATTTAGAGATTTATCATTCCCTTGAGGTACCCTCTCAGGTCCTGGAGTTGAGTCACTCAAGAACCGCTTGATGGCATCTACTCAGGTGACTCTTTTCTCTTATTGGGACAAGCAGATTCAAGGTGGAATTTATTTTTCTGTGACACTATGCTGAGATTTGTGAAGGCTGTCAATCTTCATGCTACTTCGCCTTCAATAAATGTAATAGCCAGACAAGCATTTTATGCTCCTGACTGGTGACCAGTTCTGTTTTCGCACATAAAAGACTGAACTGTTGTGGGATTTGGGGTAGGACACATTTTCTGTTTCTTCTCATACCTAGTAGTGGTATGGTGCTTACCATAAACAAGTTTCAGCTGGAACCTCAGTATTCTGCAGCAATAAAAATAGTAGCAACACTGTACATGACATTTCTTAATCAGTGAAAATAACTGCTAACATGGAACTTGGCCCCTTACTTCTCCACAGCCAGCATCTGCATCTTCTTCCATTGCTCTTCTCGACTTTGCCAACACTTCCTTTTACACTATTTCTTCTTTATCCCCTATTTCTGCTGGTGTCAGAGGTAGATACATTGCCAAAAGCTAAACTTTCACAGGTAAAAGATGTTTTCTGGGATTTTGGTAGCCAATCTTTGCTTCTGAAATAAAGTAATTTTATTATCATTATCCCTTTACAAAAGAGAGGATGCGAAAAAAGGGGATTTATAGACAGCTGAAGCCTACAAAGAAGCTGAGAAGAGCCTACCTTGTGTTCAGCATCATATAGGAGAAACCCAGTAGTCCACCACACTGGATTTACTTGTAAAATGCTTTTTTCATTCAGTTACAGTTTCAGCCACTCCTTTAAACAACACTGCTGTGCCTGGCTTCAATGGCCTGTATTTGTGGATCAAAACTTACTTTTCTTCCTTGAAGAACACTGCTCTTTATAATGTCATTTGTAACCACAGAGCTGTTAGGCTAACGTAAATTTAGTCCAAATTTCACTTCCTTTCACATTCCATTTTTGCTGAAATGAAGTAGATGAGAAAAATACAGAAACTTCAATGGGAATAATCTTGTGCAGATGGAGGAAACCCAGATGCATTTAGTAGAGCAGCTCTCTGTCAGTCAAAGGAATCCAAAGGACAGATGTGTCATTTGTTAATCATTCAGAAAACCCTTGTGATTAGGAACTCCTAGATCTCGAAAAGGCCAGCCAACTAGAAAAGATACACTGTGCTCCAGCACTCATAGTACTCCATTTGGGAGAATAAGAGGATTTCTTGGCCAGAAGTAAGTAAGAACAATGTAAATAAGGTTATTACACATAAAAATCAGAGTGCATGCCCTGGAGGATGGGGAGATTTCAGTTCTATAAATCAGCTAGGAAGATCTGGCAAAGTTCATTGTCCAACTGGCTTACAAATTTAACAAGAAGACTAGTGCAGACATTTCTTTAAGAGGCTTAAGGAAAAACAGAGGTAGATTCAAGCCAATGAATGAAAACACTATGAAAGGCAAGTGAAAGCCATTAGTAAAGAACCTGAAAGCAATACACTATGGTCCCCAGAGAGTATCCCTCAACTGTACAGAGTATAAGGGTGGAGGAAAAGCAGAGAGTATCCAATGAGAGCTAACATAAATAAAAGTGTAAAGTCATATGGAATACAGAAAGAGTTCGGCACATACTGAATTTTTGCACGGGTGAAAATAAATGCCTCCGTTTTACGTAATTCGTGTGATACCCTAGGATTTGTAACTCCTTTTGCATTTAATCAACATCATAATTAAAAAACATTTTTATTAATAATAATTATTTGTATTAATTAGGACATGGTCCAAAATCAGGGACTGCAGTTGCTAAACAAACAAATATAAAGTATACAGCTGTTGGCCTCAAATATGGACAAATAGAGAATACTACCAAAAAAAAAGAAACTAAGATTAGTCAACAGTATGATCAATCATTTCAGCATATCATCTGTATACTTTCTTTCAATATTTCTGTACACCTCATGACAAAGTAGAAACATCAGAGGCTGAAGAACAATTTTGAAGTTGCTTTGCTAACTCACGGGGAAATCCTTCTGAACATGAAGGATAACTTATAAGAAGGCACAAGATGTTTGTTTGGAAATCTATGTAACAGGGGAAGATGCTCTCACGGGGAAATCAGTTTGGCAGAAGTAGCAGAGCAGTGATAGAGCAGCGTGGCTCATACAGTAACTGCAGCAGAGGAGACTGAGTGGTTGAACCACGTTGATGGTAAAGGATTCAAGAATGGAAGCTAATGGAGAATGACAAAGATTTCAATCTGGACTAAAGGGGACAACTGAATGTCCTTGTTGAGAGATTATCCAAAGTTAAGATGTAGAAGGAAAAGAGGAGGAAGTCAGAGACATAAAACCTCCAGGAAAAGGGGAAAAGGAGGAAGGAATTGGAGAGGATCTACCTGTAAGATGTGCTGAGGGAATAAATAAGGAGGTAGAAGAGAAATCAGGAGAAGACAGAGGCACAGCAGCCAGAACAGACATGATCTCAAGCAGACAAGCACAGTTGGATGGGTCAAAGGGAATGAGCAGGGACACTCATCACAGATGCTGCTAACTCTGAATAGAGCTTCAGTCATGATGAGTTATGAGGCAGCTGCAACATCCACTAACAAAGACTTGGCTCAAATAAGCACCATATTTAAGTATTGAGACTCACTGGAACAGAATGGTACTGCACAGCAAAATCATCTCTTTTTCTTGTTATTTTTAGGTATAAGGACTGAGTACTGAACAGCTTTACTAACAGCTTTACCTGCGGGAGACCATAGCAATTGAAATTATATGTGAACAGTAGGACTCTAGTTTGCAAAAAACCCATGAGTTTAAAAAAAGTCTTTGTACACAGTTTAGTAATTTTTTTCACTCCAGCTATGCACTGAGGTCTGGAAATAAACAGGCGAACACACCACTGATTGTGCCATAGGTAAATCCATGAGCAAGCCAGGCATCATTTTCTTCTACCATTTTCTACAGATCATAGTTAACTCTTTACCACAGGTTTTATTTGTCATGTTTATTCTTAATGTCATGGCCTAAAATATTCCTTAGTCTCTTAATCAGTCTGCCTCCTTACTGGTTGCCGCCCCTCCTTCTAGAAATTTCTGTACATATCTCATTTGTAAAAACAATGAAAAAGAACAGTTAAAAGTAACAGAAAAAAAACAATTGGGAAGTTTCCTCCTCTCTAAAAATATTACCATGAGAATAAGCTCACTGTAGCATGTTACTGTAGCTTATGAGAATGCTTATTGCAGCATTGCGTCTGAGGAGTAAAAGTAGCTCTATAGGTCTGATGAACCTGAATTATTATGGCAGTCTTAGCCATTTATTACATCAAATCCATCCGTATATGAAGAGCTTAGACGTTTCAACATTTTATAACCAGTAATACTAATGTTCTCTCGTTATGCATACTAAATATCCTGGATGATTATATACTCAGTACATTATTTTCTCGTTTTGATTCTTTAGGATAAGCAAGTTTAAAATCTCACTATCTGGTGTGTTCCATTGCTCTATACTTATCTCCCATCTCTGTTATGTTGAGCTAAGAATTACCAAACAAAGAGTAGATAGATAATGAAATTCAAATTCTGTTGTTTTCTACTCACAGAGGAAACAATCAACAAAAAATTCCACTTCCACATCAAACCCCTTCACCCACCCTAGGTCCAAGGGCAGTTTTGTCACAGCAGTAGTATTAGCACAGCCACACACGCTCATGAAAAATGTACTTTTTTTTAGTGTCAATTTTTCCATACACAGTTGAGGGTTTTGGACAGAGTAACATTTACAGCAGTAGTGTAACACAAAACCCCCCCCCACTATGCCGATAATCACAAAATTACATTAGCTAACATGTCACTTGGTTACCCTTTATCATTTTTGAAAATTCAAAAGAAATTTGAAGTGCCACAAGCTACATAACAGATTCAAGTTTGCATCTCATGCTTAGCAAATCTGGGACTAGGTTTTGATCCAAGGGAAATTGGGATTTCACACATAAATGTTTGCCCAGAATAAGAGACTTACCCACAGTCAGTTCTGATGTGGGAGGCCCTCTCCAGATAACATCATGAATAAACCCAAAATGAACAGAAAGACTTTTCCATTTATTTACCCACATTCTGACACTGAGTTTCTATCTAGCAAATAATTTAAGTGCAGATGAAGTTTTAAGGGAGGAAGTAAATATTATTGCGTCTATCAAAAATTACAGAAGACTGCAAATTTTTTTGATCACAGGATTAATTTGTTGCTAATTCATTTCAACATTTAGGTCCTCATTATTTCAGGCATAGCCTATATTAACAGTACATGTTTAAGAAAGAAATTCACGTCAAATAAGTATCATCTGCCAAGAACATACATTATTTTATATTCTTTAGCATGAAAAGTGGCATTAGATTTCCATGAATTCACTGTTATGCTCTTACTAACAACTGTGGTGGACAGCAAGTAATAACAGGCAGGCCAGCACAGCAGTAAAATATGTGGACACATGAATTTATATAAACCAGCATTTAGTTATTACTGTTATTTTTGAGGAACAGTGTTGCCAGCTATCACAAAATGCATAAACAGTTCATAATCTGTTATTGTTCCTTAGACAGTTGCAAGACCATAAGGAACCAGCTTTTCTTCTTCAAAAGTCTTCAAGAAACATATTACTTAGTTCCAAAATGGACAGCTATTTCAGAAACTATATACCAAAAATATAGAGGAAAAAGTAAATTTCTCTACTGAATTAAATGGTTTTGCTAAGTAGTGCAGCCAATTAATTCTGGGTATCTTGTCCTAAAAGGAAGCAACTGTTACAAGATACATAGGCCTAGTGTAAATGAAGTAGATCAGTTTACTCCAGCAGTTTAATTTATGAAATTAAACTAGGTCAGCTGACTTTATCAGATAAGGGTCTAACTCTGAGCCCCTTCACAACTTGTCATCGTTACTAAACAGGAGATGCACTCAAAGTGAGCAAAGTTGTACCAGTTAGGCAAAGTCTACTGCTCCATAAAGGCAGAAAGTTTAGACTTGGATAAAAGCTAAGCAACATAAACAAACATAAACAAATGTTCATAACCTTCATGCCACTTTTGCTCATTGCCACAGGCCAGATTTCACCTCCCTCTACTACATTACTTCAGAAGCCATACAGTCATGAGAGTTTGTAAGCATAAAGGACAATTTGTGCTCCATGGGGAAAATGGTTTACGGACGAGCAGAGTCCAGGGGAAGACAAAAGGAAGCAAGGCTCTGTGTGGCACAGACATACTTAACAGCAGAAATGGATCAGAACTTAAATTCAGCAAAAAGTGCAAAAACAAGGCAGATTTCAACCTGTGGAATCTACAGAGGATATAAGGACTGCCCTACTGACTCAGAAAAAAGGGCCCATACTGTCCAGTATGCTAACCTGGACAGTCATTAAAAGACAGCAGGTAAACCTGCCCAGTTTTTATCACCCACACAGAATCATACAGAATGGCTGAGGTTGGAAAGGACCTCTTAAGATCATCCTGTCCAACCCCCTGCTCAAGCAGGGCCACCCAGAGAAGGCTACCCAGGACCATGTCCGGCTAGCTTTTGAATATCTCGCCAAGGAGTAAGACTCCACAACACCCTGGCAACTAATTTTAGAGTCCCATGATTCTATCATTTTCTTACCCTGTCCGCAGGCACTACTGAGAAGAGTCTGGCTCTGTCTTCTTTAGTTCCTCCCATCAAGTATTTATACACATTTGTAAGATCCCCTGATCCTTTTCTTCTCCAGACTAAACAGTTGCAGCTCTCTTGTCCTCTCTGCACATAAAAAATGCTCCAGTCCCTTCATCATCTTTGTAGCTCACTGCTGGACTTTGCTCCAGTAAGTCTATACTGAGGAGCCCAGAATGGGACCCAGAACTCCAGGTGTCTCCCATCAGTGTTGAGTGGAAGGGACCTCACCTGCTGGCAATACCCTGCCTAATGTAGCCTAGGAGGCTGCTGACCTTCTTTGCTGCAAGGTCACATTGCTGGCTCATGTTCGGCTTTCTATCCACCAGAATGCCCAGGTCTTTCTCTGCAGATCTGCTTTCCAACCAGTTTGCCCACAGTTTGTACTGGTGTCTGGGGTTATTCATCCCCAGGTGCAGTACTTTGCACTTCCCTTTGTTGAACTTCATGAGGTTTCTCTCTGCCTGGTTCCCCAGCCTGTCAAGGTCCCTCTGAATGGCAGCAAACCCCTCTGATACATCAACTGTGTAATCACACAACTATCTGTGTGACTTTGTGTGATTACGTGGACTCACTGAGGTTTTGTACAGTAGCATAATGACACCTTTTGTCTTGTTATCAATATGGGATGCCCAACATGTTTTTGATTGTTTTGGCTGCCACGGTGCATGTAGCCAATGGTTTTGTGGAACTGCCAATGATGCTAAGATCTCCTTCCTGAGCAATAACCTCTAGTTTTGAGTCCAGGATTCTGTAAGTACAGTTTACTTCTTCCTAGATGCATAATCTTCCTGTAATTTACACTGACGCTTTTCTGTCACGTTTTGCCAATTCATTCAGTTTTGTGAGGTCCCTATATATTTCTGCAATGCAAGCATTGCATTTTTCTACATAAGCAACCCAGTGGCAGCTGCAGACTTAAAAATCTTACTGTTTCAGCCTCTTCTGCACAGTGTCTATAAAGACACGGAATAAATGTTTTGTTGGCTCTTTTAATGTTTAAGTAACCACTAAATCCTATTCTATGCTGTCTACCCTTTTGCCAGCTTTCAGTCCATAAGGGGAGTTTTTCCGCAATCACATGATGACTTGGGTGTTTTTAATAAACTTTGGTATGAAAGGTGGTCAAAAGCTTATGTAAAATCCAGTATGAAAATCCAGTATGTCCACTAGATCAACTTTAATCATGTGCTTTTTTACACCCTTGGAGAATTCCTACATGCTAAAAAGTCAGGATTTCCCTTTAAAGATGCCATGCTAACCTTAGCCAGACAGACTTCTTTTCATGCATTCAGAAATCTTTTTTCACTACACTCTCCCATCTTGCCAGGGAAGACAGTCAGACTCAGTGGTCCATAATTCCCAGCATTCCATATAGCACACTTTCCTAGGTAGGAGTTACAGTGGCAATCCACAGTCCCCTGGCAGCTACTCTTGCTACGTAGTGAGGCTGTAAAACTTCAACACCAGCTCTGTAATTTCACATTATCTATTGGTCGTGCACTGATTTTCTAATGTTAAATCTAGGACAGAAGAATACAGTTCACCTTTTTTCACATCCTGTATTTTTCCCTCAAGTTTGCCACTATGTCAGAACTAAAACATCAGCATAAATATGTTTCTTTAGGTATTCACACCACACCAGTGCTATCTGTATGGCACCTGTGCACTGACTGTTGATACTATTTGTGTGGAACTCCTTGTTACTACACAAGGATCAAAAGAAGACCACATACTTGGTACTGTATATTATGTGAGCTAAAATGCTCACTTCCCTGAATCATGCTGCTGTGCTTGTTTAGCATTACAGTTTTAAGTGTTTAAAAGTGGTATAGAGAAGCTCAGTTTTATGGTGTCTTCCTTTAAATGCCTTAAGAAAAATAATTTTCAGAACTGCTGGGTACTTTTGCTCTGAAAAATCAGACTTTTTGAAGGAGTTTTGGGTTTCCAAACAGATAAAACTCAACTTAAAGTACTTATTATCACTCACAAGGTCATGGCTGAAAGAAAAGCTACTTCCCAGACTCCCTCCAGTTTCCCGTCTTCTCATAACTGCATTATGCAGCAAATGAAGGCCCCTAACAGTCATGGCATGAAAAAAACAGCAAACACAGGAAGATCATAGAAATATTCAGACTATGCAACAGAGCTGTTCAGAGTTGGTGGTTTTCCTTCACAAGAGCTTATGCAAACATTCTGTTCAATTTCATATCTGTGGGAGTTTGCATCCTCCACATCTAATTTTCAGATAGGAACTCACACAAACCCTTATTCTCATAATAAACATCCCCAGTTACATCTCACCTAAATTTTCCATGGTGCTGAGTTTAATAAAAGCTGGATTTAGGACCATTATTTGGACAAGACTTGTTAAAAGGTTTCTGATAATAAAATCCTTTTTTTCATCTGCACTAAGAAAGGCATAGGATTTGGTGCCTTATGGCACTTTGCATTACTATAGCTCTAAAAAAAGCTAACTTGAAGATTAGCTTTAGTGATTCCAGCATATAAACCCAATCTTTTGCAAGGGAGAAACAAAACAACTGTTCATACTAATGCCTTCTACATGTTTTAGCAAATGAAACAGTATGGTAAAATACAACACAATGTTCAAAAAGGTTTTGTTTTCATGAACAAATTCTAGTTTCTGACCAATATACATCAAAACAAATTTATCTGCAATGTCCACCCATTGGTATTGTGCCATGTTTGACAGTTTTTCTTACAGCAGTAGATAGTCTTCAAATACCTGAATGAAGCCAAAGATTATAGGTGCTAATGTTCAGTTATAATACAGTTATAACTGTACTGAAGCTTAGGGTTTAGCATTTTCACTTGTTAACAACGTGCTAACACACTTGTGATCCAACCAAAGTAATCAATTACCAAAGCAATCTGAGAACTATGAGTAGCTTGCTCTTTCAAAATTACCCAGTCCTGCAGTGCAGGGGAAAAAAAAAAAAAAAAAAAAAAAGATGTAAAGTTTTCTACTATTATTATGAAATTGAAAGGCCCTTTTCCTTTGTTACAAGTGCTTTACAAGAACTTATTTATGAAAGTATGCACATCACAGAAAACAGTGTTTCATGACAAGTATCACTGCTGAAAGACTTGGTTTACTCATGTTTGAACAATGTGTTCTCTCTGAAGCTATAGCTCCTAGCTCTTCAGCCTTCTATGTACAGTAGGAAACACTATATTGTGGGTTTTTTTCACCAGAGACTTTGATAATGGAGCTCTGTCATGCTTCCTTGCTGAAGTTCACGTTGCCTTAGGCTGATTTGGAAGGCCATCTGGAAATTACAACTGATTAATTAGCTGTGAGCCTATCATGTGAAGAGGGCAGATGGAAGAACACAGTACTTCATTGCTCCCTGCCCTGCAAGAGCTACCAGTCCAATACCCGATCCACATCAAGGTCCCTGTCTCTTTCCAGGAAGATTTAGAAAGATTCAGGTAAGTCTGCGACAGTAATTGTCTTTTCTCAGCTGCTTTTTCTCCCAGCTCTGTTCACTGGAGATACCAATGCTGACAAAGATGATGTCTAAAAGCCATGATGGAAGGGAGCTGACAAGAGAGCGTTTTCAGCAAAAGTCCTGCCTTGCAATGCACAAAACCTAGGCAAAACCAGCTTGGTTTCACATTCATCACTCCTAGATGTATTCCCGAATGGAAAAGCTGTGGTATTATACACCTAAATTTTGTCTAATAGAAAAAAAGCATTTGAGAATCCTCCTGGCCCCTATGTGTATACCAGATTCACTTGCACGCATCCCACATACATTCATATTTACTGCCCATGGTTTTCTTGCCAGAGATATGGAAGCCCTTTACCAATGTCCTGGTGTTGTAAGTATCATAACGTAAGTACTAAGAAGCAGGGGAAAGCTATTCAGCTTTATCTCCCCACTGACCCTTCCATTTGCCCTCTCTCTAGACACTCTAAGTGGGAAAGACAAGATGAAATGAGGATCAAGTTATTCTTCCATATTTCTGAAAACAAAGACTTCCTCTCTAACGCTTTGGATTGCTATCCTTGTGGTCTGCTTGAGTTTACAAAGTCAAGAGAGGTAGCCAATCCCTTTGGCCTAACAACTGTGTGAATAATGTTAATAAAAATAATATCAGAAAGATTGGAGATTAAAAAAAAAAAAATCACTCTAGTTTTCATTCTCCAGTTTAGGAAGTGAGAAGGTCTGAAGACTAATAGAGCACATGACAGAAATGGTAAAGATATTATTGCTTTTGATAAGGTAATTACATTTTGGAACTCCAGTCATGAACCACCACCCCATTATACAAGGTCTTATGCAATCAGAGGAATATCTGATACAAGCACTACAGCAAAGTGAGAGCAGCAGAGATTATTTATTCCATTTTGACTTATAGCTACGTACGAACTACAAGTAATCAAGCAGCTCTTCATTTCGTACTGGATGCAATACAACATTGTCATAGATATCCCAATGAAGAAAGTCGAAGTCAGCTTACAAAGCACATTTATGTAAAAAGCAAATTATTCTGTCATTCTCTCCTTACTATTTTGTCAGCTACTTTTACTTGAAAATTAAGACAAATAAGCAAGGAAGTATCATCTTTGATAAATAGCTTTTTCTACACAAACAGTATCATAGCATACCAGCTTAAATTTAAGTCTCATTTCTTTCATATTTATCGCTGACGAAATATATACGCATGAGCATCACTGAAAACTGCACTTTCACAAGAAACCTGGTTATAACTAACAACTTAAGATTAATTTAAGATCAACAACATCAAATGCTTGCCAGAAGATGTCTGGTAAGAGAGAGATGCAGAATTACAGCACATTTGCAATTAATGTTGAGACAGAATTTAAGGCAGAAGTTCTTCAATAAACATGTTTATAAATATTTCATTGTACTTAGATTAAAATGGTATTTTGGTCCAGATCAAAATACAAGGCTCAGTATTTGTTCATCAAATCCTTTTTCTCTCTTTAAATTGTTTAAGAGCCCATGTTTTGACACACTAAACTCCTGACTAGAGAGAGAAAAAAGTTACCTGATGTCCACTCCAAAAAAGTCCTTCCTTCCGTACTGAAATCTCAAAACCTCTGCCTATTTTACTCTGTCAAACTTGCTGACATCAGCCTTGCCATTTTCAACTTGTCAAACAGCCCACCGACTAGCTATTTTAAACCAAATTGTAACTATTCCAGGAACAGCCCAAAGGAAAGAAAAACTAATAAATATATCTAGTTTGCAAACCCTTTCCAGCTCATCATTATTTTCCAAGTGGATAAGTCTGAAGATCTTTTTTTTTTTTTCCCCAGTAGGATAAATGGCATATGGACTCAAATGTGAGTCCATACATTAAAGCACTTCAGCTCTTTGCTTGTCCATAACAAGGCGTGGAGTTCAAGGCTCCTGATATTAGCTAACTGTAATATACATGTATGCATAATCTTGTTTACCTTTCCCTCCTATTCTTCTTTCCTCTTCTTCCTTCTCTAAACCATTTCAGTGCCCATGTCTTGACATATTGAACTCCACAGGTTAGGCTGCTTTTGATTTGTGAGGAGAGTTACAATAGTTAATTACAGAGCACGGTCTTCTGTGACTCAAACATTTTGCATTTATAGGCTCTTGATATAGTCCAGAGCAAGAGGCTAACCCATATTTAATTTGTCCAACACGTTTCTGGTTAAAGTTCCATCAAATGGGTGACTGGAATCCCTCCGATTCAGCTGGAAAAGTCACTTTGAAGGAGGCGTTTATTAGCAACATTTGCCTCAGTCACAACAGGAGGCCCTGAGGGCCTGGGGAAAATCAGTGGTTGCTTATAATAGTCAAAACCAGCTATTCCCCATAGGATAAAGTGTCAATAATAGGTTAGATATTATTATTTGGAATTGATTTTACAGCAGGTATAAAATTAAAGAAAATGAGGCTATTTCTTTAGGCAGCAAAGGTCTGTGCTTTGAAATGCCCTCCAGCCTGACCCCCGCAGCCCCAGCGCGGGGAAGCCCGGGGAGGCTGCAGCAGGGCTCGCCTCCCAGCCAGCGCTGCACAGCTGCTCCGCATAGAGCATGATTAACATAGCTGAAGGCCCACAGCACTTAGCACAATT
Source organism: Pluvialis apricaria (assembly GCA_017639485.1). Classification (NCBI taxonomy): domain Eukaryota; kingdom Metazoa; phylum Chordata; class Aves; order Charadriiformes; family Charadriidae; genus Pluvialis; species Pluvialis apricaria. The sequence continues at coordinate 78,890,458 of CM030010.1, forward strand.
AAATCAACAGGCTGTAGCTCATTCCTCCAGCGTGACAGGAAAAAGGCGCAAAACCCAGATGCCTTTGCTTTCTTCTATCTTTATGTTTGCTGGAGTGATTTTTGTGAGTGTTTAATCCTCTCTGCGGCCCAACATTCACACGAAAATTTAACGTGCATGTGGTTTTGACTGAAAAAGTCCCAAGCCAGAATATCATTAGCTCACAGTCTTTTCAAGTGATATATTCAGTAGTTAATTCTGAGCGGTTTTCTACATTAAAATGAGAAACATTTTCAGCAGTGTTGTGAAGGAACGTGTTGGGCAGCCTGTAACTATGAATATTTCACTTTTCTTGCAAACGGACACTCTGGAACACCTCTATAGAGACAGCCACAAACCCCTTCAGCAGGAAAAGCACTGTCAGATTGCTTCATCTTGTGGAAAAGACATTCTGTAGTCTCTTACATTATGTTACTCTTGAGGTCTTTTATAGCATTTTACTCTCCGTACTGTCCTGAATGAGGAGACAGCTCAGTTAAGAGAGTCCTGCTGCATTACTATTGTAAACGTGATAAAATTATTCTTTGCAGAACACAGCAAAGACCACCCTTAAAAGACTGTGGAATAAGAATGACCTTACTGAATAGCTGCATTAAACAAAAATGTGAATACATTCTCTCTCTTTGGCGTCCCAGCCAGGCGTGGTAACCGAAAGTGCCTCTTGTTCAAGCCAACAATTATTATCCTTTCCTGGTTATTTCACTGTCCCTAGAAAATTTAACGGATCCTGTTCTCAAAAGCATTAATGTTCAAATGTTTCATAGAACTTAAGCTCCTCATTGACAAACACCTCTAAAATGTAGCCTAAGTTTAAGTCTTGAAATGCTATAGGCACTTAGGAGCCGAAGTCTCAGTGAAACCCTGATACTCACAACTCCTTTCTGAAAAGACTAGCTCATAAATCACTGAACATTTTGTCCAAAAAAAGAGCTACATTTTTGCTGTGTTCTAATCAGGTACAAATCCACTAGTCCAACTGGACTTATTCCCAGCAATATCAGGTCTAAGTTTCATCAACCCTATGTAAAACCTTGAATGTATAAAACTTATTTTCAATCCTGTCTTTTTCTTCTTAGGTAGTTGTGTGGATTTTCTTTTTTTTTAAATTTTGCTTTCCATTTTTATTCCCTTCTCTCTTTGCCTCCTTTTTATTCTCCTTTTACATTCTTCTCTTCTGTCAGTGTTTCTATCTCCATTCAGAGCTTCTTCATTGCCCTTTTTTCACAAGACTTCAAATAATTTTAAGCGTGTTAAAGCTAAGAAAGTAGGACCGAGTCTCATGATGATCACAGTATTTTGAAAGAAACCAGACTGTATCTAGAAAAGGTTGCAGGTGATTTCTTCTTTCTTTGAAAAAAAAAAAAGGTTTACTGCTTTACCAGTCTCCAAAGGCCCTCTGGCTCTGAAGGTGGAGACCATAGTGCTCTTTGTGGAGAAGGTATGAAGTGCATGGCCTTAGTGAAGAATAAGAGGATCGAATATTTGTTCTGTACACATCAAAAGGCATTAGACACAAAAATTTCTTCTAAACCAGTCAATGCATCTGGAAGTAAAAAAATGGCTAGTTTCACAATTATGATACAAGTATCCTTCTCCTACCATACACAGAAAGCAACAAAAAAATTGTCCCAACTTGCTCCTTCGCTCTTCATTATCAGTGCATGTCCTCTACGTTACAGAAAAAGAGACAGCCCTTACCGGAACATGATTTGATTTACATCATCACATAACCAATACATTAAATAGTTACTGGAGATTTTTTTTGCCATGTCCTCAGTGCAGTGCTTTCTGATGAAGTGTGCACAAAACACACATCTGGTCTATTAAGCTATGGAAACGTTGTGTGAACCATATGGTAAGGGTTGATGAAAAAAGAGAACAGTGAAATCTTCAAACCTAAATACATTTGCCAGAGTTGGAGGTCTGATTCTGGTAACAGCCAGTACCAAGCTTGGATAATGTAATTAAAAATGTGTGACGTTACATGGGTCGAAACAGAGCAGGAGATTCCAGTCTGAAACCTAACATTCCACACGAAATGCTGAACTTCATTAGGTGAAGCTTCTAACAATCATATGACACTTATAACTTATCAATACAACCCATTACAGCGTGAAACTCTGTAAGTTTCCATGTCTCTTTTTACAAAAAGTACCAATTTAGACAGATTTTGTCACTCTTAGGAAAAGAAGATGCTAGGTTTCTATCTGGGATTAGGATGTCTGACTAACAAATGCTTGAAAATACATTATATTTTCATAGTATCTTTGAAGTACAGCTTTGTAGCCAATTTCACACTTAAGTATCTCTAAATATGATACGATATTGATATGATATGATCATTTTTCAAGTAAGCTACTAATCTAGCTAGTTATATTAAAATAGTTTGGAGTATTTTGGCTGTTTGGATTTGTGCTGAAGGAGACAAACCAGTAACAACTTTCAATTATATAAAATTGATGTCTTCAGATGGCTTCAAAACTGTTATTTTAGATTACCAATGCCAAGACTCAGGCACACCTTTTCAAGTTTTCAGTTTGATTTTATGTATGTGATTATTTTATTTTTATTTTTTAAATGGGAGCAGGTAGCAGTGCTGGGTTCTGGCATTAATTACACATGGAAACAGAAAACCTGAAGTAAACCTGGTAGCATTTTAAGAATCCAGCTATTGTGAATTCATCTGGAATTCATTGGGCTACCCCTGGCTGTAATGAATTCATGCTGTATTAGTAGTAACATCACATGTATACTAATAGATGTTCTACTGAGATCAGTATTATTTAATTGACTCAAAGGATTAGTTTAAGATCAATTTTCTTTTAACTATATTTTTAACATAGCTTTCTACTGAAGCACAGCTTTCCACACGATGAAGACATCACAAAAAGAAGAATAAGAAAATACACAAAATCTGACATTTTTGTCTCCGTAGAAAAGATACAAAAAGCATTAGAATCATATAGTCTATCCCTCATGTAAACAAATACATTGTGTTTATAAAACAATATTCTCTGTGGGAAACAAAATATTCAACTCTACAAAACTGAACATATGCAGATTCAAGAGAGGTATTAAGATGCATCTAAGTAAAAATGACATCTTACTTAAACTGAAAAAAATGGTGCAAACAATCTGTTTGTAAAGAAGTACTTAGCAGTATCATCTTCACATTTCTGCTTTGTCAGGCATGCTAAATAGGAGAACACAAACAACATGCAGAAGATTTCATTGGTACCAATTACATGGGATATGGTAAGTAAGGGAAGAACAATAGCTTGGATACTTCAGGTTGGAAAGGGAAGATGCTCTTAATCATTTGCTATGTCTTGTGAACCCGTACCAGAAACACCAATGTGACTAGTGTCACCCTTTTTCAACTCAGGTCCTGTTCACCAGTAAGTTTCTATTTCCTCCCTGAGTTAGCTGGCTGAGATGAACAGGCTGGTCAGAAGTCAAGGCTCAGGTCCATTTAATCTAATCAATCAGCGCTCCTAAGACTGATGAGAAAAAAAACAGGTCTTCCTGAGTCTACTGGTTCAGCAGCACTGAATAAAGTATATAAAGTAAAAATTAAGAATTGGTAAGCTCACTGCTTCTAACATTTTTATGCCAACCTCAGTAATGTCGTGAGTCAATGCTATGCCAAAGGAACAGTGAAATGCAACCACAGGCAAGGAAACAAACATGTCTAAAAAGAGGCCTCATCTCCTAACCAGCCAACAGCCAACTATCTGAATGTACAGGTACACAATTAAAAGCATATGACTGAGAATTTCGTTGAAAAAATCTTGCAATTCCAACTCATATTTCTACCTACTCTCCTCCTCTAGAGACCCTGGAGGGAAAAAAAAACCCTATCTTTGTTTTCCCTGTACTTTGAAGACAGCCTAGCTTTCTGCATTTTTTCTTTAAAGAAAGAAAACACTGCAAGGAAGTGGAAAATTCCTGGTTTGGACTATTCTACTTTTCCCTGATAGTGTATTCCACCTGTGGACCACAAGCCTTAGAAATCACCAACATTCTTTATGTCAAACAGCTGCACTTTCTTATCCTTTTATTTCAGATTATCTTCCTCCCTGATTCTATCAATCAGTAGCAGAAACAGCTCTTAGCAGAGTTTAGGGCTGTGGTCATAAAATAAATAGTCTGAAGACCTAAATCAGAATTTAGAAAAGCTGCTTTCTTAGTAAGTGAGATTTACACATGCACGTATTGTGTGTGCATTCATCTGTCTGAACCAACCCTCTCAATAACTTTAAAGCTCTGCCAGCTCCCTTAAAACTAATTTATCAAAACAGCAGAGGTCTCAAAAGACGTCAAATTTCTACAGTTTTCAGGAATGGGAAGAAAACTTACTACTGCCCATGTGGGAAAGGAATGAGGTCTCTCAATCCTTAGCAGACATCAGATAATTCACACAGGAAGGTATTATGAATGTCCTAAATGCACAAAAAGGTTGAAGGAGGTTTGCAGCTTAGCAGACCTCAACCTATTTCCAAGCCATTCTCTTTGTCCTGTGGATTTTCTAGAATCCCCTTCAATTCCACGTCTTGTTTCTCTTTCCTTTTCTCTGCTCAGACTATCTGGCAATGCTTCCAAGAATGCCGTTCTTATAACTTCAGTATCATCTCTTTCACAGCAACCTTAATTTTAATAGTCGCAATGTATTGCAACATACAGCAACTTAAAACTTCCCACTATGCAAATTCAACAACAGCTTCTGTTCCTGTAGGTCACCTATCTATTGCTCTAAAGTTATGTTTGTGTGGACCCTTTAATGAGCTTCCAAACTCAAAAAACCACATTCAGGCAATCTGTGCCTACAGGACACCTGACCTATCTGAAAAATAATATTGAAAGTGAAACGGACAGAAATGGGAAAACAGGAGGAAACACACACAGTCAGAAGGAGGAGAGGCAAATGTGAGGGCTTCTCTCTGCCCTCTTCAGAGATAAGACAGCAGAAAACCTTTTCTGTAATGTTTTCAGAATTAGTTATCTGATGGAGGCAATACCTTGTAGTAATCTATTTTCCACTTGCAGTTACTTCAAATACCAAGGTATTGGCTTATCTTTACGTATTCTGCAATCCTCAGTGCTTGTCTCAATAAATATTCACAACTGACCTGTTGTGGTCCAAACTGTACTCTGGGCTTCAGTGCATGACCAGGAAGTTCCACTCCCTCAGTGGCATCGTTATGAAAATGCTTGCATTTGAGGGAAGCATCACAGCAACAAATGGTGTGGCTCTACACTAATCATCTACATTTCTGCATACAGGAATCTGCTAAAAAGCTCAACAGGGAGGTCTGCCAAGTGTCCCCTGGGATAGCCTTTGTGTAAAAAGGGGTACTTTGGAAGTTAATTAGAGACAATCTGGTTTTTATACTGAGTTTAAAAAAGCCAATTAGAGCTAATGGGAATTCAAACGATTCTATTCAGATCTGTTTGATATGGTTACTGTTATAATTCAGTTTTTCATAGCAAAACAGCAAAATGGACATTAAAAGTGACTGCACATTGAAAGAATCCCACTTGCCGGAATTCAATTTGCTTACGGCAAACTTATCCCTTGTGTAAGAGCTGTGAAGGCACTGGGGATTAATTAAACAGCGTAAGAAAGATATATTGAACATATGGACACAACAGAACTACAGAACTTGCTAACATTTACCAAACAAATCATTCACACAGGGAAAGGAAACCTCCTTTGTGAAACACGCTGCCTCATAGCATGTGTGAAAAAGACCTTTGTTACAGTGCCTTCCTCAAGCGCACCCAACAGCGAGGGAACAGTAACCGTCTCCCTTTGAAGACAAATACACACACTCAGGAGATTAACTGAACTAGAAGGGGCAGAAATTATGTAGCAGCCATAAACCAAATGATATACCTAGGTTTCCAAATAGCACAGCACTTTGATCAGAAGAGAAGGGTGACGCTGCGCAGCAGAGAGCCGTGAAGTGATCCTTGAACCGAGTCTAACACATTCCCATGCTTCAGCAAAGGGTCATGCAGTACTCCTACCTCTCAATACCAGTTGCAACTGGATCCAGAACAGATCCCCAAGCCTATTTTATGCAAGGAAAAGAGGCTGTGCACACTGTGGGCAGCTAGGATGGGGCTAGGAATAAGACTTGAGTAACACTGGCAGGAAGCGGGAGTCTGTGGAATGAGGTTAAGTGCTGAGCTGGGACCACCTGGCACTACAGATACCTTGCACTCAATGGACCGCTCCACTTACCCAGCTTGAGCAGAGGCTTAGCTTAGTAATAGGCTCTGCAAGGGCAGCACAGATCCCAAACTAATTTTGACACTGAACAATAAACTGAATCAAAGGTTTCCCCTCTTTCCCCCACCCCTTCAATAAAAACAGCTATTTTGGCCCAAAATGTGTATGGATGAGTTTTCACAGGTAACATTTCATTTTTCTTAATTAAAAAAAAAAAAAGACATCAACAACTAGAATTTATTATAGGTTTTTCTCCACCTTCCTCACATTAAAATTATTATTTAAAATATGTTTTGATGAGCTTCAATTTAGTGTCATGTTTTTTTTTCTTTTAAAAAGTGCCTTATAAAGGTAAAATAAAATAAGATAAATAAAATATAAGACAATAATAATGAAAAACTACCAGTTTACACTTCCATATTTTTTTCTAAACTGCAGCAAGAAACCAAACAGTCTGGAAGCTATGTGAAATTCTGGACAGAAGGTATGCCATTATAAGATGTTGATATTTCTGTCCTTGTGCTAATAGTCACTTGTCCAGGATTAGCAGAAAGCAAATTATTCTGTATTTCTTAAGTGGCACATAAAAATTCCCAGCTCTGGATCTTGTGTAGCCTTGTGTGTTCCACTCCCACGACTCACCCACTCTGAAACCTCTCACTCCCCTGACGAAACATCCACTTCATCAGTCCCAGCAACTGAAACACTAGCAGCTCTGAAAAGGTCCTTACTCAGACAAATGCCTTCTAACCTGGACAACGCAAACAGCTGGGCAGTGTACACAACCCTTTACCTTTCCTGCTCTTAAATATGATTCCTATCTGGAATGCGCTCTGCTGGAATGCTCTTGAATCCTATTCAATCATTAGTGGGGAAACTACCCCTTTGTTTTCAGCTCAGTCCCTGCCTACCTACTTATTGTTCCTACTCACAGAGCAGGATGGCAAATGATTAAATTCTTTTTTTAAAAAAGAGTTTTGTTAAAATGCTTGCTGAATAAAGCAAACATTACATTTTGATGAAAAATGAAATCCCATGAAGTTCCAATGTCATTGATCGCAAAGCTCTCATTTTTTTCACTGAAATTTTCACATAATCGTATTTTCTGGCAAAACCGTATTTAGCCAGAAAATTTACAGCTAAATCTAGGTCTTAATCTGTCTCAGAAGGACTGACTTCGGACTCCAAAATTCTCCTACATTTTCCATGAATTTCATTCATGTGTTTACAATATCTTTCACAAACCACATAGGTTTCTATGATTATGGTAAATTTTGATGTGATGAGCACAAAAATTATCTATCTTGCAATCTATCCAGTAAAAACTTTTCAAAAGATACACATCTCAAAAAGTATGCTTTAATTTAACTTCATGTTTAGAATAACTTAAGTAGAACTTCCTACAGAACAAAAATACTGGCTTTATTCTGGTTAGCATGTCTGGATAAGTTCAGACATTTGTACAGACTTTTGTATTAGAAGTTTATAATCTTCTGATTCTCCCCACTCCCTCCTTGATGAAGTACCTCCTGATAGACAAAATTTCCTGCAACTTTTCACAGGACATATAAGAACAAACTCAGACTACTGATTATGTCTGTGCATTATAATATTGTACTTTCCTTTGACGGCTCTCTTGAGCCAGAATAATATACATCAAATGTGTGACCTCTGTTTTAATAACCACGCCAAACACTCCCTACGGGGTTCTAGAAATACCAGCCTCATAGCATTTACTAGACAGTGCTGACCTCCCTCAAACACTCATGGAATGAGTGGGTTTTTATAACTGTCGGTTATAACTATTTCTATCAAACGCAGACCCAAAATACTGCTAATCAGAATTTAACTTACAACTTTAGTCTTCAGTTAGCAATGGCAAGATCAGCTGGTGCTTTAATGAAAGTGGCACACGATGCCATCTACCATATTCCAATGTGTAAATAAATATGAATTTTTGTAATTTGAGGGAAACATACAAGAATATTTTCCATGAAACTGCCACTTCAAAAGTGCTAATTTCATGTAAATATGGATTAAAAAAAAATAAATTTAGCAACCTGGAATTATATTATAGCAATCAAATGAAAACTGTGGCCTGCTTGTATAGGGGAAGAATCAACAGTCGAAGACATTCAATATGGGACTTCGCTCAGAATGGCACAAGAAACTATGTTTTTTTCACAAAAAAGTGTTTGCGCTGCACCAAAATATTTTTAAAAGGGATTTAAAAAAAGTAATTCATGAAGAATTAAACAATTAGATTCTTAACCTTATGCATGTAGGTAATTTCCTTAACATTCATTATGGCAAGGGATATTTCAGTCTCAACACTTATTCTATAAGACTCTGTTCTGCATTAATAAAATAAGCTTAGGGCTCTTCCTATCTGAATGCCTCTATTCCTGTTCCCTCTTTCAGCATTAATAGCCAAATAGATTTACCAATGAGCTGATGTCCTCTAGGATTAAATACATTGAGACCAGCTGAACATAAAGGGGGAAGAAAAAACCTTTCTCTGCAGGAAATATATAATGCAGCTTTTATAGCATTCACTGTAAACAAGCAGGCTGATGTGCTAGGCTTGTTTACTGAGAAAAAGCTGCTCTTTCAATCATTTGTAAACAGAAACTATATGAGCACCAGAATAATTTATTGAAAAATAAATACATTTACTAAAGCATCCAGTTTGGATAACTTATTAAAAAGTAAGAGAAGTATCACATTACTAATATCCTCTATTCTTGTTGCTTCTTGTGAGTTACTGAGAGACATCTGGCTTCATAGGTATTGTGCCAAAGCCTGTTCCCATTTACATGAATGTAAACGTGGTGTAACTATACCGGTTTCATTGTTTAACCGAGCTTGCCTTGCTGAACATTCCCATAGGGGAGAAACGAGATATTACGCATCATTCCTGAAGGTATTGTGATGTGTATTTTGTCATGTCATGACTAGGGCTGAAGGCTTTCACTCCTTAATAATCACATGTGATGTTATATTGGCTGTGTTAACTTACCCAACTGTTCAGGAGAAAGGAGACACTTAAGAGACGGAAGATGGTCAAGCCCAATACCCCACTATCAGACACCCAGTCACATACTCCATTATACAACCAGTTAGGATTCCTGCCACTACTGAGACACCAGAAAGGTGAGGAGTTCTGTTTGGTGTTTTGTCTTCTTGGACAGAAGCAACCAAAGATGTCTTCACTTTACAAAGATGCCAAACTTTGCTGCCGACCTTCCCATCACCAGGTGCTGAAAGCAGCAGAACCACTGCACTGTCACTGACAGAGAAGAGGTCACTGAGCTTATCTCTGAAGAAAAAGGTAAAACAGATGGATCTCCAGGCTTAACTCTTCTGCGGATCCCTGAGGTTTCCCCCGTTCTGCCAAATTTCATGAGAAAATGAAGAGACTCCCAAGTCTTCCTATGGTGTGTAGGAGATGGCTGGGGCTGTGAACTCTTTAATACTGCCAAGAGACAAAGGAGATTGCTTCATCCCAGAGCCTTTGTGCCCAAAGCCCCTAAGATGCCTATGGTGCACAATGCCCAAAGAAAGAAACTGCAACGCTCGTAGAAAAGAGGAGACACAGAATTAAAAAGACCCAACTGATTTCCCAGGATTTTGCAGTGCTCTCCCTAGAGAAAAAAAAAACGTTCGGTAAAGCTCTTTATCTAGATGTTTTCATTAATGGTCTGGATGATGGGGCATCTGGATGATGATGCTGATGATACAAAACTGGGAAGAGCGGCTGATGCACCAGAAGGCCATGCTGTAATCCAGAGGGACCTCAACAAGCTGGAAAAATGGGCTGACAGGAACCTCATGAAGTTCAACAAGGGCATGTGCGAAGTCCTACACTTGTGGAAGAATAAAATAACCCCCAGGCACCAGGACATGCTGGGGGCCAGCTAGCTAGAAAGCAGCCTTGCAGAAAAGGATCTGGATACCAGGTTGAACATGAGGCAGCAATGTGCCCTTGCCACAAAGAAGGCTAATGGAACCCTGGGCTGCACTAGGAAGAGTTTTCAGCAAATTGAGGGAGATGATCCTTCACCTCAACTTGGCACTGGTGAGGCCACACCTGGAATACTGCATCCAGTTCTGAGCTCCCCAGTACAAAAGATATGAAGCTACTGGAGACAGTCTAGCAAAAGGCCACTAAGATGATTAAGGGACTGGAGCACCTCTCCTACAAGGAAAGGCTGAGAGAGCTAGGACCGTTTAGCCTAGAGAAGATCTCCATCCTTGGAGATATTCAAAAGCCATCTGGACGCGGTCCTGGGAAATCTGCTCTAGGTGACCCCGCTTGAGTAGCGGGATTGGACAAGATGACCTCCAGAGGTCCCTTCCAACCTCAACCATTCTGTGATTCTGCATCTCCTTCAAAGTGCTAGAAATAACATGTATTATGAGTAAGTACATGTTGAATTACATATATAACCTTTTCACCTCTAATACTTGAAAAAAGCATCACAGAAAAAGGAAACCAAATCCACATCAGCAAGTATATATATATTTATACATATAAAAGCATGTCTGAGATAGAATAATAAAAAAGCATATAACACAGTAAATACAAATGAAGAATATTTGAAACTTGACTTACTTGTGACTATTTCACTGCCACACACCATGTAAATTTACGCCTTTCCTGGTTCCTTAAATTATTCAGAACTTTATTTTTCATTTTCTTCAGATATAGGCAGATTCAGATGATTTATAAAATCTGCCAGCAAGCTGTTGCCAATTTTAGTATATATGTGATTTAGACCTGTTTTTAGTTTAATTGACATTTTGCTTATTTAAAACACAAAAATTGGCCACTGAGGAAAAAACACTCACTTTTAACAGGATCATGGAAATATTAGCAACAGCAGTCCATAAATCACTAAAAATGATTTTTAGATTCCCAGAGAATGAACAGTGTGTCAAACAGAATGGAGGCTTGATGGGGAAGGAACATGTATTTCTGGGAACAATTATTTTGCCTCAGAAAAACAAGTCCAGTTATAAAGGGCAGTCCCATTCTAACATAAGCATGGTTTCTAGTGTTCAACTTAATAATACAGTAAACCCAATATAAGAAAATTAATTCTCAAGCATGTAAATAAGTAACAGCACCTGTACCAAGTACAAGAAAAGACTGGCTCCATAAAATCTCAAAAATGCTGTTAAAGATACTGATAATTCCACGCCACAAATCTCAAGAGGAAATAAGGCAGATGTGCAGTTCTAATGTCACACTCCCAGATCATGCCCTTCTCCTCCACAATTACAATGAGAATAGGGCTGCAACCAGAAAAAGGGGGAAAAAAGGGTCATGACAGGGCTGAGTAGGGACTGATACTGCCTGTTTTAAGGAACACCAACAGTTATTCAACACAATAGAAATACTCTGTATAAAGAAAAGCTGAGGTTGCACCAGACAGGTCAGTATTTTGTTTCAGATCAATACAAGCTAGCTTTTATCCAAATCTGGCCATAGTAACTTGTGGTCATTATTCATTAATACATAGGTCAGGAGCTGTTTGTAAATTAGAACCTAATCAAGTTTTCCAAAATTCTTTTAAAATCCCAAGAATAATCGAATTGTGAAGGTGAAAAGTGTGTCACTGCCTTCTCAGAAGGTCTACAAAGGCAAGCATTGTCATCTGCACACAAACACAAGTTATTCCTTTGTCACAACAGTGCAGACATGAGCTGCTCTGTCTAGTAAAGCAGGTACAGTTCATTTTTATGAGCTTTTAACATGCTGAAAGTTGGCTAAATCATGCTTAATCACAACTCACCATCTCAAGAAATGGGGCGCTTTTTTTAGTATCTAAATTGTTTGCCTAAATCTTCAAGAAGTCTCAAAATACTGTGTAGCGAGTAGTTTCTCATTTGTGATTTCTCCATGCAAATTTAAAGCCAATCACTTTCCAGTTCTGGTTGTGCTTGGCAGCTGTAAAATTCAGTTTATACTAACTACATATACCAGAACAACTCTCTCAAGCAGAGGTGGCTGATGAGCAGCGCCCAAACATCACAGAATCTTTTACAAACCTATGTTATTCATGGTGCCAGGGCTACTGCAACTCCATCCTGAAGTCGGCAGAAATTGAGGAATGGGGTCAGGGGTAAAAAGGAGGTAACATGACACAGCAAGTCATGGGCAAATGAGAATGTGAGAGTAAACCTTGTGCTTCCTGAGCTCTAGTTTCTTACTCCTAAGAATGCACGCACATGGAGATCATCTCTGTCAAACTATTTGCGTTACTGCATGTTTTAAAGTGTTACACAAAGCTTTTGTTTACAACGCTAACCCACCATCAGATCATATCCTTTGGTTCTACAGCATCCTGTTTAATCTTGGAGAACATCTATGTAACACGTCTGCTACTGCTTCTTTCCTCCAAGTTTTGGGTTAAGTCTAGGTCCAGTTTTGTTACTATCAGCATTTTTTCATATTTTTCATTAAAATTCAGCACAGCCGTCACTGGAGATGGAATAATCATGTGCATGTCCTCTACTGTCTGCAGAGAACTTAGGTAGATTCTTTTTCTGTCTTTATGAATAAGAGTGCCATTTGCTTGGTAAATACAATGCAAAATCAACAAGAGTAATGTGTAAAAACCTGCAGGTCAGCATAGATTATTACAACTTCTAAATTCATGTGCAACCTGGTCAGCCGAAATGTGCCCAAGGACAAAGCAAGGTTAAGGCTGCTACGGAGACGAAATCTAAACATCATCAGTGTAATGTAAAACGCGTGTGTGGCAATAACTGGAGACAGCCATTCACAGAGGGATAAAGCTTTTGGCAGAGAGAGTTCAGCAATCTGGTCATGCTGTTGAAAGAGCTACATGCAACTTCGGGCATGTTGAACAGAACACAAAAAGATGCAGGGCATTTTACCCAGCAAATTAGCACAGGCAGCAAGCAGATATGGAGAATCATCCTGCAGCATTTTAGGACATTATTTAGGGAATAACAACAGGATACATTTACCCCTAAAGTTTACTATGATCACTAGAGCAGCATGTCTTCATTACCATTTCCCACTAATATAGTTTTGTGTTTTTTTAACATTGTTGACAATGAAAAAGTAATATAAACAACTGCATCAGTCATTAAAAAGAAATATTAAAAAAGATTTTCTGACATGAATTTAATTCAGAGCAGGAGATCTCAGTAATTTTAGATTTTTACCAGCACTAAAAAGCTTATGCAAAGTGAAATTATATGGAAAATAAAGTATGTGAAACACAAAATAACTTGGCAACTGGACTGTGGTTCTGGACTCTGTTTGCCAGGTCTGACCATTAAAACTCAATCTCTTCCTTTTCCCTTCTGTTTTCAAATGGATTTTCAATTCCCTCTTGTTCTGTGTCACAATTTCAACAGATGGAATAAAGAATATTGTCAGCCAAGCTAGCCTAAAGCTTGATGACAAGAACACTTCCCTGGCCATGGGAGATGAGGGTTTGGATATCTTCTGGATGCAAAGTTATTGAACCTCAATCTTCTCAATGCTAGATGACTGTTCTCATATCACAGTATTAAATAAGTGAGCGTGGGCATCATCACCATCACATCTCTAAAAAAAAAAAAAAGAGTAGAACCTCTCTGTTCTTTAAAATAAAAGGATGGCAGTGAGCAAGGCATCTCCAAGGTAGAAGCTGCAGAAATGCAATGTACCTAAGCTTGCAGGACTCGCAAATTCTTTGTTGGAAACTTCGATCTAAACTGATTAGACCAAGTTCATACAAAGTCCCCGGCAAGCAAGGATGGAAATGAAATAGAGTGCTGACTCCCAACTGCAAGAGCCACAAGGGACAGTGTCACCTTGCAAAACATCGCACAGTCACACTGCACAGTCCCTGCAGAGAGCTTGTAACAAAAGAAGAAACCCTGGGCCAATATGTAGCTTAAGCAAAGAGCACAGCAAAGCAATGATGCCACCCCTCGATGTAACTGGGTAATCATTTATTACCCAGTGATTTCTTCTCATCAAGCAGAAGGTCTGTGTAACCTTGCTCTCCTGTTTTAACAGATTATATTGCATTTCTGCAAAAAACTGCACTAACACTAAATTTAATAAAAGATATTTATTTATATTTATGATATATTTTTGCTCTTTCTGACAAATGTCAGATCATTGCTTAGGTCCACGTCCATGGACTTCTTCGTCAACATCTGTAAAGGCTTAAAGAAATTTATCAGATCAAAGATGTGGCAAATCATTCCACTAACACAAATGAAGAACAACTTTGTTTTAGCTCAATGAATTTTCATTGGTAGCAAGACTGACCTGAACCTTAGAGTAAGTATCTACTCCTGGTCTACCTGTTCACTAACTCAGATTACAACCAAGGAATAGCTTACCTTGAGCAATAATGCCATGTTTTCACTCAAATCAGATTTCAAGGAAGGGAGACTGTATGGAACAATTATCATCAAACTGCTACTCACATTACCAAGCCATCTGGTTTCCATTTTAACACTCCTAGCAACATCAGATCATGAGGTTCGGATGAGGCCATCCATTGTGCAGTAGACGCAGATAACTAGCGTGAACTTTCAAATATTGTTCCACTCTTTTCTAGTTTTTCTCCTAAAAATTTTGCCAGTGCTGACTAGCACAACAAGCAGTGATTTTATTTAAAAAAAAAAGTGGTTTAATTCAAATTGTACTAGCAAATCCTTTTTTCACTTGTTTTCCTAGCTACTTTGAAAATGGTCCCACTGTCCACCCTTAAGTGATTTTTTAAAGGGCAAACAGAATCCAAAATAGTCTTCCCTGATTTCTTAAGTGGCTGCCAGACTGAAAATGAATAAAGGACTAAATTCTAAGAAACACTGCAGTACTTATTTATTACTTGATGAGTGTCATGAAAAAATAATTAAGTAGGACACCTTCCGTTTGACTTGTGTGATAGAGAGAGAGGAGCTTCTTTACACTTGAAGTGGAATTGTATAGGCTTTGTTTTCTACCTGATAGTTCCCATACCTAGCTCAATGCTGTTATTGTGCAAAGACATCTTTAATTGCTTTTAAGCTATCAATGTTAGTAAACAAATATTGCCCTGATTTTCAGATAAAGGTATTTTTAACAATCCATGTCACTCCTAGACTGCTTATGTTTCTTCTGCTATTAACCAGCAGAGCCAATGAGTACTGATCAAGACATCACAGAAAGTTTAGAAGTCAGGCGTTTGTCTCCGTGCTAGAGGATTAAACTTCCCAAGGCAACCAAAGTGCAGTGAGAGGTGCAGGTAGTGAGGTGGAGAACAACTCAGAGTATAGTCCCAGCACACGTGGCCTTGGTGCCTCATAAAATATTTGAGCTTATCTCACTGCCATGACACATTGATGGCCATCTGTTCTTTCATTTTTTTTAAAGAAAGATATGCATAAATTTCTCAAAACACATGAAAAAGGATGTTTTTCTTGAAATACATAATGTTCTTTAAAGAATTCCTCCTTCCATACTGGACTCAGTATCTTATTTAGAAAGTTATCCTTTACCATTTTCTTAAGCTGTTCAATACTTACAAAAAAGAATTTGAATATTTTGCATGCCTATTTTCAGCAATGATTATCGTTTTGATGACAGTGCACCTAACTTGCCTGGGGATCTAACTGTAGAAAAAAATCCATAAACACTCTAATTTTCAAGAGGAAATTAAGGAATTAATATTTTTGCTTCAGATATTTCTAATGCCAATAATATGCTTTTCACAATATATTTACCTCTTCAGTCATCATAATTATTAGGCATTATGTAAGCTGTATTGTATTCCTTGCAATACAATTAATTGAACGTTTCTATCATGGCTTTACATCAGAAGTGACACAATTAGAAAGTAATCACAAAATAAGAATTGTCATCTGACATGTTGTAATCATACAACAGGATCCTATCAAAAGTTCTTATGGTATCAAGGTATACTTACTATACTACCAACCTTCTAGACCCTTTTGCTCCTTAGTATCTGATGACGCATTGATAGTCTAAGTCTCTGCTGATAAAGCTGTTCTAGTGTTCTTCAGAAGACCTGTTTTGAATTTAAAGCTAAACGGCGGTACACCGGCTTAGTAAGTCTAAACTACCTGAGAACTCCTTAGTTTTCCATTAATTTATTAATATGAAAACGTCAGAAGTGACAGGAGCTAACGTGAACTGGATTAACATTCATCTTTCAAATTATCAACCTTCAGGCTCGGGATTAAGAAGTAAAGGGGATTAAGTTGTAAAGAGCTGGATTCAGTGGATTTCCCATTACCTGTTATCACTTAACATGACATCATCAAGCACTATGAATTTTTCAAAGCACAGAAAGCTCATTCAAGTTCTGCTCTTTCTGATTCTGAAACAGGATTCTTGTCTTCACTTGAAACCTTTAAAAAAAATGTTCATCAGTTAAATTGTCTTTAGTGCAACAGCAACCAAAGGTAGACATCAAAACTGGGCATCAAGTTAAGTATTTCCTTCGTTCTGGAACAATGTTCTAAAAATGAGCAAAAGAAATGCGTGTAAAACTAAAAGTCTAAACTAAAGTATGTAGCACTACAATGAACTCGCTGTAGTTCAATACCAAGTTGAAAGGATGCAGATAACATATGTGCCTGGTGCCATCTCCCGGTAGTTTAGAGGTAAAACCATTACAAATATTTTACTAAATCCTTTAGAAAAATGTCAGGTCTTCAGGGAAGGGAAGGGGAGCGGGGGAAGAAAAGAAAAGAGAGAGAGAGAAAGAGAATTGAATGTTGTTCTAAAGAAGTAGCTTTCAAAACTCTCAAAATCTACAAAAAGTTATTTCACTGTACAAGGTGGCCAGTATCTGGACATAGCTACTTCCAACATAAACGGTGTTCTTACATTGGCTTAGAAAAGCAAACATCAAATTTCTTTAATTTTCTAGAAGAAATAAGTAGTCACCAGAGTAAGCCTAATTTCAAAATACACTCTGTACCACTGGTAACATTTAAAATGAAGAATAATTTTAAAAATTTGTACATGGTGTTCAAAACCAAAATGAGGAAGTCCCTTTGAGAAGTCTACATATCATATTAGAAGTTATAGTAGCCCATAGTGCTTAATTTTTAAATCAATTTATTTTAATCAATACTTAAAATTCAAAACAAACCTCTGCAGCTGCACCAATCTCATTGCTGTTGGTGAAAGAATACAGTATTGCTATTTGTAATAATATCTCATGGTTTATGTTTTAAAACATAGCATTAGCCAACTTGAAATGTTATAGTATTTTGACAGCTGACACCAGGTACCTGTACTTATCCTTCGAACTTTAATGCTACAAAGACTGTTGGAAACAAACTCGACCAACAACAAAAACAAAAAAGAAAACAAAATTAGCTTGGTAATAAAATGCCTGTCAAAAAGTGCAGTGTTTTACATTAATTCTACAGTTAATGCCAGATAATAATTAACCACCAAAGGAATCCTGGATGACAGCTGTGAAGACACAATGAAAGACAGTAAAGAAGATCACACACAGCAAAGTGATTTAAAGATAGCAAAGTGATTTAAACATTTAGAAGACTTAAAAAAAAAACCTGACATAAAAGAACAGTGATGGTACTTGGCTGTGCTGGTAGCATACCCTGTGTTCAGGAAATGCTTTTCCTGGGAACCACCCAAATGTCACACCCTCCTAACAGCACAGGAACTAAACCGCTGACACAGAAAAGTAACAGTTCCACCAAAAATCATGGAAGCTCAGCCAACTGAGAACTGCCTCACCCAGCATGTGATCTACAAATTCCACAAGCTGGGCTGAGGAAAGGAGCAAGCAAAAAGTCTAACCTGCAGAACAAGAATGAGTTCAACATCTGCCATGAATTTTGAGTGCTGGCAACTAGAGGGATGGGCAGCGTTCTAAAACCCTAAGGAGAATCAAAGAAATCACAGAAAATAGGAGGGAAGAAGGCAAAAGCACTAGCTATTTCTGTGGGCTCATAAGTACAGAATCTCCTCCTAAAGCGTAGGATGAAATGACTCAAAAGAGTTTGAGATCTAGCAGAAAAGGCAAAGCATTAAGGTTCTGTTGGCCAGGGTAAGATTTCCTTTCTCTGCACAGGAAAAACTGGTTTTACTGAGGCTTAATATGACAATTTGTTAATGTCATATGAGGGCTTTTGCAGCAAACAAAACTTTCATTTTATAGATTAATGTGCTATGCTGGAAGGAGAGATCTGTCCACATCATCCTGAGGGTAAAAAACATTAAAAAAAATAAAAATAACTTGGGAATGAGCTCTACAAGTGGATTATGTCTTGTAGTCTGCTAAATGACTATGGGAATGTGACCCCAGTTGCTCAAAAAAAGTGAATGTGTACCAGTGATTTGTATTGTCCCAGGTTCATTGACAATTGCCATGGGGAAGCAATCATTAAACGTTGCATAAAAGCCAAGCTAAATAGGGGACATTTCCTTCCACAGAAACCGAATCAAAAAAATTGTCATAACATTGAGCTGTAATTGAGAAACAGAGCAATGACTAAAGAATCGTAGGAGACCTAAATTAAATACAACTGGGATTTCACATTCCTTATGAAAATTAAGGTTTTAGCATGAGATAATTAAAGCAAGGATAGCCAGCTCATGGTGTGCCAGAACATATAACTCAGCCTGTCATCTTTGTTCCTGAGAGTCCCTCAGAGTTGGTCAGGAAGGCAGCTGTCAGCCACACAAATCATTCACTAACCCACGGCAGTCTCCCTGCTGTTCTCCCTTGCAAGAGCCCCGCAGCCTTCCTCCTGTCATGTAGCTGGACGTGCCCTAAACACAAACTATAGGCATCATCATCACAAGGAGCATGCCCGTTCAGTAACGTGACAAAAGGACTTATGTACATATGTCCCCATCACACTTGACTGGGCTATGGTCAAGTGGTGACTGCAGATTAGTTACGTGACAGATAAACACACATTCCCTGGTTGCCTCGCTTGGGGAATATTGCAGTGACCTGGCAGAGAAGCTGAGTGAGACCAACCTAAACGAAGTGAAGAAAATGAAGACAAGGGTTGTGGAGCTTAGGATTTGTGACAGAGAAACAAAGATGAGATAATCAGAGAATGTGAAGCAAAAAGCAGCGCACACACACATTGTCAAATAACTAAACCTTCACGCACGTGAATTATTGGTGGGAGGAAGGAAAGGAACATCTTGATGGCACGAGAAGAAAAAGAGAGGTGAAGATGAACATTCTAGTAGAAGAAATATAAAGGTTAAGAAAAAGACACTACTTCATGGACTTAAAAGACTGAACTTTTCAAAACTAATGAATAGGTCACAGAAAATAATGTTTTAAAAGACAAAGGGAACTATTAGGAGCTTTGTACCACAAAAGAAATTCAGAAGTATTGAAATTATGCAGCTCTTACCGTTAGATTACATTACAGCATATATAAGAAATGTAAAGAAAATAGTGACACATTGTAAAAGGGAAATGTATTTCCCTAAAGAGAGAGGAAAAATAAACATTCCAAAATGCAAAGGGTTTGGGGCTTTGGTTTTTTTGGGAGGAGGACATCAGAGCAAAAATCAGTGTTAACTGCAATACAGAACTGGGGATAGAGAAGTGATCCAAAACTCTGTGAAATGCCAAGTTCCAGGTTCACTGAAGGAAGCTTAGAGTTTTAAGAGGTACTGGGGATCACCACCACCTCTCAATACCTCCCAGATGAATTTTGGGAGAAATAAATAAGATGAAATTAAGTCTGTTGTTGATAAGCATATCTGCCCTGTCATATCAACAGCAGTTCTTCAAGCCATCACTGAAACACAGTGAAATGAATTTGGTAAACCAAGAAGCATTTGGAATTTTTTTCTTCCATTTGGTTTTAACAGTAAAACAGCTGGAGGATAAATGTGTAAATATTAATCATAAGATGTACTATTCTTGCCTGGCCTCATGCAACAGGGCTTTCAAGCTCTTATATTTATCACAAAAATGAGCAGCTCTCCAAAAACCTCAGAGGAAACAAAATGGATGAAAAGCCAAGTGGGGAAAAAAAGGTGGGGGGGTTGAAACCATTTTCAGACAGCTGAATAAGAGCATGATATTACATAAGGTTTGGAGCAAAACAGCTGATATTCACAGCTATCTCGCTTATAAAAGCTGGGCTTTGGATGAAAAATGCCTCCATTACCATAGGCTTTGAAATACACCACTGTTACTCAGAAAATATTTATTCAGAAGACTAATGTATAACACAATCACTAGTGATCAAGACCCAGAATAAAGTCCTCTAGATTAATAACTAAACTATTCAGACCCTTTCAGAACTTCAGCATGTGATTTCAGGACTATACTATTTGTTTTAAGCACAGCAGTGTGAACCCTGAAGGAAACTGCACTTCCTCTTAGAGCAAAAATTGGAACCAACAGTGTCTTAGCTTTTGAGAAAAAGTATTTTATCATGACAGAATAAGCAATCACACCAATGATTCGCTCTTTTAGCAGCAGCTTACTGCACTGTGCAATGACCATACGGTTTTTATCATAGGTTTAAAATACTTCTGTTTTGAACATCACTTCATTTTAAGGCTGTTATGACCAGTTTCTTTCAAGGTCAATATAGCTATCTAGATCAAGTGTGTCTTAGATGATAATGTCTATTCATTCCAGACACTTCAGAAAAATCATATTCAGGGTAGGATTTCATTTGCAGCTCTTCTTTGCCAAACAAATCTGTTCACTTTGCACTTACTTGCCTATTGATTGATTTTATCAGCTGACTAGCAGGCCGCCTAGTTACTATCCTAGTAGAGTAGTGCTTCCCCTCTTCATTATACCATTTAAATATTTCAACACTTAACGCTTACTTGCTGTTTCACTCGGTCTTTCTTACCTGTTAACCTCTGCCAGAGTTTTCTCCTTTAGATAGTCACCGCTAGTTGCAGTGTCTTCCTTGATGTCCCTGTAATAAATAATTATGTCCCTATGATAAATAATCCCTAAATAGGATTGAAGTGCTCTGACCAACGAGCAACTCCCCTTCAGCCTGACAGCAGGGATGGGTACGTCAAGGGCAGTGAGCTCGGCGGATCCCTGCATTTCTGAATGCCTCTTAACCCGTTTATTTTTGTGTTACCCACTATCCTACGGATTTAGGGAGAAAGTGTCTGTTTCAATCTGCTTTCCCAACTTCGCCCTGCCTGCCTTTTGACAGTGCTCGCAGAATAGACCGGTTTTATTTCAGGTAACTACTACGTGATTTACATAGTGAACGCTACCAAAAATCACCCCTAAACGAGGTACTTGCTTCATCTCCTTCGTACCTGGGAAGTATCATTTCTCAGTTCAAAACCGCCTTCACACAGACGAATGCATCTGAACAAAACCCTGAAGCCGAACTTCTACCATCATTTCCACAGCGAGGACTCGCTCCACGCCCCGCCTTGAGCTCCCCTCAGCCCCGCCACAGGGGGCGGCCCGGCCCCGCCCGACGGCACCGAGAGCTGGCGGGACGTTTAACGCGGAACGACCTTTTCTTTCCGACAGGCGGCGACCCAACCTGCACCCCACAGCCCTCTCCACGGGCGGCAGTCCCCACAACCAAAAGCGCGGGAACCCATGAGGTGCTGCGCGCTGCCCTCCCCTCAGCCACTAACGGCCGCGCGCCGCGCCTCGCGCATGCGCACCGAGATGGATTGCGCGGCCTCGCTAGCGCGCATGCGCGGCGGCGGGCTGACGGGCCGGGAAGCGGCGTTGGGGCGGGGCGGGGCTGGATTTGAACCGGGCGGCGGGCAAGCGGCGGCCGTGCAGCCCCCATGGCCAAGCAGCTCGGCCGCGACCAGCAGGGCATCACCCTGCGGGGTAGCGCCGAGATCGTGGCCGAGTTTTTCTGTAAGGAGCCTGCGGGGAAGGGCGGGCTCGGGGAGCCGGGTGGGAGGACGGGCGGGTGGTAGGCCTGCTGCGGGGAGACATGGCCGCCGGGGGGGCGGCCGCCTCACACACTCCACTTCCCCCCTTCCGCCTGTGTTGCAGCCTACGGGATCAACAGCATCCTCTACCAGCGGGGCATCTACCCCCCCGAGACCTTCACCCGCGTCCAGAAGTATGGGCTCACCCTCCTCGTCACCACCGACCCCGAGCTGAAGAACTACCTCAACAACGTGGTGGAGCAGATGAAAGGTGGCCGGGGGGGGCGGGGGAATGAGGGGGCCCCTCCCAACCGCTGGCGGGAGGCTGCCGGGCTCTCCTTGCTGTGTCTCTGCTGATGGTTCTGGGCTTTCTCGCGCTGCAATTAACTGCTGTGGTTTCTTTCAGAGTGGCTGTACAAGTGCATCGTGCAGCGTCTGGTGGTGGTCATCTCGAGTATTGAGAACAACGAGGTTCTGGAGCGGTGGCAGTTTGACATAGAGTGTGACAAAACTGTGAAAGATGAGAGGTGAGTTACAGTGTTCCTCTGCGCCTGCTCTTCCCTATCCCTGGTGCAGGCTCGAGGTAAAGGCCATGTGCATCAGCACTGTTCTGGTTCCTCAGAGCAGGTGAGAGCGCCTTTTCTCAGTGTGAGCACCAAACCTACTAGCGCTCTTACTGCTGTTCCTTCGGTTTGTATGCTTCAAGCATATGACTGGTTTACATAATCCTCAGGTGTGGGGTTTGAGGACATTTGGTTTGGTTTTTAAAGCATCAGAGCAAAACTTGATTTTTAATCTTCAACAAAGTATATAAAAATCCTGTATCAGGTATGTGCCCTAAAGAACTACTGCTTTCCTGTTGTTATGCCCAAATGTCCTCATCCATTCTGGACTGAGAATAAATGTAATTTTCTTACAAACATGGTAAACCTTCACAAACATCAATAAAGGGAAAATGACTATGACTTAACTTTTCTAAACTTGTCTACCTAGGGCTTAAAAGAGTGTCACTACTATTTAAAAAAAAAAAAACAAAACCACAAACAGACCAACAGAGCTTAACAGAGAACTGTAGTTAAAGAAAACTGTCAGTATAGTAGAAGCTTTCTTTCTTAACAGAATTTTCCTATTTTTGCAGTGCACCACGAGAAAAATCTCAGAAAGCTATTCAGGATGAAATTCGATCTGTTATCAGACAAATAACTGCCACGGTAACTTTTCTGCCACTGTTGGAAACTGCCTGTGAGTATTCCTGACTTCACTAAAGAATTCAAACCTTTATTTTGGAAAACCTCAACAACTTTTACACTTTAGAAAACATTTTCTGCTAATCTTCTGGGGCTTTTTAATTATTACACATCATATACTATCACATTTCTGATATGGCATTTTGTTAGACTTGAGTTCATGTCTCTTGCAATTGTGCGGAGTATGGAAAACAGTATGTTGGATCAAATACTCTTTAAGAATTATCCTATAGTGTTTCTTGCACAACAAACAGTAAAAATAATTGCAAATGTAAATACTGTGTGCCATCTCTCATTAAACAACTTGGAGCAACTTCATTTAAAGGGACTAGTACTACTTCCTCCCCAAAATACTTAAAGCTTGTGAAAAGACTTCTGAACTCAGGGTGGCTTAACTAACTTCATGAAACTAGTATGTGTACTCCTAAGAATGTTAATTTTCATAAATAATAAACTATTTTGTGACTGTAGCTGTGGACAGGCTTGTATAAATAACCACTGAGTTCATATGAAGGGTTACATAGAGCTCAGTTCCATGGCATTTTAACATGTTTAAAACTCACTTGAGAACTAAAATGGCTACACGTTAATATAACTAGGACTTGTTTTCATGTTTTAACTACTACTTTTCACATAGCTAGTGTCAGTGTAATTTCTGAGAACTTTGGTACGTTTCAAGTTCTAGCAGATGCACTTTAACTTCCAACTTGCCATCTTCTTATGTGTGCATTACTGTTAATTTGTTCCCGCTCGCTTACAGGTGCCTTTGACTTGCTGATATACACAGATAAAGATTTAGCAGTGCCAGAAAAGTGGGAAGAGTCAGGACCGCAATTCATAGCCAATTCGGAAGAGGTTCGTCTTCGTTCCTTCACTACTACAATCCACAAAGTAAATAGTATGGTGGCTTACAAAAAGGATTCCTTCCCCTAAGACATTGGGGGGGTTGTATATAGTTTCTGTTCATAGTGCAGCTAAGTCACAAACACATCATTACTGTTGCTTTGCTGAAGTATGATACGGAAAAACGGTAACGTGTTTGTCTATGATAATGTGGTATAATACTAGCCTAAGCTGACATTGTTTTTAAAGAGGTCTAAATAAGGTACTCATACTGATAGTTCAATTCATACTTACTGTATGAGCCAAACTAATGTGTTGCACTACCACATTCACTAGAAAAACTGCCTAAATCTAGGATCAAGTGCTAGAATTGTGTTCAGATCCTGTAATTTAGTATTTTAAGATTATAAACTTCATTCTACTAGCAGGCTTAATTCTCTCTGGCACTAAAAAAAAATATCTCACTCCTGCCATACCAGTTCTTCATGTTAAAAGCCTGGGCTGTTTTATTACCAGAAACAATCCTAAAATGAATCAACAGAACAATTCTGAAGTTACTTGTATCTCTGTACAATGAAAGCAGCTGTTTATCAGGTAAATCTTAAATATATGAAGCCTTGTATATTAGCAACTGCTAGACTCTAGTTCTGGGGATGGTGGTGTTCTAAGTTGGTGTATGTCTGTAGTGTCTGTCAAGCATTTTTTCTATGTTTGTATTCCTTGTTTTACAGAATAAAGCTTGCAATTGTATAGTGTTCCATAATTCAGAGTCTGTAGTACTTCATACTTCAAGTGTTTTTATGGATGCTACATCTTACTTCAGTAACTGTCATAAAACCAATGGCAGAACTAATATCCTAAAGGCATCCTACTTCATTCCCCCAAATATTGTTACTCTGTCTCCTCCAAAACAACTGTTGTGGAGTCAATATGACGTCCATTCATGGATTAATAGTTTGCTCCCACTTATGTCTTCAAGTAACAGTAAAAATAATCACTGTGACCTAATGATTAAGCACACTGTTGGCCTCCATGTTTGTTAAACACCACAGGACTCTTCCTGCATGCTTCACCATTTTTGTACTGGAAGAAATTAGGTCCGTTAACACAAATTTAAATCCCTTTCAGGCTCTCCTATGTTTTTATTTCCTTCACCAAATTCACTTCACCCAGAATATTTAACTTTTACTGCTCTTCTAAAGTGATGTATGACTCCTTTTGTTATAACAGTGTAATTTCAAAAGTTTATTTGAAAAACATTGATTACATGTATGCCACCACTGTATTACAAAGTTTCTGGGCTTTCACAGCAAGAAATAGTTCTCTCCAGCAGTCCCAATCCAGTAGAGGTGAATTTCTGTAAATCGGTAGCACAAAATCATAGCTTCTTAAAATAAATACAATCTAGGTACTTAAAAAAAATATTATTTGCTACTGGGGCTTGCACTGCAGTAAGAAGCTGCCCTAGTATTTCCTTCTGCCTGACAGCAATATTCTTAAACAGGTGACTGCACTATCCCTTTACACCTAGAAGGAGGTGCACTTCCCCTAGGGAGAACAGGATCAAATAGTGAGTGCAAGTCAACTGTAACAGAACTTTAAATCAGGAGCTGACAACTGCTGCTTTATACCAAAGATGAGATCAGGATGTGACTGGTACAGTGCCAGCACTAATGAGTATAAAAAACCCAACTTGTTTTACAGAGATGCAGAAGTCAGATCGCTCTGGGAAGTTCAAGTTGCTTCTTTCTTGTCCCACATACAATTTATTTTCTTCAAGAAGGACCAGCCCAAAGTCCATCTCCATCATCATCTGTGTATTTTCTTCTTTTTTTTATAGAGGCACCAACAGTCAAGAGACATAATATATCACTGTATAGAGGTAATGTCCATGAAAACTACATGTGAAAAGGAACAGGCTATAAATCCTGAAGTTTTCACAAAGACCCTGCAGAACAGGAAAGAACACCAAAGTCACATTAGTGCAGTCTCCCAGAATCAAGCCTTTATGGAGGTCTCCAGTAGGATTTGCTGATACCTGGCAGGACCCACACTCTTCATTAGTTTCCCCTGCCTTAAGCGTCACTTCTGTAGTGTGAAGAATCAAACCCAAAGGAGCCCCCCTCATCTCTGATGGCAGTACAGTTATTCTTAGGAAACCGGACAAAGGATAAGATTTAGAAGTTATGCAACAGGCATTCCTCACCTGGCTAGTTCAGCTGACGTATAAGCTGGTTGATTGCATCGCCTCTGCAGCCAGGTTTACCCATTTCCTTGAGGAAACCCACTTTGTTACGTGAAGCATGGCGAGCCACTGACAGATGGAATGGCCATAGAAAGTTTGTGACTTTTTTAAAATGTTTCCCAGCTGAGTAGATTTCATGAATGAGGTCTTCCAGGCAAATAATACCACAGGCCCCTGCAGAAAAAAAAAAAAAAAATATTAAAAAAGCCCAACAAAACAACAGAAAGCCCCCCCCCCCCAAACAACAGATACATGAGATGCCCAACTGTATTATATCTCATGCTACTCCAGAACTGCCAGTCCTCCATATGAACTCTTGCAAGATTCTTCTCCCGCCCCTCCCTCTTAGGTCAAATTGCCAATTCTCAACATCCGCCTCTTTCCTTGATTCATTTTCTCATCCTCTTCCTCACCTAAATGTTCCTCTATCAGCATATTGTCTGTCAGAGGTATCCTCTTTTTCTTAATCTTGGCTTGGCCCCGTTTCAGGATGAGCTCTCGTACAGATTTCAGGTTAGGGTGTCTGTACAAAAACAAAAATCAGACTCTGTAACAGAGAGACAAGATGAAGCACGAAGTCCCACCCTACTTCTTTGCATAGAGGTGGGAAAGTAACCACGTTATGTTTAGAGAAAACAGAAAAGGGACAATAACAAGTTTTAGAAACAAAGTTGATGAAGTTTGGACCATTACTGGAAAATCCAGCTATGGATTTGTAATAACAGATGGAGAATCAAAAAGCGATGATATTTACGTACAAACTACTATCAAGTCATGTGACTGGTACTTACCCCCACGCCACGTAAGGTTCCACAATCCGCAGCATCTTCAGCGATAATGGAGTCAGTTTAACAAATGTTCCAGTGAAATTTCTTCTCAGCCGCAGCAACTCAATTACTCTTTTCACCCTCCTACTCACTCCCTTAATACTGAGTCAGAAAAAAAATACTATTAGTAACCACATTTTTCTAATAGAGTGACAGAAGGCCTCAGATTACCTGCAAGGAGACATGTTTGGGTTGATCACCCCTCCTTTGCTTAGAAATGATATGACAGCTACAAATGGTAGCAATAATAAAGCTAAGGAGTAACAAAAGTTTCTTACTCTACAATCCGTACAACAAAGGCTAGTTTGTGCTCCTGAGGTGCAGCTGTCTGCCCAGGTCTCTGCTCCATGCGCCTCAGCCGGACATCATCTCGGTGTCTGCGCCACGAATCTCGAACAAAAGCCTCAAGGCGTTTAAACTGGATTTGTTTCCCCTTCTGGAGCTAAAGACAAAGGATAAAAAATCACCACCCTTCCCAAGAGTCTTAAAGGTTTGCATCTCAAAGGCCAAGTGAACTTCAGAACTTGATGAACTATGGTCTTTCA
The DNA here is from genome assembly GCA_017639485.1 of Pluvialis apricaria. Taxonomy (NCBI): domain Eukaryota; kingdom Metazoa; phylum Chordata; class Aves; order Charadriiformes; family Charadriidae; genus Pluvialis; species Pluvialis apricaria. The sequence goes on from CM030010.1 coordinate 78,918,325, forward strand.
GTTTGGGAGGCAGTAAGAAGAAAGTAAGATATTCTAAGCCCAAGGGAGACAGAACTGAGGGGCAACATATGAATTTACAAGAAGCTAGCTATAATTTATGAGCAGTGAACAAAGTTTTTCCCCAGAAAAAAAAAAAAAATCAGGAAAAACAGAGCAAGACCCAAGATACTTCTAGGCATAGGAGAAATCAAATGGAAGCAGACAGATGTTCGAACTACATACACAGCTCAGCCAACCACTGGGAAAGCCAGAAACAACGTATGTATGTGGGTAAAACAGCTGGTACAGCAATACCCTAGTGTGACTCAAAATTACCATCCAACAGAAACAACTGCATGTAAAGTTCTTTTCTATAAAGGCACACGTGCAAAAAAAAAAAAAAAAATCCAAGCATTGACATAACTATTAAGCATTACTAATTTAAACACAGAACATCCGTCTCACTTGAAAAAAAATAATTCAAAATTAAGGGAAGATTTGAAGCTTTTTTAAAATTAAAAAGATGCTTAAGTGCTTATCTTTAGCTCAGGCACAAATACATCTACCTAAATCATAGTGCTTTCTCATCAATAGGAGCTGAATGTGCATGGCAGTTACACAATAATATCTGAGATATGCTACTGGCTAAATTATTAGACCATTTTAAAATTAAGGTATGTAACGTTAGGTGTCTTCTGTCCTATTTCACCCTGTAAATCACCCACGAAATTGGTTTAAATTTTCAAAGCAGGTAGGCCTGATCACAATCTCATCACTAGGGTGATTTTTCTAATAAAAATCTTAAAAGGTGTCTATTTAACATTACTGCTTATTCTTCCGCTTCCACCTTGGAAATACAGCAAGCCACTCATATATTTAAAAAACATAAACACAGTCAACAAAACAGGCAGGAGTTTTGCACACAATCCCACCAACTCCACAGATTCACTGGGAAAGCTTTAAGCCGCAACCCTGTTGCGTTGGCTGAGATGCCGCACAACAGCTCCCAAATTCTGAGGCAGAAAGGCGTGCTGTGCTCTGCCAGTCTGGAAACCACACACCGTGCGCAGGGAATCAGCGCTGCGGATCCACCCGGCCTTCCCGGCTCACAGCCCGCCGCCACCCCCAGACCGCCGGACAACGCCGCCCCCGCAGCTCCCGGTTGCACCCCCGGGCCGGAGCCCGCCGCCCCGAACCCCCCCTCCCCGCGGTCAGCCCCTACCTTCCGCTTGCTGAGGAGCGCCTGCTTGGCCTGGGTGGCCTTGATGGCCTGGTAGGCCTTCCTCTTCTTCAGCAAGTTCTCCGGCACCAGCGGGATCCGCCGCCTCGGCCTGCGGGGCGGGAGAAGCCGGTCACATCCAGCAGCACCGCACCCCGACCCCCCAGGACTCCCCCGCCGCCGCCACCGCCACCCCGAGCCCCCGCGACCGCGCGATCCCCGCGGATGGCGGCGGATGCCCCCACCCGCCGCTCCGCCACACTCACTCTTCCTCCGCCATCTTGCCGAGGTTACCGCGCACGCGCGGGGGCGGGGCGGTGTCATGGCCGCCCTGTCTGGGGTCGTCGTCTTTTCCCCTCCTTCAGCAAAGACTCTGAAGGGCGCAGAGGGGTTTGAGCGGGGAGGCGAAGGACGACTCTTTGTTGTCCAGGCCGTGCTCTCTCTGCAGAAACAGTGGCCGCCGCGGAGTGGAGATACAGCAGCCGGCGTTGCCGGGCCGGAGGTTTTGCCTCAGGCTCGGACCCGCCGCCATTTTGTGGGAGAGTGGGGCGGTACCCGCGTTTGACAACGCTGCGGCGCTTCAGCACCTTCCCTCGCTGCTGCTCCACCCCGCTTAAAAGATGTCAAGGCCAGCATTAGCCCCGTTGTGAGCGCCGAGGAATGGAAATAACGGACTTGCAGGGATGTGGCCCCTGAATCTAACTGCTGCCCCCAGCAGCTTGCGCGGCCATGTCCAGAAGACGCTGTCGGCCTGCGACATGTACCTCTCCCCAACTCTCTTGGTGCGAGAGGAACGTCTCACCACACCAGAGGCCTGTGACGGAGAAAAAACCTGTCAGGAAGAGCTTGTCTTTCAGCCCCTCACCCCTGAGCTTCGCCAGGAGGAACAAGCCATTTTCTCTCGCTGGTGGCTTCCCAGTGCAGTGGTTCTGCCCCCAAGGAGCAGGTCCTGCCTGAAGGGCCAAGTAGACTCAAGCAAGGACTTGTGGGCCACACAGCGCACCTGAAGTGTAGGCGGGCAGATGGTCACAGCCGCTTTTGCAGAAAGAATCTCGAATGTGGCCAGGGTCCTGTATAGCGGGAAGAGAGAACGACCTCACCTCTCAGGCAGCACGCCATGTCCAACCGGGCGGGAGAGCGGGGTGGTTACAGAGCAAGGGACCAGAGATGGGGAGTTGCTGTGCAGAACTGTAATCTTTCAAGAGAACGGAGAATTGGAATGAGTGGTTTGGACATCTTGCCCATAGATGGTGCCATTGCCTCACACTAAGGGGATGTTGTTGCATCTGATGGGGTTGTATTCAGTTTCTGCGGCCTCTTCTTTGCTGTGTGGGGTAAAAGAGGGATGTGTGTCTATACACTGGACTTGTGACTTTCATTGTTTCTCTAATCAATTTGATTTACACCAACGATGGTTTCCTGTTCAAGTTAACAGTTGAAAGCTTGAACCTTTAACTGGAAAGCTCGGTGATGTCAGGCTTTAACTGCTCACCTCAATGAAGCTGCAAGCCTTTACGACACTGTAAGTTAGACTACTTCTGTTTTGACACTTCATACTTGAATATCTGTATTTAGAAGCATGATCCCACATTCCAGTACCTGCTCAGGCATATGCTCTGCAAAGAACACATCCCCTGGTGAGCAAACCCAGCTTCCTATCAACTATTCTCTGATGCAACTTTTGAGATTATGAGACAGAAGGCAACAAGCCTGTGAAATAAATCATACGAAACTTTCACTGAAGAAACAAGAAGCAAATCCATAACTACATAAATTTCACTCTGACATTAGGGTAAGCTGCTCCACATAAAAATAGCTGAAATCTCTGGGAGCTCACAACAGAAAATGTGGACCATTTAAATCTACAAATGAATGTGCTTTGTTTAACAAAAGGGAAATGCAAACGGGATCTCAGATATTTCATTATTAATGGTAAGGAAACAATAAGTAAGTAAATATTTCAAGCACTGTTGCAATGAAATGTCACACAGCATAGCAGCACGCCTAGGCTGACCTGTTAAACTTTAACTAATAGTTATATTAATGAATGACTATTCAAATGCCCTTGTTTGCAGGGTTACTCGAGAAAACTATTCTCACCTTCCAACATAGTAAACTGTGATAAACTGACCTTCAGCATTCCAAACTACTATTCTCCTCTTTTTTTCTTGACAAGGCCTTACATTTTCTGAGATTTCCGTGAACTTTTACAGTCAAATCCAATGACTGTGTGCTTACAATAGTCGCCATCCATTAGTGATGGATTAAATGACCTCTCCTAGGTTATCAATCACTCAGAATAATAGGTAAAATCTTATTAAAAAACTGGATATCTAGTCATGCCCTTTTCAGTCCTTGCCATTCAATGACTTCACAAACCAGCTACTGGCTTCCCATCAGTATTTTTGAGGAAGCTCCACTGTAAGTGCATTTTCTCCATTCTTGACCAACGCATCTCAGATAAGGCTCAGAACCCAACCAAGGAAATTATTTTTGAAAACAAGGTTTCATGTAATTCAAAAAGGCCTGTTGGTTTGGGGAGGGTGAGAGGGAAGGCAGAGATCACCTTTAAGGACCAAAATTGAATGTGTTGTATCAGAAATGTCATCCATAAAGCAAGCCAGGAAAACATGTATCTTTTCATCAGCAGAATAGAATATAGCCCTTTTTTCCTGTACTGCATGCAGGCTTTTTGCACTTTCATTTCAAAATTTAAAAAAAAAAAATCAGAATATATATTTTTAGCAAAGCGTGTTACCTTTTGATACTACCTGCAGCAGGCCTTCTGTGCTGTTTTGAGGAGATGGTGTGTGAAAGGTTAAATGGAGAGTTCAAAATCCAAACGCTGCAGATATCTTTCCAGAATGGGGAGGTTTTTTGTCCATCCTGGAGGGGAAGAATTTAAAAAAAAATTATCTCTCAGAAAGCTAGGTCTTGCTTTGTCTGAGCTGCTTGCCTTTATAAATAAAACTTGGAATATTTTACAGATGACAAAGTGACCCTGCTGTAATCACACCAGTCCACATTGGAGTCCTGCTGCAGCACACTAACAAATCACTGCCACAGTTTCTGCCTACCTCGGCTTGAAACTCTTCACAGTGCAGCTACAATACCATTAGGTCCTGTAGACCTAGCCAAAAGCAGGTCCCTTCATTATGCTTGGGACATTAGAGCAAATGAAAGCCAACATAGACAGATCTCCTCCCTTTGTTCTCCTGCAGGGCTTACAGGACTCATGTTCTCTAGCATTGTGTCTTGTCTTTTATTGTGAGACTTTAGACTGGTATTTTGTGTCATGTATTTTAACGTTTATTTTTTTATTACCTTATGCATGGATACAAATGCAAAGACATTAGAAAATACAAAAATAGCAAACTCATGCTGATGGGTGTGAATCTCACAAAAGGAGATGCTGTTGCTTTGTTTCATTGTTGTATGGGTGTAGTCCTCTTCGACTAAGCGACCACAGCTCTTGTTTGGATTAAACGTTTAAGACTATTTGCTCACTGCAGTAGAAACAAATTGCGTGGACTTTAGCCACAGCTTAAATCTTCGCGTTCATTATGCCAAAGGCCTAGCTTTCTGAAAGTATCTGAATGTCCATCTCTTTCCATCAGCTGAGATGTTTGCTATTTGGTGAACAGACCATTGGTTTTGGATACATTATTTTTGATAGTGAACTGTACAAGGATGTGGAAGGAATAAGTCTTATGCAGAGTTCTAGTCATCTACATTGCCAAACTGTTTATACAGTCATGCAATGATGGCAAACACAGACTCTAAATGTCTGAAGTTTTTAATCCTAGACAGCGGTTTATGTCCTCAAAAGGATTGGTTGTGACATGCCTACATCGATAGAAATGTCTTTCTTTATACTTGCTTCTGTTTAGATACTGCCGGTTATGGTTCTTGTGATACAGCTTTTCTTTCATATTTCTATAATAAGGGGATGGTTAATAGTAATACGAAATATTGCACTGCCATAGTTCTATAACTGTATCTAAGCCATATACCTCTACAAATACAAAGCAAGACAGCATGTCTGTGAAGCTGTCACAGTATTCAGACTGGTATTTGATCTGCAGTTTGAAAATGCCACATATGCAGCTTGAAAAAGTAACAAAAACACATTGCTAGTTGAGCACACAAATGTATATAAAAATATAGAAAATGCATCTATGTGAATTTGTATAAGCAAATGTAAACAAAATGTAAATATAGTTAAGAGTATGTCAAAAACTGACTCATTTTTGTGTGCAAACTTTTAGGGCTCCTGTGATGCAATCTATACTGCAACGTAAGAGGAGGGATGATGCTGACCTGACTGCAGAATCAGTGCCTGCATTTCAGCAAGGACAGCTGGGTAAGGAAACAAAGGGTGGATAATGACACGGGGACAATGATTTCAAAAGCGAAGTCAGGAGTTGAGGTGTAATGTTAGAAGCATCTTGTCCATGAAACTTCTTGCGTTATTTTATCATCTCACTTTCAGAGAAGAGTATAAAGCCCCATTAAATTAATTTCAAATCCCACAAAATCTCTATTGACACTGTGTGCATTCTCAAAAGAGCAAAAGAGCCACGCTTGAAGTCTATCACTCTCGCCAGTGAACCATGCTTCAATCTGAAATCTGTCTGTAATGAATTTCCTATAAAAAGAGCCAAAGAATTAAATTCTGTTTATTTTGCCAAACCGTGATCTAATCTTGGGAACATTTCAATGGGTAAAATACCTTGTGATCTTAAATTTTGCCCATTTTCAGATCTTTCAAGGAAAAGGTTTATATGATTTGGAAAGGGGCCCGAGAACTACTCTATACACACACTCAAACCAATGTTTAACAGAGAAAAAAGCTGGGTGGTCCAAGACTTTCTTTCATGAAAATAACAATCATATGGAGATAGACTAATATTTAATAAAAATATTTTTGTGGAAAGCTGTGGACAGATGCATATTTTTATTCTTTTAAAAATAAGGTTCCTCAACATAGTCATTTTTGTCAGAAATCCTGCAAATCAATTTCATGCCTCAAAAGGAGTAATTTGTGTATAGTGCAGAGACATGGATGAGATTAACGTAGGTGTGTATCCTCAGCTAGTGGCCACCTAATATGCCAAATTGAAAGGGCTAAAAAAGTTAAGTTTTTGGCTTTGTTTCTTCCTGGAAAAAATGAGTGAGGAAAACCAATTCTGTTAAAAAGAAACGTTTACCATTTTAGATTGCTGCCCTTGTCTTTTCACTGAAGGGGTTTACTTTATTCAGACTTTACAAATAACCCCTCAAAACTCTACTTTGTAACCTTACAATTCCTTGGAAAACTACAACTAACTGCATCACCATACCGAGCTGCAGGCGCCTGTATAAAACAATACTAGCGATTGAGTCCAGCCCAGGCACAGGATACACACCTCCTAGATATAGCCCACATGTAATGGGATTTACTACAGCTGCATCCATGGTGAGTCCAGCCTGCTGGGCATAACCAAGGTACAGGCACAAGACTTTTCAGGATTTGACCCTAGATCTGGCCTCCTAATACATGAGCACAACTTGAATCCAAAAAGGGGTTTTATATTTATAATTACTTAAAAAAACCTCAACAATGCCAAAACTTTTCAGAATAACTTAGCAGTATTCTTACATTTTCACTGAGTTCAAAGGATACAGGATCATCCAGAACCCAGTATTATTTAAAACACTACTTTCTAAATACTGTGCAATAGGCATCTTATAAATAGATTCAGGTAAGTACATAAATAAAATAACTCTCCATTGACTACGACAGGGTGATAATAATACAGCCATTGCAGCAAGATCATGTTGCTTGCCTTCCTCATTGTGGTATACCTAATAACCCCGTCTTGCAAGCACCTATTTCTGTGAAAAATCCCCCTGATTTCCATGGCCTCACATTCAACTCTGAACCTCTCCTGCTCTGAGAAATTTGCCGTGCTGGGCCAAAACTGACAATCTGTGGGAGATAGGAATGCTGCACCTCTCAAGAGGCACGCAGTCCTACTTGGTAGGACTGAACATGAAATTATTGCTCAATGTGCTAATTCATTTATGGCTTCATTGTCTTCCTCAAGCTGCCTCCTGTGTGAGAAGCAAAGTCTTGGCAGCTATAGAATACTTTTTAATGTGGGGAGTTTCCCATGTACACACAAGGCCAAGTCCTCTAGCACTGCCCCAGTGGAGAGGCTAGCCAAGTTTCTTCAGTAAATGCTACTGCCATTACTTTACTTTCTTTAGCACAATTCATTTACAAGTATTAATGGAAAATATACTAACTTTGAAAGCTCGATTTTATAATAACTATTGTGAATATTTCACTAGAAGAAAAGCGGGCTACTAATAAACCCCTCACACGATTCACAGTTCTTGTCCTTGGAAATTATATCTGGAGTTTTAAGTGCTTTTATGTTATGAATATTAAAGTGCAGATTTACATCTGTCAAAATGTTGTGACATTTTCTAAAAGAGTGGTGGTACCTATTTACAAGTTTCTAAAGTGAAACACTTATAAAATGTAATTTCATTTTACTTCTAAAGTACTTGTAAAGGCTTGATTAATGAACCTGGAATAGAAAAAAATAATAATTTTCAATTACAATAAACAGCGATGAAAATATTTTCTTTCTCTGTCTTGTCTACAAGACAGTGTACAGTGTCTACAATTTGAGTGTACTACAAATTTAATTGTATCTTTAAAGAAAAGTGGAGGTAAAAATAGTCATCATTATATATGGTCTCCACAGGTGTCTATGACCTCTCTCCTTTCTCCACAGGGATAAAAAGCTACATTTTATTCGGGAAAAAACCCGATTGAATTATGTCTGAGATGAAAGACAGTGAGAAAAAAATAGGTGTCTTTCCCATAGTCAGTAATTGGGAATCCTACCTCCTACTAGATTACTTTTTAATTGAACCTTCGAGATAAAAATACAACTAATTATGCCATTTAGGTTGCGGAAGCATATTAATAAGTACACCACAGCATGAACTATTCATAAAAATACTAGAGACTGGGGAGCCATAAAAAGAGATGGAATGGAATAACCTAATTAGGGAGTTTATCATTTCAACATAGACAACTTAATAGGAAATGCGTTGTATACCCAGATATGCTTTCTGTCCTAAATGTCAATGATTCTGTTACACTGGTGGTGGGTGGTAGGCAATGAGTTTTCTCTTTGAAAAAATAAAAATAAAAAAATTATTCTTCCTTTATGGTTCTGCTTACCGTCACTAAGCTACATAAAATCCTTTAAAAAGTTCAGTTTTGGAGATTAGGAGAGGGAGCTGTTGTTTCAAGGAGAAATAGCAATCAAAAGAGAATTAAAACATCATAAGTGAGAAGTGTTTTGCAGTAATTTATGCAAAATCACAGCAGAATAGTTTTACTGGTTTGTAGGTTGCACTGCTGAGCTCTAAACAAAGCTGTGGTTCCGAGTGCTGTAACAGTGCATGACAATAGGGCTATAAAGATCCTCTCACTTTTTTCCCCTGTTAATTTATGCAGAGAAAGTTTTGCTTGAACATTTTATTTTGCCTACAATTATTTGTGACAACTGCCTAGTCAAGATAAAGATACAGAGCATTTGTATTTGACTAGGAAATATCAGGCAGGGAAACACAGAGCCTGAAGGATCTAAGTGGTCACCCATAGCTTTGTCCCAAGCTAGGGGCTGTGCCCCAGCTACTCTGAGCTGCAGGAGCAAGGGAGGGGAGGAGGCACTTGCAGGGTTCTTCTCATGTCACAGCAGAAGACCTTATAAGGCTGAGTGCTGGGGCAATAAGATGGCAGACAAAAATCAGTAAATAAAAATGCATCAATGATTCACAAATTTATATATGAAATGATGGGATTTAGACTAATTACTAAACTTGGGAGTAGGATTTTAGAATTACTATAGGTAAAATATCAGCTCAATGCTTAGGAAAACAAACAGAATAGTAATTGAGAATTATTAGAAAAGGGATAAAGAACAAACCAGAGACCATCATTACATACTGTAACCCCTTACACCCACATTTTGAATGCTACAGCTTTGGTCAATCCTATTTCTTCTGTCTGTCCATCCCATACTTCCGCCCACTTCCCCCCAAGATAGGTTTGGAAAAGGTTCAAAGAAACAAGATCAAAGATATGGAATAGTTTCCATCTGTGGAGCAGTTAAATAGACTGGACCCTCAGGCTGGAAGAAAGGTGTCTGAGGGAAGATAAAACAGTCGGTAAAATCATAAATGGTGTGATGGTTGTTCCCTTTTTATTCCAGCACAAGAGGCAGGGAACCTCAGATGAAGGTAGCAGGAGGCAGGTTCACAACAAATAACAGGTTATTCCAGCACGTGAACTCATAGTTAAGACACAGATCTCTTTGCCATCAGATTCTTGGAAAGGCCAGGTGAACCAAAATTTAGGAGAGGAACTTGACCCTATCATAGACTACTGAGTCTTAGAAGAGCATTGACGTGGCACATCTGCCAGCCATTTATATATAATGAAGATGCAAGTATACGTGCCATTTTCTGTGAAGATACTTTCCCTGCGAAAGACTGGAGATCTATTTAAAATATCAAGTTAGGCTTGCAAATACAGCAGTAAATAATTGGATTCTCAAATACCCATAGTTTCTCCTTTGGTCATCTTAGCAAAATACCTTTCCAGTGGGCACCTATCAGATGAATACAAAACATTGTTTGAAAATACCACCTAACATGCAACATTTAAGTGTCTTACACAACCTGCAGCATTTGTAACCTAAGTTTTGTAGCACTTTTGACTGTCTTTGCACCTACCTTTTCTTCATATATCTGGGCTATATCATGAAATTTATCCAGTTCAATTCCTGAACAGGTTAAATGTTGCAGTATTCTTTCTTTCTATACAGGCAGCGAGACTCCCAACTATTCTTCCATTTCTCATAATAGGCATGCACTCCATTTTTTCCTACAAAGGGTGCAGATGTTTCTTTCACGACACTTTGTCCGGTTTTGTCTGAAACCTTTCACATACTTATCCTAATACAGATAAGCCAATTAAGAAGGTTGCTGAAAATTAACAAATTAAAGCCCTGGGACTGAATGAAATATAAGAAAAATACCAATGTTATGCCAAAACCCTACTCACCAACAATGTATAAGACTACAACAAAAAAGGAGAACCAAACTGAAAAAAATCAGTGTTGTCACCGAGGGGCCAAATGATTCTGTGTTCTCCTCCAGTATTTAAATTTGCATGGAGATGAGAAAAGAAAGACCGTTGTAGGTCCAGGTGTTGTTTGTCAAATTTTCCCTGCTCTATTGATTTAGGATATTCAATGGACATCAGTATTTGTATGTACGCCTCAGGTCTGGGTGTGTTTTATATCAGGTCTCAAGCCCGGCTGATTGTCCATGCGTAAACCGTGCCATCTTGTCTGTCTAATCTCATAGCAATACCAGTAACACCTCCAAATAAAATTGAGGCAGTTCTGTTCCAGGTTTTCTGCCTACTTTCTCTTCCCATGGCAGAGGAAGTCACGATGACTGCTCCTGCTTCCTAACATACTGCATTTTTATTTTGTCCTTGCAGCAGACTGGAGTTCTGTGCCGACCTCCACATCTTTTGCAACAATGCTTGCATATGCAACGGAAACATTTTTCATTGCATTCAAAGCATATGGTAGGTTAGCTATCTGCCACAGAAGCCTGCAGTCTCAGCGTTGGTAACCCCCTGTCTCTATAAGCCGGTTTTGCCAAGCAGAGGAGTTACACATTTCAGCCGTGCATCCTCGTCCACCTCCTCCCCTCCCCAGTGGATCTGGCCTTTCTATTAGCTCAGCTCTAAACTTTCCATTTCAGCTGAGATCTATCCCATTTTGTATTCCCCCTTGCTATTATAGAAAAACATTTGAAAAAGAAGACAGAAATCGGTTTCTTTGCTTGCGTAGAGAAGAAGGGATAATTTAATCTGACTGCATGTCCTTCTCCCCTGTTCAGCTGCACTGCATCCCATTTTCCTGCCTTTGAAGTGCATCCTTTTCAGATCTTTAAACAGCCTTGGATAAATGAATCCGTTCTTACAGCGATCTATTATCACTGGTGTCTGAAAGCTAAAAAGATGAGAAAATTTGCCAAAGACCTGAGGACAGGTGGAATTAATGAGAAGGGGATCAAGGCCCTAGTTAGCTCCAGGTACCGCTGTCCAGACCACAGCTGTGGAGAGCACTTGCAGCAAGTGATGCCTAGTTGCTTGGTTCCAGCTTCTTGGAGCGTCATCCTTCCAGTTGCAATAGTGATCAATCAACTGACAGAGTGATCACTCTTCTTGAAAGAAAACAGCTTTCACATTGCTCAGCCTAGCGTTATGGGGATATAAGATGAGGGGCATGCTTCAACAGGAATAAACCACAAAAATTCAAAGCAACTCTGCTGCTTCTCTGCGCTGTGCTCAGCAAGACTTACTTCTTCCCTGACAGTTTTCCACAAGCCCCGGCAAGATCAAGGCCTTTCTATATCAGACGCTATATTCTCACATCTAACGGAGAGTTTCTGGCTCAAGAGACTCTGCCGAGGAAGAGCTAATAAAGAAAAACTGGGTCCTGTTTCTAAACCAGTCATCAGGATAACAAGCGTGTCTTGGCAGTTCCAATTTTCTCCACACACATACTAATGATACTGTAAATTATTTTTTGATATGTTACACAGACAAAGGAAAAGATTAATCATCGTTTTTTCCTACTTTTTAATAGTCAGTACACAACCTCAGCAGTGAAAGAAATCGTTCGGCTGCAGGTGTGCTTCAAACGAATGTTTGTTCTCAAAACAGAATCTTCCTCCTCAACATCTGACACACTGCATTTATATCAGAAAAATGCACACACAGACAGACACGCACACATATACTTTTTTAAAAACCAGTTTTGTCAACTCACTGCCTAATGTAAGAGTTAGTGCTATGTGAAGAGGCAAAGCTAATTAGTCAGGTAGATTTTATCAAGGAATAGAAGACTCCTAAATTTGTGGGAGAAGGAACAATGTGACCTACTTTATGTATATGCTGGTGCTTTCATTTTAGGTGTTTTTAGTCTTCCTAAAGGCAGTGGCCAAATGCCATATATAGCCAACGTAGAAAGGCTTTGTGTATTTTCATACTGCTTAATTTAAGTGCTTCAACTTAGGGTTCAATATCTCCCTCTCAAAGCAAAATAATTTCCCACAGCCTTTTAGACAGGCAACAGAAAATGAAAATAAATACCTTCAAACTCACCCCTTTTCAAAATCTTAAAATCTCTATTCAGAAACACTTTAAAATCTAATATGAAGAAGGAACCGGGAATGGTGGCTTTTCCATCTCTCATTCTCTTCAAATGCAGACTGACTACCTTTTTAGAAGATAAGCTTGAATGGAAAACACGTTATCTGCAGGATTCAGCATAGAGATAACAAGGCGAAGCGTAATGGATTGTCAAAACGTGCTGCTCCGACGTGATCTTACTTCTTGTGTCAGAAGAAATGTGGGTCAGTAAAGAGGTGACTGTGCCGAGGCTGGGGCTGCCCGGAGGAGCTCCCCTGCTCTGAGGACACACTGTAGCTGTGCCCAACTCCTGCCAGAGCAAGCCCTGGTCCCCTCCCCTCCTTCCCTTTATACCCTGGATTCTGTGTGAAAAAAAGCGCACGCGTAGGTCAGGAAAGAGCCACAAAACATTCTTGCCACATCCTAGTGAGGCCGAAGGACCGCAGACTACATTGCAGCATATACCTGTATAGCTCAGGTATATACCGTAGCCCCCGTATTTCATTTTGATCCAGATAAGCATTTAATTTGAAGAGCTCATGTCTTCAGAGATACTTCAAAACCTGGAAGGCAGTACTGGAATGCAATCCTGTTACCTGTTTGTAATGATTTGAACAGACACCTGGATTTAGTGGCGCTTTATTACTATTACGGACCACCTGCCAGATGGTTTAAATAAAAATACTTCAAATAGCTCATGGATTCCTTACATCACTTTGAAAGTTTGCTTTCCAGAATTTGCATTGTGCAAGTGGTGCCTTGCGTATGTTTTTTGTTGCAGATTCTCTTCTCCAGTTTACAAACCACCAAACTTACAAGCTGCTTTCAGAATAATCACATCTGCCTATAGAGTGTGAATATTCCTGTCAGTACATATGGGCATTTCCACTGCTTTCTCTTTCTACAAACAGAAATTCACTGGAAAGATAATGTACAGCTTTCCATATGGAGCCAAAAAGGAAATTTGGGGGTTTTAGTGGAACAAATGGAAATTATTATTTTTTTTTTCTTCATTCAGCTCTAATTAAAATTAATATCACTTTGGCTCATACTAACACCACTAACAGTAAGGAAATTTGTAGTTCAGACTTCCAGCTTGCTAAGCTAGATGCTGCTGTACATATGGTATGCGTGATCACTAACTGTTCCCGATAAAAGCCCATATGGGCTACAACAACTATGCAACAAAGACAGTGATGCTTTAGCCTCACTTGCAGTTGTTACTAACTTGTTTCTCAATTTCACTCTACTTTCAACTAAGAGATATTAGCTGTCTAACGTCTGTTTTCCCCTTACGCATAGTCTGTTCTCACAGTCATCACAGCTCCACTAGTAACCACCACTCAGATCATTTTGCCTTTCGAACCTGGAATCACACCACTGTCAGCAACACTCCCCTTGCACTGCACCCTACTGGCAAGCTGGCAGGCTAGCAGTACGAAGGTATTTTATGAAACTTCATTCTGAAAAGGTACAAAGCCTGACTGCTAAACAATATCCAGCAGAGGCATGACCTGCCATCAGACCCGGATCTAGCTGTGGCAGCGTGTGCCCTCTGGGCTGCCGGCATAAGCAGTGGGAGGGAAGCAGCCGGGATGAGCCAGGAGTTGGGGGACAGCGCTGGAGAGATACCTGCAGGCATAGGGGATGCAATATTACTCAACATACTGTGTCCATTTGAAGTCAAAACACATTTCTGGCTGAGCATGGGACGTATATCTGAGCTCAGGAAAGACTTCCAGAAGAACAGACCATATCCAGCCTTGGTTTAGGGAACAGCAAAGGGAAGATCTGTGTCTGTGTTGTGCTGGTTTGGTGTGATGCCTGGCACATGAGCCTGCACGTGCAGGGGCACACCAGGTCCAATCTCCAAAGTGGAGACAAGACACTAAGCCACATGGACCACCAGGCCGAGCCAGTACGACTCACAGCTGAACTACATCTTCTGGGCAGTGACTGAGTGGGCAGCTAGGGAGGACACGCAGCTCCTGGCAGAGGGAGCCAGCAGCCCTGGGCCGCCAACTCACACAGGAACAAATACTGCTGTCGCTCTTCACTGGTTTAAGTGAAGCATCCCTTCCTTGCTGCATTGCTTGCAAATGAAGACACCAAGATATTCTTACAAAATGAAATCCAAATACACGAAACATGGCTCCCTGACTTGTGCTTTTCTTATCTGCTCCTTCAGATCAAGTGTAATTCATCAGCCCTTTCTTGCTGCCCTGTTTTAATGACGGAAGTCTTCTACAAAAGCAGCATGACCAAGAACCATGCATCTTTACCAGTCTTCTCCAAATATATCATATTCTTAGTCACATCAGTGGCATTAATAACCACTGTCAGTCATACCATGCAGTCCTTTGGGAAACGACACAACCTGCCAATAAGAAACTTTTCTTCATGTTAATACCTAAGTGCTCATTCAGCATCTCTCACAAAAATACATACAACAGGAAGCATTCTTCCTGTTCTTTTTTTAACTTGATTTTTGAATAGAAGTATCTTTTTTGTTCTTTGTTTGCTTGATAGGTTCTACAGCTGTTGCTGATAAGGTGTGAAATACTCCCTTCCATCACTTCCAAATTATTTTAAAATCTAGGCCTTAAATTACCCTTCCCCTGAGCTTAATCCATTTTAATAAGTTTTAGATGCTTATTTTGTTTCTGTAATTTATCTCATTCATCTCATAAATCTCTTTCTTTGCTTTAGCATACCCTTTGGAAGACACATGCCCAGAATACATTAAGAATAATAATTACCACTGGTGCAAGTATTACAGTTAAAAGGCATTAAATTAGAATTAGTGGGTTTCTGAAATGCAAAGTACATGCCAGTGGCAATTCACTTGCTGGAGAAGACAGGGTACAGGTAAGAAACCGAGGGGAGGGTTGCTTCGGTGGCTGTCCATTTTATGCCTGCAGCTTTTCTGCAGGTGTCTGGCAGAAATTAAACATGCTATCTGTAGGAGAAGGCTTATAGATGACAAACATGAGAGTACCAGTCTATTGTGAGCCAGCACATTTTTGTACTTAAAAAATATCAGTTGAATGCCTGTTAGCAGAGTAAGCTCATCCATGCATTAAGTTGTAAGGATGTTTAAACAGAGAACTGCCTTACTTAATAGGCAAGCAAGAGTCAGTGTACTGTTCTCTGACCAATATGAGGAAGATTATTTCCCACATATTTTACAGCTTATGCAAGACTTGTGACCGAAACATTTGGCTGTGCATGGTCTGGTTTAAAACTTCTTTGGATGTGTCCCCAAGCGTTGTAACAAAGTGGTCGCTTCTTCCTTCTCAGTCTCGACAGCTGAGCAGGAAAATGGTCGTGGCCTCTTTCCCCCAGGGTGCTGGCACATCTCAAAAGCATTTCCTCTCAGAACCTTGGGTTCAAGCTTGGTTCAAGCTTTCCCCTCTCTCCAAGCCTGGTCTGGTAGAATTACAAAACGTTTCCCTTTCAGAAGGGTCTGGTGGTTATTGGGCTTTCCATATTTTTGTATTGCTTTTACACTGGTGGTATCTGAGCACTTTATAGAGATTTCATATTTTATCCTCCTGACAGGGCCACTGAGTCAGAAATTCCATTAACCCTCTAGAGCTGCCCTTCCTTTCACAAATGCACTTCAAGCTGAAAAAGATTTGGCCACATATTCTGACAGCTTGTATTTCGTTAGTTTCTGTCTTCAAGTGCTGTATCTTTATTATACTGACTGTAAAAAGGGATAAAAAAACCAGAACTATGCTAAAGCTTAGTTTGTATAACACTAATTTAATAGGGAGCTATTAAAGGGCAGCTAAAATAGAAACATGCCCTTTACCCCAACACTTAATTTCAGCTGAACTTGTGCTCTTTCCAACATAACAGGAGGCCCATGCTAATTCTGTAAAAATGATCTACTTAAGTTACACTAACTTATTAGTAGTATTCTCATTATGATGGACAAAAAAAAAAAAAAAGAGACATTTAAGCTTAACTCTTTAAGCAAAAAAAATTCCCACAGACATTACTGCAATCAAACTTGCCTTGAAAATTATTCACTCTTAAAAAGCTATTACTTATCAGGATAGTCATAATTTGTTGTTATTTTTTTTTCCATTTTGTTTGTTTTAATACATGCTACTTCTCAGAAACTTGACTGAAATCTGAGTTAAGCCTTTTCTTGGGACAGAATTTACAGCACATTAGGTGCCCTAGTTTGTGTTCAATTAAGTGTAAATAACACAGGTGATCTCATGATCAACATGACTTTTGGATACAAAGAACCCATCATCTACAATATCTTTTGATAGCATCTTCCTTATGGAAGAAATTCTCTGCTTGAAAATACAGCTTAAAAGGCCACCTTTGGTGCATTACAACATCAAAAATAAACTGAAAAATTCATATATTATTTTTGTTTTCCACAAAAAGAATGTAAATAAGAGTGTTAACAAAAGCAAGAAAATTAAATAGGCTAAACAACAATAAAAAGGCCTTTATAAACATAATGGAAACAGAAATGAAAGTATATATGTATAGATATGTAACTACATGTGAAAACTTACATATGTAACTATATTCAATACTAGCATAAAATGCAGAAAGGTTCAAAAAGAAGGCCAAATGCTGTACAGCATTTTTACTGGCATTTTAAGAGATATGGTCCAAAAAGCATGAAGGCACATCTGGTCTGTGGGAAAAGAATAGTTTATGAAATGCTTTTAAGGGGCTAGCAAAAGATGCTGCACAGATAAGGCTAAGGTTCATGATATCAAGATAAGGTCCCAGTCTTGGCAGTAAACACTCTGCATTCTTACTGGCACGCACGGCCTTGCAAGAGGTAGCTTGTTATGAAAGACCAGAGATGCCGTGTAGCTGCACTGCAGGTGTAAAACTAGAAGATTGGAAGGGGCCTCAAGAGAGAAATTTCAGTCTATTTCCCTATGATAAAAGAGGATCCTTTTTTCCTGTGTTATTCCAGGTTCCACTGCCTGCCCATGTAATCTATTGTAGGACTTTGCTACGCTCATCATTATGAATTCTTTTCAATGTATAACCTTCAGCACTGCACTTTAAGCTTGTTACAGTGTTCTTTTTAAAATCAACTGCAGAATTTTTTTATTAGATCTATTAAGCATGGGAAAATCAGTAAGGTGTAAGTCCAGGTAGTTAACATAGAGGTTTACTAACTCTTCTCTGGTTGCCTTATTTGTGCATGGCTGGATGGGACCCTGTCCTTATTACAGGAGTTTAGAGGGCTGTCACTATCCCACTGGATGAGAATTTTCTGCTGCAAGTAGTTCAAAAACCAGCTGCAAAGCCATCTTCCCAGGACCACATTGCAAAGAGCAGGGCTGGCCTGGGAGCAGAAGTGACATGCTAGAGACATCTCATGGCATCGTCAAGATGCTCTAGGAAGCATTGAGGCTCTTGGGACAGTCCTAGGATGCTGCCTTATCTTAGAAACATCTGCAGGGTGCTTACAAGAGAGAGGCTCAAAACTGGGGAGAAACTTTAAGTCATCTCCTTGATGCCCTGGACTACAGCTGTCTTGCAGCTCATGGGGGTGCAGGACAGAAACCTCACAATAACCACTTCTTGGTAGGAACCGTGACCGCAGCACTGGCACCCATGAACTCAGTGGGGCCCAACGCTTTCAACACAGACAGAATTTCTCTCTTTGTGTTCCATGAACTAAGTATCTTGTCTTTCTAGTGCTCTGTAAATGCAGTTACTCTCAGCTGGGACTCTTACCTTCCACAAAGGTGTCTCTGCTGACAGCTAAGCTACTGGACTCCGCTGTTCTGTGAACTGCGCATTTCCTCTCCCTTTCCATTGTGAGCAGTGGGCAGTGGGATCCCAGGGCTGTTATGAGCTAGTTTATTGCACACAGTAGGTAAATATTTGTTGTACTGAGTCTTATAGTTGCTTCTCTATTATTTTTTCCACAGTCAAATTAAAACTGGATTATGGCTTAATCTTGCTTTTATTGTCTCCACTTCTACACAGTAGCACAGTGAGACTGTTACTTAATGTTTTGAAACACTTTCACACTCACATAACTGAAATGACATTTTGTTTGGTAGAAACCCTAAATTCATGTGGAGGAAGAACAAGAGAAGGAATAGATGTCCACAGAAACCTGGCAAGGATGCAGAGCCAGCGTCTCAGCTGATGAAAACGGTCCCCTGGCTTCCATGGCAGAACCAGGTACATCCATAACAAGCAGGCATGGGCTGTAAACTGTAACGTGCTTTAACTCTTCTGAGCTTTCATACAACTATTTTGTATTTATAGAGGTACTACACAGTTGGTTTCAGAAAAATAGCTAAAAGTTACTGTTCTACCAGTTAAAAATCAGTTGTATGTGACAGTTTAAAAGTCAAAACGGGACCAAGAAAGCATAGAAGAAGCAGCCCTAGAAATGGATCTTCACTTTCCAAATCTTACTGCAGCAAATGAAAAAATCTTTGCGACAAAATAATCGCTGACAAAGAGCTGTGTTTCCCCAGAAAAGGTCTTGACTTCTCTGAGTCAGGGGTCACTTGAAAATGAGGAAAAACCTGCTGTGGTGACCAGTTCTGTGCACTTTATTACAAGCTGTAGGAATTTCCCATAATTATGCTTTGCAAGTAAATTACCATCAACATAGCAAACACATCCAGACATTAAATGTGAACAGAGATATTTGTGGGATCTTTGAAGAGGGAGAAAATGTAATGCGATTGGGGTTGCTCAGAAGATAGCCATAAAAGAACTTCCTGTTTGAAAGGATTTTGCCCACATCTCCTACCAAGAAAAACAATAAACAGTAATTGGGATTTCTACAGGGCCTTTGACCCAAAGAGTTTACAGAACAAAAGGGGAATTCCTTTCTAGTTTTCCAGGTTTCTGTTTTGTTTTATAATCAGGGACTCAAGGGCAATGCTCTAACTTCAAGCTGTGCCTCTTGGTGGGGGACAGTGCTGATGTTCACAACACTCGTCAGGGGTGCTGGAAAGACTGTGCCTGTCACAGACAAAAAGCTTGTGGTCATCCACCTGCTATGATATAACCAAAATCCCTTGGGGCTGGCACAGGGACACCCACTTCGCATTGTGTGCTTTTCTTAGAGGGGTGATCTGTCCCATTTGAAACAGATGGGGAGGCCAAAACATGCCCAGTCTTCCTGGAGATAAGAGTAGGACCTAGCTCCAGCTCCCTCCTCCTTCTCTTCCAAATTTCAAGTCTGAGCACACTCATGTGGACTGCTGCCTGTGTTTAACAGCAAATTAATTACAGGCATATTGGAAATGTGAACAAATTAAAACCCTCTTTCTTTGTGTATTTGTGTCCTCTGGTTTGAATTTCCTGAGAGAAAATGGACAATTAAAACTAGACGGTTTGTGACGCAGAATTTCCTAGCGACTGTAAGTAGCTGTGCTAGAGCCGACACATGGCTGTGAGAAGGCATCGTCCAACCAGGCAGCCAGAAGCTTGTAAAAGAATAATTGAAAGGATTAACGAGGAGTACCATATGCTC
This sequence comes from Pluvialis apricaria, assembly GCA_017639485.1. Classification (NCBI taxonomy): domain Eukaryota; kingdom Metazoa; phylum Chordata; class Aves; order Charadriiformes; family Charadriidae; genus Pluvialis; species Pluvialis apricaria. Next base: position 78,938,305 of record CM030010.1, read on the forward strand.
ACAATTTGGACCTGGCCACAGGCAAGACAGAGTATGCAGAGATTTCTAGTGCAACACAAGGCCAGAAAAGGTCACGGGCGCTGATATATCTAGAAGCCAAGAGAATAAATCTCAAATGAAAAAGAGTAGCTGTATGTAGGACATGGGCGTTACTTGATGAAGGATCCAGACAGATAAGTCCTAGAGGATTTTGCCACATCTGTTCAAGACATTTCTGCAAATCCAGCTGTGAATGGCTGGGGACAGATCAGGAATTGTTCCTTTGCCTCAGCCACCACTGTTTGCATCCCAGTTTTTAAGCTAAAACATTCCATCTCTGTGGGTTTTGTGCTAAAACAAAGACTTTTAACTGAAGTGGCAACAATGAAGACACGTATCCTCTCTGACGCTATTGCAGTGGAGCAGGGAATGCTGGGCTGCTCCACTGTGGGCAGCACTGCCAGGGGCTGCTGCCAGCTAAACTTTTAGGGTCCCGTGGGAGATGGAAGGATGGTCTTGTTAGGGCAGTGGTGCTGGTTTACCGCAGACTTGGTGTGCGACAGTAAGCGCCTGCTGTATCACTACACCCCGAGCACACACAAGTGAAGTCATGGGAGAGGAAGCTTCTTCCAGGTCGTGCCCAGACACACCAGGGCTGTTCACAGCCTGGCCTAGAAGAGATGAGAGCTGCTTCTCACAGGCTTGCACTTTCTTTCATCTTATCATACATCTGGACACAACACACCTTGAAGAAATAAACCCAATGCAAAATATAGATAAGGTATTTACTGTCAGTATGTCCTTTTACTCCGAGGTAAACAGTTAAACTCTTCCCAAAATATCTGAACACCAAAGACAAAGCTGCTTTTGTGACAAAGTTCAGTAAAGATGTGGGATTCAACTCTTCTGCATACTGAATTCTCTTCTGTGAGCTCGTAGCTAAGAACAGGACACACTGGGAGAGCCTAAACACTGACAGTACAGCAGAGGTAAAGCAATGCTTGCCTGCTATATAAGGAATAGATCTTCAGCCTTGCAATCTCAGCAAAAGGAGGAAGAAATACTAATGAAGTACTATAAATACAGAAGTGTTTATAGGACAGGTTATATAACGCTTCGAGCTTCGTGCCTTCCCCTTCGTTGAAAAACACCATGAAATGTTTTATCTTACTGCCTCTTTATATTAAAAGGCATCTAGTTGTAAAGTCAGAAACTGGGCCAACATGTCATGATTTAAAACTACAAATTAGCATTCACATGAGCAAAGCATTTGCTTTTCATTGTGTTCTATTTGCTATGTCTACCATACATACCTCCCCCCCCCCCCGCAAATAATATGCATTTTTTCTGTTTTTCTGCTGAAAGCAGTAGTATTTCCACAATTTCAGCATGCGCTTGAGAGAAAAATTTGTATTTTAAAAATGCACTAATCGGAGGAATACACTAAGAGACTTAAGTACTCTTTAAAGATAGGCGCGGTAATAGATGGCATCTGTTCTTTGCAAATAAATGTCAAGTAACAAGCCGACAAGTTTAAAATAAAAGATGTGAACAGCTGCTAAACAAAGAGGCCAGAAGGTACAGTGGAATAAATTCTTAAGCCTTTCTCTAATATATTGTAAGGAAGACAGTCTGGGTTTTCCTGGTTAACTTGAGTAGAGGATAGTTAGATCCCCATGTAATCCTGAAGTGAAAAGAAAATGCAAATAAAGTGACACTTCATCCCAACCCATCCTGAAGAGTGAATACAGTAATTACGTTGCTATCTCAAATAGGTTTAACTGCCATGCTAAATATAAGATGACTGCACGTACATTTTGAACGTAATAAAGTTGTTGCCATTTTCTCCAGAAAGATGGCCTGTTATAATAAATAGATTTGCTACCTCTAATCTTTAAGGACAGTTTTTCTAAATAGTTTGATTTATAATTGCTCGGTCCTGTGCCGGAAAGGAAGAGAAGGCCAGCCACGTAGGAAATAGCCGACAAAAAGCCCATGCTGTGGGAGTGCATCCCTGGAGTACATGCATGGGAGGGAGCCAGCTTTGTAGCGCTGCAAGAGGTTCAGCTGGCAGCACACCAGGAACATTTTGCTCCCAACTCAGAGTGAGTATGGGAAGAGGTTGGAAAATACAGCACCTTCACAATATGTCATTTCTCATTGTAACTAAAAGCTGTCACGGCTCGAGGGAAGAATGTAGGAAAAAGAAGCAGGAAAGAAAGCATATGGAAAACACAGGAGGAGAAGAGATAGTGTGAAGTAGGGAAGAAAAAAGTAAGGAAAAAGGGGGAATAGAGTGGGTGGATGAATTAAGAGAGCATAAATAGGAGAAAAGAAAAAGGAATAGGAAAGGAATGGAGAAAAAGATCAAAGACCAGACTGTTTTTTTGTGGCACTAAGCTAGAAAGTGGGCGTCTAGGTCTTGGCCCTGCAGGGGTGCTCTCAGGAGCAAGTCTAAATCTAGTTAAATCAAATGCCTGCTCAAGGCTTGGTTTCATCCACCCATGCCATACGTTAGGTTTTACTGACCACACATGTCAGTGTCTCCATACAAAAAGACTGATGAGGTAGAACGTGTCAGGGCTTGGGGCAGGGTCTCCGCTAGGAGGTGACACACAGCAATTCATACCTGGACATAGCATGCTTTACGGATTATTTCCATTGTGAATGATACCGTCTCATCCTTTTGCAGATAACAGAACTGCTAATTTGCACCGCTACTCCCAATTTACTCTGACATTGGTGTCCCTGTTTTCCACAGGGCTGTGGTGTCTCCATTTCTTCAGCAGATACCTTTACCTGCACTTTCCTTTTCTTTACCATCCCTCTTTCATAGCCTGAAAAACTCACAGTTAAAGGTGTAAGGAGAGTTACTCTTTGATTCCTACTAGGAGTACAAGAACAGCTCTCTTGCCTCTCCTCCCTGTGGTGTGGGGAGCACTGCTCCCCAGTACTACCCTGGGGCTGCCGCTCAAAGGAGGCAATGGGCAGGGAAACCCAAGCTGGGGGCAGCCGAAATACCTGGCCTCAGGCTGAAGTGCAGAGCTGGCCAGGGAACAAATCCATCTTCTGACTGCATTCAAGGTTTCAAAGTCTGCTTTCATTTCAATGAGGAATTAAAACAAACCCTTTCAAACATTTCTATGAAACAGAATTGTGTCGAAACATCTGTTTTCTAGCTGAAGACATTTTTTATTACTCTCTGTCAGGTAGAATATGACCAGGGACTCTCCTAGATCCTTCCAATTAAATATTTGTTAATATCTCCATTAAATATTTCAGGTACACCAAAAATAGCATAATTTGTGCATCAATGACAAGAGTATAGTAGATGACAGGGGAAGAGCATTTGAAGTATTTAAGCTTGCAGTCTACTGATGAGTGGGAAGAGCAGCTGCAGCCTTCAAGAGGAATAAAAGGGATCACGGCCAGAAGCCTTTGACCTACCTACAATCAGTACTGGCCGGCTTATCCCTTTGTTCCCATTCTCTCTGCCACATTTCTTATCTCTGCCACTTGCATTTGCCATAAATTAATCTAGCATTTCTGCCATCACAGGAGCAAGTTTGGACTGCACCTCACCTTTCCTAAATAGATCCACTTCCTCTGTTATTAAAAAAAGAGAACTAAATAATGCATCTGTCTTCCAAAACACAGGAACTCACTGGCATTAGCGTATCAATGCCATTTGAGGATTTCTTGAGTGTGCATTTAATAGAGGCTACCTTCCGCAAGGCCACAAACTACAATACCATTCCTGAGATTAAACATTTATTATTCTTTTGCCATTAACAGCTTTTCTTCCTGATTGTAACTCTGTGAAAGACCATGAATTTTTTAACTGATCTTTTCTTAAGGTTACTGCTCAGATATGTTACATATGAAACACTCAGTAAGTCACAAAAAAATTCTTTGTCTCTACTGTGTATAGACCTACAAATAAACTACCTTAGACTCCCTTAATAATGAAGAATTCAAAGAAAGATGCTATTTATTAATTGTTCATTAAAAATAATTTGGTTGATGCCTGATTAAAAGACACTCCACATGCACCTATTTCTCAGGAAGAAAGGAAATATGAAATCAATACATGTTTCAAGCTCTGTTTCACAAGGGTTAATTTAATTCTTGGCAATGAAACTGAAAATTATTTCAGATTCAAAGAAAAGCAGGGTTAGGAAAGAAAGAAGCAAACTGCAGTAAATGCAACCTTTGTCTGGGGTCTTGGGGTGAGACCTGAGCCTGTTGTCTTCTGCCTTGCTGAAAACATTCCACATGGGAAAGAAATACTAGGTTTTGAGGTTCCAGCCAGCACCAAAAATATGAAAAATGGAGGCTCAGTGGAGATACAAAAATATGCTTTATGCTAAATATTTTTTCCACTTAAGTTTCACCTACAGAAGTAATTTGGCTTTGTAAAAACTTTTTCCAGGGGTCTATTTAGGCACTCATTGTTAAAACCAGGAATATGAACCTGCTTATTTTTTAATCACTGTTTTAGCTCAAGTAAAATAAAAAAATTGATATTTCAGTTTTGTAAGCTACATAAACAGGATATTACATTACGATGAAAATTATTTTGAAATATTAAAAAAAATAGTTACTAAGGATTAAGAATCTACTAGGTAGTGAACTGAAGACTCTTGCTTTCTCATATTGAGGAGTCTGAACTTGAACTTTCCGTGGTTGTTTTTCCTGTCTCCTCAGCTGTGGAAGTCTTTGGAGTCCAGTAGGGATTCTGAGGATAAATACACTGAACATTTTGTTTTTGGTATTTCCTCAGAAGCCGAGAACATGATGTTAGAGAAAGCGTTACTCGGTTCTGTGATCTGTCAACTGATTCTAGCATAAGGAATAATATTAAACGTTTCCCAGAGAAAAAGAGATTTCAAGTCCGTTAATTTGGACAAACTGTCATTGTGTCATCTTGATGTCAAATCTGGTATAGGAGCTTGCTTTCAAGCATGGTTTTTTGTGGATCCTGCTCAAAGAGTTGAAATTTGAGCTGGACAAAGAAAATCTCTAAAACCTTTTCCAATATGTAAATATTATTTTTTTTAGTCTATTTCCAAATGCTGATCCATACAGCTCTTGTGGATGCTTTACAGCCAAGCTGAGTTCACATGGTGCTGGGCAGTTCCTCCTTGCCCTCAAAGATGCGTGGAGCCAATGGAAAGGAGAAAGGAAACCAGCAGCAAAATGAAATGCACTGCTTTCTTTTTCCCCTCCCCTAAATGGCCAATTTAGAATATACAACTGCTTTTAAATGTTACCTCTACATATACACCATTCCTATTGCGTCAGCTGGGAAGTGTCACAGCAGCAAACAGGACAAAGCAACTTCTCTAAGATACAGTCCATATTACTGAAATACTGGAGAATTTCAGAGCACAAGAATATTGTTGGGATTTTTGCAGAAAGCACAGTTTCACTGCAGGTTGTGCTAGACACACAACACCTTACTGGATTCACAGTGAGATAACCCAAGTGGAGGACAGAGTTTGGGCTTTGCCGTAGAATCAGAGAAGCACCAGGAAGAGTCCTTTTCCCACAGGGGCACAGCAGTCACTCACCCGGATCGACTGCTTTCCTCCAACACTATCACATGTTGGGACTGCGTGACTGCGGCAAGCAGGAGGCTCTTGTCTGCCTCCCACAGTATTGTTGGCATATGTTGGCATAGGCTGCAAAATGTTCCTTCTCAGGGGAGGGTAGATAGACAGATAGAGCATAGATTGATTTTCACATCCTAGCTAGAGCTTGGTAAAATCAAAAGTTGGGTTTGGTTTTGTTTTTTTTTTAAAAAGCATTTTAATAAAATAGGGGCATCTTTACAGGTCAAATTTCTATCTACAGCTCACTTTTAGAAAAAGATTGTTTGAGAAAGGTTAGGTTTCACATTTGTGTGCAGATGGGCACTCCCATTATTGAAAAAGGTTAAGTCAAAATTTCCAGAACAGAGTTTCTAAGGTCATAGATTAGATATTAGGCCCCTACACCAGATTTCAAGGATTTGCAAGTAACTGCAAACAGAAGATACTGAAAGGCAGATTACTTTTTAGGTGCCAGTGCTGATGCTCCCCTGCCCCAAGCCTCCCACTCAGGACGAGATGGTGCCCTTTATTTTCGCTGTAGCAAATGATGTTCAGCAAAGCAAGCTAAAAGGAAAAGAGATAGCCTAAGAGATGTAAGAAATTAATAACTTTTCAAATCTAGGCTCCAGCCAGTTCAAAAAGCTTTTCTGCTGACAGTAGGTTGTTTTCAATGCTAAGAATGAAGTATTTATCTTTATCCTTTGAAGCTGTGCCATTCACACCAATAAATACACAAGAGTCCTGAAATGGATACTTACTAAAACAAAATGCCTGTTCAAAATTAGTATCTTTTTCTATTTCAAACCACATTGTACACAGAAATTCTTTGGAGCTTTTTAAAGACAAAAGCAAGAAAAATAAAGGAAAGGAAAAAAATTTTAAACAATCCTGTTCCTATGCACCAAGCAGTAATGTAAAATAGAAAAGTTATGTCAAAATGAACCACTAAATGGGTATGCTTTCTGCAAATCAAGCCAATACAAATTTCATAAAACTTTCCTTGTTAGAGGTACAAACCATCCGTTAAAAGAATAACATTGTCATGCCATAATATTATAATTTGCAGTGCTCCAGCTGAATATGAAGTTGCCTATTTGCATTGAAACAACAATATCAGGTATCACAAAAATGTGTCTAGACTCATGACAGCACACTCCCCGAAGGCAGCCTGACACTGGGAACTGAGGTCTTAATTATGGAGGTACTGCTGAGATACTATATTCCAAGCATTAGGTTACTGGTGCATTGAAGTTATTAAATAGGCATCTGTAAAAGTTAATATCAGTTTACTGTGGTTTCCTAACAAATGTAATAATTAATCCTTGCACAATGTGCTTATAGTTAGGAATTTAACTTTGTCATTCAGTTTTTACATGACATTCAGGAATGGGTTAGCCATTGCAATAATTTACCTATGGGTATCCTCACTTTTTCATAGAATCATAGAGTGGTTTAGGTTGGAAGGGACCTTAAAGATCATCTAGCTCCAACCCCCCTGCCACGGGCAGGGACACCTTCCACTAGACCAGGTTGCTCAAAGCCCCATCCAGCCTGGTCTTGAACACTTCCAGGAATGAGGCACCCACAACTTCCCTGGGCAACCTGTTCCAGTACCTCACCACCCTCATAGTGAAAAAATTTCTTCCTAATATCTACTCTAAATCTACTCTCTTCCAATTCGAAGCCATTACAACTTGCCCTATCACTACATGCCCTTGTAAAAAGTCCCTCTCCAGCTTTTTTGTAGGCGCACTTCAGATACTGGAAAGCTGCTATAAGGTCTCCCCGGAGCCTTCTCTTCTCCAGGCAGAACAACCCTAACACTCTCAGCCTGTCTTCATAGGAGAGGTGCCCCAACCCTCTGATCATCTTCATGGCTCTCCTCTGGACTCACTCCAGCAGGTCCATGTCCTTCTTATGTTGGGGGCCCCAGAGCTGGACACAATATTCCAGGTGGGGTCTGACACAAGTGGAGTAGAGGGGCAGAATCACCTCCCTCAACCTGCTGGCCATGCTTCTTTCGATGCAGCCCAGGATATGATTGGCCTTCTGAGCTGCAAGCGCACATTTCTGGGTCACGTTGAGCTTCTTATCAACCAACACCCCCAAGTCCTTCTCCTCAGGGCTGCTCTCAATCCATTCTCTGCCCAGCCTGTGCCTGGGATTGCCCTGGCCCATGTGCAGGACCTTGCACTTGGCCTTGTTGAACTTCATGAGATTTGCACAGGCCCACTTCTCAAGCCTGCCCAGGTACCTCTGGATGGCATCCCTCTCCTCCAGCGTGTCTACCTTGCCACAGCTTGGTGTCATTGGCAAACTTGCTGAGGGTGCACTCCATCCCAACATCCATGTCACCAACAAAGATGTTAAACAGCACCAGTCCCAGTACTGACCCCTGAGGAACACCACTTGTCACTGCTCACCACTTGGACATGGAGCCGTTGACCGCAACTCTTTGCGTGCAACTGTCCTGCCAGTTCCTTATCCAGTTCCTTTTTTCTTAATAACTTTAAGTAGCCATGTATAAAAATAGTTAAGACGATTTATGATAAGATCAAGATGAACAAACAAATCAAGGCTTTAACAAATTCCCACAATACTTTTATTGTCAAATTTCATAGTCAACAAATTTGTGAGCATCTGGCAGCTGCACAAATGACAAATCATGACACGAAGCCTTAGCTGATATCACATGAAGCTGATACTTCAGGGTATGATCAAGGTCACAGTGGTTATTTATCAAATGTGTAACTAGTTATTTTCTGTCATATTTATATGTTTGGATCATTAAGAAAAAGGAAGTGAATGCTGAGGTTATGCTTGAGCATAAGAGGTAGAGCATTTACAGGAACCACTCTCTACCTGCTATCTAATTTCCAGAGAGGTCACAAGGGTCTACACAGGTCTCTATCTTGTGGCAAAAACTACCAACTCTTTATTGTATTTATTTTGTAAAATTCATAGTTATGAAGTTACCCCTGTTCAGATTGCTCGCAGACACACAGTGTTGTTTTATTACCAGAATGAATGGTGTCTGTATTCACCTGATTGATTCAGTCTTATTTCAGAACTACAGTGACTTAGGGCCACATTTTGAGAAGAGCCTGGTATCCAACAACTTTCATTAGAGCACCTAAACAAAAGCATTTTATATGGTTTGTGTAAGCACCATAGCTACTCACTTTTAGAAATAACTTGAAAAAGACTCCACCTTGAATTCCACTCCCATCAACTCGTTATCCAGTCATGAAAAGAATACATCTAGAGATCTCCCACAACTCATCCTGAAGTTTTGTCCTCCTGTCTGCTGCTGTCATTCCCCATTTATGCAAGGACAGAAGTGCCCTTCTGTACCGTAAGGCATGTAGTCATGTATCAAAGCCTTTTATTATTTTTTTTTTTGCCAAGAGAACTCCTGAAAGATATTGCCATGGGAATCAAAGTAGGGCAGCAGATAACTTGAAGGTGTATTGTAATCAAAAGATGTTCCAAGGCCACTATTCACAAGCTTGAAATTAAAAGGTACTTTAAAGTTTTTCATAAAGAGCTGCAGATGATCCATTACCTCATTAGAGCCTAAAGCATTTGTACATATTTGAATTTTGGATAACTGACTTTGTTGCATTCATGTCATTTTCAAACCTTTTCTAATTATTCAAAGAGCTTTTGTAAGCTCCATCATTTCTGAAAGAATTATGTATAGATATTATCAACTAATTACTCTTTTAAAAGGAAAGGAGGGGAAAAAATGTCCACATATGAAATTAATTCACAGCTGAGCTTGAAAAGTTGTTAAACAGTCATAAGGAATACAGTGCAGAAGTAGTTCACTGTATGTACTGGGGTCTAAAGATCAGTATTTCACATACATACGTACATGTGGAGCACTACACATATTGTAAACTATCCACTTCCACAGAGTGGTGTTTGTCTTAGAGTAACAAAAGGAAAGGTTAATTCCTACTAGGTTTGTGCAGGCAGCAGTTACAGAACAGATTTAACACAAGCAGTTTGAGAACAACAAGCTTGAAGGGTTTTTAATTCCATTTTCAGCTACTTCTAAAACATGTTGTCAGCTGCCTGGGTTGTTGTGTTTTATTATGACTTTGATATACCTCTTCAAGAGGAACTCATTACTTTTTCAAAAAAATGCAATGACATGCCAGCTCCTTCCAGTGAGAGAAGACTGCAGCATGAACAGGAGAGCAAGCTATGAAAAATACATTTGAATTCAGCTGTTTTGTTAAGCAAGGTCATAAGAACAAAGAACTAGCGATCACGTATCGGCAGCAGATCTGCAACACGAGAAGACAAGCACTAAAGGAAAGATTCCTGCATTTATTAGCTCTACTTTTAGGTCTCCCTCACAGCAGTAACACCCTTAAAACCACGCTTAGCAGCTCAAGTGGTAATTCCTGCCCCCCAGTTTCTCTACAGCAAACTAGCATCACAATTTTTTTTTTTTATACAGTTCTCCCACATTTGCCATGGCTGGAAAGGTAAATGATGAAGTTGCTCAGCTACAGCCTGAAAATTTGCACTTAGAACTGAAGACTCTTGACATTAGGAAGACCCTCCTGACATTTGAGTACAGGCAGTTGATTCAAATTTTGTTTTTCATTATCTTAAACTATTTGTTCCCTGTCAGAGTACAGAGCCTCGAGGGGCTCATTTGGACAAATGGGAAGAATCATTGGGATGCAACTTTCAGAGAGCAACAGGACTTGTGCAGAGAAGTCACACTACCTGTACCACCTCAGGTAGCAACACTCAGATTTCAGCTTGAGTGCTTAGAGCCAGGTGCCTCAGCTTTTTGCATCCATGCCCCTTGCAATGATGGAGCTGAATGAGGGGTCGGTACTGGGACCCGTACTGTTCAACATCTTTGTCAGCGACATGGACAGTGGGGTAGAGTGCACCCTCAGCAAGTTTGCTGATGATACCAAGCTGTTTGGTGAGGCAGACACGCTGGAGGGGAGGGATGCCATCCAGAGGGACCTGGACAGGCTGGAGAGGTGGGCCCAAGCCAACCTCATGCAGTTCAACAAGGCCAAGTGCAAGGTCCTACATCTGGGTCGGGGCAATCCCAAGCACAAATACAGGCTCGGCGGAGAATGGCTGGAGAGCAGCCCTGTGGAGAAGGACCTGGGGGTGATGATTGATGAGAAGCTCGACATGAGCAAGCAGTGTGCGATCGCAGCCCAGAAGGCCAACCATATCCTGGGCTGCATCAAAAGATGTGTGGCCAGCAGGTCAAGGGAGGTGATTCTGCCCCTCTACTCTGCTCTCATGAGACCCCACCTGGAGTACTGCATCCAGCTGTGGAGTCCCCAACATAAGAAGGACATGGACCTGCTAGGAGCGCGTCCAGAGGAGAGCCACGAGGATGATCAGAGGGCTGGAGCACCTCTGCTATGAGGAGAGGCTGAGAGAGTTGGGGATGTTCAGCCTGGAGAAGAGAAGGCTCCGGGGAGATCTTATTGCGGCCTTCCAGTACCTAAAGGGGGCCTACAGGAGAGCTGGGGAAGGACTTTTTACACGGGCATGTAGTGATAGGACGAGGGGGAACGGCTTTAAGCTGGAAGAGGGCAGGTTTAGATTAAACATTAGGAAGAAGTTTTTCACTTTAAGGGTGGTGAGGCACTGGAACAGGTTGCCCAGAGAGGTTGTTGAAGCCCCGTCCCTGGAGGTGTTCAAGGCCAGGCTGGACGTGGCCTTGGGCAACCTGGTCTAGTGAGAGGTATCCCTGCCTGTGGCAGGGGGGTTGGAACTCGATGATCTTCAAGGTCCCTTCCAACCTAAACCATTCTATGATTCTATGAATTACGAGCCACTTCTGCCAGTGTCCCTGCTTAGATCCAGTTCTCTGTTTCACTCCATATTCAAGTCAGAGCAAGAGCCACCAGAGAGAGATCAAAGCAGCTGGGCTCAAGTGCCCAACTAAATCCCTACGCTATCATCATTATTAACCCCAAAAGGCAACTAAATTATTTTGTGTCACCTTTATAAACTGCAGGGTTTCTGCGATACCTAATCCAACTAGAACAACATACATACTTCACTCCAAATTTTTAAACAGATTGATAGATACTATCCAGACTCTTGAGACAGAATAACACAAAATTTAATAGCAATTACATGACCAGAGACATAATAGAATAAAATGAAGAGTAATTTATTGTTACCTTCAATTTGAATTACTCAAATAACATTCCAACATTTCTATAGTTGTTCTCTGTATATAAGTGAAAGAGCAAACATGTCATAGCTATTCAGACCTCCTGGTTATCAGGCAAGAGAAGGAAGAAGAAAACTCAGGTCTATAATGAACATTATTTTTAGAAAGTGTTTCTCCAGCTATTCTAAGGATATATAAAGGCTGAGGGTAATTGATGTCCTCAAGCACAGGCACTTATGTCCTCATCTCTGTGGACATGAAGGCAAATAGAGTCTCAAAGGCAATGGGACAGTAGGCCACTAATCCTACCCTGTCCACATCTGTTTGATCACAGCAGTGTGAAGAGCTACTCCAGAAATGCCAGAAGTCTACATTTGTCCACGCTGGTGATGCAGTTTTCATACATTCTGTGGAAATCTTAGTAACAGAACTCCTTCCTACCTTCATCTCTTCATCCATCCCTGGCCTCTCCAGAGCACCACTGTTCCACAAAGCCACCACTATGGCTATATTGCTATTTTAGTCCATGACAAAAGCCCAAGAGCTTTCGCTTTGCTTTCATATGTTCCCTTGCACATTTTCTTTGTGGATTTTCTTTGTGGACTAAATTACGTGACAATTTATAATGTAAACTGATGCAGAAGAACCTCATTATCTGAAGTCTGTCGGGAGCCAATGTAAATATCAAAGCCTAGAAGCCATTGAAGTGTTTGTGATATCTTATTAATGCTTTAGTAAGGTCTCCTAGAAAAAGCCTGAAAACTCAAACCCACATGAGGGTCAATCTTCCCACACCCTCCAAGAACAGCCTGCTGGACCTTCATCACAAGCCTCTTGTGATGTCTCACCAAGTATCAGAGCAAATGCACAGTTACACACAGATACTGAAGTGCGTCTGCCATGTTTCCACAGGATGACCTTCATTCTCTTAACCTGTGGACAAGACAATACAGAGGACAGATCCCTGAAAAATGAGACCTGCCTTTTGCTACTTCACCATCTGTTAGTGGGATGAAACCGTAACTCGATAAGCTTTCAAACAGTGGCCATCTGCAATTCAAGCCTGGCAGCTCTATGAATGCATTAGCAAAGGTGTCTATTTGCAATTCAAACATCATTTCGAAGTTTGGGGTTGTTTGGTTTTTTTCATAGAGATTGACCATGATGGATTTATTTGCTGTTTCATTTTTCCTTAATTAGTAAGGTATCTCTGATCAAAAATGAGGAACAAAAATACTTTCTTCTGAAGCTTAGACTCAATATAATCAACTTATCCTATTGAATCTGAAAGTACCTTGTGTCAGAAGTCAGGGCATGAAAGTGAGAAATTTCTTGTTGGAGCTAGAGTGGGAAAATAGTGTTAGTTTTTTCATTTTTCTACCATATTTTGCTTCCGATTAGCTTTTAGTGTTGAAAATTAACTTAATTTGAACAAATACATTGCCTTCCTGCTGCAGGGAATTGCCCCATGTAGAGTCATACAGATTGCAGAAGTGTTTATTTTTTGGAAGCAGTAAATCCAGATCAAGCAGGACAGCAGAAGTTGGTTAACTTTAGATTTGATCTTTGAAAAGTAGGATTTATTTTTTTTTTTAGGAACCTAGATGGTTTCACAGAACAAGCCTCTAAAAATAAGTCTGTATGAAGTTCCATATCGAGAACTTAAAGTCTCACAGTTACAAGGACAGAGATGAGAGCAAGTGAATATTCTTTTTCTCTGCCATTATCATAGTCAATCTAGAGCAAACATGAGAAAAAGAATCCCTAATGTGGCTAATGAATTATGGATTTCTACCATGACCTCTCCCTCGCGCCAGGGAGCAGCAGCAGCACAGAAAAAGGAGACTGTAACACACCACTCTGCCAGGTGACAGCTTGCTCAGTGCCAGTTTTCTGCAGCAAACGACTATCTTGGTAGTGTCCCAGCTCACCAGCTTGCTGACACTCAAAATACTAGAGAAAGCAATAAAATTCCTCCCTGGTATCTTCAGATATGTCTTTTGATTAATACCTCCTTTATTTCCAGTGGCAAAATCCTAGTCAAATATGCCCAGCATTTTACTGGGAACATAATCCACTGGCCAAGTCTCTCCCTCTCCTTCTACAGATCTGCTGGAGAGCTTTAGTTCACAGCAATTGCTGATGGGCTCAGGTGAATAATTCCCTCATCCAGAACCTGGTTTGATGAGCAAGAGAGAAGTCCTTGAAGTCCTGGCAGAAGACCTAGTTAAGAAATTAGGTATCTCATGGCAAAGTAGAAACTTGTTAAACAAAACCCAGTGCATAATAATTATTAGCATTAATCAGTGACTTCAAGGGAAGAAAATATTTTAAGAAACAGACAAAACAGTTACAGTTAGAGTAATGCATAAAGACAGCACTCATTGATAGGGCAGAAAGGGAGAAACATGCTTGTTTATTATATATTCACAGGAGAAGCACCTCCTTTGGTTTTGGTAAGGATACCCACATTAATACACATTAGAGGGGTGGAAATGGAGAGCTTTTGAGCTCGTTACACCAACCGAATTTTGATATAGCCTTAGCTCAGCGTTTTGTATGGACACTGTACGCTCCCCTCTCATCGCAAGTCATCTGAAATTCGCAGACAATTGAAGGCTAGAAGAATGGAGGGAACAACACTGCTCTTATGTTTAGTTGGTGGAATGAGAAGAAATGAAAATGAATACTGATACACTTTAAGGCACATGCCTACCTGGGTCCTGAAGAAACATCAGGGAGGAACTTTTCATTAGAAAAATAGGCTAGAACTCGAGCAGCTTTTCAGTCTGCAGTAGATGCAGGAACAAATTTGATCAAATTACTCTTTTTAGAATATTATGTAGGATAACTTTAATTTTTTCAGCTGCTTATAATATAAGCAGCTCACCTGAGGATTGTCTTTTAGTATGTAAATGTCTCACAAAATGAAGCTTTGCTCTTTCCCCCAGGTATGGTTGCATCCCCTAGTATTTACATCAAGGCTGGCAATATCATCTAGGCTAAACTGGAAATAAGAAAAGAATCTTGGAAAGATGCAAGCCTATCACTCCAAATTGTAAACAGTCTCTAATTAAAAGAAACATTCCCTTTGAGTAGATTATTGCATGGGATCTTACAATTGCATTTCCCACACTTTTAAGCAGCATTTGCTACTTGTTACCACCATCTATGGTAACATACCACTGATCTAATTCAGTACAACAATGCACTTATTTCACTGTAAATATACTAACTAATCCTCTATATTTCCAGTATGCAGGTGAGGAAGAATAACTTATTTTTTTTCCAGAAAGGTTCATTGCAGTTCATTTACCTTAAGCAACACACTAATTTTAGGGTGACAGGCAAGGATAGTACTCCCTTGGCATCAGGGAGTACACGGACCCAGGCTTGTTCCCGCTCACCAAAATCTTGCTGATTAGCATTAGATGACATCAGCAAGTCTCAAAGGTTTTACTAAATTTCAAGTATATTCATATTTCCTTGGCCAAGGGATTAGCTCATTCTCTGGAGGTTTCCAGTTTTAGATGGCTCTGAAACACTTCTAAAATATTCTCCAAGGAAAGCAGGGCTATCACTCAGAGGAAAGTTTCGAGGTGCATGGAGCGCTACTGAGCTGAGGAATGTCTGCGTTTCCACATAGCAAACAGCATGCCACAGTATGGCAAGCATTTCATATTGGAATAAAGTTTAGCTACCTTCATTCTGCGAAGATAAAAAGCTACAGTTCCCTCAAACACCACCTTGAATGTTTCACTGCCATAGTAGTATCTGTCTTTTCCATAAATCAAGGAAATCTTTATGGGATGCTGCCTGCACACCTGTTATGAGCTAGAAGCAGCTTTCCACATAAGTCACATAACTGAAAAATGCAAGTGTGAGAACACGTCAAAGACTTTCAGCGTTTTCTGTTGCTAACTAAAGGAAGTCTCTTCTGACAGAATCATTGAATTGTACGGGCAGATTCTTATGACATCCAACATCTCTCAGTCAATTAATAGTCAGGTCTAGGAATTCCAGCTTTCACAGGTAATCTAAGGAGGTTATCCGAATTGTAGTTTTATACGCACATGCGCAGGCACACACACAAAGTTTGAGCATTGGAGTGCACACACTCAGATGTAGAAAGCAAGAGAATGACAAACAGGTTACAGTATCACAGTATCGTCAGGGTTGGAAGGGACCTCTGGAGATCATCTAAGTCCAACCCCCCTGCCACAGCAGGGACACCTACAGCACATTGCACAGGACGGCGTCCAGGCGGGTTTTGAATGCCTCCAGTGTGGGAGACTATCATCTCTCTGGGCAGCCTGTGCCAGTGCTCCGCCACCCTCAAAGGAAAGAAGTTCCTCCTCATGTTTAGATGGAATTTCCTGTGCTCAAGTTTATGCCTGTTACCTCTGGTCCTATCACTGGGCACCACTGAAAAAAGGTTCACCATTTGGTTTAGACCTCTGGACTGCCTGAAATCTTTGGTCCTCCTAGGGAAGGGTAAAACGATTCCTCAGCATTAGTCCACAAAAACATAATTTAAGATTGCAGCTAAAACATGATATGAAATAGAAGCACAATGAAAGGGCAATTTGAAAATAAATTATCGACCTTCTAACACACACCATGCCTGCCTCCGTTTCCCTTCTTCAGGGATCAGAAGCAGAAATACCAAAATAGAGTGAGAGGCACTTCTTCCACTACTCTTTTCCTGGCTGGAACCAGGAAACCCTGGAAGTCTTACAGGAAAGAACTTTTTCCAACAGCAGACCTTTAGGTATGCTTCAAGCAGGTGAAGAGCTTTGGATAATTACCTGTCCCTTGACCAGATTTCCATAGCTATTAGTTGAACTATGCTATTTGTTTCTGATTACTGATTAATACATACAGTTTATTTTGGCTTTCATCTAGGTAAGCATTTCTTCCATTTTCTCTAAACTTCTCAGAAAGCACAATATTCAGAAATGCTTAAGAAACTGAGGAGCCTGAGACTCCTAAAAGTGGAACCTAGGTGTTTAATACTTGATTTTTTTTTTTATGAAAAGCCTAGGCACTCAGATTAGCTTTTGAAGATTTTTAGCTCTTCTGTATGCAGATCAGCGCCTAGCGTGGTTTTCAGAAAATAGCTAGGAAACTAAACTCCTTCAGAAATGTTTTTCTTACTGGCTAATTTGTTCTGAAGTCATAAGGAAATCTTCTGGAAAGTTATTTATATCAATAGCTATCACACCACTGATGTCATCCGATCTAATCATCCCCAGAGAGTAGCAACAATGGGAATTATAAATAGCAAAAATATCCTGGATATCGCCTCCACTATTTTAAAAACACTGGTCATACAGACTAGTAACTAAGAAGAAATCTCAAGGACGTGATCCCTAAAGTGTGAATGTCAGAATACGTGCACATTTGTCATTGCCAAGTGGTGTTCCTAAGGGCCAGATGCTTTTTGTAAGCAAAATCCTTTGAGTGCAACAAAGTTGTCATGATAGTCCATATAATTCTCTGCCTGGCTCCTAGTTTCTCTCTCATCATCATACAGGTAGTTGCAGTTATCCCTTTAGCTGCTTCTGTGTTGATAGATGGCCTGGAAATACAATAGATGAGACAAGCTAACAAAAAGCACTATCCTAGCTTCTGATTAAAAAGAAGGTTGCATTCAAGTAGTTCTTTGTTCTGAGTCCATTTGTAGGTGAATGAAATTTTGCTATCATCTTCATTGCAAATTAAGAGTGTCCAGAAAACTTCTCAAACATCTGCTTTATAACTTAGTTCCCCATTAAGTTCAAATCCAAAGTGCTTTAGATAGTAGAACATGCATGATTTCAGTAATATATAAGCATGTTTTTAATTCTTTGGGGAAATTACACACTTGCCCTCTCTGATGAGTACTGCCTGATAAAAGGCAGGATATCTTAGCCCCTTTTCACTGTTTAGGTTTTAGTCCTCAGCAGTTCCTCCAAAAGCTAAAAGCAACCAAAGATCTCCCTACCTGTAGTTCCTAATTTATTTCTAATAAATAAGTAAATTTCTAATGCCAAAAAATAAGAGTGGTTTGTCAGATGACAAGGAGGTAGACCTAACTCTATAGTGTGCTACAAAATAATCATCATTGTCACTTCTGAGGGCATGAACAAAGTCATTTTACACAAAACTAAGAAACTGTGCAACACCACCTAGAATGCCAGAAAATGTTTTGCAGCACTTGCAAAACATGACCAGTATTCTGTGATGGATGGGAGTTTCTTTGTTTAATGAAATAGGAAAATTTTGTAATAGTTTAATAACTGCCAGACAAATTGGCTACATGCTGGGAAGCATCCTGGAAAAGGGTAAGCAAAATTAACAGCTTTAAAAGTTTTATTACACTTTCCAGAATTTCTTTTCTGTAGTTTTAAAAAATATATAGGTATGAGCTACAAACATTTGTGTTTTCCTATCTTCCAATAGCATCCAGGTAACTAATAAACACTACACACACTATAGTCAATTCCACCACTGGAACCCACCTATAAAGTCCTGTAGCATCCAGCTCTGTTCAAGGATCTTGTCTGTCTACCAAGGCATCTTTTGTTAGAAAAAAACAGAATGGACATACCTTGACCTGTCCCTTGAGTCTTTATGTGGGTTTTGAAAGGTGAGCACATTGTGATACTGACAGTTCAGTCTAATTATTTCATTACATACTTTAGTTTTCAAATATTTCAAACTTCAACCAGCCAGGTTGAAGCTTCTTCTTGGACTCTGGAATTTATTTTTTTTTTAAAGTTTGATAGAAAATAGTTCAGCCATTTTTGGAACAAACTTAGTGAAGGATGGTTTTGCCAACATTCATATTTTTCATCTGTTTTCTGAAGAGCCATAATGATTTATAACAGGAGCCTGAAATCTGGCAGTGAGACAACTCTCAAGTTAGAATGGTACCTTTTTTGTCCCCAGGAAAATTCATTCTTAATCAGCTGGGTTAAGAATTACAGAAAAATCCTAGTTGGTATCTACAGAACAGAAACTGGCACATTTTGATTTTCTGAATGTTTCAACAGGAACATGCAAGCCCTGAAGCCTGCTGAGCCTCTTGTCCTGAGCAGGTACTACAGATCTGAAGGTAGAGCTCAGGACAGCTTTATCTTGAACAGAGCTCTGTTGTTTTCTTACAGCAAAACCATGACATCAACAGAAAAAAGTATAATAGAAAAGTTAAGAAAGAAAAAGCTAATTAGAGATCAGTTGGGTATTAAACACTCCTAACGCTATTTATACACCATAAGACAGCATTAGAGCCTTTTAAGCTCAGCCTGTATAATTACTTCCCTAGAATTTAAGGGCTGCTTCTTCAGTTGTTGAAACTCAGCTCTATTAATATCAGCGGAGTTACATTAGTTTGCCCTGACTAATATTCTTTAGTTAAACAGCCAAGCAAATAAAGTGACTTTGGCTGTGCTTTTATAGTCATTCCTAAATATCATCCGAAAGGCTCCTTCAGTGCAATGAAACCCCCAAACACAGCACCCCGATGTAGGGCACAGCCCTGAACTGTTTGCACATTCCAAACTGTAGGTCAATAGGAGTTTCACAAAGGTACCCTAGGTCACTCCTTCCTCACAGCGACTTCAGAGGGAGGAGAAAGAGGGTTTGAAAAAACATTCCAGATTTGAGCAGAGTTTTTCTAGCTGTGCAGACACAGAAGTCACTGCAATGTCCGGAGGGACACTCTTAGCACGCCTGTGACCTTCTATGACCAACTGGACCATGGCATTTCAGAAGGGATTTGTTCAGGATTGTTAAACACATGCCAAAAAGCAAACTGCTTCTTGGATTTTTTCAATCGAGTAGCACTATATTTGGACTGGAAACAGCCTGTGGATGAGCAGGAATAACCATTAGAAGGCAAGTGAAAAGTTTCAAGCAGATACTACAGTCAAGGAAGAAACAACTTGAACGTATCTGGGCAAGTTTCCATACTGACTCAAGCAACACTTTCCCATGACATCAGATTCAAAACAAACAATATATTATAGTCCATATGTTGATTAAAGAAAACCCAAGCAGTGCAGAGGCATGCACCAGCCGACCGAACGCCGACTGAACAAAAGCTGGATTGCTTGCAAGCCATGGAAGTTAATCAAACAAATAAAAAGCCCAAAGTTTTCAGGATAAGGAGCCTTGGTAAGACTTCTCAGCAAGATGAGGTTGTGAATACTGAGGTAAGATTAAAAGCAAACTGCCTAGATAGAAGTTATACAGTCTAACTAGATGACAAGTACAATAAGTGAACAGTGCTTTGTATATGCAGCAGTCAAGGCTCAGAAAACTGTAAATTTGGTTGCAGATAATGTGCTTAAAGAACCTGAAGTTCTCTACCTACCTGAAGTCTCATTTGCATGAGAAATTTGGACTACAGAATGGTTTGCAGTCAGAGTTCAGAAGATCTTTTGGCAGATTAAACGTGTTCCCAGTAAGATGATGCTGAGGATAAACATGCAAAAGAAATATATAAATGCTGTTTTCACAAGAAAAATGCTGCTTTCTTAGAACTGGCTGTATTTTAAGGGAAGAAAGCTAGAATGCAGTCTGTACGAGATGCCAACACAATTTATCAAGAACAGTTAGTAAATCACACCATTTAGCAACTTCAAATGACATGGTACATTTTAAAATTCAAAACAAAACCAAACCCATGTTCTACAGGAGAAAGAGGTACTTGCTAAGCACAGCACATTGATGCTGTTTACAAGAGACTTGGGAATTGCACTCTTTAACATGGCCTAATAACAGTAATGCTTGTTGCATACAGCTGAATTCACAGAGATATTTTATCAGACCTTGAATTATCTGATACATTGATCCCATGTAATAAGAATCCAGAGGCCACCATTATTCTTCCTCACAGAATTTAGTAAGTCAAAATTAGGAAGGAGTCCTGTCAAGAGAGGACAAATTTGACTAGGAGGATAAAATAGGCAGGCTGCTAAATTTCAATTGTGTTTTAGCAACGTGATCCAAGCTCATAGGATTAATAACCACAGCTAATCATGTTATAAAATATTGTATTATTGTCACTGTAAGGTTAAAGTGGAAGAACGTAGGTTTATAGAGGTATTAAGGGAAAATAACATCTCTTGTTTGTACAGTACTGAACACATTCACAAGAAACACTAAATACCTTGTTCATTAGCCAGACTTCTGAAAACTGAATTAACTTATAGATGTTTTTCTGTTTTAAATGATGGGTATACTTAAAGGAGTTGTTTTCTAGTTATATACATCCATCTTCATGCCTTTACACTGTTTCCAAATGCTTCAATCCAGGAATGACTTTTGTTAGTGTCAAACTACACAGTGAAAGTCTCAGCTAAAAAATATCTATGTAAACAAATTTGGCAACTATAATTCTTTACCATTCAATTTGGATCTCCGCAGCTATTTCCTTCAAGATAGACTCTTGTCTATAAAGATATTTAGATAACAGCAGACTTAACTAATCCCAGGTACTGTCAAGAAAAGAGGCATAGAAATGCGCTGCTTCCAAGCAACAGCAATCCTCCCGAGACAGCCACAACAGCAAGCTATTATCTGTCAAGAAGATCCTAAAGGTCCTTAGTATTAATGATTACCTCCCACACCTCTATGTACTTTATTGTACATTTGCCAGAGTTATTTGGAACATAGTGTTCAGAAAGTTGAGTATTACTGCCAACTGAGGTGTGTTAACATCTGCATATTGTTCTTGCGCTGATCTTCAGTGCCTAATTCCTAAGAGAAAACTTAACAGCTTTTTTTACATATCTCCCAAGTCTGCTTTGCAGGAAGTAATTGCAACACGTTGGCCAAATTTGTTGCATAAAGGTCACAAGGGTTTTGAGGAGGAAGAATTTTACATCTTTATAAGATTAGTTAGATTTTAAGCGTGGTCTCTTGGTCCAATCTGAAACCACAGGTATAGAATTTAAGTACCTGCCATCATTCCATACTCACATGGAAGTTACACAGGGTATCGTGCATGTGAATGCTTCTTTACAACTCTAAATAAAATACATAATAACATGGGGTCTTTAACAGTTTACCTTAAGATACAGTTAACAGTAACTTGACTTTCGCTCAGTTTAAGAGCCTATCCTGTAGGTTCAAGAAATTCTAGAAGAAAAAAAATTAGAGTAGGTCTGGAAGCCTTAACTAATCCTTATGAAGTCGTTAATGTTAAGCTAAGGAAAGCAAACATGGGTAGTCTGACAACTCATGCACGTTAGTTGTCTTTCAGCCCTTGCTCTTGATTTTAAGTTGAGGCTGCAGTGTGCAGAAGGAAGAAGGGAGCGCAGTGAGGTACAACTGGGAAAAAGCATTCTGAACCCGATGACAGGCACTTGTGTGTAAGACTAAGTCGTTGTTTATGCTTTCAACAGCACTACACTTCTTGTCTTCAATGCCCAGTTCCTAAGAGAGGCAAAGGATACAGAGGTAGAGGCAGACATAGCGCAGTCTAAGATTGCACTTACTGCATTGCAGTGAGTAGCATTGTATCCATTCCATGCAAAAAGCCTACCTTTACAGAATAATACATAATTAAATAACTAGGATCTTAATTAGGGTCAATATTAGGCAGACATCACTACTGCAAACACTTTGTAGAAGCTTTTTGTATATTCATGTTTTAAACTCAGGCAAGTAACATCTGCTTATGTAACAGTGAATTGTTTAAATTGTAGCAAGAGCTTTTTTCATTAACTAAATCAGCACAAATTACCCCAGTATCTGTTTCATTGCATGCATGTAAGACAACATCTCTGCAACTGTTTTGCTTTTAGTAGTCATGCCACCAGCAATTACAAACACTTCAGCTACACAGATCATAGTTTCCATATTTTACCTAACTGTTCTATGAAACCAACTTTAGTGTAACATGCCAGCATTTTTAATAGAAAAAACAGATATTTTGACATTTAGTCTCTTAGTATATTCTATACACATAATTGCTTTTAAGGTAATATCTATTTTAGTATATGAAAAGCATTATAGAGTATCATGAAGCACTGGGCAAAAAGTGTTCTGCTGGACTGAACCAGCTGTTGAACATGTCTTTTCAAAAACCTTGAAAACCATGTTAACTGCTACATCTTAGTTTTCGTGCACCTCAGCAGTTCTTCGTTCTGGCTGGAAGTGTAAACTATGAAATGACTGTTCTTGCAGTATTCAGAGTTTGACCATAGCCAAGAAGTCCTGGAATTGTAATAGTGTATTCTTTGGGGTATATTCAATGTTAAACTAAATCTCCAAATGTTTCTTGGCTCACCCACCATTAACTGGACCTTGAACTTACCATTTGTATTCAATGGCGGGGGGCTAGCACTGCCATCTGTTTTGACAAATGTTTTCCATTGCCTCTGCATAGCTGACAGAACATGAGGCATATTAGGAGAAGGTTAAGTTCTCTTTCTGAACCACCAAGAATTCCTTGAGTCCTCGGAAATCACATCAGAGCATAGCTAAGCAGCTAATTCTAAATCTGTTTGTAAAGGATTTTAGTTTGTCGTGAGCTGCAGGTCTTAAAATCTTTCTAGATCCTTATCACTTGTTCTCTGAGCATCTGCCTACTTTTCATTCCTTCAGGTCAAAAATCTTTACTGAGTGGAAAATCATAGCTGGAGCCATTCTGACAAAAAAGCCAGTATCACTTCTACTTTTGTCCTCTGCACTTTGTTTTAAATACAGAGCACAAAGCAGTTATAACTCTGCATGTTAAAGAAGAACAGTTGTGAAAAGTCAGATTTTTATTAAAACCAGCAATCCATAAACAGACTTTTAAGAACAGGGCTTTATCTTTCTTACGGTAAAGCCAAAGACAGACTGCCTGTTTAGAGTTGTTAGTTTCAGGTGCAACTTTAATAGCTTTGGCACAATAGGAAAGTGATATCTCTGAGCTCTAATATTAAATGCCAATGAGCTCTTACTTAGCCTGAAAGAGATTTTTGATAATCAGATGTATTTTTAATAGTAGTTTCATAGCAGAAAAGCATTAAAGGCACATGCTTAAAAGCTAAGCATATGCAGCAGCTTCATTTCGGTATAACTTCACAGAATGGCTGAAGTTGAAAGGAACCTCTGGAGGTCGTCTAGTCCAACCTCCCTGCTCAAGGAGGGCCACGTAAAGCCAGTTGCCCAGGACCACATCCAGCTGGCTTTTGAGTATCTTCAAGGACGGAGACTCCACAACCTCTCCGGGCAACTTCTGCCAGTGCTCAGTCACCCTCACAGTAAAAAAGTGTTTCTGATGTTCACAGGGAACCTCCTGTGTTTCAGTTGTGGCTATACTATGTGCAGCCCTGTATCACACCATACATTACCAGAAGTCTGTCTGAAGGACCCAGAGAGATTCCCAGCCTGAACCTGGCAATCACTTACCCTACCAGGGCACAACAGAAAGGTTTTGATCTTTCCAGATGCATCAGTTGCTCCCGTGCCATCCTATGCTCTATGAAGAATTTTAATAGTTTCCAGATGTTGGCTCATAGGGTGCTGACACAACTCTTGTACAATTATAGTATCATAAAACAATATTATGAGAAGGATCAGAAACAGAGAAGAATTTTACAGCATTTGGAAACCTTAGCTGACAAGAACAACAAAATATGATGCTGCTTGTAATGCTTTAGTTGTTCAACATTACTGCCTAGGAGCCAGCAAGTCTTGGGTACTACTTCTTTGAAGCCCTTTAGATCAACAGACAATCAGATTGGTTGTCACATTATTAGTTTTCTCACACATGAGGAAGACAAAAGGGTATATAGGCTTTGGGTAACTGCAAAACTACTACTGTGCATAGAGGTTACTGGAGTTCTCATTTAAATACCATTTGGCTATGGTGTGGCAGCTAGATAAGATATTAGCTCCATGAATTTAAGTAAATCTGGGTATCACTTGTAGTTTTGTTATCGTCTAATGCCACTTTTCTCTAGAAGTGCTTTTTCCAAAATTCTTCTACAGGTGTCTGATCTGGACAAGTGTCCTTACTTGTACTGCGGCACCTCAACAGTATGATTAAAGTGTCCCTTTTGAAAGAAAATAATCTTTGAATTTACTATGTAATTTCTAGCATTAGTTATTATTTCTGAAATGCTATGTAATTACTTAAGTAATATCATGATTAAATAGAAGTAGATCTTGTAAAAAATGATAAAATCATTTAATATAAAACATTGAAACTTTATTTTCTCTTTCACCGTACTTAAACAGATCAATTTCCTTTCTGAAACACAGTTCTTCATATTTGCCTTTCCTATTTGTCTTCACTTACAAAACACATTAAGAGAAGAGAAAAAGTATATAAGAAAACTAAAAAAGTGATCACATCACTCATTTTTAGTCATTACCAGATTAAATAAGTCTTTCTTTATAAAAATGAAAGACAGGCAAAAGTACATGTATAATCTAGAATTTTAAAAATACGCCAACACTAGTATTTTAAGACTTAAGACCTAAAGAGGATTAATTCAAGATTCTCCTAGCTTATCGGAAAGATACTAGACCCTAGAAAGCTTGCCATTTTTCAGAGATATCATTTTAAGTATAAAGACAAATGTAAAGAGGAGTTCTGCACACACCCCTTTTAGAAACTATGCCTTCATCTATGAAAGCAGAGACAGCAACTCTGTTCATATAAATTACAATAAAAGCAGCCAGATGATTTGTGGGTTTATCTTGTATTTAAAAAGGTGACCACATAACAACCAGTAAACACACATCAAGAGGAGAGGAGGGAAGCCCAGTGATATTAACCATAAAACATTTAAAGGGCAAAACTAAGAAGAAATATTATTTGATCTGTTCTAGTCCATCTGACATTTTTATATCCACATTTAACTATCAGGTCATTAATATCTGTGAAAATGTAAGCAAGGGAATTTTGAGCTGAGATGTCTTGTTCAAAGTAATAAAACCTTTATTCACACTCAACTTGTACATCAAACATTTCATAACTTGGCAGCCCTGAACAAACACTCAGAGCCGCCAGTCCAATTGTACAGAACAAAATCAGTCAGCATCTCTTACAAAATTCTTACACCACTATGAAAAAAAACCAATGACCATTTACGTTTTTTCCTGAGAGAAACCTGGCTACATATGAGAGGGGGAAAAAAAAATAATCAGATAGCAAGCTGTGTGCAATAGGGGCTTTTAGTTTTCCCTTTTTGCATTCTAAGTAGAAGAGATTCCTTGCAACTGAAGTTCTTTTGCAGATTATAACTTCCTGAAGAGCCATAAGAGAGTTTACTCATCCAAGTTCTCTTAATTCAGTTCTGTCCTATTCTGAAACATTCTTAAATGCTAAGATCAGCAGATAGCAAGAATGCATGTCAAAAGGCATGCTCTTTTTCATTCAGGAGAAGATACCAGATATCACTTTTCCAAGTTAGCTATTTTCAATTGATCAGAAATTCTCAGCTTACCACTTAAGACCATGATTTCTGCAACTGAATTTCTTTGAGCAGACTGTGCTTTATCATGTACCACATGAAACAGAATATAACACAAAATTAAACAAAACAGAATTTAATACACTTTTTCATTTCCTTATCAAATTTAAGAGGAAAACTTGTTTGAGAAGAGCCTTTTTAAAAAGAAGAATCCCAAACCAAATTATTCCTTCCCAACTCCAAAGAAATCCATTTGCTTCATGGCTTTAAATTTGTGAAGAACTTTTCTGTAAGGTTTGGTTTTAGGTATGACTAAAGTTGCCATTCTCACAATAGATCTTCAGAGGTGCCAAATAAATGCCATGCTAACTCTTCAGGAATGGTTTCATTGACTGAGGTACTCATAGTTCAGATTTTAATAGTTTTTAATTCTATAAACAACAACAGTATGTATCGGGTGTAGTAGTGAGTCATTTTGAACTGGGCTTGAATTAAAATGCTTAAGGCTTCTCTTACATCTTTCCCATGCAGTGAGAATGATCCTATAGTACCTTAATTTCATAGAATAGAATGGTCTGCTAGCAAAATCCCTGTGTTTTCAGTAGCACATACTATTTTAATAAGTACAGCATTTTTAAAAATTAAAGATTATTCCTAAAGGTCTTTAGCAAAATAGGAAAATACATATATTACTATAAGATTTACTCTATATACACAGAATTATTTTAATACAGTGCTAGATCAGCAATAATTCAAAAAGAATATGTAAGGAAGAAACTGATAGGAGCCATAGCCCAGCCTTTGGAGTGACTAGCTGAATCAACAATATGACTAATGGTATGAATTTCAGCTGACAGCACATCTTTGCAAAGCAGCACTAGAAAGATGACTAGTCAGAGTAGGAAAACTGATGACTTTTTTGTCAAAAGCATGTCTGAATGAAAATGCAAGCAGAGAGTGTCTTCAATGCACATGAAAATAAGATTGGTTGTCTGGGCTTACAGTAATCGCTGCCCATGGATCAGGCTGTGGGTTGTGCGTACTCTTTATGAGCTCATCTTTCCACAACTCCAAAATATGTTGTGTGCCGATTTAGTTGTGGTCATTTAGTTCAGCAAATATTATTCAAGGTCAAACACTTTAAAGGACCATGGAGACAGCCACAGCTATCAGAAAAGTCTGATTTTAATTACAGCACTTAACTGCTAAAAATAATTAACATTCACATCAGATTGCTTCAGATCCCTGACACGTATCATAACATTTCTTTAAGTTGTGTGCTGTGTTTAAACTGAGCTTATCATATGTGATTTCAGTTTTACTTGTAATCACTCTTGAAAGTTTAATTGCTGCTGCCATTTGTATATGCATTTTCTGTGTTAAATACTAAATAAAACCAATTTGTTTCAGACAATTCCTGGGGCTAAATTTCTAGAAGTTTATTTTAGAATCTTTGTTCAATTTATTACTAATCCCCCTGCCTAGGAACTGCACTGGGTTCTAGAGCATAGGGACTTTAAAGGCAGACCCCTACACACATCCTTTGCTTTAGGCAATTATACAGTGGTAATTGTTATGAATTTAATTACTATTCTGATGATGCACATACTGGAGAGGAATATACTCCCCCCCAAACCTTCTTGGGGAACAGAAAACAGATGAGAGGTGAATTCTTGAGGCATTAGACCTGATTTCTGCAGTGACAGGCACCATAACACCCAATCTCTCAGGGAGCTCAAACTCCACCAGAGAAGCAGCTCACTTTTTTCACATCCTTGAGTCAAATAAAATCTGCTCCAGGCTTTCTCTGCTTTAAAAATTAAGAGCCCCTTCTAATTTGCAGTCTACAATGGCTTTAAGTCACCATGAATTTGTTGGTGTGTCAATGTTACCACTTAGCTTCAATAATCTCTTCTCACTGGCATTCGGCTGCTTATGTAATATGTATGACATATTGCCTGTCTTCTGTTTCGCTAGCCTGAATAAAATGAGCTTCCCCACCTTTTCTTTTGTGTCAGATCAGCTGATAGATTCAACCAAGCTATCTTCAATATTTTCTTTTTATATTTCTTCTCCCATTTTCAGTTCCCTGCCAGGTAGTCAGGATAAGTTTTGTAGGAAAGTCTGTGGCAGGACTTTGTGTGGTACGTGGCACAGTCTCATCAGATCACCAGTCTTACTCAAGAACAAACAAGAACTGCACACCATCTCAAAGCACACGTTCCCTATGGTTTAGGCCACAAGTCTAAGGCAAGCCATGCAATAGCGTATACTTAATACTTGTTACACTGGTCATCTCATTCACACATTTATTGTAGCAAGCCTTGTTTACTGAATCACCATCCAGTTTGGCTTCCAAGGTTCTCCATTCTGTTTGGACCACTGAAAAGCCATGCAAGTCCACAAAGAGAGAAAGATGAGGATTTTTTCCAGAAGAAAAACTTTTGCAGTTATGTCCCCAAACTTCATTTGTCTCTCCTTACTAAATGGCATCTGTTTGGTTTGTTTGGGTTTCTGCTGTAAAAACATCTAGTAGTTCTTCATTTGCTGTCCACCTTCCCTATCCCTCTTCTTAGCCACATATAGTTCCTTCACTGCCATGGAGCACCCAGACTGCTGGATTTAACCGAAATCCTTGAATTTAGAATAACATTGATAAGATGAAAATAAAGTCACCCTTCTCCCCTCACAGAATTTATCATTTCTTACTCTGAAAATTGTTGCCCCCCATTTATACTGCTCTTCTTTGAGACACAGCCCTACAGAATAATATTTAGCAACAAGTGATGAGCTCATTTTAAGAGCTGCTTTCAACAAAATTTCCACCTCCAGATGGCATATGAATTATAACCTTTTATCATGGACTTAACAAGCCATGGGCTGCTATTAATTGTCACTTCCAGGTTTCAGTGTTGTTTATAAGCCACTAATAAGACCTGATGTTGCTCTTACTCACAAATCAGAAAATTCTATTTTTTAAGGATACACTTTGCACCCTACTTTCCTTCTCCCTCGTATTAAACTCCTGCCTTGACTTTCTCCTGTTCATTTCTCACATAATCAGCAATAGGTCAAATCTTGACATTTTATTGAGGTTTTCTTCATATCTTTTTCAGGCAAAGTTCCTCAAGGGAAGAACTACAGGCCAAATATCTTCTGCTCTTGTTACTGAGAGAAGAGCTCATCCCCTTTATGTTTATTATTCTGAACCAAAAATCAGAGTCTCTGGTGAATAATATGTAAACAGGACGCATACAATATGAAAATGCATTTAATATTTTATTATATTTTAGCTCTCTACTAGATACCTTACCCCAACCAGCAATTTATAATCATGTGCAAGAGGCAGCTTCCTGAATTTGCATAGTTTAGAAATAGCAAAGCAGAAACAACATGGTGAGGGTAATTATTTTTTAAACAACATTAGAGCAGAGCTTAGTGGATCAGTGCAGCGTCTGCAAAGTTCTGCCCATTACCCATTAGTAATTGCAAAGCCTTCAGATGAGGCCCTGAAGAACATGAGCTGCATTAATTCCGCTTGTTAATTAGAGAGTTTTTATTAAATTAGTTGTCAGATAATTGTAAAGCAGACAGAGTTAGGGCTTTCAGCGTTGCTTGAGAAAGTTTAGGGTACATAAAACAAACACCACTTGAATTACCAGAAACAAGGCATTTGTGTCAGCAGTTTCCAGCCCAGGACTCCCCTGCTCCCCCACTCAGCCCCTCACCCCAGGCAGGCACACACTGCTTCCCACACACACTCACCATGGGCTTAGCCAAACCGGTCCATACATGTTAGTAGGGCTCCAAAATGGAGTAAGTATACACAGAGAGAGGTGACAGAGTGCTAAAAGCAGGACTTCAGGAGGCAAAGATGTGCAGATCTCCTATCACCATGTTCTTTCCCCTGCAGCAGGCATTCGGAAGAACAGACCAGGGTCATGCTTTGTAACCTCAAAATTGCTTGCCTAGCCCATCTACAGATGGGCTCTCCAAGGAAGTTACTTTAACCTCAAGGCCATATTTGCAGCTGTAAAACATCTACATGGCCTGGAGAGAAGGATCCCTCCTTCAGCCTCTGAGGCATTTCCCAGCACAAAGTGCAGCTGGCTGGGGTTTTGTGCTGGGAATAATGTGGAATTACAGCTTTTAAAATCCTGCACTTTTTATAGTTAATTGAAAACTAAATCTGATTGGAACTTACCACAGAGAGGTCAGATAAACCAGAAGTGTGGTTTGCATGCTTCCGCTAGATACACATCAAAGGCAAACCCAAACAAAAAAGGCTATTCTTTACACTTATAATTGGCACTAGTAATAGGCTTTATACAAGATTTAAACTCCCTAGGCAGAGGCATGTTCTCTTATACATGCCTCTGACCAAAAGAAAAATAACCTGATAATGCAAGCTGAAAACAGATAATTCAATAAAAGTTACACACCCTAACAGTTACACAGATGCCTGGCATTGGTTGTGATCCCTTCAAATCAATTAGAAAGTAGAGAAGAGCAGCATACTCAGAGCAAACTACATTGGCAGAGCCTGGCAGCTCCAGCAGGGACAAACAGGCAGTGTCACTTGCCTACTCTACACTCAGAGCTGCTACATCCCCCCAACCACCAGCTCTGCTCAAGCCTCCTTCGCCTTACCTACACATAGGAAAAAAGTTATCCTGGCTCCAGGACACAGTATACATCATGGAATTGGATCCCTAATTTCCAAGTAGCTCTTTAAGCCTCCAAATGCATATTAAACGTCTTCCTCAGAACTTTCATTGTGCTTAAAAGAAAAATTTCACATGTATGCATACAAGAGTCCAACTTACTATAACCATGTATGCAAAGTAGAAGGAAAATCCAAGTAAAATTACATTTCAGGCTATCTTCCTCTTGGTTTCTGAGCTACTGGAGTAGCTCCTGCTTTTGCCTTTAGAGATCCTCTGACTCCATGTACTAATACAGAAGCAAAATGCAACTATATCTATATTGCGTATTAAGATATATGCACAGTACATTCATTTAATCACTCATGAGCTTCCTGAACTATATTTTCCTTGCCATGTGAAAAGCTATTATTTTTCATCTGTTTTCTTGAGTAAATAATTCAGAAAAAATGCTGTGTTCTTCCAGTGTTTTGGAATGTGTATTTTGGGGTAAGAAAGTATTATGTTGGATTTACTGTACTTTGGTACTTCTGACTCAGTTATTCAAAATCAAACCCAAATTCCCCCTGACCAGGGAGGAGGGGGATGAAAAAAATTACAGTAATCTAGGGTTACATTGTACAAGGAGTATTTACATTTGGATATTATCAAATCCCACCATCAGTAAAATAACCCATCACTAAAAGATATTAACCAAATTCAATTTTTTCTGTTGATTAAATCAGCTGTCCTGACTTTTGTTTCCATACACTGGATGACATTATCTGCCTATCAAATTAGTATTGTTGGCCTTAAGTTGCAGCATTTGTTCTTGATGTGCATCTGGTGTCTAGGATCTTTTGAAACAACTGCATGCAGAACCGTGTAGCATAGGCTTTGGCATGTTTTCCTTAATACTATATAGTAATGTGGGTCACAGATTTTCATGCCTACAGATGTTACTGAGGACAAAGGAAGTTGTGAGCATACCATAAATGGCCCCAAGTCTTCAACAAGAAGCACAACAGTTGAGTTTATTTCCACCATTAAACAGATACAAACATAGTAATTTGATGCAACATGCTTGTATAAAACATGGATTAGCTATGTTATAGGTTACAAATGGGTTGAATACTCAAAATGTTGACCATTCTATAGTAGGGTTTCTGTTATATTGCATTTCTCTGGTATGATGTCAATTTAAGAGGAACATCTCTGCAGCTGCTCCTCTGGCAAAGGCAACTCCTTCAGGAATCTTTTGTTTCTAGTCATATTGGGTCAGCTTCTCTTGAAGATCAGTTTTGCAAACCCTTTTGGGGGCTGGGGAAGGCATTGCGCTCCTTCTGTTGAACAGTCGAAGATGATAACTATAACCCATTTCTTGAGGGGTCCTGATGCGAGCAGGCCTTCAACATACAGCGGGTAAGACCTGTCCTTAGCAACTAGACTTTTCAAAGTTTCACCTCCCGTTCACGCCCCTCAGATTTTCATGCACGTAGCTTCAGCAACTACTCTGATAACACTTATCAAACTTCCTGAAAAAACATACCAGCCAATATACAGGGGTTCCCCAAAAGTCTCAGTCACTGAAGCTAGGCTCCTTTGAAAATCTGACCCTAAAATTATTATTTGCCTCACTCTCTCAGAAGTAATCCAAATTGCATACAGCGGAAGTAATCCCAGTTTCAAAGGAAAGCAGAGCTGGAAGGTCAAACAAATCTCAAGCTACACTGCCTCAAGCCTTTCTTCTTCCAAAGGAGTGGCTAATGACTCATTCTTTGGGAAGACAGGAAAGATCAAGTATGAAGGCATGATTAAGAGAAGAAAAGCTTCCATGCTTATGGCTAGAATCCATAACCCAGCCCAACAACTTTTCAGTTGCCGTATCATGCCCCACAGGGTCAAAAAGATGGATGCATGCTATCAGTTTGCTATTTTATAAGCTTGAAAAGAGAAATTGGATGGGCAGGTTGCCTCAGAAATTCTGTTGTAACATAACAGGCACTAAAAGTTTTCCCCGAAAAGAATGATTCAGGTTTCAAAATTTTGTGAAATTGTGGACTGCACACAAACTGTTTTGCTCTAGCTCCCCATCACTACTGTCCCCTGTGCCATCACAGCTTCACAAAAATCTTCAAAACACAGCAAATTAGAATAAAGCAAAGAATTTTACCACCTTATAAAGCAGTATGCTCTGCATGCTCTCATTCACCAAGCCTACTGTTTTCCAACACTAGTTAGTACGCTCTTACCTTTTTATTTGTCTACTGCTTTTTTGGCTGATACAGGTAGAAATGCTAACATCCATCCCAACCATATTCAAGGAGTTCTCCAAAGCAAGAACTTGTGCATTTACTGATGATTGTCCAATGACTTGGAGAGTTCCAGATCCTGACAATGCTTTAAGTATTGCCAGGTGAGGGAGAAACAGGTGAATCTTTTCTTAGGGCATGAGAATTTTAGTCAACAGAGCAAAGATATACCAGCAAAGGGGATTATATTGTGATGCTTTCAGAGCTACAGTAATATATGCGCCTCTGAATAAACACAGGAATTTGAGGAGGAACCATCACACTTGCAGCTGCATGTAGGAAAATCACAGGTTATGTACCACTTTCACAATAAAGTACTACCTGTCTTTCAGGGTTTGCCACCACCTCTGTAGATAAAACCCACAGCCCCTTTGTGCTCCTACCTCCACACCACTTGAGTACAGGAGTACTTCAAAGGTAAGGCAGGAGGAAAGGGAGCAGAAAGCACTCCAGTGATCCCAGCCAGAGGAATGGCTCCTCTGATAAAACATCCATGTGGCTGCTGTAATTTGCATTAGGAAATAGCTTGTTCAAAGTCAGTCAGAGAGCTGGTCTGATCTCATTTATGTGATAAAAAGTAAATTGGAATTGCCCATGCCTTTTTCTGCATGGACCATGAACAAAAAAGAAGTTGGACCAAACAGTGTTTGAAGTTTGCCAAGCTCTTTCTGTTTTTTCACTTACTGGCTTATATAGCTGCAATCAGCAGTGCGTTAAAGAAGAGTTGAGCCAATATGGATCTTTCCAGTTCACCAGTAGTAATTAGATCTGTGAGCATGAATATAAATCTAAAGATCTGAGACCCAAATGGCTGCTTCTTGATGTATTTGTTTACTGTCTCAAGAGCCCTCTTTATATGTCTTCTAAAACTATGTATTGTATTCAGATTAAACCCTAGGATAAATTTCTTGTCTTTCCACTTCATAGCCATTGAAATGATTTGGCTGGGTTACGCAGCAGTCCAAAGGATATGATTTACAGATGTCAGAAATGGCATTAGCTTACCTAAGCGGTAAACAGCCAGCACAGCCAAGATTATACACATCTTCAACTAAATGGCTAGGGTTGGGTTTTCCCCTTCAAGTAGACAACCAGAAATATAGTTTGACTTAACAGAATTGAAGAGGCTTACAAGTGGAATTTCCTTTTGGATTTCCTTATTTCCTTACAAGAGGGCTAATACATTATTTCTCAATTATATTCTGCATTTTGGCATAGTTTAACAGAGTTGGGGGACAACAAACTTGTTAAAAATGTAAATGGTCCTGTGAGGGAAGAATACAGCAGGCAACAATCAGAACACGGATAGGACTGCAGCTCTTTGCTTTGTTTTGAAAGCAAAAGTTCTGGTCAGAAATAACTGGAAAATGGATACTGAGAAAATGAACAGCCAGCAGGAAGACTCAAAACTAGGATAAACAACACGATACAGTCAATAGCTGGCATGTTCCACTATTTCTCTATCTATATTAAGAATCAAGTATTGATTACCTCTAACACGCAGCACATTTTACAGTGTAGCTCCAGGTTTGTTTTTTTATTTCCATCACAAGGACATCTGTACCGAAGCGGGGCACCAGCATGTGCTGACATGCTAGACACACATAAGCAGTGCGGCATACAACCAGGAGCCTTATCAAGTCACAGACACAACCCCCTCCATGTGCTCTTGAATCAGGACTTGGATAACAACTATTTCTACAAAACTGCATCAGTGGACCAAAACAAAGCTGAAAAAATAAAGCCTTCTTAACATCTTTAAAAAGTTGTTTCCAAAATGAGGAAACATTTTACAAGCTAAACTATGCTGGAAAGCATAGTAATAAATTAAGAAGCACAAAAACAAAATACAGGTCTTCAATGAGATCCAGATGCTTTATTAAACTGCTGTTCTCCTTAAACACCTTCCAAACCATAGCTAAATAGAAATATGTCTGACAGTTGAATTTTAAGCACACATCTGAAACTGTAGAATTCTCTTTATCTAGTTTCCAACAATTAGAAGTTACAATACCTTTTCAGGAATCGGAACTGCATTAGGTTCTCCTGTCCATAATAAAGGTAATTACAACAGAACTGGGCTGATGCCACCTCAAGATTAAAAGATCTTATACTTTATGATTCTCTGTTTATACAGTAACTTACTGTGTGGTTTACCTTGGCTAGGCAATGTGCATGCTGAGACTGCTTCTTATTATAAGAAATTCAATCTTTTCACTGTTACAGTGTCCTTTTTCTGGCTTTAACTCCCTGCCCTTTTTGAATTTTGTATGGGGTTTTCTCATTTTTACCTGTTAAGATCACATCACTTTACTAAAGAAAGTAAATCTTTATTGTACATACAGACAAAATCTGATTGGAACTGAACCTGAGCATACAAGAAAATATGCTCATAAAAGTGTCATTATCTCAAGGTGGTTTAGTCAGAGCTTTAACTCAATACACTTTTGTTTCCTGCACAAAGAAATAAGCAGAAAAAGGGAGAAAACTATAGGACTGACCATATAACTAAAGACTGATACCATAATGGACATGGAAGAAATTAAATTTGAATGAACATCTGCAATACTATTGCTTTATCTCTGTAGTATTTGACTTCGCTACAGCATCTTCCTTTTTAGTATAAGTTTTGTAACAAGCATTTGCAGCACATACGACCAAACACTATCTCATGCAGAACATGGTTGTCAATTCTGTGGACTCAGATTGCCCTGTTAGGAACTAAAAGTGGTGAATGAAGTGGACAACCTGGGGCTGCTTCAAAAGCAGTTTCTTCTTAGATGTTAAGGTAATACCTGTAAAGCCCTTATTGCTGTTGAAGTAGTATTCTACTACTAGTGGAACTGCTTCAGTTTAAGCGTGATACCTACAGAGCAATGCCTCACTACAAACAGATAAAGGGTTCCCAGATGATCCATTAAAATTAAGATTTCCTAATGCCTACCTTCCTGCAGCTTGGGACAATTGCTGCTGAGCACTGCTGGTGTTCCTGAGGGTTATCTTCTTGCCTCAATAGGAAAAATCCTGGCAGAATAGTTTTAACCCTTTTCTTTGTAAATATTACAACCACAGGATAGGCCAGGAGAAAATATTTCTCTCAGAACGCATTCTTAAATTATCGCCAGCTCTCTGCTAGGTAAGCAGAGTGCTCCACATGCTCTTATTTCTTATTGCTGGAAACAGTATACACCAACTTGAGTGGATTTCAAGCTCAGCGTAACTGGACAAGATAACTTGCATTTTCTTAAAAAAGCCATCATCAATTCAATAGATTATCAGGCTTACAGCTGAAATAACAGAACATGGTTGCTTGCCAAAGGACATGGAGATGTTAAAACATACTACAGATGACATTGCTAAGTGGTAAATGACAAAAGACAACCAAGGGAATGAAAACTGATCCATACCAACTGGGACTTAAATGGAACTGCAGTCACTGTCAGTAAGTGGAGATCTGTCAGAAGCCCCAGTGCATGGTGCTGGTCACTTAACAGGAATACGGCTCCTCACATGCGATTCCCAATATCCCTGTGGATGTTCCCCACATGTCTCCAGCTACAAGGCCACATCTCATTGCCACCTAGTGGCTAAGAACATATAATATGTTCAACCCTTAATCATGGGGTATAAACAGTTTCACAAGGGTATTTTCTTGTTTTACTTGCTGTTTTCAAATCAGACCCTTACTATAACATTGCATGTGAATGCAGTAAACACCCACACCAGCAACTAACTTTCAGTGGTTTGTGAACATGACTGAAAATAATTATTCTTTCTCCCAAAGTCAAAATAGCTATAAGACATAAAACCAGCAAAGTGAGCAGCTAGATTTCTATTTATTAGAGATGTCTTACATAACACATTGCTAAAGCAATTCCCTCATTACAAAGCAATGTGAAATCACTCATAAATCAGAAATGTTAGAGGGCATTACTCCTATGAGGAAACCCTGGAAAGTTTTAGGACAAGTTCCTCACAGCAGTCAGGCAGACGGAGAGACACAAGAAAGATGTGCAGTACAGAACAATTAATGTGCGCCTAGATAGAAAGTTGCGACTTGCACTGATACTGGTTTTGCCTTGAGGCAAGACACTTAGTTCTTCTCTTCTGGCTGCAAGATGTGATACAATTAAGAACAGAAACACTGGAGGTTAAAACAGTGAATGTTAATTTGAGAAGAGGCATCCTTGGTGCACGTATAAGCTTCCAACTTAAACAGGACGTGTAGCTAAGCACAACCGCCTGAAGTTGGATCTATATCTCAGCAGTTACCCAATGCCTATGTTTTATCATAAAGAAAAATGCTAGAGATTATTCAAAATAAGTTCACAGGCATTTATTTTGAGACTTTCATCTCTGCTCTTCATATGACTCACTAACTTAAAATTAAAGTGCAAGAAGAAAATTGGTACGGGCTAAAAACAAGCTCCATTTTTATAATAGCCTGAACCTGGACCTCTAGATTCCAATATAGCTTTCTTACAACACCATAAGAAAAATCACTTCGTACCCCTTTGCATCTTTATTTTGCAAGCTTGCCTGCCCCTAACCCATCCCATCAGAACAGGGCAGTTGAACAGTTGCGGCCAGACAATTGCCAGTTCAGAAGCCAAATAAAAAAAGCCCTTTAAAAGACAAAGCCAACTGTGAATACTGAGTTGTGCAAGTGCCCACAGGAAAGAATAAAATCATAGGCTTGGCCTAGCTCCACCCATTCATTTTGGGCAGAACTTGTCTAGAAAAGTTAGTGGGTTTGACCTCAGTTTCAAGAGCATGAAGCTAGATCATCCTGACCAGAGCCTTTGATGTCAGTAAAGTTATGCCTAATTTACCCCAGCATAACCAGAATTAGACTCTGAGCCGAGGGTAAAAACATCTTTTAAATTACCCAGGCTAGTCCTGCCCCATGCACAGTTATAGCTGCATCACAGCAGCTGTTCTTTTCATATCACCTATTCCTATGACTTGGAGTATTTCATTGTTTCCTTCTAACCACAGTGTAGGAGAGATTCTCAGGGTCATAGTTAATCATGGGACTTTGCTCAGTGACAGGTACTTTTCTTCCAGCCTTCTCA
This sequence comes from Pluvialis apricaria, assembly GCA_017639485.1. Classification (NCBI taxonomy): domain Eukaryota; kingdom Metazoa; phylum Chordata; class Aves; order Charadriiformes; family Charadriidae; genus Pluvialis; species Pluvialis apricaria. The sequence continues at coordinate 78,976,488 of CM030010.1, forward strand.
TATGATCTCATTTATCTACATTCTCTTCTAATTGCATACATCTACAGCTGGGCAGAGCCAGAGAAACCCACTGGGCAGGATAACCTACATTTTCTCCGAGTCTGGAAAGCCAGTGGGTAGTTCTGAAGTAAAAAAAAAATATGAGAAGAAAATACAAGTTGTATATACTTTGGTGTTCTTTAACAAGAGGATTCCCATCTCCCCAGGTCAGAGGGACTAATGTAAGTCAAACTATTCAGGGAAGGAGACACTATATTAGTGACAGAAAGGGTGATGAGGAAGTAGGAACAAAAGAAACTAGATCAAGTGAATAAAAAGTAAGTTCATGATCGGATTTGGCTGTCAAAATGTCTTCTCATATCTCCCTCTCCTGACCTTTAGTAAATTATATCCCATGCTGTGCTTTCTCCCTATGGAGTCACACTGAACATTTACTTTCCTCTGCCTTAAAGCACGAGTTCAACACAGCCAAGCAAGCTGAAAAAGGTTTTCAGAAATAGACTGGCAGATCCACAACTGCTGGTCACAGCACTAGAATCACTAAAGCTTTTTCCAAGGCTGCCTGGGAGCCAAACTGAGTGGCTGCACTGAGCATATTTCACTGTGGCTCCTACTGAGAGGCACTGAACAGGCTGTGAAATCTCAGGTCTCAGACACCAAGAGCATGACTGCAAAAGGCCACAAGCATCCTGCTCTAATGTTGACATTAGCCCTACTTGGAGCAGAGAAATGGGGATAAATTACTTCCTGAAATCCCTTCCAACATAAATATTCAGAGATACTACTAACATCTTTAAAATTTCACCTTTTCTTTGAAACATCAGTTAAACACAAATACAGGAACAGAACCTCTCCAGAAATAAGCTGTGCACTATTAAAGAGCATGCTGTAATAAAACCTTTAAGTGAGTCTTAAGTGACTATTAAACACGTAATAATGCACCTTCCTACAGATGGCAATGAAATTGAGCACTAAACACTACAGTCAGAACAAAATAGTTTTGCATAAGTGTCTTGAAAATTCATTATTAAAATAAAAACAAAAGCCATTTGTCCACCATACATAGGTTGCCATATAAAGAACTCATTCCCAGGTTTTTACTATAGACTGGCTTAATTGAGCTGAAAGGAACTCTGCGCTTAGGAAAGCAGAATTAGATATAAAGCTTCTTGAAAGTTGCTAGAGAGAAATGAATGAAATCTACCTAAACTATCACTATTTTACCAGTTAGTACTAGACCAGCGTTAACTTCTTACCTGGTATTAGGCCTTTCTACAATCCTTGCTATTGTCAGAGGTCACATCTCTGCCGTGCAGGACCGGCTGCGGTAGCTCAGAGGCAAAACACCCAGCACCTCCCAATGAGGCCAGCTAGCCCGGCTGTATCCCCCCAGAGCTGCTAAGCTTGGGACTGGAGAGAGATCAGCTTTATAGTTAATCTAAATTACAGGCACCTGCTAGGTACCTTCACTGCTCGCACTAATCCCTCTATTAGCACCCTGCCCGGGGCTGTGCCGGGGCACTTTAAGCCAGGACTGCAAATGGGCTTGTATGGAACTGGCTATCCTGGATCTACATGGTGAGGGGACTCTTCCCTCTTTGGAGAATCTGGAAGTGGTCATTTAAGACAGCTGGTATTTGTTGTGCATAAAGCAAAGCAGCATTAATTCAGGAAATTAATCATAGACTTGCTTGCTTTCTATACCAGGCTTTATCCGTTAATCTGTACTTGCAGCAGAAACTCTGTAAGTCACATCAGTGACTGAGACAGCCATTGTGAAAGCCTGATAAGAGAGCTGGAAAGCGCACAAGCAATGATAAAGAAAACAAATCAAGGTTATAGTGTCACAAAAGGAACTTTGTCTGCTTGGCCAGAAAACAGGGTTTCTTTACAATATTACTTCCTCATTGTCTAGCGAGTGTTTTGTACTACTAATTGTAAAAGTCGCAAACAAACCATGTAAGCCTATCGCAATATCACCACTTCATATGTACAAGTATGCGCTTCAAATAAGTGTACGGTAGCGATGCCCTGTACAGTGCTAGAGAACAAATGAGGTAGCGGGGGTGCTGCAGCACCATGTGGAAGACAAAACTGTTTTGCTATATGTGCAGTACCTAGGATCAAACTGTATTTATCATAAAATCAATTACATTTTATCAATACAATGCTAGGAAACGATCCACCCAAAGCCATTGCACTGCCTTCCTGGGAATTTCTGCCTGAAGTTTATGCTGGCCATGAGGCCAACAGAGACTCTGTGCTGTTGAGAACCGTTGCTAGACAGTTCTGGCTGGTTTGCTGCACCAGCCTGATTAGTTCTGTTTTATCTTTCATGCCTACTCCACTGTACAGGCTAATCACAGTGGTTTGTTGGACATTTGTACTCCAGTAATACATTGTAATAATAATAGAAAATTACATGTTTGAATCTACATATGCTATCTCTCTGCATCTCCATGTGGGACAGACGGGCACTGATAAATTTAACTATAATGCTTTAAGGAATCACCACTTTCAGCTGTCCACTCACCTCTTTCTGGAGGAGATCGCCCTGTGGCGAACACATGCCAGTCCTATAGCTTCTGTGATTCGCAGTTTGGCAAATTTAAGTGCAATCATTCATTTCTGTAACTCCTGCAAGGTAACTTCTGCAGGAAGATGAGGTAGATACCTGAGAATGGGAACGTAATAAATCATACGCCTTAATCTGACAGAACTCATCTGTCACAGCCAGAAAGGCCAATATTTCAGTGACAGAGATTTCAGATATACACCCCAAACAAACAAAAGTTCCTTCTGACATGGAGCTACATAAAATCTAAGAATAAGTTCTTCCTAACAAGTTCTTCCTATTTTCTATTTGGTCGGTAGAGGTATCAAACATTTTTTCCCCGTGTGGTGTTTCCGCTATAGGTCTACATGAAAAGTGAGGTCACGTAGCCTTCCATTTCAAGCACCTTGATGTTCTTCCTATAGTACAAGTCAAACTGCCCTAACCCAGTAAATAAATATTTCCAGTGTTGCTGCTTTCTCTATATCCTGCCCAAAAGTAATGACATCACAGCAACAGTTCCAGGCACTCCAGAGATGATGGGAAAGTATAAACAGTGCTCCATCTGCAGTTCATTTGCTATTGCTATAAAAAAAGAGCAAAACAAGCCTTTGACTGATGGTTGGTTTCCACAGTTCGGTGGCAACAGCTTTGCAAATGAACTATTTCAGGCAGGAGCTGGTGGCAGTTATTTGATAAAATGCAGCAGTTCTGATAATACATAGATTTTTTTAACATGGACTTTGTAAATGATAATATTCAAGGACAAACTTGTCAGGTCAAATTTGACCCAGGTGCTGAATGTGTAAAAGCTGAGAGGTAGAGATTACTTCAGGAAAGATTAATGACACTATTAACATGAATATGTGCAGCTACATAGCTGCACACAGAGGGAAAGTTTTGTTTGGAGGCATAGTAAATGAAGTCTGGGTATGCTCTAGGGATATTTTTGTTCCTTTTGTGTACAGAGATATTTTATTTCAGAGTTATTCAAATATACTTGAGTTCCTATAAGCAAGCTTTAAAAATTGATATATTTTTTAATTCTACCTGATGAATCAGTTACACGGTAAAATCAGCACAGGTTTGCATCAAAATACACTCCATTTAACATTATCCAGCTACCCTGTACTGAGTGTGAAAAATTCTCACAATAACATACACAGCTGCTCCCTGTAATATAACACGTTTTTCATGCTGCTGCAATGCAATCAGTGTGTGATATTTTTAATTCTTATCTTTCCAAATGTGTAAAATTGAGCTCTGATTCTCCTGAGGAAAAACATTTTATAGTTCATCAGATGTGAAGTACTAATGTGTAAGGAACCCAGTTCTTGTGTCAAACAATAAGATGACTTTAAGCAATTGGGGACTATATGCTTACCTTGTGAAATCAGCCAAGACTCTTCTAATGTCATTACTTTACTCATTTACATCGGCTGAAGGGATGGCATCTGAGGGAGGCAGGGCCACCCAGAGAGAAGGGCCAGGAAGAGCAGTTGATCTCGTTGCCTGCTACGCTGAACAATTAGAGGGGTCTTCCACCTCATTCCAGTGGGACAGCTCTTAACAGACAGGGGACCGTAGTCTCTACTTGTCCTCTTTCGAAGCCCTGGGCATTCCTGTCTGATGTTTAGCTTGCTGTCATAATTTTGTCCCCATATTCAAAATTGTTAAGTAGCTGTAATCAAAGCCAAATAGTCTTTGCATTTGTAGGCCCTTGATACACAGTTGGTAAAATTCAGCACTACAGCCAAAGCTCAGTGTCACTTGACCAAAGTTCTGGCCTCCTCAGGGTACAGCAAACACCACCTCGGTGTCACTACAAGGCCTCTGCAGTTTTGAAGTTTCACATTGAAACTGGCCTCTGCAAGGGCAAGAAGTATTTCTTCCCCCAACTTCAATTCATCCTTCATTTGCAGCTGGTCTGGTCCCTTCCAATACTGTTAGGCTAAATTCTGAGATCTGCCAAGAGATTTTAGCTCATCTCCCTATCATTCAACAATTTCACTTTCAGGGACATTAGACCCAAGGAAATTGGATTGTGAGAACATGACCCAAATGTTCCTGAGTTCAATGAAAAACTCACCGAATTCATTCAGTCACACTATCTACTGAGCTCTTCTTCAGTCTTCCCTGAGTTTCCAGAGGTGGATAAATAATTCAGTCAAACATAAACATAATCAATTTTGAAATCTGCTGAAAAAAGGAGACAGTCTTTTTTCCTGATCGCCCTCTGGGTCTCATTTTGTTTAAGTGAAAATGCTTTGTGATTAAAACACTGCGTATTAACAGAGCAACGTCCCGTTCCCAGGCCAGCCCATGAGGATTGCTCCTCACTCCCAGGCTTTCCGTTTGCAAAGTTCCTGAATATTCCTGGGCCGCCTTCTCTTCAGATGAGGCCAGACTCTTCTGCTAACTCTGAAGAACAGGCTGTGAACTTGCTGTACTCAGATTTCTCATCTGCAAAATGGTGTTTCTTTACATCACAGAGGTGTGAGAAGCATGAATTCAAATACTTCCCGGGTAGCCAGAGATTTTGGAGGAAGAGGTATGTAGGGGCTCCCTGTGCAAATCCACCAGGTGTGTGCAGGAGTTATCATCCCTTTTGCCCTCACTGAAAGTCCCTGCTATGCGATGTGGCCATAATTGCATGTCGTCATTTCGCTTTTGTTTGGAGCTGCTTCTACTCCCGAATATGATAAGAAGGTAAAGAGCCTGCTGGTGTTTAAAGTTCAGTGCTGCTTGGCCATTTCTCTGCCAAGTACCTTTTAGAGCTCCTAACTGAAAGCTTGATATTCTCTACTAATTCATTAAAATGTTTATTGTCTAACTATGAACTTCTGCATAACTTGGTCTTTTCTTAATCATGGCCTTACCTGCCTTCTTTTCGCAATGAGCAACTGGAATTGCATCTTGTGTTTTTTTCTAAACAATTCATTCATTCATTCATACTGACAACCAGGATATAATCTCTCCTTTCCAGCTGGGAACTGCTTGCCGCAATTCCCTGTTATACACACCAGAAATTTAGCAGGGTGAATGAAGGCAGTGACACATATTAAGCAGTATGCCATGTTTTGTCTGGGTATGAAATTTCAGAATATCTGCTAAAATGCAAAACGGGTGTGTAACTCCATCTACCTCTCCTTTCCTCATAATTACTTACATGGAACCACTGGGAGACAGCATGTCATAATATTCATTCATACTTGCAAACCACAACCAAGGAGAAAGCTGAGCCAGGACTAATGCAAACAGGCAGAGAAAGAGACAAGTACATCTGGCTATGAATAAACAGCCAGGTTTTTGCTTCCTCTCCTGGAAACTTTCTTGACTTGTGTTCTGCCTCAGTTTATCTTTCAGAGATGAAATGACCTGCTTTGGTACTTGCATAACATTTTAAAGCATCCTCAGATTCAGGCGTCGTAAAAGACTTGAAGTGTACAAGAGCAAGAGTAGAACTACTTTTTAGAGCCGAAAACCCATCGCTGTATAGATGAGTATAGGCTGAAGAAAAGAATCACATTCATATAATCAGTTCTCCATATACAAACCCAGTACTAATGGTGAGAAGTCAGACACTATGAATGGCCAGGTGACCCTCAGCCCAACTCGCTTTGCGCACCTGCAGCACTGGCAGTGTTTGGGAAGGGAAGGAGCAGCTAGCTTTCAGACACAGGGCCAGAACTGTGCTTTCCCACAGAGAACAGGAACGATATCAAAAGAAAATGCGAGAAAGCCCGTTTCACCACACAAAAATGGCATTATGCATCAACCAACTGAAAGGAGTCTAACCCACATAAAAATTCATGATAGGAGCTGTATCACAAATCATGAGTCAGTGGAGCACTTTCCCTGACTTAGGGGGGCCTTGGATCAAGTCTACAGATTACAACATATTAGCAGCAGCTACAAACGTCAAGATTTATTCACTCTCCACCTCACAAATTTCTAGAACTGCTTTCACCATGAGCGGATGGGATCCTTCATGCTTTTTACCATTTGTCATTGCTCTTTTAGTGATTGAAGCACTCTGAATAATAATGAAATAGTGTTTTGGGGAATACCCATAACAAATTGAATCAAACTGGAAATGCTGTTTGCCTGTTGAACAGACTTGGTAAATTAATATTAGAAACCTTCACTTATTTGATCTGTCTCCATACCATGGTAACTTGTTGACTATTTATTTTAAGTAGAATAAAAAGTTTAGTTTACTCTTCTCTAAAGTTACTCAGAATGTAGTCAACTCATCCTTTTTTAACGATATTGCAACAGAACATCCCAAAAACATTCACTGGGGAGTCTGAAGAATGGTAAGCAGAAATAGATACAGGATTTAATAGTAATATTTGTCATATTTGTCACAGATGAGTAGATACATTCAGTTATTTCTACTGACTCCTTTAATCCTAAATCTATGTTCCAGACAGAGTTCTCAAAGAGATTTATTCCAAAAGGAAGGAATTTTCTTGAAATTCAGTCAGTTATGTTTAAAAACTTCATGTAGAAAAAACTGTTACAGAAAGGTAAAACAAAACCAAATTTTATCTATTTTTTTTTTTTTGAGAATAAATTCTCTGTTTGTGATTGTAATTAATTATTCTAAAATTAAACCATATACAGCAGAAACACGAGGGCTATTTACAAGCTAAATGCTACCAGAGAGATAAAATCTAATTATCACCTATAATTTTCAGTGGCTTGTATGTGATCTTTATTTACTTTATTTACAGTCATTTGGCATTTACTCATAGAACTTAATTTTGTAATTTTTCCGATCATATTTCTTAGTTATATATCTCATCTCTTTTCTAACTGGATGGACTGAGGTTTGTTACAGAAAGGATTTCCATAGGTTGTTCACAAATCCTGCAGCAGCGGCTCTGCGTCTGTTCAATTCATCTATTGTGTAAACAAAAGAGCATTTCACAAAAAGATGAAAGTTTGCTTTTGCAGCTATCCTCCCCGCACATCCGTTCAGACTGGAATCCAGAGTTCTTTTGCTTTTAGCACATAAGTTTGCAAATAAAAAGCTTGACTGCTAAAGTTCACAAAGAGTGCTTTTCCACAACTGGACCTGTGTGCATAGGCACTCAGATGTACACAACTCTCCCAAATTTGAAAGAGGTCTCAAATTCGTAAGATTAGGAGCCTTTTTTGTCCAGTGGCCTTGAATGAACTGGACTTACTTGTGAAAAAGGACCATAGATAAAAGTTAACTGTACTGGGAGGCTTTACATTTTTTGTGTAAGAAAACTTATCTTTCAGCTACATTTACCCACCTCAAACAATGAGATCACCACAAATCTATCTATCTGCCTTACTGTTGGAGTAAATCAGAGACGATTTATATCCAGAGCTTTGGATATTTGCTGCCTAGTAACACAGGACAAGACTAAGGAGCAAAAAAAGGAGGGAGTAGTTCATAGCTATCTGACAGTTGGTGCCTTTTCCCCATCCTGGAAAGTTTTATGAACAACTGTTGCTTATTACTTTATGGTTTTGAGACCTCATTCTGAAATCAGTGGTTTGAAATTTGGTTTAAAGAAGTTTGCCAAATCTGGTACTTAAGTTTTAATGGTGCAAAACTAATGAAAGGGTAGGATATGCACAATTATCAACAAATAGTATGATATGCCAGGAAGAAAGACGAAGGGAGGCAATGAAAGACAACTATTCTGCCAGGATTTAGAGAGTCCCATCACAGATTGGCACAAACACAGTGAAGTTCTCCTGTTACGAACTCAAGCACAGCTGCAAGAAGCAAAGCTGTGAGCTTTTCTTTTGTGCTGAAAGTATTTTGAGAAGGTACTTTTCAGGTATTTACCATAATGAAGAAAAACTACATTTGCCTATTTGCACTCTTTCATTGTGCTTTTACTATTTTAAGGTAAAATGATTCAGATTAGATCTTTTTCTTAAGAAATTTTTTCCATTATGGGGGAAAGAGACAAATGTCCCAAAAAGGATTTAGCGCAGGCAGTCAAGCTCTGCTGTTGGAAAGGGTTAGTAGCAAGCTGAACAGATCTTGAATGTAAGTCATTTTCTTTGTTATGTTTCATTGCAGTTAGGCTTGGGTAAACTTCAGCAAATTGAAGTGTGTGCATACACACATCTTGCTGTTTATGGAGAATCTAATAACTCCGGAGAGCTGAAGTATTGTGACAGAGAATAAATACAAAACTGTATAAACAGATTTCATTGCAATTGGTAGTCCTTAGATAAAACTTGCGTGTAGCCACATAGTGCCAACCTCAGTAAAGACAGGATTTAACAAAACTGAATGTAAAGTCCAACACAAGGTTCCAATTCCATTTTAATGTATATTGTATAAATCCAGGATGCAAGAATTTCATTGCTAACCTGGGTGTAGAAAGCTCAAGATCTGGCCCCTTACTCGAGTGTAAATACAAGCACTTAATTCTGTTTTCTGCAGATCAAAGAATGTGCCAAACTTTATCGTTATTGTTTTTAAATGCTCTTAATTAATCTCAGAACAAGCTGCAGCTAAAAGGTCATGATTTAAGTGCTTTAGACTACAGAGATGCAGCTCCAAGGAGAAGTGTGTTTTTGTGTTGCTAGGGGAACCCTTAATGTGCTATGGCACCAGTCACATTTTGAAAAACAAGAAATGAAGCAGAAGTAGGTATTGTTTAATGAAAAATATGAAAAGATTAAATCAAAGTCTAGAAGACCATTAAGCATAAAAAAGAGGGAGACACGCAGCGTTTTAAAGAGTATTTTAGAAGAGTGATATGATGTTTATTTATAGTATTTCTTTATTAAAATTATATTTAGTTATTTCAGAGGAAAAGTTTACACCTGAACTATTGCCAGATATTGCTTAATGAAAAGGACTAATGATGCTCTGAAGGGGCCTCAGAAGTCTGATGTGAAATCAGTGGAAAGGTGCAGACTGTAGACCTTCCACAATATTTTCTTACAAATCCAGAAATTGGGTGAAATTGTCTTACTTCAGAATTTGTTATAAATAAGATCTCAACAAATCAGTCAATCTTATATGCACAGTAGTGCCATATTTTACAGTAAGCTTCTCCATTCCCAGGTTAATATGAAAATCCTTGTGAACTGAACCCTAAAGAAAGATTTTCTCTGTCTGCTGTGGATTGAAATCACTGCTCTAGATCAGAACCAAAAGTTATGGGATCAGGGTCTGAGCTGAGCAATGCCCATTTATACCCACTGCGTAGGTAATCTATAAAAGATGTAGAAATTAATATCAGGTAAACAAGTTTTTGAACAGCTTGAGTAGAACTGTGTAAATAATTGAAATTTTGGCCAGCTGATCACACTATATGTCAGTTAGTGACACTGACGTATTAAAGGAATATAGTTAAACCTTATCTCAAGCATAGTTTCAAATTCAAAATTACACTTTCTAAATTTAAAACACATCATTTTGTCCCGTCTCAGAGAAATCTACTTTCTCAGGTGAAAAGTATTTGAAAAAACAGCCTGAGGTTATTTCATAGTTTCACTGATTTTTTTTGGAGCACAAGCTGTATTTTTGAAAATATTTCCAAACCTCTATGTTTGATTGCTCTAAAGTCCTAGATGTGCCTCTTCTACAAAGAAAAACTATACAGTAGAGATCAAAAATACAGAGTTTCCTCTTCGTTGTTCCTTCTTCTAATTGTCCTGGTGCCTTGCAGCTGAATATTGCGATTGATTGCAATCCAATACTTTGGATAGGCTGAAGAAAAACCCAGTTCTACTGGTCACAAAAGAAGGAGAAAAAAGATATATATATAAACTCATGTTAGTTATAGGAAGCTTATTTTATTTGCACATTTAGCAGTGCCTTATGTAAGGGCACCTAGCATGGACATCATAGCCAATCCATGAAAAAATTTTTTTCTTCGCTATTTGTCAGCGCCATTAAGTAGACTAGGAAATTTTTCTTCATCTTTAACAAAGTTTTCTGAAAACAGAAATCATTTTCACCAACTGAAGGGAAAGGAAGGACTAATCAGATATTATTAGCTTGCTGCAGATTTTTTTTAATGATAGAATTACTTTCTGACAAGTTCTTTTTCAATAAATATGTACTTGGGAATTTGCCTGCCAAAATCATGAGTATTTCAGGGAAATAACTTCATAAATAGGTTAAAAGTATTGATTTAATACATATTTGTATTGTAGTTCTAAAAAGAAAATGCAAGGAGAGCTGATACAGCAGGAATATCATTTGTAGATAGGGTATTGTTTAAGAATTCCCAAACCCATTACAGAAACTATAAATGGTTAACTGTAAAGCCTGAAAGTGTGTGAAATGTCTATACATGTATTTGATGATTTGGATGTGTTTCTCTACACTGTGTACTTCACACAAGCTTAATTGTCAAGGAATCCTACACTGAAGCACTAACAAAATCATAACAATTGTTACATACTCTTTAAGCCAAACATCTATAGTTGGATTGTCCATAGAACCCATAAAATATGAAAATACAAATTAATTTATGAGTCCTAATTCCAGAGTAACATTTCAATGCACAGACCTCAGATCAAATAGATAATTATTGCATTCACAACTTTAGCTTCTTCTTCTGACGGTTTGGAATATTACAGATGTTGACGTTAAAATGCCTGAATTGCAAATAAAAACCAATAAAAAAGGGAAATAATGACACTGGAAAGACTACTTGTCTTAAGACAATAATATTAATTATTTGACCTTTTTATTCTTTGCATCAGACACTTAGGAAGAACATAATGTCATAAAGAAACTTCCATAGGGAAACACTTTATGATCAATCATCTCTTTTGAGAGTAGCATCCTTGCATTAATACACATGAATTAACTTGCAATAATTTATCGTACATAAGGCTGTGACTTTAATGTTTAACTCTGCTTTCAGTTATGCAGCCCAATGCATCAGAGTTTTCATTCTACCGTGTGATGTGTGCTAGACATTTGCACTGAATGTGTGTTGTAAAAGTGTCATAGAAGAGGGGAGAAAATGACATTGTTTATTTCTCATTATTCATGACTTGTTCCAGGTAGGAATCAGCTTGAATCTCAATTTTCCTTTCTTTTTGAGCAAACTGTTTAGTTTCACTTTACTTTTAGATGCTTCAGTAGCGCTAGTAAAGCTAAGTAAGGCATATTTTAGTTGAGCTTACTATAAAGAACAAAGTGTAATCCATAAAGATTGCAATTCATGACTGTATTGTTCCAATATTACATTTCTATAATTGCATTAACTTTAAGAGTACTACACCAGCATGTAACTAAATAGCCCATTGGTGGCTTAGTGCTGGAACAGCCGACCTTATTATGAGCCAGTTCCCCAGCTGCCATGTGCCAGCACAGCTCTGTTGAAACAAACGCAATTACACTAACATCAGCCAACGATCTGTTCCACTCGATCATATTCTGATGTATTTGCATCCATATATATACCTCTACCAACACAGCACGCATCGTTAATGGCGCTGAAAGTACAGCCTGAGAAGAGTCGCAGGGACAGCTGGCCAGCAGCACATCCCCAACCGTGGGCAGTCTCAGGTACTTAGGAGACAAGCCTAAGAAACTGCGAATGTATCATGTGAGCTTTCTCGTGTAGGGTTCTGGCTTTATGGGGAGCAGTTAGTGAGTTAGTGACCTCTCGAGGCACAGTTTGCATCCAGATCATCATACTTTGTACCCGCTGATAGTCCTACCCTCGCGACGATTGTTAAGGCTTTATGAGCCCCTTTCTGGTTTTGACTTCCACAACATGCAGTGGCAACGACTCCCACAGCAGTGTGAAAAACAGCTCCTTTTAATATGTTTTTAACCGGTTGTTTGATCTTTTCATTGAATCCTTGCTAGTTCTCATCATAAACAGTAAATAACTGATCCCCCAATTTCTTGGCCACCTCTTTGCCTTTCCAATGTCCCCTCCCCATCGAGATGCCTTCAGAGCCACCCTCCATTTTTTTCCCTCGTTGCAGCTGAGTATGGATCACTAAGGTCACCCAGGCCTGACTGGTCAGCATTTTACCCCTTCTGTAACTGTTACTACTCACAGAGCAAATAAAGTGCAGATTGGTTGCAAAGCAATCCTGATTCAAAAGCATTTTATACCCAAATGCATGCCGTAATATATGTCTAATCATACAGGAACTGACCACTGCTTGACAGAAATCTTCCTGTCTCTCGTAGCATCAACAGAGCAATGTTAATTTATACCAGATGCACATCTGGCCCAGCCTGTGTAAAGAAGCTGTTGAGGTGGAAATTTAATATTTAAACTGGTACAAACCTGCAGAATTCTGCAATAAAATTAAATTTGGGTAAAGGATTAGTTACTACTTTGATTACCTACTAAAGAAGGCTTATTTTTACAGCAAACAGAAAATTGCAAATAATTGTTATCAACATTTTTGCTACTAATGTAGTGTCAGTTTCATGACACTTAACCTAAATGTATTTATTATTGAAGCGGATGAGTGACATGGCTAAACATGGTGAGACAAGTGACCTAGCACCTTAGGTTTCTTCCCTGCTTTTCTGGAAAAGCTAGACATAGCCATAGCCTGCCGGCCACATACGTGAACTATTTACGTCGAGAGGAACTTTGATATATTACAATGCCCTTAAGAAGTCATAAACCCTGAAAATCAGGGAATGTGAGAATAGAAATATTCACCACTAACCACACTAGGCTTTCGATGAATCAAGGGTTATTGAAGATACTTTTGGGGCCAAGGCTTGAGCTAAGCAAGTTCTTAAAGAGAAATAGCTTACGCATCTTTTCCTCTCTAACTCCGTCAGTTCTTCTGCTGCTTTTTCTTCCCCCTTCTGCTTCCTTCCTTCTTCCTATCAGGATATAAGAGGGGAAAACGGATAAGCTAGGGCATAAATTATAAGACTTGTCTTCTGTATTTATTGCTGTTTGCAAAAAGTGGGACTGGTCCTGAGGCCAGGTGACTGGTGCCCCCTTAGGGATTGAAGAGTGTGTAGGAGAGCAATACGGTTTGCTCTTTGTCCTGGCTTTCCTTATCAAAACTTATTCTCCCTACCCTTAACGTAGTTTCTCTGTCTTTGCTACTGATGGGTCTGAGTGTTCACTAGTTTTAAGATCTGGCAAGGCCTGAAAAAGATAAAGAGAATAACATAATAGTAGCCTGCTATGTGTTTTTTATTAACTTCCACCTGACATTCCGGAGATTTAATTAAATTTCCCCAATTTTGGCCGTTGCCAGGAAGTGTGATGGAACAGAGAGGGATCACCTGAGTTTCTGCAGTCCTTACCTGACCTGAGGCACGGCCATACGTTATGGCACTGGGGCAGGACATGCTGCAAAGGTCTTCAGAGAGCCAGAGAATGTGACGAGGGCTGTAGGGCATCTTCACCCCCATAGCATAGAACTCTTACCGTATTCTCCTCACATTATTTTCCTTGGACTACTCTGACATATCTTTTCAGCGCAATGCCTATTGGGTAATTGGAGCATTTAGATAACAGCTCTAAGCAACAGTCCAACTTTTGCTTTTCTCTAGAATGATATCTGGACAGCAGTGTTTCCATAACCACCTTAAGTGCATTCAGAAAAAAAATACACTGTGGAAAGATGGTACTGGGAAAAACAAAAGGCATTCATCGCCAAAAGGAAAGTAATAATTCTTTAGATATTTATTTATTAATCTATCTTAGTCTCTTTATGCACTGTGTTATTGCCTGCCCAATGGGGAACTCTTGGATTAGCAACAGATTTCCCAAGGCTTAGTAATGAGGTAATCGTGCACTTTGTGTGACTAGCAAAATTGTGAGTGCTGCAGAACAGGGCAGAAGCTATACAACAAATTGTTTATGCATTTTAAGCAACAACAGCACCTGGAATTTTTATAGGGATGATGAAGTGCTGAAATATGAGCAGTTTGATTCCCTTTTTTAAGAATGGCTTTGAATCAAAGATGTTGAAGCACAGACTTCATTCTGTAGTAATACCCACTTGTTACTCTTTTTGAAATATCAGCTGTTTCTATTCTTTTTTGGTTTATATTTTTTCTTTATATTTTAGGCCACCAACTAACTAATTTAGACCTAGATTTGATAAGGGATCATCTAAGCACACATTCCTGTATGTTTGTTGTTCATTACCAGCTATCAGGGAGCATTCAGCAACCTAACTTCACCATTACAAAACGCTATTTGTGACAGTAAAAAGCAGTCTATGCCCTTACTTTATTATGATGCATTTTTGTCGTGGAGTTTGATTACTGGTATTATTTTTTAAAGAAATATGAGAAATGGCATGAAGGCAATACAAAGATCGGGAAAAATTATTGAAGTATCCATGAAAAATGTCTTTCCTTTTGGATGCTTTGAACAGTTATTATTCTGTTGGGGCTGACTCTGGTTCTCTCTTTTCGTAAGGCCTCTGTATTGAACTCTCTGAACTTTGTGGAATCATACTGAGATTCATAAGACTAAGACAAGATTAAGTGACGAGACTTGTGCCTGATGAGCATACAAAGTCCCTTTTGAAACAAATCCAAAATAGTTCACCATAATACTAAAAATACTATAACCCCAACCTGATAATCCTATATCATAAATTATGGAATGGTTCTAAGATTTTTGGCAAGCCAGGTACATAACATACAAAACAGCTACAAAAATTAGACACCAGAACTGATCTTAGGGACCATTTGGTTAATTTTTCATGGTATTTTCCCATGTTTTCATGCCTCATTAGTCCACATAACTATGGCATTAAATCTGTGCCCAGGGCCATAAAAGTGAGAATGAAATAATGAATCTAGGTCTTGTCGGCAGACAGGACCAGGCAGGAAATCTATGTGAAATGCACCCAATTTAGTATAGTTTTCAATACCTTCTATTACTGAAAGTTATGAAAAAAGCAATCAGTTACTATTAAGTTACGTTCTGGCAGATTAAACAGGCAAACTGGACACTTGGTTCTCATACTCTTAGCAGATGGCTATAGCCTTGACAATGCCAGACAAGCTAGCGCTTTCTGCGTAATATTTTTTTTACTAGGTATTTTCAGCTAGACTGAAGGGGCTGTCTTTGCTATTTAGTGTAAATGTGCTCTGTGAAAGATTTTTCTTTCTAAAAAGAAGGTAATGGTGCACTATACATAGTCCTACTAGGAAAGACCTTACACGTAGATATTTGCTTTGGTGTAGTAAATTGGCAAGAGGGCCAAAGAAGTAATGTGAGGGATGAGAAAAACAGGGGAGAAAATAAGGAAGGAATATAAATTAAAAAGAAAACAACTATGTATGAATTATAAAGTAGAGCTACTCAGCTAAAAGAGTTTATTTCTGGCCCTTTACCCATAGGATTCTTCCAATGATAACACGGCATAAGCAGTAATAAGACCTTCATGAATGATGTTGCAGACAAATTATGGAAAAGAGATCAGATCCTCTGAGTTTTGGGGGGATATTTTATGACTTTGTGCATGTGCACTGAATGCTTGTCACCTTATTCATGTCACTATGACTTTCATATGTTCATGAAACCTTATAATTCTATATAACCAAAACGAGCACTAGTTTACTTTCTGTACATCTCACAACCTACAAATAATTATAGCATGAATTTAAACATTGTATTTAAATATAATGAACTCAAAACCTATCAATGTTAAACCAATGAAAGAATTATAATAAATAAATAAATAAATAAAAAATAGCATCAATTATTTACATAACCTCTAGAGAAACCTAGGCTTATATGGTGGTAATGCTTAAAAAAGAAAACTATCTCCTCTACAAAAACAAACAGTTGCTAGAGGTACTAAGAAAATTGTTCTCCAGTTATCTGAATGTAATCCAAGAACGGGTACAGGACTTCAGAATTGAATGCAGTGGACTTTGGATAGCAGATCTTGTACATTATCTAACTGCTTGGTGTATTCACTTATTTCAAAGCATAGATTCTATAGAGTAGACAATATTGTGTCCTATTTTATTATAATATTGCTATAAATCAGAAGTGATTATTTCAAAGTAAAATAGTCATAAATATAAACCTGGCATAGGGACCAAGTCATATTTTGCTATATATTCTACATCTAGATAGCAGTTATTCTATAAACACAAAGTATGCAATTTCACAATCCTCAAAATAAAAGGCAAGTGATCTGGTTTTAATTTTAGGTTTTCTACGTTTGTATCTGGGAACTGTATACTTTCAGGAATTATGGGTTAAGTGGGAGGAGAAACAGGAGCGACTTGCTTTGGCAGTTTAAAATAGAGTTCACTGATTTCAGGAATAGTTTCTTTTCCACATACTGAGACTTCTCCAGTGGGAATAGCTCACTGATACAGAGAGGACAAATGGAGCAAGATGTCTTCCTACAGTGTAAAGTCAGAACACTAAACACAAAACAGTAATGACTAGATATAAAATCTTGTAATTTAATGTTTTGAAAGGACAAACATTTTGAAAGCATGTTTCCAAAATAAATCTGCAAAATAGCTTGTCATTTTCTTTTATTCATTGCTTCCATGAGACTCAGGGCATTATGCTTTATGGTTGCTCAACTCTATGCAGAACCATTTTCCTGCAGAAAGAATGGTAATTTTTTTTTTTTGCAAAAGCATAAGCAAAAGCCAGTGTGGAAGCACACCTCTAGCATGGATCCACTAAAACTGCATCTTTGCAAATGACAGCAGCAGTAAAATCTGACATAGTACATGAAGTATACGATATCCACGATCAAAGATCAGTGTCATCATTGTATTTTTCAAAACCTATGATTTAGTTATCAGCTGCTAAATTCACGGCTGTGTGTCTGAATTACACACTTTTTGCATAATCGATACTGGTGTTTCAGTGGCAGTTCTAGTGGAAAGGAAAAGCTGTGAAAAAGCTCCTCCAGCAGAAACAAACACAGCCATGAGGTCACCATGTATGGAGGGATCAACTAGTACTGAGTTTTCTGGACAATAAAAAGCAGAATGGGTTTCCATACTAAATAGAAAAACACCTAAAGAAATATTTGTTAGCAGAGAGCAAAGCAGGCCTGTCAGTGCCTTCAGGAGACCTATGTATAAGAGCCTACCTTTGAGTTCTTGGTTCTGTAGGTTGCCATTTTTAATGGGAATGACAGTCTGGTCATATCATACAAGTAGACTTCTATACACAAAAATTAACTTCCGCATTTCCTTTTCTTTTCCCCGAAAGTTGTGAGTTTTGAGCTATGCAAGATGGATGAAGGAGGACGTAGCCTTGTCTTTGGAGTTTACAGTGTCTAGATTAAACTGAAGATATTTTCCAAAAACATGTGTTATGTATTTAAGAAAAGAAGTTCACTGTGGGGTGATAGAGATCAACATTTTTTTTCCTGGAAGAAGCTTTGTTTAGTTTCCATTAAGTAATGAACTGCTAAAGGATTTGCTGCTACAGGAATCCGAAAAAAGACACCTTAAACACGCTAAAGGAAAGCATTGTCCTGTGGGACAATTCCGTAGTACAAATTGGTGCCAGCAGGCATTCCATCCTGAAATATCAACTAGAAATAGCTAAACACTGAAGATTTGTTCCAGAAACATTCTTGAGAAAATTGTTTTCCTGAAATACATAATCATGCTTATTTTTTTTACATTCCAGTGTTTTTACTGGTTTGGTAGCCTTGACAGGAGGCATGAATCACAAACTTACAAGCAGACAGCATTCTGCATTCCTTTTTTGTGGAAAAGTCAGGCCCTAATGATTTTTGTGAGATAGACCAAGGGAATATGCAACATGAACATTGCTTACTTGAGTTTCATTTACATAAAAATGAGAAAATAGGATGCTTCTACAGTTAGTTAGAACTAGACCTAGACAATGAAGAATTAAAGTAGTGCCAAGCCCATGTTCTTTATTCTTTACTTAGCTAGGTAGTAATTTGTTTTAAAAAACCAATTAGTTTCAATGGAATACGCTGTGAAGTATAACACCAGTAAACATGAGTGAGAAGAACAGAACAGAGAGGCAGTGGAGTCAGCTGAATTTCGTATTGAGGAACTGTTGGTCAACATACCAGCCAGCCTTTTTCATGCAAAAAGTTACTCACTATTCATTTCGACAAGATAACCAATGTCAACCCATATGAAATTTTTCTGAGCGCTCAGTGTTCACAATTCAGTATCTGAGCTGTTTGCTCAACTTAGTTCCTCTTCCTGACTGGATAGCCTTCCAGCCTAAATTTGTTTGAAACAGACTCTAGCTCATCATTAAATTAATCTTAATTCTTAGTCCAACATTTGCGTTCTGCAAACATATTGTCACAACAAGCAAATAAAAATGCAAGCATTTGCTGGACGAATGGTGAATATTTTCTGGTAATGTTTTTGTTGCTTTGCTCCTATCATACAGTCTTCTGTAAAATATACTAGCAGTAAAAATGTAATAAACAATTGACCAATACATAGCCATTTATTTAGAAACACTTTCCTGGTGAAGATTTGAGACTAAGACTTTGCATATGTCCTCAGTTGTATGAGAGGATATGTTCTTTATCTAGCCACACAAGAAGATCTCATCTTTAGTTTCTAGGGACACATCCACATAGCTCCTTACACATACACCTTTCCCTGAAATCAGATCTATGTGGACATCAAAGCAGTGCTTTTAGGCTTACAGTTATCTTGTGAGGCTCCTGGGCTGTAATCACTAGAATCAACGTCAAATATGCTCATCAAGAACTAAGTACACTCCAGCCATACTGGAAGCCCACAGATTTCAGTTCATTCTTAAACAAACTGCAGTTAACTGAAGGCTGACAGAAATAAGTCTGATTGGCTTCAGGTTTGAATTTCACTGGAACACTCACAGGGAAGTCATGTATTTTCAGAGGTACCAGGATGCCCTTGCAAGGAAGAACTCTTTTAATCTGGATTTTTTTCAAGGTTGTTTGTCCAAACAACTTCAAAACCATTCTGATGTGGAAGGGTAGGCTGTCAGCGTGGAGTCCTGGTAACACACAGTTCACTTCTGCTTGAAGTGCAAAGCTCACCAGTACCGCTTGTGAGACCTGTGTAATGTGAACAGTACTATTGTTCTATACATTTGCATAAGGATTTTCCTGGGTGAGCACCAGGAAAATATGTTGTGAAGGCAGTAGATCAACTTCTACACAGATTTCAACAGGTATACAGTTCAGATCACCTAATATCATTTCAAGATCTCTCTGTAGGACAGAAAGACAAGTATTACTTGTAAAAGGGCTGCTTGTAAAAGGGCTACAAGTATTACTTGTACGAAGTCTGGGACTCCTTCACTTCTTGGCTGTTCTAAGTGCTTGCCAACTTGTAGGATTAAACCTGATATTCATATAGGAGACAACCTGGAGCTCAAATCTGTGTTTCCACTTTGAATTGGGGTAAGCAACTTAATCCTCCAGAGACAAAGTTTCAACACCTATAAAAAAAGGTTTGAAAGTACTATTTTCCCCTAATGGGAGCATTATGAAGTGAACTAATTAATACTTAGAAAGGGTTTAGGGTTTTGGAAAACTAAGCACCATGGAAATGAAGGGTGCTGTGATCCCTTTAGAGTGGAATAGTTGCATTTGGCAAGTGTTGAGACCTTTGGCTTTCAGCCTGGGCCTTAGCGTCTCTGAAGTGTCATGCACCCTTATCAACATTTTGTTCTCTACACTCACATCTACTTACAATTTCCAGAGAACAGTTACTTTCATCATCCAAAAGTGGCAATTTCCTTACAAGTAGAACTTTGCTTCACTGTTATTCCACAGTATCCTACAACCAGATACCATAGGGTTTTCCTTGCATTTTTTATTTCATCTAGACGATCCTCCACTCCCCCTGCTTAGAAAAAATTTGAGTACAGCAATGGTTCTGCTTTCAAACTACGGAACACTCTGAGTTTTACACTTCACACTTCTGCTACTGTTGTATAGAAAATACTAATGGTGACAGCAATGAAAGGAAACAGCCTTTCCGAGTCGTAAACTCCTAGGTGATCTGCCTTTGTTTTCTGGAGTCAAAACATGGTATGAATGTTCTAAATTAAGAATCAAAGCATTCCATATTTCTGAGTACAAGTATAAATTAGAAGTAAGCATTAATAAAATACTTCAAGCCCTTGAACAACAGCGGGACATCATAGCCCATTCCACAATCAGTTTTGGACTGGTCCATTAACATTTTATATACAGTTGGGCATACATCTGATAAACACCTCTGCATAGCAGCACTTCTTTTTAAAACACTTTGCATCTTAAAACAAAGATGTAAGTAACCTGGGACAAACCAAAACACCAAATGCAAACACCTGTAAATTTTCAGAACTTTGAGATCTTAACAAAACTTCTATCCAAGCATTCTCACACTGATCTTGAGTTTACTGAATGGCTGGAGACTTCAGAGTGGATGAAATCCAGTCACCAAATGCTCAAAGTTTCTAAAACTCAAATACTTATCTGAATTTGAAATATGTCATGAGTTTCTCTTTGTACAGTAGAGATAATTTATGGTGTATTTGGTACACATCCATTAAATTATGCAAACTTTTAAAATGTGCAGGCTTATAGTAAGTATATCAAGAGCATTCAGAGCAAAAAAATATTTCTTGATATTTTAATTCTATATGCTGAAGAAGAAAAAAAGCAATACAAAAGACATTATTTTTAATGTGTGCTTTCAAAGGTTACTCTGTTAACTCCATGTCAAGCCAAATTTTGCAGAATTGTATTCTTGGGAAAGAAAGCTCTTGAGGAGATACATAGCATATAATGATGCTACAGTTGCAGTGTTCAGTTTAAAAGTCCTGAAAAATAAGTAAGAACAGACTTGAATGCTTTGCAGAAGATTTTCTTTATCTCTGAAAAGAGGAAAGTAAAAGTATGAATCTTAAATATTCAGCATTCATTAGTGTTATGTCTGTAATACTGTCTCATGTGACCACATCGTTCATCATAAGCCAGTTAGGGAAAAAGGATCTCAAATGCGAGTGCAAAGCTGAATAGTTAGGTTCCTTATCAAAATGGAAGGATGTATCAAAAGGATTTTCCACTGGGGTCTATCTATTCAATATTTTCACTACTGACCCAAATGGCAGATCACAGAATAAGCTCATGATTTAGAGAAAAATGAAGTCTGGTACATTGTAAGTACTTTGGAGGATAAGACTAGGATTCAATATGGTTGTGATAAACTGGAAAACTTCAGATATTTATCAACTCATCCAAGTGCAAACACCACACTCAGGAATAATAACCCGCACAGAGACAACGTGGGGAAGAGCTGAGGAGGAGGAAATTCAGATAGAAAAGGGTATAGAAATTAGAGTTGCCCGCAGACCAGACATGAGTTAACAACGACATGCTGCTGCTAACACAGAAACGTCATTCTGGAATGCAGAGAGCATGCAAGTTTGCGGAGTAACCCTTTTGCTCTACTCAGCACTGATAAGGCTTTAACTGGATTATTGTGCCTAGGTCAGGGACCACACTTTGAGAAATTTATGAACCAGTCAGACACATTCCCAAAGATAGTAATAAAAATGATAAATGCTCTATAAAATATGAATTATGATAACACATTGGAAAAGTGGGATTTTTAGCCTAAAAGGACAAAGGAAGGCTTGGTAACAGTCTTTTAGACATGTAGAAGGCTACTTTATGTGTCTACAGAAGTAACAGGCTAAAATTCAAGCAAGAAAATTCAGATTACATCTTCAGAAACATTCTATAATGAGAGGGCCATGAACAGCAGAAGAGTTTGACTGAGGTTTTTGTGTAATCCTACTGAAGATTTCAAGGCAGGCTGACAAGGGCCTGTCATGAAGGACCCAAAGGTTGTTGCTTTTGCCTTGGATTAGGTGACTTCATGTTCCTTCTAGCCCTATGATCCCATAGTTTCTGTTTGCTCTTTATCCTGCTTAATTCAAAGCACTAAAGGTCATGACGTACATCAGACTGCAAAATACATTTTATTGCAATGAGCCCAGTACAGGTTTCTGCTTCTCTACCTTCTACTTTCGCTTTCTACTGAAGGCAAAAGACAAATTATTATTGTTCTCATTCGAACCAATTGTTTCACTGAAACGCCAGCTTCTCAGTGATGATCTAGAAACTTCAAGGCTCAACCCTAGGAGACATGAACATTGTGGTCCTTATTCAGCTAAACAATGAAGGGCAAGAAGAGCCAAACACATACTTGCTGTTTAAGGAAGTGTGTCAATATCTGGCAGCTTGTTCAGAAGGCTCATTATCTTGCAGGATTGAGCCATCAATGTTGTTCAGGAGACTGAGCTGTACATATTTCACTCAGACAGATAGAAAACAGAAAATTAAATCTTGAACACTGTCATAAATGTCTCCAAAACACTGTTTGTCATTTAATTTACAACTTCAAGCAATTGGTACGGCTCAAACCAAAAGGATAGAAATCGTGCAAGTGACCACAGGAACTAAGACAGACGTTTTCTTGTATTACCAACAATGGCATTAATCCTTCTATGCAGATGAGCAGAAAAGTTGGAGTGTAGGGAAAAAGGAATTAATTTTTTCAAAAACAGCCCAAGTGTTATATCAAATTTCCACGCACAGCTCATTTGGAGGTATTGTAGGGAGTAGCTGAAAGGCATAAACTGTAATTACAAGTCAAACCATGCCTAGCCAACATGGGCATTGTTCAAGAAGTCATGCCAAATGACATCCCAAGCACACTATGTGGAAAGAGGGTTTGCCAACAATTTTAATTTGTGAAAAATTATCTCAGTATTTTGTTTCACTTCAATATTAACATCATTGTTTTTAAAAAATGTCAGCCAGTTACATAGCGGCTGGCTGCAGTCCGGGTGTGAAACAGTGATGAAGAGGGCTATTAATGAAAAATGCCAAGCCCTGAGTTTTATGTCATTAATATTTATGACATAGTGTGAAGAGTCTTATTTAAATGCCACTTTGTGTGTGGGTTGGGATGGAGGAAGAGAAGGGTGGTAGGGGAGGAGAATTAAGGTATTTATGCTAAAGTGTCAAGGCATCTTGACAGGGAACAAAGCCCTTTACAGACACAGGGTAGTAATAATTAGTCTAATGTTTGGATAGTTACACTTTATGTGACCTCTGATTTTAATGGCATAAAATTGTAAAAACTAACTATTCTGTCAAGGTGCCAAGTGGAATGCATGGATGGGTATTTGGAAACCAAATGTAATTTTTAACCATCATCTATTATTTTGGGCAAATTGCCTAAAGTGGACTGAACCTCAAATATTTATTTCATGCTAGCCTGCTCCTCTTGAAATTATGTTGTAATTTCAGGCAGACAATATATTTTGTTTAACATGATGCTGTGACTCCTACCACTGCCTGCTGAAGTCCCGAAGTAACTGATTCCCTCCCTTTGCAGATAGTGGGCAAGAGCCTGTGTGCTGGCAGTGAGTACCGCCCTGCACCCTCCCAGGTCGCAGGAGGTGATCGGGCATTCGCACATCCAGGACTTTCGGAAGCAATGGGGTCTGTACGCTTACTAGATTTAGTATCTAGGTTCCTCCGTAATGAAACACTGCTCTGTACTGTTAGTGTAATCTGTCCTGGAGTGGCAATGCTCTGCACTTTGTCACATGGACACAGCGAGTCACTTTCATACTTTTATACAGTTCACATAAGATTTGCATGAACTATGTAGCCAGTCCTCATCTCTCTGTTTTTAATTGCAAATTGTCTCCTTTTCTTGACATAAATAGTCTGTTTTATGTCATAACTTAATTCCTACAAACCGCTGTGTTTTTTCAACTTATGTTGTTATGTCAAGAAATAAATGAAGTGCACTATACACATCATATTTTTCATGCAAGTGTCTGGCATGCGTATTGCTTACATAAAAATACAGCATTGTTTAAAAAGGAGAAAAATTTAGAGGGAGCCAGTATAAGATATCCACTTTTTTAAAAGCAGCAGTTCCTTGGAGATTAATTTTTTTCAAGTGAAAGTATTTCAGAGGCTACAAAGAAAAATCTGCTTTTCAAAATGCAGAGAACCATCAAGTGAAATCCAATTTACAATTTTATATTAAGGAATCCTCATATTTGTAGCACTAAAATATAAAATGAAATAATATTGGAACTACCTGTTGAAAAATTGTTTTAATATGTGCTAATATAAACTTGGTAGCGTACTCTGTAACCCAGGAAAGGTACTAACTTTGAAGGCACTATATCTCCTGTTTCTTTTCAGAGGAGGTCAAAGCTGAGGTTCAGCAGGAATCTAGAAACTTTTCAGGCAAGGATGAATGAACCCCGGGGCATGTTTTCTTAAATTATGTTAGAGTTGCTCTGTAACTATATTCATCTAGAGTATGCAGTAACATCCAGAAGTTAAGAATGGGTGATTGTACTTTGGACTACACAACCAGGCCTGAAATAACAGAGAGGTTATTTTCTCACTGACTTTAAACTGATAAGTGATGACCGTGGAGAACCTCCTCCTAATGAATGCTAATGAAATTTTCATTAGTAGGGAATTTCTTACATGGAGTTTAGTGTGCAGTGCTTGGATGCTGTGGCAGTGGGGATCAGGAGTGCTCAGTGCTAGCTACGGCGACTGGAAGGGCATTAGCAGTTGGAGAAGGCACCTGAGCATCGCGTTGCATGTCACAGTTCCGTTGGCCTTTAAGAGCAGCGACCTCCCTCTGGTCCCAGGGTCTGTATGTAATACGAATGGCATGGGAGGAAACTCTACAGTAAGGAACAGCAGTAGAGGTGCCAATTCCTTGTGGCACAGTCCATGCACTACAGAGAAACGGTGCCTGAAAATGACAGGGTGGCAACAGGTAACCAAGACACAGAGTATTTTCTGGCCCTAAGATGGCATCTACCTATGTGTGCGCTGAAGTCGCTATGTATGCCAACAAAGTAGTCAGAAGCCAGCCTAGACATAGTCCTGATTCTAGAAGTCACTTAACATGTTATTTGCCTTAATCAACAAATTAATATAATTTTCAGTTGCATTATCGACTTACTGAGTTTTCTTAGATGTCTCGGATATTTCTTATCATTCTCATTAGTCCTGACTAACCTAAATAGATTCCTAGGACCCACCATATGATAATTTTGGGGGTTTGCTACTTCATTTACAACTATTGCTTCATTCAATTTATTACAAATAAATTTATGATTCACTTGCACCTAGGTTACCTCCAAAACATAGTATATGCATTGGCCCAAACCAATATTTAGCTGATCAGATTTTCTTTCTTGCTAATTTAAAAAAAACCCACCTGAATTATTCCATAACTCTGGAATGGGCCTTTGTGCTTTAATACAATACAAAAGAACCAGCACCTTCCGAAGCATTCACTAAAATTGTGTGCCTCCCTTCGGAATGCCCAACTCAGATTAGAATGATCAACACCCAGACTGCCAAAGCCATCGAAACTCTTAAGTGTTGTCAAATGAAGGTGTAGATCTCCACCATTCCTGAAAATAAGAAACCATTCACTTCAAACTGAGATCACAAAATCTGGGAACAGTAACTTTAACAGACGCTTCTCACAATGTGATCCTGATTTTCAGTGCTTGTGTTAAATAAATACAGATTGCCAGCGCCCCACTTTACAAGGTCCATTTCTTTGTGCATTATGGATAAAGAGTATATTTATATGCACACTCAGCGTTTGTCTTTCCCTTTTTTAAAATCATTTGGTGGCTCTTTAAATCTGACTTTGACTTTTATACATTTGCCAGCCTCATCTCAGGGTCCATGTTAACAAGTTCAAAAATGCTGATTGCTATTTCACAAGAAACCTCCTTTGAAGGAGAAAAAACCCTCTTTGATAATTCTAGGATGGCCGTGTTCAAGATGCACGTAGGATCCAGGCTGGCTAGAGGGCTCACCCAATACTTTTATACTGCAGCAGTGTTAAGTTCAAGGGGAGGTTGTCCAGCATCTGGAAGTGTTTAGTTTTTACTGAGCATTTTCTACCGAGAGCTAAGATTATCTTATCTCTCTTTATTACCTCTACGCAATGTATATATGTGTGTTTCAATAAGGTTATCATTTAGTGGGATTACTACATTCGCATAATTGCATCAATCAAGTGACCACTTCAGGCACAGTTCTTTGGCATTTGATCAATCTCCTGAAAAGAAGGGGAAGTCTTTGATTTCAGGCCTAAAGAGGGTCACTGCAGAGTGATCCCAAAGAGGCTGAACACTGATTTCAATGGAATTGATGATCAGGACATCTCAAAAGTGTTTAGGTGAAGAGTTCAGCTAATAAAGTCCCTGACTCCTAAGTGCTATGCACCTCCTGGGAGGTACTGAAACCCTCCAGCTGCCTTGGCAGAAAACGGGAGCTGAGGATGGTCAGTATTTTGCATAACCCAACTATGAATGCATTACACTTAACTGCATAATCTCAAGGATAAGAGAACATCTGTCATCCAATAACAGCAAACACCATCTGGTTTTGTATCACTATATTCCTACTTACTTGAACAAATGAAGCTCAAGTGACACTGGGCATTGCTTCAAAGAAAAAACAAAATGTACTTACACTTGTTACTTTGCCCTTTTGCACATTTTGAACAGCTATAATGAAAAGCTTCGCTACAAAAGCCTTCATTAGAATAATTTGATATTTGTGCTTTCTCTGCTATCATTTCAGAATTATATCATTTTTCTCTAACCAGCTCATGGAAGATATCCAAACTAGTTATGAAATAACTCACCTCCCGTAACTCCTGACCTTAGCCAGTAGCCTGTTTCTTTCTTAAAGATAATATCGAGAGTCCTTGATCTTTTCAGCTTCTGCCCCAAAGAAGAACGGCTCGGTCCAGCCTTCTGCTTCTCTTTGCTGGTACTAAAACAAAGGAACTGCAAAAGCAGCACAGTATCAGGCCAAAAATCTGTTCTGTAAGACTAAACTAGACCTCTGGAATTTCACCAAAAGAAATTTACAGTTGAGTTGGTTTGAACATTTTGTACTGTTCATAATTCATAGCGACTTCTTATTAATATTTTTAATGTCTGTAGGAAAATGAAATTACACTTTACTGCACTGTGGAGTCAATTTTTAAAGATGTTCAAATTATCTGACTAGATAATCATTCCTCTTCTGGCTTTTGGCTACTGCTGTTCCTTCTGCCACTTGATTAAACAGATAGCACAGCACGTGCCCTGGTCTAAAGTAGGAAATGGTTCTTTAGGAAGCTTTGGGAAATCCATCATTTAACTCATTACTACAATGTACTCTAAGGGCAGTTAATCATAACAATTGATGCTATGCTTTCCAAACTTAGCCCTCAAGGGATTGATGTGCTGAGTGCCCGCAGAAGAGTTCTCGACGTGAAAATCAAACTTAGGGACTAACGGTAGAAAAGGATGCTCATGTAGGCCAAATGAACCAAATATAAACACAGTTCTGAGAACTAAGAGGAAATTTGTGGAGAACTAGAACAGCTTATATAAATCTAGAGAGGCAAAAATATGTTTATTTGGAGCCTTGGAATTCAAAGTCAATTTGTATCTAGTGCTTGGTTGAACTTTTCAGTCAACATTTTACAATGTTTGTCATCTTCTACACAGTTTGTACATTTTACTATAATTTATAGAAACAATCTCTCTGTTTCCCTAAATATGTACAGAAGCAAGTTCTGTAGGTAGGTTTTTCTACATACTTGATCAATTATATCCATGCACACACCCCTTCAAAGAATAAAGCATTTTATTTGAAATGCCTGCAAGCTCACAGATGAAGTTACAGCTTTAAAATGACTAGCATTTCTAAAGCCCCCAAAGTCTTCACCCACACTGCTGAATTCCACACTTAATCTCTGTTCTCACCATAAAACTGAAAAGTGCCCTCTCAAGGTAATGTTTAATATTATTTATACGGACACTGCAATGTTTTACTGGTTTTATCTGCACTGCACGCTGTAGTACAGCACAGACATAATTGAACTAGTTCTAACCACGCTATCTCAGCTGCTGAAAACAGGTTCCTTATTAGTGCTGACATTAGTGCAAGCTTATTTATCTCTCTCCCTCAGTTACTACCATGCTTCTCAGAATGCCTTCTCAGCATTAAATTAAATTTTAAATTATATTTTAAATTAAATTGTTCTTTTTTTCTGGCTATCTTAGGTTTCAGAGAAGCCTTAATTCTCAAACAAACAGTACCATAAAGCCTTGGAGAAGAAGACATAGGGAGAAGTCACTTGTCTTCTTTTGGCTGCAAATCAACCGGATGAGAAGGTTTCTGTTATGATCACACTTCTAGATTACCATCTCCTTACATTTGTTGACATAATTCACAGGTAGTTAAGTCCTTAAAACAGATATTTCAAAATAATCCAGGTTAGTTTAAGCATTACCAAGAGTACTTTGAGTTGCTTTTTTTTTCTTCTAAATGAATGGTGTTTAGCACAAATTTCATGAATAGTTGTAGCACCAAACTTTAGGGATCAGTAACCTCTGTTGGAGGAAGGGCAAGTTGTGATGAGAAACTTTAACTAATCTGCGCTGAGGGGCATTAACCTTGTCAGTCCGGTTAGCTGGAGGCTGAACAAGACCCAGCTCAGCAGCCTCCCTAAATGACTGGCAGACAGAAACAAGTCCCGCATCCAGGATGTGAAACCACTCAGGAAAGTGTCCTTCTCTGCAACACTGCATGTAACAAGGCCTATTCCCCTGAATAATTTCAGATCATTAACCATTTCATTAGTATTGAATGCTTCAGTTCAACCCAGCACTTTCTGCTGTGAATTATCTACCCATTTTTCAGGGGAAACCATTTGAATATAAAGTCATTGCTCAGGACAATGAAAGCCTTGAGACAAGCAAAGGTATAACAAGTCTTCTTTTCCACTAGGACCATGACCTATACTATAGAAAGCCCTAAGGACACTGAAGGAAGGAGCACTAAGGTACTCTGATCCATTTTTTTCCCTGATAAGGTATTAGTGGAGTTTACCATCTCCCCTTTTAAAGAGCAGAAAAGTGGTTGACATACAAGGCAGCCACAGCTTCCCCCAAGAGACTATCATTTGGCAAAATGTCTGACTGCTGTAGCTATTTCCCAGCAATTCCCCATAATCTTAATCACAGATTAAGATTATTAAATATTGGCAATTATTTTATTGGCTAGAGCTGACATAACCAAAGCTAAATACCACCTGCTCTACCTTGCCAAACAACAGACCCGTGAGTACCCACCAGCACTCTCCACTGCTGCACAGCCCCTGCTATGTAATCGTATGCTGAATTTGTGCCATGTGGATCTTGTAAGTGGGTGTTTTCTGCTAAATAGAAAAATTTCCCTGAAAACTTTTTCTGATTAAGTGCCTGGAAAGAATTATAGTTTTTTCCCTTTTAATAGGAGGCAAGTTCCACAGTGACAATTTTATTCTTGCAGTGGTAAAAGGAATTTGAAGTTTCCCTAATAACCAAGTACTTTATGGTAGTGTGTGAAAACTTTTGATATATATCTGAGATTTTCCAGCCCGGTTGGATAAAAGACTTAAGGAGTCTTTCAGGGATCATGTGCAATAGTATCCACTCGCTGCTAGAGGCCCCGGTGATGAAATAACAGCCTCTCTTCTCTCACTGTTTAAAACTGATACAGATCAAACCCATTTCTCTTTTTCTCTGATCTCCCTTACACTCTTTTGCACCGATCAACTCCGAGCACTGCCTGGTGTCACCTACAGTACAGGAAATCTCAAAAGGAGACAAAATTCTTTCCTGTACAAGCTGTAGGTGGATGGTAGACTTTTAATTGTCCTGGCTGGAAATGTCAAAGCAGGCAGTGCAATCTGTCTTACTTGAACAACAGGAATAAATCCTTGTTAGACAGTTTGCTGATTCCTAGCTGATCTCTCAGAAAAGATAAATTGGCAACTTTCTCCACTTCCAGTCACTAACATACTTTCATATATCAAATGACTTGATATGTGGAAAAATAATGATTCAAAATCAGAGATCAATGCTCTAGTGTGGAAGGCAAGTGAAATGTAACCTATGACAAAGTAGATCCCATGTATTTATAGTGTACCTTCTGGCCAAATTCACTTAGAGGACAATGGCAGGCTGGTGTTTCAAGCCTATGTTCAGTCCACTTCTCCATATGGGATTTTGAATATTTATTGTGAATTGGCCGCGTCTTTCTCTTCTCCACAGTAATACTTTGACACCTCTTATTTCTCTTATGTAAACATTTTTATAAGTGTTAATGAAGCAAGGCTCGCAATACCTCTGTAAATTAAAATAAATATTTTATACCTGGTTTGCATCTGAAGTAATCTGAGACAAATATAATTAAATCATTTAAACTATTGCATATGTTAAATTATGAGCTATTTTGGTCAGGGACTGTTTTTTATTCATTTATGTCCAGAAATAAATTAATAATTAGTTATAACAAATAATCAGCTATAACAAAAATAATCCTAGATCGTGATAGTGGTAGAAATGGAGATAAGGAATTCTGACTCTGCTGTGTCACAGCACTGAAAATTGTCCAAGTAGACAAAAATGGCAGAAAATCAGAAGGAAGCATAACTAAACCCCTACTTGTATATGGGAAGAAATCGCACTGCTGGCAATGTTCTCACGAAACTGAGAACTTGAGCAGCTAAGGTACTCAGTGTCTTTCTCTGGTTCATAGCTCCAGCTTTCCACCCGTCTTTCCACAGGTCTTTTATTGGTGGTCTCTGCACTGCAGCCATAGATTAATTTGTGAGATGGAAATTCTTCATTTCCATGAAGAAGCCAATTCAAACAGAAGAGCGGGCTGAGCGAGACTGGTGTGCTCCTGGCCCATGCTAAGCCCCGCACATCGCATACCTCTGGCTGTGCCTGAGCATCACCTCCCACCATGCCTGCAGCACAACTGTGGGCGCAGAGCTGGCAGCCGGGTGCCACTGCAGCCTGCCTGTGCCCGCTGCCTCCTCTCCCTCCCTCCCACGCGTGCACGGCAGAGTGCGCTCTGACTCTGAGACCAGCACTGGCAGCTGGGGACATTCATGGAATCATAGAATCATAGAATTGTCTAGGTTGGAAGGGACCTTTAAGATCATCGAATCCAACCATCAACCTAACACTGCCAAAACCCACCACTATACCGTGTCCCTCGGCATCAGGTCTACCCATCTTTTAAATATCTCCAGGGATGGTGACTCCACCGCTTCCCTGGGCAGCCTGTTCCAATGCTTGACAACCCTTTTAGTAAAGAAAGTTTTCCTGATACCCAATCTAAACCTCCTCTGGAGAAACTTGAGGCTATTTGCTGTCATCCTCTTCAGGGCAAAGCGCTCATGCGGGGCTCCCCAGCTCTCCCTCTATTACAGCAGGGCTGGCTGCGTGTGCATGCCTCTATCAAAAAGTAACAGCCACAAAATATCAAAGACTGTTTTTCCTCTCCAAACTGACTGCCTGTTGTTTTTTCTCAAAACATGAGTCCATCTGCGTCTTCCCAAGCTATGGACATGCGGAGACATCTGCGTCATTTTGGAAAAAGCATGTGTGTTTGCTTCTAACGGGAAGTTGGAATTGCCAAGAAATAATTGTCAAGACCCTTTGTTGTTTTCCTTTTTATACCTGTTATTTCTGAGCAAAAATGACCTGAATCTCCTCTCCTTACCAATATAAATCTGAATTAAGCTCACAGGGTTACGGAGAATAAGGTCCTTAAAGCATCAGAACAAATATTCTTGAATCCAGAGGATATCTATTTACTCCATTTGATCATACAGATAACCCGTATCTACACTGAGCTCTTACTGGACATCCCTGTACTTCCTGTGTGGTAGCAAAGTTCATAGGGCTGATCTGGCACATCTTAGTCACTCAGAGATATTCAGACTGATGACACTACTAAGTATTCCCATTTCTGTAAACTGTTGTGGTACAGAAGCAATAAAAATGTTATTTTAGAAAAAAAAGAATCTGGTAGTGTAAGGAAAAATAGTAACAGCTTTTAAAGCAAAATTACCAAGGTGAAATAAACACATTACCATCATCCAGATTTGGCGCTTCCTTACAGTTCCGATAGAAATACCACTTCAGGTGCAAATCTCCCAAAGAGGACAAAATATCGTTTTGAATAAGCTTCTACTTTTCACTACATTGGCATAAATCTAGATAAACCCTTGGGAAATGAGTCACTCAAAACCTACAGTACAGGGTAAAGAGAAGAATTTGACCCACTGCATAAAGAGTGACTGTGCTTCTTAAATTTATTTAGTTTTCCAGTAGTGATGAGAATGTGATGGTGAAGTGAACAGCAAAGACAAATCCAGGTATCACTGCAGCCATTTCTCATCCTATGCCTGTGATGTTTCTACTGCATTACTGCATTTGGCGAGGTTAATGATGGGCATGAATCTATGCATCATATCCTGTCGTTATCACAGAAATATGAAACAACGAGCCACTCCTTGCCATAAAATACCCGTCCTTCACAATCCCTCCTTTTTTCATCATTACAATTAATTTAATTTATTTCAAGGCAGCTAATAAGTTAAAGCAAAACATTTTGTTTTAACTCCACAAAAGATGTGGGACTTTCCTGAGGAAAACCAAGCCACACAATGACAACACTGTTCATTAAAAACACAAGATCTGCCATGCAATACAGCTTAGGACTTATCCTTTCTGTGGCAGAGGGCCATTATTTTGATAATTGGGGTGACAAGCTCTGGAAAGAAATCAAAATCTTTTATCCAAATCTTTCAGGTGTATTCTTAAAATACAACAATAGTTCTGCATTATTTTTCCTTTTTCTTTGGAGATTGCATTTGGAAACTGCAGCTCATCCTTAACTAGCAAAAGTTTACTTACACACGAGGGAACTGTAGCATGAAATGTTCAAAAAGAATGAGATGAGACTAAAAAGTAAACAAAATGTAAATATTTTTGTTTTTCAAGACCAAATTATCTTTTCAATCACATATTTTAAATCTGATTTACAAGTCCCAAAGTAAGAACGTCTGGCACGATACCTGAAAATACAGACTTAGGGGAATAGAGTACAATTTCGTTAATATTGGTGTATATCTTCAGAAGCTTCCAGATTAGTATGCAAAATCACAGGTTTATCCATCAAACGCAAATCTATAAAACCTTAGCTAGCAGTGGCATTATGTAGTGATTTGGAATTAATCTAAGACAGCTATCTGGTTGAAAGAAATCATCTTCCTACAGGAGTATCCTTGGTGTTCATAAAACCTCTGTCTTAAAATCACATTACCAAAATACTGGGAAGTTAGGGGAAGTGGCCGATTTCCTCAGAGGGAAACCTATCTCTGGACACTACCAGCTTTTCTCTCTCAGACATGATTTCTCTGGGACAGTCGTAGGAACTTTCTTTGAAGGCTACAGTTTTTGCTTCAGAATGGCTCAGACTGTTCTGAGCTGCAGGTATTTTGAAAACAAAATTAAGTTTCCATACAAGGTTAAAAATATTCACTGAGCCCTCTCCCACATCAGACTGCAGGAGCTGAACGCTACTATGCTATCAATACAGTCAGTATATTTTTCAGGAACAAAATATAAACATTGAGTTAGAACACTTAATATAAGTTTGCTAAGTACTTTTGCTTCCTTTCTTGGTCATGGTTATGAGAAAGTGTTTGTTTAAATGTGGAGGAAAATGAATAGATTCCCCAGACTTCCCTCCTTTGCCAGCAAATACAGTGCTCACCGTACATTGCATAACATGTGGTGAAAAGGGAAAAATTAGATTCTCTTGTTAAAACACTTCTTGTCTGTCACTAGTTTGTTTTTCTCTTTTCCTATAAATGTACGCTTAGGGCCACCTCAGTTTCCACTGACTTCTATAGTGACAGGTTTAGTCCTTAGGAATAATGAGAAAGGTCTTTGGTCTAAATTCTGTGCTCTCGTGTCCTGGAATTAATCCCAACCAACTTTCCTACCACTCCGACAGCAACGGTGAGGAGGAACCGGGGAGATGGCAGTATTCTGTCGAACTGCCCTGAAGGTAAAAGCTCGTGGTGTGGAGGTTTAGTCAACCGCAACAAACGTGCAGTCTTGAGAAGAAGAGAAGGATGCTGTTCCAGCCTCACACCTCTGCTAGGCTGCTGAGCTGCCCAGCAGCAGCAATGAATTAAAGAATCAGAGGCTGTAGAGCAGCCAGGCACAGCGAATGAGTTAAACCACAACTCGTAGAACACGCACTTGAGTAAATAGCATGTATGTGCTGCCTCAAGCTTTCTTCTCTCAATGAAATCTTCTAGTTAGTAGGAACTAAGCCCACCACCCATCTGGAGGCTGTTTGGCAGCGTGCGAGAAGTGAGGTTTTTTATTCCAGTCACTTTCCAGTAGACTGTGTTAACATAAGAAAGTCATTACGACTTTCACTATTGGCAAAACTGCAGTGACCTAAGGGAGCCAAGGGATGTGAACAGGCAGAGACTCGTCTAGGACAAGGAAATCTAGTCACTGTTCAGGCCCATTAAAAGGCTCTTTGAAGAGTGAACCACGCACCGTGCTCTGTGGATAAGGACCTCGGCCCTAGCAGTGACAGATCAGTGCCTTTCACAGGCACATCAACACTCTTATGTACAAATAAAGCAAGAAAGGGCTTCTGTCCTTTATTTGTGGGATATATAACTTTCAAGAAGGAATTTTAATGCAATATGCATATATCATTTCCTACCAGATCCACAGGGATGGACTTTATAGAGTCTGATAAAGACAACAGTAAGATGAGTCTATGTATTAACTTCATATCCCTTTTCAATGAATTTCTGTCTCATCTCTATGTGTCAAACATCTGTGAATGATTCTGCCAAAACTCTGGAAGCTGGCTAGAAACTACCAAGCGCAAGTGGAAGCATCTGTGCTCCAGATAGCACAGCTGTATGAATGATGCGGCTCGTCTGCCTGCGGAGCACACACCATGCCAGCTGT
The DNA here is from genome assembly GCA_017639485.1 of Pluvialis apricaria. NCBI lineage: Eukaryota > Metazoa > Chordata > Aves > Charadriiformes > Charadriidae > Pluvialis > Pluvialis apricaria. Next base: position 79,011,921 of record CM030010.1, read on the forward strand.
TTGACAGGATGAATTGGATGGGAGATCTATGAGAGGCTCTCCGAGAGAGGCCGTGGCACACTTCAAAAGCATTTTTTTCCTTTCACTCCCCTGCTTTTATGCACTGCGCATATTGCTTCTGTTATTTCACTTCTTTAATCTGATAAACATTAATAAAACAGCAAGTTCTCCTCCCAACACTGATTTTTTTAATAATTTCTTTAGGCAGTGAGCTCACAGTCTGCTACTTTGCCGGGGTCAGACAGCTCAGATTACACAGCCACCTTCCTGCATTAGCGCCCAAGGATTTCTGTAGAAAGTTTCTATTCTACTTTGTACGGTCAGTGAAAACTCAACAAGGCCTGCAGCACGACCAGCTCTCTTGTAATGTCCTGTACTGCAGGGAACATTGTTGCTGATTACACAAACGTTTTCACCTTTAATGGCTTTCTTTAAATTGTTTCGTTTCATTGTGTTGTGCTTAGCTCAGCTCTGCTGAGGAATAAAGTATCAGTTACATTTTTCTCATTTTTGGAATAAAAACAAATTAACCTGAACCCAGATTGCCCATTTTGTTAACAAGAAAGAAAGTAACTATTAAGAAAAGCTTTTCTCGTCCTTTTGAAGGCCTTTCCTTTTGTGTTTACGGCTCTTTTTATTTGAGCTTCATGAACATCTGTGTGGGCAAAGCTGGGTTGGCATGAACAGTACGCAGAGAAAATTTCAGGCCTGTAACAGAGATTTGCTATCTCTGAATTACATTCTTGATTAAATAAAACGCATTTTGACAGGCTGAGTTGCCTTTTAAAGGCCAAGACATTCAGCCAGAGAACAGAAACAACACTATGTACAAAACACAAAGGCCTGGTCCGTGTCCCAAGGACCTTTGCTAAGCAGCCCAGATCTGTGAGCAGTACAGAGCGAGATCAAAAGGACAGCGATAAACCAGAACCACCAGTGTGCGTGGTCAGATAATGATGGCTCTCTGTTGCCGTTAACTCGTGTTAAATGCTACAAAAGAAGAGTTTTCTGAGGGAGATTTGAATAGGAGAGGATATTGTGCTTTTGCACCAGTGTGAGGTATTTTCGAGCACTGGCGATGATAAGAGCGCAAATGAAAAGGAATATAGTGAAATGTGGTGAGAACACTACAGATACCAGAAAAGAATTTTACTCTTGACCTGGAAGCTGGAAGGGTATTTATAGGGTGATGGACAATGTGCAGAGGGACATTTCTCTGATTCCTTCCAAAAACAAAATAAAAATAGGAGGGCAAATGAAAGTTAGGCTATCTCCACACTGTTTTTTGCAGTAGTGGGTAAGAAAAGTTTAAGCTCAACCCTAGCCGAGGGAAAGAAGCAAGAGAGCAGGTAGATTCCAGCCTGAAGCAGGAGAGCAATTTGTTCTGGGAGCATCAGAATAAATCCAGCTGCGTTTTTTCTATTTGTATTTTGTGACAGACAGATTTTTAATTAAATTATACTAACACTGAAGACAGCAAAGAACTGGAGAGACCTCACTGTCTAACACCTGTTTGGGACCGTAGAGAGCTCCAGTGAAGCTCCAGCCCCAGCAGGCTGTAAAACTCTCTGCTGCGTGGGTACTGTCCTCTCCTGAGACGTTCAGTGACACCCTGACTCTCAATGAGGGAATTAACACTGTATCTCTTGTCAATGGGGCTCATTTTGTTGACATGTTCACACTATTTTGTTATCCTTATCTTTCCACCAGATTTGCCTGATGCTGGCTAGCGGATTTGAAGGATCCTGGAGTTAAAGGAACTGACAGATATTCAAAGACACAGATAAAGACACAAACTGGAGGACATTTCACTCTTTTTTTTATTAACTTGTAGTAAGAGCTTCAGAAATTATTTTATATTACTATTCATGAGCATAGCTCTTCAGAAACAGCAAGAATCCTGGAGAAAAAAAAAAGAAAGAAGAAAGAAGCTCTATTTTTGAATGAGGGAGGTTGTTTCAACCTGAAGCTTTCCTACTGGGATGTAAAGTGACCAAACTGTCCTAATGCTTTGAGCCACTCTGAATGAAAAACAGCCTGAACCTTCAGGGACCACCGCAGCAAGTAAGGACTGTTAGCAAATGAAAACAATAGTACTATGCATGTTTCATCTCAACGCTCAGCAGGGTTGTATCTGTGTTAAAATCTACATTCTACAAGTTTTTATGGCTGGAAACCACTTGGGAGAACTTGCAGCATTTACTTTTAACTTTATTGACTAGTTTAAGAACAACTTATATTTCTTTATTTTTTCCCCTTATTATTAACTATAAGCATTATAGAATTCCAATTCCTGTTGCTTTTGTTTATATATATATATCTATCCTTTTTGTTATACATTTTCCATGCTAAATAATTCATACTATAGCAAAGAACAGAATTACAAGATTATAGCAATGGCAAATTTTTTTTTTCCTAGGAGTAATATTAACTTCATGCATCAGTTAAACTGAATATTAGTCCATATAAAATGAACATCTTTGAACCTTACTAAAAATTCGAAATGATCAAGGAGATTGATTCTGTTTTTTTTCCCCTGTTGCTAGTTTTCGTTCCATACAACTCTGTATTCTCTTAGCTCCCCAAACTACTTTTAAGTAGCAAAACAGGGTCGTATTTTTATTCGCATACAGACTGAGATCAAGAAATTAAGAGTCCACTACTAAGTAACTAAAGGCAATAGCTGTGATTTATCATCTCCTGTAAACTAACAAAAAGATTCGGCCTAAGACAGAAATGCTGGAAGGATAAATCAACCCACATCTGAAAGACAGTTAAACAGCAGATTGATAGGAGATGTAAATTCATCAAAAGAACTGTTCTGGTCAATTATCAATATGTTGGATTTCCTTTACACTGACAGAACACACAGTGGCAAATGTTTCCTGATTTATCCTGCGTTTTCAAGACCTTAAAGTAAGAACAGAGGAAGAGATGTGACTCAGGGGGTCCTGCAGTAGCTGTTTTCCTATAAACACAAAATCCAATCCTGTCAATACCAATTTAATCAGCAGTGGTTTTTCCTCACAAACCCCATAAAGTCAGCTGTCAAAGATAAAATAGATTTTGGCAGTTATAATCAAAATGCATACACTACAAATTCAGATTAAGCAGTATAAATGAATCTGAAGTCTGTATAAATGTATTGAAATGCAATACTTTTCTGCATATGCTTTTACCTGTTAATATCACTGTACTGCCAGTGTTTACCATGTGCTCTAGGTAGCAGAAAATTCTTATAAAACACAGAAAGTCCCTCTTCTAGATCACTAACAAAGGAAAACAAAATGACAGATAAAGGCCATGTACCGCGCGCACAAAAATCCTGCCTTTCAGTCCATTTTGCACCTCTGTCACCTGGTCTCTTACGCGAAGGAGGAAAACAGCAAGGGATATGTACGTGTACAGTGCAGGATGAACTGAGAGGCCAGGCCGTAGCCTGCAAGCACTCAGCTGTCCTCGCAGGCTGGCCCATGCCGTGTCACATTTCATTTCATCAAGAGTGCTCATATTATTATTTGAGCCGTGAGAACACCACATGAACTTCTGTTTCCACATAACCATTTTACATGGGAAATAAATAAAATTAAAATTAATTAAATACGCTCAGATAAAAATTAAATGTTTTTTCGTTGGGTTTCTAAAAAAAGAACAGACTTTGCAGCCGGAAAGCGGGAATGTCAGGCGCAGCCGGCAGCTCACAAGCAGCTGGAAGGAGTTTTAGGCTCATCAAGAGTCTCCTTAATATTATTGTTCCAAACTGGAACAGTTTAGCAAAATCATGTGCTTATTCCCGTATCACTCTCCCTGTGTACCTAGCTCTTTCTGGCAGCTTTGTTCTCACACAGTTTGATTCTCCCCTGGTCTAAAATCTACACTTAAGGCCCTAAAAGTGGGGTGCCACAACAGCTAACATGCAGGTACTTGCCTCCTTTATTGGATGAGACTTTTTGCTTTTGAAGGATGATAGCCACAGTTCACATTTTCATATTCTACCAAAATAAATTTATGCCTACATTTTTAAAGTGAAAAATCCCAGGCAGCTGGTCACTGATGCTTGGCTGTGGCTTCCAGGAGTACTTATATATGGCACTTCTGGCATTTTAAATCCCAAGGTATCTAACCGACTGCTTAAAGACATGAACAGAGCCACCTACATCCATACTGGTGTCCCATTCAGGCACTAAATCCCTGTTATACTCCAGAACTGCCTATTGCCAACCTCCCTCAGAGTATCCCTATGAGCTTGGTCCCGCTCAGGGATGAGCCAGCTACCTGCTTTCGGGCCGAGTGGCCAAGTTTCTTTCACTGTGAGCCCACTGGCCAGCAGATCAGGCAGTCACCAGTGAGGTACGTGCTGTTTTCAGATGCTCACATTATCCACTCGGGAGCAAAGACACCAAATCAGGTCTGCCACACCTGAGAATCGGGCAGTGTTGCTTGCAGCCCGCAACACGCTGTTGACATAACTCTTTCTGTCGCTCCTAGGACATGGTACAAGCTGCCAGAAGTAGCTGTGCAACCCCCATGGCTATAGAAACCACAGATACATTAAAAATCATCTCCCCAGTGGTTTAGAAGACTCAATGCAATACTAAAAACAAGTGATTCATCTGATGTAATTTTAGCTATGACAGAAACTTCTTCTATAGCCTAAGTCAAATCACCTAATCTTTCCACTTTGTTATTGCCATCTGTAGTATAGGACCAGTGACAACTCTTGCTGTCCTCACTGATCTAATTGGGGCACACTGATTAATAGAAAAACTTGTAAGAGATGCAAGTGGTATTTGGGTTCCAACAAAAATTGTTTTACTTTGTCATTTGTATTGGTTTTACAGCAGCTCGTGAAGTACCAATTATGCTAAATGCTGCAGAAACACATGGCCATGGACAACCCCTGCCTCAGAAACCTAACAGTGTGCAACCTGCCAGTGATGAAATGTAAGTAGCAATCTCAGAAATGGAGCGCTGAGTGTGAAACATTATGTAGCCATGACAATTTGGACCAGGTAGCTCTTGGATCACTCACTATTTTCCTAAGAAATACAGCTTCACTTCTTCAGGAAGGCAGGGTGGTGCTGACCCCAAGCTATTTGATGGGAGAGTCTAAAGATCCACTTCACTGATTTGCTCTAATAGTTTTCTTCTTTTATTTACTAGACAGAAACTAGTCTAGACAGAAACCCAGTATCAAAAGGTTTTGAAGGCTCCAGGTCCTCAGGTCACCCAAAGCTTATAAAAAAAAAGAGATGAGGCAGAATGAACAGCCACTGTGGGGAACACCTCTTCATCAGATTGCAGCTGATTTGGGATCAGCAATGGTACGTTGTGAATACACTCATTCAGACGCCCTTGGCCGAACAAATGTCTACACCACAGATGTCTTGAGGGATAGGCATGAAAACTGAAGGAGAAAATGGAAGGATCCTGAGTATGCCATACCCCTCCAAAAAAAAATCAAATGGGATCCAGAAATAGACACAGAATCATGTATAACAACCTCTTTTCAACCCAACTGTGCTCATACATTTTGGTTTTGAGTATAATTAAAATGCCATACACGCCCAATATATTCATTTAGCAGAGCTGCAGTTAGCCTTAGTTACAAACTAATCTCTTACACATTTTCCTTGCTTGTTCAGAACAGTGAAGATTTTGTGGTTATACCTTTAGCTTAGAATATCAATGTTTTATATATATATATAAGTAATCTCTCTGTTCACCTTGTTTACTGTTTAATTTTTTGTTGATCTTTCACAATCACAGATTAACGCTTTACTTAATTACCAGAATATACCTATGCATTCCTAAAATACCCTGAAAACAACTTTTATGCCCACTTTGGTGATATACTCTGCGTTTACTTGTAGGCTCTGTATTGGACTGGGTACAAGCCTCCATTTTTCCCCCCTCCTTCCATAAATTAGAAAAACATGTGAATATTTGATGACGTACCCACCCAAGCAAGAGATATATTTGTGGTACAGCTTCCAGTACAAAGAAGTCCAGACTCCAGTTGTGGTCTTTAGAAAGCATAGTGATGATTTTCGCTCACAATTATTTTTCCAGAACCAGTGATGCATATAGAATAGCAATGATGTTTCTTCTCATGAGTAAATCAGATCACAGTTTTACTAAAGTGTGTTTCCTCCTAATGGGTCAAAAAGAGTTAATTTATTCAGTTAAGTACAGTGCAAGCTGGGTGAAAGGAACACCTCATCGTTCAAAAATGTCTTCCACATAGATCAATAGGAAATGTACAACAGTTTAATTACTTTGGGGTCTGGACAAGATCAAGGCTTCTATTACTCTAAGTAAATAATGTCAGTAAGACAGTATAATTTTAGATTTATAAAATGCTTTAAAATTTTGGCACTAGCCAAATTTATTACTTTTATCTATTTGTAGCAGGACTGCATTGTGATATAAATTTTCTGGGCACCTTAGACAGTGTACAGCAGATGCTTCACAGAGTTTCCAGGGCAATGACTAAACAGCAGTTTTACTCATTATGGTAAGACAGAAAACAATGAAATTAACTGCATATACACTTTTGTGAATGTTATGCCCTGGGTCATGAAGATTTCGTAGTGATAGTAACAAACAGTACCAGAAAGATTAACCAGCTCTGTGCTGCTAAAATATTCCTCATGTGACCTATCAAAGCAGAAATTCATATGTTCACTACTAAGATTCCGAAATATTAGGAAGTAAAATAATACCTGTTTAACAGGTATTAACCCTAAACTTCAGTAAGATAAAATTAAAAAGAACCAAATGAAGAAAAACACGTCTTGAAATCCCACGTGAGTTCCTGAAGACAGAGAAGCAAGCATTGTTCCATTATTTAATAAGGAAATTGCAGATCATTTTGCCTGACATCAATGTCAGGAAAACTGATGGAAAGGCTGGTACAGGAAGCAATCAGTGTACAATTAAAGGATGATAGTACAATTAACGCCAGTCAACATATAAAATTAGTTTTGTCAGGGAAAAAAAAACAACTTCCTATTTTCCCATGAGACTGTGAATTAGTTTGATAAAGGAAACTTCTGTAAGATTTCTGTAGGACTTCAGCTCACAACTTTAGAGCATTTTTGGTAAAAAACCCAGCAATGTATAATATCAGTGTGGTCCATACGAAATCGACCCAATCCATACTGAATGATCTGAACAAAAATATAAAAGTATTGCTGGAAAAAGCTGCAAATTACAAGAAGTTATAGAGTGACAAATCATGGGAAGGGCAGGCCATTAATATAGACGAACTAAGATCACTTAGTAAGGTCCGGACTATATTTTAACACAGAGAAGGCAAAGTTGTTCATTAAAAGAACAAAGTAAACTGGTCTCATGTCCAAGATAGGAAATGGTTTTGTGAAAAGCAATGAAAAGAAAGCAACAGTAATAGTAATAGCAAAGCAACATAATAGTAATAGTAATAGAAGAGCAACAGTAATAGTAGACCCAACCAGACACACGTTCTCAAAGTGTAGGCAAAAGTTATTCTTATTGTACAAGATGGGGGTAGCTGGTAGGCGTTGTAGGTGATATTACACCTCTCTGTGGTTTCAGAAAGATCATTACTGGGAAAATGTGCTGAAAAAAACATCTCCAGAAAACCAAGGGCTTTACTGAAAGAAACAGTACTAATAATTTGTGATGATACAGAGCCTTTAGAAACTCCAGTTGTTAGGTTAATATGTGAGAAGTTTAATAGAGAATTTTGGTCTATGACTACAGAAATGGGAGAGTAGATGGCCTTCTAATCTATTGGAAAAAACTATAATAGGGTCCGTACATGCTACTGAAGGCAGATAAATGCAAAGGAAAACCAGTAGAAATGTTCAGCAGCAAGGAAAACTAACTGCATGAACAACATACTTGGGGACACATTGGATGTGTTGGATCCCTCTGTAAAAACTATAGTCTTTCTAAAGCCTTGCATTAATGCTGAACTGCTGGTTGAGGATCCATGGCCTTTTATGAGGAAAACACGAGATCATCATAAGGATAATGTATTTCAAACTGCTGTGGATTTAATTCTTGTTTTCCCTCACAAGAGTATTCCCCCATGTTCCACTTCTGGCATGCTATGTTACACAAATACTCGGAGCAGAAAACATTGAGCTGTATATCCTGCTGCCCACTGTGCCAATGCTGGTCAGATCCTCAACAGGTTTTGATACATATCCTGCTGTCTTCTGCAGATACAGAATTTATCTGCTGCAAAGCCTCGAGTGAAGCAGCCTAATGTTTAAGAAACATAAAAGAAAGAGAAGAATAGCATAGAGCTGCATGGTGGTGGGAAAGATGCCTTTAGCTACTGGGCGCTGGGGCAACTCTATAACTGTCAATTGAGAATGCAGAGAGAGATTGAAGCTGTGAACTGAATTAAATTCTGGATCCGCTGACATGGTGAAAGCTATTGCGCTACTGCAGTGGGGTCAGGGTTCTCCTCCTCACACATGCCTAAGCAGCCCATACAGTCCTACATAGCATGGTCCAAATTACAAGGATATGTACTTGAAAAACATCTGACTGATCTTTGATTTATACAGTTTATCACTCAGTCTCCTGCTCCCAACAACCACAATTCCGAACAAAAGCCCCTTATAATTTGACTTCATAATTATCTGTAAGTCTAAGTGCAAACCCAATACTTCAATTCAAAATCACAATTACTAATAAAAGTACTAATAAGATCAACTGCTAATTGAAAATAACTAACTAGCCCGTAGGTGCTAAAAAGCTCTTTAAAAATAAGCTATGTACCATGTAAATGAAAAAAAGGGTTTGTTATGCACTTGAGAAGGGCCTGGAATGAAATCTGGCCGACACAGGTTTCCTCCTTACCCACCACCTCCTATTTACACTATGCCAAACTCTATGTATACATTAAGAGAAAGAACAGGTTGATCACAGCTTCAATTTTCAACGTGTCAGAAGCCCCAAAAGGTCTGCTGAATGCAACTGGAAATGGACTATGTGGGTGCACAGTTACCGGGGATTGCAGTCCATTTGAACGAGTCAATGCATTGCATTTGTTGTTATCCCACACGATACAACCACAGCATCATCTCCCTATTCTAGATCAGGGCTGCGTCTGCATGTTCACTGAAGGTGTGCTTCTAGCACATAGGCACCAGAAGCTCTAGCTAGCTAAACCAGTAATGATGCTGAGATCTCCACCTACAGTTTCACCTACCTGCATCATAGCCAACACCTGGCTACCTGGCAAGTATTTAGAAGGGAGTAGAGAGTAGTCAGTCACCACAAGTCAACAATATCAGGCTGTTGCCAGGAAGGCATATCCAAAGGTGACTGTATTAGCATGAACATAGCCTGCAAGGTACCCAAAATAGCCCGTCCACTTCATTTAGTATTGATATGCGTGCGGTTGGATTCCTTGATCCTAGCTTGGTGAGACACCGCAGGAATAGCAGAAACAATCTGGGAAACGTCCAAAGGGAAAAAAGAATGATCAGAGAGCTGACAAATGTGACGTTTAAGGAAGGATTGAAAGATGCGGCACTACCTAGCTTGAAAGAGAGAAGGCTGAGAAAGGGAGAAAGAGACTTGGTAACAGTCTTCAAATTTATCCTGAGACTTCCAATAAAAAATAGAAAAGGTTAAAATTTGGGCATACTGGTCGGCTGACATATTAAATGCTAGTATTTTAAACTCAAATTCTAAATTACATTTTTCAGGAGATAAAGTTAGACAGTAGTTTCCAGACAAATGCCTGCCTATTACGAAAAACTTTGAGAAGCTGCTGCTTTCCTGAGATTAACAATAATTTCGCATGGTACTTTGATTGACGCAAATGCTCGATCACATTCAAATCAAAATAGGAGGAAGCTACTATTTTACATGGCTTCCTGTAGGACATATGCAATGTTATCCCAGAGGAGAAGGCAGGTTATGCAATGAGTGAGCAGCTCTGCATAGCTATGTTTATTTGGGAAGCATTTCCAGCAATTATTTGGAAAGGACTGAGAGAATTAACTGATAAGACATTCTCATGATTTAGTATTTTCATCACTAACGTAACAATTAGGTTTTAAATGAATTGGATTTCAGTTGCTATTTTGCTCTCTCTATGCAACTTAAATAATGGAAGGGAAATGGAAACTTGCTTTACTAATATTAGGATTCTTCCACTGCGTGTGTGTTTGCATGCGTGTGTGAAAGTGCTGGCCAATAAAGAAGCGGAATAGTTTCCTCTACCTTATCATATTCTAGCCTCACTGGCAATATAGAACAGCCCTAAACTTGTTTTAGGAGCCAAAATGGACCAACTGTTTTCCAGATTTAAGCAATGGTAGAAAGACAGCCAATTCCCACTTCTTAGCAAAGCTAAATGCTGCTCCAATTCATCTAATGAGTAAGTCAGACAAATAAGTCAACTGCGGTGACATTTGAAACCTTATTTTCTTCTCTTTTAAAAGGAAAGGATATAGAAATAAATTACTTTCAAAAAAGTTTAAATAAACACAGAGTTCTTTGAACATAAAATAACACACATACTTCTCTGATGACACACTTCCATATTTGTTCTTACTAATTAACATGAGTTAGCAGCATTTCCAATTTATGTGCCTTGGACATACAGAACAACCCCACCTTTCTTATCTCCTTACATGACAATATTTGCAAAACGTACAAACGAAAAACTTCAGCTAAAAAGCTTTTCCGGCATCAAGTCCTGCTATAGAATGGCCTACTGCTGGAAAGGCATCCTGGCTTCTATACTGAGCTCTCAAGGCATACTGCTTTGCTACCAGCAGCACTTGAACCGGACATATTTATTTGTATGCCATTACTACAAATCCATTTCAGGTTTATAGCTACTGCACATCAATTCTGTCATCTGAGTTCTGGAGACAAACTGGAAAGCTGGGCGTGAGTTAAGATACACGGAGCTTTTTCAGAGCACTTTGGAAGCCAAAATTATGGAAGACTTTTTCCACTTTTACCATTCACTTCTTTGTTATGCTTGGCCTTCATCCCCTCCTGTCACCTTAAAAATGAAAACAGCATGTTCATTATTATTCATGGAAATTCATCGGATACGGAGAAAGTATCCCTTTTTTCCCCTAACTATTTCATTTTTATTTCTTTTGGGAAAGACTATGCTATTCTTTGCTTGGGTAGCAATCTTTTGAACCGCTGCTTTGCCATTGAATTTACAGGAAGATAATAATTTGCATTGGCTTTACTGATTCTTATCTGTAGGCTAAATAATGGTGTGGCTGTCAACCCCGAGCGAAGCACACAGTGCTGTTGCACTGCACAGCTTCCCCCTCCTTTGGTACACTGTCATACCTACACCGGCCCAGCCTGGGCAGCTGTCCACAGCAGAGGCAGCGTCACCCGAGGGTCCCAGTACCTTGTGGCACGAAGTACGGCTCCTCAGCTCTCACAGTATTTAATATTACATGTTTACAGCGTTCGGTACAATATCTGTTCTTGACTGGGGCTTACTGGATGTAAGTACAGTATAAATGCTTATTTCTATTAGTGCTACTCCTAATTATATGAAATGAGATGCTATGTATTGCAGCTGACATAATTTCATTGACCATTACCTTGTTATTCTCCTATGAGACAGAGAGAAAATCCTATCTTACTTTTTAAATACCTGTAATTAAACTACATATTTGTATTCATCCTTTCGTAAACAAACTCCTTCTGCGTCTTTGCAGAAAAGATATTTCCATGCGCTTGGTCATGCTTGTTTTTCCTGTCTAGATCACCTCTGATAATTCTGCAATTGCTTTTTGAGATGGGATGAGCAGTACTATGACAATATTCCATATGAGACCATTCCAGGAATGGCATTTCAGATATTTATAAAATCAGCATTTTATAACTGTATGTTTTACATTTCTGATATACTTCTTAAGCATTCTAACATAGTGTTATTTTCCAAAAGCTTTGCCTAGCTTAGAAGCTTTTATTGCCATGTCTACTGCAGCCTCAAAACCCTTTTCCTGAAATGAAGTGGTTAATTTAGGAATCTATGAGTACATGACAGGTTTATTTTCTTTTTTCTAACATACTGCACTTTCTAGGTTTCGACACTAAGCATTTATTGCCATGTTGTCTGTTTATGCAGTTTGTTTGGCAATTCTGTATTTCCCTGCTGAAAGATTTCTCTTTGCCTTGAATAGCGGCTTGACTCTTGCAGCACGTCTTAACTGGTTTATACTTTACCTTCATATTTGCTCTTTGGTCACCATGCACATTTCTCCTGAGGTTCCTTTTATAATGGAGTAATGTTCATGTAAAACTTCCCTTTCTGTGTGTCTCATATTACACACGAACTCTTACAGCCAAAAGACACACATGTCCAAGTGAGTGCTATGCACAGATGGGACACAAAGACAAAGAGGAGAAAACTTCTCCCCCAAGCTCACTGACAAGCTCTCAATCCCTTTGCCGTGAAGTTCCTGCTGCTGCCCCTCCTCGGGCTGCACAATCCCACCTCTCTGTAAGTTGAGTCTCTGTAAGTCGTCTTTATAAGCACTGCAAAAAAATTGTGAAGGTGTGCAGGGATGTCTGCTCCATCTGAAGCGCGCTGCCTTGCATACACTGAAAGGGGTTTAAGAGTACCAGAAAACATTTTATATGATATTTCTCAACGGATTACACAGGAGAATAATTTTAAAGACCCTGTATATCCCTTTCCCCAGAAACATGCTGCTATTTGTTATTCATATCTTACCTTCAAAGACAGTGCATGTGACGACACAGGAAACCATACATGTGCATCATACTTTGTGCAAGGTCTGTTGTAAATGCAGATTATAAATTATTATAAATGTGTACATATGCATATCTTAGAATGGAACTACAATACATGAAAGTGATGCTCAGCATTAACCGAAATTTCAATCCTAGCTGTCTAATATTAGAGAAAGTAGGAGCTGTGTGTCTGGAGCATCTTCAAAGCTAGGCTGTGCTTATTCAATGTCTAAACCAGATCTGAAAGCCTCACCGTGGGCATGAAGGATTGAAAAGCCAGGGCTTTAGTACTCAAACCCAGACTGAGGTCTATCAAAGATCGTATGTTGACACTCAACAGCGAAATACTCCAATGTGACGTCCGATTTACCACTTTTTCGAAGCGGGCTGAGACAGGCCATACCTTGAAAAGAAAATAACTGTGACGTGGGGGCGGGAGAGAAAAATCCCTTTGCCAGACTCCAGGAGAACAATTTACTTTTTCATCGCTTTTCTGTTTGGGTTTTTTTTCCCCCGGCCCCGTGGGGACCGCCTGGGCCAACGGCTCCAGCTCAGCCTCGGCGCAAAGAGCCGCGGCCACAAACGCCTCCTTCTGCCTCCCTGCGCATCGCCGGGGCCGGGGGCTCCCGCCGGTGCCGGGCGGGGCGGGGCGGGGCGGGGCCGGGGCGCGGCACCCCCCGGGGCGCTGCGGGGCCGGGGCGGAGGTGGAGCCGGAGCCGAAGCCGCCCGCTGCGGGCCGGGCCGGGCCGGGGATGCGCTGAGGTGCCGCCGGCGCGGTGCTGGCGCTGGGGCCGGGGCCGGGGCCGGACAGCGGGCGGGCTTCCCGCCGCCCGCACACCTGAGAGCGGGGCGAAGGCCGGGGTTGGCGGTGGAGGGAGGGAGCCGGGGGCATCGGCAGCGGGAGGGGGGGAATCAGCAGCAACACGAGCGGCGGCAGGAGGAGGCAGAGCGGCGGCGGGAGCGGCGGCGCGGAGCATGGAGCGCAGCTGCCCCCCCCCGCCGGAGCAGGAAGCGGTGGAAGCGTGGCTGGACGATCACGGCGACTTTACCCGCTCTTACTTTGTTAGGAAAGCTACAAGGTAAGACGGGAGCGGCGGCGGCTAGAGGTAGAGCCTTTCTTCCCAGGAAAAAAAGAAAAAAAGGTCGCTCTTCCATTTCCCTTTGCTGTCTCCAAAGAAAATAATAATAATAAAAAAATTTAAAGAAAAAGCGATCCCCGCCCTCGAAAGAGCACAAACTGAAACCAAGGAGCAGCAGCTCCCTTCGGCTGCCCCCGCAGCGCACACGCGGGCGCCGCTCCGCCGAGCGCCGGGGGCTTTCCCCGCCTCCCCCCGCGCCGCGGCCGCTTTGCCGCCCGGCAGCGCCGGCCCGGCGCTCGCTGCTGCGTGAAGCTGTCCCAGCCCAGAGCTCCCTGCCCTGCGCTTCGGTTTCTTGATTTTGTGTTCTTCTTGGTTTAAAACAGACACAGTCAACTTCTCGTGAGTAGCAAGCAATATATTTTTCCCTGCCCTGCGAAGTAGATAGAAATATGTCGAAGCCCCAGATAACATCTAAGCTCTTCGGGAGGGCGGGTCGTGTCATTACTTAGTAATCTCAAAACAAAGCGCTGCTCTTGAGGAGCTCAGCGGCCCTGGGGGTTTGTCACCTTTTTGACATCTCGGCGGCCGCCGGATGAAGTGCGGCGGGAGCTGCCGAGCCGGGAGCTGGAGCCGTAGGTGGTGCCTGTGAGGCCAGAGCTCCGCCCGAGGAGGGGGGTGCGGGGCTCCGTCCGGTGGGGCGACCGCCTCGGGGTGCCCCGGCGGGAGCGGGGGGGGGTTCCGCGGGGAGCGGGGCCGCCCCTCCGGCAGGGGGCAGCCTGCCCGGCCGGCAGAGCGGGCGCCGGGCTCGCCGGGGTGGGGGTTCTTGCGAGGAACCTCATGTGAAGACCCGAAGAGCTCTTTTGGGCTTTTCCCGCCCCCCCCCGGCTGGACATGCTGCCTTTTGGAGATAAGACGAGGTATTTGCTCACCGTTGTCACACTTCAGCAGTGGGACTTCAAGTTGAAACCGAGTAAATTCGGCTATTTTTAGAAGTGGAGTCAGGTTTCCATGTTGAATATTTTCCGATAAACAAAGCAGCGGGGATGCAGAGCAGAGGCGATCTGCAACTCCCACGGTATATCTTGGTGGAGAGAGAGCTCGGGTTAGTAAGTCCTGCGGGCTGTTCCTCGGACGCTCCTGCTCCCGGCCGCCCCATCTGCTCCCCGCCGCCGATGCGCTCGCCGCCGCCGGGTCCCCGGGTCCCCGGGCGGGGATGGCCGCCTTCTGAATGAGGCTTTGCTGCTGCTCCTCTCTGCATGGGATGGGGCGGTAAGAAGAGAAATCCCCATGAATAATTGACTCGCGGCAAGCTAGAAAGCTTCAGGGGTCACCTGCTTGCTTGTGACCATCTGTCATGCGGTCCCCTTCTGCTGCTTCTTCCTTAGGCTCATTTAATAGAAAAAGAATAAAAATGCCTTTTTAAAAGTCTTTTAAATGTTGATTTTTTTAAAAAAGAAGGTTGTGCATAGGTGTAGGATGCATAGATGGAAGTAGTTAACCTTGATCCTCTCCAGAACACTAGTGCATGGTATGTAACTGAAGGGTAGCTTGTTTGCCCAGGAAATAGGGTGTTAGCAGCTTTGAGAAGTAGCATTTTATTAGTTCAGCCTGTCACACTTCCTTTGGAAACTGGAAGTAGTATTGAACAAATAGGAATGCTAATTAATAGTAACCACTGTGTCAGATTTGTTTTCCCCATGGAGAGGTTTGGTTAGTCTTTTTTTTTTTTTTTTTTAATACTGAGACACAGTTTTGTGTTTGTGTGGGTCTGAAAGAGGCAGTAGTTCACAAAATACAATCCAGTCGTGTCTCCATGACGGCGATGCCTCTGCGCTTAGAGAGGGTTTTGCAGAAAAACTGTTGACTTTGAGTTCTTGCTTGGCAACAATTCTGTGATGTTTTTGAGGTGATGGAAATACTGCATTTGTCCCCAAACTTTCTTCTCCGCTGTCTTGCATAGAATGGGGTCTTTTTGTCTGTGCTGTATAAATAGAAAACTATAACTACGTAATAAGGAATACCTCTTTTATATGTAATTTTGTATTTGAAAAGACAGACGATAAGTTATTTGACTGTGTGTTGGTTCAAATCTTATTCACTAAAATGATATCCTGTAAAGTTGAATGGTTTGAAAGAACTGATGTACTTCGTAAAAAGGCTGAATATTCTACATTGTACTGTTATTTAGAGCTTGAAAAGAGAAAAACCCTAAAATTTAATGCTATGCTTTTTTTAGTTGAGTCTTTGTACAACAACAATATGTTGAACAAAGACTATGCTGGTAATGTTTTGTTACTTAGCATTATATTTACTCTGTCAAGTAAAGCAGTGCTCCTTGAACTAATTTCAACTGTTCTCTAATCTTAATTTACTGCTTCTCGTTTCTTGTTTTGCTTCATAATATGCCAAAGTATTCACAGGTCCTAAAAGACCAAGAAGTTAGTTAATGTCGTATCTTGCGGAGCACAGAGGCATATTCTACTTCACATTGCGAGGCACAATTGGTAATAGATAAAGATAGTTTCTGTATCTGTTTCTCAAATATTTATACACAGGGATAGGAAAAGATCACCAGCTCGACTGGTTATTACAGAGTAATACAAGCGCTCTCTGCTGATAGTAATGAGCTTTGAATCAGAAGCTAATTTAGCAATGTTATGATAGGTATTAAATTATTTTTTTTCTTGGCAATTAATTCCCATGGTGTTTTATACAGTAGTTCTTTTGGTAATTCCCACAAAAAATGTTTTAATTAGGTGTCTAAATAATACTTATAAAATATATGCTTTGCGTGGTCTTATGCCTGCAGATCTGTTTTGTTGTTTTTTTTTTAAAGTATGGGAGTCACATCATCTCATATAGTCATTGAAGAGTTAGCTCTTGTTCCATTTCACATAGGTCAATTTGATGTTAGTATCTGTTTTCATGGTTTAAATGAAAATTATATTTTCTGGCAAGGTGGCACTTTAAAAGAAAATGTCTTTTTATTCACAATTAGTTTGCATTTACTATTGCTCGTAACATGATAACTGTTAGAGTCTCTAGGCTCCCCAGTCCATATTCTGCATTCTTGGGGACAACGGCTGCAGGTCGTCTACGTACCAAATTTGCACCCGCTTTCCTCCTCTCCCCTAAAATGTATTGTAGAAGATAAGTATATAGAAATGGCTTACACCTTGTATTTTGATCCTGCAATGCTTTGAGGTTGATAGCGTCTCCGGGCAGGCCACGTTACTGCCTTCCTCAAGTCTTTGATGGCTAGGCGGAGTAACATATTCTGCGATAAAGCTACGTTTATTGACTTCCACCTGTGCAGCACAAGGTTGCAATCCTATAAGGATGTAATCCAGGTGAATAGCTTTCAATTACTCCCTCCTTCGAGTACGTGAATAAACTGTGGTCCCATGAGTAGGAAGCTACAGAATCAGTTATTTATTACTTTATTTTGTACCAGGGAGACAAGTGGTATACAGAGATCATATAAATAGCTATTATCCATGAAGCGTTGTTCCAGTATGATCAAAGTGCAGAACAACAAAGGGGAAGTGTGTCACCAGCACACTCGGCGATGAGATGAATTTGGTTCATTTAATGATGCAGTGTGCTGGTTGTCAAACCTTCTGGCTGGAGAGTTTGTTACTGCACACTTAGGGTTCAAGAGTTTCTAAATGCCTAGTTCCTACTAAATTTAAGCTATTTATTTTATTCCTTTTTTTTTTTTTTTTCCAGCTCCTTTTGTTACTTTTCCCCTTTCAAAGTTTTAGAACTGCTTATCATATTCTGGCTTCCCAGAAAGCAGAAATGTTTTGAAGGAAAATGATTCTTCTTTTAGATTGTGCCTTGTTAAAGGCTCTTTGTAGCTGCTGCTACAAATATAATTGTTCTAACTAGACGTTATAAGGCATAATTGGCAGCCTTTTTTGTAAAAAAAAAAATTTACTGCATTTACGGCTGAATTCGTTACCCTTTTTGTCTTCCTGAAGCTTTGTCTTTTTATGTTACTTTAAAAAAAAATATCCATGCATTGTCATGTTCAAACATCATACTTATTTTAACCCCCTATGGAATACTTCTCTATTTCTGACTTCCTGTTTGTCTCTACTCTTAAAAATACAGGAGTGATTCTCTCTTAGTGCTCTTTGCGATCAGAAGCAGCAGACTGCCAAAATAGCCAAAGAAAAAATTCTCTTCTCCGTTAGAAGCAACTGCATTGTTCCAGGCAGTTTTTGTCTGGTTTCCTAAATGTATGCCATGATAGATACAAATTACTAACCCAAGTCTCGTATGCCTTTCACTGGGAATACGATTATTTTGTTATAAGTACATCTTGTCTTATTAGCAGGGTTGGGAAATATTTACAAATGAATTAAGGTGGGGTTGTATTTGGAAAAATAAATGTCCGTAACAGCATGGTACTTCATAGCGCTTCACTGAGGATTCCAGAAATGGCATTTACTGGGAAACTGTACTTTGCTGGAATTCTGAGGTTGCACAATTTGAATATATCAATTACATTTATTACTTTGAAAAAACTCAAGTACAGTTGTTTGGGTTTTTTTTCTTCTTGATGGCTGGTGGACAATCAGTTTGTAATGGGCTGCCTGCAGTACTAAATTACTTAGGACATTTGTCTTCTAGTCTCTGTGTCTAGAGGGCTTTTAAAAAATGTCTTTCATTTTGAGACGGCTATTTGATGTTTAATCTCATAAATATGCATATGTCATATGCATTATGTCATTATTTTGTTTGGTAATATGTTTGTGCTTAATTTTTTCTAATTGAAAGGAAATGAATTTTTGGAGCAGGTGTATGAAAATAGAGATTTTCAAAGACAGAGCTAGTCAAGATTTTCTGCATTGAAATGTGCTTTGGCCTGTGTTTTTTCTTTAAAGGATATTACTGACATTAAAAAAATCATTCTAGAAATATTGATGTATGAGCCATACTCACCCCTAACATGACCTCAGTACGTAGGCAGTGGCTTTTTAAACTTCTATGATTGAAGGACCCCTAACAGTTTTCAGTGGAGGTGCAGAGTCCTATGCAAAGTGTTCGATTATGCTGACCGGGGACTTGCTTTTCTAAGTTATCCTGTGCGAAGGGTTTACAAGAGGACCGCAGACCCCACTGGTTCTTTGGACCATGGCTTGAAGCCCACAGGAAGTACTGGTGTTAATGCAGGGATCAGAATATTTTCTCCCACTTACTTGGTTTTATTAGATGTTTACAAAGCTTTCCTGAGAATGAAGTAGAGAAAAAGAATCGATTTCTATGAAATCTGGGAAAGTTTTCTTGTTGATCTAAGGATCTTATCGTTGTCCCACTTATAAATAATGTATCCGTATCCTTATGCCTTTCTTGATAACTGCAAAGTATTAAGATCATCCCGAAGTATTTTAAACTCCCGATTCAAAAAGCACTCAGGAAGGTAAGGAATGTTACCCACATTCATGAAGTTGTAAATGTGGTTAAGTATTTTTGGCATTTATTCTTGGAAATAAAGCTAGGTGTGTGCCGGAGTATTTTGGAAACAATGTCTAAACCAGCAATTACTGTAGACTGAAGAAACTCTCATTTGAGAAACGATAAGAAATCACTTACTAGCAATTTACATCTTTAATTCCTAAAGAGCTATAACCTGAAGTTCTACACAGAATCTTTGATGTGAAGATAAACTAGTCAGTAGATAGTACTGAGCAGCTACAAGGAGAATGTGTTTTTACTATGTATGGTTTGCCCTAGGTAATAAAGAAACAAATGGGCATGCACAATACATTAATTAAAATACAACTGGTAAACCTCAGAGGATAGGTAGAAAATAAGATGGGGTGAACTACTTTAACAGTTAACATCTATTTTTGCCTTCTTTTGTTTCAAGGTAACTTTATTATCATATTATAGTTCTTTTGGTAATGCCAATGGGCATTTGAAATCTCATTTCCATTTTTTTTTGCTCTTACTTGGAAGACTTTAGAGAACAGGGTCACATTTCTGGCAACTGGGAAGAAAAGTGGAGCTGAGGCATAGATCGCTTCTGTGGGAGACAAGAAAGACACCTTTTATTTCTAAACTGTAGAAGTTCATGGAAGTTTTGTGTTGGGCATCTGTTGAAGAATCATCACATGAGGAAGAAATTCATGTCTTCTTATTGGATTAGGAGAAAGACAACATGTATAAAATAAAAATACCAATCAGTCTAATATTCAAGCTGAAGTAAGACTTCCATAGTGTGTAGACATTGTGCTAGCTCTCTGCACAAGGATAAAATTCATGATACATCACCTCTGATGTCTTCAGATCAAAGAAAGTACATCATAGCCTGTGTTCATGCTTATTTGAGTGGTAGATTAAAGTTGAATTGTGTGGGAATATGCGACCCAGATCAAGAATTACAAACAAAGCAATTTTAGACAATACATTCTTGACTTGAACTAATGCTACCACCTATTTTCATCGTTAAAAAGGAAGCATTTTTCTTTTTTTCATGAATAAATATAATTAATAAAACCACAGAATACAAGTCTTTCTCTTCCTTACTGGCAAAGAAACATACATAAATTTACATAGAATGCCTTTCTCATTTATGTGACCTACTTGAAGAAAAGAAGAAAAGAAAAAAAAGGCATCAAATACAAAAGGAACTATTTACAAAGTGCCAGAAAAGAAGCCCTACTCAAATGGCCCTTGTGAATAACTCAATGATTGTAATTTCACATTAGGTCTAGCACTGAAAATACAGCCACAAAATATATTTGCTTAGTAAAAGATATATATTTTCCCATTTTTTTGTGCATTACAGTGAACTCGCCCCAGCACAGAGAGCCATCCCAAAGCCTCTGCACCACTTAAGTCCTACTTAACCCCTATTTTAGGAATTTCAGGGGAACTAAAGTGCTACCTAAGACTTAAGTCTCCAGGCAGGTGCGAACTTAACTTTTAATCTGTTTTTCACTGAAGTCACTGGCATTGTCCTATTGCTTTCCGCAACAAAATCATTAGGTACATAGTTATTTTTAACTTTTTGAGCTTGGAACAAGAAGTAAGCATTTGGAGGAGAAATAAAGGTCATGTTCTAGAATTCGACCTTCAATCCCTAAGGATTTATTCTGTCTGTCTTTATATTGCAAATAGAAAGTCTCTTCTAGGGAGGAAAGTTTCTTGTGAAAAGTTAAGCTTGCAGTTTCGTTGGTAAAGAAAACTTGAAAATAGCTAAGAATAGCCTGTTTGTGTTAGTCCCCCGTTTCGAATACTTTTGCTTTAAATAATAAAGCAACCTCTGCCTCCTATTTTAAAAAATAATACGAGCATCAGACAAGATTTACATTCTTTCATAGTTCTAAAAAGTTACTTCACTCTTTCATAAGCATGGTTTGAATCAAGAATTAGAGTACTTAATTTAGATCTGTATTCAAACAAAAGTCAGTTGGAGCACTTAACATGTTTAAAGTTAAATGTATACTTATGTATTTGACTGAGTTGTGCCAAAAAAATTTGCACTGACTTTAAATCATACTTTGTCTTCAAAAACTATTTGCCTAACACTGTTGGAAATAGTATCTCTAGTAACTATAATTGGAAAGAGTTTAAGGAAAAACAACTATTGTCTTTGTCAATCTACTTTTTTAGTTAGTTTGAAAATACTTCTTTTACAGTCAGTTTACTGTTTCTGTCTAATGAGGCCTTATATACAGTTTATTTAAATCTTTCCACGGCCAGAAAGGAGACAAAACCACTTAGAACATGATTGTGAAATAGGAAGTACTGGAAAGAAAATGGGAAGGAAAGTATAACATCCAAGTGACTTTGACTTTCAATCTCATTTGTTAAAACGGAATAGTTTTCCAGTTGTTGCTAATGCTTTAAATGATTTCTATGTCTAAATTATGTCAAGATGCGGAAAAGAAATTGAAAGACATCTAGTGGTTATTTTAAGGAAGGCAATTGAGAAAATAGTTATGAAGCTTGGCTTGAAGTATTACTGGTTTCAACACTAGCAGGATTAGGCCACAGGAGTTCAGATACTTGAAAGCTGCCATTCTCTAGTAGACAAGTTTGGATTGAATTCCTCTCCAGAAGTGTGTTATCAGTAAGTGCTGGTTTGAATGAAAAATTAGCAAAACAGTCCACACAACTACTGAAACATGATACACTGTATATATGAAAGATTTATAAGCAACAGAGAACATGGGGAATTATTTGTTGTTTCACTGAAAGCTACTCATCACTCAGTGCTTGTATGGTACGCTAATAATTATGCATTCTTTGTGCAAGATAAGTAAGATGCAATATACCATCACTGTCACATCTTGGTATTACTTTTGTGCTCTGATTTTGCACATTTTGTCCAGAGATACCAAATACTTGCTGAATAGCCACACTGGCGTGGTCTTACATATGCAGCACGGTTACATGTGTGAACAAGACAATTCTAAACTGGCTGTTACTCTTTAAACACCTTCACGGGGTTTTGGTTTTTTTGAGAAGTATGCCGTGTATTTTGAAGGGAATCACAATGAAGCAAAGACGGGTACAATAAATTATTTAGTATTCCCAGTGTGTGAGTAGAATAGTAATTAGTGTTATGTCAGGACAGTTTGATACATACGGCACAGGAAATAAAGCAAGGTTCTCTTCAGGTCTTAGACCTGAGGTTGTCTTCAGGTTCAAGCCATATTGCTTCCTTGTGCCTGTGTTTTCTTACCCAGTGATTTTCTATTTTTGTTGCCTATTCAGATTGAAAACGTCTTGCTTTAGGGACAGGTCTACCTTCTGTTGTGCGTTTAACAAATCAGGGCCAAAGAGTCTTAATTGCTCTGAAGTTCCTGAGTTCTCATGTAATGCAGATAATGTGTAATTATATACAAGTGATTATAGAGGGGAGGATCACACAACCATTTTTTTTCCTTCAAATCTTTTACCTGCCATTATATTTTCATCCCTATCTCTTCAAAATTCCTCTCCAGTTTTGCCATCTGATGATGAGGTCACCAGCCAAACTCAGCGGTCACTATTGTCATGCTCCTTTGAAATTGTGTTTTATAGAGGAAAGACTGGATTTGATGATAGAAGTGACTGAAAAATGGTTACTTCATATTCAACTATTCCTGTTTATGAACTCTGGGATGAATTACAGCTTTCTCGAGTAGAAGCTCATACTGCAGTAAAGGATCATAGTACGGTAAAGGATGCATGCAAAGCTCACGAGGAGTGAATGCTGATGCCTCTAACTCCTCAACGTGCAGTGATTGCTATGCTGGGATGGAGACATTGCATTGGTTTTAACTATCTGCTCGCTACGGATCAGTATCTGCTCCTGTTTAATACACTCCTGCAACTTCTAAACTTACTTCTACAACAAGGGTCTTGTCCTTACAATCAGCTCTTGACAATGTTGGTGCTTACTGAAGACTGTTCATATGAATAGTCACAAGTGTTTGTTTCTTCCTGTAGTCCTTTCAAAATGACATCTTAATCATACATAGCACTTATTACTAATTTTCAGTAACCTCATTTGTGGTTCAGAATGTGTCTGGTATCGGATATCTGTTGAGCTAATTCTGTGCTGAGAAAATAGTTGTGTTAGTTAATAATACTCTTCTTGTCGTGCATTGTTAAATAGGATTGAGTGTCAACAAGCAAATGCATGTCAAGACTTTGATAGATTTTAAATAGAGTTAGAATACATCGGTTAATGTGAAACGTTAGTTCTTCCACCCGTGTGTATAACTGTGTGAGTAAAAGGAGCTAAATAGTTTCCTTGTTAGAAGAGGCATTCAGTAAAGGTCAGTGAACACTGTTCTTATTCCAGCTGAATTTGAACGGCTTTCCTGTTGCCCAAATAAAAATGCCTAAATGGTTTGAAGTTGAAAACCATGCTTTAAACAGTATAGTTAAGGATTTGTTGTTGTTGTTAACATACAGAGCTTTTTGAGAATCGCACACTATGTTGGCAAGTTATTGGACCATCATCTAAGAGTCATTAAAGGGAACAGGAATATGTTACTCATAATCATGCAGCTCCACATATAGTTCTGTTCAATGTCAAAGTGCTTCATAAATAGTGCAGATACTGAACAAGTAGTCAGTTCTTATTAAAGAAATGTGATTACTTTCATGTGAAAGATTTTAAAGTTATGTTCCACGTCCCTCAATAATCTCCATAAGCTGGAGAAATGAATGCATAGTAAAAAGGCAAGAAGGTAAAAACTAAATTAACTCATGGCCACAGTTTGAGAACTGGTATTAGAATTCAGAATGCATTGTTCTTACTGATTACTATTACTACACCATTAAGGCCCGGGGACATCATTATACACCATTCCAGAATAAATAAAATGGCAGGTTTTGACTGATAAACCAAATTTCTGCTTTAGCTTTTGCTTTGTCCACAAAGGGCACCTGATTCTTTCTCTGCCTGTCTTATATCAACACATCCACATGTGTAAATTCAGTGTAAAACAGAACTAGGTGGAATGATAGCATTATACATTCTCCTTTCCTCATGTGTAAATCAGCAGTGAATGGGATTGCTCTACAAATTGCTGTCACTCAGCAATAGTACAGCTTCACGCCTGTGCATTTTCAAACATGCCTAGACAAAGTATATGGCTTCCTATGCCTAATCACTTGCTAGTTTAAGAACGCTCTCCATCTGATACTAGGTTATTACAGTTATTACTTTTAAATCTTATTTTTCATTAATGCCACTCCTTGGTGTTCAAAAATGAAGTCAGCGCACACACATCATGAAACCGGGTCAAGTTACAAACCTTCTTTTAAAACTATCAATTACTCTATATCTGCCTTCTTGTGTCTGAGGGTTTAAATGCACTCACCTCGCATTTTCAGGTTCTTTTCTGCAGCCTTAGTGCTAGATGCTAAATTTTGATTAGAAAAAACTAACATTTCCAGGTAATGTCTTTTCTTGGGGAGATTACAGTAAAACAAAAAGAACCCACATATAACATAACACATATGATCACAAGCACTGATTTTAGAGGTTGTACTGTGTTTACTTACAAATTTTTGCATTTTAAGCTTTTTATTTTTCTTTAGGTTACTTAAGGATTTTCATCACAAATTTTTATTCTGTTTTCTCATTCATTTTAATAAATAAAAGTTCCAAAGGTTATCAAATGCTAGCTTCTTATTTTGACTGTCATTGAAACAGCTTTTGCAAATGTGATATTGCCCTATGCAAATTATATTCTGCATTTCAGTAATACATGGTCACTGTTCCCACATTTAATATTTATGCTGTTTAAGTACTAAAAAGTAATCTTGTTAAAATCAAAGTTCTAATAATATATTAGTTGCTCGTTATGCTTCTCTGCAAGAAACATTTGGACGAGGTAACTCCACAAAAAAAAAAAAGTATTGCTGCTGTAATAAAGAAGGATCATTGGTAGTTTTTATTAATATAGTTAAAAAGCAGAACTTACTTCCTTTAAAAATAAGTAGCCAAGCAATGCACCGAAACTCTTTCAGAATAACAATGGAATTTCATTGTGTTCTCTGGCACCATGTTTCCAGTAATTGGACTAGCTTTCGATTGCTGGGAAATTTATAATAGATGTTGATTGAGGTATATTATTGCTACAGCAAGCACTGTTCCAGCAGCTTCATGGAAAATGTAAAAACATGGAATGAAATCCTAGCTCTGTGGAACTCAACGGCAAAACTCCCACCGCCTTAATTGTTTCCAACTTTTCATTCAGTGGTTTTGAATTCTCATTGTCAGAAGATTCACATCACATCACAGAAGATGTCCTGTGTGACCATACTGACCATTCAGCCTGGAAGATCACTGGGGCTATAAATGACGTTAACCACACGCGTAAGGTTTTGCACGATCAGGACCACAGTACACAGACAGACGCCAAAATAAAGACTAGTCTGTCACCCATTTATTTGGAGTTGCAGTGGTGTGAGGAACAATTGGGTTTTACAGTGTTACATTGAATACTGACATACTTACATCAGGCAGACATATGTTTTTGAGTGGAAAAAAACTACCAGGTAGCTCGCACTGAAGCTCTAGCGGAAGGTGTCCCTGCAGGGGGGTTGGAACTAGATGATCTTTAAGGTACCTTCCAATCGAAACCATTCTATGATTCTATGAAGTGGAATGGGTACAGAAACATAATGACTTTCTTTTGCCCAGGTGCTTCCCTTACACTCACACTATTTCCTAAATCGATTCAGTTTTTCATAGCATGTTTGCGTACAGTTGAGGTCTCCAAATGATATGTGATTGCAAAATCTGAAAACCTCTTTCAAACTTTCCTAGTAGAAGACAAGTAAGTTTCTTGTTGTGGATTGCTTGCTAATAAAAATAATACTGGTGCACTTTAGATTTTAATCGATTACTTTGCTTTGAATTAATGCTTAATTACACTTGCAGTATTGCATTCTACAACATAGATGAAGCTGTTCTGTAAGGAAAAAAAGGCTATGTACAGTGCTTTTCATATTTAACGTATACTGATGCATGTAACCGATCAGCGGCTGACTAACCTGACTAATTTCCATGGTTTCATTCAGCTTCACTCTCGAAATTCCTGTGGTCTGCTGAGCAAATAAAAAATATCCCAAATTTAAAACATGACCATCATGAAAGGTTTCCAAAAGATCAGACTTTTGAATAGGATTTTTGCTGTTCATATGCCCGTACATTATGTAATTCAGAAAAAAAACATTTCTGCTTAGAGTAGATCATGTGCTGCGAGGAATCCTCGACACTGACTAAATTAAATAAAAAGCCTGTATTAAAAAAAACCCAACAAAACAAAACCACGGATTTTGGACAAGAGCAATAGTATAGTGATAAGTAGAAGTATACTCTTGTTATTGATGATATGTGTGATTATGGATAATTCAAGATATGCTGTATTTAGTGAGGACATTATTAAGGTTGGCATTCTAGAGCTAAGTTAATTTGTGAAACAGTTAAATAGTAGAGATGTGTGACATTTTTAAATTAACGGTAAATTCTTCAAAAATATAATTTTGGGGCTATTCAGTATTTTGGGTTGAGTTAGGCAATCAGTTTCATCTGCAAGGACAGGAAATAGGAGAATGCATGAAAACAGTCTGTCTTCGTTATTTTGAAGGGGCTCGAATTAGAAATATTAATTTTTCTTTCTCACAGTTTTTAAGCAAAACTTCTGTGCTTTGAGTCAAAACAGCATTTTTCATTAACTCTGAGAGAGCAGGGGAAGTTAAAATAGTGTATAGGCAACATAAGAATAGGAGGGGCTGCAGGTGATTTGACAAAGAGAATAAAGTTCAAAATTATCTTTTTAAAAGTTAGAAGTGGTCTAGAAAAACAGAATTAGAACAGAAAGTTTTGTCTTCATATGAATATATACATCTTATACAGAAATTCAAATCTTAGGAATGGGAAGGACCAGAACTTTTCAAGCACAAAATTACGGTATAAACTTCTGATCTTCTGTATTCTGAAAGCCACAGCATAAGCAGTCTTCCTCTGCCCTATTCAGGTATTTCCTTTAGGCAAAATTAGCTGCTTTTTTATGGGGCATAAAACATTACTGCTTAATCTAGACAAAGTGCTGTGTAAAATTGAAGAATATTGATACAGAGGAGCACTAAATGTGCACTCACATCCACTGTATGAAAAGATTTAAAGTTATCCTCTTTGCAGTGTCCTCTTCAAATATGTATTATTTCCTGAGAATTTTTAACTTACATCATTCACTGTATTTTTATTTTTGTTTTACAGAGAAATGGTTAATGCATGGTTTGCTGAGAGAGTTCATACCATCCCAGTCTGTAAGGAGGGAACCAAGTCCCAGAGTGAATCCTGTGCTTGCCACCAGCCTGCCTGTGCTGAGACAATCAACTCTGGGACACCAGCGAGGAAAATCTCTGCTTCTGAATTTGACAGACCCTTAAGGCCTATTTTTGTCAAGGACTCAGTAGGAGCAGTGAGCTTCCTCTCCGGCTCTGAAAAGAAGGAACAGATGCCTCTGCAATCTCCAAGGATTGAGACCAGTGCAGGGGATCAGTGCTCAAGACTATTAGAACTCGTGAAAGATATTTCTAGTCACTTAGATGTCACAGCACTTTGCCATAAAATTTTCCTACATATCCACGAGCTTATAGCAGCTGATCGCTATTCCCTGTTCTTGGTCTGTGAGGATAGCTCTAATGAGAAGTTTCTTGTAAGCAGGCTGTTTGACGTGGCAGAAGGCTCCACCCTGGAAGAAGCTTCCAACAACTGCATTCGCCTGGAGTGGAACAAGGGCATTGTGGGTCACGTAGCAGCTATAGGCCAGCCTCTGAACATCAAGAATGCATATGAGGTAAACCAAGAAAATTTCTCTTGAACAATTCTTGAAAAAAGAAAAAGCCATAGTATCAGCTGTTGTAACATTGCCAGTTTAGTATACGTATTTGGAGCTATATTGACTGAAACCAGTCAAGATGCAAACCTGAAACCATGGGTTTGGTTATAATACGTGTATTATAGATACATGCATATACAGAAACATGTAGCTATGACTAATGCTAGAGGAATGCAAACATCAAAATAAATTATGTAAGCTTGACATTAGCAGTCAGATATCAGCCCCATCTTAACCAGTGATGTGCACACCAGTATTTGCATTTCTAGCTTTGGACACTTAAATGTTTACATTTCTACTTATATAAGGATGTCAGATACTTCCGCACCAAAATGAATGAAATTGTGAGCGTAGTTGTCTGCAAAACTGGAGTCCTATGACTAAAAATACTTTGGAGAATTTTATCATACCTGAGGCACAAAGAGCAGGAGCTGAATGAACAAGAACGAGATGAGGGTTTGAACTGTATAGATAGAAGTCTCCCACATGAAACGATACTCTGCAATTTGAATTATTTAATACAAGGCCAGATGAAACTAGGAAGAGAATCCCGCACTGGGAGAGGACATCTCTTACACCTCAGCTTAATATCTCCTCATTCCAGGCTCTTTGGATATGCTGATTTTGTGCTTTGAATTTAGGGATGATGGAAATTTTAATGAATGAATGAATTGATTAATTAACTAATTACTAAAGGCATACAGAACTGAAAATTACAGCTTCTGATTGATCATCTCTTGGTTAATTTGAGGATGTTTACAGAATTAGGTAACATTACCAAGTAGGTATTTTCAGAAGCAAAAAAGAGTGGTACGATTTCATATGGTTTCATTTTCAACAGACATTTGTTTGCTGCCTCAGAAACTGTCTAAACATTTGCTAAGTACATGTTTCCAGTGGGACATCACCTGTCCTCATAATTTAAAAATTCATTCTGGAATTGGGTCCATCATGCTCAGCTTGAAATCAATTACTAGAGAAAGAGCAGCAGCCTTTAAAAATAGTCTGATTCATTTTAGTAAATTTTTTTAAAAATCAGAGTTTTATAACAATATTCAGATGAAAAAATGAAACAAGCAATCTCTGGTAAAAGCAAAACCACTAACCACATTCATGAAGCTCTGTTTCTCTGTGGCCATGTGTCTGTCAGTATACTTCTGTCATTTCTTCTTGATGATAAAAGCTATACTTTGTCCATGTATGCATTTGTTATAATGATGGTCTAGGCTCAAGAAAGGCTTCTCCTAGGGTTTGGGGGTTTTTTTGTTCTTTCTGACAGTTTTATTTATCCACAGGCACTCATGTTCCACATAATTGCTTTTTTGTTGATATTTCAACACACTGGTAGTAACAACTTTATATACTTACTAGACAGTAATGGAACCTTTGTTATCCTGAGTAACAGTGACATCAGATATTTTACTTTTCTTAATCTTTAAACCAGGGAAGAAAACAAACTGGTCTTTAGGCAAGTAGTCAAATAATTGTATTTTTTCCTTGTATCAGGATCCAAGATTCAATGCAGAAGTTGACCAGATCACAGGGTATAAGACTCAGAGTATTCTCTGTATGCCAATAAAGAATCATAGGGAAGAGGTAAGTTGCAGTATTGGAATCACTTCATGTAACACTGTTTCCAGCTATGCTAATGCTTTAAACTTTTATTAGTTGGCAGTCATTATCTTACAGTATAAAATGATCTCTTTTTAAAAAGACTTCTTATGTTTGCTTGGACTTTAATTTTATCTTATCTAGTTCAGTAATGTAAGACAGAGGGGATTGTCACGAAGAGTTTAATCCCAGATGCAGGAGTAGAATATAAGTACACCTCTAGAAGTGGTGTTCCTGTACCAAGTATCTGTCACCATTAAAGTTCTCTGCACACGTATTGGGCTATCTCAGTGCACACTCAGATTGCAATTAAGAGTGTTACTGTACTGCAGCTTAGCTTGTATCTACATTATTTTCTTCAGAGGGCACAAATTGGGTTTTATAATTGTCTAAAAGGCTGGTTTTTACATTCTATTAACTCAGTCGTAGGTGATAAGCGAAGAAACATGTTAAGTGCTTAACATCAGACATTGAAAAACACATGGTGTCAATGTGATTCAGAAAAAGTCATCCACAAGTTGTATAACTTAAATCACTCCTAATTTAAAACACTGTGAATCTGCTCATTGAACTCTTGTACATATTTCCTCTCCATGCTGTTTCTCACAGAAGTTCTGTCTTCCTGTCTGATGCTATTGCAGAAGGGAGAATTCTTATTACGGACTAATGATGTCTTCTTGCACTGAGTAGTTGAAGAGTGAATTCACTAAAGTCAATGAATTGGAAAAAAAAGCGAGGTCCATTGTTTTACTTAGGGAGTAAGTAAAGTAAGTTTGGGGGGTATTTTTGATCCCTAATGTAGTAGCCTTCAGCCACATCACCAATTCTTAGAATACTCACAAAGTGTAAGGCTCTCTAGAGAGTGTGTCAGAGCTTTAAGATGGAGATTTTCTCTCCTGTAATTCCTTTATTTTTCAGAGTATTTACAGTTTGCTTCCAGAAAGCTTAAACTCCAAAAATAAATGCTGCCAAGATTGGTTTGAGACATCATACCTTCTTTTTCTTGCTCTTCCATCTTTTACTTCTCTTATGGAATGTGTCACCTTGACTCTTACTG
Organism: Pluvialis apricaria; assembly: GCA_017639485.1. NCBI lineage: Eukaryota > Metazoa > Chordata > Aves > Charadriiformes > Charadriidae > Pluvialis > Pluvialis apricaria. Next base: position 79,042,790 of record CM030010.1, read on the forward strand.
CACTGAACCTTTTTTTTCATTAAATAAATTGATTAAACTCTTGATTTAACTTGTTTGTTGAATCTTACTCTAGCTGACCCAGATGATCAGCCAGCATTTCCTTTCTTCACCTACTGCTTATTTTGGTTTAAAGTATTTTTTTCAGTTCTTCCAAGGACAGCACTTGATCCTATCCTACTCCCACTTAAAAGTCTTCCCCGTTCTAACCAGCAGCTGCCACTGCTGGCCCTGGGCCAGCTGATGAGCAAAGCAGATGTTGTGTGAAGAGCTGTCGGGGACCAGTGGTCCATGTCAGCCTGATGCAAGGCTTTAAATTTCACCCAAGCCATCCCATTTTCTTTTTGTTGGATGGAAAAAAATGCTATGCTCTATGTAATTGGGATAAGAAATGAATTACAAAGTTTTGCTGGCCAGGGAGCGTGAAAGTGCTGACTTCTCACCGGGTCCTCGTGGTAGGTGGGGGAAGGAATAAGAGCTGTAGTCTGTTGGTCCAATACACCATGACTTACAGGCTGAATAAACCTGCAATTGGCCGTATCTTCAGCTAGCTTTCTACTCCTAAGTGCATCAGCAAGTGGAAATGAAGCAGGAATTTGTTTATTTTGAAAAGTTCAGCCAACCTGAAGTTTGAAGAGAGTGTTACACTCATATGGAATAATTTGAAGGGGCTAAAGTATAAGATTTCTTATAGGAAAGGATAGCACTTTTTATTTTTTTCTGATTTTAAAGTCTCTACTAGAAGGTTTTTCTCCCTCTCACCATAACACATGGCTGACATATTTCTGAAGAGATGTTGGAGTCAGTGAATCGGTCCTTAATTTACCATTTGGATTCTGCTGCCTTTTCTGTTTTTTTTTTTAAAAAAAAAACCAAACAAAAAACCAACAAACCAAAAGAAACCCCCAAACAACAAACCCAAAATACTGGGTCCTCCCTGTTAAAAAAATAATTAAAAAAAAGTCCCCAAAGCCCCTCTAGCAATACTGAGGCTATTGAATGCTGCCTTAGCCCAGAATGTCAGCAACCACAGTCAAAAGATGGTTCTGGAAGACATCCAAAAATAATGACCAAGAAAGAGAAGGAACAGGGGTTTTCTGTTTGTTTGTTTAGTATTAGTACTATTTTTTTAAAAACAAAAGAGTCAGTAATTGAGAGGAAGAAAATCTCATGCTGATTATTAAATCCTCTGGGCCAGATGAAGTATGGAGATTTTTCCAGTAGATGTTTTTAACATTTGCCTATATTTCCATGAGGCATGTGAGAAACCAAAGTCTCACTTAAAAATAACAGCTAGTAAGAAATTCCATAGATGAAAAGAGAAAACAGTTTGATTCACAGAAGAGCTCATAAAAAGGACCCAGGAACTAGTAACTGAGAATTAAAAACTGCAATAAGAGGACTTTACCTCTGCACAGATGTGCACGAAGAATGGAATTACGTTCACTTAATAATAAAAGAACTTTTCTCAATCCCCTACTCAACCTGTAGTTGCTGCCAGAAATGCCACAAAAACATTGCATTTCAGATTCAGAAAATTATGCTGATTATGCCCTTTAAGATCAGGTCATAGAGGCTTGTATAGTGCTAGCTTTATGAAGAGTTCTCATTTTCCCATGAAAAATTACAAGTGAAAACTGACTGAGCTTTGCATCTGACTTCAGGGACTTCGAAGAAAGTTCTGATACCTCTAAAACCCTGCTGCACACTCTCTAATAACTAAACAGAAATTCTTCCCATCACATCATATCACAAAAGTATTGCCACGTGGTGCTTTCTGGCATGCAAGGCTGGTTATCACCATTGAAGAAAACAATGAGGAAGAAAGGCCTTGGGTAACCTGAATTGTGTTCTACTTAAAAAGAAAAACAAAATGGTTCTAAGTCAAATCATTTAATCATCTATTCCTGTATTTAAATTTGTCATAAGGTGAAAGTGAAGCCATAGCAAAGATTCCATTTTGGTCCTCAAAGATTTTCTCTTTTGGTGATTCTTCTGTAAGAGCAAATAACTGTATACAGTTATCTAGACATCAGTAGGTAAGACTTGCTACTTGGATTATCAACATGCATCAGAGAACACAGCAAACATTTCAAAACAGACTGAGTTTTTATCCTCAGTAGTACAAAAGCCACCGATGAAAAGTTAGTATTAGCCAGCTTGTACCACAGACTTACAATGATTATTTCTTTTGCAAGAGGAAACTGGTATTGCTGGCCACAGGGTTTAGCTGTAGCTATTAATGCTAACCATTTCAGCGCTACAGTGCTTATACAGAAATCAGGGCTTTACCACTACTGGCAGAAGACCTAAGGTTGTAGCAGTTCAGTGTTGTGTATCTCAAAAAGCAGCTTTTCATTCCTGATGTGTCCTTAAACCTTTAATTTTTCAGAAGCTTCAAATGGTACTGATTTGCCTTCTAGAGCAATAAATAAAGTAATAAATACTTATAAAGTAGTAAATAATGACTGACTGGTAATAAAGTCAGTAAATGCAGGGGCACTTTCTTCTCATTGGATTCTCTTGGATTCAGAGACCCAGAAAGAGGACGACAGAAGTTGTTGCTAATAATTATCACCGCAAATTTCTCCGTCTGGTTTTGTAGACATTTGTAAACAGACATTTTCACAAAATTTGACAGAACTGAGTAGGGACTGGAAGTCCTTAGGTTAAACCAACTTGCGGAGTTATCCAGAACTGATACAGGACTCAGTACGGCTAACTGGTTTGGAATATCTGTAGAATGGACGGTCTCTGATGCACAGAGTCATCACAGCTGCCATAGAACATCTACAGGAACAACATAGTTTTCTGTTATTTCTGCATTTTTTTTTTCTTTCAGCTGTGCAAAATTATTTCCATAAAATTCAGTTTAATTTCTGCTAAAATCTACAGGATTTTCTCATATGGGAACTTTTAGCTGAATTATCTGAGACCTAGCTCCCAGCCTTTTGAGTATGTAAGATTGAACTTCCTACTAATTGGCTAGGGAAACGTTTTATTCTGGCAATGCTCACTCCAGTTGTTTAGTTTGTTGTTTACTTTGACCTATCTCCTGTCACTGGGAAGCTCTTCCTAACAAATCATGGGTGCTACTCTATTTACAACAGCCTTTGAAAATACCCTGTTGAATGTTATTGTATAAAATGTGACCAGGCACGTTACTGTTAGCCAGCTAAGTTATTTTCTCCCACAGCGAACACTTCAGGTATAATACATCCCAGTCACTGCAGTATAGGGTAGATCTACCCAAGCTAACTTTAAACAAACTAACTCAAGTTCCAGTAGCAGTCTTGCTGCAGGATTATGGAGATCAGTAATTTGCTTCTTGGGTGGATTTTCAGCTTATGCTGAGACATGTGTTATAGTAGCTGGACTGCTGGAAATCACACAGCCTACTGCTGGCATCAATTATAGAAGAGGATGTGAAAGTTTTGTTGATTAAAAATGAAAGTCTGTAAATACAGCTCTGTCCCTGCAGGATAATTTTATAAGCCTGAATGAAACCTCTACAAGAGCAGGAGAGCAAAGAAAGGTTAAAACCACTTTGTCTTCTCAAGTGGGTACGCTCCCATCTTTGAAATTAGATAAAAGTTGAGTTTCCCTCTTCCTGTTAGCATTCTTTGGCTTAATGTCATTTTTCTTCAGGTGCCATCAAAGTAAATAAAAAAATATATCTTCTTAGGACACAAAGTTATATTAATTATATTTTTAAGACAGCTGAAGTAAGAATCAAATAAAAAGGGCCCTAGCTTTCTGCAGAGCTGGAACAGCTTTTCACAGGCCTGTAATCCTAATGTGCAAAAAATTGCAGCACGAAACAATCCAGATAAAATTCAGAGCATAGTCATAAGCACTGAAGTCATTGTCTACTGGGAAATACTCTAGGTAGCACAATACTTTTAGAGGCAGGAGTCAGCTATTGCAAGAAAATAGTAAAAATAAAGCTCTGATAATTAGAAGAAATCTCTCCTTGTAATGTGGCTCAGGCTTTATTAAATGGGATAACTGGTACAGAGTGAGAAGAAAGGTTACAGAACAAGCAGCAGCACTGGAAGATTACCTGTGTTGCCAGCAGGGGTAGAATTAGGAAAGCTGTGTTCAGATGTGGTAAAACAGGTGTGACTATTGATTCAGTAATTGTTGGAGGGTTTTTCCCCCCTTTTTGGGACTGAAAGTAAAAGAACAATTCCATCAACAAAACTGTTTTTTGTCTTCATCGTGTATGTCTACCTTATGTGATCTGAATGGACAATAACAAAGTACTTTGTTTCTGATCCAAGGGGAATTCTTCCAACTGACTTTAAAGAAAGCTGGACCACTAAGGTCCTTTACATCCAGCTTGTTCCTTTCTGCCCACCCCTTACGCACTTTCAATACAGAAAACCTGGATGAAGGCTCTCATTAGGAACTGCATGGCTATTATAGATATACCTCCTTCTATAATCTCACCTACCTAGTCAGACTGAGGGTAAAGCTCATGAAAGAGAGTTTGTACTGCTCAACGGCTCACTGGTTACTTTAGTGATTAGGCCATAAGTTCACAGGTATCAAAGTATAAGCAGATACTAATTACTTCAGTCTTTCCTCTCCCTTAGTCTTGGTTTTCTTCAGTCCAGAGTACTACCTTAAGCTTTTCTAGTGGTCATCCCCTTTCACAGCTCTTTTTACCCCTTTCTTTCCTACTAGTTTTGTCTTGGGTGACCAAGAAATAGACAGGATAATTCTGTAGGCGTAGTAGGAGAATGACAAGAAATCAAATATACCCATCTTTGCTTTATTGCTACAGGACTCATCAAAAAACTACACTTGGTGCCTGCCTGTTAGAGAATTAAAGACAAATAACATATTGTGCCAAGTAATTTAAAAAACACCTTTTTGTTAGACTGGAACAATACTTTCATGAGCAAGTATTTGAGTGGACTGTCATTTTTTTTACGATGTTCTCCAAGCTTTACAGAGAACTAGCTTTATCTCAGAAATGTCTTGTTTGTTGCTACAAAGATTTCACACTTTTAATGTACCTTTTATCTGAATAAATTTTCTGTATAGCTGAGCTCAGAGCAGTTAGTCACCTTTGATTCAATTTTTCTGCTGGCGCGAACATAACTCCCAGCTGGAGATCGCAGATCAGGCCTATTGTTATTTCAGATTTGTTTATAGTAAGTTTTAAAAATGAGGATTTGGGTTTCATACTGTGCTTAGTATTCTCTAAAATGCCAGCATATGTTCTCCATGGCCTAAAATGCTGCCACATGATTTACTTTTGTCCTAATTACATAATTACTTTAGTAACAGGAACAGATCCTCTTGAGTTTCCTACATCTTCTCCTAATTACCTGGTTGCAGGCAAGACTCCAATGGCTAAATAACAACCATCTGAGTTTTTTCTCATTACTGTCTCTACACCACATTCTACAGAATTTAGTGAAGTTCAGTAGATTTTGTACTGATATAAATGAGGCCAGGATTTTGACCAGTTTAATTTTTAAAGCTGTTAATTTTGTATGCAAAAATGGCCCATACTACAAAGTTGTCTTTAAAAGCTTAGAATGCCACTGAAACAATGACAACCACAGAAGAAAAAGGTTTGCATCTGCACAAAAATTTTTTCATCATCAAGACAATCATGATTTTTTAGCAGGTTTATTCTCCTCATTACTCTCTCCCTTTTCAGTTAAAGCCTTTTATTGAAAGGCCTTAACAAAGATCTAAAACCGGCCATTTCTCTTGGAACACATGCCTCTGTTAATGTATCAGAAACCTGCAGTGCTAATAAAGGGAGCCTAAATAGTCTTTCTGCTATATTAATATGGTCCTTTCACTGTTTTCTTATAGCTTTTTTTTAAGCACCACAGGCTTTCCTTTCATGGAGGGAATGTGTTTGCACAAGATGAAAGTACTCACCTTTTGGATGCCTTAAAAAGCCTCTGACCTCATTAAAGTTGTCTTAGCTCATGCTGGATGGATCAAAGCTGAAAAAAAAAAAAAAATTAAATAAATATCCACAGAAGACAGTGGTACGAGAAAAGACCTAACCGTTAATCTCTGCACGTGTAGGTTAACTTGACTGGTTAAAGGATTTGCTTACTATTCAAGGTATCGAAGTATATAAGGCTAGTTGTACGTTGTTACTAGAGTAAGAAAGTTCACTGGATAAGAAATATTCCTCACTGAAGTAAATGAGAGGTTGACTGTGGGAAAAAATGGGTTGTATGGAATGGAGCTGACAGTTAAGCTTTATTTCAGACAGACGTTTTTGAGCCCACAGTTGGCAGTGATTCATGCTGCAGAACAATGACCTTATTTGTAACATCAATATTTTAGGAAGGCTAGGCTGAGAGATAGTAAATTGTTGTCTTTTCCATTACAAAAATAAAACTGCATACCTTCCATCAGTTTAGCAATTATATATTTAATGATTAACTGTTAAGTACAACATTTTAAACATACACACTGCACAGTTTTCTTCTGATATTGTTTATCCAAAAAAGCAAGATGAAAAAAAAATACTGTCATTAACACCTTGCACTAGTCCTACACTACTTGGATCTCAAACAAAGGAAGCTCTTTGCAGCTTTGTCAATCATTTGTTGTAAGTGTGCCAAAAAAAATCTGAAAAGAATCAGAAGCTTTACTTATACTTTATGGCTTCTTACCACATACTCTTCCATGTTATTGTACTCAGCTAGGTGGGCTTCATCCGTGCTAGCACGTTTTAGCCTCTGAGTTTACTGCACAGTAAATTTTTTGAGTTTAGAAGAAGAGATCCAGCGATTTAAACAGATGAATGGTCTAACTGTAAGAAAGTGCAGGGTTTTAGTGAGTGACTTCCAGCTCCTCCAAGTTTCCAGCCTTCCTCTCCTACCTCCTCCTTGGGCGCTGCTCCTCTCTTTCAGCTCTGCCCTAACCTAAATCCCTTTGCAGGTGCTGCTAGTGGCTATTCAGCTCAACACCATAAACTGTGGGCTTCATTTCTGGCTACCAATATAAGTAATGGCTCAGACATAATTGTCCCCACCCTCCAATTAGCACCTTCTTCAGAAGGTCATCTACTTTGGTACCTTTCTCACCCACCCTGATAAACAGCATTGGGTTCACCACCTTATATCTCCCACTCTTGATATCAATTACAAAAACCTGTAATTACTCACTAAAGGTCAGAATATTATATTTTTTACTTCACAAATCAAGGAAACTATACTTTCTCCAATTCTTTTAAGCCTAAAGTTAGATTAGTAATAATTTGCAAAGTCTCAAAAGGAGTGGAAACATACTGAATTATATTAGGGAAAGGCTAAGGACTTGAAGTCCTATAATCTAGGAAATGGTTATGTATCAGAGAGAAACATTTATTATAGGAATGATTTGATTTAATAGAGAACAAGAGTGTGTATTACTAATGTGTAGTATAATAATAAAAATAAATAATCTTTTTTTAATAGAATGACAAAATAGTTGAGTTAGAAAACCTCTAATTTTCACCTTACCGACAGTGAAAGTCAGAAGTCTCAACTGAAATTAACCTGTCTCTCCTTCTGAAAGCCTTCCAATTTTAGTGTGTTGTGAAATTATGTGGTTAATTTATGACTCAGAAGAGCAGAAGCACGGAAGTACAAGGATAAGCGCAGAATCCAGAAGTTTAAACTAGTTTACAGGACAGAATGGTCACTGCCAGTACACAGCTTGAATAACTGCAGTGGGGAATCTACAGAAATACTATCCCAGTGAATTAAGTTTTTAAAGAAATGCTCACTGTCTCTTCATACTGACTTGTATGAAGGTCTCTTTAAATTCTTTTGTTTTCCTTGGGCTCTGAAAAACAGATCCAAGTTACCAAAGAAGACACCTATGTTGAGTATGTAAGAGTAAGTCCAAAGCAACCACCCAATGTCATTTGTCCCCAGGTGTCAGCGTTAGAGCCTGCATTAGAAACTGGAATCAGTATTAAGCAAAGATCTGAATTTGACTTTCATTTTTATAAGGAGTTCTGCTGTTTGCAGGGCAGATTGGTTTCCTGGGAGGGTCTCACCAGCATACAGAATTGAACTCCACAAAGACTGGCTGTAACAAAACCATCATGCTTAAACAGCTGTGTGCTTCTGTCACATTCATTTTATATTTTCTTAAAATCTAAACCAACATCCTGTATCAAGAAATGTTTATTGGCTAACTATCCTCCACGTAGTAAGTTACAAAAGCACCAGTAGCTTGGACTTTAATTGACTGTCCTTAAAGGGACTGTTTTCTGTTTTGTAAGAAATCGTATTCTAATCTCCCAATTCATGGAATTACCTCCAGAAACTTGAAATGAAATTTCACCACAGATTATTTCTATACTAAAAAAAAACATCATCTGAAATTTAACATAATTTAGACAGAACTTTATAAGAATAAAACTAGATGTATGATCTGGCCTGGTTTAATGTTACACGGATTCTATTTTCTTCAGCTTAAATCCAAAAGGAGACAAGCCAACAAAGGAAGAAAATAGAGCTCGTCTGCTGATGTCTTTATTTCAAAAATCATAGTAGTTTTTTTCTAGTTCAGGTAAACCCTCATTGATACTATCTGTGCACTGATTTACTCATGTGGACAGCCTTAATTTATGAAGCATCTTGGTGGGTGATCTTAATACATAGTCCATTTGAAAGCTATGACTAAAGCCAAGAGCAGAAAGAACTGCTTAACAGAAGGTCTTTAATGTTGATCAGTGCATACAGGTTTGCTTCTTAGGTCCATCACAGATATCCTGCAGGACCTGTGAATGACTTTTTACCCTCTGCTTAGCTTCTTCAATTCACCGGGATTCTTCCCTACCTTCTGAGTTGCCCCACAGAGAAGATAATTAAAAATGGAGATATCAGCATATCTTGGCAAGAAGGACAGTCTAACTACCAGCTGAAGCATTACAAAATATCTCTTCTCAGTGTTGGTTTAGTGTGGTCTTAGTAAAAGCCTACCTTTAAAAATGTGCTAAGTTTGAGTAACAAACTTGAGTCTGGCAGGATCACAACCTTTGTATACTATTTTTCAGCAGATGAAAATTAATCAGGTCAGATTCAAAGAGATACAAAATGCAAAAACATCACTCGAGCGAAACTTGAGATCCAGTAAAGAGGCTATGTTTTGGAAATTTTGTCAGAGCTAGAAGCAAGGGTATTTTCTACACACAGAAGCAGATGAACTTTAGAGAGAGCTGTTGCTTGGTCTGGGTTATGACTGCAGAAGTGTAAACTGTTGTTGTCTTTCTGGGAGACGATGTTCCAATTTATAGAATCAATTTTGGATTAAATCAGCCCCTCTTCATAAGAGCATCTAGGACTCATGGCACCTTGGTTTTTTTACATATATATTTCAGGTTCATGCTCAGCTATTTGTAATATGAATAAAATAGGAAAAAACAGGCTTAAATATCATCTGTTATCCAGACGTCAACCAAATGAATACATTTAATGATCATTTATTGTCTTTTATAAATATGTCTAGAAATAGAATCCAGTGACAGACTCCTAAAAACTAATTTCTCCATTTTGAATACACTAGGTTGTTGGTGTGGCTCAAGCAATCAATAAGAAATCTGGAATTGGTGGCACTTTCACTGAACAAGATGAAAAGGTATAAAAGCTGGAAATTTATGTCTCTTCTGTTTTCATAGGGGAACAGGGGATGGATATGTTATTACTTTTCATGTTGATCAGGAATTTTAGTTATTAAAAATTAAACAACTCTGAAAAAGTAAAATTTCGTGGTAATACTGCAGATTTCTTTTTTTATGAGGCCATGAGAAATGTCGATGTAAAATAGTTTAATTTCTGGATCAGCATGGTATCACAGTATCACAGTATCGTCAGGGTTGGAAGGGACCTCTGGAGATCATCTAAGTCCAACCCCCCCTGCCACAGCAGGGACACCTACAGCACACTGCACAGGACGGTGTCCAGGCGGGTTTTGAACGTCTCCAGTGTGGGAGACTCCACAACCTCCCTGGGCAGCCTGTTCCAGTGCTCCATCACCCTCAGAGTAAAGAAGTTCCTCCTCATGTTAAGATGGAACTTCCTGTGCTCCAGTTTGTGCCCGTTACCTCTGGTCCTATCACTGGGCACCACTGAAAAAAGGCTATTCTCGTCTACCTGGCACCCTCCCCTTAAGTACTTATAAGTATTGATAAGATCCCCCCTGAGTCTTCTTTTTTCCAGACTAAAAAGCCCCAAGTCCCTGAGCCTTTCCTCATAAGAAAGATGCTCCAGTCCCCTCATCAACTTTGTAGCCCTTTGCTGGACCCTCTCCAGCAGTTCCCTGTCCTTCCTGACCCGGGGAGCCCAGAACTGGACACAATACTCCAGATGCGGCCTCCCCCGGGCAGAGCAGAGGGGGAGGATGACCTCCCTCGCCCTGCTGGCCACACTCTGCTGGATGCACCCCAGGATGCCATTGGCCTTCTTGGCCACCAGGGCACATTGCTGGCTCATGGTCATCCTGTTGTCCACCAGGACTCCCAGGTCCCTTTCCACAGAGCTGCTCTCCAGGAGGTCAGCCCCCAACCTGTGCTGATGCATGGGGTTATTGCTCCCCAGACGCAGTACCCTACACTTGCCTTTATTGAACCTCATCAGGTTTTTTTCTGCCCAACTCTCCAGCCTGTCCAGGTCATGCTGTATGGCAGCACAGCCTTCCAGCGTGTCAGTCACCCCTCCCATATATCTCTGAAACACAGCCTTACTCTACTGAAATGCATTGTAAAACAGTTTCATAGCTTTTAATAGACATCATTTTTTATTAATTGGTTCTAACTCTCCTGGCATCCCCAACAAACATATTTTGAATATTAAAATTTGTGTAGTGATTCTTTTTTAACTACTTTATCACTTGCTGGTATAGCAATTGCAGGATGAAAAAAAAAAGCTTTGGATAAATTGTGAACAATATATGAGATAATCAGTAGAGCAGAAAGCACATTGATACCTAATTCTGACACTGCAGTTGCTTTCCAAACATTTCCAGACTTCACATTCAGATTAGTATAGCAAAACCCAGGCTGCACTCAGGCTGAAGAAGTTGACCTAACCCTCAGCAATAAAAAAATCAGAATTCATCCTTTCCCTTTGAAGAGTTCCACTTTAAAACAAAATGCATACTGAGTATCCGCAGGATATCAGAATTAATCCCATTCCGAAAGGGAAAAAAAATTGTGGTTTTGCTATGTTAGCAGAATTTTATTTCCACTTCCCAAGAGATTGAATTCCCCAAAATAAGAGAGGCTGATTGTCTGCGCTCAGTTTTCCTAGATAAAATACGCATTGCTGCAAAGTGAGTTGACTCGTCTGAGCTGCTTCTTATATCAATCTTACTTTTACGAGGATGAACTGTGAAGATCATTAGTTTAAAAAAGGGAGAAGAGATTCTTGAGGAAATAACATATTATGAGTAACTGAAAAAAAACCCTGAATGTGTGGTTGCCAAAAATAACTTGAAAATATTAATTAATACTTCAAAGTGAAAACAAAAAATTGCAGTAGCTTATCTTTGAATAGAGTTAAGATGCTGTGAGACATTATCTTCATGAGGTGTTGATGTTCATTTGTCTTCAGGATTTTGCCGCGTATTTGGCATTTTGTGGAATTGTTCTTCACAATGCTCAATTGTATGAGACATCGTTGCTTGAGAACAGGCGTAATCAGGTATGGTCAACAGGTTTGTTCCAAGAATACAGAAATTACGATGGTTAGCTAGTATCAGTGCCTGCTTCTGATATTTCTCATGTGGTTGTTATTCTCTGACTATTTTTAATTACTATGATTGAATTCTGTGTATCTCTGATAAAGCTCTGGCTAACTGCATTGAGCTGGGCACATTCCAGCTTGGGCTGTGAGAAGTGGATAGTTTAGGGGAAGAAGGTAAAGCTACATGTCAGAAAATTCATTCCATGTCAATATACTCTATATTGCCTGAATTTATTCTGTGGCTCACTGTATGTGTTATACAACCAGAGGTGTACATACTCCAGAAATTTCAGATAGAATTATCCCTACAGAACGGTAGAGGTTATACAGATTGCTGTTTTAGACTACTACAAGTATAAGTAGTCACTAGCTATATTTTCAGTAATGATCAGATGGAAAACTGAATTTTCTTCTGATTAATGTAACTATTTTGCAGCCATCTTTATAACTGATGGGTTACTAATGCCATGGCCTTTGCAGGTGAATACGTCTGCCATACACGGTATGAAAAGGTTTTGGAGAAACAAGTAGGCAGCAGTTGTTTTAAAAATTTTCTGGTAGGTCTGAGTCTGCAAGTGACTATCAGTGTTTGTAAATTGGTACAAATTTGGATAATCTTTTAAAATTGGCTCCATGCTTCTTGTGAGGAAAAAAGGAATATAATATGAGCACATCTGAGCCACTAAGTCCTTCAGCAGCAGCTTTGAAAGACAGCAGACTGTCTAAATGATGTTTTCCCCAAATGAGTTCATTAGGATCTGTTAGAATTACAACAGATAAAAATTGTGTTCAAAAGTCTTAAGAAATGTAAATATCACTATTTTTAGAATGCACACACGAGCCATAGGAAACTATTAGGTTTCCTAAGGACAAATAACTGTGTGTTGTCTGGATTTCTCAGGTTTCATTTGATGAACTGTTAATGCCTAAATCTATTCTGTCTCTCTGACTGAAAACATGAGACAGCTAACTATGCTATTTATTTCTTCCATCAAAAGTGTCAAACTGGCTATTACTTATTGTTACTTTGCAGTCTGTGTGAGAGCCAAAACTTAATTTTGGTCACAGACACGTGTTGACTTCCTTGATTCAGGGAAGAGGAGAAGAATAAAAGACAGTAGTAATGATACTTATTGCTTAAATCACAATTAGTCAAAATTTCACAAAAGACCTTTTCCCCAGGTGCTCTTGGATCTCGCCAGCCTGATTTTTGAAGAGCAGCAGTCTTTGGAAGTAATTCTGAAGAAGATAGCTGCCACTATAATATCCTTCATGCAAGTGCAGAGGTGTACCATCTTCATAGTGGATGAAGACTGTACTGTGAGTATGTTTTTTGTCTAAAGGCACAAGTTCGCTGGGAGCAGTGTGGGCTTCCCTCCATTCTGACTCAATAGTATTTCAAGCCCATAGTATGTTCTGTCGCCTTTTCATCCTCTGCCTTTTCTTTTATGGCATCTACTCAGGTTAGGTGTTGACTTGGGAGGCTTTGGTCTTTGTGTAGGCCAGACTGCCATTTTATGCAGCCATTTTGCATTACCTGTTTTAAACTACAGCTCTAAGCTCTCTCCTATGGTATGGATCTTGAATGTTGAACTCGTTCATAACTCATTTTCTTGGCTACTGACGTAGGACTGAAAAAAGGAAAAGGCTGGGAGAAAAACAATGTGGCCTTTGCTTCCTGTGCAGAACCAGTTTCAATGGCACTGTTTATTTCTTGAATATATCTAAGCAGGGAGTATCCAAACAAGGTATCTGAACAAAATCACGGCCTGTAGCAAGATCCTGGCTCACTGAAGCAAAGCACAACTCCTTTCTGATCTGTCCACCTGCATTTCCTTCCTAATGAAAATAGGCTGCAGAACAAGGAGCAGGATATTATGTTGCATGCCTCAGTCTTGTACTGGCATTGCTAGTTTCACCTTTACCACTCGTCATATATGGGTGTACTAAGATCTGGAAGTGAGGAAGCATTTCCAGGTTCTGTAGCACAGAAATAACACACAGCACTTGTGATCATCTGACACAATCCCATTTCTCACTGCATTTAGAAGAGTCACTTCTGCACACAAGAATACAGAAGAGGAATTTACATAATCTTTGTATTCACATATTCACACTGTCCTTGCAAGTTAGCTAAACTCCAGCACCTAGTTTGCAGTCTGCAGTTTGAATCTTTAGTACGGAGAGAATCTAATTTCTGTCTACATTTAGGCTTCTCAACTGTTAAAAAAAGCTGCATGAAAAGCAACATAGGGATCAGTCAATATGTTTAAAAGGTTTTGATGTCCTCACCTGTCCAAGCAAAGCATGTCGAGAATTGAATGAATGTTAAAATAAAGAAGTTCTGTGCTGACAGATAAATTTGGCACAGCTTGTAAATACTGGCATTTCTTCTCAGAGCGGTCAGTAGAGATTCCAGACACTTCAATGATGTTTAAAGTTGTATCAAAAGATATTTTTGTGGTAGGATCCTGTATGCTTGCTGCTAGATGTCAAATGAAGTTAAATAATTTTACACTTGTCTTTATTACAGAATAGGTTTTGATAACTGCAACCAGCTTTTCATGAATACTACTATTGTAACTTATGACAACCGTATACACCTTATATTAAAATATCCTCTCGGTATTCCAGGATTCATTTTCTAGTGTGTTTCACATGGAATCTGAGGAACTAGAAGATTCAGCTGAAAATCTGAAGAGGTAAAACAATGCATTCAAACTTTTGTTCATCCCAGGAGAATGTTGAAGAAATTGAAGAAACTATGTTTTTAATATATTTTTTTTTTCCTCATAACAGACCTTATTTCCACTGGGTACCATGTATTACTGCTATTTTTATATAGCAGGTTTTGCCCTGAAACATACATAGACAAGCTGTATTGCTTTAAAAAGGTCACACTGAGCAGAATAGGAGAGTAGAGCCTGATCTCTTCACTTTGGCAGGTCTAAGTACATAGTTGTATCACAAGTCTAAGATATATAAATGTAAAAAATGTGACAAGTAAAAATCTAAGTTGGTGGGCTGCTCTAAAACTGATCTGTAAGAAATTTGGATAGATTACTATGTTGCAGCGTAGACATATCCACGTTATCCTATTTATGATTTTAATCAATTTTTTTAATCATTATTCTTATTTCATAGATAGGGGAGCTGACTCAAAGAACATGACTGACTAAATCAAGAATAAAGTCCTAAAGTTCTAACTTTCAGTCATCTTTGAGAAACCATTAAGAAGTTCAACTAGGAGGAAGGGAAAAATGCAGAAATAGTTGAATTAAAATACCCAAATTAAATAGTTTCCAAATTTAGTCTGAACCTCTGTATTGAAGTTTGAAAACTACTGTCTCCATTACCGTTCTCTGTCATCAAAACCATTATTCAAATAATGTCAAAAGAGTAAGACTCAGTTGTGTGTAACATGCACTACTACAGATACAGTGGGCAGAGAGAAAATGGGGATTTCTGTACCCCTTTGATCTTTTTTTGCAGTGAACATTTAATATATTAAATTTAATTCCACATATTAGAAAATTATGTCCAAAGTATGTGGCTTGAGCAACTAAAAACTGCTGACCTGTATTATGATTTTAGACAACGTACAACCAGAAAGTGCAGAGGTACAACAGGCTAGTAAGATCACAAGGTGAAAGAAAAACTTCCTGTTTACTTCCTCTTCTACACTATGGGAATGGCAAAGAGAATTTTCCCTTCCTGTTCATTATCACTTTCATGGTTACTAGTTAATGGACTCAAAATGTAATTTACTGCTGCCATGGGCCATCGGTAAATTATTTCTTGTAACTGATAAGGAAGGAATCTTGGGGGGTTAATTGCATGTCTGAGTCTTGTTCATAAGACAGCACAATTATATGCTAAGGGCTGTACTATGAGTCAACCACTGGAGTTAGAACTTCTGCTGAACTTGAAGGGTAGGGTTTTGGGCAATAGCAGAAATATAATGGCATACATTAGATGGGAAGTATTACTTTACATAATAAAATTGCAAGCTTATTATGTAATCAAGGACACTGAATCAAAACCCAAATTAGACCTGTTTTCAGAATTGTGGGGCATTGCCTTGTATAACCAAGTTTGTGAAATAACGAAAAAGTAATTCCCTTCCTCCAGCATTGTGAACATCCTTACACCAGAAGGATAACTAAAGTCAAGTCAACTGTCGGAGGGAAACTACAGGAACTTGACGGGAATAGGTTTCTTATTAGGACATATGTCCTCCTCCAAAGCAGGCAAAGGGTCCAAGAGAATTGAAATGCTTTAATTAAATACATTGTGGCTAAAAAAAGTAGGAGATGATTGATTCTGTAAAGCTATTTTCTGTCCTGATGTGGAATAAACAGTTCTATTTCAGTAACAGAATCCCCACGTAACTGATTGTGTCTTTAATTTTAGAAGAAATTTGAAATTAACTTAGAAGCAGAAAAATCACAAATGTTACCTGCTGCACTCCATTTAAAGAATATGTGAATTTCATCCAGTATTGATTTTTCAAGTGTGTCAGATTTATGAATGGAGGTTTTTTTCAAAAAGTTGTTTATTTCAATATAATCCAGTTGTTCATTCTTTATCCTTCATCTGCATAAACTGCACTGATTTGTTTGTTTCTTAAGTTTGGTGTTTGGTGTTAACGTTGTTGAATATTAAAGAAATGTTGGAATGTATAAATCAATCCACTCTGCAGTTTTGTGATGACAGCTGGATTAGGATACAGGATTTCAACTCAACTCCATTATATATCTATTGGTTATATCCTTTTCTCATACAGGAAAGTTATTACGATTACCTGCTTTGCATAATGAAATGACCCACTTTCATACTAAACACATAATAATAATGTTGTATCCTTCAGGGACTATGATACAAACAAAATCAATTATATGTATGCTCAGTATGTCAAGAATACAATGGAGCCTCTCAACATCCCAGATGTCTGCAAAGACAGAAGATTTCCCTGGACAGTAAGTAAAATAAGTTTAGATTTGAAATTCAGAAATGAAAAATGTTTTTCTGATTACCTTTTGTTTTTTGTTTTCCCCTTGTTATTTCTATGGATTTTATGGCCACAGTTAGAATTACGCAAACACAAAGGAAGGTACATTTGCTTGATAAAATTAATTATCAGTGAAGAAATGGTACAATACTCACACAGGGAGCCGGGTGGCCAGGGGAGGGATTTATCCCTACAGCCATTATTAAAAAAGCCTAACATCAATTTGTTGATAAATAGACAGTACGATGTGGAGAGCTTGCAATATGTTCTATGGAAAATATTTAACTGAACAACAGTTGGATGTTTTCACAGTAATCCTAGGTAGTTTACTGTGAGTGTTGGGAGGCTCTCAGAAGTTCCTTCCCTTTTATCTTCTCCTTTCCCTTCTTATTCTGGCAAAGATTAATGTTATAGATGCAAGTTCTTTTCTGTTTTGGAGAAGGAACGTTACTTTTCTTTGGGAGCTTTTGCTTCACACTTCATCAAGTGTGAGCTTGTGGTATGGTGTACTACTGCACATGCACATACTGGAGAGTTAGGAGGGAAGGTCACTTGGCAAAACTCAGATTACAGTCAGGTTGCCTTTAAAATTGTAACTGTATTTTTTTTTTCATTTAACAGAATGACAATGCAGAAAATGTAAGTCAACACATAAAGAGTTTGCTGTGTACACCAATAAAAAATGGGAAAAAGAATAAAGTGATAGGTAGGTATCTTTACAAAAAATATTTTTATACATTTTATAGAAATATTTCTGTGCTCTGCAGTAAAATCTCAGCAACATGGAATCTCAACTCAGGAGAAAAGATCCTTAATTATCATGTTTTCAACTAATAAGTCCACTACAACCTTGACTGCAAATTGCTTACCTAATAAGTTACCAAGTACCTACAGCACTCTTGTGATACTTCACCATTTTTATGGCTTCTTTGCATTCAAAAATTTTCTGTAAGTAAAATTATTTTCATTGCTTCCTGTTCAGAGAGTCAGTTACCACTCTTGCTTGTGTAGATCTTTTACAAGGCAGCGAAAGGAAAAGAAGACGTAAATCAGTAAATAAGCTCTTCAGGCCTGAGCTGTAGTGCTGGGCTTTTAGGGAACAGTGGTGGCATGTGGAAAGGCAAGCTGAACTGCACAGGCTTTAACAGTTTCCTCAAATGTGACTTAGCTATGGAAAGATTCGTACATTAGACGGCTAGCTGCTGTGCAATTTTGGTGCTACAAATTGCCCTGTGATGGTGCCTGCTATCTGTGGATTACATAGGGAGCCTACAGTCCTATCTTTAGGTGTCTAAAGCAACCCAGTGTAAATATCTCCGCAGCATCTCCTTTGCTTTTTCTAGAACTACTTTTCTGCTATTTTGAAGAGTGGCTATAGTACCACTGGTTTCCTCAGGTTACATTTTCAGAAGTAATTTGACATCACTTAGGTCCACATAGGCCTAGGTGCTTATGGAAACTTAGAAGCCTTGTTATCTCTAGTTCCCTAAAAATACTTAGGTGGCCATCGTCTGGGTCCTCAGAAATGAGTATACACCTAAATAGTTTCACTAATGTTCAGATCTTTAAGAGGGCAAGGTCAAGAAGCTGGCTTTGGGACAATACCCAGAAGTTCCTTTACCATACTATATACTATGTAAGACTATTATTATAAGTCTAGTTTTTTATTTTTAAGATTAGTATACCCAAACACAGAATTTGGGAAGTGAGGTGTGCAGATGGGCGTGTGGTGGGAAAAACTGTCCCCAGCAAAACCAAGCAAATCTTACTGGCAAGAAAGATTAAAAGAACTGTTTTATTCTCCTGACTTGTGCATTTTTCAGGTATGTGGTGAAAGCTTTACAGAATCTTTCTGTGGTTTCATAACTGTGTCCCAATAAAAGACTTCTGAGTTCCTTTAACTGTAACATATGGACTCCTCAATGCTTTGGGGGAGCTTTTGACAAAGAGTCTTATGTACTACATAGTATATTTACTGCAGTTCACTCATTTTTTTAAGAGACATTTACATGCATCCAAATGCAATGTCTTTTAAGAATTCATTTGCTTTTGTGGCTTATTCACTGTTGAGTCTTAATCTTGTGTCCATTACATCACAGTTGCTATGGAAATAATTATAATGTCATAAAACAGTACTAAACAGAGATCTGAAAGTGAGTTTCATGAGATTTTCCTATAGAGTTTTATAAGTCCACTTCTTTTTCCCAGGAGAACTTAATCTTGTTCTTAGGGAGTCCTTATGTGCTGGGATTATGTATTTTTACTATCATTCAAGTATCTAGTCATCTCATGCCATTAAGGTTCGGAATCCTGTTTGCAATATTCAGATACCACAATCCCTGCTACAACAGTTTACAGCTACGGTTATAATAATCTCACGGATCTCTTTAGAGGCGACTGATACTAAAATAAGTTCCCTGAACAGAATGCAACTTGGAAACAGGAGTGCTACATTGTCACCAGTCATTAAAGCTTCTACATGCAAGGCCAATGTTCTCCCAAAACCACAGTTTGCATGTGGGTGCTACATTCTTTTCCTCATTGTTTCTACCTGCTGTAACAACGAAGATGGATGCTCATTCCCTCAAAGACTTTTTTTCCTTTTAATTAGAAACCTCAATGAACTTTTTTAGTCTGTAAATATGGAGTACTAAAATGCTGGAAATACTTTCATATAAAAAATTACTAGCACTGACAAGACCTTAGAGTAGCTGCTGATTATGTTCACTGTTGGTACTGCTGTAAAAGAGTACTCATTATAATTTCTTCCCTAACCATAAGCAGAGAGCATATCTGGCCTCCCTGGCCTTACGGTGGAGAAGTGTAAGGCATTCAGATTCTGTTCATATATCCTCTGTGAATTAGGAGTAGCTCTACTGACGCAAGAAACCTAAAAATTGTTAAGAGACTTCTGGAGACACTATGCTAGTTAGTTATCTTCTCTTTTGCTGGTTAAATACATATTTAATATTTTACTCTTTCTGCTGCAAAATGTTCTTCATAAAATACATAAAGTATACAAACCGGAATGCAATAGCAATTTATAGAAAATTAAGGCTTTTTCATTCAGTATTTTTTTTCAGAATTTTTAATTTGCAACTATTACTTTCACTAGGATAATTATTTGCAGTTGGCCAGGAAAATTCTAGCTTTTATGCTCAAAACTGTTAGTACTCACTCATCAGAGTGAGAAAGCATTTGAACTCACTTAAGACCAAAAAAAGCAGTTTTGGCCAAAGCACCCCCAAAGCAGTTTTGGCCAAAGAGAACGTATACTTACAGTGCAGCTGCTTCAATTAATATTCTGATTTCTTAGCAGAAACTGCCAACCACTACGTAAAATAAAAGTGAGGTATTACGTGTGAATTTCCCTCTGCTTAAACTGGCGTCAGGGATTTAAGCTGCAGCAAGGTTTGGCAGAAGTTACCTGTCAGACCTTTCAAGACCATGTGCACTGAAAAGTCCAGAAATTTTTAACAGAAAATAAACAGATGCAACTATCAACAAGTTTGAACCTAACAAGCTGAATACAGTAAGATGCTTTTCAATGAGTTCAGTTTTCTTTGGAGCAGGCTGTAATTCAATCACATCCTCACCGAATCAGCAAGTATACTTAAGCTTTGAGCCTCAACTTGGGTATTATCTGTTTAGTTCATTTATGTTAAAAAATTTCCAGTACTGACTCAAATAAGGAAGTGA
This sequence comes from Pluvialis apricaria, assembly GCA_017639485.1. Taxonomy (NCBI): domain Eukaryota; kingdom Metazoa; phylum Chordata; class Aves; order Charadriiformes; family Charadriidae; genus Pluvialis; species Pluvialis apricaria. The sequence continues at coordinate 79,063,220 of CM030010.1, forward strand.
AAACTCTCTGTACCACTGTTCTGACTTTCATAAATGTTCTTTTGGCATGGTTACAAAAATTTAATTAGCCTCCAAAGGACAAATTGTCTTTAGGGATTAAATCAATCTAGAATACTATTAATAATGAAAGTTAGGATGAAAATGACCCTAGAATTTCGCAAGATGCTCAAGTCTGTAAAGCCCTAATTTTTTGTTTTACAAATCCCAATAAATACTTTTGAGTCTACTAAGTAATGTATAGTGGTTTAGCATTTATTCTATAATACAGTGAAATTACTCTAAAAAACTTCAGGGAAAATCCCACAGCACTCCTGTGTGTCACTCTTATGTATATTGGTGTTTTATACTGTAGGCTAAACTGTCCTACACTTAATTTTTCTCTTGATGTTTCATACAATAGGTGATACGTTGGCAGTTCTCTGTATTACTTCTTTTAATTTCTGTATCCTGGCATAGGGGTTTGCCAGCTTGTGAATAAGATGGAAGAAAACTCGGGCAAAATCAAGGCTTTCAACAGAAATGATGAACAGTTCCTGGAAGCATTTGTCATCTTCTGTGGCTTGGGGATCCAGAATACACAGATGTATGAAGCTGTAGAAAGAGCCATGGCCAAACAGATGGTGACATTAGAGGTGAGCTCAATATCTAGGTGGTCCTTAATTAGCCCATAACAGATCCTAATTTCCTCCAGACCCTGTCTGTTCCAGACGTAAGTGCAGCTGCTCACATGGATACTGAACAGAAATTGTTCTCCCCCAGGAGAACAGCATTTAACCTGTTGAGTTGCATGGGAATTTTTCTGCTTGTTTCTGTATCTGCCAGCAGACTTTTCTATTTGGTATTGTATTTTGACTTTACTCATGACATTTACTGGTGAGCCGAATGCATCTTTTGCTCTACATGAGGCTACACATTGGCAACACAGCAGGTTTGTTCTGTTGCGTAGGAAGAGGAAATGGTTTGGGGGATTAGGGGCTTCCTTTCCTTGTCTGAGGTTTTCTGTGATGATTTTGGCTCAGTCCTTTAGACAAACCGGTTTGTGGAGTAACAGCAGCATTATTGTAGGTTTTCAGCAATTTCCTCAGACTCCATCAAACCATATCAAGATGAATGTCATCTGGTCTCAGCCTTTGAATTGGTTACTGTTAAGTTTAATAGCTAAAGAGGGCTTTGGTCTGAGAAGCTGAATTACTCAGAGGTGATAACTTGAAGCTGAAAGTGAAAAATTTGTAGACTTTGGATCTCCTAACATTCATTATGTAAACAGAATGTTTGCAGAATTCCTAAAATGGGGATTATGTACTCCGTAGCCTCTAAAAGAAATGTTACAACTATCAAATAAACCTGTATTAGGTCATGTTAAATAAAAAGGTGGTAAAATTATTGTCAAAATAATTTCAGTGCTTTTAAAAAAAGAGCTGTTTGTTTATATGGCAAATTAGCAATTCTCTCTCCTACTATAACAGTTTATAGATACTATAGGAAATCCAGAAGAATTATAGGTTAGTACATACGATGGCTTCTTTAAAAAAAAAGTCAGTCTCTAGTTGCTAAAAAAACTCCATAACATTTTCATGTCCTATGTTCTCAACAGCTAAAAAAATGAGTTTATTTTGTTAATTTAAAACAAACATACTGTCTTTCAGGCTTTTTTGCCAAGTTTCAGTCAGGGCAAAACTTTCTTTTATGTCTGAATAAACTCCTGAAAGGATTATTATGGCAACAATGTCAGGCTCATAATTATAGCTGTTTCATGTATTATTTGTCTTTGAAAGTGGGGCATGAAAACTTTCCAAAGAGACAATCAGAGTTCTTTGCTCTTTTATAGAAACTATTTACGTTTTCTTGGCCTAATTATCTCAAGAAGATTCTGTGCTGTGGGAGATTTGTGAAAGCCACAGATAGCTTCCCATATGTTTTCAGAGAGCTCCCTTAAAACCACTGTGGGCCCTGCATGGACACTAGATTTCATCAGCAAATGCAATGCAATGCAATGCAATTCAGTGCAGTGCAGTGCAGCTGCAAGCTGAAAATTCTGCTTTAGGAAAAGTACTTTTTTATCACATTGCTCTTTTGCTTGTACTAAGGGCTGCTTTTCTCTTTCTGTAGGTTCTCTCATACCACGCTTCTGCTGCTGAGGAGGAAACGAGGGAGCTGCAGGTAACAGCGGTAATTGAACTTTTTACTATTACTTTAGAAATATTCCATTCATAGAACAACAAAGGGCAGTCCTTTACACAGATGTGGTCCCTAAACATGCAGAAGCACATCCTTCAGAAATAAAAATTACAGTGAAGCTTAAACTGATCAGTTTCTGAGTTGAATCAATACATCACATAAAAGAGAATTGTTACAATGCCTACAGTGAGAGATATGGGTTGGCCAGGGAGCTGCAATTACAGGAGAACCAGAAGTATACCAACTGTCTTTCTCATGAGTTTAATCGACAGTAACAGCTGATGCAATGTTAGTATCACCTTACAGCGATTAAGTATTTCAGAAGTAAAATGTTGAGAACTCTTCTTTCTGCAGCTAAGTCTGAATGTTGTATATTTTGTATCTTTGGTACCTTTCAAGCCTCCCAAGTATGGGTGCAGCTTTATGGCCTTACACAGAAATTCTGTATTTAATTTTTAATACACCGATTTTTTTATTTATTTTATGGTTACTTTTCTGTGCAGTGTCCTGTTCTGCTCATGTTTAATTCCGTGTTTAGAAACCACTGCCTAAGGAATAATGACAGCTGTGATATCAAGTGTGGTTCAAAGCACAGCCTATGCTTAGTCTCTCCAGTTCTCTCAGTTCCGGGGAAATAGCATCACCTCTGCTGTATGAAAAAAAATGGGAGGGATGGAGAACAAGGTAGACATAGGGGACCACAAGCTGAGTAGGATGTGACTGGACTGGACAAGCAAGGTGCCACAGAACAAGGCACAAGAGTAAGCATAGTTCTATAATTGTTAGCGACACACAGATTTTGAACTTCAGTCCTACCAACTTGTTGCTCATCAATAAAGAGGCACTGACAAGACCAGCATGCAACGCATCTCCTGTGGTTTCTCTTCAGGGATTGCACTGTAATCTCTGTGGTTACATCTTTCCTGCTAAATAAAACAGAACCACAATAAACCTAGCACTGAACCAGTGTCCACCTCTACTGCTTAACTGTCCAAGTGCTCCCTAGCACAATCTTGGCCCGTGTCACCCACTGCTTTCTAAGGCGATACCAGAGCACATAGTACCAGAGCACATAGCACAGGCCATCTCCAATAGGCAGTGTGGATGAGGGGCACCAGATTTGGCATCCTCTAGCCTACAGTCCCGCAGCACTATTTGAGGAGGTTTTGTACCCTCAGATATACCACACATCCTCACATCACATCACATGACATGAAACAAATACCCTTATTTTCATGCTATGAAGCCATCACTCTGAATTTTAACAGAGCAGTCAGATTAGTTCAGTTAATTTGAGCTGAAAAAAGAAAAGAGGCACTAAAAAGAAGGGAATCTTAGAACTTCAGGGCACCACATGGAGCCCGAAGCAAACCATGGACCAAGTGTAGCACGGACAAATCCGTTTGTGGCATTTCACCTCATTGCTAGAGAATGATCCTTGTCCTGTTTTATATAGCAGTATCGATCTTACTGTCTTATTGATAATTTGGTTTCTTCTTTGTGCTTTTTCGAACAAGATACCTAATTCAGTGACTATTCCTAAAATTGCTCCTTTAGGCATTATTCTTTTCTTTAGAAAGCTTAATTTCTTTCTTTGGTGCCACATTCCACCACTTTCATTACTCAAAACTTCCCTCATGGCATATACTTTGTAATTGTGTTGCCTTTTGTGAAAGTAGTTGTCTTCTGCTTTTTTCCAGTTTGTTTTTCTTTGTAAATTGCAATGATTTAATTTCTTCGTAGTTGTCATTCTTTCTTCTCAAGAATCATAGAATCATAGAATCATAGAATAAGTGAGGTTGGAAGGGACCATTAAGATCATCAAGTCCAACCGTTAACCTACCCTGATTTAAAAACACCCACTTCTAAACCATGTCCCTAAGCACCTCATCTACCCTTTTCTTAAACACCTCCAGGGATGGTGAATCCACCACCTCTCTGGGCAGCCCATTCCAATGTTTAATAACCCTTTGAGTGAAAAAATGCTTCCTAATATCCAATCTAAACCTGCCCTGACATAACTTGAACCCGTTTCCTCTTGTCCTATCACTTGCCACGTAGGAGAAGAGGTCAGCCCTCATCTCTCTAAAACCTCCCTTCAGGTAGTTGTAGAGGGTGATAAGGTCACCCCTCAGCCTCCTCTTCTCCAGGCTAAACAACCCCAGCTCCCTCAGTCGTTCCTCATAAGGCTTGTCCTCCAGACCCCTCACCAGCCTGGTAGCCCTTCTCTGGACACGCTCCAGCACCTCAATGTCCTTCTTGTAGTGAGGGGCCCAAAACTGAACACAGTACTTGAGGTGAGGCCTCACCAGTGCCGAGTACAGGGGGATGATTACTTCCCTACTCCGGCTCACTACACTATTCCTGATGCAGGCCAGGATGGTGTTGGCCCTCTTGGCTGCCTGGGCACACTGCTGGCTCATACTCAGCCGGCTGTCCACCAACACCCCCAGATCCTTCTCTGCCAGGCAGCTTTCGAGCCACTCCGCCCCCAGTCTGTAGCACTGCATGGGGTTGTTGTGACCCAAGTGCAGGACCCGACACTTGGCCTTGTTGAACCTCATACCATTGGCCTCAGCCCATCTGTCCAGCCTGTCCAGATCTCTCTGCAGAGCCAATCTACCCTCAAGCAGATCAACACGCCCCCCCAGTTTAGTGTCGTCTGCGAACTTACTGAGTGTGCACTCGATCCCCTCATCCAGATCATTAATAAAGATATTAAAGAGAACCGGTCCCAGCACCGATCCCTGGGGGACACCACTTGTCACTGGACACCAACTGGATTTAACTCCATTTATCACCACTCTCTGGGTACAGCCATCCAACCAGTTTTTTACCCAGCGAAGGGTACACCTGTCCAGGCCACAAGCAGCCAGTTTCTCCAGTAGAATGCTATGGGAAACGGTGTCAAAAGCCTTGCAAAAGTCCAGGTAGACAACATCCACAGCTTTTCCTTCATCCACTAAGCGGGTCACCTCATCATAGAAGGAGATCAGGTTTGACAGGCATGACCTGCCTTTCACAAACCCATGCTGACTGGGCCTGATCACCTTGTTCTCCTGCATGTGCCGTGTGATGGCACTGAGGATGATCTGTTCCATGACCTTCCCAGGCACCGATGTCAGACTGACTGGCCTGTAGTTCCCCGGATCCTCCTTCCGGCCCTTCTTATGGATGGGTGTCACATTTGCCAACCTCCAGTCGGCTGGGACCTCCCCGGTTATCCAGGACTGTTCATAAATGATGCAGAGTGGCCTGGTGAGCACTTCCGCCAGCTCCTTCAGTACCCTTGGATGGATCCCATCCGGCCCCATAGATTTGTGCACCTCCAGGTGCTGAAGCAGGTCCCTTACCATTTCCCTTTGGATTACAGGGGCTTCATTCTGCTCCCCATCCCTGTATTCTAGCTCAGGGGTTAGGGAACTCAAGGAACAACTGGTCCTACTGCTGAAGACTGAAAAAGAACAGAAATTAGATGTCAACATGAATTTGTGGTGTGTATCACACAAAAGAAAACATTGATTCTTGATTTTTTTTCTCAATTACTGACTGTGAAGTAATTTGAGATCTTCACATGACAAGCATTATGGAAGTGCTATTACTATTACAGTAAAAGTTGCTCAAAATACTTCTTGCTTTATGGAGTCTCTTTGTGTTAAAAGATTTTACTACCTACTACCATGTATATAGTCTCCAGTCTGCTATTCACCTAATTTAGTATATGATCTATATTTTTGCATCTGGTTCTGCCGGTGTGTTATTTATGTCTTAGGCCACCACTCCATCCCTGACTTCCGAATCACCCAAGCTTCTGTCTGTCTTTACTTCATTGCTAGCTCACTTTACAGATATCCATGATAGCCAAACAGATGGTAAAAGCTGAGTCAAAACTTTACAAATCTAAAGGAATGTTCATTAAATTGAGAAATTACTTGCTTTATAATGTGTTTAAGAATAAAACTGCAGCCAACATTTGGTCTTAAGTCCTGCACACAGTTCTTACTGTCTGCAGAAGGGGCTTATTCTGTACATAGGTTGAACCTGGCATTCAGTCACATGCATGTAAGCATAAAGAATGTAAAATAGTAACATACAAACTGACATATTCTTTGCTATGGAAAAAAAAGGTTCTGTAACCCTTCGCAATTTGAATAACAATCAAGAGAAACACTTTTTAAAATTGTCTTCAACATTCTAAAGACTGTCTCCTTCCTTTAATGCTTGTTGGAATTATTCCTGCTTAGTCAAGTCAAGAAACCCTCTTGTGATTATAGTTCTAGATAGGATAAGCTCTCCTGAGCATGCTAGTGCATGATGGTATATATACATCTTTGCAGACGATCAAAGTGATTCAAATAAAAATTGATCGTGAAATCTTCCCAAATCCACAAATGAGGACTATCAGTGACAGACCCCATTCCATTCACCTTCTCTTCTCAGGAACCAGCAAGAAGGATGAGATCGGCCAGTTTGTGCTATCTGAACAGGAATAGGAACTTTGGAGTACAAGCACCCTGATAGAAAAGACCTTACTCAAAACTACCTATTTTCCAAACCAAGGTGTGGAGAACAGGATGCTAATTTTGAATTTTTTCTGCAGTTCACCAGAAGAATGGTAGCCTCACATGGGAAGGTGATTTTAGGTCCCTATATAAGTTGATCTCAAACAGCTTTGTGCTTGCAAAATCAAAATTAATGTAAAAAGAAGAAACCATTAAAATACTTTTTTTCTCCAAAATTTAGGAGTATATCAAAATTAAAAATATATTGACTATGTTTATAGTAAGTAGAAAAATAGGAGTATAAACACTGAAAAAAAATTGGTTTTTTTTTTTTCCCAGTTAATTGCAAATTGCAAATCTCTGAGGCCAAAATCAAACTGTTAAAATTCATCTGGAGTCCAGTAACCAGCTTGATGAATGATGGCCACAAAACATACATCTTCCCTAACTGAGAGACAGAACATGTATTAATGGCAGTTCCCATTGGTTTTAGGAGCAACGAACACCATAAATTCACAAAGGAATGAGGCGAATTATGCTCAAGTATTCCAGTGGACATCGCAGAACTCAATTTAGTTTTGGAAGTCGCTCTTGACCCTTGAGGATAGAGCGTTGCTTATCCCTTAAAAGTTTACATTCTTCTTCTCTAAAAACTTAAAGAAGCTCTTGTCTTTTCACATGTGCAGCTGTGTAGTAAAACCAAACCAAACCAAAACATTCCCCCCCCCCCCCCCGCAAAAAAAAAAAGAAGTAGATCTTTCTGTTATTTCGTAACTAAACACGATGTAAAATTTAGTATAAGAGCTTTCCCCTAGCTAGGACATGCTGTCACAAAGTTACTCAGCACACTGAATGGTACATCAACATAGATCCAGGACTTGAGCTTTATAGCATAATATTGAAATTGATACTTGTACTTACTATCTTTGAATCATTATAGTTAATATATACTTGATTAGTGAGACATGTAATTGGCAACAGAAATTACTACAGTGCGTCGCAAGTGAAATTTGTGACAACAGAATTATCAGCAAGTGGTTTCTCTAATTTAAAACTGTAGCTTTCAAATACATTTAATTTGTGGACTCCTTAGGTTTAGATTGCAGGAGCAAGACCGCTCAGTTAACACAGTGGTCCCACATTTTCCTTAGCCTTTCTTTGCTGCCAGTTTATTTATAAAAACTGTTTTTGTTGCCCTTCCCATCCCTCACTAGTTCCAACTCAAGCTGAGCTTTGCTTTTCCCATCTTCATCCCTGCACACTTTGGTAATGTCTCCATATTCTTCCCAGGTAGCCCATCCCCACTTCCTCCTTCTGTGTACTTCATTTTTTCCTTCCAGCTCACTCAGGAATTCCCTGGTCATCCATGCTGGCCTTTTACCATGCTCGCTTGGCTTCCTGCATGCCAGAATGGACTATTCTTGTGCTCCAGGCTTTCCTTGTCGGTAATGCCTTGGTGTATGAAATGAAGTTATAAGCTTTATCTGTAGGTTTTTCAGTCATAATAGAACACAAGTTTTAAAAATTATTTTCTATACTTAACCAGGTAATGAAACGGAGTCACTAATTAATTATTCACTATGAATTACTATTAATACAATGTTTATAGTAAGCAATAGTAATTAAACAATAGTAATTATGCAAGGGGGGAATTAATTGGCATGTTTTCTTCTTTTCTTGAGTTCTTTTCATGCTCTTTATAATATTCCTGAGGTGGAGAAATTGAGCAAGAGATTGTAGTTTGGTCAGTGCTTACAGGAGCTGACCATAGCTTAGTAACTTGAAATTAAAATAGCTGATGAACTTTCATGCTGTAAAATTGGGGGCACATAGCTCTACTGGCTTCAGTAAGTGAAAGGGAAAATATCTAATCCAGCTAAATAACACTTGAATAGCTGTAAAGTGCAGTTTTTTATATCTCGGCTGAAATGAAACTTATTGTTGTGGCTGTCAAAGGCAGGAGATCAAGGAAGGGAAAGATAAATTATGAATGAAGTCAGAACACAGGCATGAGGTCTTCCGTTGAGCTCCTACTGTGTCCTTCCAGCCCCTTTCCTCATGAAATACCAGACTGCAGTTGCAGTTTTTCAAAATTATGTCATTAGAGTTCCTGAACGGTTACATTATTTTCCACTGAACATACAGGCCTGGTGGTTCTTTCACATGCGCATAGGTGAAATAGCATATGAATCCAAACTGAGGGACATAAAATTACTGGTACAAGAAATGTGTAAGAAGGTTGGAATTTTTTTCCTGTGTAAATCCTATTTTTCATAATTTTTCATGACTTTCCAATTCTGACACACAGGAAAGATAACAGCAAGCTTATATGGAACAGAGATCGGTAGACATAGTTATGGGAAGAGCTGATTTGCATGCTACACATAATAATACTGTAGATTATGACACATGCTTCCTTTTCAGTGTCTCAGCCTTCTAGGACACAGTTCCCCATGCTGGAGAAATGTTTTCCCCTAGAATTACAAAGAGGAAAATAAACACATAAGTTTATTTCTGTAACCATATAATTTTACCTGATTTTCTTTTAAACCATGCTCATACTGAGGTGAAACAACTGTAAAGAAGTAGCACTGAGAATCCCACCTTTTATTTTACTGAAAAACTGATACTAATTTTTGTTCTATAGTGTAAGACTTACCGTTTATTTTGCTAGCAACCTTAACGTCTGTACTTTGAAGGGCAACTAGTACCTATACTCCGAATTTTATAACTAGAAAAAGTAGAAATGTAATACATAGAGGTGTAATACGTGGAGATATCATGATAATAAAAGTTACAGATTTTAAAAAGTATAGAGTTGGGGAGGTCTGTCTACTTTATAATTTCGTTTTCACATTGAAGGTTTATGATTGTACTCAAATTCCATCAAAATCATTATCCAAAGGTTTATAAGATTATTGATCACAGTTGAACCCTAATTTTCAGGTTTCTAGCCCTGAGAAAGCTCTGTCTGTGGACATGTTCTGACTACCATGGCGCTGAATGTGGATTCTGTTAGCAATTCTGTTCTACTGACATCTCTCTCCTCACCATTCTTAGGAAAATGTCAACAGTTACAGATTTTGATGTCTGCACATCCATAAAAACCAACATGTAACTTCACTGCGTTATTTTCTCAGTCTCCCAATTTCATACATACTCTTGGTTACAATTTGCCTTAGGTGATTTAAATAACAGACTGACCAGATAATCCTTTGCTTATTCTCTTGATCTATGGAAAAGCATGAGTTAAATCTAAGCAAATAAGGCTTAAAGAAAGCCTTAAAGGCTTTTTTTTCTTAAAAGAAGGGCTAAGGAAAGATAAATGAGAAGTAATCATCAGGTTTCAGCGTACAGTTAAGGTAAAATTTAGTACCTCACTACCTCTCTGTTGAAAAAGCAGATATTTATGTTACACTTTCTCTTTCCTAGTACTAAGTTGTGTTCTCTTATTCTTCTCTAGGCTGCTGTAGTACCTTCGGCACAATCTCTCAACCTAGCTGACTTCAACTTCAGTGATTTTGAGCTATCAGATTTTGAAACAACACTGTGTACAATTCGCATGTTCACAGACCTCAACCTGGTGCAAAATTTCCAGATGAAACATGAGGTATGAATGCTGTCAAATGCTGCTTCACATAAAGAGACAACTTAATTATTAGAAAATCAGGAGAATAGTGAAATGAGCCTGCAGTAAATATAATTGGAAATCTGTATTACAAACTAGGAACGTATATAAAGTGGGCAGTACTGGGATTTGTCCTCAGTTTGGCTCTACTGAATGATTAATAATTTGGTTAATGGACTGTAAATGCTTCTAGAAAACTTGGGGAGCGGAGGTAGAGGACTTGGTTAAAATTCAGTTTGAAAATGTATGGCAATATTTCAAAACCAGAAGGAATAAATATATAAAGACTAACAAAAACAGTCAAATATATAAATTAAAAATGGCAAACAAAAGAATAGCTAGTTGTAACTCAGAAAAATATTTCTCAGCTACTAGTATCAGAAATGGTGTAAAAGTCAGTAATGTGCCATAGTAGCAAAAAGAGGCAGAAGTGGCAAATTTCTTTCTTTATTGACAGAGTGGTATTTAAGGCCCATGGAGTAATTATATTGTAGCTCATATTTGAAGAGACAGATACAAATTAATTTTAAAATATAACAATTTAGGAGATTGAGCAAAGTTTGCTTGAATTAAGCTGGTTTTCTCCAGAAAATAGATTATTGAGAAGGGAGAAAGACTGTTGCAAAGAGGACAGTAATATTGTTCTCTGTGTCCACTGAAGGTAGTAAAAGTAATTAGTTTAGTCTTTCCCCCACAAAGGATTAGATTAGAGATTACGGGGAATTTTTTACTCATGGAGATAGTAAAGACTGAAACAGACTACTTATGTGGGCTGTGGAAATTTCCCTAAAGGTTTTTACTAATAGATCTAGTTGTAGATATGCATCTGTCAGAGGTGATCTAGACAGGTATTCTTATTTTGCTTCTGGCCCTGGAGGTAGACTAGATAATCTCTTAGGCCTCTTCCAGTCAATACACACTATTTCTATTTGTAAAAACCTTCATTTTTAAATACTTTATTTTTGCTTTATAAATTTTTCAACAAAACTTCCGAAGTTCAGTATCACAATGCAAGATTAATTCAGAGGACTTCATAGGCAAACAAATTAGTAAAAGAAAACAGGTATTTATTTTCTGTATCACCAGTTTATAGACCAATTTAGATTAGTAATATTTAAGGGCTAAAAGGAGTACTGGATTATCTAGTCTGATCTTTTGATTATCCCAGTAATTAGTTTCACCTTTGTAGTAAGAACTTGTACTTTCTTAAGGGATATGTCCCAACAGAAGAGAGGGAGTCAGGTAGCCCAGTAATGAGTGGGCTTCTAGTTCCTAGTGGGGCGATTGGAATGAATTTGCAAAACCAAAATAACACCAGGACAACAGACACACAATTACACATCTGAATAGAATTAAGAACATTGACAGCTTTGAAGCTACACTTTCAACTTTCCATGCTAGAGCTAAAGAAAACTGGCAGTAGTCTAGCACTCCTTTTTTAACAGTGGGAAGGCAGAGAATACCGCTGCTTTTGTCTGTGGGGAATTGTTGATGTGGGTGAATGATACTGGATTTTCATTTCTGTCAGTAGAACATCTTTCACTAGGAACACTAAAAATTTTCTGGAACAAACCAAGGCCTAGATTCTCATCCAGCATTTAACATAGAGCAGTATGCTGTATCCATTTAAACCAAGCGACCTGTTCTAGTACACATCAATTTACTATCTGACCTTCATACCTTTGACTTTCTTAGAAATAAAGTATAATCCACAACTTTTAATACTGTTGTGTAAAACATCCAGGACACACTTTCTTCCTGCATAAAAAAATACTACCCAGCAATATAATAATTGCTGTCTTTCTATCATACTTATTTGCTTTCCAAAGTCCAATTCTGCTTGTCTTTTGACAAGCTGATATGAGGGAAAGGCCCATTAAAAAACAAGTTCATTATCAAAACAGCTCTTAACAAGAACTCTGTAATTAAAAAAATAAATTTTCTCTATCAAATATGTTGTTACAAGGATTTTTTTTCTCCCAGTTAGCTCAACGTAAATCAGTTTTTGAATTAACAGCAGTGCATCTGACACTAACATTTGGCCATTAGTACTAAAAACCCAAACCCACAAGTATTACTTACTGAATGAGAGGCTGAACTAGTGGCTGTAAGCATATTCTTATCTATCTTCACAGTTACAAGTATGTTATATTTGAACTTAATTGAGCTAAAAGGAGATTTTTTTCTGTAAGAGAGACAGTTTTCAAGCGGCATTAGAGAAAGATTTGTTTTCATTAAAAGAATAGATTTCTAATACATTTACAGTTAACTATGTCATGCTGTTTCTTAAAGGTTCTCTGCAGGTGGATTTTAAGTGTAAAGAAAAATTACCGGAAAAATGTTGCTTATCACAATTGGAGACATGCCTTTAATACAGCACAGTGCATGTTTGCTGCTTTAAAATCTGGTAAAATTCAGGTACATTTTGTTGTTTCTACATTAAGAATGTTCTGGCTAAACAAATTCTATAATGATGCATAATTCTGATTGTCATGTCAGTAAGATGATCATCATCCTGTGGTATTGCTAGTGAAATCAAAATATTTCTGCTGAACACTTCTGGCTTCAAGGTCTTGGTTTGTGAAATTGTTGTCATGTTGTTATGTACCCAGTTTCAGCTGAATCCTCTGGAAGTGATCAGGTTGATGTTCCCAATGGGAATACCTCAAATAAGGCACGTACATTATTATGTCCCTTTTTAAAGTTAATGCTTATGCTACAAGCAAGTCAAAAAGGTGGAGAAAAAAAGGACTGACCCTATTTCAGGATGTTTCCTTATAATATTCAACATTCTTGAAGAAAACAAAATGTTTCTGTTCATTCTGAATTAATTTGTTTCTTCAGTTTGATTACAGACAATTGTTATGAGTTGGTTTATACTATTTTACAGTAAGCACTTCCGAGAGAATAAATAAATCCTTTTTGTAGATCAAAACCCAATACCAACAATGAAGAGGCATTCCCTTCCTCTACAAACTTTGTCTCACTAAAAAAAAAAGACAAAAGGTGCTGGAAGAGACAAAGGCAAGGGCTTTCATATTCCTTCTATACTGAAACGGACATGGTACTCTTGCTCTTTGTACAGTCTAGCAATCTCTGATGATCCTGATAGCTTGCTTGCTATTTTTGGAATCCTGTCAGTCTCCACTGCAATTTCCATAAATTGTTTTATTCCTGACTACATTGGATTCACTCCACACTGATTTTCATGTCCTAGATTCTGGAGTCAGAATGGCATTGGATATAAGTCTCTCAATTTTCTCTAGTTTGAGGGGGAAAGCAAGCATTTGGGAACATATCTTCCTAGGAGAAACATAAAATCAGTCATTTCCAAACTGATTTGTCTTTTGACTAGACTAAGAACAGATTTCATTATCTAGAAAGCAGATGCAAATCTACAGAAGTTGTAACTGCTTAAAGAAAAATTGGATTTGATTGTACAGAGGGTACAGCCCCACAGTGGCAGTGCTGTCACCAGCTGTTCTTCAGATTCCTGTCCTGACTGTTGTCCCCGCTGTTCTTGTCCCATTACGAAATGCTGCATGAATACTGTAGCTTCGTCCAGCCTCTGTTTCTCACTGGACAGATTTAAATAAATTTTCTATCCTGTTCTATTGAACAATATTAAAGACATGAAACAGTCACAAAAGAGAAACTGTAACCTCTCCACTAATCCTTGTTGGAACTCCAGAATAAATTCCTTAATAATGAATCGGATTTTGGTTAATTGTTTTTTCCATGGGGTTTCAATTTCTGTTAATTTATTTGCCCAGTGATCAATGAAAAGCATGACATTTTTCCCATCTGATTATTCCAAGGATATTTGTATAATGAATTTTTATACCTACTTAGGGAATGTAGCCTAACTCCCTTATGGTAATAGAGGAGCTGAACTAAAAGTCACGGGGTCAGAATTTTAAAAAAATTCTTTTCATGGTCTCTCTTCGCTGCCAGGTGACACTATGCAAGTCGCTTCCTCTTCTTCTGTATTGGTTTTCTCATACATAAATAGAAGGACTAGATCATGTTCCCGCTGAAAACTGCACTGAGGCCTATGGAGAATGGTTATCACTGTGCACCACAACTTGAGAGATAACCCTTATTCTCAGCATACCATTGTATGTCCTTGTCCTCCTTGGGCCAGAACTGTATCTGCTATGTGGGTAAAGACAAGAGAGCAGATATAAAACACATTGTGCAAAATAAATCCCCATCACAAAGCTAACTCACTTCTTGTATTACTCTTTGCATACAGAGCAAACTGACTGACTTAGAAACACTGGCTTTGCTGATAGCAACTCTAAGCCATGACTTGGATCACAGGGGAGTGAACAACTCTTACATACAAAGGTAAGTAAGTTTGAGAGAAGTTAAATAAAAACAAATGAATACCAAAATCGCAGAGCTAAATGAAGCACAACCTAATTGATTTGATGATGTGATGCTGTGCAAAGGAGCAGGTTTTTACAAAGCAGTAAGTGCACGAACAGCCATAAATATTCCAGAGGTCAAAGCGAAGATGCACCACCTCAGTTGTTGACTAACTACGATGGCAGATGGAGTGAACTCTCTGTAGACTGTGCAGGGCCAGCGTCTTCCTGCTCCTGTTCCGGATGTCCCATCCCCCAGTTCCCATACAGTGACAGCAAAAGGTCCCAGGTTCTCAGGGACAGCGTAGAGGAAACGTGCAGCTTTTCAGATTGCTCCCTGCCCAGCCAGCTCTTCCCCATCTACTGTGGGCCGGCACAGAGCTGAGATCTGCAGCCAGCTCATACAAAGGTGTCTCGCTACCATTTTGAACTCTGATTGTTTTACTCAGGCTTTAGTCATGCTTTTCCAGAATTCTAAGTTGATTTGGATAAGATACATGGTTAAAACCACATTAAAAATATATGATTGTTTTACACGGATTTTAGGTTATCTGTATTCTTTAACTTTGATCAATTTTGGAATTACAGAAAAACCTTTACAATGCGAAAAGTCAAAATATGTTTTAAAACCTTAAACCAAAATATTTTTACTAAACAAAATATTTCACTTTGAAGTTATCAAAATGAAGCATTTGAACTCTTGTAAAATTTTCTCTATGTTTTAATTTTTAACTAAAAATACTTGGTTTTTCAGACTTTATTAATAGTTTCAGATCTGCCCAAAATTTGTTTTTCAGTGAATTGAGTATTCACTTCAAATAACAGTATATGATTCTTCGATTAAATAAATAGCTTGACTTAAAACATGGAATAATGTGATTACTGTGATATGGCAATGTGTCCTGATCTGACCAGAGATGGGGAAAAGATACCCAGAAACGTATACTTGTATCTTTTTCTGGCAGAGTTGGAGAGTGGTTTTGAAGCTACCTTTGGAAGAAGTGGTCTGCTGTTCTCGCTGTGTGTAAAGTAAGATACTAGGGGAGGAAAAGTTTGTTTGAGGCAGAGAATACTGAAAAGAAGAAAATAAGGAAGCTGAAGCAGAAAAAAAAACCAACCCAAAAAACAAACCCCACAAAACTGAAAGAGTAACTTTTTTCTAGTTCCCTAATAGGGGATTCCAGCAGTAACTGTAGCCTTGCAGTGATTGGAACCAATTAGCTATTTTTTGCTTTATTTATTTAAAAATAAATTTCCTGGAAGACATCTGGAGATGCGTCATCTCCTCTCAAAAATGTCCTGGGAAAGTGTCATAGACAGCAAAATCTAACATTCACACATGCTGTAAAGTGGAGATGATTACAGCTTAATAATTCCTTTTCAATAGAAAGTTCCATGAATTTTGTTTTCAAATCCCTCATTTAAATGTAAATGAAACGTTTTTTTTTTCCAGGAACGGATCCCTTTTGTTTTTTCCTTGGAAGCGGGGAGAGTGGGTACTTAGCATATGATTCTTTTCATAAGCAACAGGGTTTCAAAAATTAAAATGGTTCTGGTAGTAGAAATTACAGGAAATGAACTGTTTACTGTTTAGAGGTCTTTTGGTAGATATGCAGGGGTTTTATTTTCTTTTTTTTTCCAAACCCACATGTAAAGTAGGCAAGCACAGAGTATGAAAACTGCATAACTAAACCACTGGATTCAGAAAGCAATGGTATCTTTTGTCATGCTGTGGTGGTTTAACAGAAATGCTGTGTAGTACAGAAGTAGGACCTGAGTTTATTTCCAGCACTTCTGTCTTCCCAGACAGCCAGGGTCTGTAAGTACTGAGCAAGCTCTAGTTTGGGGCAGTACTTGGGAAGATAACCTAAGATATTTCTCACATATTTCTCTCTTCAGTCAGGATGAACTTTAGGAGACACAGTATGCATCCCGCTTAACTCAATGGGAATTTCACCCAGCATGTGTTGGCACCATCCTACAATTTGTTTCCTTACAGAAACACGCAAGCATATTTGCTCTATACTCCTTTTGCAGTGGTCTCTGAGGAGGTGCTGGGCAGCCAGCCCATAATCCTCAGGGGCTTGCATCCTTTAATCTCC
This sequence comes from Pluvialis apricaria, assembly GCA_017639485.1. Lineage (NCBI taxonomy): Eukaryota > Metazoa > Chordata > Aves > Charadriiformes > Charadriidae > Pluvialis > Pluvialis apricaria. Next base: position 79,080,000 of record CM030010.1, read on the forward strand.
CTTTCTGCGTTTTTGTTTGTCTTTCCATCTTTCTCTCCACATTTGTGTGCTGCTTAAATCCCTGGAGTCTCCTCTCATGACTTTTATTTGAGTCTTTGTGTGCACTTACTTACATAGGGACCCAATCCCACAACCACTAATTCATGTGAATGATCCTTAACCATACAAAAAGTCCCCTGGAACTGTATGCTAAAAGAGAATTTCTTATATGATTAAGCATTTGTAGGTCAGATTATAATTAAAGGAATAGATTCAGGATCAGCAGCAAAACAGACTTCTAAAAGAATCCCGATTTAGTTGCAGAGATGACATAAGCAATGTAGGACCAGGGGCTGAAAATGAAGATAGAGTAGCAAAGGCTAAGAAACTTATTATGCAATGAGGAACAAGGGGAAATTAGAAATCCTCAGAGAGGAGGAGTTTCTATATTTTGTCTAAAGCTACTCAAAAAGTAAATTCTATTTTCTAGATTAAGATAGCTTTAAATTCTGCTTCTGCTCATTTGGTTTCATGCTGTTTTTCACTGCCTGTAGTACAACCAACATCTTGTTTCCCTTTTGGATTTTACCGTGGGCAAAGTGTAGGTAACAATCTTGCAGTAGTTTTGGTCATGAAGAGAGTGGTGATGAATGAAGTACCAATACAGTTACTAACACCGGGAAATTACTTGATCAACCTGTTGGGCCCTGCACCAGAGTCCACTGAGGTCAGCAGGAATTTTTCCATTGGTATAAGTGGGCTTCCAGTTAGTTCTGCATTATTACTTACAAGCTCAGTAGTTGAGCTGACTAAATATGTCTGGCAGGTATTTAAAATGTTACAAACCCCAAAACTGTCACTTAAATCTTGCTCGTGAATGAACCCTTGTCTTTCCTTTTCATACAAGAACTTTCACTCTTTATAAAACCTTATTTGACATTCTGACTCCTTGTGTGCAGCTGGTCTCTACAGGTAAGAGAAGGCAGAAAAAAGGCAGAAAAAAGAGTTGTCAGTGCTCTGACAAAGTAACAGCATTGTCTTTTCACCTGTACTCCCCTGCATCCTTCCAAATGTATTCATTTTGTTTGGCAAGTTTCTGTGGAAAGGGGAAAGGAACTGGTTAAGAACAAGCATGGGTGAGTGGGGGTAAACTGATAATAAGAAGAGGACATTTAAAGGGAAGTTATTTCTGGATCAGTAATATGTTTAATTTGATTTCTCCATCTTATGGGTCTTTTTATTCTCCAGAAGCGAACATCCACTGGCTCAACTGTATTGCCATTCAATCATGGAGCATCATCATTTTGATCAATGCCTTATGATCCTGAATAGTCCAGTGAGTGCCACGTTTTTGTGTATGCTGAAGGAAACTAGTCCCTATTTTACTTTTTATTTTTAGCTTTTGGATAGATTCCCACCCTTATACATTCCTAAGTGATCTTTATTCCTTTTTGGGTAAAGAAAGCAAATGCAGCAGTTTTGAAATCACAGTTCCATTGCTGAGTGCCACCAAACCTTTCCAAGTGTTGCCTGATAAGGGAAGCCTTGCTAATATCCTTTAGAGTACCTGCTTCCTTGGACCAAAGGAAACAAAAGGCTGTGTTGCCATTTTCATGACCTCTTATGAACCACCAAACAAACCCAAGTCCTTGCTCTCATTTCAAAAAACATTCTGGCCTACACATACACAAAGCAGTCCTGATGAGACCAAACAAACACTGCTGATGTTGACATTCCAAAGTGAAGCCAAACCTAAATTGAGCAAATATGCAAATAAAACTACATTCTTCTTGTTTTGTATTATTAACTAATTCTGAGACCGGTTATTCAGCATGCCCAATCATTTCAAAGCAGTATATTTTCACTGCTTATTTTGTATCACAGGTATGGTACTTCTGGCATCCTTTGTATTGTAATGATTCTTTCCTATTCAGATAGGAAAATACGGAAAAAAGTGGAGGCAAGTTGCCGTTTCACCAGCCCCATAGTGCTTTGGTTTAACAGTGGGCTGCTGAGCTTATATTTCTATGTAATAACTTGTTATTTATGTTGCTTCATAAAAGGAAAATATTTTCATTTACGTGAGTTGTATAGGCAGGTACTGGAATCTATTATAGTTCCTCTGCTTCAGGGAGCGGGGGAAAGAGAAAAGAGACATGCTATGATATAGCTAGTGGCAAATTTAATTTTGATGAATGAAATGGCCTTAAAGGCTTTGATGTTGCTCTGCTTTCAGTTTCATTTTGTAATAGTTGATTATGATGCTGTTGCTGTGCGGCTTTGTGCCATTACTCAAGAAGACTGGAATTTTTATTTTTAAATTGGGGAATCTGCAAAAGCAAGCAGGGTAAAAGAATGACATCAGATATCAGCAAGCAACTCATAATGACTTCGTATCTAAGAGACATTTTAGCAAACCAGTGTGCTGTTGCCTATTTTACTGATAACACTGGTTTTGTTTTTTTGTAAAGGGAAATCAGATTCTCAGCAGCCTTTCCATTGAAGAATACAAGGCCACACTGAAAATGATAAAACAAGCCATTCTTGCCACAGACCTAGCACTATACATAAAGTAAGTCAGAGGCAAGTTTCGCTGGATAGTCATTGCTAGATGTTTGGATTGTGTCAGTATGCTGCAAAATCTTTTGTTTTAACTTCTTTTAAAGGAGGAGAGGAGAATTTTTTGAGCTTATAAGGAAGAAGCAATTTAACTGGGAAGATCCTACACAGAAGGAGTTATTTTTGTAAGTAAAAGCAGAATGATTAAGAAGTCAGGTAATATTATTAGGTACCCAATTTTCCATGCCATGTTGCTATAAATTTCATTAAAACCAGCAGATCCTTGTGCTCTGGGCCTGTACAGACTGGCACTGACACATAGGTGACCGAATGACTCCCTGGGTCTGTATTACTAAGCCTGCAGCCTGTATAATAAACTTTGTTACATAGCACATGGAGTTACGTGAGGATTTCTGTTCTTCCTAAGGAGCATAGGGTTCCTGTCTAGGTAGCATATTCTTTCGCTGTTGATACTTTATACTAAAATTTCAATTGCTGAAACCAGTAACTAAAGATTCAGGACAGTCAGTTTGATTTGAAGCTGATTCCTTACTGGCAGTGAAGAAAACAGAAGATGAAGAATAATGACACATATTGTAATGCACAGCTACAGGAAAGCAGGCTTACATAGGCTGTCTCAGAAAGGAAGGATGCCATATTTCAAATTCAGTGCCTTTAGAAACCAGTCTAATTTAGTCATGTTCTATGTCTATTCCTATTTCAGTCCTTGGCCCTCATTCTGTCAATAAAGATGGCAGTCACTGCTAATGTCAGAAATAAAGAAAAAAATGTGCTGTCTGTCCAGTAGCCAATAGAATGAAACAGTTCATTTGACATGAATCCACCAAATGAGCCAGTCCACATTTGCTCATTTCTGTGTGCTTGTTCCATACAGGTGGAAGTCCACCACATCATCAAGCCTTGGAGACCTTTCTAACTTTGCTTTACTTTCACTTGTTTTTCTGACATTGATGTTTCCTGAAATTTTATATTCTATTTTACTAATCACTTGACTTGGTTGCTACATACATTTCACAATACAGTAATTCATAGATTTCTTTCTGTTTTTTCTACAGAGCAATGCTGATGACTGCTTGCGATCTATCAGCCATAAGCAAACCATGGCCAGTTCAGCAACGGGTATATGCTTAATTTTAAGATTTGCTAAATACAAACTCCACGTAACAGCCTTTGCTTCCTCCATCCAGTCCTTATTGCAAAGGCAGTGGTGGAATGCAGAGCCTTAGGAAGCAGTCCTTCAAAGTGCTGTATGTGGATTGAAGACTTTCTCAGGTCTTTGTAGCAAGATGTGTGCATTTAGCTATGTCACCACGTTAACAGTAATCTGAAGGTAAATCAGGAATCTTCGTTCTTTCCAACATTTCTGTGTTACTACAAGGCAGTCAGTTGATACACTAGTATTAGCTGATCTTTTTCTAGGTGTTGATCATTCCAACTGTTATCAGTGGTAAGATGCCTGTGTGCCATTTTAGTCACTTTGCTTTGTCAGAGTAAATATCAGCACATGCAGGTGTTTTGTTTGCACAGATGTGTGCATGAAGAACTCTAAAAGCTAGCTGAGAGTCTCATTATGGCGGGTCCCGATTCGGTACATCATAAAGGAGAGATACGGAACACAGGAAGTAGTTTGGATTGTAGGTAGCAAGCAAGCTTTTAGGGCTCTCAGTGTGTGAAATGTCTTACAGATTGCTGAGCTTGTAGCTACTGAGTTCTTCGATCAAGGAGATAAAGAGCGGAAGGAACTCAACATAGAACCAACAGTAAGTGGCAGAATCATGCAGAATCACCTCTTTGAAAATGACTTCTACGAACAGCACTTCATATTCCTTTCAAAAGCCACAATTTCCCCCACTGATCAGAATATAGGACCAACTCCTTCCCTGTCTTCCTAGTGTCAGTATTCTTCTGCGGTTCCCAAACACCAACAGCGTATCATTATCTCTGAGCCAGAAGAACAAACAGCATTCTTTCTTTTAAATTGTTATTACTAAATTGTCTAGGAAATACATTCCTAATTTGGTACCTATTTGCATCCTATCCAAAATCAGTAAGCTTGTCTATTTGTCTAGCTATTTGGGCTCTGTCAGTCCAAAGACAATCTCTTAAGGCAAGTCATGCAGTCAGATTACCTGCATTGTAACCCATGTACTGATACCCAGCTGTGCTGAGCTTGCTGTGCTTTTTAAGGTGTTGCTTTTTAATTCCAGCCTGTCTCTTTAGTTTTGGTTCGTTTTTTTATTTAATGCATTTAAACACAGAGCTTGTTTACTTCTTATCTGCAGGATCTAATGAACAGAGAGAAGAAAAATAAAATTCCCAGCATGCAGGTTGGATTCATAGATGCTGTTTGTTTGCAGCTGTATGAGGTATGGTGCCTAAGAAAGAACTGCAAATATCTAAAACCAGAACTGCTCACTGTAGCCTATAATAGATGCAGATTTAAAATAACAATTAAAAAAAAAACTAGTCAGTTAAAAAATATTTTTTTTGTTGTATATTACATATGGTTCATTATTCAGTTGAAGAAATTAGTATTTCAGTGTTTATCATTAATTGTATGCTTGTCTGATTAATGTATCTTGTTATAATTTTTTAAAACCCCGTGGTAATTGCTGTGCTCTGTGCACTTGGTGTTAGACCCCTGGATTATATTCTGGATTCCAGCAGCTCCAGCGAGCTGCTGTGATCATCAGGGAAAGTCACAAAACTAATGCTTTGCTATCTAGGAAAAGAATGGTATCCGTGTAGTGCATTGATAAAAAGTGTTGCTTAAGAGTTTTAAAGAAATCAGAATTCCTCATGCAAAAGGTGATATGCTATGTATAGGAAATTTACCCGAGTTTAGCATTTCCCATCCCATTTTTTGTCTCTTTCATCACACACAAACGCAGTGCACAAGAGAATTCATTAAAATGTTTTTCATCCTAGTCACGAACTGTATAAGTAGATACTTGGTCAGATATAGCGTGAAACAAAACATAATGATTACTGATTTTTTTAAACCAGTAAAGCACTAGAGTGAAAGCCTGTTCATTGGGACTGTAACAAGTATTCTACAGGAACTGAGGAGAGAAAAAGAAAGGCGAGGAACAGATAGCCTAACTCTTAAGAATATTCCAGTGGGAGGAACAAGGTGCTTACTCAAATTTTTTCTTCTTACACAGTAAACTTTTCTAATAAGAATCCACATCCACCAGTTGGAAGGAAACAAGGATAGAGGAAGGAGAGGGAGCTACTAGCTGCTGCCCCTGAAACTCTGTGTTTCTGTGCTGTAGAAACTGTTTTGTCAGGAAAATAAGGCAGCGTTTGATGGGAAGCCTCAGAAAAGTGTCTCCAGTAGGAGGTTGGCCACTGAAAGAAGACTGAGTATCTGTGGAAAGGTACAGACTATGCAAAGAGAAAATTCTTTGAACAGAACACCTGAGCAGGTTTGAATGCCCACAGCTCCAGAGCCTGAAGTTCTATACTTTTTCTTGTTATGGAAGGGCTTTACCTTTCCATTTATGAAAAGACCAGAAAATTTTCAATTATTTACTCTGAAATATTCACTGCAGCTTACATCAACAGTTACCAAGTGATACTAGTCCAAACTGTACCCAAACTGTACCTTGCAGTTCCTGTAAGGAAATGAAGTGCATGAGTAATTTCTAGCTACTGTGCCCCTGCTTTGTAACCGCAGCTTTATCATGCCACAGCGAATACAAAGCCATTCCTGGTTAGCAGCCAAAAGCACCTACAAATGTTTGGAGTCTCCTCCCTTCTCTTTAATTGCAGAAGAAAGAAGGAGATGCTATGTCTACAGGAGGGGGTCTAAGCAGCATCTTTTTGTTCAGAACACGTTGCCTCTTTTGGCTTTCAGTGTATCACTCTTACTTGTCATCTTGTCTCAAAGTCTGACCTGAATTGGAACAGCACTTAGCAGGCTAACAGTGTCTGGACTTTATATAGACTCAGAGTATGCCAGCATGTGTCCTAACCTGACAGATAATTGAGAAAGACTTACCTGCAGGGGCAGAGAGCACTAAAGAGGATGGGGAGCCTATGAGGAAGTGACAAAACCCGTAACAGTACTGGAAATCCAAGGAAGGGGCTACAGCTTGATCTGATCCAGTGTTTCTTTATTTTGACTGGAGTACAAGTAGGGAACATTACCTGCTTACACAGATTTTTGTTTTCTTCAATGAGTAATAAATGGTAAAACATAGAAAGAACTTCAATGTTACTTTGAAAATGAACGAGAACACAGTTCACTCTCCAACATTCTAATGCTATACAAGCAAGCAATAAACAGGGTTGTAATGAGAGCCTTTTCACTGCTTGCTTACCTTTCATCCAGGCAGTAGGAATTTGACACAGAAGAAGAGAGATATGAGTTCCCAAATACAGCACTGCAAGTATGTGACTTACCATGTTATTCAGAGTAGTCAGATCCCAGTGAACTGAAGTCTTGTGGCTTGTGTTAGCTAGGTAACCAGTGCAGTTAAACTGAATGATCTACAAGTCTTCCCCTTAAGTTCAGAATCTGAAAAAATAAGAGAAATGTGTTTCATTCCCTTCATATTTTTTTTAACTGAAAAAGGTACCATTTAGAAGTTTTAAATGCGGTTTAGATATATTCAGATAAATAAAACTGGAAAATTCCAGACATATTTGACAGCCCCGTTCTTCTTATAGTGGTGTAAATGAAGAATAATTCAATTAAGTCTACTGGAACTAATGAAGCAGCCTATAAAGCCAAAAGGAACTATGAAGATTTATACAAGCTGATAATTCAGTAGGGTCCCTATGTAAAGTTACAGGAGAATTAGATATTGCTACCTCACGTTATTTGAATGAGACTTGAATTCCATGTGAAATTGTGACTGGTTCTACGTTTTGTATAGTGACCAGCAGAGGGGCCTGGATTCTCCTCTGTGTACTTTGCAATTGGTCATAGCGGTTATAGAATCAGTGGGCTCAAACACACTTTCCTGTACCTTGTTGTCCCACACCCTCTGAACTATTAAACTCCCACTTTACACTTCCGGGTAGTGTGACTTCATTCCACAAGCCAACAGAGCCCTTTATGCAACTTATCTATCATGTGCTAACTGTCTTGAATTCAAATATTCCTGGGAGAACTCCTGAATCAGTTGATACACCGTCAGTGAATGTGGTCACATTGACTATACCTGCTCTGTGTCTGATTACCATTCCAAGGTAATTCCTTACGACCAGCCTTGCTATACATTCAAAGGACTGGCTTGCAAGCAAAGTCCATGCAGAGTACTTCACTGGGAATACTGGACAGGTCACTTGTGCATAATACAACAAACTTACTGTGGTTCTTTCTGCGCCTACATATCAAGTGCTGTATGGACACTGCCTCTCAGTCTAATCTGCACTAGCGCCAGGTCATTGTGTTCATGTTTGATGTGCAGCAGGAAGCCTTCCTTGAAGTTCAAAATACAAGTTCCATTTCAATTATAGATAGACCTCGTATTTCAATCATTCTGGTCTCTCTCATGGTCATCTTTAAGAACACTTATTTTGTTGTTAAATTTAATCTTTTTTACATGTTCTTAATTTATTTCAGGCCCTAACGCATGTGTCAGAGGCCTGCTACCCTTTACTGGATGGCTGTAGAAAAAATAGGCAGAAATGGCAATCCTTAGCTGAACAACAAGAGAAGAACCTGATTAATGGAGAAAGCAATCAAGCCAAACGGAACTGAGATGCTGATTTAACAACCACAAGCTTAAGTTCACATAGAATACATAGTAATAGGGGAGTACTGCATTTTGCTAAACACTGTATGAATTTGGCTTATGTTTTGCCACTGCTGTATTGTTTTTGCACATTTCAAGATATAGCATGACCATGTCTATGCCAAGGTTATATAAAGATAGTATGTTTCTTTTATTACATCTGATTGAGATGGAAAAAGATCTGCAAGGGTAGTTTTTGCTACCCTGTTCCACAAGAAGGTACGAGTGCAGTTACTCCACAGTCCCTGAGAGCCTATTACTTTATAGATGTATATAGTAGTTTAGTGATCATGTTGTGGCCAGTATCTTAAAGACTACTGCATTTCGCACCTTTGTTCCTCTTCCAATCTTGCTGTGTTATGTTATAAAAGTAATGAGCAGTCTTGCCTGTTCTCTTCCCAGAGGTTCAAGAGGAAAGATTGGGACTAACTCTGGGGAGCCTAATCCAGCATATACTATGCTAACTTCTTTCAGGAGACAGAACTGGGCTTCAAAGTGAAAAAGCCCCACAATCTGTGCACCCAGTAGTTTGTTTTTTTAAATATTAGAGGAATGTGTTAGCAAATGTCTTACATTTGGAGAAATTTTTAAAAACCCTGTGAAGTACTAGGCAATGGGGGTCTTCGGAGTTTTGTGGTAGAAGCGTCATAATTATCCATGAATAATGGAAATCGCTTGAAGATTGGTGAAGTGTCACAACATAACTGACAGGCTAACATGGAAGAAGGGCTGCTATAGAAAGCTGCAAGAAGCACACAGAAGTGGAAACTAAACAGGATCATTTTTATATGCTGGTTTTAACTTCATTTGGAAGTTGAATTTAACATCATCATAACCAACAGACTGAATCGCAGGCAGGAAGAGTAGAAGAGAATGTGACTGCAAGAGCAAGAGATAGAAATCAGAATCAGAATGATGCAGGAATGGCACATTTCTCATGACTATCAATGACTGATTCTTTAGGCCACTGCTATTATGAAATGGCTATGACCACTTTGAAGAGAGTTTTATGTTAACATCTTTTAAAAATCATTTTTAGCATTAGTTAATGTTAACAATGACTAATCACGATGTCTTAAAGGAATAGGGAAAAAGAATACTGAAAGCAAGGGATTTGCCATTTGTATAGGAGGCATTAACGTTTAGAAAAGTAAATCAAATAACTTGCACTAGTAAAAAAAGCAACATTGATATTTTATTTAAATGAAGATGACTAGTAAAATTATTTTGCTTTGGGAACCAATTCAAGAAAATATACACATTAGACAAATCCCAAAAGAGTAATGCAAAGAGAGTACTACTCTTTGGGTAGACAGGATTAGGAGATTAATGTCAGCAATCTCAGACTGGTTAGCAGTAGGTGTAACTTTGGCTGCACAGAGACACAGAAAATGTGGGGGTTTTTTAAATCTGTAGTAATGATTTTTCAGTTAAAATCAGCAATAGTATTAGGCAAAAGTGTAATACATTTAGGATTGTACTTTGAAGTGTGGGAGCTTATTTCGATCACAGTAATCCAAAAAATTCTAGTTGGAGATGGCAATAAATTCATCTTCCCAGGAGATTATCAATCCCTCCTTGTATGAGCTGGTCAGAAAGACAGTGAAAACAACCGCTTTTTATCAGTCTCTGCATTTAGATAAACTATACCAGTAGCTACGAAAAGATGAAGCAAATGTTTCAAAGTGTTTGACAATACTGAGTTTCATAGTTGATTTTTCTTTTAAATGTAGAATAAGGTATTCTGATAGTCTGCAGGATTTCTGCCAACCTAAATTATTTGTCACTTATTAAATCCTATCTCAAACTTCTCTAATTACTACCAATAATATATTATTGCAGCTGAATTTGAAAACATTTTTGTAGAAAAGTATTTATGCTGATTTTTTTCCAGATTTTCAAAAAAGTATGAAATTCAACAATAATTAAGAATTCCAGGGCTACTGTTATGCAGTGCTCCATATGTGCATTTATATGCATACACAGTACAACATATGTATGTACTATGTCGTAGCTATGTAGAAAAATGACAGTAGCCTGCCCACCTAACACACACCCCCAAAAAAAGTTTTTGGGTACTTCTTGTTAAATAGGAAACTTTGCTTCCAGATTTGCATAGTCCTTGTATATTCTTTTCCTTGAATGCTTGAGATAAGGAAATTAATTATTGCGCTAACTGATGAGGTACATATTTAATATAAATATGAATAAAATATATGTATATAAAGGTGTATTCTTGCTACTATGGTTGAGACTAGTAATTCATGTTGACAAAACAGCAAATCAACTATGGTGATATTACAGTGTAGTAACACATAATTTACATTAGGATCCCAGTATTCCTTTGCTATATTGTGTGCTCAGCAAAGCTTTATTATGACATAAATTTATAACTACTACAGAGTGCTGAGTTCATACCTTTCACTTGAAAAAAATTGACATGATGTTGCATTTTTTCAAATGTTCACTTAAAACAAACACGGTTATACAGTATGTGCATATATTTCATTACATATCTGTACACATTTATCCCACAGAACCTCTTCCACTGCAAAGATTGGAATATACATAGAAATGCTGTTCCTAGTAAATAAGCCATTTAAATGTCATAATACACCTGTATATATATAAAATATATATAATTGTGTATATTATATATATTTCTACAAGACCAAACCCTTTAAACTACTGGTTTAAGAACCTTAAAAGCATAGATTACTGTACTTCATGAAATTTCAGAGTGATCAAATTGCTTATATAGTGTTTGCCTGAACGCAAAGTCAGAGTGTGCTGGTTTTGTGTCATAGCTCTGTGTGAACTGCTTGCAGAAATTGCTCATTCCTTTCATAATGTAGATAGGTGACAACATGAAAAAAAAGCCAGGCTGCTTTCTGCCAGAAGTTCATTGCCTTCAGAATTCAACACTTTCAAACCCAGCTAGTGGATTACAGCCATGCAGCTGCTGTTAATTTCACCATGAGTTGTGTATCTAATTATTTTAACCCGGTCTCAAACATATTCTCCCCAACTTGTATTGTCTAGCAAAAGCAATCAGCGTGGATTATTCAAGAAACAAGCTGAAATGGAGTTTATCACTTTGTCAGTTCAGTCTTGAGTCCATTAAAGCCATTGTGAAATTTGATATTTAAGTCTTAGAGTACAGAATTTGCCCCACTAATTTTTAATCCTTGTTTCAATGAAGACATCCAAGTTAGTATGCTACTTGTTCTCAGACAGACATATTTTCTTTTAAAGTCTCTCCACAGCACATTTTAATCCTTAAAGTACACTTTGTTTCCCCGTTCTTGTTCCCCTTCTGAAAAAATTACTTGTCATATGTATTAACATACACAGAATTACTGCTTAACCTTACCTCTTCTAATTAAAAATAACAGTGAGGCTCTTAAGCTGTAGGTAGTACTTCATTTCCAACATGAGAGTCACACATCCAATATTAGCTGTAGAATGTCTAGGTTTTTATTATCAGACAATAAAAGAAAGGAGGGGAAAATAATGCAGTGTTGATTTTAGAGATTATATTGATTTTTAATTAGTAGCAGTTTAAGAGCAGATTACTCTCATATCTTCACAGAATACAAGTGGGCTAGTGATAAAAGTGAATAATCTATTCCGTTGACGAACAGCTGATCTCTCTTTAGAAGAGAGGGGTGAAGCCTGATCTTACGCATCACTCTCTGACAATTACATGCATGTAAAGATAAATTTTGAACTCCAGTCCAGTGTATTTTATCTGGCAGTTGCACAAACTGAAGAAATCAGAACACTTTCTAATTTTTATATAAGATTTTTCTAAATTACTAGGTAACTGATTTTCCAACCCGTTGTACAGAAGGATTACGAAGAGTCAGATCTAGCCCCTTATAATTAGGGGATGTTGTCCAAATGATCTGGTTGGTGCCCCTTTCAGTTATGCGTGAGACGATAGCAGAGGTTTGATGGAAAAAAAGGCCTCACTCGTAATAAATTCATACATATTTAAATGTTTTACAGAGACTTAGTATTTCAGGCAAATTTATACATTGTCTTTAGTTAGGAGTCTTGTCTCTGTGATGCTGTAGTTTCTTCTTCATGTCAAATCACATGCGGTTTACATTCCACGAAGGTTTCAGCTTTATTTCACAGTTCCCTGCTGTACTTCTTTAGGGACTTGCACTAATTGGAAAGATAAGCTTGAACATTGGAGCTTGAATAAAAAAAAAATGAGTTTGGCCAAAGTATGATAAATAATGAGGGCTGGATTTTTAGGTTTGGACTTTCACAGGAACAAGAAACATCACAGAATCTGGGCTGGTAACTAGTGACACTTGCTAAATACAGCAAATTGTGACAGCAAGATATTTTATCTTTGCCATTGCTAGATGAATGGAAATTGCATGGGAGAGTTTATTTTCCACATAAAGAGGTTTGTTTCCATAGAGAAACTCATATCTAAGTACCACTGTTTGTAAATGTATGTTTATGTGACAATGCGATATAATAGCTAGTTTCCACTAACTTTCACAGCATGAGCTTGTCATGCCAGGGCCTAAGGCATGCTCAAATGCCCATCTGAAGTCAATTATATGATTCCCATTTACCTCAGTGGGAGCTGGATTGAGCTGTATAGAAAGTTAAAGAATGGGTCAAATTCACCTTTTTTACCTATAAGGCGGGACCAAACTCTTACCCTTGGTAATGCCTGTCTCACCTGCTCTTTGCTGTATTCAGCTGATGCCCAAGGTACCTTACAGATGTAACTGAAGTTAGAATTTGAGCCCTCTATGTATTCACATGGCAGACACCTGCATGTGTCTTTGAAAGAATGTAGTGTGAAATGCACTGTAAATAGTTTTAATATACATTTCTATTATAGTTTAATAAAAATCTTAATCACAGTCACTAGCCACTGAGTTTGTCCATTTGTATTCTTTATCTTTTAAAAATATTTGAACAAAGATATAGTTTCTGGGCACAGTATTTTTGTACTAGGTTAAGGGGGTTAGTCTGTATATTATGTTTTGCCTTTAAGCAGTATTGAAGTCTTCTGAATGTTATGTGTTCTCGCTTGCTTCTGTCCTATGACTACTTAGTAAAACCAGTTACATTACTTAAGAGAATCATTAGTCCTACTTACTGTACAGCTGATAGACAATATAGAGTCAGGTTATTTTATATGGTCAAACTGCTCCTTATTACTTATTTCCTCATACCTCTCTTTGTACTGTTTTCATGCTTTTTACAATAAAAAGGATGATGTCAAATTTTACTGTTTGCTAATTAATATTATTAAGGTTGAATTTTCAACACCTCATTGTTCCCTGATTCAAATCATTGCTTCTGTAAATTTATATTTTATGAGAACTACTCTAAGTGCCAGAAATCCTGAAAAGAAAAACTTCACTATTAATATCAAGATACTTACAACATAAGTACTACTGAGATGAGCCACTGGTAAAGTACTTCTCATTTAAAAACAGCAAAAAATAATTCAGTGTTACTAACCACTAGAGAGCACTGCAGCTACACTTATTAGGAGCTGTCAGAAACCAGTTTATTTATTGGCTAAGTAGAACCGGCAAATACAACTGTTACGCAGATCCATCCTCATCTTTTGCCCCTAAATATCAATTCCTGGGGTAGCATGTAAGACACATGAAAGTAGTCAACCCAGTGACTCCAAACAAAACTGTGAAAAAATTATTTTTCACAACAAAAGCCTCATCATGTGCGAACTGCTGATCCTAGACATAATTCTAGACCAATGGGCTTCTTGGCAATTTCTGTTCTTTGCCTATTAGGTTCTCCACAGCAACACTTCTGGCTTGACTTTTTTTAGCTCTAGGCAAAACCAAAAAGTATGTACATCTTTGACAAACAACAGTCTCATTCAAAAAGTTATGAAGGGCCAGATTTAGTTCAGCACAAAACACAAGCACTGTTTGCTTGAACCAACTGCAATTTATGAGTGCAGCTGAACAACGGTCTATGTATATCTACATATATCAAGTAACCATTTGCTGTTGGAACTAAAGTCTTTCCAGCCCACTCACCAACCTAGTCATGCTCCTGCTTAGTCCTTGCTGGCCTACTGAATGTTTGAATTCATTTCTGAGAAGTGGCGCAGTTTTCACCAGGAGAACTGGAATACATTTCTTCCCCAGCCCAGAAAAGAATATAACCTTGAACGGGGGCATTTTTATTGAAGAGGTGAAAAAGAATATTACACTTGATGTTTCACATCTTGCACAACTACAATGACCTTTTAACAAATGGAAAAGACAGTATCTCATTCCTCCTGCCATATTTTTAGTAACAGTGGTGACAGCTATTGCTGACATGATTTCACATTCCCATGAAATCTCACCCTTTAAGATTTTTTGGAAATAATTCAAACATACGAGTTTTTTACAGTAGTAAGCTTTAGGATCTAAATTTATGGAATCTGACAGCCATTGAGTTTTTCAGCCCTTCAGAGGAGAGTAGCATTTCTTAGCATGTAGAGAACCTTAGAACTTCAATTTCAGTTGAAAAATATCACAAGTTATTAACAAAGTAAATTTTCATTTCAGTATTTCAAGAAATTCTGAACTGTAAATACCTGGCTGCATGTTACCCCACATTATTCCAAAGCTCTTATTTTACTTAACACCGAAATTTATTTTTGTATTTTCTGAGAGACTGAATTGTTCTCCAAACAGCTGTGTTCTTTTCTGTTGTAAATCTGTACTATCAAGTAAAGATAAAATCCTCTTTCCTGCTGAAATATGAGGATAATCAATCCAGCCATAGCCTGCTACTGCTCACCCAGTGGTTTGTAATGGCTGATAAATAGATCTGTACTTTACACAGGTTTCTATTGTTTAATTTTATCAAAGATCTTTCACAAAAACTAGGAGTAAAATCCATGATCAAATCATACCTACTACTTTACACATGATACAATCACATATAGGCATTTCTTCAGAATCCTTTTTTGTAGTAGTTAATCAAGTCACTGGCACATTATTTTATGATATACACAGCTTTTTAGTGGAAGGGAAGTTCATTTTACTGACAAGTAGAGCGGTTAATTTGAGCAAGGTCACATAGAAAGTCCATTTCTGAGCTGGAAATAGAACCAGGATCTGGGCGTACATTCTGCTTTTATGTGAGACATGAAGAAAAGAATGTTTTGTCTTGAAGCCATCTTTTCTTTTTGGAGCTACAAATATTTAAATATCTGAGCCATATAGGGTGCTCCCTTGCTATTATGCTGAGCTCAGAAGAACTCTGAAACTCACTATTTTACAGATGAGATTAGATTCAAGTCACTAATCCAGATAATCACAATAATCTTTGGTGGAGTTTGGAGCTACATCATAATCAAGAGCAAAAGTGTATGATCAGCAAATAGCTATGCTGAAATGAACTAAAAGTCCAGTTCAAATTTTGGAGAAATGGAAGGGACTGATGCAGACTTTCAATACTGTACGTTGTTAGCTCATTGGACTGTAATTCAACCCCACCTTTTGATCGGATTTCATATTCTGAACAAAAAGAAACTACTTCCCAAAATTTGCCTGCTACTAAGTATTTGCCTGGAAAATACAGGAAAAGGTTATGAATATATACATTTAAATACCTTAGATAAGCCTGACATAAAGACTTACGGGTCAACTGACATCAGTCTATGTGACAAGTGACAAATGGCACTAATACTCAAGAGATTCATATAACCTTTACTGGAAAAGCACACTTATTTTTTTGGCAATTGTTCACTGTCACCCTCTTTTCATTGAAACTAGGCTAGATTCTACTATTCTAGGTAACCCTAGGATTCATCTTAGCAGGCAGTAACGGATGAAGTAAGTACCAGAGTTGTTACTGCTTTAAGAAAATCCTACATTTTGCTTCTAGATTTTTTTAACCTGGAGCTTATTAGCTCACACACTTCAGTTCTCTCCAATAATCAACTCTCAAAAACATGCAGCACTTTATGGATCAGAGCCATTACACAGAAATTAAAAAGGAGTGTCTACAGACGCTTAAGAGTAAGTTCTAAGATCCATAGCCCACTACTAACTAATTAGACAAATGGATCTATACTCACTGGAAATTTCTAAGTAATCTTCAAGTGCTGAATCTTCATGTTGAACAGATTGCATATTAGCAGCATCCAGGAGACTCTCCTTGAACAAAAATAAAACCAGAAACTTAGCAAACAGGCAGCTGGAGTACGAGAAAATCTAGCTCAAGTATGATCTAATCCTGCTGCAATACAACCTCCAATTGCAATATGTACTTTGAAATTATTTATCCAAGAGATGGCATTAGTTAGGCTCCATTGAGCTCGTTGTTGCTATGCCACCCATAGTTATGCTAAAGTTGGCTTTACTGGCACAGAATTATCTATTTACCATATCGATATAAATTTGAGCATTGTGTCTTAAATTCTTAGTAAAACTTCACAATAAGGGATTTATGTGCCCAACAATCTTTGCAATCCATCCCAAGACATATAGAAAAATCATGCAGTAGAAAACATGCATAAACACTGCCAAATCAGTTCACAACTACCTGACAAAAACCAGTTAATCTGCATGGTTTTAACAGGGATTCATCTCTTTCATAATATATAATATTATAATATTTACTTAATTATATTATGCTTATGCTGGCACCAAGCCATTATCACTCCACGGTAAAGCTGAGTTCTACTGTCCTGGCTAATTTTAGGCAGAACAACTTGAAGACAAGCCACAAAACAATAAATAAGATAGACAAATATAACCCACTGCAAAAGCATTTCTTCACCTTGATCTTTGGAACCTCATTGTCAATTACCATCATAATATAGCTTGGTATGATTATCACAGATTGGCATGATGAGATTGGCACGACCATATAAGTTAATAATTTATTTCCTTCCACCTCGTTTAAAGATCAAATTTCAAAGTTAATAAGTTTGTCCGTGTTCAGTGTTCTGAAGCTGGCACGCTGAAGAAAGCCACAAAGCCATGAATACACACCCTTGCCTTTCGTGACTTTCATGCAACCAGCAATACTAAAAAAAACAGTTTTTCAATGCACCATCTAAGCAAAAATTGTAGTTTTGAAAACCACACAAGGAAGAGGTAGACAGAAGGAGGAAAAAGGTTGTGGAATATTCCAACATAAAAAAAATAAATCTATAAAAACAATTTTAATTATCATTTTAGAAGGAAACCCAGCTTTTATTGGAACTCAAAAGAACTGTGAATAAAGTGTATATTGTATGATTCTAGTACATGTAAGAAAACTGAAGTCAGATTTTAGTGTGTTAATAGTCCTAAGTAACTCATGTAAATTCTGAGATTAAAAAGGTGGCTGCCTGTTCTAGCAGTGACATTCCATCAGACCTCAGAGAAGAACAGTTCTTTATGCTGTCAGCACTACACCAACATAGAGACACCATGAAACTCATAAATATTAACCACCTGTGGAGATGCTTATTTAACTGACAGATCCGTGGGGCTGATCTGAACAGGATCCTAAGGATTCATGCTCAGTGAAATAAATGCTAAGGAAGGGAAAAATGGGACAAAGATGGAGCAACAAGCTTTGACGTGAATTTCAGGACCCAGCTACTCGCTGGTCCCATGGTGAAAAGATTTGGAGTTGGCTGATTAACTTGCCTCCCTGAGGGAGACGAAAGAATCACAAGGGCGGAAAGGCAAGTTGTGAGATAACTGGAAAAGCACATCTGAGAGATCTTCCTGTTAGTTGAGGGCTCACTCCACAGGACCCTCCCCCTTTTTTAAGGTTCAGAAAAACTTCCAAAGTAAGTTTGATGTAGAAATTCATACTTAACCTGCAGAATAGCAATACTCTGAGTTATTTTTTCAGAGGTCAAGAAGACAGACTGGATTCAAATGAGGAAAGTAATCAGTAATGTTAGTTTTGTTTAAGTATATAAACACTACTTCAGATACCTTAGCATTTCTTAAATGACATGAATCAGAAGGTTCTTGCAGAGAACGCAGAACCCACCTAAAAAGTAAGAAAGCTTTCTTGAAATGCTCAAAACAAAAGGTCATTTCCTATTCATTAGATTTCATATATGCCTGAAATAATGTGAATAATTCACATTATTTTGGGCCTCAATTTTCTACTGAATAAAACAGAAGTGGTTCAGAAGTTGCACGACACCACTGTCAGAAAGAATCCTTCTGTGGAGACTGTAAAGAGAGCTAATAATTTTGTTAAGCAACAACAAATTGGATGAACTATAATCAGACACCAGGTATTTTGGGTTATGTAAATATACAAAATAAGTAATCTAGATTGGCAATGACGACTACAAAGGTCAAGATACACTCCAATGCAATAAAAAGAGATAATCTGACTCAAATAGAAACTCATTTTGCTCATTTTCTGAGCTGGCTGAAGGGTTAGAAGGGCATCCATGATTGGCACAGCACTAGGCATGGGCTATGACACTTTTTGAGACACTGAGTTCAAATTCAGCACCATGCTAACACAACTGCTCATCTTCCATTTTATAGTTGACTGATTTTTACCCAGTTCCAGTTACAGGGGCTAGCATCTATATATTTCCCTAAGTCAAATGTCCTGCCTGTACCTGACAATACTCCAGTTCACAGTGAGGTGCGGGATTTCAATTTTGGCCTTCATGAAAGATGTTAATTCTGGAATTCTAATATTTATAGAGAGGCAGGATTTTTTTTCTACCAAAATTACGCCAACTTCTTTGCAAATTTTATTTTAGAACTTTGATGTAACTCAAGGTGATAAAAAACTGCATGAAAACGTAGGAAGAAACTACACGTAAAAACTACCCAATGAGATCTAAATGCTGGTGTTAAACAGACACTGTGAGGTACTTCCCTCACCACCATTAATAGTAAACAGCCTGAACGCCTTCCCTCTGGCAGGCTTCTTTACCCTGCAAGACAAGAATATAAGAGGTAGGAAGGGGAAAGAACAGGTAGCTAGTACCAAAAGAGTGGCAGGCTCTGCTTCTTCCTAGCCATCATTTCTAAGATGGAAGACCATGGCTTTGAGGAAGGCAAATGACAGCAGCTGGAACAATGGAAGACAAGAGGACAAGCTGTAGCCTGAAGAGGACATGCGTCCAGAAACCCAATCCTTTTCACTTGCAGGTGAACCTTCCTGCACAGAACAGGGACATGGCTGTGGGTTCCTGCTCTCTCCCAGCTGCAGCTGCGCTGGCTCACCAGGTTAGTCCTCTACCATGCTCAGTGTGAGCCCACGCTGGGGGTACTGTGCCCTCACAGCAACCATTCATTTGGCAAATGAGATTCTTCATATTCCCCTCTCTTCCCCACACAGTTTAGGCAAAACCCCCAGGTTTGAAACATCTGCTGTGTGAGATGAGGTGGCTCGCTTCAAACGAAATGAATTAGGAAACACTCATAAAAGGAGCTCTGTTGGCAGATCTGAGACAACCGCTGCAAATTACTGCTGGGAGAGTCTTCTTGAACAGGACTAGCTGTAGTCGGAACACAAGGCGTTCACAAATACAACAGGCTAGTTTGCACCAAATCCCATCTTTCAACAGACCAAAGGGTCTGGAAAAGTTAAAATTAACTCTAATGCATGGTCACCTTCTTAGCACCCAGTTTTGGCTGCAAGTATGGCACCCTTCCCTACATCACTGGCAACAATATGAACCTAAATTCTTTTTTCTTTTCTTTTCATCAGGTGAGAAATACTTGTTGGGCTATTTTTCCTCTCCAGCCTGTTAGCCAGATTACTATTGATTTCAAAACGAAGCTGACTGGAGTGAAAAGCCACACTATACTGGTATCACTAGCAAAGTTCTAAACTTATAGTTACACTTCAGTAAAACTTCTTGTTCCAGGCAGCAATCTATAGATGCACAAGATTATAACATGAAACACTTAAAATTTTGGTAAGTAGAGCACAATTCATCACCTGTGTGCTAAACAAAATCTAATTGGGCATTCAGGATTTACATTTACATTTTGAAGCTAACAGATAGCAAAGCTGATGCCACCCATGTGAACAGAATAATTATAACCCTAAACTTGGTAAAGAAAAAAGCTGGGTCAATAGCTTTGCTCAGTTTCAAGTAGCACCAATTAGAGGGGAAGGGGAGTGGGGGAAGAAGCAGCTAAGTCAGGGAAGACTCATGTTCTGCATTATCCTTACACAGACAAAATCTGGGACCTATGGAAATCAACCACATCAAGTAAATTCCCTTAGCTGCACATCTTTTTCTACACTGAATGTGTTACAATGAAGAAAATTTGTAGAAACTGCTCAGAATTGAAACTACATATTAAAGAATGAGCAGATGAACACAGAATATCATCCCAATTTTCATAACTCAGCACTAGACAAGAAACAAGTGGATAGTTTTCTGAAACAACCTGCAGACATTCAGTAAATCCTCCACCCCATGCTTATTATGTTGAGCAGAACAGATCTCTACCAAATTATAATAGGCAAAGTGCAGATTTGCCTTTGGCTTGTTGGGTAAATATATTTCCTCCAGCTACATAAGGACCCCTCCTCAGGCATGCAGATACAACAGAGATAGAAAATGTCAAGAAATTTTCTAATTACTGCATTCACCAGATAGCTGATTTTTACTACAACTCAAATATGGTAAATAAAATGAGTGGATTAGCAATTCTTTATTAAGATGAGCAATAAAGATATCATCGTGATTTGGGGGCAATAAGGGAGAGATTCAGCAAGCAGTGTGGTCACAACTGGAAATTTGATTAAACTACAGTAAACTCTCCTTGAAAAGACCAACGCAACAGTTGAGCTTTAGTCTGCCACATCATCCCGTAAATTGCTTTCAAGATAAACCAGTACATAAATTCTCTTTGCTTCTGATTCAATCTGTTGCTTCAGAACAGTCCTCCTACAGACAGAAACATGGCATTTAATGGTACTTGGAAAATAGACAGAAATGAAAACTATGAAAAGTTCATGGAGGCGATGGGTAAGTCTTACTTTTCTGATGCCTTCTACAAGAGTAGTACCACTACAGCTGAATACAAATCTCGAGCTGTCTGTAACTACGTTCTGGCTAGCCTGTCCTTTTGCTGTTTGCTGCTCTGCCCCTGCATAGTGTACTGTATTTATTTTCAAAAGATTCCACGGGGGGGGAGATACTGAGAAATGTTCTGATTTTAATTACATTATGTTAATCTTAAGCAACTTAATTCCAGCAGATTTATTTCAGCAGAGGAAAGAATCTCTAAGCCTACATTTGAGGAAAAGGCTCAGAGAATTTGAATGATAAACTTCAAGCAGAATTCTATGGCAGGAATATTATTTTGATAACATGAACTAGTTTAAAAATTACACAGGGAGGAAATCAATTTTATAGAAACACGATTCAAATCATTTTAACATGCTTATACTTACATTAAGTTTGTACAAACTTTGTGTTATATGGATATAAATATAATGATTCCAATTGGATAGTGGTTTGTATTATATCTGTACTGGTGAATACAGCCTCAATAAAAAGTGAAAAAGAATAAAAATTGGGTTGGATCCTGGAATAACTCACCTGACCACATAAAAATCACTAAAAGGAGACAAATACAATGCTCTAGGGTGGGTTTTTTTCTGATTGATGTTAATTGATTTTTTTAGGTATTAACATGATGAAAAGGAAGTTAGGAGCCCATGACAATCTGAAGATCACTATTCAACAAGACGGAAACAAATTTACTGTCAAAGAATCCAGCAACTTCCGTACCTTAGATATTGAATTCACTCTGGGAGTCAATTTTGAGTATAGTCTTGCTGATGGGACTGAAGTTACTGTAAGAGACTTTCTATATAATTATATATTTATTATATGATAATAACTTCATGAAGTACATTTTCAAGATGAATGATTTGTCTTCCTAGTTTTTAATTTAAATTTTACTTTTAAAGTGTGACTTCAGGAATGCTTGCAGCTTATCTACAAAAACACAAGGTAGTCTTAACTGTTAATGGTTCAACATTGTACTGTGAAACTCAGGATTCCAGAGTGCCCAAAAAGCAGAGTATGATGAAATCCAGGCGATTGCAATTTTCCTTCTTATAATACTCAAGTAAACCACCTAGGGTGCAGAGTGGGTATTTATAAGAAATTACCTTTTCCTCTTTTGATACAATTAATTAAAATAAGGTGTACTGAGCACTAAAAAAAAAAAGAAAAATCTATCTTGACTTATGCAATTAAACTAGTGGTTTTATTAAAATCTAATTTTTACAGCCTTTCCATCAATGTCCAAAAAAGCATTATTACACTGTTTTAATCTCTTCTAACTTTTAAGCATTCCTGCAGTCTTTAAATCAAATCATTGTCACATCTATTGCAAAATATTTGGGTTTTTTTTCCCATTATAGGGTTCTTGGAAGATGGAAGGAGATAAACTCGTAGGAGCATTTACTAGAAAAGATAATGGAAAAGTACTTACAGCACACAGAGAAATCATAGGTGATGAACTTGTTCAGGTGAGTTAAGCAGTCACTTACATACAACTTCACAATGTAATGAACTAAAAAAAATTTCAAAACCCTTTCTGAAAGCAGATATATTTTCTTCAGGCCAAATAACCTCACTTCTCTTTTGTTAAAATTCTCAAGTAGAGTAATCAAAGTTTAAAACTCGCAATCTGTGATTTTTATGTTTTTCTACCCACGAGAACTGTATCTTATCAATGCATTCTGAAACCTGTGAATACAAGCTGTATACAGAAGATATATATATAGAGAGAGAGATAGATATACACTATATAGATATGTTCTGACTGAAGGCCCTTTTCCAAGTGTCTGCCTTGTAAAAGCCTTACCACAAGAGCTTACTACAGGGTAACACTGTCAACAACTGACAAATGCCTTTTAAAACAAAGTTTGGGGTTGGGGCAGGCAATGATGGCACAGAAGGGTAAGTCTGAGACAAAAGGGAAATGTTTCACAGCTCTGCAGTAAAGCTAGAAACTGAACTGAACTGTAATGCTGCAAGATCCTTTCTGCTAGTGGGTCACAAGCTTCTCAAAAGAATAACATAAAAAAACAATCTTATGGACAGGTGTAAGATTTGAGATATCAAAAACATACAAGTCCAACCCTTCAGTGCTTCTCCACACTTCTAATAAAAGCAGTCACATAGATGAAACTTGTTAAATAGTGGTATTGGGAGTATGGCACTTCAACACTTTGGGATTTTTCTGACGCCCCCAAAAGCTGTGCCATGGTGGTTCAAGTTTTTCCATAGAGAATGTATGCGTATTGACAACCGGCTGCTTTCCTTACATTCCTTTCCTCAGAGCCTGCACAAGGCCTTGTACGCCCCACACAGCCACCAGTCGCAATTAATTGAATCACTGTTGGCCATCTCTCAATAGCATCTGTGAAATGAAACTTTGTAATAGCAGCTACTGATTTTCCTTCTTAATTTCTTAACAGACCTATGTATATGAAGGAGTTGAAGCCAAGAGATTCTTCAAAAGGGGCTGAGTACTTCACCCAGAACAGCACCAGAATCAAAAACCAATGAAAAGAGACCATTTTTCTACATATCATCTCTTTTTTTTTTTTTTTCCTCCTTTTATCCCCTCACAGCACCTCCTAAACTGCAATTACTTAGCCCTGTTGAAAATACAGGCTAGTTCCTTATGTTTACTGTTTTATCTTGAATAAAAAAAGAAAACAATTACAATTTGTACAAATGCTAAAATGTTATTTGTACCAAGTCCTATCTGAGTGCAGTACCGTAAAGGCTACTATTCTCTATAAGCAGAACTCAAATATTTTTTTGCAGTGGTTCTCAATGGGCAACTTAGTTTCCTCACCATAATATTTAAATTGAAACATAGTTTCTCTGCCTATTGAATATTGTGTAATAGGGATGGCAAAACCTAAAGAAGCCTGACAACACCCAAGTCTCTAAGACTATTCTACGTAAATAAAAATATGGAATAAACATAAAATATGGTGTGATAATACAGCTCACTTGGAGGACTGAAATGATATCCCATTGACACCTTGCTCATATGAATAGGAACAATATAAAGCACATACTGATGATATGCAGATATCTCACATAAAGTAATCTCATTGTATTTGTTTCTAAAAGTATAACCATGCTTTTAAACATGCATATTTTGAGTTGTTCCAATTTATTAGGGGTTCAAATCATTCTGCACCAGAAAGAATGTTGGCAGGCTCTGAGCAAGTTTTTTTTCGGGACATGAATAAAAACATGGAAGGTATCTTAACAAGATAAAGAATTATTTCAGACTACGTTGACTTCAAACACGTGTTTCTGATGGGTAACAAATATGCACCCTGTTCTGCTCATGTTGTCCAGTCTGTCAGTGCTACTTTCAGTCCAGCCTCACCTAGTTGTGCTATTTCTTACGGGTTGCAGTAAAACTGCCTCTCAAGGCAGCCACACCTGTAAAGTCTCACAGCACTTCATCACAGAATTCCCTGATGATGGTAAACAGCTGGATAATCTTCTGCTGGGTGCTTATTCACACACTGTTACAGGTCCAATTTCAAATATCATATCTGAACGGGTACACTTACGTTACTGTTTTAAATGGGTTTTTAAAATACCTTACAAAATTTACTCCCTGTTTTCTTACCTCTCCTTGACTTTCTTTTTGCTGGCCATAAACGAATAGAGAAGAAAAACATCTTTTCCTTCAGTTATTTTTATAACTGAATCCTTTCTTAGCCTCTCTTTTCGTGGTCCTCGGGGTCTCATAGCTCCCTCTACTGCCAAAATGCTCTCATGACGCAAACATTATTCGAGGTAGGAGTAGGACAGATCACCCTTCTTTATGAATTTGGATTTCCTCCCCCAGATATTGATTGCATGCAACTTCCAGTGTATCACAGAATGGTCAGGGTTGGAAGGGACCTCTGGAGATCATCTCGTCCAACCCCCCTGCCAGAGCAGGTTCACCTACAGCAGGTTGCACAGGACGGTGTCCAGGCGGGTTTTGAATGTTTTGAATGCAGATTTTTTTTACATAATCATCTTTTGGTGGGTAGATATACCACATATATCACAATGAAGGCAATATTATCTTAAACAGTCCTTCAATTTTAAATTACAAAGAGATGTAAGACTGAAAGGCAAAGCTATGAAAAACTAAAAAAAACCACCAAACAAAAACAATGCCCTAAAACCTGGAGACAACTCTATTACAAAATTCTGTCTATCTCTACGTTATTTTGCTTAACTACTAAAGTCTTTAAAAGACAGAGGGATAAAGAATAATGGTTTGCAATAAGCTATATGACAGATTCTTTCAATTAAGCTATGCACACTGGAAAAGTAGACTAAAATATAGGACAGAAGGCCTAACCATCAAAGTGCCGTTACAGAGTTTGACCTTTGTTATCAGCTGCGTGCCATTATTGCCTCTAAATTGCATAGAAGTTTATTAACAATTACATGTGAAAGGTTTCAGGAAACTGGAGAATGCCAGTTTATTTCTTTTAGAGACTTTACTGTCTGGAATGAAAGCTGTATTGTTTCTGAATGTGTTCTCTCTTTCTTCCCTGAGTATGCTGACCCTTTAAGTGTTGCACCCTTCTGGTTCAGAAAGTCGAACTGTAGCCCACAGGTGGTATCAAGGCACTTACCTCTGCCACACCCAGCCCAGTAACACCCTGATTCATGATTATTTTGATCTAGGTTACCAGATTTGTTTGATTGATCGGCTACAATAATCAGTAGGGTATGTTTTTTCATCAAGTATTTGAGAAATTATTTTAGTTAATTCTGGATTACATACAAGGCCAGAAACTGAAAAGTAACCTGATAATTAATTATTTAAAAAAAAAATATGAGAGCTCGAAAGTATTTAACAACTCCAAATACTGCAGACAGATGCAGTCAGCAGCTGTACTTAAAAAATAAGGAAAAATCTTCGAAGACTCATTCTCCAATACTTGAGATAAGATCATCAATTAAAGGGATGGAAGAGAGCGGTACTGCTTCAGTAAACTAAAAAATAAGACAATTATATTAGAATGTGAATGAGATAGCCTAGTAAAGTTGATTAGGAGACTTTTGTTTCCCAGGCAGAAATTTCAGAATTACATTACTTTGCAAGCTAACAGGAAATCATTTGCTTTGGGGAAACCTACAATCCATAGTTCCTTTTGCTCAAATGAGGTAATATATACGATTACAAGACTTAAAGGAGAAGTATTGTCATTGTTTTCCCTCAAAATCTGTTATTCTTCACCTAACACACATACGCTTAACTGATACTTGCTATATAAAGACAAATTCAAATTCATCCTTATTTCAAATGATAGAACTTCTTAAGGAAAATAGCTACCCCTAAGTGCACTCTTACGAGAAGTTTTTGGTGAGTATAGTCCTAAATTTCTGGTCACTCACAAGGAAAATAATTGCACTCCTTTCAATACCTAGTGAACTGGCTGGACATACCATCTAGGAGTACGACATCAGGTTGTGCAGTTTAATTTAATCTCTTATGCAGCTGTGTGTTGTGTAAATAAAGCACACAGTATACACTATCTACATGAACTTTTCTATCTTCATTCAGGGCGTACAAACTCCAACTAACCTTCAAGGATAGGAGTATATCTTAAAACAATTTCAGTTTTCCTAAACATCTTCACAACAGGATTTCCCAAAAGGCCTTTTAGCTTCTTCCTGGGCATCATCTGCTCTCCAAGAAACCTTATCAGGAAGAAATTGTGAATGTTTATTTCCACACAAGTCCCAGTCCAGCTCAACAGAGCCAGGCCAACCCGGTTTGACAAGACTGACCACCTGCTTTTCCCCACACCCGTCTCACCTGGCCAAGCGCCCTGAGGACTGGCAGGGAGCAGCAACCAGTAGTGCCCAGGTACTACCGCAGAAATGTCAGTCACCACCTCAGAGGGAGCCTCCACAAAGCACCACTTCTCCGAGCACCAGCAGGAGAAGCAGGAGTTCCCTCCACGGCCAACATCTTTACCACACGAGCCCAGCCTGACACCGCCATCAGCGGCTCAGCAGTGAGAGGGGCAGGGGCCGCTGCGGCGGCAGCCTCCCGGCAGAGCAGCGAGGGAGCAGGCGGCAGCAAAACACCGGCGCCATCACTGGGTGGCGACGGAGACCGCCGCAGAGCCGCTCCCGCCTCAACGGTCACCAACCGCCGCCTCCGGCAGGGCGGGGCGCTACGTGAGGAGACGAGGGCGGTGCCTGCCGGCGTGGGGCGTGGCGGCAGTACGTGCGCTGCGCTCTCATTGGCTCCCCACCCGGAAGAGCAGCCGGTGACTGCGCGGTGGGGGCCGCTGTGCCGCGACCCCTGAGGAGATGGAGGCGGCGGCGGTGGCGGCGCGGCGGGAGCAGCGGGACCAGCAGCGGGGCGCGGCGACGACGACGGATGGCGGCCGGGCGCTGTCGCTGTCGGGGCAGTCCTACTGGCTGGACCTGTGGCTCTTCATCCTCTTCGATCTGGCGCTCTTCGTGATCATCTACCTGCTGCCCTGAGGGCGCTGGGCCTAGGTCAGCCGTCGCCGAGGCACCGGCTCCGGGAGGGAGAAGGGGCGGCGGGCGGCCAGGGGGTGCCCGGAGGGAGGGGAGAGAGCTCCTGCCCTCAGCGGCGGGACGGCCTGTGCCTCGCTGCGTGTCGTGGTTTGGGCACGACAGGACACTGGGGTAAAAGGCCTGGAAAGGACAGATAACTGAAGAAACGTAAAGCTAATACCAAACAACCAGCATCTTGCGCGTTTTAATTTTTGTGAAAAAATATAGTATGAGTTCCTGGATTAGAAAGTACGCCTGAGGCTTCTTTTGTGTCTTCCAAAGGACTGTATAGTGCTGCAAAAGTAACCAGCCTCTTTCTGTTCTCCGCAGACCCACCGTCTAATCACAGGATGCACCTTACGAAAACAGGCAGTGGAAGAGGAGGGCCGCTTGTGCAGTGCAAACAGCTGGGAACAGGACTCCACTTGCCTCTGAATTCAAGAGGCATATATCTAGACTGTGTCATAATACATCTCTGGCTGTATCACAAGTATTACTTTTCAGGTTCTTGCCTGTGTCCTGTTTCTGTGCTGTAAACTGTGCCTTAGAGGTCACGTAAGACAGCTTGACTGTGCTTTTGTACTTAGTGCCTAAAGGTCTGTTAAGCAGAAGTGCAAATATGTACTATTTGAATAAAATCAACTGAAAGGACAGACTGTAGAGTGGCTGAGAATAAAATCCAGCTTTTCTGTAGACTGAAGTTGTAACTCAGACCTTTTCCCTCAACAGATGTAGCTTACTCAGCTGTCGTACTTTCAAAAAGTTAATCATGAGGTTTGATGCTGTTTGATTTTCTATTATATCTTTCTCTCTTTGTACCACAGTGTGCATGAGATTCTAGCTCCAGCAGTTCTTATGCCTTCTGAAATGTGCCAGTGTGTAACAGTGGACTATCCTTACTGATTTAGCTAAAACAGGTTCCGATTTCCTTGCCATAAACAGTGAAGCAGCAAGCTTACAAGAACAGCCTTCTGGAGTAGCTGGCAAGTTACATGTGAAGTACCCTCTTACAGTCATCCATGGAAGGCACATCCACATGAAGTAGACAGTAATAGGTAAGTATAGGTTTCAACTTCCACGTGCCCTATCAAAATTTCCTGTGTCTCACTACAGGGAGACTTTCAGAACAGTGAATGGAGGAGTCTCTTGCAGTCTCAGGAGAAAGAAAAGGAAGCTAAGTATATGGAGTAGGCTTTTCACTGATCAGGTTTTGGGAAAGATAATCTTCGACTGTGGATGAAGGGGGTTCAGTTTTCTGATTTTTCCCTTGTGAATACTAGTTTCTAATTCCAAGACATAAAATTTATGGTTGCTGGTTTTTTTTCAGGAATAAATATAATAAAATAACTAGATTTCAGAGACTGAAGTGTAGAGTGTTTCCATGTCTTCAACACATTAAATGAAAACAGGCTACTATCAGGGTAAACAAGAGTGAGCACATGCTCTCTTTGCCTTTATTTTCCTTTCATTGTCAAAGACAGTTCTTCCATCGATGGTGGCCCTCTTTATGTATCAGATTTTAAGAACTGAGATGCCTTTACCTGCTAGCATTTATGATCTTGGCTGCTGGTACCTACAAAGTAAGTCGGCAGTTTCAGAGTTCTTGACTCACAGTGCAGGAGAGAGTTAAACTGTGATTGCATTCTCAAAAATAGAAAAATAAGTTTTCCAGGTTTTAAAATGAAGCTGTTAAAGAGACAAGTTAACTATTTTTTTTTTCCCTGTAACATGATTTCACCAGGGAAATTTCAAGCGAAAAACCTATTAGGGAAGAAGCACTGTAACATTACTCCATTTCTCTTTTGGTAAGGAAAATGGGGAGAATAAGTCTTAATAGCCTTCAGAAGGTTAAAAGAAATTTCAAAGTATCTTCTAGTAATTTAGTTTTCTCCTTCAGCCAGATCTGACATACAAAGTTTTACTTATCTTAGAAAACTTAAAGCTAGCAGAGCGCAGGCTTGTGATACACTGGGCTCAAGCTCTTTTATATATTCCTGGAGCCCATGAATACATGTATCAAGGCTAATTTCACTTGTCCCTCATAGAGCAAAGGTAGCAAGACTGCTTGTGTAAGTAATCAATCAGTTGTCACCAAGTCTGTGGGATTACAGGATTAAAATTGCTTTCTGCATTTTATAGGTATTAAATCTATTTAGCTTTCTAAACAGCTTTATAAAGAAATACTTCAGGAGCTAAATTTAACTGTTCAAAAAAGGTAACTGAACTATCATCTCTGCAAAACTTTCAACCATTAGTAGCAGTATTATCTGTCACTGTTTAAAAATGTAGATCTGGACAGTCAAGTTTGTTTTTTTTTTAAATGTGGAATACAAAAAGAACAGAAGACAAAGATATTTTAAATTTTTAAATTTTTATCTGATAGTTTGAACAAGCAGAACTTTGCAAGAAAATAATTCTAAAGACTGAAAAATATATTAATTACAAGACTTGTTAATGTCTTTACTGTTACAAAAATTGTCTAGGCTCTTATACAAATCTATAGCCAGAAGGAGACATTTATAAAAAAATAAATAGGCACCCTAGGTAAGTAAAACAAGTTATCACATATTAGTTAGCAAATATTACGTACATACATACATGGAGTGCAGAGTCAAATATAAAAACGAAGGTGCCTTGATTAGCTGTCTATTTCCTATAATTAAATACCTGGTAAACATGGGTCACATAGAAGGTTGCCTGGTAAGATTGTTTCAAGCAAAGCAAGGAGACTGAAGTACATCTAAATTACTGCAGCTACTTTAAAAATAAGTTTACCAGTTGTGCTTACCGGAAGCCAAATTCATTGGTATCAGTAATAGGCATTCATATTGCTCATTATACAGAAGTATGAACATTGCTATGCATGTTTAAAAATAAGTGTTCTAACATCATTCACAGTTGTTGCTGTGCTATTCATACATAAAAATACTGTCATTTCAAATACAAGATTTTTGCAAAACATTTTACAAATTATACATTATTTACAAATTCCAATAATATTTGTTTATACACAAGTATTAGAAGACAGTTTTACTTAAGTGGCTATATATATTATGTAACATTGCTAGACGAACTAGAAAAGTTTAATTTACAGGTTCTGAAATCTCAAAAATATTACAGTTAGGAATCTTCCAAGTTCTTATATTTTCAGGGCTCTTTTTCTCTATGCAACTGATTTTCTTACAAAAGGATAGGGTTTGGTTTTTTAGTTGCTGTTTACCAGCAGCCATACCTAAACATGCATAATTATTTGCACTACAAATTCTAGAATTAATTTTTTCCAAGTACTACAACAAATTTTGATCAAGAAGGTAGAAATAAGATTAAGCTGAGATACCTGGTTTGTTGCATATATCATGTTCCAGTTCTACTGTAAGTTACATGTAGTTTAAAAGAAAAAAACAACCTGGCCTTGACACAGAGTAACCAAAACTACTGTTTAAATGTATACTGTGTGTAATCACACTAAACAATTGCCAACTATTGGTTGAAGCACTAAAACTCATGTAAGATTTATAAACATAAAAAAGCCTTTCTGACTAACAGTGCAAGTACAAGCAAGAGTGTTTATTATGCATATTTAACCTTCTTGCATTATCTTCATAACTAAAAGACATTAACGTTTAGATGTAATCAGCTTTGCTGACATTAATTCTCAATTATACATTGTTCAATGTTAGGATGAGACAGAAACAGAACTCTAAGCCCCTGCCCCTGACACCACGAGACACAGTGGGTCATTTCAAACACTCAGGACTGCCACGAGGGTGAAATCCTCCTTTCCTCCCCAGCCCTCGCTGGGCCACGTGCTGGGCCTCAGCACTCACTAGATAGTTCTGTGCACTGATTTAACTACCCAAATAAAGCCAAATAAATCCTCCCCTTTGTTACCAAAATAAGTCAGGTTAACAGAAGACGTGGTAAATGCCAGAGCTGCCAAAACTGCAGAGCAGAGAAAGAGAGGACCCTCTTCTTTCCATGCCCCCTCAGCCACCACAGTCTGCCTGATCTGGTAATACAGAACGTATGCCTGTGTAGGACTGCTCTGAATAGGAAAAACCATCGTCAGTAAAATCAAATGTCCGATCCCCATTAAACATTGCTCAAAATATCAAGCTGAAAAAAGGACAGGAAGTTCAATAAATAGCAGCATTGACTTTGCATGCGATTGTAGAATAAACCAGAACTGAACAGAAGTAGTAAATATATCTAAAACTACAAATTAATCTTTCATAGTTGCATGATAACTCTGTATTTTAAAATTAGCATCCTATTCTGCTATATCAGTTTGTAGCTTATATGGATAAATTTAATTTTAATAAGTTAAAGTATATAGCTTACCAAGTGAACAAATTGATAAATGTGTTTAAAAATGCACACTAACACAGAGCAGGTATATTAAGAGGACAGTCTGTTACTGCACTTTACTTGGATTCCCTTTGAAAATCTCATTGAACACTTGCAAACCACAACCGGTTTTGAAGAATTATTATTATTAAGGCTTTTCAAATAAAAAGTTAGAAATTCTCTGGGTAAACTTGTATTAAAGACACTTGAATGTTTGTGAAAGCACAAACTCTCACACAAGTCAGTTAAAACAACCCCACCATATCACCTCTTCCTACCTATCAGGACAAATACTGCTCTACTATAACTGTATTTACTGCGTTATATATGGCAATATGTTTATCCCTTTTGTTAGTGTAAGCATGTAGTGACCACAGTCTAAAGGAACACTTTTTAAACTGCAACTAATTAAATCTTCTTACAAAATCAGTAACATCTAGTTGATCCCACTGCTGTAAGATGCATACACCCAAAGGGACCATTTTTAATATAAATTGTAGAAAACAAGCAGAGTAACAGAGGTAAGCATTAAGGCAACTCGAGTAACAAATCCAAAAACCAGAAGTTTAGCACCTCTTCTCCTCTGTTCACCTCTATTTGCATATTCATTTAAACAGTCATAACTCCTAAGCAAAGTACAGTCAACTGGGTACCTAGTTATCACACACACACAGATTCAAGGTTTGTGCCCATTTACAGACTACATGAAATGCAAAAGGCAGATCCAGATTATTTTTTTTTAAGAATTTATCTGCTGCAGTGTATGCCTTCTACATTTGCCTTGTACCTTTGCTCAGATGTGGGATGCCTGGGCTCAATAGTAGCATGGTATGCAGCATTCAGTTCTACTCCAGCTGATGGAGGATGCTTTTCTTTGTGAAAGCTTCCGCTATCTGTAAAATACAGCTTGGGTCTCTGATGATATTTCATCCTGTATGTGTCAGTCATACAACTATCTACTGAAAAATAAGTTGTTAGGGATACACTATCATTTCCATCCACGTAGCCAGCACTTGGTCCCGTATGACGAGATCCTTTCTTTAGAAAGTTTTCAGACACAGTCCAAAAGTCATTAACTGATAAGCGAGGTGGAGAATCTGGTTTATGAACAAGCAGTTCATTCCCTTGAAATGGCTCTTTAAGCCTTTGTTCATTAGTAAATATGCTTGCTTCTGATGCGGATTTTAAAGGTGTACCTGTTTGCCTTAACGGATTATTTTGCAACACTCCTGTTGGTTTTACATCAGCTGCCGAGTTATTTTCGGATCCTGGCAAAGTATTCAGAGCATATTTCTTCGGCGGTAAAGGGGGAGGAAGATTCTGATACACTGCTTCAGGCACCCAAAGAGCATCCGCCCTTCGGAGCGGGTGCCCGGCATGCTCACCGGGAGGGGGAAGCACCATGGGCCTCTCTGACAGGTTCTGTGGCACAGAAGGCGACAACCCCACCTTGGGACCAAACGTTCTTGCATGATGAGTCTGCGGCTGGGAAGAGGAGTGAAGGTCATTGTTGATCAGCTTCCTTCCACAGACATTTTCTGTATAGGGGTGGGTTATGCCATCAGCACGATATACTGACACGTTCATCTTCTCAAACTTGTCTGGATTAAGCCATTCTGAAGAATTCTGTTCGATTGCCTTGTTCCTACTTTCTGACTTAACAATGTCTTTAACAACTGGCTGTAAAGCTGACGATGGGAAAAGTTTCCTATTGGTCTCAGGCATTTCAGCTCTAAAATACAAAAATCACGCAGCATGTAAGTATGCATAAAAACACAAGAAAAAGCTCAAATAACCCAAGGATTTTTTTCAAAGACAGCCTGGGTAACACTGCTTAAATATTCAAACTGACTAGAGAATTGGGATCTGCTTAACATACAGCCATTTGATTAAAAGTTGTATTAAATCACTCCAAGATTTCTTTCAATTGAAATGTAAAGTGCCTCAAAAAAATCTCTGTAAGAGACTGAGTATCTGTAAGGTAAAATAAATTCCTTCAACATTCAAGACTATGTCAAACATGACCTCTGCTCTCTTCTAAGCATCCCTGTGACTCAGCCTGATATATCTACTTTTCAAATATTAGATGTTACTTTTGGGTGCTAAATTTGCATTTAGATTTTTTATTTTCAGGAGGTACTGAGCACTTAGAAACAACAGATACATAGCAGCAGCTTCTAAACAGAAGTTACCTTTTCCTCCCCTTCTAGGCAAACTTTTCAAAACTTTATGGGGTTATTGCGCTAACCACAAATTGGTTAATGACTGCCTGTTGTAGTATATAAATTCAAAACAGAAAAATATTAAAATGCTTTCCTCTGGTAAGATGGTTTAAAACAATGTAAGGTATTCGGTTCCACTGACAGCATCAAAATTAAAATAAAGACAGAGCGCATTTAGCCCTATCAACTATGTAAAATACAAAAGGCATTGTCTGTCAAAAATATTCAATACCTTAATTTTTGCATGCTTAATATTGATTACTATCACATAACAGAATTCAGTATTTCTTAAACTATTACATACTAAATTAATACCAGTATTAGTTACCTCTGTACTGGAGGACTGGGCACCTGCAAATGTAGTTCTGTTGGGAAATTAACATGAGGTCTATAGTTAACTTCTGAATTGACCTGGTCTTTCCTCAAGTCTGGGGGTAGAAAAAAAAATTATTTCAAAATAAGTAGAAATAGAAATAGTCCAATACCTTCTTTGTAATTCTTCAGAGGTTACAAAAACAAACAAAACACAACACAAGAGGACAATTAATTCTTTTCAAGATTTGACATTGATCAGAATAACCATTTTGAAGACCATTTGTCGCAGAAGGTAAGATCTTATATCCATCCAAAATAATCTGGAGGAAATGTTGGGTGTTTTGGTTTGTTTGGTTTTTTTTTAGTGTTACCAGAAAATAGGTAATTACCACAATTTTGAAGTCTTGTAGACATGTTTTCAAGATCATCTTAACACTTCATCTAATTAAAAGCACATTTTCAAAAGCAGCTTTTTATAAAAGCATGTTTATTCAAACATCCAAAGTCATTTAAATTACAAAATGAAAACTATTCATGATTTCTGAGATTTTACATCATGTAATAATTATTAAATGGAATGAATACTATAGGGATTGGACAGTGGTTTTTTTTTTTTGTTGTTGTTTGTGAGTTTGGGGTTTTTTTAAAGAAATGCATTATGCATTCTTTGAAACAGATTTTAAAACTTACAGCAAACTGCACAGTTTGAAGAGATGCTGAGCAGACAGAGCGCGTTCCCAGTCACGTGCCCTAAACACACAACATGAGAGTGCCTAGGCCAGCACTACTACAACTCACGCTCTAGAAGCTCCTTTTATTCGCAGGCAAAGGCAAAGAATCATTCTTTAAAAATACACGATTTCTCAACAATGCAGCTCCTAGTTAACAGTAAATAAAGGAAGCATTGAAGTATCCATGTCCACACCACACAGAATAAAACACTCTCTTGACAAGTGACAAGCAACGGTCTATTTGTTTAGAGACAGATACTAGAAGTCTTCCTAATGCAACGATTGGCCCATTATAATCAGTCACCTGCTCTGAAGCTGTTCAAAAGACGCCTTATTTTGTGTATGTATAGATGAGATTTGTATAACTACTATGCCTATTTCAGAAAAACAGGAATTAATTCAAAAAAGGCAACATATATTATCTGATTTCTAGTAGCATAATCTCACGTACAGTAGACAGTACTTAGCCAGTTTCCAATGGGATAATATAGACTGTTCCATACTTTCATGAACAAAAGCTACAAAAACTTTGTATCTATTCTTAAATGATGTAATCTTACCAAGATAAAATATTTTTTATTCACTTATTTCCTCAAGTTTAAACAAAGTCTTGGAACTTTTGACTCGTATGTTCATGAGTCAAAAACACACCAACAGAAAAGAACTAAACTAAAAACTTTGGCCAATGCTGTTGCGTGATACTTGTTTTGAGGGTCAATATCTGCCCTATCTTTAATTGATGAAGGACTAAAGACACTAAATCTTTGACAAAGAACACAGGTTGTAGAGGCTAAAAAGGCATATAGCAAAGGAGACCAAGCCCCCATATGGCTTTCCTCAAAATGAGAAGGGGTGGGGGGGGGAAATCAATCTTGCTATTCAGGCATGATAAACAATACCACAACCTTAGAAAGAATACTCCTGGGAAAATATTGTTACTGAATGAGCCCATTGTGACACTGGCAAGGGACAAGTAACTAACATGAAAGAAAATTCAAACCCACTCCAGTGGGCCATGGCATGAGAGCTAACTAACACTGAGGTAATACTGCGAATAGAAAACATTTGATTTTGCTACAGGTTATAATGAACTGTAAATTGCTTTACTGTGTGGGGGAAAAAGCACAGGCTCTGTCACATTATTTCCTGTGCCTACTTCCAATTCAGTCTTTAATCTTAGTCCTAACTTCGGGGTACAGTTCTAGGAAGGAACTGGTTAAATAACTTGCTAGATTAAAAGCGTCTGAAGCTACTATTTTTAAACTTTCAGACTTTGAATATATAGTTTTTTTATACAAGAGCACGTCTACTTAAAAATCACAAATAAATCGCCCATACAACTGCTCTTTAATTCCCCAAAACCGCCTGATGTGAAGATTACAGATTTTATTTTTTTATTTGTACTCCAAGCCAAACTCCTAAGGAATTGAGCCCGTTCAGCCCTTCCGAGAGGCAGTATCACAAACGGGTCAGGAGGCGGCAGCAAAGGTTAATACGCTGTTTCCGTGGTGTGACCACGGCACGCATTCAGCCTAAGCTGCTCAGCGATACCAGGTGGTTTGTGCCTTCAGAATTCCAGCTAACTTAAAAATAGATGTGTTATTTTCTCTTCTGCTGACAGGATACCCATGCATGGTTAAAACCAGACACAGACCCGACTGGGAATTTTGGCTCTACGTTCTTTGCAAACCTAAATATGGGACACACAAGCACTGTGTTCAGCAGGAGACTGACATCCTTATCAATGGGGCATAAGAAGCTTACCAATAAACAAAATGTAACTGGTTTCTCAAGTACAAACCAGTCTGCTTTTAAGACTTACAGACATCTACTTCCACATCTGAATAGCTAATCTAGATTTTTCAGAAGATTAACAGCCATTCTATTGTCAAGAGGTAGGACAGGCAAGTTCTTCTCCAATATCTCCATTTACACGTACAGAACATTTGCAAAAATCTGCAAAGCCCCAAAAAAAAAAAATCCTAAACAAACCATAAAACCAACCCCCCCAAAACCACATTAAATTCAATTTCCTTCTAATGTGTTTGAGCTGCATGTTTCCTGTACCTTTGATTACCTAATTTATTTTTTTTTTTTTTTAAGTTGCCAACAAACCAAACCAAACAAGAAGTAATACTTTTTGTAACAAGTACTGTGACAAATTCCTCTCCCTGAATCCAGACGTTTTCCTGTATTCAACTGAAATGACAGACTAACTTACTGGAAGCTTTGGAAATGCGGAACAAACACATACTCCCAGCCAAGAAGGTAAACACATTATAACTTGACCAACGTAGAATGTTATTTTTAAAAAAACAGTGACCATCTTCAGAAAAAGAAAATCCTTATATTCAAGAAATTGTCCTTTTGGAGCAACATTCTGTTGCAAAACATTTCTTATATATTCATTAGTGGATTTTTTCCATGGCTTTAAACATCTGGAAAAAATGAAAATAAAGTTCCACTGTTGTTTTTCTGGGGGGCAGTGTAGTACATACTTGCATACGTGTGAGAGTTTAAGTAAGTTTTGAGGTGAAGCAACAGGCGACAAAGAACACCAACTATTACCCTCTCTTCATTCTGATCTGCCCATCTCAAGAAGTTTGAGGTCTTTGTTTTAAAACCCAATCCTGAATCTTTGCATCATCTATTTTAAATTGCAAACTTCTCACATTAACAAACTGAATTACTAATGTGGGAGTG
The DNA here is from genome assembly GCA_017639485.1 of Pluvialis apricaria. Classification (NCBI taxonomy): domain Eukaryota; kingdom Metazoa; phylum Chordata; class Aves; order Charadriiformes; family Charadriidae; genus Pluvialis; species Pluvialis apricaria. Next base: position 79,118,173 of record CM030010.1, read on the forward strand.
CTTTACATTTCAATCTTCACAGGCTGTTTGACTACATTTCAAAATCTTGGAAGTTTAGGGTTTGGTTTTGGGTGTTGGTTTTTTTTTTTTTAAACTAAAATCTTTAATCTATCATTTAAAGACACTCCAGAAAAGCTTTTATTTGTTTTTGTTTAATATTAAAGTAAATAAAGTAGCTGCGTGCTTTAATTTACTACTCAGTTTTTCAAACATGACAGTTATATGCATTGACTGCACCATAAGGGTAACAACTGGATTTTCTTAAGTATAGTTGCATATTTTAAATTATTACTATAAATGTATGGTTTTCCTAAGATGATGAGTTTTCCTTTTCAGAATTGTAGCTTGTTCGTGGGGTTCTCTGAAGTGACAATTTAGCAAAGGCAATTTAGAGTCGTCTTTTCATACTCACCAGAGCTTCAGAACGACTCTAGATTTCAGTTCAAGTTGTCTCATGCTATTGAACTGAAGAATTATTAATAGGAAAAACTCCAGATTTGTAATATTACAAACACTGCTTTGCACTTATTTTCAAAGGGAAGCAACTATTAATTTAAGGCATTGATTCCAAGTACATCCTTTTCTGAGATCACTGAACAGGCAGCTTTCAACACTACCTCTTAAACAGGAGGCCATCAAGCACTTGGCCAATTTTAATCACAGTGCTTATTCTACTGACAGGTTAGTTCAAGAATGAAGTGGTCTGAGCTTTAGGGGGTGGGAGGGTAGGAATCTAGAAAACAGGGCTTCGAGGATTTAATTATTTATTTGTTTGTTTGTTTGTTTTCTTAACCCTCCCAACAGTAATGCCTTTTATTGAAACTGTCAGGAGCAGTAATTTCATGAAGATACCTGTGCCTTAGGAATCAGGGAGGGTTGTCATGAAAGCCACAAAAACCCCTTTAGGATTGAAAATTACTATCAGTAGCTGGCACACGGACTGCTCTGAAAATCCATTAAAAAGATTCTACAGCCCTTTCCAACTTCCAAGAATTATAGTTATCTTTCTTCATCTTGAAGAATGTGAGGCTGGAAATTTTGCCCTCCCACTGTTCATGTCACATGTTCTCTATAAACAAAAAAAATTAGCCTCCACAGTTCAAGTTCAAACTTCATAAACACTAACTCATTAATATAAATTAAGGGTACTGTATCTGCTTACTTAATATCCACATTTTTGTGCCAAAATTTGCTCACACAAAGTAGGGATTGGCTTTGTGGGACATTTGCTTCAGCACTAGTTATCTACTGCTTACTACCAGTGAAAGCAGCAGCCATTTGATCTGCTTAACCACTGTGTGATCCAATGTTACTATCTTTATAATGCTCTAACAATAAGTTTATTTTTGTAAGTCTGGGACAGAATTCCTCAACTGCTAAACAGTAACCTTATTCAGCTCCAGTTAAAAATGAAGAACTGATAATGCACAGTTATACAAACGGTGGGCATAATTAGAAGTCCAACATTATTTCCATAAGCCATAAGAAGTTTACCACACAAAAAAACCACCCAGTAACAAAGATTAACATACTATTATTAACAAAGTTAACATACTATTCCTCTGTCAGAAAAGACTTGGAATTTCTTTCTTAAAGTACTATTTTCTACAAGCCTGTTTGGTATTTACCTACCAATCCATGTCTTGTTTATAATATTCGGAGATACAACATAAGGTAATACAACTGATACCTGTAAATGACTACTACTGTCCTTGCTAAAGGTGTCCTGACGCACTTTTTAGACAATCAAAACCTGAGTCTAAATAAATCTTTAACTCCACGTATATGTGAAACGATCAAATTCTTCAGGTATCTTTTCAGTCCATTAATCACTTCCACTAAAAGTACTATTTTCCAAAACATGCACTCATGTGAGAACTTCATATTTGATTTGGAATACATAATTTTTGTTATGAAACTATTCAAAAGTTAGTTACTGAATTACAATAACTGAATAGACGGGATCTTATCATCAATGTTTTATGTTAACTTGAAAGATCACCTGGAATCGCTACACTTTAAAGAAAATGTTTGATGCATGTTGAAAGCTTTAAGTACACTGAAGTACAGCACGTGGTTCTCTCTGGAGAGTACTCATTACTAAGCTCAAACATTGTTTGAACCCACTTATTTTTTATTCTGGCAGGGTCCTTTATGTACTTGCCACTGGTGTGGTTTTTTTTCTTTTTGCTATCCAAGTGTGTTTTTTTCCCACTGGTATGATAAGTATAGTACAGTACACTAAAGCAAAATAAGTGTCATGCAAAAACAGATCTTTGCATTCCATGCAACATCAATTTTGGGTTTGGTTTTTTGTTGTCAAAATAAACAAACACCAAATTAGTTCTCTTTCTACAACCAAAAAATAACAAAAAAGATAAAAGTATTATGGCACCTCCCCCCTCCCCCAATTTAAGTCTTAGAAGAAACTATACTACATATTATTTGAAAAGAAGTATGATATCTATAAAAATCAAACATTTCCTGAGGAAGTGGCCTAATATTTATTGCAACTCTTTGTACAAGCACCATTCAATTGTTCCAGCAACAGTAGATAATGATTTTGGCTGGCCTCATGCTGACCTATAATATTTATATGCCAAAGCATTTATCAACTTTATAAAAACCCAACAGACATATTAGTATGTAAAAGGAAGTAGATTTCCTTATTACAAGTGTTTCTTCCTGATACTGCTTCATATCTTGAAGGAAAACAAATGGTACCAAAGTCCACCCAGACATTTTTAAAATATCTTCCGAAACTTTTCCATCAAAACGTACCAAGAAGGGATATGAACACTTTCCACCTTTACCCATCAGTCTAACTCACTGAAAAGGTTAAAAACGTAAACAAAAACAAAATTTGGAATTCACTGTGGAGGAAAAAAAAGCCCACAGAACAGATTTCTTTTGCCTTTTTAAAAGACAGTACACAGACTATGATGAGTCAGCAAGAGAGCCCGCTACTGAGAAAAGGTATATTAAAAACCCTAACATCATGGCCAAAACAGGCACGAATTCCATGCCAATTTTCTTCTAATCCACCTAAGTACAGCCAACCTGATACACAAATTGTCTGATTTTGAAATATTTGGTTATGGCTTGTAAAAAAAAAAAGCCATGACAAATTGTATATACATTTTTCAATTTTATGAAATATCATGAAATTGGGCAGCAAAACTGAAAAATACAAAAGGCTAATCAGAAATCTGTCCAGCTCTTGTATGATATTAGTAAGTGAGTATTAAAATTTTGGTACATCTAAATTAGTTTTAGAAAACTTCTTATTCTTTATACAAGTTAAAGTTCTTACCATAAAAGTTTCTGTTCTGCTGGGATACTGAATGTAACACATTGTCAGTTTTTCTGGTTGACAAGTTCTGCTCGCTGTAAAAGAAGCATACATGTAATTTGAAGCTTAAACTATTGGTGTATGATCACAAACTATTGCCTTGAGCACATGCAAGTGTAAGAACTTTGCCTATGTGCAACTGACTCTTGTTATCATCACTGTCACAATTTTTAGTAACACAAACACTTTACAGGAGATACGTAATATAGCAGGGGTGGCCCTTTAATACTTTTAACACCGTTCTTATACGTGACAGGCTGTGCTGATGCACAGAAATTCAGGATGAACTGAATCATTTAACACAGACAGCTAAAAAACATATAGTTTGCAAGGCTGCTGTTCCCAGTTTGTTCTGGAGAGTGGATGCCCACTCACCCCAGCCCAACTCTAGAGTACAATAGCAGGATGCCTAACATGCAGCATATAAAAAGCAAATTTTCTTGATCTTAATATCACATCAGCCTGCTTAATAAAGACAGGTGGTTCCCATAGTTATAGACAATGAAAAATGGTATGTCACCTGTGAGAAAGAACTACTGACTGCATTTTTTTTCCTCATTGTAGATGAAAAAAAATTTCATAAAAAATTAAAAAAGTACTTATTAGCAGAGATCACCAAGAAAGCATGACAGCACTGAATATGTTTACTGCAGTGATTTTCAAATGGAACAGACACACTGGTCACCTAATTCAATTTATCTGTAGGTTTTAGCTAAAATTGCCACTTTAGTGCAGCAAAAGACTACTACCCATGTGGTACTATATGGTTTCCAATTTATCATCAGTGTCACCCATGTCTGAAACAAATACATTTTTCAGTGTTAAGAGTTTACACCCTGAATATTTTGAATTTAAACATATAGCAGCATCTGATTATGACAAGCTTAAGTCTTCTAAAAATGCAAAAATTTCATCAGTATCAATATCTCAAGTACGTGTAACCTGTTAGCTAATATTCTATCGTGTCCATTTTCCTAGTTTGACATTTTGCTATTTGTTAGTACTTTGTTGTGACAATAAACATCCTTCTTCTAAGTTGTGATTGCCACTTTGACTCATAGGGATTTTCATTGAAAAACTTTCGAAAACTGGAAGATTACAGCAGCAAACTCAAGAGGAGAAAACAATAATAAAAAAAAAAAATCAGCAGATTTAGTAAATCTTGCTGGTTTAGTTGAGCAAAAAGCATTCCTTACCAATCCAGATAGGGAGCTGACAAATACCCTGCCAATTCCTTCCTTCTCCAAGAATAAGATCCAGAAGAAGAAACACGGTGGCATTTTTCAATTAAAAAAAAAAAAAAAAGACTTGTTATTGAAAGGACAGAAAAACAAGAAAAATACTGAAAGAAACAGGAAGAATAGAGAAAGAACCTAACAGAAAACAAAACGGTAATTTTTTCCACCTTCTAAATGAACTTTCAAGTAATTCACTTGTATTTTTTTGTTGTTTTTATCAGACAAAGTCTGAACAGTTAGAAGGGAACTAGTGGGTATTGCCTGTGAATTCCAATTACCAGTCATATAAAATCCTTCCGAAAGCCCCAAGACGACATTTGTATTTTGATAAAGTACTTTTTTTTCTTTATTTGACAAATATTGAAACAACAGTGTAATCAGATTCTTATTGTTGTTCTAAATTTATATCATCTCTCAAAAAGGCACATGCAGCATTTAGGCATCCCATTACCTCTTGAGCATGTTTTAAAATGAGGCATGGTTGAAACTGTAGGAATCACTGTTCAAGGCAACTGTAAACACTAAAAATATAAAGATGGCTTGGAGTAGCTTTACACATATTTATATCACTATCCTACAAAAAGGCCACAAGGTTTTTGTCTAGTGGGGTTTTGTGCAGTTTGTTGGGAGGGCAAAGGCAGGAGTGGGGGAGGAAAAGAGGGGAATAGATAAAGGCATGGGGTAAAAAGTACTTTTTAATGGGAAGAGGACACTACAGTTGTAATCTCCAGCTCAGAAAGACCATAAAGCAGCTAAGTACAACAGGCCAAAGGAATACACTTACAAAATACCACTCTGTCTGCTGCCATCTTTCATAAGCATCTGATACCGGTTACTGGTGTAGACTGAATGCATGTTAGATGATCCTTTGGCCCTGTCCTGGCATGGCCTTTTTTATGTCCTTATTTATGCTTCTATATGTGAAATAAAATAATTCCCTAGGAAACCAAGAACTAAGCAAATGACCGATTTTGCTTTCTTGCAGTTTCCAAAATAATCAAAGACACTTCAATTCATACAGAAGCTGTATTTTGTACGTTTTAAATAAAAAAATTGTTTTGATAACTTGCTACAATACTTTATGAAATGAATTCTCAAATTTTGCATCTCCGCTTAGAGAAGTCAGAGCCTTTTCATTTCCTGGTGTTTGCTTTTCTCTTCCCCTGTAAAATAATTTTTCATGAAAATGTGTCCAAATTTGCTCAAATCTAGCAAGCATTTGTGACTAGGCTTCATGTCACAACTATGCTCTTCCATTCTATGGATATAAACAAGATTTGAAAGCAGAATGTGTGGGTTCTAGTACGAGGTACATTCCACATGCAGTTTAAGACACACACAATACAGAAAACCACATGTGGAAGGCTGATAACTTTATATTTCACAGCACCACATAATCATTTAAGTTGGAAGGGACCTCTTCAGATCATTTAGTCCAACCCTCCTTGCTCAAGCAGGGTCAACTGCAGTGGGCTGCCCAGGATGATGTCCAGCTGGGTTACGAGTATCTCCACAGACACAGACTCCAAAACGTCTCTGGACAACATAATTGTTACTAACTAACATGCATCAATTCTCAGTAAGTTTAATAAAATTTGGCTACTAACCACACTTTTGGCCAGTTTTAGTAATTTTACACTTTTCAGCAAATATTTCTTTCAAACAGGTCAGTCACTTATCAAGTGGTCAATATGTATCTGAGGTGTTCCAGAAAACTGAATTTCAGAACAATGACTAGCAACAATGTATGAGATTCACCTACTGCCATTCCCATCTCCTTGTCTGTACAACTTGTTACAGATATGACTTATATAGACACTTGTATTCCATTACAGATGGCAAGTTACCCACAGTCTAAAAAACTTGTAACTAAAGAAGTGTAGCAATTATTTCAAATTAACACACCCTGCCCCTCAGCAGGGCTTAGCAGTTCTGGCTCAGCACCATAACCTAGCTCAGTGCCTTCCAAACAGAACTAGTGTTGCAGCCTCAGAGTGAAGGTAAGCTTAACACTTAATTGCCCATACTCTTATTTCTAGATGCGTTGCTAGCTTTCTACATACCTTACCCTCAAGCGTATAAAGTTCCAAAGCATGTTTTCTTGACTTTTTTTTAAAAAACCACATGAAAAGTAGAACAACTTATTTTTCAGTAAATACAACCCATGCAAGTTCTAAGAGCACTAGCATTACCTGCAGGAAGCACTTTCTTTAACATTCTTGACATCTGCGGGATTGATTCCTTCAATAACAGGTGAGTCCGGATTTGCAGATCCGTTGCTGATATGATCACTGCTTTCATATCCAGATTCTGTCCTCTGAATTTGCCAGTTATCACCAAGGATTTTTCTCTCTGTACATTTGCTTTTTTCAGCATTTCCTTTTCCCTCCGAATCCAGTGAACTTCGACTTCCTGTATCCTGTTTTGTTTCATCTTCATATATGGTCATTAAACCTTTCTGGATTTGGTTCTCTTTTGGCCAATGGTTAAAGCTTCGTTCCTTTTCATGCTTAGATTTACTGTTTGGATTTGCCTTGTGCTTTGGGCTATGCTGTTTTTTCTCTGTCTCACTGAAAATGCTGTCTACATTTAGTGTCTCTCGCATAGGTTTCCAGCCTTTACTTCTGCTTCTGCTGCTGATGATACTTCCTTTGTCCCTAGAATCTTGACTGGTGTCTGTATCGTAGCCAGTGACACCATCAGTCCGGGTCCTGATCATTGGTTTCTCCCCAGCAGGAAAAGCTTCTGTTTTATTTGATCCAAGCACCTGTACAGAAAGCTTTGCTTGGTGAGATGCATTGTCATGCTTATAGGAGGCTTTTCCCTGGCTGCCGTATATGCGCTGATCAGCACAGTGTCTAAGTCCATTTCCAACTGGAGGAGACCCTGACTTCACATTGGAACGATCTTCCCCAATCAAATCTTAAAGAAGGAAAAGAAAAAAGCTCCATTAAAGTTCTCATGAATATTTAATTGATATTGTTACAGCACTTCTTTTTTTCCCCCACTATCTCAACAAATTCAGTACATATTTCAGAATAAGAGTTTCCTGTTTTACAGTAATCTTACAGTGTGTTCTCTTAAAAGTAGAAGAAAAATCTACACAGCTAATGTTGATGTTAAAAGGTATTTAATGCAATGATTCACTGGTCATATTTTTAAAATGTACCTCTTTGTCTCCCAGACTCTTTTCTTGGTCCTCTGTCTGCATCTTTTCGTAAAGATGAGAAGTTTTTCATATCAGCAGCTTTCTGAGCACACTCTCTGGATATGTCCTTTAGCCTGTCCTTTTGATCGCTGTAACCTAACTTAGCTGCAAAATATACTTGCTGTCAAAGATCATTACTAAAAAGTCATTCATCATCAAAATGCACAAATATATTTATGTACCATAACATTTAGTTTTTAATATTAGTACTACTTAAAAAGACTAATGAATTACATAACACAGATTAAGAAAATCAGATGTATAGTATAAATGTATGGGTATCTCCAAGGAGTCCGCTAAATGGAGCTCATGGAAGTAACCAAAGCAGCACTATGTCAAGCACGTCTTACAAACACCTCTTATTAAAACTGAATGGTCAAGCCATTTTCAAAGCATATATTATGTACATCAAATTTTATGAATTATACTGTAAAAATGAATCCAAGTTTAATCTTGTCTAAATGTGAATGTTTACTTTTAATAAAACAGTGGAGTCACTGTTTCTGAAAACAAATCCTTCTATTTCTGAAAGGGTAAATACTGAGCATTTTTGAGTCATCACTCCACCAAAAAAGAGTTAATCAAGCCAAGCATTCTCAGTTTTAAAAAGTCTAGGAATTCAACAATAAAGACAGAGGGGAAACATCTCAAGAAAAGGCAGCATCTCTCCACCTGAGAAGTACGGGGAGTTCAGAGCAAGGGCACTGACAAGTAATGCAGAAGTCACAGCCTCACATGACTTCTTATAGCCTGATTTGCTTGGAAGCCTAACGTACAGACTTTTAAACAGACTTTTAAACAGAGAAGACAACTTCTCTACTATTCTTTCCAAACAAAAGATAAAGTCCATTCATACACAGGACTACAAATAAGGCTGCATATCACAATACTGTTGGCCAACAGTGTTCCTCAAACAGCCGGTGATCCACAGAGCCACACCTTGTGCTCCAAAAGATCAAGTCAGCTTCAAGTTTCTGATGTGCCTTTTAACTGACAATATGGTTGGAATGCATAAAGATGTTTGAGAACTGGATCAAAGCCTCAAGAGCCACTTTAGTGCAGGAATAACGACGGGAATAAAAAAATTTTGTGTTTACAGTTCTCCAGAAAAGTTAACATTCCATGGCAGACATTACTTAAACATTAGTCTTTATTCAAAGAATCCTTCAAGTCAATGATGGAATTCTTCCTTTAAAAGCAGTTCTAGTTCAGAGGTTAGCACATACCTGAAATGCTATCAACTAAAATATTTCATAAGATGACACATTTGGGTTTTTTTGGGCAGTGGAGAATACATACCTGGACCTCTACCACCACTAGCTTGAATATGGCTTCTACTGAATGCTGAATTATCTGGCTGAAGTTTTTTATTACTCCTTTGACTGGTGGGGTCTCCAATTCCATTCTCTTTCACGTGGTCTGATTTCAGAGCAGAATACTTTTCAAATCCTATCAAATAACATAAGTATCTTTAGAAATTAAAGGCTTCCTAATTTAAAGTTTCCAATATATAAATTAAAAAATAAGAACACTTTTTAATTGCAGATTTAAAAAAAAACTCAGAGAAAAGCCATGCCACATTTCAATATCCTAAGCAATAAGGTTCTGTAATATATTATATACTGCCATATTTATATTGGTAGACTGTAGTGGAATAAGGTCCTCAATCCTTTCTTCCCTGAAGCAGTCTATGTCCTATTGCTACTCATTATGTGAAGAGGAACACGTCAGCTTCAATTGGCCTTTTATTTAATTTACTTGTATGTTATGTTTAACATTTGGAAAAAAAACAAACCAAAAAACAAAACAAACAAACCACACCACCCCAGGACAGCAGTACAAGCTACAGAACCAAAAGACTGGATTTTTATATATTGATGCCTATGCTATACTAATCTCCAAGAAAAGAAGTTTCCTGCAGCTCATTCTGATTTTTCCAAAAGTTCTGAATTGGTGCTCTCTGTTTGTGTATATATACACACAAACACAAATGGTCCAAATATATATCCGTATTTGTATGAAGCTTTACTTAAAGTATCTTTTTATAACATTTTTAAAGACATTTTAAATGTATCAATACACACATAAGAACATTCGCATATACAAATATACTACAAAATTACTACTGAAATTACTGATTATGTGTAAAGTAGTTATGACCAAACAATCTACAACAGAAAATCTTTTTGCCCATTATCCATGAGTCTCAGTTTGTATTCCCATATCAGACACAAAACAAACAGTTCTAATATTGAATACATACACTAATCTATTTTCTCTTGAGGCCATTTAGATAATTATTGATAAAAGTATTTAATAACTAAGCAGCTAATCCATTACCTTCTCCTTTTAATCCCCATTTCAGAAATATAGTTGATACTGTTACCAAAGAAAAAAGAAAAAAAAAAGTCTTAATTACCCAAGTCTTCCCCATTTCCTCCTGCTGCTTTGCATTGAGACCAGTGAATAATCTGCTTGGGAGCATCTTCTGGAGACACAGCTGTGCCATCTGGGTTAGCATAAAACAGCAACAATGGCTGAAAGTGACATCGAATGCATCTGGAGACCACATCTTTCCATTTTGTTCCAATCTAAGAAAACAAAACCAAACCCCAAAACTTTCATCAACACCACTGAATCCAATCATGGAAAGAATACTTTATCAAGCAACAGGTACCAAATGCCTAATTCCAAAGGTACATTAAGATTCAACATTTTGGCACATGAACTCATGTAAATTGTGGCAAAAAGCAAGAACCAATATTAGACAGGCTAACAATCAGAACGTCAACACTATGAATACAGCTGCCAGTAATTAAGCCTTCTTTTTCATTAAAAGAAGTACAAGTTCAACAGTAGACAAGTGCATTAACATTCTGAAACAGTCGGCATTTAGAAGGCAGAACTGTAAAGTAGTGCAGTAAATTCTACGATTAATTTATGAAAACTTATTTACAAAACCAAAGGTTCATCAAAACAAAGACATTTGTTTGACTTGTTTCAAGTTTTGTGTCAGAAGAATGCATTCTAGAAAAGTAAAGATCACTACATTTGGTAGCAGTAAAAACAATATTTACCTCTTTTACATTAGCATCATCAAACAGCACCCATTTGCAACTCTTGGTGTGAAAGGCAAAGGCACAGTAATGTCGACTTGTGTAGCAAATCATACCCACAAGAAAAAGTTCACTATTTTTGGCATTTTCATCTGTAACCCTATAGAACAGCTGTAAAAATGGTTATATATTTTAACATACATGTAAAACACTCAGCCTCAGTTTCCAGACCTACTACTGGCATCTGACCAAGGCAATTGGTATTAAATATCCTGTTGCATTATACAATTTTTCATAAGCATAAATAATGATTTTTGCCCTTATTACATCTATTTTTAACATTTATTTTTGCATAGTTGAAAGGGTAAAACAATAATGCTGTGGGATAACTCCACAAATTTCAAACTGAATATGATATTCCTAGATTTTCAACTAGGCATTCACCTACGTTCATCTTTGCACTTAGGCACAAGACCAACATTTCTGATGGGACTTTTTCACTCCCACAGAAACTACATCAAACAACACATTATGAAGAATAGTAAAAACAAACTTTAACATTAAATTGTGCTTTAAAAAAAAAAAGTACGTGTGTGTATAGATATTTGCATTTTGTATATATTTACATACAGATAAAATACGTGTAAAATTAATTCTAAAATAAGCACATATTAAGTTTTAGGTCAGATACCCCAGGAAGATAAAGTTGTGTTGCCAGATTCCGCATAACCTCTTCTGTCAGGTCAGAGTGTTCTGAATCCCAGACTAAACCAATTGTGACAATCTCAGGACAATTCATAAGAACACGACGAATTTTTATTTTTTGACCACAGTTACTCTAGAAAAAGGAAAAAAAAATGCAATGGGAGGGAAAACAAAGATGTTTAAAAAAATGGAAGTCCAAAGTTGAGTTACAAGACAAGAAATAGTGCAACAAAACAACTCTAACTTCTTCTAATTACGGTGTTTGTTTCTAACAATTTAAGGATAAAATTCTTCATCATAAAAACCCTCTGATGAAGACTACAGCTAAAATTCTACATCCAATCACCACCTTGAAACAGAAATCTCTGAAGACATCCAAGTCACCATCACAATTTCTCTTTTGTTCCCTCTCCATTTCATCATTTAAGGTTAGCTCTATATGTTCTTGTGCACTTTTCTATAGTTCCTAAATTAACAGTATTTACACTGAAACATTTAACGAAGAGAGGAATATGAACTAAAGCAGCTTAACTCCAAATATACACCTGTTCCAACTAATCAAAAACACCTAACTCTATGGTAAACATTAAGCGAAGAGTAAAACACAGATCTAATGACTCGACTTTCTGAACAAGTCACTTGCCCCTACAATACCATGTTTAGCTATAACTGGAGAAATAAAATATAAACTTAAGAACTTTTTTTTTTACCCTAAGCTGGACTGCGCTGAAGTGGCCACAGGTAATCCTGCTTTTAGGGAAATACTTTAGCCTGATTTAACATCTTAAAAAATTCTCCCTTGTATCTTAAAATAATGCAATATCCTCGTTTACTTACAGGACACTTTCTGTAGTCATCAGCAGTATTTGCTGCCTGCAGCAATTCTGCAAACATTTCTGGCTTGAGACGTTCATGCCTCTCCATCATTCTTTCTACTTCATTACTGTAAAAAATAAACGCAAATAACTGTTTATCTCCCTTCTTAAGAGTAAACAGATTTCATTCAACTCTCAATTAACTATATCCTATGACTAAAAAGAAAAGACACAGAGCTAGAACAGTAGCAATACATAATTTTTGTCAAGCTCTCTCTACATCTTGCCTTTGAAATCCAAATGTTACTTTTGCACAGTATCTCAAAAATATGTTTTAACAAAGGAATACACATTCCTTTACTTTACACTTAGAGCATTTCTCTGGCATGCTTTGCTTATTATTGGAAGGGTGTATTTAGAAAAATGAGATACAAGAATAAAAGCTCTTACCACAGGGCTGTGGTAGAAATATAACGCACAAATTCTGTAAAAGGCAATGGGTCTGATGATGCTCCACAACTGCGACATACACACTACAAAAATAAAAATACCTTTGTTTTTATTTACTCAGGACAGTGGAAATGAATCATTTGTTAAAGCAATCAAATAAAGGTCTGACCTGTTCATACAGTGTCATAGCAAACTTCTGATGAGAAATACAGGATTTTGAAGTGCACATATCTGTTTCACTGTTTGGCACTAGGTGAAAGTGAATCCTCTCAAGGATATTTTCCTAAATAGAAATAATAATGTAAATATAAACAGAACTGATGAAGTCAGAATATATGAGGAACTTTACAGTTTAATACTCCAACTACTCCCCTTGGCTCCAAATAGGCCTCCTACAAGTTTAATGTGTATTTAATTCCGTCCCTATTTGCCACCCAGTGGATGGGAATTCTCTTAATCTCAAGATTTCCAAACATTAACAAAACAGCATTAGACAACAGTTACCCAACTGTTCATCCACAGTGCATTCCCCTTTGAAGGAAGTGAATCTTCAAGAAAAATTAAAACAGCTGTCTTACAGTAAGACACAGCGTTAACGTCATTGCACCCAATGTCTTACAGTAAGACACAGTGTTAATGTCGTTGCACACACTGAGATATTTGTTGGATCAGGCCTCTGTTTCAGTTCTTATTCACACTTTTATGTTTTTCTCTGCATATCAATCTCATCATCTGATCACATCTAGCACATGCGCCCACACAAGTACTGTTGACAGAAGCATGGAAAAAGCTCATAAATAGCACATGCCTGATCCCATCCCAAGTCTCACTTTTTAACCTTAAAAGAAAAAAAAAAAAAAAAAAGTACTATGATTGTCATCAGTTTGGCCCCTGAATCAGTGTTGCCATTTTTTCCTCTTCTCTTTTGCCAAAAACATCAGAGGCAATGGGAAGAAGAGAATCTATTCAGGTAGATCATTCAGACGGCTGATTACTTCGTGGGTTCAAATGCATTTTGATTAGATGAAGCACCACTGAGAAATTCTCTTTCATGACTGCAATCCATTAACCTGACGGCAAGATCTCAAACAGCCAATTTCAAGAGTTCTCCACTGGATTCTCCTATGTACGTGAAAATGCATCTGGCAGGCAGGTATTCATTTGTGGGTACTTCCAAAGCTGAAAGTAATCAAAGCTGCAACCATACTTTCTGTCCCTCAGATCTGTGTCTGAAGGTTAATACTGTTGGTTGGTTTTTGGGGTTTTTTTTGGTTTGGGTTTTTTTTTTTTTATGGTGAACAATTTTCTTTGTCTAATACAGGACTTCTTAGACAGGCTTCTTTACCAGTGTTCTATGTGATCTTCAGTCATCTTTTATGGCCACAGTAATGGCTCATGTTTATCAGTGAGACACTTCATAAAAGCAGAAAGTAACTGCAGCAAGAGTCAAGATCTTCAAGTATTCGCTCACTCTTAGTTAAGAAAATGGAAATCCCTTCTGCAGAAGACTTCAGTAATGAGCTGGCTAGTTGCAACGTAATGTACTTCAATCGCTGATGAGAGAATACTTGGGGGAACAGACTATACATTTAAATCCATAGGTGCCTTTTGTCCTGAGAAGATAACCCTTCCCTCTATCCAAAAAGTTTTAGCAGCGATTGAGAGTTCATCGTCCTCACTGACCTCCTGTAGTAACAATGTTTTGCATATCCCTCTGCCTGAGCTACAGTTCGGAAAGACAGTATGGAGCAAATGCAAGAATTAGTCCATCCCACATTACCAGACACCTACTCCATATGTCTGTTCCCCTAAACTGGCATAAAGACGGTCGGTAGTATTATGTCACTTGTATCCCACCTGTGAGCCTGGAGCCACCAAAGCAACAGGCCAGGTTGGCATCCACAAAACCAACATAACTCTACACAACTAACACAAACAATACTTACAAAGCATTCTGCTGCGTCATCCATGAATCCAAGCTGGAAACGCTGTTCATCCTTAAAACTTTCTGCCAGGGCATGTCTCATATTATCTGACGGAAGAGCTTTTTCTCGACTGTGTTGAAATTGTGAAAATATTGCCTAGGAAGAAATACAATTACTCAGCTTCAATAGCCACTTGGCTAGACACTGTGGTTCTACAAAAATATGTCAGTTCTTACGCAGCATGCCTAAACAGCAAATATACAAAAAGTTTATAAATCTATGCAACTTTAGAAATTGCTGTTTTCTCTTAAAGCTACTTAGG
Organism: Pluvialis apricaria; assembly: GCA_017639485.1. Taxonomy (NCBI): domain Eukaryota; kingdom Metazoa; phylum Chordata; class Aves; order Charadriiformes; family Charadriidae; genus Pluvialis; species Pluvialis apricaria. Next base: position 79,133,244 of record CM030010.1, read on the forward strand.
TTCTGTGCTCTGTTACTTGTTCCATTATAAGACGTTATGCTACCAAATGCAATTTTGATCCAATAGAAAAGCAACATAAAAGTGCATAAAAATGCAAGTGATTGACTTTAGCTCCCAGAAGCAACACACGTCCTGGTCTGTAATTATGCAGCTTTTATAATTTGGCCACTGGAATAGCAGTTCGTGCATACATCTCATCTTTACAGATGGTGTGTATTTCTTAGGGCATAATGTAATACCACTCAGGTTAGTTTAACACCCATCATTCCCTAAACAACATAACATTTACATTACTACTTCAGACAGGAATGTTTCTTAAGTTATGGATATGCAAAAAACTCCCATAAATTAGACAAAATGCTGATAATCGTTGCTATTAAATCAGCTCTCTGCTGAACCAGTGCACACAATACAAGAGAACAGGTCAATATCTGCAGTTCCAGAACATGAAAATAAATTGCACTTGATTTTTTCTTCATTTCCCAGAAGAGATAGTTGGCTACCACTTTTCTTTCTGGCAGAGATATGTATGCAAGTGACCTCATCATTTAGCAAATAAGGGAGGTTGACTTTGAAAGAACTGAAAGTTAAAAGCTGTTAAACAAATGAGAAAACATTTGCAGATATTAAAGGGTATATTCCACTGTCAGAATTTTAAGCCAAACTTTAGAGAAAAGTGAAAAGAATAAAGAGAAAACAAATCAGGAGAAGCCAAGTAAAATATAAATAAGGATAAGCATTCTTCACATAGGCCTCCTACAGCTAAAAAAAACCTGTTGGGACAGAAGGCAAAGATACAACAGGTAAGCAAAGTTTCAGTGCTAACAGAAAGCAGTGTTTTAACCATGATGCATTCCATGGTAAACATCTGTCAAATATTTAAACTTCCCTCTCACAACAAAAAGCATGGACTACTGATAAAAATTACAATCAATATCTCAATGCAAACATCCAAAATGAAGTTTTTAACAGATCTGATAATACAAGTTAACTCTGCTTTGAAAAAATTATCACTACTTTTTTTGGCTGCCAGGTCATTTTTGGCATGCAACAGAACCTTACATGTCCAACTAAAAAAAAATTACAGAGAAGCAGTTATGGAGATACGTATGCTCATTTTAGTGGCCTGCATAGTCAAAGTCCCACCCCAGAGTTATCTAGAGAAGAAAAGAGCGTATTTAACTCTCAGAACACCATCAAAAGAAAAAGATAATGGATTGAACAGAAGTGAACCAGAATTTATTTGCTATGCGTTCAGTTCATAGGAGAAGCTGATATAGATAAAACCAGCTGCCTCTATTGGTGAACAAGTAAGAAAAGGGTTAAAACAGCCCAAGACCTCCAAAAAAAAATCCCTCAAAAAAAACACACACACCAAGAAAAAACAACCAAATTCACAAACAAGTTACTGAAATGCATCCTCATCCAGCATATAGACTGCATGAAAATCAAAATGTCCCAGGTTCTGAACGCAGAACAAACAGAATCACTCAACAAGCATCTCTAAAAAGCCAAGAAAGCAAAACCAGTAGTGTACATAATGACTGAGGACAGATACTTCCAAATGAGTTAACCATAACGTTTTGAGTTCAGTACCTAGGCTACCGGCCATGGAGTTATAAAGATCACAGCTATACTGTTATAACAACAATTCATTCCATTCTAACCAGTTTCAGAACAGGCAGCGATACCACTTATCAGCACTGTTGGGAATGTATCAAAATAGGAAGACATGACAGTCCAGGCAATGTAAAATATTCAGGTTCAGTAAGCCATTTAGATAAATTGCACAAGAAGATGCATCATGGGAGTAATCAATCCCTCAAGAACAGATACTTGAAAGAATAAAGAAAATTTCAAGTCCTAAATTACAGCAGCCTTGTGAAGCAGGTGAAGCTAGTGTATTGCTTTGGAAGGTGACTTAAAACCTATCTTACTTTGTACTGGAGCCCCAAAAACTACAGGAAGAGAGAGGGTATTAACGTACAGCAAGTGGTAAGTTTAGCTTGAAAAAAGAAGCACCTGGTCTTCTCAAGTGCACCATATCAATGGAACGGTTTATTTCTTACGGGTTCAATTGCAATGTACCATGAGCACTACCTTCTTATGTTCCTAAGCACAATACAGCTGCTACATTATTTTTTTACTGTAATTTCAGCGATATGATTAGTTATTAAAAGCATATAGTGTAACACATATTCCAGCAACTGTCACTCTTCAATCCTTCTTCATTTCTTAAAGGCAGCTCCAGTGCAGCATTGAACAAGACTGTATATGACCAGAACTTCACATGTAATACGGGTCAAATCAAAAGGAAAAGGCCATGAAGTTTACTCTATATTATGGCATCAGGTAGGAACATGAATCCCTATACACACAAAACTTCAGGAAACTAAAGCTATCATCCCAAGACAGACAAAAGTTTTTATCTGAAAACATAGGTACACCTGAATTATAGTGTGGACTATAATGTGCTTACAAGATCAAGTGTCTAGCACACAGAAGAACATGATGTGTGTCAAAACACTGATGAAACAAGAAGTCCCAACAAGTTTTGTACAGTCAAGAGCTTGTAAAAAGGTTGGAATAAAAGCCCCAGGAAGTTAGTCTGAATGTGTGTAATCTCAACCTACTTCAACTTGTTGGCCTTTTAAAATTAACCATTTTAACCAAAGAAATAAAATGTCACCTTCTAAAAAAAAAAAAAACCAAACCAAACAAAAAAAACCCACCCCAAAAAAACAACTACATTTGGAAAAAAGACAGAGACTCATTCAAAATGATCTGTACCATACTGCAATCATAATAAACACTAAAAATGGCTGAAAAAAACTACACAGTTCATAGACTACACAGCTCCTGAAAGATTAAATAAATGTCACCAAAAACAGTTCTTGCCTAAAACACTTATTCAGTAACAAAATTTGGTCTGTGAAACTCCCTGACAGTAAACTCTAAAATACTTGGCTCATCCTTCCCTACAATTTAGCATCGTCAAAAAAACACTTCCTCAATGAACTACATTTTCAAAGTGTTGTCCCTTTCAGCTCTCTCCAGATGAGTGATTCCCAGTTCTGTGTATCACTATATCTACTACCATATTTGACTATAAAGTCTATAGTCCTGTATTAGAATGCCAAGTGTCTTTATTGTCAAATTGCAGTAAGAGTAGAAAGCGCATACTACTAAAGAAAAAAAAATACCCCATACTTTTTTCATTGGGATTTTTACCCCAATGAAACAGAGATACCATGCTTACAGCTATTTCCCTAATGACTGCAGGCAGCCAAATACCAGTGCAGTAAAAGCAACAAGAACCTAACAGAATTCAACATTTGTTTACAGACTTCAGATGAGTTACAAAACTGTCTGAAGCGCAAGGTTTATGCACTAGTTAAGATATGCATATCTGACACTTTCAAACACTAAAAAGTTACCAGCTTTCATTAGTTTTCCAGTATCACTATCTGCCTTTCATTACTTACAAACTGAACAATTAAGTTCTGTACCATTACCATCAACTACTGAATAAAAAAAGAATCTTGAGACCTTATCAAACAGTAATATAGTATTCAAACACTACAGGAAAGAACAAAAGCATATGCACGCGAATAGAAGACAAAAAAATCTCCAAAAGGCTAGCTAGAAATTTCCAAATAAGTTATACTGTCTTTTAATAGCCAAAATTCTATGTTTAAGCAGACTAAAATTTGTGTACTGTAAAATTTCTTCTTTAAACACAATAAAATATTTCTGTTACAAACATGTTACAAATGTCCTTAAATCTAAATAGTTTCTTTACACAAGAATGACCTAGAATAACCCAGACATATGTACGATAGGGATATAAATGAGTAAAAATTAGTTAAATTATTTTTCCTTAATTTTGAAAGATGATTCTTCCAAAAATTATTATTTACCTTTAAAGCACAAAATATGCACGCATCTCCCTGACACACATGTCCAGTTAAACCTCTTAAACTTCGTCGAAATATGTCAAGTTGCCATAATACCTATAAAAATAAAGTTTCACAGAAAAGTAGTAATGAGTTCTGGAGGTTCTACATTTAATACAGCAACATATAGTAGATTTTCATTTTTTTTAGTTTCACATAACATCTACAACTTGAGCCCAAACACTTCTACAAGAATTACGGTCCCTTTCCATTGCTTTGGTAACTTGTGGAGGTGGAAGGTTCGCATTCACCACTCATAAAACTTAGATCTCCTTTTTAAACTTTTTGCAACAATGGCAAACAATATACTTTGTGTGGAAAAAGAGCTGCAGTACTCTTGAGGAAACAAGCAGCAAGCTAAACTGCGTACAGAGATTGTAATAGTCTTCTTATGGCTTTACATAAGAGGAAGGTGGCTATGGGGTTTACTTCATTCCTCTTTCTTTTTCCCTCTCCTTCCTTCTGTGCTTTCTTTCAAATAAAAAAAAAAATGGAAACATAGAAACTGAATTGTTAGGTAAAATGCAAGCATCATTTCGGGTTAAGTCTATACTACATTCTTATGGTCTCTTACTAAAATGATTGCCGAAATACATTTGGTTTTGCACAGATCAAAATAATCCTGGTGCTTAATTAGGTATGTTTCTACCTTTTATTTGTGTAACTACTCTGTATAAAGGTAACATCAGCTCGGTTACACTACACTGCTTTCAGTATCTAATGTCTTACAACGCAATCAGTGCAGTAGTTCAGAACATTGTCCATTAATAAAAATAAATTAAAAAAACAATGCCAAAAATGAGTTCAAGAGGCACAGTAACACAACAGCTGCAAATCCAGAAAAAAATTCCTATCTATAAGTATAAAAGCTAAAATTACTTAGGATGTATTTGAAAATGAATGTCCGAACCTCAGTTCTGAAGGTTGAACAGAGGTTAAAAGAAAAGAAAGGAACACATTCCTGCTTGTAAAAGGGCAGTCACCAATCATCAGCCACCATTTGATAAACAGCAGTAGGTTGTGAAGTAGTAGGACTGTCTGAAACCATAACTAAAAATGACTTAGGGTTTAATTTTAGGGCACCCTCAGGGAAAATAGCAAAACTGCAAGAGAATATAGGTCATGCTGTTCCCATTGAATGTAAAACAGCAAACTCATTCTACTAAATCTATTGTACATTTTTATTTTAAAAATATTTAGATACCATGCACATACACACCACGTAGATATATCTATCTCCTACGTTTAAATCCATACCGTTTTGACTTACAGCTTTTAGGAAGTCTACACATCTATTAAGCCCTCTGCCAGTTTGGCAAATAATTCTGTACTATTTGAAAATGATCAATCCAAAATATAAGCATTAAATATATATATATATTGTTCTGCTCTTTATTTGCTCAGCCCAGAACTTTGTTGTTGTTAATTTCTAAATTTAAAATCACTATAGTATAAACTAAACTGTGCCTGGTATTCTTACGTGCAGACAATGTGAAAAGGCTAGCACTGCTCTGTCACAGAATTAAGTAAATCCTCATATTCCCTGTCATAAGTAGGCTTTTAAAAGCTCATTTTTTTATCATGCTAATGTCACTGTACTATTAAACTATACTTGAGAGATCTAAAGAGCCAACATTTTTTCAATTACAGCTCATAAACAGAACAGTGTGTAGGTAAACACACAGAAGTTGGTCGGTAATATGCACGCATATAAACAGTAAAAAGAAATCTAAGTCATATTTGTTTGGTATCAAGTATATATCCTACTCTACTTCCACAAATCTTTCCTAAGATTAGAATCAAAGCTTTCAACTACACGTGCATTTTCTAATATGTCCTAGTCCACAAACTCATGTTCTAATTCTGAGAAAATGCGGTTGGTTTTTTTTAAAATAGTGTCCTATTCAATAGAAGTAGTAGTACTGGTTGTCCCACATTAAAGTGTCTTGTAAATTTTGCCAAGTAATAAAACTGCTATGTCTGACAGAAACCTTAGTTTTAAATTCAAGAAGCAAGTTTTAAAGTTATGTGTCATTAGTTTCCAAATAAAAAAGGGAAGTTTTTCTGATATTCTTAATGCATGCAACCAAAATAACATGCTGTCATTTTCTGCAAAACTGAATATTTAATACTCTCAATCAATTCCTTAAAATGAAATGCTAAGTAAAACTACTTCCACACTGTTGTCTTTGTTCTTACAATTGCCTTTTTTTTTTTTTTAGGAAAATCCATTCTAAAAAGACCTGCTATTCTGTCTTACTTGGAATCATTAAGAAGTTCAACTGAGAACCGAATTTAACACCATTGAAAAGCATGCTGTATTTGTCTGTAAAATACACATACTGCAGTACAAACAGTAAAAAACAGCATTGCCAAGAGAACATTTTCCCTACTATGACCCTCTAAGCTGCTATAAAACCCAAACTGTTTAATAAACGAATTTTTTTCTTACCTGAACAGCACTATTAAGAAAGCAGCTGTTTTGTCCCGGTTCATTTAATAAGCCTTTTGTAGGGGCCAGGGACAGTATACTTCCAGGCTGATAAACTTTTCCAAGGTTACCCCCCGGTTTTCTTAAGAATTTCACCCATGCCATTATTTTTTAGACTTTATAATCGTAATATTTATACTTAAATATTTAAGGATATGATGGGTGCAAGGCAAAGAAGGAGGTCCTAAGAGAATTGCTCTAAGGTCATGGCATTCCATTCAACTCTGTGCAACAGGAACCATTCATGGGCTTAAGTCCATTTTCCATGAGCAGCTGTCAGCCATCTATCAGAATCAGTCTCTCAGATAAAATACAGCTATACAAAGTTTTTAAATCTCAGACTTAAAAAAAAAAAAAAGAAAAAAGGTGTCCAGTTAAGGTTAAAACATGTTAAAAGTTATTAAGTTATTAGAATAAAAGTCCTTATTAAGCAAGTCGCACAGTAACTGACTTCTCCTTCCAGGGGTATCAATAAAGTATTACTACAAATCATTAGTTGTATTATATCTCAAGTTTATATATATCACATGGAAAGTTCTTGACAGGTGTTATACTCCTGTTCTCTCATTTCGTTTCATCTTCTTTTTACTTTTAACGGTAACCCGTGAAATATATTCCAGTTTAGAAGACTCCATGTTTATTTCATTCTCTTTCCAGTGAATCTGAAATAGGAAAAAAAACAGAACATATAAAAATAGAATTTTCCAAAGTGTTAAAGACCCTACAGCCAAAACAACCTCTTAATCTAACAGCAGATGCAATAACCAAGGAAGAGGAAGAGAAACAGTTGCCATCTAAAAGTTGTTTTTAAGGCAGAAAAATTCAATTATTTTATTTGTCATAATCAATTATCTTCTAACCTACTATACACCTCTAAAGACCATGATAAAATTACTGTAAAGGTTCTGTAACAATATGCAACAGCTTATAAAAAGACCATATAACACAAGGTATTCCAACTTTCAATCTCAATGTCTAATAAAAAGATTACCAAGAAATAAGTATTTTTATTCAACACCTGGAAAGCCTAAGATGGTTTCAGTTTCAATACCCCAGCAAATCACACAAACTGATACGTATTTCTATGTCTTAAGGTTACTAACATGTTATGGATGGATTCTCAGCTAGTACTCAGTTCTCAAAATTTTGTACTACCTAGTAAACACTACATCAATACATCATTGACCTAGTTGCATTCTTAAAGCATCCAGAAAAACACAGCTAATAGCAGAGCAAGAACACTCTCGTAGCTGGCCCAATAACTGATCCCAAGATTTTCAAATTCTAACAATAAGAGTTGTTTCTCTCATTGAGGAAGGTACATATTTAAGGTTAAATGACTCACCATCCAGAACATCACCACAGGCACATGTGAAACCCATGCTGGGATCATCTCACAACAATGGACTATTCAATCAGCTTGGTGTTACTACATCATCCACATAAACATTTGAAATAATGGCACAGAACAGAATAAACTTAAATAAACCAAGGCAATTAAAGCTGCATATTTGAAAAAAAACAAAAAAAAAGGATGAAATTTGGGCTTCACATTACAACCAAGATATTCACCTTAGATTTCACACTAAAGACGTATCAGTATATTTCAAAACTTGCAGCCTTCTCACTACATTTTTTTCCATTGTGCAAGCCTTTCAAGATTGGAGAGCAGCATTAAAAAAACAAAAAAAAAATTTTGCAGTTGAAACACTGTATAAATTGGAAGATAACTCCCCAGCTCAGAACAACCAACAACACATTCATGTCAAAGTTCTACAGCTCTCAAATATTGTACAGTTGGGATAACACAGAAACAAAGCACATGACTTTCAAAAATACCTGCAGGAAGCCTTGCACCACTAAAACCATTCCCCTTTACTTAAAAGAAACATTGGTACTTGCATGCATTATCAAAAAAATCAAAAACCAGATCCAAACCAGAAGCACCTTTTGACCCATGCATAATCAGATGGTTTTTGTTTGTTTACTGATGTTACTGCATCTCACCCGTAAGTAAGTTGATTTAATAACACTGGAAATAGCAAGTGTGATTTGTGGCAGCACTAAGCAACGAGTCCGAAATCTAACTGGAAACTGAGTATCATGTGATAATTTTGTTTCCTTTATGTTTGCTTCAGTAAACCCAGAAAGGGGAAAAAAAGAAAAATACCTAGCGAGTAATTGGAGATGCATATCAGTTTAAGATCTTATTAGAACCTTAAGTTATTTAGAAGGAATATGAACTTCAAATTTTTTTTCCACATAAAAGTCAAAGTGCTCCAAAGCATAACAGCTATTCTTCTACAAAGGACCAAACTCTTAAGAAATCAGGGACAGAGGTGATGGTAAAACGGAGATTAACACAGAAAAAGACTGAAGATTCTCTGAAGTCAGGTGTACAGAAGTGATAACATGATCTGTACAGAGCAATTAAAGGAAAGAAAATATTTTTAACAAGTATTTTCATTAGACAGTTTCAGTACAGTACGTAAATAGAAAATAATGAATCACTACAGTAAAGATGAGTAGAGTCAAGCAAAAACTCTAAGGTGTACAGCTGTTTATTCCCAGATACATATATATGCACACATATGCAAAAAATACATATACATACATATTCAGTACGTATTCATATGTATACATAGCCAGTATGACACATCAAAAGCACTTAGTAATACGAAGCATTATTTGGCCTGAAGTCTCCTGCTGTCACAGGAAACCATAGCTTTTAATTCCTCAAAATAATGTTATAACTATGATTTTTTTAAAAAAAAGCCCAGAAGAATCTTAAATTCAACTCTTTTAACCATCAACCATCTTTCTGCTTATTTCTGATTTAATATTTCTATATCCATACTGAAAAACTGACCTAATACATTTTTGTCACAAATAGAGAGCTTCTTGAGCATGCATTTTCCTGGCAATACAGAGTTCTTAATTTCACTTTATATAATTTCCCATGTGGAGAATTATGTATGGTTTTCTCCACCGTCCTGCTGCTGTCCCAGAAGACAAAGCTAAAGTTAAGATGAACAATTTTTGGTTATCAGCAATATCAAGCTGGGTACACTGAAGGGGAAAAAAAAAAAAACAGGAAAGAGGCTGGATTTGGAACAGTACAGATGGCTTGTGGTAGCCTTAAAGGTGTAAAATGTGTTTGTACTCCAACGCATACTTGAGATGTCCCTCATTGTGTTCCTACGCTTGAGTAGACAGGAGCAACAGGATCAATACAGTTCTGACCCAGAAACACCAGGCTTCCTATCAGGGTCTCCTACCCTAAAACAAATTCATTACCAAATACACTACACTTCTCATCTCCAAAACTGGAGCAATGACGACAGCACTGATCATTTGGGCCCCTCACTACAAGAAAGACATTGAGGTGCTGGAGACTGTTCCAAGAAGGGCAACGAAGCTGGTGAGGGGTCTAGAGAACAAGTCTTACGAGGAGTGGCTGAGGGAACTGGGGTTGTTTAGTCTGAAGAAAAGGAGGCTGACGGGAGACCTTATTGCTCTCTACAACTACCTGAAAGGAGGTTGTAGAGAGGTGGGCATTGGTCTCTTCTCACAAGTTACAACTGATAGGACAAGAGGAAATGGTGTCAAGTTGTGCCAGGGGAGGTTTAGGTTAGACATTAGGAAAAACTTCTACACTGAAAGGTTTATCAAAGACTGGAACAGGCTGCCCAGGGAAGTGGTTGAATTGCCATCCTTGGATGTATTTAAGAGCCATCTAGATATGGTGCTCAGGGACATGGTTTAGAAGTGGGCCCAGTAGAGTTAGATAACAGTTGGACTTGATGATCTTAAAGGTCTTTTCCAGCCATAACAATTCTACGATTCTATGAAAATATATGCCTGTCACAAATTTCTGGCACTTGCCTTTATACCTTCCAGAACAACAAATACACTAATCAGCAAAAACGCACGTTATCACCTGTTTTGCTGGTATAGCCTAGCACATACGTGACTGCAGCTAGAGCAGTCTTTTCAATGTAAGAAGTAATGTCACTAAATTAGCTTAGAAATCAGCATGGTTACTATTTTACCTAAACAAACCACTTTATACAGGCACATTTGGGTTTAGGTGTCTTTGATATCCATTTAGACAAAACTGATGAGATAAACTGTTGGTTCTGTGAATACTGGAACTATCAATGCCCAGCTCCTGACAGTTTTATGTCTCATGGCTGAGTTCTTGCACAGTTTTCTCCCTAGTTGGGTAATATGCCAATTCTGCCTCTTACATCTTCCTACAAGGTCTCTCTCTTCCAGCCAGCTGCCTGTTTTCTTGCACTTTGTAAGCACATAATAACCTTTAAGACTTCTATCCCTTCTGTCAAATTGGGTGCCAATGGGTTCAAAAGTTGTTGACTGTGTGTCTCTCTGAAATTTGGCTGAAGAATCATTATTTACATCTTCTCAGCTTCGTTTCGCAACTACTCAGTGTGCTGCATAAATGACTAATGGCAAACCCTTCTCATGCCCAACGCTGAGGATAGTTTTAAGCAACACAGCTTTTTGCTGGCAGTTCACGCCTCTGTGCTGCGTCTGGCAACCAACCCAATGGTCTGACAATTTCTAAACGGATACATGTTATAACTTAGGAATTCAGATACAAGACAACAAAAATTGGAAGGAAGAGTGATTAAATGCATTGCAAGGGAATAAACGTATGATGGGAAACCACTCGAGTTTTCTGCAGTAAGCCAACATTATTAGGACTGTGGTTATTTTCTCCTCCTCAACAGAATGAAATCCACCAGAAATTCAACAGCTTGCAGCTGCGAGAATTTGAGTGTTTTCCACACCTCAAAAGCTTGTCATTTAAAATTGCCGATTTTTGTCAACAGAACAAAAATCTGATTTGTACTGTGACAATATTGGAGGTTGTGACGACTGTTCCCCACATTTGGGAAAAAAAACCCAAAACATCATAACAACAGTGAAGTTGCTTTAAAAATGTAGAGAAAGACTGAAATTTGAAATGAATAAACTCTTATATCCATCTCAGTGAGGCTGACATAATTTTTTTGGTCCCTGCATAAATCCTCTCCCTTTCCACCCTTACCATTGTGTTGAACTGTATACGTCAACAGATCTCATTTGCTGTAAGATACACCTATTGCTTTTAGTAGTCACTAGTCTTTGTCTTTGATTTTGCAGGCCATCTGCAAGTATGCCAGACAGTGGTATTGGTCTGACACATTCTTTCTGTCTTCAGTCACCGAATTAAGTCCACAAGAGAAAACGAGGTGGTTGATGGTTATCTCTTCTAGAAAAATCTTCCAACCAATCTCTGAAGATTTTAAACCCAGTCTTTTTCTATTTTAAAGACCTCTATTGTCTTTTCTCCAGCCCTTATCCATTTAGCTGTCCCTCACATGCCAAACCACTGCTCCTGCACATCATACGTCTCTGTATCCTTTCAAGATGGGAGAACCAGAAGTGTAGATGCTATCCCAGATGGCTTTTGTGTAAGTATACAATTTTTTCTTTAAGCTGTTCCAATAAAAACTTTCCTGTTTGCATCAGAAACAAAACAACAGGTTCACAGCACAGCATCTCTCGGCTGTTATAACTAGGAACCAACTTTAGAAATAGCTACAATGGGAACTCTGAGTAAAGATCTTAAAGAATACAAATTCCGAACCCATGACATGGGCCAGCATTTACAGTGAATCATCACACAGAAATTACAGAGAAGATTTTTGTTTCTCCATCTTCCTACTCCTTTGCAAAGTGCTTTGTTCAAAGATTACCACATACTCTTTCCTGAACCTCAAAAGATAGAACATATCTTTACAAGAATAATTCTCACGCTTGCCTGTTTATCCCAGATTAATTGCCTGTCCAAACTGTAACCTTGCCTTTCAGTTTTCTGTGTAGATGTTTGATCAGTAACAGAAGTGCAAAATACCAAGTTCTGCTCTTTCCCAAGAAGCTTTCCGATTTCTTAAGTCAGGAGGAAAAGCTACAGAACTGAGTTACAAGGAATGCTAATATAAGCATCATCTTTAAGACCACCTATATTTTATAAGCTTGACAAAAAAAAATAATGTTCTGAATCTTTACACTTCATGTATTTCTTCATGAACAAATAAATCTGTACAGACCCATCTACAAACATTTCACTCGGTCCGCACATCTAAAATTCTGATCCAGTCCATCTCCCTGTTACAGTCTCAACCCATCGTCACTTAACCTGGCACTGACAAACTCCAACTTGTTTCCACTTAAACCTTGAGGATGTTTTTGAAGAACTCTTTGAATGGGTTTCATTCCCACTGCTATGTGCCTCAAGCGACTAAACTGTTTTACTGCTTCAAAAGGCATTAACCAAGGAAAAATGACAACGTGTTGCTATCGAGATCTTGGAAAGCAACATAACTGAAACACGTGATCGTGCTAATACCCTGACCCTGAAGTCCCATGGGTCTCATACCCAAACAACTCTGTCAGTAGTACATCATGCACACTGCATGACTGAAAAAGATTCTGCACTATCACGTTTTGATACAAAAGTCAAGTGCATATTTTAGGTGTTTTTGCTGTCAACATCCCACTAGATAATAACTTTTTATGCAAGTAATTCGATATTTAAAAAAAACAACCAGTAAATACATCTAACTTTGCAACAATTTGTTAGGGGAAGAAAGGATTACCTATCATTTGATAAAGCTAATTTATATGCAGATTATAACATGAGTTCTCACTATTTTTACGCCTAAAACCACCCTTGCATTCTACAAGAACAGGCCAGTTAATAATAAAGTCAGTCAAGGTAATTTTCATTGCCTTGAGAGGGAAGGGGATACCACATCATCAACCTGGCACAATACTATACACGTGATTAAGTTTTTACTCTTAAAATAACCCAAGTAGCTTCAAGTTAAGCAAGAGAAGTTTGGCTTGGTTTTTTTTTTTGCGTATGCAAAATAAAGCATTAGGTAGAAATACATAAAAGTCACACTTATTTTGGGAAGGGAAAAGTACATGTTGAGAGAGCAAGACTATTTCCTCAGAAAAGCTGATTGTAAAATATTTGCATTGAAAATCAAAGTAAGGGATAAACTTAAACTTAGACCAGATGCTAAGCAGACAATTTGCATACATCTACCTCCATGCCTCTGAAACTCAATCAGTATGACTACAGCAAGTAACACAGCCTCCAAATGCTGTAAACTGATTAAATTTCAAACAGCTCCATACTACCTGTACTGGCATTTCCTGTTCTGAACAGTCTTTGAAAACACTCCAGAAAAACTCGCTGATGGGCATATGACTACCACGTTAAACATTAACTTTACATTCGGGCTCTCACCGAGCCCGACACAGGAGCTCGCCCCGTCCCCACACCGAACCCGTGCCCGTTTCAGGGGCAACCCACCCCTCCGCTTACACAACCGACGGGGACCGCGCCACCAGCTCGCCCCGCCATCTGCTTCTGACCCTCACCCACGCCCTCCTCAGGAGGGATTTCACCCACATCCACGCCGGGCCCCTCCGCGGGTGGGCGCCGCTCGCCAGGCAAGGGCCGGCGGGGCCCCGGCCGCTCACCGCCGCGCCGTCAGGAGACGACGGTTCCCGCCCCAACGGCCGAGCGCGCGGCGGCCGCCCCTCACAGGACGGGACCCCCTTCCCTCCCAGCCGCCGCCGGCAGGTGAACGGCCCGCCGCCGGCCCGCCGAGGCCGTTGCCTCGCCTCCCACCCCACCGGGGACGCGACCCCCGCCTCACCTCCCCTCTCCGGCGCCTCCCGCACGCAGCTCTTCTCTCGCCCCCTCCCGGCGGCGACTCCGGGCGCGGCCCCGCCCTCACAACAACTTTTGCTTCCCCCCCCTCCCCGAGTCTCGCGCTCCGGGGAGGCGCGCTCCTCCTTCCCTCTCCCCCCCCCCCACCCCCGCCCCGCCCTCTCCCGCCTGGCGCTGCGCCTGCGCAGTGAGGCGGCCGTGGTCCCCGCCGGTAGCCCGGATCTTCCCGAGCGTGCCCGGTGCCAGGAAGAGGGAGGGAACGCTGAGGGACGGGGAGAAGCGGTTGGAAGGGCCGGGCCAATCACAGCGCCGCCTCCTCCCGCTCTGGCAGGGGAAAGCCCAGTAGGTAGGCGCGGTGTGCGGCGAGGACTGCGCATGCGCGGTGGGAGCGCGGGAGGGCGGCTCCCCGTCCCCAGCGGCCCCCGCTTGAGGGGTCTGGGACAGTTCCCGCGCCTCGGGCGGCGGGGCGGGATGAGGTGAGGGGATCTTCGCGGCCTGCCGAGGGCTGGGGGAGATGTGGCAAGGTAAGGGGCTGCCGCAACACACACCCGCACAGCCTCTGCACACCTCTCCACACATCCCCGTGTCTTTCCACCCCGTTTTATCGCTGGCTGAGGGGGCGGTTGTCCCAAGTGCAAAAACCGCCATGGCTGCACCTCACGTAACTGGGGGCAGCTCTTGAAGTCGTCCAGTCACAGCCCAGGAGGCCTCTGTTGGGGCTGTTCCAAAACACTGGGTTTTTGAGTTAATAACCCATTAAAATGAACGAGGCAGCAGTTGTTTTTCCAGCAATTGTTTCCCAGTGCTCATTTCAGGATATCTGCCTGTGCACATTGGCTTCGCTTAAGATGCCTGTGACCTAGCACAGGCGTGCGCTGGCTGATGGAGCGAAGGCAGCTTTGAAGCCAAGCCCCAAACGTCTCAAAGTTGCATTGGAGTTCCATGTTGCTCAGAAAGATCCTATGTTATATAGCACCTGGCTGAGGGTCATTGCCCTAAAGGGGTGTTCCCTATGATTTTTATCTGGTATATTATATTGGAGAGGGAGGGATGTTTCCTTCTGTTATTTGCAAAAGGAATTATATGTTGATGAATACTCATATTTCTAGTCGCTCAAGTACCTTCTATATTTCACTATTATTGTCATCTTCCTGGATAAACATGTAGATTTCATTAACACATTTCATTTCTAGATTAATAATGATATTTTAAGTATTACCACACCCAACGTCAGTCCTTAGTGCATGCTGCTCAATGCAACTTTTTGTATTCTTTCTCTTCCAGTTGAGGTTTTTCATGGTCTTTCAGGATTGGAAAAGTGCTTGTGTGTATAAAAGCATGTTCACTTTTCCAATAGCATCTTTTCCAATAGTAAATAATTTCCTTGAGATGGTCCCTTCCCACATCTCCTTTAGGTCATACAGATTGCAGTAACATCTCACTCCAGAACTATGTGGAACACGAGGCACTGCATAAAATTAGTTTGCTGCCTTACTTAAATTACACTTTGGTTGTTCTTGTATGCATTTTCATTTAAAAATCAATTTTAATACATTTTGATCAGATTATTTTTGGTAGGGTTTATTCCATTATATTGCCAGTGTAAGAAGCCCACTGGCAAAGACAATTTTCTCAGTTTCACTTTCCAGCATTTTTCATCAAGTGGCCAACTTTTTACTTCAAAAAAACCCCAAAATTATTTGGGGAAATTTTAATTAATTTTTCCAGGCTTTTGTTATATATATATATATATAAAAAACCACCCAACACTTTTCAGTGATTTGGATAGTCATATTCACAAGTTGGAGTTACAGGATTTGTATAAAGTGCTTTTTCTTGAGACTTTCAGCTGCTGTGGCCAGTAATTGACATGTACAATACTGTGATATACTTTTTTTTTTTTTAACAAATACTATGTTTGTTTGCCTCTTGTTTTCTGAAAAGTTTCCTAGATTTTGTGATTTTTGAAGGGAATTGAATATCTGATTTTCTCAGTGTCCTAAGATTCATACAGTATATTGGGACAATGTGCATTCTTAGGGTTTTGTTTTTTGTAGTTCTTTCTTAGCTGTATATTGATAGGTATTTGAATTTCTAGTTCTCACTAGAAATTTTAAGATAAAAACATGTTAAAAGTCAGTATGTTAAAATTAGCATTAAAGATCCAGTTTTGTGTTAGTGCCTCTTGTTATTGTGTATTTATAAAAAACATTCTGCTTGTCATTTTGGTTAGTATCAGTTTAGTCCTTGATCCTTGCATTACTTTGCAAAGCCAGTCAAGCAAAGGCATCTGTGAATCCCAAAGTAGGATTATGACCTCATTCTGATTATGACCTCGTTTTGATATTTTTGCTTCTCCGTGGACTCTGCTTTCTTGTTTGCCTGTGCCCTTTCTTCAGCACAGATTTGGTTTTCACTGCTAATCTTTTAGAAGTCCCTCAGGATTTATACCAGTTTCTTGTATTCCTTTTTTTTCTCAGAGTAAGTGTAGTCTGTGAGCTTTAATTATGCTATATTTTAAGATTTTCTACCAGTGAATCTTAATAGAGTCTTCCACACAGTTCAGACAGAGAATGACACAGGTGTGGCACAGGAAGCCCTAAATGAGCTAAAAGAAGAATTTTAAAATTAGAATAAATGGTGCAAGCACAAAACAATACTACAAGGGCAAATGATTTCCTGTTGCAGTTATTGTCAGTACAGGATATGTGCTATGCATGATGCAGGGATGCAGAGGAATATTTACATGGTTTTAGTACCAATGTTTATGTAAAGTTTGGTAGTATTAGTAACATAGATTGCTAAACTGGAGAGTTGACTGGGGAGTTGAAAAGGTGTTAAACTTGGAGGAGAGGGATCTAAAGTAAAGTAAAATAGGCTTTTACAGTTCTACTCAGTAATCCAACCATTCAGCTTGGCTCCAGGCTAACAGACCAGTATTAAGATTTTCAAAAGGATGAAAGAACAATGTAGCAGAGTGGTTGATGAGGGTAAGGGTCGGGGTCAGGGTGTGACATGAAACACAGAGCTGGAAGAAAATGGAGGCAGACCATATCCAGATCCTTCAGCATAGCCAGGGGGTTGAGGTTTTGCACGTCCAGTAGAGGTTAAAACACATTTATGGAAAGTTATATACCAAAAGAAAAATCTTAACATAATTAGGAGACATCAAAGGGTTTAAAAATAATCGCATTAAATATTTTTTCTCAAAGTTGCAGGTATCCTACATAATTTTCATTGATGAATGAACTGCATATGTGTGTTTCGCAGGTGTACACAACAGGGTTTATTTTTTGTGTTAGAACTTTTCTGTTCTAGTGTCATTAATACTGTTGTTGCCACTGGCTGATCCGTAAATAAATTCTGATTCCTTCCTCTGAAATAATTTTATTGTATCATGTGTTTTATATACACAGTGTTTCTATGAACATTTTCATACCTGTAGCTGTACTGGAGCACCTGTTTTCTATTTTCTATTTTGTTTCATATTTCTTCTTAACACTTGGAACAGGTTTACAACAACTTTTTCAAACAGTTACTATCCTCTTCATGTTCAAATGCTTCATAAAGAAATTTATGTCTGCTTCAGATCTTCTCAGATAGAAGAGCTAGTAGGCTAAATTTTGTGGGTTTAATGTTTTATTCAGTAGCAAATTGATTTTTTCATTGTTGCTCTTGTTCTTCTGCACCAATCTTTCTTCCTCCTTATGAGCTGATAATCATGTGAAATCAACTTTGTATACTTAACAGGAACTGTGTCTGTACTTAATGGGGATTTTGCAAAAAATAAATTAGCAAATTGTGTGTAGGGTCTGAGGCAGAAAATTCCACGAGCTAATGCAGATTTTAAGGTGTAGTTTATTAGTTAAATCTTTTTTTAAAGTATTTTCACTGAATGTAATTCAGCAATAGACATTATACTGCCTGTTATGGTCCATTCTGTTTTACCAGCGTATCATAAAAAATGTTATGGGATCCAGTACCATTTGTCATTGACTTTAAGACACTTGTGAGACATTCCTGTTATTGAAAAGTATGTTTAATTCCAGTGGCTGGAAACTGCCATCGTGTTTTTGTGAAGTAATTATTGAGCTCTTAAGAGAGTGTCTGAGGCTGTGCTACTCTGCTCAGAAGAATAATGAAGAAAATTATTCTTGTTGAAGAACCTGCAATTTAAAAGATATCAGGGAAACTGGGCCCTATTCTGCATAGACAGTAGCAGGATAAAGTTTGATTAAGATAAGGGTTACTTAAGATGCTGTATTGCTAAACTACTTAAGAATAAGTGATTTTTTTCATGTTCTCTAAGCCTTTGGGGTATTGTCAGATTATATATTTAAAGTTTTCTGCCCAGAAAGGAGAAAAACAAATCTTTCAAATTCCAAGACATTCTTATAGTTGTCTTCGGGAGCAGTGGTTTTTCACTGGGCGGTTAGCTCAGTAGTCTCCATAATACTGCAAGAGTTACCCATAATAAGGAAAACAGATTGGAAGGAAGGGGAGTCATAAAGAAGTAAAAGAACCAGAGAAAAAATGAATGGTATTTTTATTATTTGCAACATAAAATAATTATTTTATCCATTTGCTAGGGGGACTGAAATGAAGCTCTAACAACATTTTTGTCAAAGTTCTCTAGGTTGTATGCTTAGCTGTATTATCACAAAAAGATCCAAAATGAGCAGAAAAGGTAAAAAATACCTCTTTAGCTTGCAGTAAGCTAAGTGAGGGCACATTATTTTGTGGGTAACTTTACCTAACTATATTCCAGTCCTCAAGTCTCCCTTACCATGTGTACCTGTACCCACAACCTTTCCTTTTAAACATGTTCTAGCAAAGTTTTCTTTATGTAGCCTGTAGCAAGCAGTCACATGAAGCTTAGTCATTTGATTGCTCTCATTCCCACATCCGGTATGGAGTCTAAAATTTATACGCACATCCACATCCATTTTCTCCTTCAAAATAGCCTAGTGGAGCATTTCTTTAAAGACTTGTTCAGACAGACGTGTTCAATCACCTAGTTTCCCACTCCTTTTTTCATCATATCTGATGCACTATGTTTAAAAGGTATTTTTCTCTTCATGGCTTTTCTGGCTGTCCTTCTGCTTGTGGACGTGCTGCAGGCCTGCTCCATGCGTACTGGGTCTATGAGACAGGGCTAAGCAAGAGCAAGACAGAGAGAGCTGAGAAATATGATTTAGGAGGAGGATATGGAATAGCAATGACAAAAGTAAAGGTGAAAAATAAGAATGAAGTAATGAAACAAGGGTTAGTATCAGCAGTAAGAAGAGGAGAAGGAAGGAAAAAGAAAATGACATAGGAAGACATGAATGAAAGACAGAAAATTAGTACTGTCTGAAAAAGCATCACTGTTTTAATCTTAAAAAGCTCTAAATTAAGCTTCAGAAGCAATGAGAGTGTTAAGAAGTGTTGATTTATTGTAGCTAGGTTAAAAAAATATAATACAGAACACAGGAGACACAAGGGAGTTTAAATAAAGGGGCATTACAGACTCAGAGGGAGGAGCCTGCTGCATTCTGTCTCATGGGCTGAGATTTTAAACTTCCTATAATTTCTGTTCAAGTTTCTTCTCCTTCCTTCTCCTTTCAATTAGCTGTAGACACACTTTCATAGAGCATAACCACTATTTTTTTAAGTTTTCTTCCTTTAGATGCAGAAATAAACACAGTATGTTTTGCTCTTACTTATTCATTGACCGTTATCCTGACTATACATTTTTTCCCAGTAGTTTTTCAAGTGCTAAAATGTTCAATGGGGTGGCAAAAGCAATTTCATTGAAGTAATCTAGAATTGCATGATTGTGTTCATTCTTTAGGAACGAGGGAAAGGGTGGGGGTTGCGTGAATCTTGTGAATGACTACTTTTCCTCTTGGATAATCCAGTTTCCAGTCCAATAATATACTTCTGTGGAACAACAATGCAACTGAAATCCTCTCCTATTTTAGGCTGTTCTGTTTTTAAAATTGGTTCCTGGAACAGTATAAGTATGAGAAAGTTCTATGCATGCCGTATGTATCAGGCACTTTTTTGAAACTGTGTCCTCATCTCGGTGCTCTTGAAAACATAGTTTTAATGATGATCTTTGTGGTGCATCAGTCTTGCACAATATTTTCAAATTTGCAGGTCTGGTTTATTGCTTTCTCTTAGGACATCAGCCAATAAGAATGGATGTCTGCAACAGAAAAAGGAAAGAATGAGAGAGAGGTTCCCTTAGAAAGCTCATTCTTTGGATTCACATAGACAATTTCTGTGGCTAAATTTAGCTTTTTGGGTGAAATGCAACATGAAGTAGAACTAAGACAAAAGAGCAGTATTCAATGATTATAAAATTAGAAGTAATACAGTGCTTGACATTACATAAAATGTACTCTGTCTCATTAAAAGTAGAAAATACATGAAATACCTCAGATCATAGAATGCAAAAATGTTAGCAAGTATTTAAAAAATTGATTTTGTCCTGTGTGAGAAACTGAACATTATTTGATTTAAAATATGAGTTGAGTCCACACCTCAGTCTATACCTAAGCAAAATTTAACAGGATTGTGTTATAAAATAGGCTGATTTAATGAATCAACTGTGGGGTTTTTTTTAATGTTCTCAGTGCTCATTGCATTTCAAGATTTAGTTCATCCTTTTTCTTTTTTATTTTTTCAGTCCATTCTGAAGTTTTCAGAGCTCCCAGAATTTAGTCTATAGTGTAATATAAAAATGTTTAGCCCCACTTCTATGCACAGAAGCAGCTGGTTTTCAATTTCGAGCTAGTAAGTTACTTTGCAGATGTGAATTTAATATAGATGACTTTAGTATGTACAAAATTTAAATCCCAGTAATCAGAGAACATGATGACTGTAGATATTACCATGCTGAGACATCCATACTTTTTTTCTATTTCCTGAGCTAGCTAGTTCAAATGCCTCTGTACTATGTTCTACTTAAATTGTAGAGAAATGTATGGGAATGTTTTTTTTTAAGTTGTCAGATAAATTTAAAGCCAGATCAATTCTAACCTTTAGTAAAGACTTTTGTTTTAGTCCCCTGTTACTGATTCTGTTGTAAAAGCAAGTCACTACTGTTTTTCTGGACAAGCAAAGGAGGAGTATAAACCACTCGCTCCTGGAGTGAAGAGTGAAGATTTTCTTGGCAAGGCTCAAAGGTGAAATGAATATCTTAACTGACTAGTTTTCTGTAACATGGACAGGACATGGACATTAAGGCAGACTGGCTTTTTTTAGAAGATAGGCACTTTTTAGCCTCATACAGATTTTTAAAAAAACAACAAGCAAACAAATTCTGGAGGAGGAAAAAAAAATAAGGACATGGAAGTAAATAGAATAAAACATCTTTTTTCCATAGATGGATCATGCCAGAGTTGCCGTCTTTCCTTCTGTGATACAGTAACTGGTTTTCTAGACAAACAAAATTGTTAAACTGAAAAAGAGGGGAACTAGATTAATTGTCAGACAGGCAGAGAAATACCTCAGAGGAAAAGGTGGCGATATGTTATGCTGAATGGCAGGGGGAAGTTGTTAGAGCTCTCTCCGAAAATTGATATTGAAACTGGTATTGGTTACCATTTTCATTAGTGATCTTGGCACAAAAACTAGCACTTGCTAATGAAATTTGTTGACATCACAAAGTTGGGAAAGAATCCCTGCAGGGTGGTGTCATACCAGAATAATTGGATGACCTTGAGGAGTAGAGAAATAAAATGGGATAAAATACAATAATATAAAGTACAAGGTCACGTGCTTAGGGATTAGTAGGAAAGGCTCTCTGATAGAAGCTCAGAGCTTTTCGCATGGAAGATGAGAGAATTTGAAAGAACAGGATGTATAAGCCAAAGAAAGGGTACCTATGAGCCACTGATTTGATGTGGAAAACATAAATTCAGTCCTAAGTAAATTCAGCCCTATATTTCTTGTACAGATAAGGCAGTACTAATGCCATGTGCAGTACACGTGGGTTATAAAACTTCATCTCTAAAACTGAGAACAGATCTGGAAATCCACATGCAGGAAATTGGACTTAAAACAGTTGTAAAGAAAAATTAAAAAACCTTTAAAAGAGAGGAGTAGAGGAGAGACTGAAAGAACTTGGATTGTTTAGTTTAGACAAGTGAAGCTTAAAAGCCCTTACAGTCTTTGAATATACAAGTTGAAGCAAATGTGACAGGAAAGGAAGCTTGTTTTAATTAGAAAAAAAAAGTTATGTGAAGAAATTACTCTAAGCTGGGTATGAATAAATTTAGATTGAAGTTAAAGGAAGACATTTAACTGTCCAAGCCTCTAAACATTGCTAAGGGAAGATGTCATCATTGTATGACACAGTGATCTATAATGTGCAAGGGACACATTATAGAATGGAAATTGATTTGTCCTGTGCTTCATTAAGCTGTAGTTAGAGCACGCTCAGGTCTGAACTGTCTCATACATACTAGTTCAAAGCAACTGTAGGTTAAACCAGATTGATACAGGTGGTAAAGAGAATTGTTAGGTTTCTCCACCGTGCTGCAAATAACAGATACGAGCGCTGTGCTGAAGAGAGTGTGCTGTTAGAGGTTTCTTTTGCCTCTTAGAAGAGAAAGACAGCAGGGTTTGTGCAAATGCCTCCTGTCTTCGTCTCATGGAAGTGTAGAGTTGCAGGTCTGCTTTACCATTTCCCACTGATGCTTCTGATTTCCACGTTTTCTGTTCTCTGTGCCTATTTTATAAGCCATATCTGAATGAATGATAAAGTAGCGTCATTGAATATATAGAGACTTTTTTGGTTTTATTTTGAAACGTGTGTAGTAACACTTCTTTTCAGCAATGATATGTTAATGAAATGTATTTGTATCACTGCAAACCCTGCTAGGAAATAAGCACATTCCTTTTTTAGTTTAGTAATGCTTGCTGTAACTGGTCAGCTTGCTCTTCTCCTTCCTGTTTGAACATCATGTTCTTATTTTTTTCCTTGCCAGCAAATAGTCAAAATGTTCTCATTAAGAACTTGAGGAATGACATGTTGCTAGAATTCAGCTGCCAGAATGCAGCCTTACTTGGCCTCTTGATGTACAGTAGGGCAGCCTAGGAAGAGCCTGTCATGCCTCAAATGTTTGTTTATAATCATTTGTAGTTATCTTGCATATTCATCTTTCAGTAAACTTGAGTGTAATGACTACAGTAACTACTGTTTAAAGTTAATATTTTGCCTAGCTTGAGTAACTTGGCTCTGCAGAGAAACTTTACAAAGGGAAAGGAAGTAGAGTGATACTGTCTAGACTGCTGCATGGCTGCTAGCCTTCCCACCATGGGGATTCTTAGCCTGCTGCTCTGTACGCCACCGAAGATCTCCTCATTCCCTACATTGGCCCTTTAAATCCTTATCCATTCTTTTCCCACTCTACATCAGAGGAACTGGATGTATTTTCTTGCAGAAGGGTCCTGTCATGTTATGAGAAGAAGATTTGAAGCTTTGTTTGGGGGTTGGTTTTTTTTTGGAAGATGACTGTCCAGATGTCCTTCAGAACTCCAGAGAAATCCAGTTCTAAGTTATACCTTCCACACAAAGCAACCTGAG
Organism: Pluvialis apricaria; assembly: GCA_017639485.1. NCBI lineage: Eukaryota > Metazoa > Chordata > Aves > Charadriiformes > Charadriidae > Pluvialis > Pluvialis apricaria. The sequence goes on from CM030010.1 coordinate 79,157,024, forward strand.
GGCATTCCTGCGTTAATGAGTACAGCCAGCTCTGAACTGGTAAAGTTCAGGCTGTTCTTTGTACAAACTCTGTCGAATATTTTAATCTCCGTTTGCTTTTGAAAGAATAGTTGGCTCACAATATTCAGGCTTATTTTTACTCTTACAGTGATTTATAAATCCTCTGTTTCTTGCAAGTGTTATTTAACTTTGGCTCACAATGTCTTTGTGAATTAGGGAAGTATTGCAAATGCTGGGACCGGTGTTTTGGGTGAATAGTTTGTTCACAAGAAATGCAGTTTCCATCTGTAAACAAAATATGTTTTAATTCATCTTGAATTTAGTTCATAGTTTTGGCTAAAAAAAAACTGTAAGAAAGAAATTATTTGGACTTTTTAAACACTAAAGTTGCATCTTCCTATTTAAAAACATCAAATACTGATTTGTTTATACTTTTATCACTTAAGATCTGACCATTCTAGAATGAAATATGTTATTTCAAATAAAGTGGAAGTAAAATGTTATTCTACTAGTAATGGTTTTTGTATTCATTATGCACCATAGCCTGGAATATTTTGTATGTACTCGTGTAAACCTATTTTTTACTTTCTTTCTTTATTTTTACCATGAAATTTCTTGCTTTAAATGGAAAAAAAACCCCACCATAAAAACCCCCTTATACAGCCTGCATTAGTATTTCTATTTTATTAATGGAAAGACTGAGGAACATATTTTATACCTTGTGCCCAAAATGAGTCTGTGATGGAACCGGGTACAAAGCTTGGATTTTTCAGACTTTTTTCCGCCCAAGACTCTTCTTGTGTTCTAATTGGTAAAGTGAAACATTCCTTTCTCTTTTATCCATTTTCCTTAAACTTTGTATAATAATAATAACAACCTACTGAAAAATTCCTTTGATATACCATGAGCTGCTGTCCCCTTAACATGTGGAACATGGTGAGTGTGGACACGGGAGGGTTAGGTCTCACTACATAGGATCAGGAGTCTTGCCAAAGGCGTAGCTGAGGTCAGGCTTTTGTGTTCCCTGCAGCGCCCATACTCTGTGTGGGAGGTTTCAAGTTAACCCTGGCACACTCTGGTTCTAACTAGTATTTTAAGTGTTCTTGTTCACATGTGGAATTTGGCTTTCCTCCAGCTGCTCCCAGAATGGCTATTTTGATGTAAATTAATAAACATCTGTAGTAGCCGCACTTGCTAGAATTGTCATGGTACATTAACACAGGATTTTTGGAAGACAGCCTGAAAGTATTTCATAGGACTGCCATATCCTTCTTTTATTTATCTTTGACAGTGCCCAGTAGGAGATATTTATAGGAAGAGATCAGCTAAATGTGGGGTGATCTTTCTCACACAACTTTCTATTTTCTGGTGATAAGCCCCAGATTCAGATCACTAGTAGCCATTACCCATTATAGGCATAGTTACCACTATGAATTTGTTTAATCCTGTTTTGAAGCTATTAATAGGTTTTGACCCACAACATCATATAGCACCAGGTTCCACAACTAGGCATTTCTTGAAAAAATATTTATGCTGTTAATTTTAAAGTTGGTTCCTAATCATTTTATTAAGAATCGGTTTGTTCCTGTGCTATTGTTCCCTCCTCGTCCTCTCCATACCATTTGTGGAGACCTCTGTCATAACTTCCTTTATTTGTGTTTAGATAGTTTAATTACTGTTTCCTTGCAGAGAAGTTGTATTTGTCTTTTTGTTTTCTGAGTCGCCTCTATTCTACTCTTAAACCATGCCAACTTTTTTGGAGGGAAGCATTAGAGCTCTGTAATAGTCTTTACTTACTCTGAACACTTAGCCTGCAGGCTGTTTAAAATAATGTATTGTTTCCTTGAAAGGATTTTACCCTTTCAGTTGCTTTTTAATTTCCGTTTAATAAGAGTATTTTATATGCAATTTTTATTTCTTAAACTGTATTAGTATGCTGACTGCATTTTATAACTCTTTTTTATCATCTATATTCTCACACCCAATTACATAACAGCTCAGTGGCAAACATATTATTTATACATACTTTAGAGCACTTTATTTGTTTTTAAACAGTATGTAGCCTCTGGGAATAATGAAGGAGCCAGCCCTACATGACTTGTCAGCCCTATGGGGATCTTCCAGTATTTCTGTCTAGACTGCTAATAATTTATTGACCCCACATTGAGAAATTCTCATCTAACATATATGGGATTTTATGCTCCACAGTCTTACTGTATTCAAGAAGAATATTTTATCCTATTGTCTTAGGTATGGCCCAGAATATTTTTTGCTGGTTAGTAATGCCACCTAAGAACTGAAGCAGAATGCAGGTTGTTCATGGCTGGTCTGAAAATAATTTTTAAAAGATCTTGGTAGATATGTGATCTTTTTTTTTTTCCCTACAGTTCCATGCAGTTTCCCAGAGTATTTCTGAGGCATTATTAGGGTTGCTTGCTCTTCATCATACGTACAATGCAAAACAAACTACATACATAGTTAGGCCCAGCTCTGTAATCCAAAACATCCATTCTGATGCTGAACACATAGAGCTTTGGTAGTGGTGTAAATTTCAATTACAAGTACGCATAAATGCCATGAATGGTGAAATTCTATCTGCACGCAGGTCAGTGCCAAAACCCTGGTTTGATTTCACTGGGATCAGAATTCTTCTCCAATGTGTTTTTCCTCCTTCTGATTGAGATACTGCATATTAAATTAATTAAAACATAGAGATACTTTGAGATAATAGAATAATAATTTATTTCCACAATTGTCAGTTGTATGGATTATGCAGGAGGGAAAGCAGCCAAGAGATGCTAACATATTTAAGACATCTGAGAAGGGAGTACGCAGTTAAAAATATACATCCAAAGTACAAGATTAGGTATAAACAAAATGTTTCTGGAAAGTAATAAAGAAACAACATGAATTGTTCACTTCCTGGTACTGATGCGTAATCTCTATTGCACAACAACCAGAAAACTAATCAGCTGCAGTTTCTTTGTTGAAACTGGGAGAGAGACCATATGGGGTTTTCATTATCCCATTCATGCAAACATACCTTATACCAGATATAAGCAAATAGTACATCATCAGAAATCAACATCAGAGAGACTGTGGCCTGCTGGATTCAAGAATGAATTTCAAATTATCTACTGGATGTAGTACTTCCAAAATTATTTCAGTGCTGCCCGTGAAGGACTTGCATATTAGGGTAATTTGGCCTATTAGCTTAGCTAAGTAAAATGAAATATTAATATATGATTTTTATGAGTCTGACCAAAGTATATGAAATAGGAATCTCATAAGTGACATCCATAAGCATAGTTTCAGGCCATAGCAGTATAGGGTTAAAATACGAACTCCTTTTGATGAGTATTGCTGATATCAATTTATCCTCAACAGTACAGTCAGTAAAGGCCATGAACCCCCCTGGCTTTTCATTTCAAAAGAGGTTTAAGGTACATATGTTTTTTTGAAAAGCACGTATATTCATGGAGCTGCTCAGAAGCGTACATCTCATTTCTTTTTTACATACTGTAATCACAGAATATTTTATATACATTGGGAAATGGCAGATCTACTTCCTCAATTCACATTTTTAGTGAAAATATTTAAATGAATTTTTAAGTTCCCTTTATACTGCTGCAATGGGTACCTTAATGTAAATAAAAATGAGACCAAAAAACTTTGGGAACAAAGACTTCTAGACATTTTAAACTATATATTTACTCCCACCACATTACTGCCTTTTTATCATACCCTTCAGTCCCTTTCTCTTTTGGAAGCAAATATGAGTAGTGTCTTGTGATAAAGCACAAGTGATGTTATAAGCACATTTTCTGAAATATTTATATGCCTGTGATTGTTTATGTTTGTGTAAAGCTGTTGCTCGTGTGTTTTTCCATTTAATTAATCCTTTCAGCTGCATTCCTTACAGCTAAAAGAAGCTTTCAGAAGCACCACTGAAAATTTAAAAATATGTATTTGTTGATCTTTCCAGATCCATAACTAAAGAAACCTTTTTTTCTGTCAGTTCAGAGCCATCTCTTTGTCTACAAAAATTAATATAAATCTTCATCTCTGAAGTTCATCATTAGTGACGAAGCCAAAAATAGTGACACCCAAAAATAGTTTTTCCTCTAGTTATAGGATACGTTTCACGTGCCATATAAGTGTCTCACAAAATCAGTGCAGGTGTTAAAACCCATTGAAGTTTAATAGAGAATCTCTGAATTCCCAACCTTAGCAGGAGATCTTCCTTTGTGGCAAAGGAATTGGTTTTTGGCAGAGAGGTTTGTTTATTGCAGTGAGACTTACACAATAAGGCTACTTTTAGTCTGATGCAGCCAGGGAACATTCCTGGACACTGGCACTTGATCCTCTGTGCTGTTGAATACTTAGCACATTGCGCAGTCCTAGCTTCTGCCAATTAGCGCTCTCCCAAACAGTTTCCAAGCATGGTTCAAGAGTTTAGTGTGGTCACAGGCCTGTTCCCAATAGGCGGTTTGGCAAAAGCCGCCCAGTATGGGAAGATTAAATAGCTACAGTCTCTTCTCAGACAGCTGGCCTACATTTTAAAAAGAGCGATCTGGGCACACCTGATTTACTAGTGTCTATGTAGCTCTATGGTAGCAGAGCTAGGAAAGCAGGACGCACAGAGTTCTTATTCTTCTGCCACAGTTGTTAACTGTAGCTGAGTGCTGAATTAGCTACCAGTTTTGCTGTGATGCAGCTCATTTCAGAAGTCCCAGACAGAATTTGAGGACTTAGGTACTGTCAGTAATTTCCAGCCACGTCTAATGCTGTTGCTTGGACCATCAACTGAACACATGCATAGCAGGCTCAGTGCTTCTCAAGCATCTTAAGCCTCTTGAGCCCATTCTGCACCAGTGGATCCATAATTGTTACCATTATATGTGTTGTGTAAGAAGCAAGGTGGCATGCTCTGCATGTATAGGTTATTTTTACAGAGTATACAATAAAAATGATGTATCTTCACAGTCCTCACTGGGTGTATGCTGTACACCAATTCTCTCATATTTCTGTTCAAATGGGCTTATGAATGCTTATGTGGGCTCATAAAAAACAAAATCCTGCAGGACTTGTTTGCATTGCTCCCCACTATAGTTTTTTTTCTGAAGCCTTTGCATTTTTAGCCTTCATGAATCCTTATTTTTGTCATTGTCCATATATATATTGTACAATGTGCACAGTTAAGGTCCCCAAACTATTCCTTGCTAGGAAAGTGTTCTCAGTCAATAAGTTTGATTAATTTTTTTCATAGGTTTATTCAGGGCCTGTACATTTGTTCATGCAGTTTTTGTGACAAAGTAAATTAAAGAAAATAGATGACAGAATTTCCTTTGTCAACTACCTGCCCCCTGTGTAGTTAATAAGAGTTGTACACTTATATTTCTAAAATGTCGGAGCTTGCCAGCATATCAAGAGCAAGAAAACTCACATGCTTTTATATCCCAGTATATGCTATGGTTGTAGGGGAAAAGGTCTATGAAATTTCTTTCTAGTAACAAAAACATTGGTGGTAACATAGCTCAGTGATACTAATTTGGTATGTTTGACATAACCAGTCATTGGTGAGTTTTTTAGTTGTGATTAACACAAACATTCTAGACTTATCCAGGAAATACCTCTGTACTTTTTCATACCACTATGTAATCTTTGTCATTGCCAAATTTACTACATTTTCTGTAAACAAATCCAGGTGACATGGATATTGACGTCCATAATTAAAGCTGAGTAAGAGTTAGAAAGGAGGAAATGGCCTAAACTTGCTGTCACTGAAGTAACGACAAAAATCTTAACTTTGGCTGAAAGCAGGATTGGGAAAAAAGGTTGATTTCTCAGAGCTTGTCTTGAGCAGGCAATACACGGAGTGCACTGTTGTGGTATTGCTTGTTTTTTTTACCATAATCAGCATAACGATTAAATCAAATCCCTTGTCACTTTTTTTTTTCTTAATACACTTGTTCTTAAATGACAAGCAAAGATTTTAGAAAGTAAAAGAAGAACATGTAAACACAAATACAAAATATCTCAGTTACATTTGCCAAATTACTTTATTTATGTCTACAGATGAAAGTAGGTGCCAGAAAAGAGACACTGCATCAGACATTATTACTTATACTCCAGCTGCCAAGGGAAAATTTTGTCAGTAGCCTTTAGTAATATTTGGACCAAAAATACACGGATGTGCAGCTTTCAGCATTTTGTACGATGTGGAGTGCAGCTTCTCTCACAGGTCCTCTGTTTCTGGGACAGTGTTGGAATCCGAAGGCTGAATGAACACTACAGGAATATTCTCGGACGTCCATCCTTTAGGAGTCCTATTGAAGGATCTTCTGGTAGCAAGAGGGTTTGCAAGGATCATGAATCTGGGATCGTTTAGCATCAGTAGATTAAAATCTGGTACCTTGAATTTAACCAGCTTTGATGCTCTCTCAAAACCACCAAAGGGAGTGGCAACTCTGTAGATATTAGAGAAATAAAAGTAAAATGTGATTTTAAAAATACCTGTTTTCTTTCCCTTGCAGGAGCTGAAAAGAACAGAAGCTATTTTAATGATACAGATTGCGTTCATTTCTTGTGTATGTTTTCAAACTTTTGGGATAAGTATTCTGGTTGTTTTTCTGGCAAATTCTCTTTAAGATCCGATTTATTTTCCCTTAGATAAAGACATCAGACTATTTCAAAATTGAACTAAATGGAAAAGCTGAGGGAAAAAGATGTCGCAAGAAAACTTTGTCATTGGTGAGTCACAGTTACTAAACTTATTTTGTTGGTGATAAGTTGATAAGTCTGAAAACATAGTTCAACACATTCTCTCTAGCAGGTAATTAGTTTAGGAAGTTCTCACCCCATTTTCTTCTATCCCCAGTTGCTTGTTCCTCCCACTACACTGTATTTCAGCACCATATTGTTGTACCAGTTAGAATGTATGTGGGTTGAGCTATAAACTTGGGTCACTTATGTCATCTGGGTTAAACAAAGACCTTTCAAAACAAAGGAGCATTTTAAAATCCAAATTATTTCAGCAATCTGGTTTACATCATTACGCTCAAACAATTGTAGCAATACAAATGAGGAGGCAGTAAAGCGTAATGTGAAGCAGAAAGGAACAGCCAAAGACAACAGGCTCTGGAAAGGAGGGGAATGGGTGAGGACTTCTTACACCAGCTTTGTTTCTGAAGAAAATGTTTATGTAACTAAACCTTGAAACACAGGCTGAAATTGGCCCCTAGTCTTTGGCCAGTATTTTTCATGTTATTTAAATGTAAATGTTCCCTCAGGCGATAAGCCTGAGAAACTAAAAGATAAGAAATACTAAGCAGGAACTGACTGTTGCATACATTTGCAAATATTGTAAAACAACAGTACTTCTAAATATCTCCCATGATTAGTCTGTATTTGCAGGTTTCTAGGCTGAAAAAAAACCCTGAGTTTTTCTATCACTTTTTCCAGACTCCTTTGTATAAGCAAGTTGTGACACAACAGACTGTTATATGTGCTCTGCAGTTTGATCAGTTGTGTAACTTTGCTGGGATATATTCTGACCAGTTAAGAGTGTCAGATTTTTAAACTACATATGAGCACCTGATTTCTGCAAAGCTAGATACATAGTGGCATGTGAAAATGAATTTTTGTTCACCAGGCTTGGTAGATTTTGTGCATTTGATACAAAGGAACAGATCTATTGGTATATATTTCCTGTGGCTCCAGGTATTACAGCTGAAGCTTGGAGAACTTAATACCAACAGAAATGAAAAGAGATCATTTGAAGATCTGACTAGGATTTTCAGCAAGATAACTATAGACAAAACAAAACTTAGGGAGAATTAAGAATTAAGAATTAATCCTGTAAGATATGAAAAATCATGAAAGTTCTGGGGATGCAACACTTAGTGAGAGAAGAGCACTGCTTTGGATTAAGCTCTAAAACTGTTTCTCACATGAAGATAAGACAAGATTTTGCAGCAGCAGCCAGTCCAGGCTTTAAACTTTCTTGAGGTCAAAGGAAATTATACAAAGCGCCTGTGGTATCAAGCTTTTCTTGTGAAACTGTCTTCTAGGTCACAATGTCAATTTGGATACCGTATGATACTGATTAAAAATAATTGCTTGGTAATTGGCAGAGTGAATGTAGTGATCTACATCTTACAGGATAATAAAAATTGTTTTAATTGCTGCTCTAATTAAGATACACATTCTCACATTGTTGTAATATTTAATTCTCATCAATATGTAAATTAAAGGGATAATCAATATGAACAGAACAATAATAGCTATATAAAATGCAAAACAATTCTATAGTGTAAAACTTCCTCTTTGTAGTATTTTTGGGTTTTAAATACATCATGTTTCTGTAGGTAACAGAAGGGTGTTTATGGAAATTCAAATACCTTTTGTGGGAAAAAAAACCCATATAGTTCCTATACAAAGTCTGGCCTCAGAGAACTATGCATTCCTGCATGTTAGGCAGAAGCACGTGGTAATCGACATAAAGGAGACTACGGTAATTGGTTAATAGATATTAATTTTCCTTTACAGCAGCAGTATATTTTTGTGACCGATAACTTGTTTGGCAACATAGTGTTGTAATGACCTCTGTTGTGTGCACATCAACAACAAGCTCTGATTCATTGTAGAGAAGCCTAAAACACACGTGTAAAAAATTCCAGTCGTCATTGCTCATAATGAGGGCGGAAATGCTGGTTCAGAGCCATAGGAAGTGGCACCAGGAAGTGTAAGAGATTTAATATTCACTTTGCATATTCCTAAAAAGTAGGTGCATGATTTAACAGTTGCAGGCACAAACATGTTTATTTTTAGCTGTTGCTTTAACAGGGGTTCTTTTTTTTTTTTTTCCCTGCAGTCTTTCTTTTTCAACATTATATTGTCTCAACATAGGAGACTACTTGTAGTTGATTATTTGGCAAAGTCTGAAGAAATGTTTTAACTGTATTGGATTAGCACCTTCAACTATGTAGTTACAAAAAATGTGAGTTTCACATTTTAAAATGGGACTGTCATTCTTAGAACATTCTGCTTATTGTTAATTCTGTGCGAAAAGAAGACGTAAGAGCAAAGAACCTGACCCTGCAAAATGCTCAGAGCTTCATTTTAGCTTAGTGCAAAAGCTAATGCCAATTTCACAGAGGTATTCAGGTGCTAAGGAACTGGCTTTCACTAATCTCACATCACTTCAAGTTAGTACTCAAAATTCTTTCGAGGCTGTGGATCCCAGCATTTTTATAGTAGAGTTCAGAATCCATTAATCAATAAAATCAGAGCCCAGTCCAGATGGACTGGATTCCTGTAGTGTTTTTGAAACAGTAGTCTTTGGGAATTGAGAAAGCTGAGGAAGAATTTGTCTGGTAGGAGAGGCAGAACTAGTCAGACTTGCTTGTCTTATGTGAGTAAGGTGTAGTGCTTTGTATGTTACTCATAATCCTACCTTTGACATTTTATCCAGCTCCAAGAAAGCAGATGGAATAAAGGTACTAATTTAACTAATATTGCAAACTCCACAACAAATGTAGATTCATGCTGTCTTTACCACAGATGATTACTGGGTGCTTCCACACTGATAAAAGAGTCAAGAAAATTTTTCACCAGTAAATACTTCTTCAATCCTAATAGGAATTAATCTCCAAGAGAAATCAGATGGGATGGGTCTGTTCTGCAGTATTTCTCTGCTATCACAGACTCATTTTCATCCAGGAGGAGGAAGAGTAGACTGGTCTGAACAGTCTATTCAGAGATCCTCAGAACCTAGTTTCTCTGATCATGCACTCTGTCTAGTGCTGTGTGCTGTTAAAGCATTACTGGCTCTCTCACAGCGAGCCCTGCCTCAGAAGTCAAATGTGCTTGACATTTACTGCAACCACTTCTTCCTTCACTGACATGCCATCATTGCAAGATCCCTGCAGCATAAAATGTGTACTAGACCCCAACTAATACCTCTATGAATTCCTTAGTTCTGATTCTGATTCTATGATAAAAAATGCACTGCTACAGGGTCCAGAGTCGCCTCTTCATTGCAGGCAGTGGCAAAAAACTTCTGAATGCTGTTTAGCGCTGAATATACTTTTAAGCCATGCATGTGTGCATCTGTTCCAACACATCAAGATGTTCCTACCTGCTAAAGTTGTCTTGGTTTTATTTTTTTATGTAACAAGGAAAGCTGAAAGTGGCCTGTAAAGTCTGAGTGCCATTTTAACAAATACCACTGAATGACCCGGGAATAATCTCAGGCCAGTTTCCTTTGGGAGTCCTATGCATCACCCTTACTGTTAACCACACCCCCTCCTTACTAATGATGACTGTGCCAGTGTTTTGCAGGAGAAGAAACATAATGGCACTTTATTGAATGATGAAGCATGATAGAAAGCCTTGAGTGACACCCTCACTGATAACCAAATGGTGCCATTATATCACACTTTAATTGTTAATACAGTATCATTTGCTTTCTCTCCAAGACTGCAATTAAAGAAATCAAGGATGCTGTGACCTAGATGCACAGAATGACTTAGGATCTACACACAGAAGTCCACAGAGATATCTTACCCTATGTGCAAAGCCCATAGGCTGCTGAATTCCTGAGATGCCTAGTGTTTTCCTTATACAAACACTCAGATCTACCTTTATGTTAGCTATACTGGCAGCTGCATCTATCTTACACCAAAGCTCATCTGTGATTCTCTAATTAATAATCTTTTGCCTAAACTTTCATGCTTGAAAACACACATAATATGCTACTGCAGCAAGCCTTGAGCAAAATATCATGTCAAGGCACTTTCACTCAAAATCCATGACTGTTAGTATTGAACCTCTGTGTCAAATAATAGTGTGTCTGTGACCAGAGCTGTTCTGCAAGAGATTTGGATTCTCTTCAGTCTGAGAACATCTCTTTGTAAGAGTGGACCTCACTGCTCACACATAGTATTCCAGCAAAAATGCTACCCAGAAATAAAATTTACTTGGATTAGACAGAATAGGACTCAGCTTAGGCACAGGCCACACAACTGATCGCAGAGAATTGTAGGTCCTATTTTCTATTCCTACATCTGCTTGTTTAATTTACTGTAAGTAGTAATTAAAAAAAAGTATATTGAAAGATCTGGGAATTCGGATGTAGGCCCAGGTTTCTCTTTCCCCAAGTGAGTTTTTTAATTATTCAGCTAGAGAAAGATGTTTACTCCCCCTATCTCAAAGACATTTATTATTTTCTGTAATATGGCACAGGTCTTAATAAGGGAAGCGAAGAGTGTTCCCACCTCTTCCATGGAAGAGCCAGAAACCAAGTTGTTAGACCTCTCCTCAGGGTTTGACATTCCTGTAGAAATAAATCCAGGCTGGCCACATTCTAGGAAAATGGTCTTTCCAAAGAAATGAACCTTATTGTCTGTACAATTTTTAAAAGAATACATGTGACCCCTGCTCTGGTTTTAGAAAGGAAGACCTTAATCTAGCCCTGACCTGGAGATAGGCAGACAGAATTAGGTGCTGGTGGCCTTAGCAAAATAAATATAAGTGGCATTTAGCCTTCTCTGTAATGTTTTTTGTTGGTTAGCTTGGCATGCAGTGTTCTATCTTGAATCCCATAATCAGACACCCCACTCTCCTGTGCATTTTTGGGAGTTTAGACAACTAAGTCATGGCTGTAAAATCTCCAAGAGGCTAGTATCTTGAATTTCAATTTCACAAATTATTAATTTCTTTTTGGATCTACGCCTTCTTGCTAGAAAACATAAATCTGAGTGTACTGTATGTAACAGCTTTTCTAGGTCCACCAGGCATCCTTTTATTTTCTTCTGGATGTGGATTTTTTCCATTAGAAGGAGAGTTGTGGTGGGTTATATTTGTATGCCTTGTGTTTTGAATTTTCCAATTTCACAGTCTGGATCTGGATTTTGATGCCAGGTTTTAGGGTTTTATGGCAGCTACAAGGGAGAATATTGACCTTTCCCTTATATGAATGCACATGTGTTCATAAAATTCAGACTGTGGTGAGCCACAGTTCTGCCATGTTGTACACAGAGAAATTCCCCATAGAAAGAAGTCTGAACAGTTAGTGTTGTAAAGACGACAACTAACAGAATATGGGACTGCAGAGCAGCTAAAAATCCACAAAGAAGCCATCAGATAACATCTCAAGACACATATCCCTATTAATGGGGCCTCTGTGCCCTGTCTGATCCCGTCTTTCACAGTAACGACTTGCATGCTGGACTCAGAATTTCTCTTGTGAGAGGAAGAACTGATTCTGTCTCTATTCCCTGTATATGTATCTTTGGCAGGTTTTTGTTGGTTTTGGTGTGGGGTTTTTTCTCAGTTACAATAACCATAGTACATAAACTGGGCTGTTACTGTTCCAATGTTAGCAGCTGTGGCACATCTCTCTAACTTGTGTTTGCTGTTTTGTCTGCTGAGAAGAGTGTGCCACACAGACTTAATTATTAATGTGGCAATGTATATTGCTGTTAGGAAATCAGAATTAGTGTCACGTCTACAATGCCAGTCTGGAGTTTTGAGGAAGGGTTTTGGTCTGGCTCAGCTGTCTGGAACTTGGCAGGGGTTATTTAGTGAAAAATCGTCCATAACTTCAATAAATAAATATATTGTGAATGGTATGAATGAAAGCAAAAGACATAAGTAAGAATGTGTTTTAAAACTTTCAAAATAGTTCAAAAGCCAGTATTGTCCATGTATCTAGAAGTTCTACTGACAGCCTTGGTATACTAGTTACTACTAGTTACTATGTAAGTAACTTCACTCTTAGATCCCATTTTTCAAGTCTGCTTGTAGTGTTTTATCTGTTAATTTGTTACTGAAGGTTGTCAAAGATATAAAAAAATTAAAATGCAATAAAGTATGCAATCTGCTAACTATTTGGTTTGAGGGATTGGTTGAGGGATAAAGTTCATTGTACTATCGTTGCCTAAAAAACAAGCCATGTGAGTTGTATTTAAAAAAAAAGATGACTGGTTTGCATTATACAGCTTACAAACAAACTTTTGAGAGTTTCCCTGGTAGATCTTATGATCCTGTATCTACTGAAGTCAACAACAGAAATACTGAAAGAAGTTTGAAGCATTGCTGTAGCCCATGTTTCCCATTTATTGAGTACACCAGATTCTGATACTTTTTTTCTGTCTTTAAATATTTTCTACAATTTGTCTTACATTCCTGGTTCTACAATTTAATTTGGGGTCCATACTTTAGAGAGAGACTAGTTTCCTCCTTAATGCTCTTGTTTGCCACTTGTAATTTGTGTTCACGTTCATGTTTATGCAAACACAGGTGGTAGGGTTTTTTACAGCTGGTGGAAACATTTCATTTCATAGTAATTTTTCTCTGCACTGTAAAATTCAGCATCCATTCAGAATTACCTGTTAAAGCTCCTGTAGTCAGGCAGTTCTGGCTTTGCTTCAGGTTTAAAAAGTTTAGGATATAAAGCTTCCAGCAGCTCTGGATCATCCCTAATGGCTTCTATCCAGGGAGACTGATAATACTTTGGTACAGAAGTAGTGTTGAACTTTTCAGGAGGAATTTCTTTCAGTGGTCCAGAATACCCTGCAAGGCAATCAAGGCAAAACCAGTGTAATAATACTTTGACTTTTCTGCTTCCTTACCACTGTCCTATGTAACTAGGAAGTAACATACCATCATTTCACAGGTAAAGTGAACAATTGGATCAAGTCATCTGGCCAAAGCTACACAGAAACAGAAAGCTGTCTGAGGAATTTGTAGCCTTTTAGATAACTGCTCCAAAGTATTCCACCCACTTTTGAAGCTAAGATTATTTTAGTTTTATATAAATCTGTTTCTATCATTATAACCATTTGTTTGAAACTAGACTATAGATACACAGCCCTTGGGCTGAATTAACAAAAAGATTTTAAAAACATCCTTTTGGTTAGAACTAAGATAATTCAACAAAGGAAATCTATTCTACCCTTTTACCCTCCCACTACATCTTGCTCTTTAAATTTATGCTGTTTCCTTCTATAAGCTTAAAAAAACCCCATGGTTTAATATCTACTCCTTTTGGCAGATCTTTTTTGCTTCGAGAAAGGCTTGAAGATTTCTACCATGTCTTAGCAATGGAAATTACCTCTGTTCGCATTGTATTTGACCAATGGATGCACAGAGTCTTAGCAGTCGATAACAGAGTAGCATTGACCTAGTTTACATAGGCTGGAAAAGGTCTGCACAAAACATGCATTGAGTAATTCTGAACAAAGAATGAATTTGTAAAAACCACAGTCTGCTCATGGATAATTCATAAACAGGAAGAAGGGCGATATCACTGAATAAATTAATTTAAACAAATTAGCTTTCTCTAGTCTTTAAAGAATACAAAATAAGGCTGCCTTGTAGCTCACTGCTTTAAATAAAGGCAACAGTACCCTCGCAGTTAAGGACTTAAAAAAATAACAGTTTATACAGCCAGGGGCAAATTCCTTTTTAAGTTACTCCTCTGTAGAGGTTTCTGGCAAAACTTGCAGTGACTTCAGATTTACATTTATGGGTAATTAAACTACAATGGATAACTTTCAGACTGCTGGACAGTGTGTTGCATATTAGAAACAAAGGTTTGGCAAAGAAAAATCAGTATATTAATCTGGTTTTAAATCTGGTGATCTGTTTCTCAATGTTTATAAGACCAGTAAATATAGGAGCAGTCTCTCTTGATATTAGTGTACATTTTCAGTTTAGGGAGAAGTAGTACAAAAGGCATATAAAATCTTTAAAAATTAACAGAAATGGTGGAAGAGCACCACTTTACATTTCTGTAGGAGATTCTGATTAGTTATCTGACTCAAATTTCTCAATTTCTAATAGTAAGTCCATTAATAAATTCTTGTTTTAGATACTGTTTTATAAAGAGGTCCTTCCTCTGCTGTGAAATGAGAACTAAATATGTTTAAAGTCTGTAAACTCATATATTACCTGGGGCGATGTTGTCAGGATGTGGTGGGCTCCGGGGATCAGGTGTATTAGGAGGTGTCATTGGGGCATGCTGGGGAATTCCTTCCACGCTGAGGCCGTCCATTTTAACACTCTGTATGGGCTCTCCACGCTGCATTCAGATATAAATAAGTATCATTGACAGCACAGGCAAAAAAGGCCTCTGAATTTCCATTGAGGGTTGGAGTGATACTCCAGTTTACAGCCCAGATCTGAGACCCAGGTTATACTATCCAAAGGCATACTGTCCTGCTGTTTGGTACCCTGTTTGCTAGATAGCACTCTCCAGGATTTTCTGGCTGTTATCCAGAAGATGAAACAGTTTCACAACTCTTTTACATTGGCCATGTAAGCAAAAATGAATACTTTTCAGTGTTAAGAATGATATCCCAGCATAATTTAAAATGTCTGTATTACAAGTGTGTGAATGCTTTATTGAAAGGATTGGAGGTGTTGTGAGCTAAGTCAACAAAATTCCCGAAGCCTTATAACCATCCAGCTGAGTTGGCTGGCCTTTTCCTAAATTTGGGATATTTAAATGTTGATATGCAATCTACGTAGAGAGTTCATCCCGTCTGCTGCTTACACCAATCGCCAAAAAATCTACCTATGCATGTGGGCTGTGTGGTTCACAGCAAAGAGTAGATCTGGTCACTTTGGCAGGGGGGCCCATAAAATGTGTCCCTTGGATTACTAGACACTAGAAGCTGTTACGTGCAGAGCACCCTTGCTACCCAAAGACTCCAGAAATCTGGCACGTTTGAGCCATTTGGGTTTCAAAGCACTGATTCTTCAAAGCGTCTCTTCCCATATCAGTTGAAAATTCACTGCATTTTTTGAATTGCTTTTGTTTGGGATTTTCTTTTCCTTTATTTATAATAGAAATAACAACTTCAGTGCAGGTCACTTTCTGGACGTTCATGATACGCTGTTATTTTCCACCCTCCTATCAGGTCATCAGTTCTAAGGAAACATCCAGAGGCTTAATCATTGTTGCATAAATATAGAATTAGAGTCTCATAAGAAGTCAATATCTTATTTTAGCTATGACACATAGGCTAAAAGCAATTTAAATATAGACTGGTTTAGAGTAAGAGTTTCTTAAAGTAGGAAAGCAAACAAATAATACTTGTTTAAATTTAAAACAAAAAAAGATCAAGGCAGAATGTTTTCTAGCCACCCTGAAGTATGTTAGAAAGATTGATTTTGGCAGGCAGAATCATAAAGATGATGAAAACAACACCAGTGGTGGCTAAATAGGCATTTAAGGGAAGGGAACAGAAACCAAAGAGGCATCATTTTTCCGTGTGTCAGAATGTCATAGTGACTGTGCAGCGTGTGTTCTTTATGTGATTTTGTGGGAAGAAGTAGTCTATAAGGGAACTGATCTGTCAGACTTTGTAGCAAAACATGGAACTTGATACAGAAATTCTGACGAGATTGATGTGTTAGGCTTAGAATTTATCTGTGTAGCTTCTAATATTCAATAGAGTAAGAAATTCTGGGGACAGTATTCATAGATGGGCTTCTAAATAATAGTGTTCTAATAATAGTTCTGGGTGTTCAATAGAGTTATTCAGATTTTTTTTTATATGGGATTTCTTTTGTGCAGATTTATTTTTAAAAGGCAGATTTATCAAAACTCAAACTTGATCCCATTTGATCCCTGTGTAATTTAATTTCTGTTGAGTGAGTGACCAAAGATGTTTGAAATATCTGCACCATAAATAAAGAAATGTAAACATTTTTCTTCTATGACAAGGGATATTAAGACATATTTTTCTTCCTGACAAGAAATTTTTTTGTATGGGAAACGTAAAGGCCACAGAATTACAAATACAGAGAATTCCTTCTTCAAGAAGGGAGCAAAAATATTTTAAAGATTTCAGCTGTGATATTGGAAATATTGAACTCAGCTCCAATAATCAACTCTCTGACCGTTGTGAGATCCCTCAACGGTTTGATTAGCATGAACAATGGTAAATTGCAAATGTGTCTTTTATTGTCTGCTCCGAAAGCCTCATTATGAGATGCAACGAGACAAAAAGTTTCCTTAGAGTCAACAAGGTGCATTCATTTTGCTGTTTCTGATTAATTTACAAGTGTGTGTGTATTTTCTTTAGTAAAATTAAACGTAATATAAGTAAGCCCTTTGGTGCTTTGCTGATTAATAAATTAATTTTTTCTATTTGAACCGATACAAACTTTACGTTATATCACAACAATACCTTACATATGGTTACTATTTTTCTTATCACAAGTGAAGATTAAAGAGGAATTGAGTCAAAGTCTTTGTGTGGATTCTGTAGGGGCTGGATGGTAATGTAATCATAGCACCAACTATATTAGTTGCAAAAGCTTCAGGGAAAGAGAATTGCTGTTCTACAGGAATTATTTCCTAGGTTAGTTAATAGTAATTGACTTCTGTAGCACATATTTCTTTTAATCTTTAAAGCAGCTTAAAAGTACTGGGACAAACTCTGCTTCTTTAGTCGCATACTTTTGTATCTGAAATCAGTGGGGATGCATACATGTAACTGAAAAGCAGAATTTAATACAATACTAGAATTAGAGAGGCTGCTTGTATGCTATATTAGACTGGGCATAGAGTACTCGTTCAAATAATTAAACCTTGCAGCGTATTGGAGGGTTGGGTAAAAATTATGAATGTTGCTGTCCAGAGGTTAAGTAAAATGTTTAAATATTTTGCAAAGGCCACAGATGAGACAAACGCCAGGTGCATTTATTTCCTGCCATGAGGATTCCCAGGGTATCGCTGATGCTTTATTTGAAGAATAGTTGACTCTCAGTGACAGACTCTCTTTTTTCTCCATGCTGAGACAGGCAGGCCAGAAGTGTATTAGTACCAGTTGTGAGTCATTTTGCTGCCTGGGAACCATGTTGAGACCACCAACTTATTTTAATAAAAGTACTTACTGGTTGCATGAAACAGACTCATTTCTTCCAACTTTTTGAATATCATTAATTAGTTAGTTTTCACATTAACTAGTTAATTTTCAATACTCAATGAGCCAGTTATTACAGGATAACAACTCTGATCACTAGTAACCTGCATCAGATTTGAATGAGTATGTTTTGAATCTGATGTCCTTAAGTATTAAGGCTTTCAGATATTTTTATTTGTCTATAGCAGGTCAATAAAATACAAATAGCTCACTTCACGTTAGCCGTATTCTAGTACAGGGTTTTGCTTTTATTCTTCCTGAAACTACAAATAGATCATGCACAATGTGTATCAGGGGCACCAAGGGAACCCAAGCTAGTCTCACTGTGTTTCATTAATAAGTTATTACAAAATACTTACATTTCTTGGCTTGTTTGCTACATAATGATAATTTTCATATGTGTATTTGTCAGATCTCCGCTGACGTCTCTTGAAAAGTCTTGCACCTCTGTTGCTGAGGGTCGATAGTTCCTCTACCATGATATCTCTGGGGGTGCTGACCTTTTTTCCAAGGTTTAAGCTGGGTGAGACTGCAATACAATGGATAAATACATACCTCTGTTTTTCTTAAATGCCTGATATTGTGAACCCTACACCTGAAATCCAACAACGTGTTAATGCATAATTATCTAACACATAACATAGCTTCATATGGTGTTAGTGAAATTAATCACTCTTCCAAAATTTTGGAGCAGAGTATTGAACACCAAAACCCTGGGTTTTTTGAAGATGCTAAGCACCTCAAGCTCCAAATTTACTTCAGTTGAACGGCATTCAGCTGTTATCAAAATCAGGTCTATAACATCCTACACACCATCTTAATAGCAGACTGGTAAAAACTGGTTTCTGCTGAAACCACGAACAAAATTCCATCTGACCCCAGTATTCCCACATCAAACCTTCAGTTAGCTTTGTGCATCCTGCATTGGACAGATGAGCAGGTAGCCCCTTTTAAACATACCTACCAGTTTCTTATTGCTTATAAACATTTTATTTTCAATTATTCTTTAATATTATGCTTGCTTTTGAAATCTAGGTCATGTTTTGTACTTTGAGAAAAGTTTGCATTAGAAAGGCTGTAGTAAATAGTACCTTTAAACTATAAAAGAAGCTTTCAAAATAAAGCTCAAGGTGTTGAAAATGAGAGCCTTAGCAAAGAACTACAACATGCTTCTTGGAATTGATGTATTTAGAACATTTTCTTTTTAATTCTCTCTAAGAGGAAACAATTAATAGATGTAATATTACGTTATTCACTGCTTGGGAAAAATTCCTTCTTTGTCTTTAGCAACCTCCTGGGCGATTTGAAAGTGAAGCTGCATAAGCAGGGGAAGGGGAGATCATTTGGGACTGTAAATGGAGAACTCTGAATATCAGAAACTCTACTGGTCATCTTCATGGTAATGTTCTGGAAACTGGGATGCTGGTGGCAATGAGCAAGCTGTTGCTTAGTGACTGAACTCTCTCACTAGATGTCCTCAAGCTATAGATTAAACCTTAGAACCTTAAAATACAATAAGTTCAACAAACTATTTTCTACTAATTTATTTCTGTTTAGAAGGCTGTAGAATTTAACAAATGTAACAATAATTGGATCACATAGTAAAAACAGAATTTTAAAGAAAATAATTGCTATTGCTACTTACTTTAATATTTATCATTTTATTAATTGAAATTATTCTCCTCAGTTGTTCATAAACTTCATGAAGAAAAGTAGGAAGATGCTTTGAGGATTATATCAATGGTCTAGTATGTTTCTTTGATCCACTTATTCAAAGTCATATTCTGTGATTTCTTTAATAAGACGACATTCTATTCTTCACATATTCTTAAGGTCTACAGGATTTAAAATTCTGAACTTTGACATATATTTCAATGCATTAAAATGAAATGAAAGCAAGTTATATGTAGGACTGTATCTTGCTTCTAGAGTAAGGACACAGGCTGCCCAGTTTAAAACTAACATTACAAATTAATTAGCTGCAGAAGGTACCTGATGTCAAAGTTAATATTGCATATGCAGAGTTTCATTTTGAGTAACTGGCATGTTCAACATGGCATATGTCTCCTAGTAACTTTATGTTGGAAAAACAGTGTGATTTATTGATGTTTAGGAAAACTTAATTGAGGCAGGTACGTTAAATATTTAGCCAAAGCTGTATAGACAAGAGTTTTCCATGTAGTAAATCAAAGAAGTTTGTGGGCCCTGGAGTGCATCACTGTCGATCCACTTCTGTTCATACTGATTTCAGTTGAATGTTTGCAACAGATTTAACTGGAGCAAGAGCAAGCTAACTGTATTGTGAGCCGGAGCATGCACTTCTGCTTTAAAAATAGTATACGCAAAGAATCCTAACACCCTCCTGTTATTTAAGAGGTAGCTACAAAACAGAGAGTTCTTAACATGGAAGAAAATGATTCGGCTTGCCCAATGTAGCCATATCGGTGACAGATAGTGGTGGGGTTTTGGCTCTGTGGTTGAGATAAGTGCATTAGTTATTGGCCTGTGGCCTGAAATATAGACCTACAAGTCATTTCTCAAGATTACTCCAGGGATATGGACTGTTGAATGGTTTCATATTAGTAAGGAGTCAGAAATGTACCCCTCAAATCAGAAAGATTTTCATGCAGAAAAAGCTTTTCTTCATTGTACACAGAGTGGGTAGTATGTACATCCTCAGACACTGGGGTGCCAAGGTGATTGCAGATCTCTGTCCGAAGCACTCAGTATTCTTCTGGGACATGCTGGATGTTAACTATTTTGGGCCTTGCTGTTCCCTTACATAGGTACTGTTCTTGTTAATGTTAACTGAAAGCTCCAAGGTACTTTGTAACCCACAGTTGTGTACTATTGTGTATCCAGGCAGCATCCCAAAAACGTAAGTGTGAAGTTCGTTTGAATCCCTTGCCAACTAAAATCTAATCATCTGTCTAGTTTTATGATGTGTCTAGGGATTGTTTCAGTGTCAGTGCAGAAAAGGTGATGAACAATGAGGAAAGGAGGACATTTAGAGGATGACAGAAAGAGAACATCAATGTCATAAATGGACATTGTAGTTTAATACTGGAAGTTTAATTCATAGTTTAATCCTAATCTTAACCTTTTAGTTTAATTTCTTAATTTGTTCCTGCCAAGTCCTTTCTGTCCTATGCTTAAAATCATAACAGACTGTATTTAAATATGATTTATATAGTTCCTCCTGCATTCACTGCCTAATCCCCCTTAATCCTCCAGTTTACAATCTTCTAAATACCTTAATCTGGATTATAAATTTTAATAATGAATATCAGATATTATGTTTGTTGTAGTATCATAAATAAGATTTTTTAACTATATTATGAAAGATAGTTAATCATGTAGCTACTGAAGGATGCATTTAAGAAATATTATATAACTGGACATGAGATTTAAGTGTAATTGAAGGCTAACCTGATGAACTCCAAGGGCTTCTTTAAACATATGTATTTACAGAAATGTTTATCTCTACCAAGCAGACTTAAAAATGGTATGATTAGTTCAAGTCTGTCAGTGAAAAACCGAGGGATTGGGGAAGTCACTGCATCCACATGCTGATTCACCACTACAGTCTCTCTTCTGAGACCATAAGAGGGTTTACAGTTAGTGTCTATTCCTGCAGCATTTTGTGACGTGTCAAACTTCTCTAAAACACAAAGTCACGTCACACAAGTCAACAGGAGATGTGGACTTTCAGTCATTACCAGTTTTGCCCAGAGACTGGTAATCTTTGGGATTACACTGATTAAAAACTTGGCTGATTTTTTATCTCATCAACAACTGTTTCTGCTATTAATATCTTTTAACAAGAAATTTGAGATTCACTGTTTA
Organism: Pluvialis apricaria; assembly: GCA_017639485.1. NCBI lineage: Eukaryota > Metazoa > Chordata > Aves > Charadriiformes > Charadriidae > Pluvialis > Pluvialis apricaria. Next base: position 79,178,812 of record CM030010.1, read on the forward strand.
CCTGAAAGCATTGTAATAAAAAGGGGCTGAAATAAAAATGCAGTAGATAAGCTTTCTGTGTGTCATTCCAAGCTACCGGGGAATTGTGTTACAGAATCTTCTGTTACTGTTTACCCTTGTTAACAGTGGGGAGTTTCATAGATCTGTGAAATGGGCTGAAACATTAAATTTAATTTTTACATAATTACCAGGTGCAGGACCTTCATTACTAATAGCGATGCAAGAGCTGGAAAAAACAGCAGTTCACCCTCCAGATCTCAGGTTAAACTTGTTGAATTAACAGTTAGGAGAGAAATAAAATGTTAAAAATTAATAGAGCTGAATTTAGTCATTTAAAAACCAGATTTCTCCTTGATTTTTTCAAGAATTGTTCAGATTTGGTCCCAAAGAACTAGCATATACTTTGTGTAATTACAGCTTTGATTATCCTTCTGTTTCTTAACTGGTTTCACTGAGCTTGTACAGTTATAAATTTCAGACTCTAATTTCATGAAATTTCATATTTTTTAACATCCAAAGAAGATGCAAAAGTAGAATGTACACTGAGAGAGTTAGTATTGCCTTCAGTGGCCACATATCACAGCATATCTTACTGTAGGATAAACTGTCATAGCTATGTGTATGAATCTAAACTTGACGGTTAATCTGATAATACGTAAATAATAAAAAGGACGGATTATGTGAGGCAAATGCCAAGCCTCAGCACAGATTATCCAATATAACTCCAATGATTTCAAGGACTGTATGGTAGATTTGTTAGTATTGCTATGAATAGTAGCAACATTTACCATGTGAAATGCCTAGTTCCAAACAAACATATGAAAAACTTGGGGTTTTTTTCCCTGAAGGGCTTATAGGCTATTTCAGGCACATACAGTACTTGGGTTTACAATACAAAAAAAGAAAAAAAAGGAGTTGTAATGAAATCTGTGAGGGCAGACTGGCTTTCAGACTTAAGTGTGTGTTCAGTGGACAATGGAAAGAGGAAAGAGATATTTACTCAGGAATAGAAGTTACAGAAAAAAAACTGTGGAAATATCAGAAGGACTAGGACCAGGCATTGAAAACAGTAGCTTCTTTTTCTAAAAACCTAATGTCTCTTGTCCTACTTTTCCTGCAATCACATTGGTCAGTGAGTGAGTACAGAAACCATCCCCAAATTCTTTGGAGCCAAAGCCCACAAGAAAGATTTTCAGTACTGGAATTTAATGCTCAGTGTTTTATCCTCTGTGAGTGGTATAATTTTCACAAATTGCAAATATTAATGGAGCTCCTTGTTTTTTCAATGAGGCTTGTGGGGTGCTTATAACTTTAAAGGCATTGATCTTTTACTTAGATGGTGAAACAGCCTTCATGGGGAGGACTGGAAGGATCCCCAAAAGCATCCCGCACGTACCTAGTGAAATCCAAGCAGATTTATATTCCCAACTGGATTAATTGCTTCTTAAGGTGTCACACTAGAAGCATAATTTTAAAAACCTGTTTTAGAAAATCAAACCACCTTCTCATAAGCGTCTGCATTTTCATCAGTGCAACAACAGAAAAGTAAAATTTCTTCATATAAGATTAGTTGGTGGCTGTGCATTAGAGAGAATTGCCAAATGCTAGTAAAATTTGTTAGTTACAAAGATAAAGTTTGAGAGGAAGGAACAGAGATGTAAACATTTCTTTCAAAATTTTTTATCATTCATATAAAAAAGCAGAGTCAAACAGAGCAAAAAAAGAGTATACAAATCAGCATGTTTCTTAGATGATAGCCTTTTAAAATGGAATGAAGTCATGTTATTAACCCCAAATAATATTCTGAAAGGCTATCCTAGCAGAATGTACATCAGCTGTTAGATTACTTCATTCCTCCACAGCAGTTGTTCATCTGAAAATAGCTTTCAAATGAAAAGAGGCAACTACAAAAGGATTAGTTACCATAGGCAGCATGATACTCCCACAAGATTATTTATGGCAAAACACCCAGAGACAAAGCTGTAAGAGAGTTAAACTCTATGATTAAGAAAATATATTAGGGAGGGCTAGAGGACATTGCATATACAGTAAGCTGGGTTCAGCGCTATACCATTTCTTTGTATTTCATCCATAATGGCTGATGCTTGTTGTTTCCTCTCTTTGACCATGGCAGAATGTGATAACATTGTGATTTTCTGATACGATTTTTCCTTGCTGAAAAAAAACAACACATTTTTACATTGTTGAGCCAGCTTGCACAATTCAGCCAACTTTAATTTCTGATAGCCTGTTTAGAATGGCTGAATAGTGAAGTTAGTTATTTCTGATTTAGAAATACTGCACTTTTAATTGTGCAAAATGCACTGGAAGTTATTGCCTGCAGACAGATGCTAGCACATGTTCTGATGGATAGTAGATTCGAAGGAATGGACTTTGAGTTGGCCACATAAATTCTGTAGCAAAATCCATGGCAGTGGTCTAGGCCTTCTCACATCTGCACATTATGTTAAAAGAGGTAAATTCATAGCTAATATTTTAATTACATCTTGGTTTATGATTTCAGAAATGTTACATTTTGACATTTCTTAATCTAACAGTTTGAGGAACTAAATGAGGTGCTCTGGCATCTTTACAGAAAATGCATTTCTGACTAAGTAAAAAAACAAACATCTTTTTAATTGCAGAGTCAAGAGGTTACATAAATGTCTTTTACATGACAGTTTGTAGGACAGACAATGTCAAAAGATTTCAGGAAACAATACACTTACCCTACTGTTTTGTTGTGCAGAAAAAAGCGATCTCAACCCTTTAGTTGAAGCTTCAGGAGTTAGTTATGTATGGGGATGACCTGCCTGGTCCAGGATGGTTTCTACCCTTGTGCTTGGATCTGCATGGTACCTAGTACCGAGACAAACTGGGGGCTGATCCTCTTCAAAGGGATTGGCATCCAGCTGACATCAACTAGTTATATATAGAATCAAACACTCCAGCCACTCATATCTTCCTGGCGAAAGAAGAGAACAGAAAAGATTCAACTGCACCCACAACAAAGAGAGTTTATATCCCTTTCAGAGCTTATTGGAAGATTTAATGGAATGCTCCCCTCGTACTCGTACAGATCATCTCCTCATCATCTCTGAGAATAATAATCTCTCTGTTATAACTAGGAAACAGACATTTAAAAATAAGGTGTTAAATATACGGATGGGCAAGACTATATCAGATGAGAATGGCACGGGCTAATCCTTTAGTGAAAGATGAAACCATGCTTCAGTAGTAGCTGATGGCTAAAGTCAGAGGCAGATGGCTGATATACGAAGTCTGTTCTGAAAAAGAAATGAGGATTTTTTCAGTATTATATGTGGTAGGGACTAATTGCTCAGCAAGCACACGCCTTGCAAACTGGTATTCAAAGTCGCTTAATTTTCTTTGTGCATTAGGAACAGAAACCTGCAGTAGTTTGAAACTTAGTAGTATTCAGCATTCCAGGATACTGTTGTATCAGTTTATCAAAGAAATGTGTGATATGTGGAGCACAGATATTTCATGATGGCAACCAACTTCAGACAGAAAGAACTGGTGGCAGAAGGAAACGTTCCCCCCTTGCCCTCCTGTCTGAATGCAGCCAGCTGAATTCTGGGGCAGTAAAAGCAAGGTGAAGGTTTTGTATTTCTGATTCAGATTTGGGGTTGTTCTAGGAAATTTCTTTTTCTTATGGAAAATTATGTTCTTGTTTGGCTTGGAGGATTGATCAGAAAATTGCTTGGATACGGATAAGACAGGAAAAAATGAATTCTGACTGTAAATGCAATCTGGAGAGTAGTAAAATACACCAACACAACGTGCGTAACTTTTCAAGCAAGAACCTCTCTGAGACAGATAAAATGTATGTGCCTGATACAATGTCCTAAAAGTCTGCCCGTCCAGCCAAAAAATTGCATTATTTTTCCCCAAGCTTTCTATTGCTAGGCTTAGCTTTGCAAAACATGTTGCTGAGATCATAGACATCTCTGCTCCAAAAAGGTGTTCATTTAATCCTCGCTGTCAGAATTTACCTGCTGCTGTTACTCATTGGTAATTCTTTTCTAGTTTTTGTGCTCGGATCAGCCACTTTTGACAGTATGGACAAGCATTGTCAAAGTCTTGGTTGAATCTTATCTATTCACCTAAAGGCTAAGGTTGTTCTCAGTGGTTCACCACCAAGCTGTCAAGTGGGATTGCAGGAGAGTCCGTCAAGGGTTCATGCTACTCAGTATTTTCATTAGTAACTTCAGTAATGAAGTAGAGAATGTCAATTAAATGCCAACCTTGGAAAGTTACAACCTATCTGTAGGGAAGAATTTAAATGTTAAATAAACGATGAACTGAAAGAAAAAAGATAATAAAATGCAATTCAGTAAAACCACATCCAAATGAAATTATAAAGTGAGCATTCAACTGATTGACACCGAACTTGTCTTTGAACTTGAATTTCTGGAAACTTTTCCAACCACAACATTGATCCAGGAGGAAATATCAAGAGGCGTCCCGAATAGGATAGTCCTCTGTTTAATCTATTCCAATTTCCATTAACTAATTATTTGATAGAATAAAAAATGCACCAGTAAGATGAATTGTGCTTTTACACTATCGGAACAGCATGTACAATTCAGCCAACTGTTACTTCTGGATGACTGCAAGCTCTTGAGAATGATTACCATTCAAAATTCAACTGAAAAATTGTTGAAATAATTCAAAATCAGTAAAATTAAGAAATAAAATGCAAAGTAGTTGCACATAAGAGGGAAAAATCAATTGCAGGGAAAGAAACTAAGAAACTTTTGGGAGAGAAACTGCCAAAAACAATATGGCAGGAGAATTATATTAAATCACAAAATAAATATTAGTCACTAGTGCAGTACAAAAAAAGGCAAATGTTTTGTGCTTTGTGAACAGAATATCAAAAGGAAGATAATTTCTTTTTACTGGCACTGAGGAGCTGGAATTTTAATCATCTTTAAGAAAGATATAAAGATATTAAGAACTTACTAAAATCCAGGCAATACATGCTAAGGGATATTACGTGAGAGGAAGAATTTAGTCTGTTTGGTTTAGCAAAGACAAGAAGGAGGTGAGTTGTGATAGCAAGCTCTTCGCACGTAAAATGAGTCTGTAATCTAGACTGGAATCTTGTTCACAAAGTTTGGAATAAGAAGTAATCAGCTTATTTTATATCGGAAGTATAGACAGCATATTAAGAAGAGCTTTCTTTCTTGGAGGATAGCTGGCACTGGACCAGAACACGTAGCGATGTTGTGGAAAGAACGTCCCTGGCAATTTTTTAAATCAGGTAGTTTAGACACACTGGTCCTGACTCAGAGCGTGGGTATGAACTTGATGACTTTGATTTCACTTTCAGCCTTAATTTTTGTATAATTCACATGAAAACAGATAACCCCTAGTTAGGAGGAATCATTATTTAACAATCCCACCAGTTAACCTAGTAGATTAGTGTTTTGCTTGTCATTGGATTTGATACTGGAATTAGCTTCTATTTTTGCAGTTTTATTTCCAGTGCTTAGCAAATCCATGATCTCCTGTTTGGCCTTCATAAAGGGACAGTACTCACAGATTTCAGTTACACACATACATTTTATTTGTGTTTAAGATTTTTACAAGCTTTCCCTTATGCATCCAGGACCCTCTTCTGGGGTTTTTTTTTGCAATATTTTAATATCTGAGTAGTGGAATACCATAAGTATATCAGATGTCACATTTGGTGGCCCTGAGGAAAAAATGTGAACACAAACACTGAGATGTTTGGAAGTTTTGTGAATTCAACCTACTTATTTGTGATATTTCTGTACAGGTCCAAACGTTTATGGCAATATCTGCAGTTCAGGAAAGTGCTTCTGATTAGAGTTTTAAGAATGTTTTTAGTACTTTGGTTTGGTTTGAAACAATTTTCTATTTTATGTGTTGTCACTTACTGCATTGCTGAACTTCAAAAGCATATTTTATTCCAAAGAAATGCAGTGATAGCAACTTACAGATGACACAACCCGAAACTTTACTGACAGGTATTTTTATCTGTAAATTTTATCATTTAGAAGTTGAACTTTACAAAACTTTATAGAAGGACTATCCCAGAACTTAATTTACTGCTTACTAGTGTGTCAATATTTTGCCATTAACTGAAATAGAAAGAAGCATATGTCATTGCAGTTGGAATAAAGAATGTTTAACTGTCATAGCTGCAAAACTAGAACTGATCCTGTTGAATGCTACTTTCTTTTGTAACACTCAAATAAGTTCAGGGCCCCATAAAATATACCAAGTTGCTAAAACATCATTTGTATATACGTGACTAATAGAATATCCATAATAATGAGGAAAGGTTAAGGAAGGTTAAAGAATTACAGTACCATGTGACATCATAACAAAATCAAACCTTGCATTTCAATGAAAAGTATTATTTAGCAAGTGGCAAACTAGGATGATTAAGTCAGCCTGTGAACAAGGACAACATTTACCTGTCTTCTTCCTTTAGGTCATTTTTGTTTAACCAAGAAAGACTTTTCCTTTTAGTATTGTCTTTTCCAGCACCTTGTGGGAACTTTCCCACCACACTGCTTCCTCTGAATTGCATAATTGACCAGAAAGGAGGTCCAGGCTAGCAAGTGGAAAAAGCCTGAACTACATAAAATCATCCACTTCTGTAACTCGTTTCTCCCTCATTTTCTTTCCTTTTCTGTCCTTTTTTTAAGTTTGGAATTTTTTTTTCATTTTTCTCTTTTCTCTTTAACATGGAAGAGAACGAGTTACTGTAGTTTTCTCTCAAACAAGACTTAAACTAGGGGCAATTTAAGTGCTGAGTAATGCCTCAGTTGTTAGCAAGTGCTTAAGTTCATCCTGAGACTGGTTGCCATATGTGCTTCATTTTATGCCATGAATTTAAATCAATAAACTATTCAGGATACTAAAGTTAATAAATGTGTAGTGTCTTATTCACAATATGAGTGAAATCAAGAGGTTCAGTGATTAGATGTGCCTCTGTGTAAAAAAGGGGGTTGTAGTTACTACACAGTAACAAAGTCACTGCTCAGTTAATAACTTAACTGACAATTCTGCATTCTGTATCCATCTTAGCTTCTGACAGCTATTTACAGGTATAACTGTTACTGTGAAATACCTGACTGGAGCCAAAGAATAAATTAGGTAGTGGTAAACTGCCAACAGTTGCTTTTTTAAATGAAACTGGTCCTTATAGATGTGGAGGTTAATAAAGCATTGCAAAAATAAGGGATTCGGGAGTTTCCCTTCTGAAGAAGTGTTCCGCTCTCTGCATTTGCAGTGCTTAATTTCAATGGTAGTCACAGTAAAACTGTTAGATTTTTTTTAAACACAGACAACTGGAAAACGTTGTAGCCAGATTTACCTCACAATAGATTTCCATGTGTGTGTGGGACGTGTTTGGTTTGTGTAAAGGTCAGATGATGTGTATGTAGTAAAGAAATCAATGTAAGTAAAGGGCTGCATTAGGAAAAAGCTTGTTTCATTTGTGAAGAAACAAGTTGCTAAAGAAAGCCTGTATTTATTATATTTGCTAAAACAAAATTTTAAAGAGACAGAAAATGTGACAGGTCTTTCCAACTTGTATTTCGCCTCTAATGCGTTGAATATTTTTGTCAGTTCTCTCACCTTCAGGAAAATCTACAGACGTGTTTCTTACAAATTTAGCATGGTCTAATTGAATGAATGTTTTTCTTCACAATAGTAGGGAGGTTTGTTATGTCTTTGTAAAAGTCAGATTCTGAAGAAGATAGACCTATAATCCTGCTTTTACTTAAATTCTGAAGTTGAGCTAACCTAAACTTCCCACATGCGTTGCAAATGAAACTAGGTCCTATTATTGTTATGAATTTTCATTAAATACTTCTTGCATTCTGTCATAGGCAGTACCGGGTTGCCTATTTTCATTTCTAAATTCAAATTCATTTGAATGAAAAAAAATTATGGTTATCTGGAATATACTTCCCTGGCTATGAAAAGTGTGGAAATCAACGCGAATATGAATATGCCCAGTTTTAAGTTTTGCTTAGGGAAAAAAAAATATAATTTTTGCAGCTGAAAAATGAAGTATTTTCATTTCAATTGTGTGCTGGTTTGGGAGTTTTTCTGTAGCTACATTGGACAAAGCAGCAAGAGATCAATACATTTGAGGTATTGATAGAATGTATTCAATAATGTGTGATGTATTTGATAGACTTTTCAAAATATTGTTAGTGTTGTCTTTCTGTTCAGTATCCAAAGACTATCACTGTTTTTCTGGGATCCATACGGATTCATTCCATGATGTAGTATTCTCACTATCTTCGAGTTTTTTTAAAGAAAACGGGAGGGTTTATTTTGTAGGTTTTACATTTGCCACATCACATCTAGTAACAATTTACATAGAAAGCTTGCAAAAAAACCCAAATAAAACAACCTACCTACCAAAAAAAAAAAAAAAAAGCCCTCCTGTTTTAACTGCCTTGTCTGTAACATAAAATGTCCTAGAGGAAGATGACAGATAAATGTTGCCCTTGTTCACAGGCTCACAGGCTGGCTTAATCATCCTAGTTCGCCACATGTTAAATAATACTTCCCCTCATTGAAATGCATGGTTTGAGTAACTCCAATATTGTAACTCCCATGAGTTATAATTCATTGGAGACCGTGGTCTGTATTTGGCTGAAGTTAAATAATCCATAATAATAGGTACAAGAAGCAAGGAGCATTTCTTCAACAGCATTTTTTCCATGCTGTGGGACTCTGCATTTAGGACGGGCACGTTAGAAATATATTTTCTGTGCAGAGGTGGTGATGGAGCAGAGCTTCGATTTTTTTCATGGAGGCGTAATATCGCCCCTACCCCTCACTGAGAATGGTACAATTGCCTCAGCAGCCCCAGGGATGCTGTAGTAATGCAGGGATGGCTGTAGTTTGGGCTACAAGAACAACAGTTTAGGGGTGACTTTTCAAGATTTATTACTTACAGTTGGCTCACACTTTCATGCTTTATTTCCAGTCTTTGAGAGTTGAAAGTCTGTCATTTAAAGAAAACACAAAGCTGAGAGCCTGATTTAATCCCAAGAGCTAAGGCCACGAGCGCAGGCCTGTACTGTCAAAGACTTAATCAGAGCCAGCAGCTGGCCAGAAAGCTTTAATTTAGTATGTGCATTTTCTGATGATCACTAGTTGAAAACTCATTCATTGCTGTGGGTGGTCCACTGCACTGTGAGGCTGACATATTGCTTGGGTTTTTTCTTTCATCAAAAGGATACAAGCCTTCTCACTACTTATAACTTACATTTTGACATAGTATCACAAGCCTGTATTATGCCTGCATAAGTAGCTCTTAAAGAGAGAATCCTCGCTTCTTAAATGTTGCAGGATGTGTATATCTCTTTGGCAAGTCAGTATTCGTTTGCAAATAAGTCCATTTGATACTGCACTTAATTCTAACTTCTTTCTCCATATCCAGTGAATCTATTTAGATGCCTTCCCTAAAGGATTTAGATACCTGAAAATTTTATTTCATTAGCTTTTGAGGCTGTTACTGTGCTTTTAAAAGCATTGCAAAAGAAAAATGAGTTCAACAGAAAGACTCTAAACTTACCATTCTGCCAAGGTGTTGAACGACTTCTGTTTGCTGCAGTGCCAAACATCAAATTGTCAGAGTATCTTGGAGCTTTTGTTTTTGAAGCTGAAGGGGGAAATTTTAGTACAAAATACGTTTCATAATGGTAAAGTATGTAGTATGTTTTTAAAGTATTTGAAGATGCAGATCCAACTCAAACCTCAGTGTATATCTGATTTTTATGAGCTCCATTGATACTATTAGATCAGCTAATTAATTTCATACTTATTTTCCTAGCTTTGTATTGACAAATCCAACCATTCAGAATTAAGATCCACAGTCTGGACAATTGTTTCTAAACACTGTGTGTTTTTACCTGCATTAACTAATTTTTGTCTGATGGGCATTTCAGGTTTCTGAAAAGAAACTAATACAAAGCTGTGATTCTTGTGAATGCAGGAGCTGGAAATTGAAAAAAACTTTGAAACTTGAGATTAAATCCTGAAATCTTAACAGCATTGCTGTCCTGGCTCTGCCTTGCTGCTCTTCATCAGTCCTGGCTCGGAATAAAAATACTTGCCTTCTTCATACCCATTTAATTCTTTTCTATCTGTTAAGGCAGCTACAGGCTTGGTGATTAAGCCCAGTGCTGCTGGTGGTACTCATTATGCAAGTATCAGTAGGAGTTTGGAGGCAGTCACTGAAATGCCATCAGATGACAAAAACTTTGCATGTGGCTTCTTTCTCCCTTAAACTACTAAGTCTCCAGAAAAGTTAGCTGAGTACAGCTCCTGTTTGTGAGAGTAGAAATAGGCCCGAAGTCTGGCATGGCTACCACACGCGTTATAGCCGTGCCATCATGACCAGCAACGTTAGTGCAGACTCAGGCACAGAGGTGTTCAGGCTGAACATTGTCTCCGGTTTCACAGTCTAACTTTGAAGCCGTTCCACTGATTAAGCTGTTCTGCGACTTCTAAGGGTTCCTCAACCTGTGTCTGATAAAATTTATCTGAAAAGTGTTTTAAAAGCTTCTCTCAACAACCAACTCTGAATTCAGTCACCAGACTTAATATGTTGCTCTAACTTCTATAAATTTGGTGGCTTGAAACTTAACTCAGAGAAGACAAGACGACTTCTTTTATGAGCAGGGCAAATGTCTCTATATGTGATTTACAGTTCATATGTTTGTTTTTAAGTCAGGATGGTGTGAACTCTTAAAAATAAACAAAGAAGAGAGCAAAATTCCACCACTTAAAAATCAGCCTTAAAATGGAAAACAGTGGTAAACAAAGCTGGGAATAATCCGTAGGGAAAATAAATTGTGGTTTAAAGAAAAATAAATTTCTGATCCTACCAGTAAACACCTGTTCAATTTTATGCGTGCTTGGTCGGCTGATTGCTAGGAGGTTACAGTTCCAAAGCAAGACTGGACTAGTTGAAGCACAAGTTTGGGAACGCTTCAGCAGAAAGGTGGTCTGCAGGACAAAATAAAAGATTCTAGAGCTAGAAACAAATTTGAACAGAAACAAGAGTCTTTTAACTATTCTTCTTACATCCAGTCATGAGCAATATCAAGCCTGTGTTTATTATGTATAACTTATATAGCTTTTCATGCTGAAATAATTTTAAACTAAACCTAAAACCTGCCAACCTGAGAATATCAGCTGTGTGTAAAGGCAGAGAAGTTGAGATGGAGTTGCAGCTAATTAGGAAGACTGTGGCATGCACTCACGGGAACGGTGTTGGCAGGAAATACTCAATAAATAAAAAAAAAGGAATCAGGTGGCCAAGTGTTTTCTTAGGAAAAAGTTGGCAGGAAAGCACCCTTGTATAAAAAAAACAGTACAAATAAGGTGGAAAAGCTTACTTTAGTGCTTCCTTTTTTTTGCCGCCCTTGAGAAAGAGAACAGTTATCAACATTTTGACTTGCTTCAAAAACAGGCAGCCTGGCTGGCAGCCATAGGTAGCCCTGCTGTGAAAACATTGCTGTGGCTGATACTAATACTTCATGGTAACCATTACCATCCGGCAAGAAGCACTCTACAGAAGGTTAACACAGTAACTGTTTTATTGCTGACGTGTTTCAATTATTTTAAACACTTTTTCCTGAAACAAATATAGAAAGCAAGCACATTCTCTATAAGATCTAAAATATAGAGATGATGCAAATGAAAGAAGCAAGCCATATTGCAAAGCCATCTCATACAGCCTATCAATGAAGAAAAACAAATAGTGTAAAACTGTTGCAGGAAAAGTAGTTTATTTTAAGAAAAGTGTTGTCAGTAGTCTTACATCTAGATGTCTCCATTTGTATTTACTATTTTGCAAAACCAGGTGTTCAGTATTATTTCCGTTTGTTCCTCCTGTGTTTGGTGCTCTGTACAGTTTATCATCTTGCCTGGGACCTCTGCGTAGTACTTCAGTGGACTTCTGGTTTGACAGCCACTGTCAGTATTCCTTTAGAATCTCAAGTTTAATTTGTCACTTGCTCTAATTCTTTCCCCCAGCTGATAAACTTGCTGGGGTGGGTGTAAACTTATTTGGGTATATTTTTTATTCATATGGGTTTTTTAAGCCGATTGAATTCTCCCAGAAAGGAGAACACGCCCTTGTCAATAATTATAAACTGTATTCAGAGGTCTCCATCTTCTGAAGTAGAATTTTCATCTTTTTGTTTATTCATGTTCCAGGCAGATTCTTTTGTCTACATGACGAATATAATCTAACATAACTTCTAATTACTACTTTCACAAGGCCCTAGAGTGTATCAGCATTCACTTTATTATGAACATTAACTGAGAAACATTTTGCTATTTTCCCTTGAGGAAAGTAACAAGTTCACTCCTTACTAATAAAAAATGTCTCTTCCATCTGTTTTATGATTAGTCCTTGACTGAATTCTTCCCAGCACTAGAAATACGGAAACCAGATCACAGTACAGTCTTGCAGTTTCACAACCACCTGGTATGCCATATCACAAGTACACAGCTTAAATATAAATGTGATTTATATTGGCAAACATCCTACCAGAAGAATTGATGATAATTAATGTTGCAGCTACTGAAAGTTCTTGTTATTTTTTCATCATGTATTCCTTATTTTCCCTTAAAACATGTCCGAGCGTAGTAGGACAAAGAGGGTAAAATAAATTTCATAAACTTAATAAATAAATAAAATTAAATTGTTTTGTTAGCTGACATATTTTCCAAATATACTTTCTAAGAATATTTTCTAAATGTTTTCTACTGTTGTACTGGTTAAGGGTCAGCTTCCCAAGGGGATGCACTGTGTTGTAAGCATAGTAGATCTGTAGGGTTTGTGTACTTTTTGAGTTGTGGGAGTTGCTTGTTATTTTCTCTGTACTAGAAGTATCTGACATAAAAAATACGAACAGATTTACTCACAGAATTTCAGGCTTGAAGAGTTGTTAAGCGTTGGGACAGGCTGCTCAGGGAAGTGGTGGAGTCGCCATCCCTGGAGGTATTTAAAAGACAGGTAGATGTGGTGTTGAGGGACATGGTTTAGTGGTGGTTTTGGCAGTGTTAGGTTGATGGTTGGACTTCATGATCTTAAAGGTCCATTCCAACACAGACAATTCTATGATTTTATGTTTGCATCTGCTAAATGGGATTTAGACTGTAACTTTGCTACAGATTCAGGGACAAACAAGAGCTATGTAACCCCCAAGCACAGCGACTCCGGTTCCTTCCTTCATGCAGCAGTGAAACAATCTGCAACTGCTGTGTCACTGAGAAAGCCGAGCTCTCCGTATCAGCCTGCCTCTGCTCCCACAGCCCCTCTCTGGTGTCACAGCCTTGAAGCCTCTCTTTCCATGCTTCCCTGACAGAGGAAGGATGAACATCACCCCTCCAGAGGCTGTTCTTGCTGAGTTGCAGCCTGCAGTAGAAAGGACCTGGGTAATTTCGTATCCCTTTCTTAAGTCACTGCTTAGGCTGTAAGACCGGTTTGAAAGGTGACCCCAGTGACTAATAGACCTGAGCTAAAAGTCCTGTTTCTTGATGCAAATGTGTGCATGAGTGCCTATGACCAGGTACCTAATCCGATTTTACAAGAAAAATGGAGAAATGATATGATACTCCTGCTGCCCTGAGGAAAAACATTGTGAACATGTGTTATAATCCCTTGAATTGAGGTGAGTCTATCCTGGAAACTTAGCACAGTTCCAAGAGAAGTGTCATCCTAGGTAACAGTGGTTTCTTTCCAAAACACTTGTTCCTCTGGGTTCAGTTGCTATTTGTAAGTGATTCAGACTAATGTCTCGAAGTCTGGAGGAACCTTCAGTCCTGACACAGGGCAACTGTGTTAACCTTGCTTTACCCTGGGTCATTTTGGGCAAGGCAGCTCTTGTACTCATTGATATCATGGAGTTTTAGGCCTAAGTGTCACAGGGATGATACTATTCTTCATGAGGTATGAATAGGTCGTGAGTGGATATTCTAGCATTGGATGTAGTAGTTTATAATTCTTCTTCCTTAGCATTTCGCTGATGCTATACTCAAAAGGATATTTTACTATAAATTAGAATAAATTAGGGGAAATCGATTTGTGATTTAAAGTGGCTGAGGGCTCCCTCAGTGGCAAAGCTCCTGTTCACTTCAGTGAGAACAGGATCACGTCTCCTTTCAGAGACATGCAGCATATTTCAGTAAGTACACATTACATAACTTGTCCCACATTTCTTTCTCTTTTTAGTATCCTAGTGTTACGAAAATTATGTTCCCATTAATCATTATATCTGCTCATCTTTCTCTGTGAAAATAAATTACCCTCTGCTGCCCTTCCTGCACAGGAAGATATTTAAATCAAAGCAAGTATATATACATGATTGGTTCAGGGAAGGGAGTGTCAACTAATGGGGGCTTGCTACTGCAAAAGTATGAAACCAGGATTTGTCTCTGTACTCAGTGGATTGCAATGCTGTGTGGTAGTGTCACTTGCCAAATAAGATTTCCCCTCTAGCACATGAGTAGCTTCTTTGAATGTCAATGGAAACTGCATGCATTCGTTGCAGGGAGACCTGCAGTTGTGTCTTAAGTGTAATATTGAACCCTACAGCCTATTATATCATATCTACATCTGGAAACACTTTGGCTGGAAAAGCAGTACATTTAGAAAGCACCTATACAACTGGGAAAAAACGGCAGGCCTATAAATTCCTGTTTAAGATTGTCATCAACTTTATTGAGACTGTTTTTAGAAAGCATTTAAAATCTAGATGTCTAAAATTACATGTGCAGCACCATATTCGGGCTACAAAACAGTGGGCAGATTTTAAGACATGATGGGCATTTATGCATTTTACTGTTTACAGGTCTCAGCGCTTCTGAAGAGTAAGTAATTTTTATTCACATGCTTTGAACATAGATTTAGTGACTTAACTTACCCAACACTGTAAATATAGAGGCTAGGTTATTTTTAGACTTCACAGGGTGATACTGGGCAAAAAGACTTTTGAAGCGGAGATTGGTGGTTACAAAACCACAAACTTGGACCAACATTTTTCAGTAACTGTCTATTTCTTTTTATTCAGAACATTAATTGAGAAGACTGAGACAGCAAGTTAAAGGCTGGTTGCAGATGATCCTTAGGGAACAGACCCTATATCTAGAGGTCAGTTTTCTCCAGCGAAGAGAGATGTGAGGACAGATCTGTCCCTCAGGATAGATTGAATTTTCTTTTAAAGTATATGTAAGAAATTAATTCAGGATTAGTTGTACATGGAAAGTTAGTTTCTTATTTGGCCTCTGAAGAGAGATTAATTTACATTGGTCTTGTGGAAGAGCACATGTTATATTTTGGAAAATAAATATACAATACAAAAAAAAGACCGGAAGTTTTAGGGCAAAATAGGTTAATTTCATTCAAATAATGATGTACTTGAGAATCGAGCTTTTCTGCTGACCTCTTTTTTTTTTGGTGAGAAATGAAATCTGTATGTAGTGGAGGTAGCAGAAATAAAGGAGTCATCTAAATAAATTTTCTGGTCATCTTCAGCTGACAATCATATGACCAAAGCAAGTGATGTTCCTATTGCAACCGAGCAATATTTGCTGACGTTATAGGTACTAAGTGTCAGTTAACATCCAGGCTTGTGAAGCAGGGACACCTGGATGTGTTTTAAATGCTTTCAGAAACTATTTTTTTAATACAGTAGCAAAATGACTATTTACTAGTAAGGTGACACTTCTAAAGCTCTAAGTCTACCTCTGGCATTTATGAAGGTTCTTCCCAAGGTGTTTTTGCGTAGGCAGACTCAGTATTAGCAGAGAAGAAGTAGGGTCTGTTGATTTTGTGGTTTTTTTCCAGAGTCAGAACTGAGATGTAGACCCCATTCTTTAAGTTATAGTCTGGCTGAACTTGTTTTCTATTTGGTGTTTTCATTATCAAAGAAGGTTAAGAGCTTTTGTCTTTTCACGGTTAATTTTGCTGAGGAGTAAGATATGCCTTTGCCCACCACCAAAGCAGTCTCCATTTGAAAATGGAGATTCTTCTTTCAGAAACTGAAGCCCAACTTGAAAAAGATTCAACACTGTTGTTGTCACCATAAAAAAAATAGCAGTTAAATTTTATATTTGTTTGGGGTTTTTTTTTCCTATCTCACATGTAGGGAACCAATTTCTGCACTCAGTTAGTGGTGCAAATCATTAGCAACCATCTTTAATGAATTTTCACTAAATGGTACTGATGATGTTGCTGTTCTGCTTTGTGACATTTCCAGTGTTTGGGTATTTCCTGGTGATCCCATTAACTTCTAAGTTAATTGGAGTGCTTCATGGCTGAAATGTAGGAAGCCTGTAGTTGAGCAGATGTTCGTTTTGTAAAGTTAGTGTAAAAGTACTGAATTAGAAGTACCATTTCGTTGTTGCTGTGTCATCAAGATGTGTCATGACCTTCTCTTTCAAAAGGTTTAACATTGTTCCCAAAAAGCTTTAAAAGGCTCTGCTTGTCAATACCTAACCTCATTACATGAAACTGAATACTGTATCAATTAGCTTAAGCAAGTATAAACTTTAAAACAGTAACACATCACAACTGAAGAAGTGTTACTTTATGATATCCCCCAAATACACCTTTCAATTTGACCCTTATGAAGTGCAAAATACTGCAGTAGTTTTCAATGTGTGCAGCACATCTACTATACTACTGTGCTGTTGTTTTGGGGATAATTTCTAAGATTGTGATTCATTCTTGGCATTTCTTCCATTTTTTCCTTTAGGTATTATTAGAGTCATGCACCAAAGATCCCCCAGGGAGCAGATTGCCAGAGTAAGTACGTATTTTACAGTATTTTTGGAAGGTGTACAATAGGATAGATACTATTCGACACCAAGTGTGAGCAACAGAATTGGAAGTAATTCTTGCTGGATCACTATATCCAGATTACACCATGATCGGTCTGCCCCTTTAATTTTTTTTATAAGAAGTAATTTACTGCATCCAAATAATCGTGAATTCAAGTATGTAAGTCTTAAACAGGGAGAATCAAAGACAAAATTTTCATCCATAGTTCTGCCTTTGCATAGATGGCTGCAAGAAGAAATATTTCAAAATAGGAGGAGGAATATTTCATTTTTGAAACATGCTTTACTCCCTCTTAATGTTGTTGCTCTTATTTCTTTCTTCACAGACTCACTTAGTTTAGAAACATTCCATGACTAACAGGCTTGTTAGGTGATTAGCAGAAAACAAAACTCCTACCATCTCATATTTTCCGCTTTACAGGAGTCCAGCCATGCCATAGATATTTTCCATTCTCCGTCTTGATATCCTACAGATGTAGAATTAAAACTCCTTACACTATATGGGAATGCATCATGGAATTGTACATGTATGTTTTACTTTACTGAGTAATTTCTCCATTACTTTAGCTACACTGAATGTGGGCATTGTGCCCAGTGGAATAACACTTGCTGTACCAACAGTTTTATACGCCTTAATTCAGATAAAGCTTATCTGTCAAATCAAATGGAAACTACCAGCAGTTGCAGATTATTTACTTTTCCAAATTCCCCTTTTGCTTAGGATAGTGAACAGAACTAAAAGCAACAAGAAACTATTGAATGCAAAGGTGTGGAATGTCAAGTTGGTTTTGTATTTCCATCCTCTTTGAAAATATACTGCAAGAATAAAATTAATTTTTGCAGTACTTAGGACTATTTTGAATGGAGAACTAGGAGTGTGAAGCTTATTTCCCCAGAAACGTGGACTCCGTTTCATCTGAACTCTGACAGTTGCTATTCTTCAATGTCATTTCACTAGGAAAAAAATATGTTTAGTGTAGAGAGTACACACATAAATACAAAGGTTGAAAGTTTTTTTTCTAAGGAAATACTTATCTTGATACTATGCTATTTGATTTAGAACAAATAGGTATGATCTGTAGCCCTAGGAAAGAAGAGACATGGATGAGTGATATCTTAGGGAGGACAGGTACAATGTTTTTGCTTTTTTCCTTGTGTTGTATCTACTGTTAGAAATAAAATAAAAATAAACAGCTATATAATACTGTCATTATCCTATTTGGAAGATGACTTGGGGAAGCATGGCAAGGAAGATGGAGACACCAAGTCGTCTGTATGATTTTTGACAGTCCGCAGAATGCATTTTAATTATGCCAGCATCCTTCTTTCTCCAGTCTATGTTGTGCCACTTACTTTTATTATCTTGAATGGAAATGGCTGATATTTTATATTGTGTTTGCAGTGGCTGGAGTTTGTGGACACGTACTCACATAAACTTACTATATGTTTATTAGTTACCCTAAGGCTGTTCCTTGCTGCTCTGATTTTAAGGAAGATTCATTAGCAATGGGTGTGTTGCTTTCCATTCACGTATTTTCTGTCTCTTTTTTTCCCGATTATTTCTGTTTCCAGGAATTAGCATTGCTAATTCATTAGAACAGGTTTTTTCTCTAAGCTTTTTGTTTATAAAAATACTGTGCCAGCAAACTGATTTTGTCTACATTTATTATTATGCCACTTGTTTAGAAGCAGAGGTTAACTATTAACTCTGCTTTGTTGAGAAAGAAGTGGCAAGTTTGACAAGTTTTACTCACTCATTCTTAAATTAATCATGCAACTTCTTATTAAAGTAGTTTTCAAGGAGTCAGAAAAGAAACTCTTACACCATCTACAGTAACATGGTTTGTCATGTATGTCACCTTCTCCCCAGGTTAATGGAAAAGAGTCCTGACATTAACATGTCTTGTGTTGATTAACTGCCTTCATATGGTGCCTTTGAATATGGCTGTGTTACTGTTTTCCTTTTATTGGCATAGTTGAGTACCTTGGTAGCAGATGAGTGTATATTTTGTGTTACTGTTAGGATAGATAGAAAAAAACATGTACTCCTTAGTTACAGACATCATCAAGACCTATCTGAGTCTTGATTATTTAAAACTGAAGACATTGGCAGTGATGATTTGGTACGCTGGCTTATGGGCAAACTCAAAGATTCTGTTAATTTGGCTGGGGTTTGTTTGCTTTATTATATACTTTAAGTGAAACTAGAGTGGTGACATGGGAGAGGACAGCTGCTTCCATTATGATAAGAAAAATGCAGAGTCCCCTTTTATTTCTTCTGATTTTTTTAACTAATCCTTCTACTGCCCTTTGAGGTTAATCCCTTTTCACCCTGCTATGGTTACTATCAGTAAACAACTCCGAAGCCTTACATTCTCTTTCGCAGAGTTTGGTGTATTTTTTCTGGCAGACTGGGCCATAAGTTGACTAGGCTCTTGAATTACTAGATTGTTTCTTCAAAGGATTTGGAGTTTCCTTGCTATTTCTTTTCTGAGCTGTGAGAATGTAATTGTGCTGGTTGTTAAGTATGCACTACTACTATAAATAGTTAGTGGATTATAGGTGAAGGTAAGAGCCAAGAATGCCTGCGTTGAAGTCCATTGTTAGCACTGTCTCAACAGCCTTGGGCAATTCACGTGCTCTTTCATTGTCGTATTTTCTTCCATTTGTACAATGAGATAATGACATCTGTCCACCCCATAGTGTTGAGGTCAGGAATAATTAGCTAACATCTATGTGGTAGTCATTAAGTAGTGCTGTATGAATACCTCCTATATCATCTTATTTAGCTCAAACTGTAAAGTTTTATGGCATTTGAATTCCACTTCTGCTGCATCATATATGTGGGCTAGCTGATAATTATGTTGTTTGGTGTCTGGTGTCCAGACAGATCTCCTTTAACTGTACCACATCTTCTCTATTGAAATAGACACCTTGTCAGTGAGACCATATATTATATTAGCTTATATGGATTGTGTACCATTGCCCTCTGTTGGACAGCACTAGGCTTAGTTTAAGTGCTTATCTTGTTTTGTGCTTGAAAGTTGGAAGCTGAAAGAATACACCAAACATTTCTTTGGGAATTTGAGTTTCGAAAAAGGCAATTGCTTTGTCAGTCGTTGTGCACATGAGCGTCTTCCCCTTCCTCAGCCACGAAGAAAGATTAGATTTCACTGGTAATGAAGATTTGCAGATAACTTTAGATATCACTGTTCATGGATACTGACTCAGCAATTCAGCCAGCTAAACTTTGTGTCAGACTCATCTGTGTCTTCGTCAACTAAGGAAACGGGAGCATCTAACAGCTACTACCTAACCCAACCAAAAAACACAGCTCAAGTTTTGAAAAAACTTGAGAGAGAAGAAACATGATAATATTCTATAAGTAAGTTTGAAGTGTTTAGTGACAAACTGACCATCTTTTAGGAGAAAATAAATGAAATTCACTAGCCAGTTTATTTATTGCAGCTAAGTACAGGATTGTGTAGGGTCTTCGCTTTTCTGAGTGTCCATAACATGCGAGTCTGCTTAGCATTTTCATAAAAGAGGATAAAAAATAAATATAACCTCAGTGGTTTTATTTTTTCACTGGTGTGATATGCCAGTATGACTTGGTCAGGGCATGAAGTCTCCAGTGGCAGAAAGACATCATGGAATAACAAGTCCATCTAGAATACTGCTTAGCACTGTTGCCTACTAACTCGTCTTAGCTCTGTTTTCTTTTACTCCCCCAGCTGTCTTTCCGTCTGTGCTAGACACTGGGTGACAGGGACCAGAGTTAGGTGTTCCAGAGATTGCACCAGTCCCTAAAATGCAGAAGGGAGATAGAAGCATGGAAACCTGCCACATCCTATAATCTAATATAAACATATATTTCTGCTTCTCTGTTAACACATGATTTCTTGGGATTTTCTTCCCCTCTCACTCTTTGCCTGTCTCACATCTTCTGTGGTCTGTGAGGATTCTGTGTATATGTGGGTGAGTGTTCATTATAATGCATTGCCCGTTTGGCTTAACTAGGCTTTTTCAGAAGGTATGTATGCTTTGTCAAAAATTATCGTGCATCTCATACACACTATAGAGTCTGAAAGGGAGATCATGAATAATGGCAAACATTTAAAACAGGGGAAAGTAATGAATATCAAAGTAGGACACAAACAGTCAAATTAATATCTGGGGAAAAAGTTACAATGTGCCTTGGAAATCCCCTTAATCCTCACTGTAGTTGTGAACGTAGTCCTAAAGCACTTTCATGTTCTCTGCCCTCTGGTACACAGTTTATGGCACAGCGTTCAAAGGATTAGAAACTATTATAAAGGTCACCAGGAAAAAGAAAGCTACTTTTGCTACTGTCTGAATGTCATCCATCCAAACATTTACCAACTGCCATCCAAACCTGTATTTATAATGCTATTCATTTGAGATTAAATACAGAGGAGTCACATCAAACTCCAGTAATACACATCCAAAACACAGTGATCTGTATCTGATTCTGCCAGGGTAAACAGCAGCTTTTTAAAACACAGGAAGAGATGACTAATGATCTGTTCCTTTGAGAAACCTCCATGTCGATTTTGAAAAAGTATCTACCTAAAGTTCAAGATCTTTATGGCTACCAAAATAACAACAATCATCTATTCACTATCCTTGGATGGATTATCTGGTTTGTTTATGATCCATGTCACAAGTACAGAACTATACAATCTGACCTCTGCAAACCTAGGTGAGTTTGGAGTGGCATAAGTATATGTCTGGGGTCCTGGGACTTCATGTCTCATACCAGGTCAAGTCTGACTAGATGAGGAGCAAATTCAGGTGCAGCACTACATTAGCATGATTATATAGCTTCTGAGACTGAGCTGGCATTGCACACGCAGGAAGTATGCTTTCAGAGCTATTAAGTCCTCTCAGAATTTATTGTATCAGGACATACTGTAACACAAAAGCCACCTCAGGTCCAGAAACAGAGGCATGTATTCTGTTTCTTTGTTTGCTAAGTTGCCTTTCCATTTTACAATCTAGCTTAATGAAGAGTTGCTTGTAACTTAACCGTGTACTTATCCTAATGTGACCAAAATCAAAATTTCACTTCCCATGATAGCTTCAGCTTTTTTAAAAAATAATTTGCATGTGAAAGATTTTGCAATACTTTTACTGAAAAGATACCTGTAAATGTAGAAAGAGAGAGAGGGGGAGATGTATAATCATCTTCCAGCACTCCCCACACTGTCAAAAACTCTTTGATCCTAATCTGCCCAAGTATCCTGTAGACTTAGTATCCAGTCCACCTAGTTTAGGCATTTATTTGGGCATGGAGTTAATTTCTTTATAAGAATGCCTCTCCACATTGATTACACAGGGGGCCAAGACGGTAACTTGAGCCTCAACAAAGTCCTGACTGAGATAACTATCCATACTTCTGCACATTGAAAAGAGCAAGTTCCTAACAGAAGGTGATGTTAGAAAATCTGATGAATGCCTGTTATTGTTTTGTCAATCACATTTTTTAAAACTACAGGCTTCAAAATACTACAGAACTGCTAACACCAGTTCAGTGCTTGTAAATTCATGACCAGTTGTGTTTTGTGGTCCTGCACATTTCTATGTGAGGTGAAATCCTTGCCCTGCTGACAGAAGTGGTAAATTAGTAAAGCTCCCATTGCTAAGGGAGGATTCCATTAGCTGGGATCAGGATTTTGCTCCATGTGGTCAAAGTATTTTTGTCACCTTGTTCTGTTCTTGGTGTTTCTTTGAACTGCATTTTTTTCTCAAGGCATTCTTATTCAGTAGGTAAATTTATCCATTTCTACACCGATCTTTGTATTTTATTTTACTACCACGTGGAAAACCTCTTGAAGTTTTAAACTGCCGGAGAAAGTAAAGAATGGTGAAGAACTCCACAGGAATCGTGAAGAACTCCACAGAAATAGTGAAGAAAATAATTTGAACTTTCACATAAGATATGAAATTATGTGGATCCGTAATGGGGAATTTCTTGGAAACCAGAAAAGTTATCTGTTTGTTCCGTCTTTTAAAAACATGGCATCTGAGACTATTCTTTTGTGCATGCAAGTAATTCACCAGAGAGCTTCAATTTAAGCTCTGTGTTCCAATATACAAATGATAAGGAAGAGGTTTTGCATTTAACTGTAAATATTAGCTGTCTTGAACAGACCTGAAAATCAGAGTGGGTGATGAGCACCTGATCAAAAATGCTATGTGCTGTTTATGCTTATAAGCTTTTCTATTAGAAAAAATGTTTAGAAACACTGTAGAGTTGAGCACATGCTGACTTTATGTTGATTCCTGTTTTCCAAAGATTACTGATTTTCTGAGATTAAACTCAAGTTCATCCATTAATAACAGGAAGTGACTGATTAAAACTAGCAAATTTTTAATAATATTGAAAAGTGGCAATTGGTTTATAACTGCCATAGTCCTGTGAGGTTGTCCATGCTGGGAAAAGATACCAAAGCATCTATTTTTCTGATTCTGAATGCCATAAAGCTTCTTATTTTTCATTTTTGCCTGCTCAAAATTATTATTTACAACACGCAAAATTATTTTCCCAGCAATTAGCGTAACTTTCCTTAGGTTTCTTTATTTATAGGGAAAAAAATAAGTCGCAAACTTCTGCACTATTTAGACAAAATTATCCTCAGGTTTTGATCTATTTTAAAGACGCTAATAGATCTAGGTATTATTAATAGCTAGGGGTTTATCAACACCTTCTTTTCTGTATGTGTGTCACTTATATTGTAACGTTCCAGCTGTATTTGGACTGTACTGCAGCACAATATGTTCTCCTAGTTCTCCAGTAACATCTATTAGTTATCCATTACCATATTTTCTCCAGGAAAAAACCACAACTTATGTGTGCATGCATGCAATGCTCCTGAGGTCGTTTTGTTTTGAATCCTTTTTTTAGGATTGAAAATATGTGAACAAACATCAAACATTTTACAGCATATTGAGCACTGTTTCTGACTCAGCAGCAACACAGAACTTCTTTTTCAAATCTGTTAATATATCCAGTTAACAATGTAAAAGCACTAATGTTCAATTTGAGGAAAACCGGATACTGGCCTGGAAACATCCACCTTTCTTTCTGGACTTAAAATTATTCATTACACCAAATATTCATTCCACCGGACTCACATTTGGTAATCGAGCAGTCTGCCACACTGTTGTCATTTTAAACGCTTTTAAATGTTGATGAATGCATCAGAAAATCTAGGGCATTTCAAGAAAGCCAAAGTATATTCTGTGCAGGGTAAAACGTTATACAAACCAATGACTGTTCACCTGTGTAGTGAGATTTTTAATCTGTTGCAAATGACTGAAGTCAAGGGAGTTACATTAACTGTGAATCTGGCTTATGCTTTCTTTATTTATGATGTGTTTAAGAACTTACCAAAGAAGAATGAAAATGTAACTATGAAAAGGAATAATACTGACTCTCTTATAACCTTGTAAACCCTTTGTAGAGCAAAGCTATTAGAATTCTATTGTCAATCTTTATCAGTTCCCCAAGTTTTACCTGTATCAATCATTTTTTCTGTATTGGGGGCAAAATCCTGCTTGCTTTACAAATGCAAAAACTGCTTTGTGATTCATTTCACGTAAATAGTGAAAATTTGATCTGGCTTTTCACACATAGATTGTACATGCTGTCCTTATTTCCATAAGAGCAATGCACTCAAATAGCCTGAATAGTGCAAGGACTGGGTTCACAATTTATGTTTCAATTGAGAATAAACAACAAGAGAATACAGCAGTGCAGCCCTTATGAGCAAAGGTACAGGAACTAAACAGAAGTTTATATGCGTATAAGGCAGACAAGTAATTATAGTAAGTAGATGTTAGTTGCAGGTTTTATGGTGGGGATGAAAATGTTCAAACAATAAAAACTGCTCTGACCATATTACTTTACCTGGGTAGATTGTGTTTCACTGTGTTTCCTTCCTCTGCTTAGTCAGTATGAAAATGGAATTTGACTGAATTTGACAAGTTACCATTTGACCTGATGTTGATTTAAGCTTCTAGAGGCTCATATCAGCACGAGGTCACCGACAGGCAAAGTCAGTGAATCTAAAAATGGTGCAGAAAAAAGAGATTAGGCTTTACTTGGGTTCAGATTATTTAAACAAACAGACAAGAATTTAGGGAAAACAAAATTGTGTTTCTCATCTGGTTGGTCAAATCACTTTATTAAATGATACAATTTACATCCTGGCATGCACTTTCAAATAAAGTGTCCTTTGCAGTGAGCAAAAAGTCTTTAGAAGTGAAAAGCCTTTTATAAAGATAATACAGTCTTTTGCTACTGGGCAGAAGTGCAATGTGAATAGATATTTGGTTGTGTTAAAGCAAACCAAAATGAAAACAAATTATGAACAGGAGTTGTGAACATCATCATCTAACATAACTAAAGAAACTAAATTTTCAGTTATATTGTGTATTCAAACACTCTGCATATTAACAGAGACAGCACTGAGGTTGAACACAAAACTGACATATTTAAAATATCAAGAGAATTTTTTCCTCGCATTTACTGAGCAGATCTGTGCATTCAAAAACAAATGTAAGAAATACTTGCATTACTATATCCAGAACTCACGCACAACAGTCCCAACTATTTGAAAGAAAGATGCTTTGCTAGTGGAGGAATGGGGTGAAGAATAGAAAGTGAAAAATGCCGTGTGGCTCTTCACAAAGCTCTGTGTGCGTTAATATTTTATTTAGTAGTCTGGGCCTGCTGCTTCCATTGAAATCAGTACTTGTCTCAGTCTGATTTTAGTCTGATTTCCTTTGTAAACAAGGCTATGTGATATGTGTGCATGCCGGTGTGTATGTCTGTCCTCCCATTAATAACTTTGAAAATGCTTATTTGTTTCATTTCTGTGTGGCAGTGGAATAGGTCTCAAAGACAATCCGTTGCCCACAGACTTTGTAAAAATAGACAGCTGGGTGGAGGATGGATACGCTTACCAGTGTTGCTATTGAGGGAAATGCTGCAGTGTGAACTCATTCCTTATTAGATTTGAGAGAATCCATATGGGAAAGAGAGCTAGTAAATCCTCAGCAGGAGGAAAAAAAATCTGTACTAGATCTTGTTAAACACCCAAGTTAATCTATGATAAGATACAAAGCCACATGAAACTCAATGTCCGTAATTCTCATGTTCACAGAAGTACTTAATGATGAATTCCTTCTTGTGAATAGGAGAAAATTATAAAGCTACACTTTGTTTTTCTTGGGACGTCGACAGAAAGTCAGTGATTGTGTCTGAAACTCTGATTCTGCCATTCTTACATGTTCGTTGCATATTTGGGTGGGGGGGTTAGAGCTTGATCCTAGAGTATGTTTTTCTGTATTGCTATGTGACCACAGCTTTAAATCCTTTTTAATATCACTTTGTATCATAACTTTTTTTTAGTAATATCAAAATTTAAAAATGCTTTTGGCAATTTTTAATTGCATGTGCCTTAAAATTAAGCACACATTTCCTTCTGGTAGATGTGTGACCTTAGAATTCACAACATTAGTTCCAATGAGAATTCAAATGTTAGGTATCTGATTCTGAGAATTAAGATAATTGTATTGGGTAAAAATATGCTTTACTGCAAGCTCATTCATCTGGTTTCCTGTTTAACAATTTAAAGGATACCGTTCAAAACAGAAACCTGAACTTGGATGCAGGGAATTATTTTATTATGGTAATATGGACCACAGTTCAGCAAAATGTGTAAGCATTATATAGTTTGCAGAATGTAGGCCTTCTGAAATGCACATGCACTAGTATTTATTGAATAGTTAAGGCCTTAATGACTTTGAATTACAAATTTCACTGAATTTCACTTTGAATTATAATTTCACTGAAATTCAGTGAAAAACTGACAAGCCCTTAAGGCTAATGGGACTACCACATTCCCATTGGTTTCACTGGGAATACTCCCAGTCATGATAAAAGGGGGCATATGGGACTCTAGAGAAAACTGTCTTTTTGCCTATGTGGCAGGAAAATTTACTCTGATTATGTGTGTGTATGACTCTGAGATGCAAAGCTCATCTTCAAGCATATCATGGCAACTTTGTTCATGCAATTTTTGTAAATCATCTTTTCTTTGCCAATTCATATTTTGTAAAATAAATTCGTACGGTGCTATAGCAATATGATCCTAGTTTAAAGGTTTACAACTCCCATGTCTTAGTTTCCTGCTTGGTCAAAAGGATCAGTTGATTTCAGGGAGACTTCTTTTTGACTAGAGAATTGCTGCCAACTTAAACTCGTTAAGGGTATATTTTTCATGTAATTATTTGCTCTTACAGGAAGTTCCAGCTCAACTGAGCTTTGGTTTAATTTTCCTCTTTCCTTTATACCAATTACATTTTATAACTGCTATAATTGAAAATTCTTTGCAGATGGGAATGTTTTGTAGTATATTCTGTCTTACTGCATATATGGTTTAGTTCTTTCTAATCTAATCACTTTACTCACAGTTGGCAACCTTACTGAAACTAAAGATAGTTAACAGTGCTTCTGCAGTAATTTTAGTTAACTGCTTGACAGATCTTGAAGAATGCCCCACAAAATCAGGAGGATGCAGAGCACTTTGTAAAACTTGGGCTATTCATTTTATGCTTTAACAACATCTAAACTACCCATAAGCTTGGAATACATATAGTTTTAGCCACATATTTCTATTGTTTAAATAAGCTGTAAATGCAAGATATGTATCACCAGCAAAAATTATTTACCATTTCTTCAGATCCACCAAGATAGTTTAATTGTTACCAACCGTCCAAATATTTGCTACTTGTACTAGACTCATACCGTGTAACACATGTCATAAACCCTCTTTCACATACCAATTTCTATGTAGAACAGGTATTGTTTGTGATAAACTTATCTATGTCTTCCAAACTGAGCATACAAATCAAAATCTTTCTAAACATTGAGCTACCTAGATACTAAGAATAACTGCCCAGCCAGTCAGATACCAGACACTGTAGCAGTAAATGTTCAGCAAGTAGTGCATTTCACAGAGAAATAAAGGCTGTTCAGCCTCTGTCTTGTTCGATAGTTTATTACAAAATTAACTTGCAATCCAGTTTAAATACACTCTAAATACTTTCCTCATCCTTTTTGTTGTTCAAGTATCATGGTACTGATCTCTATTAATAACACATTTCTTCCTGTTGTGTTCAGATTATTTGATTAATTACAATGTGTAAAACTTCATCGAAACTGTCTTGAAATCCATCTGAAATGTATGGCTGCGTAAGATTGCATATATCTACGTGTTGTAGGGATTCAGGTACCATGACCACCCATGTATTTTAATTGTTGCCACAGTAAATATATTCATTGATTTACTTTCTTAGCTCATTTTAAAAATGCAGTAAAGAGAACATATGGCAAATAAGCCAGTGCTTCTAAGTATTCCGCTTCCATTGGAACATTACCAAGTCTGGTTATATCTAGTACCTTGGAACTCAGATGTCAAACATACCCAGAAAACCTACAAGATCCTGTAAAATACTTCTTGCCTTTAAAATACCCTTATTTTACTTGGGTTTTTTTCACATTAACTTAACTGCAAGCACTTGTACTATCTCCATCTACATCCTTCCTAGATTTTTGTATTGATCACATTGATTGCCCCACTTTCATCCCACCCCTCACCCCAAGAAATATGTATTTTTGCCTTTTGACAAACAGAACAATCTTAGGTTAGGTGTAAAACTGAATCTATTCTAGAGGCTGCTAGCCCTGCAGTCACGTGAAAACTGTGCTCCATTCAATTTTGCTTCCTCATTTCTTTAGTTCAGAGATGGTCAGGCCAGTAAGAAACTTTCCTTCTCCAACTCAAATGTAAGGCTTGTAAAGCTGGAAGAAGGGAAAATATGCCAGGCCCTTCAGCTGCTCATGTTGGACGCCTCCATCCCCTTGGCTGTGGATTGTAGTTTGAATCAGCTGTTGACAAGCAATAGTCAGACCTGGAATCCATGGACATTATATCAGGATCTGTTCTGGACCGTTGACTGCAGTAAGGATACTGCAGCTGAGAGCCAGCCTGCGTGGTGGCACTTGGGGCAGACAGGGAACTTTTGGGGGGTGATAAAATACCCAATTGCTTCCCTCCTAATAAGGCTGCACTACCACTTGGGGTTGGAGGCTCATAAGAAACTTTTTGTTTCCATTCATCTGGTGGCTCGGGAAGTGTTTTCCTGCGAGCAGCTGATACTACATTAGCAGCAATGGATTCCTGCATATTTTGGGGCCCAAAAGCTTCATCCACTAGACCAAGAGGGGATCTTGCTGCGGCTTCCCAGGGAGTCAGTCTCTTGCCAGGCCTGTCGGCTGCTGTGTCTGGCTTGCTGAAGTAATCAGGGGCAGGCTGAAATGTAAGAGGAGAAGTAGGAGACATGGCTTGAGAAATGAATGAAGAAGGTCTCCCAGGAAGTGATAATGAGCGTCCACTGCTTCTTCCCTAGGAAAACAAAATACCAAGCATAGTTACAGTTAATAACCAACAAAAAAGGAAGCCCCTTCTCTTCACTTCCAAACTGGAACAACAGACCCTGAAAGCACGTGACATCCTGGCAATCCCTTTTTATGTCTGTGGGTACTTTTTAATACTTTAATTTAGTGGAAAGAGAGGAGGTATTAAAAAGGAGGCAGAGAAAGAAACAGGAACAAAGACAGAGCAAATTGAGTTCTTGAGGAAAGTAAATAGACCAAAGACAGGCTTTTAATGAAAAGGTGCAATTATGTTAGCAGCTGTGCAGCTTTACCACTACTTAGCTAGTGTGCCTTGTTCTGAAAAGACCATTCTTAATAATGAAAAAGGAAGTCATGTTGTGACAGTTCTGTGTGTGTTGACAAGATTCTTTCTAACATGCAGGCAAGGCCTGATTTATTTGATAGCAGGCTCTGTCTAGGACATCTGTCTGAGAACATATCTTTGGCAATCTCATTTTAAGAAAGGCATTTCTTACTCTAAAATTATTAGACTTATCCTAGGTTTTACTTTTCAGAGCACAAAAATGAACACAAAAAATTAAAGAAGTTAATGTAATCATTCACTTAATACCCTTACAGGACGCTACTTAACCTGGCTCCTTTAAAAGGCAATGCCCTCAAAATTTCGGTACATTCCGACCCATTTATAGGAGCAATCCATTCATATTTGACAAATCCTAATCTTCTTAGTAATGCAGCACTTTAAAACAGAAACTGTGTTCATGAGAAGGTTCTGCTACAGCAGTCATTCGGCAGCATACAAAGCAAGTACACTATTTTCCCCAAGCCAGACATGTTCTTTGTGTTACACAGATAAATTACATTGTTCTTACTGAGTAGTCTTTATACATGTGATTCCTAAACTCAGTGGTTTACATCCACTGATTCATATCCTGAGGTTTAAATGCCTTCAACTCTGAAATCCGGTGTGAAATTCCAGGCTCTTTTGCCAGAGGCTTTGCTAGAATTTCATTCAAACAACATTGGCCTGTGTTACTTTTCCTAATTAGCTTCTAAAACTTAAAATACTGTGAGCATGGTCTAGATACCAGCCAGTAGGTAACTTAAGCAACTTAGCTCAGTTAATTTTCAAGAATCCTCACTTAAACCTTGAGATGATCAAACATTAAGATGTGGCTGGTCAAATCATCACATATAGACAGATCCCAACTGAGTACTCTAAGATGGTAGCATATAAAAAGTAAGAATTATCCATTTGGAAGGTAAATGAATAAAAGAAAATATAGAACTTTTTTTGCCATAGATGAAGTTATATACTGTCAAGAATGAATTGAAATTTCTCCATATCTTCACCAAACAGGAGGGATTTCTTTCTCTTACCTGGAAAATAAGAATCTACGTAACAGCTCGTGCTTGAGGCCAATGAGTGGCAGACCCAGATAGGCCAGTCAGAATACTTCTCCTACCTCTAATGTATTGCAATATCTTTCTTCACTGAATCCACAGAAAAGAGCTTATTCAGCAAACCTGGTTAGTGCATTTCATTTAAATTATTGGCAGGAATAAGTTTTTTAAGAGTGCAGAATCAAAATTGGTATACAAAATAAGATTCAGTTTCTATTAGAAATTAATATGATAACCTGAACCATGAAACTAAGCAGATAAGGTTGCACAGAGGGATGACAAAGTTGATCAAATAGG
Organism: Pluvialis apricaria; assembly: GCA_017639485.1. NCBI lineage: Eukaryota > Metazoa > Chordata > Aves > Charadriiformes > Charadriidae > Pluvialis > Pluvialis apricaria. The sequence continues at coordinate 79,209,887 of CM030010.1, forward strand.
TTCACCTAGTTAGTCTACCTCTGTTAAGTGCTCTCAGGAGGGTTCTAGAGCATTGTCTGTGCTGAGCAGACAGAAGATTTCCTCTTTATTTAATGGAGATTCCAGTTCCAAGCCCTGTGAGTACTTTGTAGGATTCCAGAGATGCAAAGGGAAATGATATCGTTGAAAGAAATGTTGCATAAAATATCTGACATTTCAAGACAGTTAGATAAAGATACCGTTTATTCTGTCATGTTTAGAGAAAAACTTCGGAGTTATCAAGTTGCAGAAGTATCTTTTTGGCCTAACCATTAATGATAAGGCAGGAGCTAATTTTCTTTGACAGAGTTTAATCAGACAATGATGATTTATCAAGTGTATTTCATTATTTGTCTAACAAAATGGACCATTCTACTATGTTATGAAGGTAGAAGTTTAACTTGTTAAAGTAGAAATAGTGTAAACAAAATTAAATGTTCACATCGTAGTGAGTTCTACATTTTTTTAGTACAGGTGTTAGATTCAACAGAAAATGAAGATCATTAAAGGAAAAGAAGATATTATTCTATGATGATGGAAACTATTTTATGGATAGCTTTGTTATCATATAAGGCAAAGAAAGGGAACTGGCAGAAGAGAGCTAAAATGACCTCATAGAAAAAAACTCTGTATGAATCAAACAATACAGTACACAGGAACTAGCACAGCATTTTGACAACTGGATTCAGGGATGAGTGCTTTACTGGCTTGAGAGTCTCCTAAGTCCTATATTTGGAAGACCTCAGTGAACAAGTGTTTATACTTTAAATCATATCTATCCACAGCATCTTTACTGTCGTATAAATCATAAATTCAGCATGTAAGGGTTGTTGTAGAAAAATCAGAATCTCAGATACTGATAATCTGGAGAATATTATTATATCTTTTGAACTGGTCCTTATGAAAAAAATGCACTTATGCAAAACACTTTGGATGTGGAAGATTTTAGTCTCATAGGCAAATAAAAATCTTTTCTCCATTTTGGTATGAGATTCTGCTCAGTTTATTAGCTTTTTTGCAGCATGGGTCTGTATTTGGCAAGAATGTTTGGCCTTGCAGAAAGATATGCAGTCAGCAAACTGGAACATCAGTAATGCCTTGGGAATGAGCTTGGTTATACTAAAATTCCTTGTGTTCATTTTTTATTATATTTTTAACTTTAGTCAGGCTCCTAGGGATAAAATGACTAGGTAAGAATCCAAATCGTTCATAATGTCTCCTTGGCTCTGAATAGGATTACCCAGTGATCACTCTGTTAGATGAAAACTTCTGTGATTGATAGATTTTTTCAGTGGAATTTGATTTACAGAATGCCAGGTAACCTGCAGCAACTGTAACAATTTACCTGGCCCGTGAGAGATTGTGCCCATTTGTCTGGAAAAAAAATATTGCCTTAAAAGTTGATAAATATTCTCCTTTTCTACCTCAGAACCCCAAGATAAAAATAGTTATTTCAAGTCTTGTCCATTTTGCCAAAGTACTGTTTGAAAGCACTGGCTTTCAATTTGCCAGAGTAGCTTTTGCATTTTTTTCATTGATCTCTTGGATTTTGCATATTTATGTACATTTCTAGACTTCGTCTTAACAGCCATCATCTGAGAGATTTCATTCTGGCAGAAACACAGACTAGGTTATCCAAAGAATGCCCCAGTGGACAGCTTTGTTAGGCGCTAAATATCTTGTTCGGAGACTAGATACATTGGGTACAGTGAACACATTCAGTAAGATCTGTATCACTGAAGATAATAAATGATTGTTTCCTTCTGGATGATTTTCAACCCACAGCCAAATCACAGCACCAAAGTTCCTGCTTCAACATCAAACTGTCAAACTGTGGTACTGTCAGCTGGATGATTCTCATCTGTAGACAGTTCTTTAGCGTACTTGGTCCTGTTTGATATTCCTGGACCAGTCAAATTCTTCTCCTTTCCCACTTGGTAGCTTGTATTTAGATACAGTTCTGATGATAGGCTGGTTTTAACTTTAAAGTTCTAAAATGTGAAATTGCATATCTGTTTCCTCTAGATTTGGTAAAGTAAGGATTAATCTCTCCCTCCATGAAGGAAGGGCTGAACAGTGTGTGTTTTTAACTAAGAGTTATCTTTTTGGATTGTGAGAGGACAAAATCTGCCATGGCAAATAGTATTCCAGATTATTTATGTGGAAATAGCTGAAGTACTTTGTCCATTCCATAAGGGTCTGAAGGTCTTTGAGGAAAAAGTTAAGAGAGCCCCACTTACTTACTAATTTCCATTCATAACGTTATGTCTGGCTCTCTGACTTTTGATGGGGAGGAAGAGTGGACCAATAATTTTTGAAGGGAAAGGCTATTGATAGAAGGAGCTGGCTGATTTCTCTACATTTCCAAAAGAGAAAAAGCCATAACTATGCTGCAGGTGGGCAGAAGAGGGTTTGAAGACTGAGAAGATCCAAGAAGGTGAAAATATATTTGGCTAAAGTGAGGCTGAGTTACTTTGAATTACAGTCTTCCTAAAATAAATAGCAGTTATCATCATCTACACTCCCATAAGCTTGGAGAGAATGAAACAAAATTTTATATGAATTCTATTTTTAACATATCTAGGAGAATTAAATATCAGTTTTGGCCTGAAGCAATTCTACTGTGTTTTGTAGAGTGGCTACAACTTGAAGCAGTTATAATCATTTGGATTCAGGGGAATATTTTTCTAATTTTTGTGTCTGTTTCACAGAAAATTATTTAATTTCTTTCATCACCCATGGAGGAAATATAGCAAATGCCTCAGTTATGTGCAGTATGCTGTAATGCCTCAGTGTTTACCTCAAGGAGGAGGAATTTGGTCTCTAAACCTACTGACTGCTAAGATTGCTATGGTGCTATCTGTTGTAATAAAAGTAACGCAACAGCACCCTGCACAGCAGATTTTTGTACATTGCATACTGACATACTTTTGCAATAATTTATTGAGTTAAAAATCAGAATATTTCTATCTACCCCAACTTTATTCTGAAATTGAATAATCTCTGGCTTCAGAATATATGTAATAGCACATTTTTATGTATCTCAAACGCAGGAACTGAGAGATGATCAATATTGCCTTGCTTTTATTGCAGTTAATTTTTATTATTGGTAGTGGTGTTCCTAGGCTGAAAGTCTAGGTCTGAACATTTCTAAATTCAAAGCAGATCTGTATTTGATATTCATATACGGATTTCTATTACTACTTTGGTGTTCAGCCCCTTCAAACTAACAAACACAAACATTGGAATTAAGGCGACATTTAGTCACTAGAATTCATCATTCATTTACTGGACAGCAGCAGTTAGATGTAGTAATATTTTCTATTATTTTTCCTTCATATTTAATTCTTAGAGATACATCTTTTGACAAGCATGTACTAAAAAGAATGCACAAACCCCAGATCATAAGTGAGACAGTGGGAAATATGAAGTGCAAATCAAGAATAATTATTCTGCCTTCTGTCTCCTTTAAGCTCCAAGAAGATCATAAAAAGAGGGGTAGAGATTTTCCATTCTTCTTCCCAGAAATCGAGGGAGAATGGAAAGAAGAGTGATATGTCACCAGAATTATTACATTATCACGTATTGTTTTACTGTAATCTTCTTTAAAACGTTCATTATAATACCGTACCAGCACTCGAAGTATTATGCTGCAAAACAAACCAGAACCCTTTACAGTGGTTAATTTGTTCTTTTCCACTGCCTCATGTGAATGTTTGCAGAGGGAAAAATCTTTTCTAGAGTATTTATTGAAGGGAAAGTGATTCTTGGATGTCACGAAGAGGAAAGGCAGTTCAGAGCTGTGGGTTGCAATCAGAGTCTTAACAACAGCTGCTGACTGCTCGGGTGTGTGTGCAAACAGATTAAACTTTAGGTTTAGGTTAACATTGATTTTAAAAATGCGAACGATTTATAAACTGGTCAATGAAGCAAACATTTATTATACCACAAGCATCTTTGATGTTTATAAGCTGTGCATTAATATGAACTAAAATGAATGTAATATTACTTCCAAAAGAAACTATTTCAGTATATAAGTAAGTGAATGTCAACATAGTACTTATAAAATGTGTGTGCGCATATAGATCTGTTTAATGTAAGTTCAAGGAGTGTGAGTGTCTACCTTTGATTCAATAATATCTAAATCAATAGTCCAGAGAAATTGGTTATTTGGAACTTACTGCTATTTCAAATTTCTTGATAGTTATGAAAAGCTGAAAGACAAAATGAGCAATACTTAGTTTCATAAAATAGTGCAAATTTTAAAGGCAAGAGTCAGCAAGATATTTTTCATTTTACAGACCAAATGGGAATGCAAAATGCTACTTGTGAAATGATTTCACAATAACTGCTTTTCTGTCTCGGGTGGCAAATCTCCTTAATAAGTGAAAACTGTTCACATGTTTACATGCTGAAACTGCCTTTTCACCAGTTAAGGAGACATATATTAAATTTAAAAAAACCTCAAGAGTTCTATTTTCAAAAGTAGGTTGAACTCTTAATAGTCCATGTCTCAGTGAAACTCTCTGCAGTGTAGACTCCCACCTGATTATGTCACTTCAAAAAGATTGACCTAGGTGTCTAAGTCATTAAGGCAGTTTTATTTTTACTGTTCATTTTAGACCTGGTCCTTAATCCCATATCAAAGCATGTTCAAATCTGAGTTAACATTAGCGCCTGGCTAATGTCTACGCAAAAAGGGGACAAAGGAGGAGGAAGCAGATAGAACAATCTCAAAAAATGACTGTCTATAAAAAGCCCAGACTGATGCATTTCTCATTTTGCTTTCTATGGGCTTGTAATGGCTACTGCAGTTAGAGATCAAACCACTGAGAAAATGATAGCACAATATAAGTAATACTTGATTTTTATGCCTTTTAATTCTTTCCTTCTTTCCATTTTTTTAACCATAAAACAAGCACTTCAGATTTTTAAACTGAACTGCGCATATTAGTGAGACATTTTTAATCTTATTATAGCTTTTTTCACCCCAAACCATTTACAATTTAAACTTTATGTAATGAAAAAATAATTTTTCTCTGTGAAATGCTGCCAACTGTTTTACAATATGAATCCCAAAAATTTTGAAATAAAATAGAAAAATCGTATTTATTTGAAACTCTGGAATTCATTAATAGCAGGGTAAAACTGGAACACAGCATTTTGGTTAATGGGGATACTGATGGCTCTAGAGGCAGGGAATCTTACCTTTCTAACAATTAAAGCCTTGTCAGTGGCTGTACAGAGACTAATAATAGATTAGAATGACATAGTTCATGTCTGACCCTATCTTCCTCAAAGCTGTCTTTTCAGGTCTTGCTTTCAAAAATGTATAGGTAATTTGAGAACTGGAACCCAATTCATTCTGTTTAGATTGTTTATGACTGTGGTATTATTTCAGGTGAGAATAATCTTGTTTGCGTCATTAGTATACAAACTAATGAAACAGTTACTGTCAACCATCTTATACAAGCTCTGTGACAAATTCTGCTTTTGACAATAAAGGCCTTTTTAGTTGTCAAGTAATGGTAGAAGAGAAATATAAGATATTAGAATTAGGCCTTCACTACTGCAAAGTGACAACATGAAAAAGAAACATAAGCGTGCTGCTAACATGTCATAAATTAATTATTCAGTTAGCTCAGTTTGCATCTGAGTAAATGAAAGGAAATCAGTGCTTTCCATTATCATTTAATCTTTATCCATATATGATTATCAAAATACAATACAGTTATGCCTATAAAAAGCAAATGGCTGAAACTTTTTTGGCCACAGGCATGTTAGCTTTCTTTGGAATAGTTTATTTCTTGTAAGGAAGGCTATTTGCTGCCACCTTCTGGATTTTTATATTACACAGCATAGAGGAAGGTCTTAGATGATGAAGGCTTGTGAATGAACATTTGAAAAACAAGTGCAAAGTTGTTCCTAGTTTCTGACCTTGCTATTTTGTATGAACAATGAAAACATTTTAAATTGATATAAACTAAAGGTTAATGAATTTTTTTGTCTAAAATCAAAGAAAATAAATATTCTTTATATTGTAATACTTGAAAGTAGTGGCACTATTGTTGCTGAACATATCCAAACTAAAAGATAAATTATCTAGTTCCTTATAATTTTCTTATCAAATCTTTCAAACTGAAATTTTCAGTCTTAGTTGTTTGGTTTTTTTTTCTTATTTACTTCATCCCAAATGATCCAATCATTTCAAATGCCTTTCAGCTCAATGAACCTATATAGTTCAACCCTTTCAAAGAGTGAGAGTAAGGAAAAATAGATGTCAATGACAAAAATTTCTAGCATACTTATCTGTGAAAAGTGGTACCACTACATGCTTTAGAACTGGTTTGAGACTAATCTTTGAAGTGTCTCGTATTTCCATGCAAACTTGCCGATGTATACTCAAGCTGAGAGCCTTATATAGGCTCAATAAGAGCACCTTGGTTTTTACATTTATTCCCAAGAATTCTGTTAGCAGCGATAATATTCTGTTAGGCCGGAGGATTTTATTCATTATTACGGGTCTAAGCTGCACACAAAGACTGTGGTGTCTTTGAACACCACACAGGAGAACAAGGAGACTGTCCTTGTGCTTTCCCTGCCTGTCTAAACTGCAGGCTGTGTGTAGCCCCCCAGGCTGGAGAAGTCACTGGGGTGTTCCACAGCTCCTGCGCTGGCTGCACAGCTGGGTTTTCATTCACAAAAAAGTAGTGCATGCAGGCATATAGTATATACCCATGTCTCTTCCCACCATCGGGTCTGGCCCTGAGGCTGCACACTCACTGATCAGGACTGAGATGTACAGCAGAGAACAGCTGTCTCTTGACAGAGCCCAAGACCTCCTGTCTGGGCCCAAGCAGCCTCAAAGGGGAGAATATCTGATTTGAATACAGGAGGGCAAGAAGCAGACTTTCAATAGGGTACAAGAAACAGACAAGGGAAGGACAGAGAAGAGACCGGACAAAGCAAAACCAGGAGCTGGTAATACTTGATACGGAAGGAAAATCTGTATTCAGCACTGGCTTGGAGAGTGATGAGACTAGGACATGATAGCCGAGGTTCCTGAGCTTGGATGGGAGGCTTAAGGAATGGCAAATTGACCTGTGTAGCTCGCAATGAGGCTATGATGAAAAGACAAGGAAAAGAAAAAGATTAATAAATGAGGCAAGGAATGTACATTTGGGGAGAAGAACCTGTGCACACTACTGTATACTTTCCTCCAGAGTTACAGGGAAATTTCTTCCTCAGAGGAATGGAGCTTGCCCTTCCTTGGTCTCTCTGCTGTCAGAAAAGACTGTAAGCCCCGTTGGAAACCTGTGTCATCCTCCCGGTGCTGATTCACAGGCGGCATGTCAACATGCGTTTGCTGCCAGTTAAGGTAGCAGCATGATGGCAGTTGTCTATTGTGGTTCAAGCCATGCTGGAGCAACCTCGTGGTTACAGTATGCTATATGATAGTATTCCAGGCTTTGGTTTTTTGTTCTTAGAAAACCCGTGGATTTCAAACACACAAAGCTACCTCGAAGCAATACGCATGAAGTTGGAAGGTGAAGTATTCAAAAGGTATGAAATGCAAGCATCGTTGCCCAGTGCATACGCATTTTGATTAAATTTCAGGACTTCTGCCCCACCGAAAGCTGTTTCAGGGCTTCATTTAGGAAATACGACGACGATATAGCAAAGGAGTCTATTGTGCAAAAGGTGCTTTCACTGGATGGATTTCATAGCTGGTCAATGCGGATTCCCTTTCTGTGCTTCTACCTGGAAACCTGTGATCTGCTAACACTCACAGACTGATGTTAAGGATCACATGCTTTGATACAGTAACTAGTTCATATGCTACTGGACTCTGAAGGTGCTATGCGTCTTGAACGGGATACCTAAGGCTACTGAGTGTCCTAATATCAGTGCTGCAGTCTTCATGCCTTATTTGCTCATTTGTAGAATGCAATATTCTAAAAATTAACTAGGGCTTCTGAAAGACTTGGATACTAACAAAAAAATTTATGAGGAAATAATTCTGCGTGAAGAGCACACTTTGAAGAGTGCACATTAAGTAAGGAATGGTACTAAGCATGGAACAATGTCAAAAGAAAACAGTGAAGAGCTATTCCTCAGGTGAGCGGTACCATTCTGTGCCCTGAATTGAGTCTGGAGTCCTACAGAAAAAAATAGCAGATGATGTCATGATTACAGACGTTTTAATCACGCAAATGCCCAGGACAGTTGAACTAACGTTAATTCCAAGTGCCTCATTTTGCAATCTAAGTGAAAGTGTTTAGCTTTGTTTTTTCATAATTACATAGGATCAGGTGCTTGCTTCAGTACTGTTCCTGTAGCATTACCAAGTCTGTCAAGTTTCTCTACCAAAAGAGCTCTCTGAAAGTAATCTTAGGATGGGAAAAGTTTGTCATTTTGTACATCTGAAATGCCGACAGCTGTGCAACAGAGTACAGTGCAGGTGCAGATTTACATTACCATAAAAAGTTACATTGCTGCCTCTCATTTTGTGTATTCTTTTGAATTTTGAATGTAATGCCACCATGAAAGTTTTTCTCTCATTTGTCACACCTCTGCACTTTCTGACATCAGCCAAATGAGCAGCAAGGGAGTATGTGGAAACCTTTTCTGAAGAAACTTACAGCCCTGTTTGGTTCATGAAAGATATTCAGGTATCATGGCTAGGACTTGCAGAAATATCTGCACGTGTCTAAATCTGTTTACTTAACCAAAGAAAATTAAACTGCATGCAGATTTTGAGGTTTTCTGGTCACCTGCTTAAGTTCCACTCATAAGTTACAGGCCTGACGTGGGAAAACTATCAGGATTCTAGGAAAAAACTAAGTGTACCCAGATGCCCACGCTTTGCTTTTGTTCACAGTAATAAAGCCATGTATCAACAACAACCTGCACAGTGAGCCTATAAGAAATAGCATTCTCACAGATCAAAGAAAAAATCACTAGCAGTTATTGACATCTAAAAAAAAAATTTTTTTCACCAAAACTTTCTTTAAAAAATTGAATATTTTTGTCCGTAGGTTGTTACTGTGTGAAAACTTTCGCTTCTAATATAAATGTACTGAATTCTTTGCTTTGCAATCAGTTAAAGCTCCTACTGAAATCAATGAGTGTTGTGCTCCATGTCACTCTTTGTAATCCAACATGTGTTACAGTGATTGGGAGTGTATTTTATTTCTGTAATGTTCCTCCTTTTCTTCCATTTTTATGCGTTTCTTAAATCGGTTACAATCTATTGTTTCAGATGTAGATGGAAACATCAAGAGAAACACTCCATCTGTTCAGCAGTTTAGTCTTTACACCTATTTAGAAATGACCAGCTTGTCTTTCAATTGCTGCAATTATGAGGGAACTCTGTTTTAAGATGTCTGTCTTAACGACATACAAAAGAATCAAGGAGTCTTGTTTGAAAACACTACTGTTATATTGATCACCCCACACAGGAAGCCTTCATCCAGATAGTCAGTCTGTAAGCATCACTCAGTAAGTTATTTTTCTCATAGCTGAGTTTCCTCAGCCTAAAGGTAATGTGCAGTTATTATAACATACTACCATACAAGCTTATGCAGGTTTCACATGCACTGAAATTAAGAACAGTTTGTCAAGATCATTTAAAACAGGAATAGATTTTTGCCTTTGAAAACAGCAGAGGTTAACAGGAGAGTTGATTAGCTTGCTATGTAACGAAGAAGTCTTTGCCTGCTTTACTCAGGAAGCAAATGTTAAAACCATGGACTATCATCGTATGGTTAGTCTTAGCTTGTAAGGGAAGAGTTCAAGTCTGCTTCTGTGGAGATCCTTCCAACATAGTATTTCCCTGAGCTTCAGGATTTTTCCTACTTTTTAAAATAATTTCATAAAAAAGTTGAAGTGCTTCCTGTAGTAAGCAACCAGCCTGAAAAGCACTTGTCAAATATAGCTCTCGAGGGTTTCCAACTCCTCCCTTATGTAATCACGTGCAAAAGTAATGTTTACTATAAAGTAAGAACAGTCATTGTCATCGGTATGATGTGATGGTGGCGCCAAGTGTGCTATGAAATGAGCGTGCTCACGCATTTTCCCAAGAAATCTACCAGCAGGGAGTAATTCAGAGCTTCTGAATCCACAGGTTTTTGAAGATCTTGTCAAGTTTCTTCTTTGTAGAACATTTTTATTTCAAGCTGAGTGGACTCACTATAAAATAACATTATGCCAAGCTGTGTAATTAAGGTTTGCACTTGCCACACCAAGCTGCCAAAGCGATCAGTGGAATCCTGTGTGTTTGACTTCAGGCAAAGAAAGTTGTATCGTGTTTTGTTAAAAAGGCAAGGCAAGACTGGAAGAGTGTATCTTTTTATAGCCAATCATCTTTTATTCTTAAAGCTACAAAATCTGGTAAAGGATCCTGGAAAAAGAGAGGAGAAAGATTTTGCAAATTGTTAGTTGCGAAGAGTGCTGTTATTTCACTGGTATTTCCCTACCTCATAGCGTACAGAGGATTCCCCGCAGAGATGCTGGAGCAGCAGAGCGTGATGGTAAGGCTGGTCCTTTGTTCAGGTGTGGTCCTGGATACTTGATAAACAGTGCTCCTCCCAGATCACATCATCTGGTGTCAAGTTCTCTTTATAATTGCTTATAATCTTTTCTCAGAGTTCACCTTAGCACTTTCGAAAGCTCTCATGTATAGGAGCTGTCTGGGATATATGTTTGTAGATTGGTTGTCTCTCAGAGCAATAGTCTATTGATAGGCCTTGCTTTTTTTTAAAGCTCAATTTTTTTTTCTTTTTGCTGGGTATTAGCATTTCGGTTCTTTCACAATATATTTTTGTAAATACTAGAGGAAAAATGTCATGCCCAGTGATGTGAGCACTCTGTCATCCAAGAATAATCTAGACAATTTCAACAAATGGCTGGAAGTAGTCAGCCATCTCTGTGCAGAATAATTAAACCCTTCTTACTGATTGTTTTCTTCTCCTGTACCTTCAGTATTTCATGATCCTCTGATAGGTATTTTATCCTGGGCAGTCTCTGCTGTTTTCCTGGTGTTTTCTCCCCACTGCTTGGCTCCCTCTAATCCTAGCAGTTTTTTCTTTCAGAATTGCTGCTCTGCCACTTAGCACTCATTTTTCTATCTGAACCACACACCAGCCCCTCACTTCCTAATTTGTGGACCCTGCTGATACCTCAACCTCTTAGTATTTACTTACTTCAAATACAAATTTGTGTGAATTCTGAACATTCATTTTAGTGTGAATAGTAACAGCACTCTGCCAAAAAGAAAAGAAACTCATTGCCACATGATAGCTATGGTGACAGCAAAATGGGTCACTGCAGTTTTAGGACTAATTTTGTGTCTTGAGTTTTGAATGTCTCATATAAAATAAAATCAGGTATACAAAATAAAATAAAACTAGATATATAAAATTAAGGTCAGTGCAAGAAGACTTCAGAAAATATTTAACTGAGACGTCCTTCTGATGGCTGATCTCAAAATGGCATTGGCTTGACCTCAAAGTGAATTGCTAGTGTGTCTAGGAAAGAATTGCGCATTCCCTGCTGCAGGGCTTGATATGAGTGTATTATAAAGTCCCACGCCATCGGCCAGATGCTTTTGAAACCAAGCAGCTCATTGTCACTGGATATTGTCACATGTCTTAGGACATTGGCAAAATTATTTCTTTGATAAAAGAGCAGAAAGCAAAAGAATGAGACTTTCTTTTAAGAGATGGTGATGTTTACTCTCTAAATGTTCCTACAGAAAAAATTCATTGAAATATCTTTCTGCTTGTTTCATAATACGTTATCTTTTGCTAAGCAGGAACACAATAAGAGTGGTTCCTCTAGGGAAGGGGGGAGAAGTTAAGCAGTTCTTTGTTCAAGAACTAAATTTTGTCTTTTATTTTTGCAGATATTTTAACTTTTTGTCTAGAAGCTACCCATCTCCAAATCAAAACTTTTCAATTCAGGTTTTATAACAAGAGGTTTATAACTGAATCAGAAATTGAAAGTATATAAACGCTTGATTGAGGTAGCTGTTTTCATGAAAAGGCTGTATAGAATGTGAGATGCAAACTGGTGCCATATACCTCCAGTATGTGCTATAATTAAATGTGCTAAAACCAACATAAAGCACTTAAATTCCTCTTTTCATGTGAACATACTGCAAGTATTCTTATTAGGGGTGGCCTGAAATTCGCCGGTAAATATGCTTACATAGTAAACATAACAGTTGCATCTTGGTAGCCTTGTCATATTGTATTAAAATAATTCTAATAGCTTTTTCAGAAAACCATTTACAAAAGCTCACTGCCCTTTCAAAGTGAAATTTCAGACGGCTCCTCTCTACACAAATTTTTTATTTTCTTGACATTTCAGCTATGTTTCACATCATCGCTAGCTTTTAATTTGAACCTATGACAACGAACAGCTCAACCTTCCTCTAAATAGCTACATTTTACAAATGTTTACAAATTACATTTTGGCTAAAACTGTTACTTTAAGTAGGCTAGTCTTCTGAAAAATTAATAAGAATTACGGACTTACCTGATTAGTAAAGAGAGTCTTGAAGCCAAGTTGGATCCAAGCACTATGCATGTAGAATGATGTGTATCTATGAAATTGAATTCAGAGCTGGACTTTGAATGGGATTTTCAAAAGATCTTAGCCGAGTTAAGAGGACTAGTGTCACTGAGGCTTTTGCTTTTAACTCTTACTGGTGCCTTAAAAAATCCTTCTGTCATTGCTATAGGCCATGTGAAATACTTGTATTTGAATAACAGCAAAAAATCCAAATGTGATCAAAATCCAAATTTTCCTTTTCTTTTGGACAAAGTTAAGAGACCGTAGGCTAATAGCTGTATTTTATATTGCTATCACAGAAGGTGACTTTTTGCTTATAGCTGTAAATATGCATATGATTTAGTTGACTTCCTAAGTGAACTTTTGGGTTGTGCTGAAAATTAAAGAAATAGCAAAATGATTTTAAAGATGACAGTTATGCATTTCTATCTTTCAGGTGAATTTAGTTCTAGGCAGATGACTCAGAAAACTGAAACATTCTGTTTCAGTCCACAGCTCTCCTTTAGCTCCTATTAACTTGACTTCTGTCTTTCTGGAGAGCTGATTTTCTTTGGATGAGAATATATCCTAGCTTTACCTCTTGTTTCTTCTGCTAATAATTAGAATAATGCCTGTTATTTCTTACTTGGAAAGTGGTATGCCATGTAGGCATATATAAATCTAGAAGTTAGATTTCAGTAATTCACATGTTTCCCATAGGATACTCAGTAGCTGGTGATGAATTACAAAAGTTGCTGGCCTGAGCCTGATATGAACTGGTGGCCATGCTGTGTAGCCTGCTGTATCTTCTTAGGAGCCACATGCATCAACATCAACACTTGTGGTGGAAGACACAAAACTGCTAAAAATCTCCTCATATAATGAAATATTCTTGGGGTGGTGAACAAGTACAGAAGTGTGATTATTTCAAAGATGTAGCTTACAGGAGGAAACTGTGAGTAAAAACATGTAAGGCAATATGATGCTGATTGGATTTCTATGTATCTCTCTAGCAGCACTACTTATCTTTGGTAGGGTATCTTTATGCCAAGTAGATACTAGTATCTTAAGCTTCTACCTATAATAGTATATGTAACTTCAGATAAAACTGAAGGAGGGAGGAAAGGGAAGGGGAAAAAGAAGGGGAAAGGGAAGGGAAGGGTTAAAGGAAGAGGAAGGAGGAGATTTCATATTAATGGAATAGCATAGAAAATAGATTTCCCCTAAAATATACTGTCAGTCTGTACATGTAAGTGAAACAAAAAAATAGCAACCAAACCAAAAAAAAAACCCCAAACAGGCAGAGAGGAAAGGGACAAGTTTAATGATAGAAGAAAAATACAGATATTGACAGTGAAGAACAGATAGAAGGGAGATCTCCAAAGGATTAAAATATTGCTACTTTCTGTTTCCAGGTAAATGCAATGTAATTCTTTCTTGAATTTTCCAAACTATTTTTTCTTTCAAAATTTCCCATCATTCTCCTGAATTTTAAGAGGGAGATGATCACTTGGTCATTTTCTTCTAAATGTATTCAGTGTCCCAATCCAAAATTTAAAGGGGAGAGTAGGATTTTGGAGGTCCAAAATTCAAAGAAGTGATTTTTATTGGCTTGATTAGACTTTGATTCCAGTCTGCTTTCTGCACCTACAACCAAATGCATTCTTCTCAAGTTTGATTTCAGTTTGAGTTAACATCATAGGACCAAACTAAGGAGATGTTCATACTCAGGAATGTTTTTGTCATCAAGATAGATAGTTCTACTAAAACCCCTGTGATATAAAAGATCCATAAACTGGTCTGTAGCTAGCTGGATGGTAGTTTAAACATATATATCAACAGATTCTGCCACCTTTATTCACAGAGTGATGCTTTAATCTTTAGCTTCACACTTGGGATGGATTTTAATACCCTTAGTTGTGTGAAACAACACCTTGTTTCAGACCTAGCACCACTGGTGTTAACAGGACCACTTTCTGAAAAACGTGCCAAACTGTTCGAATATAGCTCCTTGATTTCAGCAAGACTGTGTGTTCACTGCAATATTATACAGTAGGTTTTCAGACCACAGACCCTTAAGAATTTTCTACAGTAGCAGTATTTCAATACTTAGGCCCCAATATGACAAGTAAAAGGTGAAAGTATAAGACCAGAGTAAAAAGATTTAAAGTGGGAAGAAGCACTGTAAAGCCCCAAGTGAAAATAATAAAATGTGTACGAGAGACCAATAGGAAGACATGGTCATATTTATGATTTACTGTTAAGTGCTAATTTCTGTGGCATATACTACCCTGGTTGCAAGAATGAGTACTCTTGAATATATGTATCCCTTCGGTTCTTAATCACTGTGCTTTCAGAAGAACCTATTGCATTACATTGCAGCTGCAAAACCCAGCTCACCTCTCTGACTGTTCAATAATTTTGATTTACTGGCTTCTAACTTACTTGCTGGATTCAAAGCAAACTTTGGCTAAAAATGTATCTGCACTTGGGATGTCAAATTTCCCCAAAATGGGAAATCTTTAACAATTTTTCCAGCTGTCTTTCCATCTCTTTTAGTCTTCAGAACACTCCAGTATCTCTTATAGAACATTCTCTGTGAAATCACAGAGGCAATTCATGATTTTGGATCACAGCTGATCCACATAGCTTACAAACTAAGCACCTGGCCGATCAACCAGATTCCTGCGGAAGGACCTTTGAGCCAGGACAGATTCTGACTGAATTCAGTGGGGTTCTGTGCAGGCCAAAGGTCTATCCAGTTGTATTCTGCTAGTGATCAGTCAGAGTCTAATACTGTATCTATTTTATGCTATGTTAGTAATACATATTACTATTAATGTCATTTAATAAGGCACTTCTTTAAAAAGAACAAAAAAGTCCTCAAATCCCTAGGTCATTAGAACATAGTTGGGGAGGGGAGCAGAAAGAAAGCTCTTCTCTATTAATTTGACATAGCAGGAATATTGCTTACTGTTGTTTCTGTTGTAGTAGTCCTAAAGCAAAAACCTAGTGTCCTGCTTACTTTGTACAGTGGTATCTATTCATTTCAGGATGTTACGTGTATAAATCATCTTATGCATATTCATATGCATGTTCATATGCATAAATGTGCTAAAATTTGTATCTATTTTGATTCCTTAAAAAAGTTCAAATGTTTTGGACCCAGATTTGAGGTGATACATCTGATGTTATTAAGTACACTATTGGCGTTGTTTCTGTGCCAGGTTGCCACTGCAAATGATTGGTTGCAAGCAGAACGGACACTAAGTTTCGGCTATAAGGTTTACTCTTCAATGATTGATGGCTTCCACACCTGTGCAGTGACGCCAGCTTTCTTTGCTGAAAATTTTGGCCGTGGAGCAGTAAACAAAGAAGATGTGGTGGTTTCTGGCTTAGAAAATGCAGAGTAGCCTGTAGGTGAATATGATTCATTTGCTGGGATAGAGGCATTTGACTGGAACGAAGGCTGTGAACCGTAGGCTGGCACGGAGTACACTGAAGATGCCCGGACATTAGTAGGAGAGCCAGCACTAGGTGGTCTTAAAGGTAGAGCTTGCTTTGAAGTGGAGAACTTCGATGTCTGCTTAATAGCAAGGCTTTCCTTAGTACTGGGAGGTTGAAAAGTAAATAAAGATGCATCAAGTTGATAAGGCTGATGTTTCATAATATCCAAAGCATTGAGACCTTTCTTAGGTTTTCTTTTTGTATTTTTGGTAGCGGCAGTGGACTTAGAGGAAGCCTTGGTAGCAGCAGGAGGATAAGATGGGCAGTGGATGGGATTATAAGCAACAGGTGGAGGTGCTCGGACATTAGATGAGTATTTCCAAGAAGCTGGTAGAGATGGAGTTGGAGATGAGGCTCGTGCCATGTTTGCCTGCACAGTCTCTGAATCCACCACATACTTCTCCATTCGAGAGTGCCTTCTGGCAAATAGCTGTGCTCCTTTTCCACTCATAGCTGGTGGCATCTCAAAGGGTGGCTTTGTTCCTTCAGCACTTGGTGTGACTGGTGTCTTGGGTGTATGGTTTGGACTGGCTAGGGTTGCCTGAGGCCCTTTGAAAGGACCAGCTAGGTTGAGAGTACTTGGGGGATGGGCAGGAGAATGAGGATGCTGTGGAGATTTGAGTGGCGCAGGATATGCTGCCTGAGGTGAGGCTGGTGCTGGGAAAGAAGGAGCCTTATTAGAAGCTGCAGCTGAAGGTGACCAAACTGGTGACACTGGAGTACCAGCAGTAGGAGAGACCTTGAGTGAAGGCTTTGGAGCAACAGGGGGAGGGGCCTTTTGTTTAGATGCTTGAGGCTGCATGAAATTGCAAGCTTCTGCTCCCAAACTGAGGTAGTCTTCTTCAGGTCCTGACTCAAAACCAGCTCCGGTACCTTTTTTGCCCTCTGCATTGTGTACAAGGGACAACAGGGCAGGATTAGGACTTATTTTGGGTGTTTCTTTGAAAGTGAACATAGGTTTTGAAGTGCTTCTTCTCTTTGCCTCTTGCAGTATCCCAGTTCTTTTGGCTGGCACCGCAATCCTTTCGTCTCTGGATGCTATGTGTTCCGATGGCTCGGTGGGTGACCACACAGCTGAGGCAGCTCTGCTGGCTACAGGAGCTGAAACAGGTCTGTATAAACCCTCAGGTGGTGGGCTAATAGAGCAGTAAGGAGGTGGTGCCGGTATATCTGAAAGAGGACTAGTGACATTTCTTATGGGTGAAAATGGTGCAGCTGCTCGGTTTTGAACACCGGACGGGAAGGGTTTAGCTGTTTTATTCAAAGACGCTGCTTTTTGAGCTTCAGAGGATTGAAAAGAGAGGTTTGTGTCAGGTGCTAAGCCAAAGCCATTTTGTTGTACCATTTTGCTATGATTCTGGCTCATGCTTGTGTAGCTTTTGCTCACACAAGTCTGCTGTCTTGACATTTCTTCCTCTTTAGTTTGATAGAGTGAAGAGCTTACTTTCTGGAAGTTCTCTGATGTGGTGGCTTCCCTTTGTTCCTCTGTATGCACCGTGCGTGCCTTCATCTCCTCTTGCTCAGCTGTAATCTGATCCATCCTCTGCCGCCTCTTGGCAAACATGAGGGCCCCTTTACCTGTGCTCTCTGGAAGTGTCTGCATCTCGTCTCCACTTTTTGTCTTCTTTTCAACCTCAAGTAGACCACTGTCCCAGTCAAATGTCACAATCTTACCGTCGTTGTCAATGTCAGAGAAGAAATCTTCATCTATTTCTGACTCACTTGTTGCAAGCAAACTCACTTCAAAAGTGTTTTCTTTGTCCCCCTCTTCGCCTTCACCTTCTTCACCCTCGTCTTCGTCACGTTCTAACTCCCCAGTACCGTAGCTAACTAAAGTATATTTCCTCGCCCTTTGACGACGCTTCTTGAACATCAACACCCCCTTGGAATTGGGATTGGGAGCTGCTGTCAGCAGCAATGCAATACTTTTACATTTAGATTTGGCTTCTTTGACCTGCTTCTCTGACAGACTCTCACTTCGGCGGAGCCCTATGGAAAGAGTTGAAATGCACATTTAATTGCATTCAGCCCAGAAAAATACGAGGAGGCTAATAACAAATAGTGCTGCATTTATCTATACTGAAATTTACCCACTGTCCCCTTCCCCCATATTAAAACATTTATTTTCTTTTGCATAGAGAGGTCATCATACTTAAGCTTTTCCCACAATATCAACCGTGTTGTAAATTCCATACCCAGCATTCCTTAGAGTCACGCCCATGCAAGTCCAAAGGCTACACCACTTTCTTTAGGACTTTCTTAGTTCAACAGGAACGTTACATGTGTATTTCTAGTGTTCTCAATTTTTATTACCATAAGTAATCTCAACAGCAACAGGCAGATGGTATTTTCTCATTTATTCAGTTTCTATGGTCTGGTATTTACCAAATGTTTGACCACAGTTCCTAGGCTTATGGCAGACATTCCCAGCCAGCCAGGCCCATTACTGGTTAACACCTGAGACTAAATGAAACTGAGTGTATTCTGTCTGATGGTGGCAGCAGCTCCTGCCATCTATGTGTTTCTTTTGCTCATATGTATTATAAAATGTGTATAGTTTGTTATAAAGTCAGTATGCTTCTATGTATTAGCTATTTAAAAGCAAGTATATATCCAAAAAGGCATACACAGAAACCATTAGCATTAACTTTCAGGCCCTTAGAGGACATGGGAGTTTGGCCATGGTAAATGAAAGCAGGTTTCAGTTTTTTAACAATCATTACTTGCCTGAAGCATAATCCAGAATTGTATAGGATATAACAGCTCCAGAATATTTATTTTGAAAATGTGGCAACAGTGAATATAGATTTAAGAACTGAATGGAGGAGGCTCAACTAGCTTCTCAAGAGTATTCACTAGCTTATATCAATAATACATATTTCTTAAAGCATAAATTACTGGTTTCCATCAAGTCATGTGGAACAGGAATAGATGCAGCTGTAAAGCTGATAGATGCACTGTACATCAGCATGACTGCTTCCTTGTTATGTGACATGGAGCCTGTGCCTCATGGGGCAGGTGGTGTTCCTGGTTTTTTCCCTTCCTTATATTCTACCACCGCATTCATGAATGACAGCCTCAATAGATTCTCCCTTTAAAAAAGCTAGAATTTAAAGCTGTTCCTGCCTAAATCAATGATCCCCTTCCACTTAATTTCAAAAGGAAAAAGCATGCCTCTGAAAAATGAAAATATAACAGTAAATTGTTTAGTATATTTTGCTAGTATAAATAAAGCAAACTCATCAAAGAAAGCCATGTGATGTATTTTCTATTAGTGATCCTTTTAGCGATGTCAGTAGATGGAGTCTGATACTTCTCCTATTAAAGACAATTGGAGTTTTGCCATTATGCCAGCCGACAGCATGACTGGACCAATGGTTCTCACAAGAACCTATAAAAGAGAAAAGAGCATGGCACCCAAACCAGCAATTTGTAATATTTTATTTTGAGAGGGCCAAATCACAAAATCTTTGGCTCAGTGCTTTGACAGTCAAAATGCTTACAATAGGCACCAAAGACATTTTCCAAAAGCATGGGCTTTAGTGTTAGAGTGCCTTTCCAAACAGAACTGGTTGCCTTTCAGCATGTAAGTTCTATGCTTGAAAGCTAGACTAAGCGACTTGCATCAGCAGTGAGTGTTTTTCTAGGAAGGGGGTTCAGCAGGTACCTATACAGTTCTGTGGCAAGAAAAAATTAAAACTTTTCATTTTGCTAGTGTATTTTTTCTTAATTCATCTGAATAGTTACTTAATCAATAGTTTCAAAAGATGGCAGAAGAAATGTTACCTGCTCAGGTAAATATAATCTGATTACTATTTACAGACAAAATTTCTGCTAAAGAGATCAAACAACTATAATCAATGTTCTTCTCTAGTTTAGACTTAAACGCTGCATTATAATTTCTAATTTTGCAAAAACCATTCATAGTATTTCCTGCACACGGATTATTCCCCTGGGCTTGGCAATTTGTTTGTTCTAATTTGTAGATAGGATAAGAATAATAAACCCAAACATTGTTATAGATTAAATCAGTGGTTCCTAAGGATAATGATCTGCCACTAGGTTAGAAGGAATTGAGACTTGTCATAGTTGAGATGGGAAAAGGACAGAATCTGTGTCCGACTTGAAAGCAGAGTTTATCACGTAATGTGTAGTTCGTTCTTTGTACTTTTGCCTTATTAGAGAGGCACTGCAAGTAATTCTCTAAGAAAGACAGGCACAGTCCCACAGTTGGTTCTAACTTCGCAGCCAAAATGTAAAGCATGTGCACTTTTCTTTTATGCTTCATTTAATATGCCAAAAATATGTGGATTGCATACAGACACTTAGGCATAAGTAACTGCTTAATCCACTTGCCAATAAGATACAAATGGTTATCATGCTAAAAATATGCTTACAGAGGAATTAGCAGTGGCTTAGCAGACTAATTCCAACACTGCATATGAAATAGCTTGTTGCTACACTATATCACTGCACACATTCAAGCACCTTTGACATACTGCTACTAAATCCCCAGACAGGATTCTTAACATTGTTGGGAAAGAGCAAGCAACCAATAGAAAGGTCCCAAATGAATAAAATAATAAATAAATCAACAGATAAATAAATACATAATATGTATCTACACTCAGTTAATTAATATTGGATCCAGTTGCAAGTTTACTTTCATGTAAACTTCTTGGACGCATTTTGAAGCTGACCTCTGGGTAAGGGAGTCAGAAGAAATAGCATGTTCACTTTACAGTCTAGAGAAGACTGACAAAACTGAAAGGATCATGTAACAGTTATGCATATGCTAGTGTCTGTCAAAATCTCTTCTGCAGGCAACATCAAGCTTTTCTACTAGCCTTTTTTATTAACTTTTAAGATCAGTGGCATGGTTTTGATTTTAGATGATGCAAATGACAATACAAAATTTTTTGCTATAAAAGGAGAAACCCACAGGATTCAGTTAGACATGTGCAAACAACTTGCTTTTTTTGTTAATATTCTACAGATTGCCTCTGAATATACATTAGAAGACCTGCAGAATTAAGCCCTTTTTGGAGATGTAAGTATTTTTATTTGGGCAAAGTCATGAGTTAATTTCAAAGTGGAAGTCTACTGAGCAAAGTTATTTTAGCACAGTTAAGGCATGGGTATATCATGGCTTATCACCAGGAGCATTGTATTACCTTGAAAAAGTATATAAAGCAAGAACAGAAACATTGTTTAAAAGAAAAAGACGGGGGAAAGTTAGAAAACTGCAGAAAAAAACTTTAAACATTTTTTGCCTCATGCAGTCTAAATTCTGAAATTATGTTTAAAGTTACAAAAGATACCCTCAGGCAGTGCAAATGATTAGATGGGACATACTTACTTGCGTGCCTTGCCCTGTGCTTGAGAGGTCTGTGATCCCTTTCAGAGTGCTGGTCGTCTTCTCCCTGCTCTGTGCCTTCTGATGAGATTGCAAAGGAGAGGAGGGAAGGAGGTGCTTCTGACTGCCCTCCTTCCACTTGAGAATCAACACACCCCCTTTCAGCTGGAGACCTGGGTGCTTTCTTCTCCCTCTCCGAACAGTCTAGGATCACCTCCACCCTGGGGAGAGATGGAGCTGCACCTTGGATCCTCTTGACCTCTTTGCTACCAGAAAACTGGACTACTTTGCGTGACCACTGGATGTTGCCCTCTTTCACGCCCAGGGGAACTGCGATTACAGGGCTAGTCCCGTCTTGTTGTACACTGGGTCCTCTTCCTGAAGGGGTGCATTTTTCTGCCCCTAAAAGAGTCACAGCAGGAGCATTGGTGCCCTTGTGCGCGTCATTTGAGAGGGATAACTGCAGCTCAACCATAGTACCTGGCCTTCTTTCTTCTGTCTTCCCTATGAAAGCCTCATCTGTCACGAGCACTTTGGAGGTGCCTATCACTTTAGGAGTAATTCTGTGGCTTTGTGTGGTCTCTTGTTTCATTTCAGAAAAGTGTATGTTGCTTTCTTCTGCTCCCTGGTGAGTCTCGCTGTATATCTCTGTGATGCATAAATCTCCATGGGGTATTTCTTTTGCTGTGTTAATTTGCAGTGTAGTACTCTCCCTGTAGTCCTCATTTTTTATGTTATCATGCTTTCCATTTTCTCTTTCAGCACTCAAGGTTTCATTTATTCCATTGGAGGATCTGCACATACATAAACAAGTAATTCAAGAAATTAAGCTGCTGTAAGTACAGCAATTGTAAGTACAGTAACAAAAGCAATCTCTGTATAGTATTTTTCCCCCTATATTAATTGCGGTACCTGCTAGCAGGTCCATTTAAGTAGAATAATTTTCCCAGAATGTAGAGGTCTTAAATTGAAGCATTTTTGTATCTTTCAAAATTCTTCAACTTAACAGTTCAGTAAGAGGGAAATTACACTGCTGCGGTAGAACTATGATCCTACCACCATCCTTCTGCAATGTTGAATTATGTCGTTCCTAACATCAGTATGCTTTCACAGACACGTTTCTGCTACAGTTTTTCCAGACAAATGCTACTGAGACTGCTGGGACAATACTTCTTCATATTTCACATGTGCATGAGAAAATTAACTTCGCATGACACCAGAAGAGTGGTTAATTTTTGGTTCTGTGGCTACTACTGCAACTGTTTTAGGCACCATCCTCACATATAGTTCTTGTCCCAAATAGTTTACTGTCTAAGGAATAGACAAGTACTGGATGAGGATCAGAGGGAGGGGAATAAATGCTTAAAATACACATTCAAAGAATTCCTATGAAGATCATCATACTTATATATCATGGAATAATTAAAACATTCTGGGCCTATGCCAGTGATCCAGTGAAAAAGGGTAGTGAACCCATACAATATTTCCTACTTACTAAAAAATATGTATTTCTAACTGGCAAATATATACCTCAGTGTAGCTCCCTTTTTTAAACTATTCACTCCCCTGGCCCAGTTAGGCTGTTTTACTGGTGCTAGGACTCCTAGTGTACTCTCTAGCTTCTTCTTTGAGTACTCTGGGCTGTACTGACTACAGTTAATTCAAGAAGAAGCCTTTTCTGTACAGCAGCACTGCAGCATGTTATTAAGGCTTTCTGTTGACTAGAAGGTAGCAAAGCACTTTTTCAAATGGAGGAAACGGTAGGTACCCTCAGTAAAGTACTCATGTCAAGTATTACAGAGATTTCTGAAATCAAAAGCAGGTCCCAGGTATTCTGAAACTTTGGAAACCCCTGTGAAGAAAGGCTGGAAGAAGCAGCAGAAGAAATAAATTTATCAGTGCACTGAAGAAACTTCAATATTACTTGCGTTTCTAGCCATGCAGCATACTGTTTGTAGCAGTCTGGGTCTGCCTCAAATAGCACAAATCATGTAGCATCCATTAAACCACATATGGAGCTACATAAAGGTCAGACAGATTTTAATTTAGGGAGCTCCTTGTGAGTGCTGCTGGATTCCATCGTATTGTGCTATTTGGATGATCAATTGTACTGCTCTTAAGTACAGATAAATTACAGAAATCTGTAAACATTTCCTTGTAAGATATGAGACTAGGGGCTGGGACAGCTAAATGTTAGCCTTTATTGGTAGCTGACTGATTGTGTGTGTGTCTGGGAGAGAAAGATTTCCACCTTAAAAGGCCCTTGCTACTTATGGATATACTTCTACTCTATATAGACATAAATGTGTATCCATGTGTCAAGAAGCAGAGTACTGGGTCTGATCTCTTTTTTTTCATTTAAGATTCTGTTTTGTCAAATTATTATTTTTGTTTCAGGTCTTTCCAGCTCACTGCAGGAGCAATACCCCTGGTGTAATTCCAGGAAGGAAGCAGAACTCATGGAGTCAGCACGGCAGGGTTTGTCTCAGAGTCATGTTTTACTCCCTACATGGTGCATTTCATTTTGGTATGCACTGAGCACACTCCCTACTTCCCCCTAAAAATTTTCTTTCTAGGCTCAGCAGTAGCCCAAGAGTTGCTAACACTGATGTGAAAAGGGCAGGCTAGTGTTTCTGTTTCTGTCCCCACTCTCGATGTTTCCCGGATACATCTGTTCAGCATTTGTCGGGAAGGTCAGTAAGATGTTCCCCCCACATGGCATCTGGAGAGTGCCTGCCCTGCAGGGTGTCTCTTTCCTCTGATCCTATAAACCAAAGATTTTGTGGGTACTGCTGTTCAGTAACTGCCTGTGGTTTACAGGGGATTGGGAAAACTTTTTGTAGACATCAAAGGCCAAGTAGCATTTTAAAAACTACTTTAAAAGCCTAATTTTCCTCCCAGTAAGCTTAGTAAGAGCAGAATTAGGCCAACAATGAACATCTATGAAAACCTTATCCTTCATGCAAATAGTTCAGGAACAGTCAGAAGCTTCCCAAGGAGAAACATTCTTCCCTGCCAGCTTGGATATAAAGATTACCATTGGAACACCACTTTAATTAGGCATTATTCTTTCCTCATGATTTCCAACGTTTTCTTGAGATAGCTGCTAACAAGTGGCTACTCGGGAAAGGAAGGATTTGCTTCTCCTTGCTCTTGGAGGATGCTAAGACACTTCCTGAAAAATCCTTCTGGTGATAGTGCTGAGAGGGCTACTACCCACAAAGGAGGTGGCAGGGAAAGAGAAGTGTTGCAGTGTATTCTCCCATACCCTTGAAGATACTGAAAGTAGGGGCTGGGAGTTGGGGAAGGTGAGAGCTGATGAGAAGAAATTCAAAGATTCCCATGGTGAATTCCTTTAGAACATTTTAGTCACTTTCAGAGTGTTGAGCAATGGCAATTTTCTTAAGGTTTCTAACAGACAGTTTCATTCCATGAAACACTGAATTATGTGGTCTAAGCACTGTTTTGGTTCTGATTTTCGGGACACGTCTTGCCATTCACCGTACATTCAAGCAGGGGCAACGGAGTGAATGGAAGATGTGCTGTCACTTTCAGCTAGAACATACTGTGGCCTTCAGACCAACTGAAATATGTTATAGAGCAGCAACAGGCAGCAGTCAAAGCATAGGGAGCTATTTCTATGGCTGCAAAGAAGACAGCTGGTCAGCCACAAATACAAATTTTACAAGTGCCGTTCCAGTAGTCATGTTATGAATTGAAAACATAAGAATGCAGATAGCACATGAGGAGCATTCAAATGGTACACTGCTGAACCAGAAACAAGAGCTATGCACTATGGAGAAGGTAAACTGTAATCCTCAGCTATCACTGTTCCCCTGATCTCATCACATTGATCCATTCATTAGTCAGCCCAAGACAACAAGCACAGACACGCCATGCAAAATGTCTGTTATAAATAGAATGAATACTCCTTGAGAGCATCTTGTTTTGAAGGCAGATTATAACTTTGAACTACTAGACACTTTAGGAAAGTTCCTTTGCACAGGTTGTAGAAAGCACAGAGGAATTTCACATGCTGTCTAGACATTCCTGGTAACCAGAGACAAGTGCTTTTTTTGCACCAGAGTCCTTTCAGCCTTTCCAGTGACTCTGCTCTGTTAGCTGTTGTGATGAATCCTGACCCCTTCTGTTCTCCTGCTCCTGCCTGTGGGAGAGCAGACACAGGGAACTACAGTAGCTCGGGGGGGGAGCCATAATTCCTTACGAGTGTGCTCAGGTCTTTTCTTCCTCTTCTTACGAAACTGAAGGCAATTCAGAGTTCATCTTGTCTGAATTCACGAAGCCTGGGGAGAATGTGCTTACTGTAGGTGGTTTTGAACTCAAGACTGCATGCATTACACTGATGACAATTACAGAACAGTCATTAGAATAGACTGATGTGCAGTGAACAGCAATACTGGCTTGATTGCAAATTTGCTTGAAGGTTCTCTACTCTGAGAAGCCCAAAGCATTTTCAGAGAAAACTGAAATTCACTGTCGCTATTTTATAAATGGAGAAGCTGAGACCCAGAGAGCTGTGACTTGCCCCACCTCATCTAGTGAAGTGTTAACAGCTACAGAAATAGAATTCGATTTCCAGACCCTCTGCCGCTCCTGACACATTTTACCACCCAAGAAGACCGTTTGCCATGTCATCATCAAGGCATATCTGTGTAACACACTTTCTCCATCTATACAGCCTTTGCTTTTTGTAAGCCTCACTTCCCTATCTATGGGGAATAACAACACTTCACTACTTCAAAGGGGTGGAAAGAATCATTGAACTTAAGACTCCACAGTATGCAGATATGGTAGTGGACACCTTGTAAGTATTAAGAATACTTAATGAGAAATAAAATCATTACATTTGGAGACTATACTCTTAATTCTGTGCCTGACCTGTACTGTTCGAATGATATACATTAATTCCTTCAGATCAAATACTTTGTCTTCCCTCCCTTTTCCATACAGGCAAGCAGAGTCACAGACATAAATAAGAGGACTATCAGAAGCTCACAGTATATGACTGCAAAATGAGTGCATTCAAACCCAGCATTTTCCATGTGGTTCACTGAACAGAATCGCACCAAAGCATTCTGAGCATTCCTGTACCTCTTGATAAGCATCTGCAGGACGTCAGTCAGGCTTTCCATCAGAACGATAACTTCAGCATAGGTTAAGTCTCCACAAGGCTTGCCATTGATAGACACCACCTCATCTCCCTCACACAGTCCAGCTTTAGCTGCTTTGCTCTTGCTGCGAACCTACAATGAGTCAAAAACAAATTCCAAATTGCACAGTTAGTGTTCCTTTGAAAACAGTAGCAACCATGTCCTCAACTTATTTTTGTCTGTACAAAAGAAAAAAGATCAGTATTATTGATCATAAATTTCTAGTAACACAAATTAATAACCTGTTCCGGTTGAGTTTAATACTGTTCTGGCCAGTATTAACAAACACAAAAACTTCTGCTTTACCGAGCTTGAGAGCTAGATGTCAAACAGGCTGGAATTTGTTTTAAAAAAAGGGAGACATAGAAGTTTGGGACAACAATCAATTGATCAGAGTTTAGCAGAGATGCAAAAAATCTTATTAGTTTCTCCCAAAATGAAAGACTACTAGAGCTGAAATCTATGCCAAGATTTTCAAAGAAGAGTGTGTAACTTCAGGCTGCTCTGGGCAGAATGTCAATACCTACGTGCTGTTAGAGCTGTAGGTATACACACTTCTGGTATACTGGACACTTTTCCTTAGATGCCCAACTGTAGGTTTAGTTGCCAAACTATAAACATCTGAATCACTGGAGATCCTAAATCCATGTTTAGCATCTAAGTGCTCCAATTTATTAAAGACATGCCTGTTACAGTTTAACCTTCCCCATTAAGTACCCATTCAAGAATCTTCTGCAGCTTGGTTTTTGGTGTTTCACTTCTTTTTCCACTGGCAGCATGTTATAACTTATCAGAGTCTTTGTATAACAAAACCTAGACAGCTTTAACACCACTCAAGGTATGCCATACAGTTGACTGCTATTTTTAAAGTACATATTTGGCAAACAGTGTGTTATATTAACCAGGATGCTTGCAGGAGTCTATTTTAGAATGACACATACACATAAAAGGGCTGTCCTTGGGTTCTTTGCTCTCAGTCTTCTACCTGTTGGTGTGAGCACTTTGGCCTTATATGATATTCAGTTGGTGGGACGATATGTTATCCTTATTAATTCTCATAGCATTTTCTTGAAAATTTTTAAAGAAGTAGTATCGTTCTACCATGCTCACAGCAGCAGAGGCAGTCCCCACTGACTGTAGGAAAATTACTTCTGATATATACCAGATTTGATGGTGCAACTATCCATTGCACAACTGCAATGGACCATAGATGGTCCAACTATTCCACAGACCCATGGAATTATCTCCAATGTACTATTAGGCCACTGGTCTGGTAGCTCAGATGCATTTCTGGAGGCAATTTTGAAAAGTTTCTTGAAGTCAGGATGATATGTGGAATAGAGTGAGACTGCACATTTTTCTGTGGCGGGGCCATATATCTTTGTTGTTTCAATGTATACATACCCATATGTCATATTATGGCTTTTAGAGCAGTGAAGAAACAGAAGCCTGGTGCATACAGAAGCCAGTTTCTACCTTGCAGAGTTAACATTTACAAATATGGACTGGTATGCTGCTCTGTTTATCTCGCCTTAGGCAAGAGCGTAAACATCCTTGTACTTTGGGAAGAAATGACAGTTTAAACAGTGTTTAGAATGTTGTACTTCATATATGCACTAGGATTTGGGTTGAGGTTTTGTTCTTGTAATTTTAAACAGGAGGTTTGCTATTGAAATTTTACAAGACATCTTAGGCCTGAATGTAAATATTTAATATGGATGCTAGGAAGAATTTAGAGTGACTCTTTCAAAAAACACATAAACGGCAATTATAACAACATGTGAACTCTGAAATAGCATAATTTGATACCTAGATTGTGAGAAGAAAACTTGTTTCTATTTCTTTATTAAGTGTCTGAGAATTTGGGGTCAGTTCTGTCATAGATTACTACTACAGCCATCTCAGGAGAGAAACTGTTACCCATTCCATAACTTAAGTGATTTCTGTCAAAAAGCAAAACTACAAATGTACCATGTTAATAGGGCTACATGAATTGATAGACAGCTCAACCAGTTTCATAATTCTTTAGACAGACCCCTTGATACCATTCAAAGAAAATAGACAAGGATATTGAATTTCCTTTTAAAGTTCTTGAAAGGGCCCCTCAGTCCATTTTGCTGCCTTGTGAATTGTTGAAAGATCACAATTGTGAGAAATTTGGACCTTCATAAATAAACTCAGCCCCTTCTTTGACTGGTCACGCAGGAAAGAAATTACTGTAAGTTGCTATACCTCACTCTGGTAGCATTTCAGTTCATATAGCACATTAGAGCAAATTTCCTGTCAGTATTATATATCCAGGTTTATCCCTGTAAATCAAACCTTTTACATGATTTTGCCATTGCAGGGTCATGCTGCACATGCTGTACGTATTAATGGTTCTTCTGACTGTATGTGTGGCTCTCCTGACTGTATGTCAGCCTTTTTTCAGCCTCCCCCAGAGGCACCTGTGCTTCCCGAATTTGAACAATGCCTGTATAAAATCACCTCAGTATTATCCTTTTTTGTGTGTGTTTCTGTTGGGGGAATAGAAGGGAGGAGAGAGTACTGACAAAAAATGAGCAAGGGCAGGTTCTATAGTAAATTATAGCAGGTTGCTGTTAGGGTACAAATAGACTGTCATAATTTGTGTTATTTTAGCCTCAGGATATCGCCACTCAGCAATATGTAGACCGCCTTGCCAGGCAAGCTGCAATTGTTTCTGGTTTTGTTTATTTGTGCTCACTGGAAACCCACAAAAATGAACAAGTAATTTACTTATGTAAACCAAAACTTTTCAGATTTCTGAGGGGAAAAAAAGAACAACCAAAAAACCCCAAGAAGATCTGTGGAAAGCAGGATCTTCCTGGTAAAATATGTGTTTAGTGGATGGTTTTCTCTCAAAGGAAGTTTTGGCAGAAAGCCTTTGATGAGCCCACTGGGAAACAAAAGCTGCCTTTGTTATCAGAAATATGAGTTGGTCACACAGGGTACAGTAAGAAACCTTTATCCAGTACTTGGGAACTTAAAGCAAGGCATATTTGGTTGTACAGCAGAAGAGATTCTTCCAAAACTAGTGATTGCTCTTGCCTTATAGGGCAGCCCAGGTGTGCTCAGTTACTTGTCTCTTCTAGCTGCTTTGAACTGGAGTTTTCTTTAGGGAGGAAAGGTGTTTTTTCCTGTAAAATTTGTGAGTGGGATCTCACTACTAGAAAAACATGTTTTTAAAGATTTCCTTAGGTTTTTATTGCTTGCAATACTGGTGTAACACAGCAAAGCTGGGACTGTACTGTTAGCGCTGAACCTGTCAAGACACCAGCTGCTCCTGGGGCATATTGAAGCGTTTTAGCCCACTTTCCACTGGTGCTGCCTGTATTTTCTGCTCCCGCTCAGTCAAGACTCTTTGTTTTTATTATTCAGGTTATATATCATGCACTCATTAGAATGCTTCAGTTTTCTTCCAGTCATAACATTTCCAGTGAAATGGCAATGGAAATATTTACTCTGGATTCCAAAAGTTTAAGGAAATCATTGTACAAGGTGTATTGGCATTGCAGCAGTACTGGCCTTAGACAATGCTGTGCATGCTCTACCCATAATGAATTTTAGATTTCTGAATTTTTAACAGTATTAAAGTATTGTATATAAATAGTTGTACATAAGGACTTCAGTTTATTCTGAGCCACTTGTTATGATATTCTCTAATTTCAGGTGTTTAGATCGCTGTTGCTAGAGGGTGGGAAGAACAATGCTGGATTACTTGGACAATTTACCTGAAGTATGGAATTTCTTTTTGTTTCCAGAATACTCCTGGATCCAGAATTTCCCGCTATCAGGAGTGCCCCTTGCTGCTTAAAATGTCAAGTGCTGAGCAATTCCTCATCTCCACAGAGACGTTAATCTTAGGGGAACCTTCCTTTGTGAAGAATTTAGCCTGGATGCTGGCTGTTATCTGAGCACTGCAGAGGAGCGCGGAACCCCTGTGAGCAGTGCAGCACGAGCACAAGCAGCAGCAGCACTGCTCCCTGGGACAGAAGGCCACAAGGCCTGGTGGAAGGCTCCTCACCTCCTCACCTGGCACCTACTCACAAGCAGCTGCTGCAACGAGGGACTGGGGGCCGCGCAGAAACTCTGTGAAGGTGGTTCTGTGAAGACTCGGGCTGGAAACTATGAGTGAGTAAGGTCTGGGTGCTGTGATGCACAAGTTGAGAGAACACATGCCAAAGGCACAGATATGTCAGGGGGAAAAGTGTGGGATAGTAACTCACTGTGGGTTGGTGGTAGCTGTGGGATGCTGCTGGGGCTGGGGTAGTCATGGGTGCCTCCAGCACATGGCAATTTTAGTCAGATTTTTAACCAGTGAAAGATTAATAAATTAAGGGATACACAGTGGCTGTGCTCATACTAGTGTGGGGCAAAGGAGGGGTTTTGTAGAAAAAGCTAATGCTGAGTGCCCAGCCTTCATGCTGTGTATGCTGTAGTGGTTTTACTTTCGACTAGCTCTAGTCTCATTCTGTCACCTGCAGACTCCTTGCCAGGTAGCAGGTATTAGACCTGCTCCTTTGCCTTAATCTGAAAGCAGTTTAGTTTGTACGACCCAAAACTGTTCCATGCTATGAAACAACACATGGTAAACCAGGATAATAGGGAAAGTTGCTTCAAAAAATGGAATCCTGATGAAGCTAAAAAGCTGAAATAGATGCACCTGTTACTTTTTGTGTCTGCAAGTGGATGCACAGACAGCAACTGGGGCTCAGTTTACCAGCTGATGATCTTGGTTCTGTGTCTGAGCCCTATAATAAGCAGATCAGAGAGCTGAGGTATGTTGAACCTGATAACAAGGTCAATGAGCTGGAGTTTAAAGCGAGGCAAATGGACTTGAGGTCACTCTGCAGTCCTGGTCCCATTGCGCAACTAAGAAATTGCTAGGATATTTCATAGACTTGCTTCCACCAGTGACTTTGGGGAAGGATGATGTATATTTTCATCTTTTTCTGGTGTGCTGCTAGGAGTACATGCCTGTATCTGGAATAGAGTACACACCTGTACCTGGGACATGTGTCTAAGTGGTGTGCTTCAGATGTAGCCTGACTGAGGAATCAGGCTCAGTGATTACCCAGCCTGACTGAGCAACCAGGCTGAGAAAATGAGCAATCTGAGCATAAGCAGAATCCATTTAGCCTAAACCTTTATTTATTAAAGTGAAACTTCTGTTGCTTTGAAATATACATATATTTGCACAGCAATATTCTCAATTCAAAGCAAGCTTTTGAAACCATGAGTTATTCTCAGAACTATTTCCTGATCCTTTTTCAGTTTGACAGCAGCTTTTAGACAGCAGAAGAGAAAATACTGCCACTGCATAGAGTGGAAATACAGTGCCCTGCTATTTAAGATCCCTTGCGCATACAGACAAAGTAGTTTCTTTCATTGAGGGGTCACCTCTGGAAGGTCCTATTCAGTTGAATATCCTACCTGGTTTCTGAACCCTTTTCTGAACTGTTGTATGTCCCTCAAGGCCTGAAGCTGGTCTCAGTGAACCTTGTTTACACATGTAAGCCCTCAGTGTTAGTCCTGAGTCTATGATGGCTGGGCTTGTGTTTTGTTATGATGAAACATGTTGCCCAAAATAACACGGCTTACCAGGCAAATGGGACTTCTGCAGATCAGTTGTCTGTCTTCATTGTTGTTTACTACTTTAGTTATGTCAGCTGCAAACTTTACCAACAGTTGAGTTTGTGTTTTCTTTTAGACTGATGATTAAACATCAATCACAAAGGGTGAAGGGTGCTTAACAAGGATATGTCCTTTGACTACTGTTATGTCCCTGTAGAATAATGATTTCCAATTTAAGGTTACTTTCTCTGACCCAACAACTAGCCAGCTTTTAAAGCAGTATTTTTTAATACAATAGCAAACTGTCCCTTAAATGTCTTCCAGTAACCTATTTTCTCCTTAGAAAAAAATAATTAGTCTAGGCCTTCCCATTATACAGAAATCGGGTAATAAATTTTTATTCTAGAAGCAGGTTCTATCTACCTGCCACTTTACATGACTTTCTGCATGTAACATTAAGATTTTAGTATCTCTCTTCAGAGATTGCCTGGCAGGTAACTGAGTAACCATTAGTGATTTTTTAGTATGAGGAGATTTCTAAAGGCAGGTTTCTAAAGGTGTTTTTTTTCCTCTCCCCAGGTTATAGCATGCGGTCCTTACACTAGTTTGAAGCGGGAATATGCAACTAGATGGTAACACAGTTGAAACCTCTCACTTGGTGTCAGTACATTGTTTCACACTTGTAAGCACACGTATCATTTTTGTCTATTTGTCTTGAGAACTGTTTCTATATACAGAAGTATCTTGTGAATTAAATGAGTGTTATAAGGGGGCTTTTAGACTTCCAGAAATCCGATTCTTTTACTGTTGGAAAAAATACAGGTCTGAGCATAGAACAGGATGTCTGGTTTCTTAGATACAACTATTCAATTATATTGTCAGAGAGATGAAAAGGGGAAAGAAGCAGAGATAATAGGTATCAGTATGCAGGAAAGGGGGAGTGGGGCTAGGAGCATGGACACACTGCCTCTTCTTTCTTTTTTCGTACTAGTATTAAAGCAACAAGTGTTTAATGCACTTCCCTAATATTTTCCCTAGAAGAAACAACTTACAATTCTAACATTTGACACCCTGAATACAGATCTGATGTTTCTGAATCTAAAACATTTTGGTTACAGTCAAATATCTTAACTTTAACAGAAGGTAAAATTAAGTTAAAAATCCAAGTTGAATGGACTGCATACCAGAAATAACAAGGAAGTCAACTGACGAGTATGACCTAGTCTTGGCCGTAAAAGAGGTGGTGATTCGAAAGACAGGGGCAGTGATGAAGTGATCCAAAATCTAAGCAATTAAACAAAGTTGTATTCTGCTTGCTGACAAAGTGGTAAATAGTACTACATGTGGAAGTACACAAAGTGTATGTGGAACCCAGCTTTGCCACTTCACTAAGTACAACATAGTATTGCCACAGTTAAAGACCTGCCTGCTAGTTGCTGCAATAAATTTAGCTGGCTAACATGTTTCTCTTAAATATGTTTAAGGCCAGCATAAATATGTTAATGTAATCAATACTTAGTTTAATTTTATCAGGCATTAGTTCATACTTTCCAGAAGTTAGTTTTGTCATTAATTGATTAAGTAGGTGTTAGTCGTGAAGTTCAGGATCAGGGATCAAAGGTCAGTTTCCTGTAGACAGTATTTAAAAAAACAAACAAAAAAAAAAGGCATTTCATCTCTTCTGTTATAAACCCTACAGCAAAGGCAGTGGCCAGTAAATGTATTTAAATATATTTTAAAGTTATCTGTCACTCTAATAACATTAACAATGTACAACGCTTTATTATAAGCAGGAAGCAGAAGCACCGCGTGGCACAGTTGTTAGTGTATTAGTGGTTTTAGTTATACGAAATTAGGGAATTCAAAATGAAGTTACAAATGAACTGAATTCAGGCACAGTTTATAAATTGGGGCTCTAGGGCTTTTTTTTTTTTTACAATGTTTATGCATGCAGGAGTTCTTTAGACAAAGAGGTAACCTTCAGTTAGTAAGCTTTTTGATTTTTAGGTATAAATGTCTGTACAGTAAGTTAAGCCTACCTCATAATGTGTTTGGGTATTTTAGGGATGTCTGTAGGTCTTTAAATAGCTCAGAGACTTCAGGCTGGTAAACACTGATCTTGCTAAGTCAGAATCCTGAGTCTCAGCTCACAACTTAGTGCAAAGCAGCATTTGCCAGTGCTCAGTCCAGAGCACCAGCCCTTCTACCAACAATGTTCTGAACCATCCCATGTAGGTGGTGGGACATGTGTGAGGTACTCCATGGTCACATAATCAATAGAGGTGACACAGTGATAATCTCACATTCCTTCTTTCTGTTTACAATGTTCTTTCTTCCCCATCCCCAAGCTTTGCCATTGCAAGTTATAGTATGGGCTGTATAAATGCAAGTCTTAAGAAAAAGGTGGCCTGTTTCTTTGCATGGACTTCATATAGATATTAGTACCCATCCAAATATTGAGATATGAATTCTCTGTTCTCTGTCTATGTAGCCATCTATTTAAAAATATAGTCAGTGACACAAGCCTTTTTGTGACCTTTCCAATCCATAAGGATCCAGTCTTTGCCTTCCATCTCTAAACCTGCCACTATTTAAAATTATATTTATAGTTTTAAATGTCTATGTTTTGTCAGCTCTATCTGAAAACAAACTCAGTTTCCAGCTTTAAATCAACACCTCTGGAAACAAAGATATGGCCTGTCAATCAGCCTGTAGAACCTGTTTCATACAAGGAATCAAGGCCTTTGCTGGAATAACTCTATTTAAGATGCTTTGACCTGCATCATGGTTTGGAAGCTAAGTCATGACTGCAACTTGTAGGCTGTACACTTAAAATAGTGAGGGAATCTGAAGGAAAAAGGAAAAAAAACCCAACCCAAAACCTATTAAAACCATAATAAAGTTAGACCACTTGTTTTACTGGTTGATGAACCTAGGCGTGAAGTTAGCATGTACTTGTGTGTTGTTAATGTCTATATGAACATGCCATTCAGGTCTTGAGCTCACTCTGGGTTTTCAAGCACATGGAATTAGTACCCATACAACAGTTTATTATGCATTAAATCTGTCTATACAACAGATAGCTTTCTGTTACATGGTTAGTGTGTAGCTCCTATTCTAACTCCAGAATAACAATGCTGTCTTCAGCAAGAAAGCAAAAGTCTTCACAGCTATTACCTTGTCAGCTCTTCCACATACTTTGGACAATGTTTCAAACAGTTCAGCTGAATTTGTCTAAAGTTCATCTCTTTAATAGTGTGTTTGTGAAGGTCATTGGTGACAGACGGATGCTGAAACATGACATGCTTCGGACAGACAGCTGGGAAAAATCTGTCAGAAAATGTTTCATTTTCCTTGTCCATGTGTCAAGGTAACAAAACAGAGCAAGCTGCAGCTGGTTATCAGACCTTGTGCCCATACATGAGGAAAACTAAATGACCTTTGTGTTCTTAGTTTCCTATTTGAATATGCATATAAAGAGAAAGTGGTTGTCAGCAATTGGAAAGGTAGAGATGAGCAGACAGGGAAGAGTCATCAGATTTTCAGAAAGGAAATTTGAGCGACTTGCATAACTGAGTAATGGTAGCATAGTTTAGGAGTTCCTTGAGAGGTTTTCAAAGCCATATAATTAAGAAATGTTCCTGCCTAAAACTCCAGTCTGGGCTTTGTGTCTACATAAGTTGGAAATTGGAAATACCAGGTTCTGGTCTAAACTGAAGACCTGGCATTTTTGGCAGGTTAGAGCCAAAGCTTACGAATTAAATTTTAAGCAAGCTGGGATATAGACCATTGAGATAACGCATTGTCATAGACTGGAGTTTGAGTGGGATGACTTAACTGTGTAGGAGTATTCTGTATACAGGCTATAAAAATCCACGATGGCTGTATACATTTTGCTCTTATAAAGGGCCTCTTTAGAGCTGGTATGCCAAATTCTAGTCTGTTTTCATTAGCCATGCCTATATTTGAGTATGAATCTGCTTCATGATGTGGCTCAAGCTATTTGCATCTGCGCTGCCTGGAGGTGAGTTTGCATCAAGCTGATACAAGTTCCCATCCTCTCGATACTGAATGTCTCCACCAGACAAGTTAATTTCCTTCAGTTGCAAATTCATCGGGAGTGTGAGATCCAACCCATCCCTAGCTCCTCTGAACGTATGGGCATGCAGTAAGGAGCCTTGCCCCTAGTGCACGTTAGATGCTAAAGTGACTTTAGCCAGTGTATAGTGCTAGGAGTGCTGTGACTTTAGCTAGTATAAATATAGATAATGTAAGTATAGTAAAAGATAGTTTTCTATATTTTACCTTTAAAGTCACTGTGTCCCATTCTTTGGTGAGCATATGTTGAATTTGCACAGTAGGACTAGTGAGACCATGCAAATGCCTGTTAATTAATTGGGGTAAACAAAGATGCTTCTAAGCTGTCTCCTGAATGCTTTTCCTGAGAGGAAGCTTTGAATAATGAAGTGTCTTTGACTTGTAAAGCAAGCACAGAAATACTTGTTGTCACCGAATTCTTTCCAGTAGCATGATAATGATATTGGGAATTCGGCAGTTCAGCACATGCTTTTCTGCTTCTGGTCATCAGGGAAGGCTCCTACACACATCCACTGTTGTATAGGTGGCTTTCATGTCTGCCTGTAAAGCTAATTATATTTCCAAATGGGTTTTAAAATGAGAAAATACATTAGAGAGATCAAAGGAGAAAGGGTTAATATGTTCAGATGTATTTTTATTACTTAATGTTCTTTAGTGTCTGATAAAATTCTTGAACTGTTGAATTAAATCTAAAAAGTCTTTCCAGAAGGGGAGGTAGGATGTTACTCTTTGAGTTCATGGGGGTGCTGTCCTCAAACCAGGACAGATTATCACCAAAATCATCATTAGAAAAGTTGAACAGTGGTATTACGGCAGTTTATGGCAAAATATGTGATATAGGGTGCTAAGCTACATAAAATGAAGGTACTTTTTAACTTTAAAACCCATTGATCCAATTGGCTGAAAGTTTCTGGCTTTACTTACCAACTCACAGCTAAGCAAAACTTTAGTCATGGCTTACTCATGTAAAAGTTCATGGGGCATTCTTGCAGAGGGGTGATGGTACCATCTAGTTATTGCTTTTCTTATTGTTTAACTCTGTCTCCAGTCAGTCCTCCTGTTGCACTGTACATGTGAAATCACACTTCTTGAGCGCACTGGTTCAGTTTGGTAACTGTTGTTTCCTCCTTCCCATAATGTTCTCTTCATAGTATATTCAACAAATGCAGTTTGGTACAACTTCTTACACATACTGTTGTGGAAGGGTTAAAGAACACGTTTCACCATTTATATATTGATAAAGCACTTGTGCCATTTGGAACCAGAGAGCAGACTGAGCTCAGTGAAAAGAAAAGCCTGCTCAAATTCCCAAAAGCTTTGCCTAATGTACTAGTGTATCATCTTGCTAGCGGTTGCCTTTCTCTGGCAGAAATCCAAAGTTAGCAGCTGAAGAAGGGATGAGATAATGACCTCTGAAATATTGATCTGGTATGCTGGCGACGCAGCAAATTTCCCAATAGTGAGCTTGGGTACAGCACTTAAAGTTCGTTATTCATTTTGTACAACACATCCAGTGTATAGCCTGGCTATGGATTATTCTTTTTGAGGTCTACTACTGCATACTTGCAGTTGATGTGACAAAATTAAAATGTTGCGCTGATTTTCTTTTTCACTAGTGCTGCTGGTGAATTGGTTAACATGTGACAAGGAGAGGAATGATATCATTGCCTCTTAGTAGTGTGGCTGTGCATTGTCCACTCTATTCCCATTCCCTTTTTCTCCTTGCCCTGCTTGAATAGTGACTGGCTACATGCTTCCTGGCTTATTTTTAAGTCCTAAGCAACTTTGATCTCTCTGTGAATATTGTAGCTACGTTTTGATTTCTTCTTTCCCACCAAACCCTGTGCAGAGGGATAATTGAATTGTCAGTGCTTCTTTGGGATTGAGAAAATAATTCATCTTTACTGAGTGCTTTAGTATATAGGTAGCATCAAAAGTCTTGTAACTATAGTATAACTTATGGCCTGGAGAAAAGAATTTCTGTGATGGTAAGGTTAAGGGAGAATAACATAGCCTAATACAAAGAAGAAATAAAGATGTCTATAGTATCTGCTACTGAACAGTTTGAGGCAACGTTGGAAGTACTGCAATAGACAGTCCTTGTGCAAGCGTATCCACTGCCTAATCTTGGGCTGCTATATACTTACACATAGTGTGGTCTTAAGACCATGCGCTAGGTGTTTCCAGGAGAAAAAGTGGTGCATTTCTTATACCAAAATTGCAATCAAAGGACAGGTAAATGAAAGTTAAAAAGCAAAATCTGCCATCTGAAAGTACTTATCTTCTGGTGGTGCTAAGATAATAATAGGGCATATGTACATTCTTACAAAAGAGAACAGCATTTCTAGCCTAGACTAGCCTAGACTTGCAGCTGCTGCTGGAAAGCAGCAAAGGTATGTGAGAAGTAACTAAAAAATTAAGCACTTTCAGACCTGCAATTCAGTTTCTTACAAAAAAAAAAAAAAAAAAAAGAAAGACTGGATTCTTTCTCTGTTCCTCTGTATAAATCAGAAGGAACGGGGAAAAGCGGCCATCTGCTTCCTCTTTGTTTAACATGATACATGATATGAGGTATATTTTAGTCCATTCTGTTGAGTTTGTATCACATCATGCAGTGCGGTAGAGCAAAGATGTATGGGCTGGCTGCAGAACTAGAAAGTGGGATAACTGTATGAGGAAGATACTGAACAGGTATGCCTGAACCATGCCAGCAGCTGCCATCCTGTAGGAAGAGGAGTTGCAGGTCCTTGGAGACAAATGGAAGGAAAAAGAGAGGAGGCAGAAACAGAGGGTGGGGTGCTGGAGTCAAGAGACTGTCTTCAGCTCTAAAATACATTCATATGGCTTTAACTGTAAACTAGAACAAACTGTATACATACTGTTAAGTGGTTTAGGAATGAGCTGTTTTAAATTGCTCAGACAAAATCTATGGTGCCATGGTAAGTCCTTTAGAAAAAGCATGTTACATCAATGTGATTACAAGTTTCCCTGACAGAGTTAATCTTGTTGGGAGAGAGCTCAAGTACACCATCTTCGATAGTCATTAATTGCATATTCCTGATTCTTTGAGTCACCGTACTGACTCTTCCAGTCATATAGTCAGAGCTGATGTCAGAACATATCATTACTTGTGTTTAACCTTTTAAAACACTGACACAACACTTGATTTTTCTAGGCCTCTGACACAGAGCGCCATGTTTTGACTTAATGAAAATCAACATTAGCTATCCAGAGGCCTGTTGAGACCACTTTCCAACCTTCTGGATGTAACTTAAAGAGCAAAAGTTCTTACTGCTTTTGCTGTTTTCAGTTACAGGTGACAGCGTGGAACTGAGGTTCCAGACTCATACTGGGATTGGAGGAACAGCCCAGACTTGGGCACTTTTCGATGTGATGAGTAAGGATGTGAGGTGGCAAATAAGCACCATTCTTGGAGTGGGTTATGCTGGCAGAGCCCTGGGGCCTAATGTGGGGTTAGTAAGCGTGCTTACTGTTTGCTGCATTTCAATAGTGGAAACTACAATAATGGGAGAACAAGTGCATGGATCCAGGTGGTGCTATTTTGACAAATAGTTTGTAATTTTAAACTGTGAAGTCAATTAGGGTAAAACTGACTCTGGCTTATTTATCTGTGCTGGAGGTTGGATGTTCTGTCCCTCAGTCTTGACTGGAGTTGGGGTTATAGGCTCCAGAGCCAAGGCTACAACTGGCACTAGCACACATACTGGGGTCAGTGCGAGCGAGAGGCCAACTTACTGTCTCCAGTTAAGGCAGAATTGTTGCCAAGTTAGGGAATCATTTTGTTTGAGTTCCTCTAATTTGAGGGCAGTTTGAGGGTTTCAGTGCTACTCATGGCTTCAAACTCACTCCTATAATTCTGGGCAAAGGGACGAGAGCAGAGCATTGTTCACACTGAGCAAGCTTGCATTCAGCCATCATTAAACAGGTGCCAAATTTAATAGGTGGTTTCTTGCTTTGCCTGGACTGCTCTGGGCTTTTGTGAAGTTTGGAGTTGTCCTGACATTTGTCTTGGAGAACTGAGGCAGGCTTGTGAGTTTCAGCTGCAACTAGTTTTCCTGTACCTCAGACCTGTAAAATAAGCTACATAGTCTAGGATGAACTAACTTCTGAGAAGAAGTTTATGAATGAGGTTTGAGGCAGATTTGCAAGTCCCAGCTATGACTGATTAAAGAGCATCCAGAGCCATTAGGCTGAGTCTGATAATTCACCGTTTTCTGCTAGAGCAACTTTTGGCTGCCCTTTGTCACAGACCTGAGCCATAGGAGAGGGTGTATCATCCCAGGAACATCATTGGGAGCTTCAGACCACTTTTGGCATCTTCCTTGCTGTGGGTCAAACGTAGCAAGGAAGAGAAGAGAGTCTATTTGAATAAGAGAAAAGACTCTATTACCAGCTGGAAAGTTACCCAGCGCTGTGATAAGAACGGTGCTGAGATGTGAAAATCTTTCTGTCTTGGTGGGAGAATAGTGAGTTTGGAGGGAAAGAATTTGCTGGAGATCTTTGTACTTTCCTCAGTTTAGTTCAAAGCAAGCATGTTTGTGTAGTTTGATGGTTTGTCCTGTTACCTGCCTTTCAGACTAAGCAATGTTGGTAGGGGGACACAAGGGGTGTGTGGGCTTTTGGGGTGGCAGGGGTTGGGGGGACAACTGGCTTCTTAATTAGTGACATACAGGCCATAAATCCATCCTACTAGCAGGCAAATGAGCCACTCAGCTGCTAGTGTGCCCTTTGTCAAACCCACTCGTTCCTTGCTTCATATCCTGTATCAATTACTCTGTCCTGTGTGGCTCCCCTGTCTCATTTTCACTCCATTGGTCATCTGCCTAAATTCTCTTGAAGTGGGGGGACAGGGAACAGGCAGGGAGGGAGGGAGGATTCTAATTACAAATCTGATATGAGACAACACATTTAATCCTTAGAGAAAAACTACTCCAGTGACAGTTAAAATGAAATCATTATTCAGTCTCCTCAGTCCATTCCCTGAAATGGTATTGTTTATGACAATCCCTTAACATTATGTCATGAGTTTGCAAATATACAAGCATGGCATATGATCATCCTCCTGAAAGGAATAGCAAAGGCAGCAAGAAGAAACAAATGCCGTCTTGCAGGTTTCTGTTTCAGTGAGGGCTGTAGCTATCACTGTCAATGATGTCAAGGTTATATTGAAATGTGTGCCCAGTGATGTATTTCTTGCTACTTGCCTCACTGCCGAGGCAGCGATTCAGTCAACACCAGAAGGATCATGAAGAGGTAACTAGAAGCTTTGCCTCACTTCCAGTGGAGAAAGCAGTGGCACTGTGTTTATTATGAGAGCTTTCTGTGTGTACAATGCTCAGCACAATTGGGCCACATCTCAAATTACAGGGTAGGGGGGCTTTTGGGTCTGCATTAGCACAAATGAGTCAGATTGTTCAAAGAAACCAAATAACACAAGCATCTGGTAAATGCAGCATCTAGATAATATACATTAAACAGTTATTGTATTGTGAACAAATAAAGTGGCCAATGCCTAATCTTCAATGGAAAGCACAAAGCTCCAAGTCATTGGAGAATTATGAATAAAACAGTGGCCCCAGCTCAGCTGAGAGCTCAATACAGGGACTGAGTTCCAGCTCCCATTACTTGCCATCATCTTTAGCTGGATTGTTCGACTGAGTAAAACTTACAGTTCAACTAAAGAAGATGGTCCTCTGTGAAAGCTGGTAGCTTTATTTACCAGGATTTCACATAAACTCCACCATGTTGTTCTCTTTTGAACAATATCTTTCTTTTGCTTCTCAAAATAAGTCAGCTAGACTCAAGCTTCTCTACTTCCCTGGAAAGTTCTCTACTGACCACATTTCAGAATTGCTTATTGCATTGTTTCACCCAAATTTCACAATTTCCTGACTTTTCTCTACTAGCCCGATTCCTCATATCTTAGACAGTTTATAGACAAATTTATATCGACTAATGGCTTTAGCCATGACAGAGTTTCAGACAAATTTCCCAGGACTCACTATTTAAACAAACAAACAAACAAACAAAGCATGCAAACTCAGTTACCAATCTTCTAATTTACTTAACATCCCTCACGCTTAGCATGTGATGTTTTGAAACATTTTAAAACTGAGGGCAATATCAGGCCAACCCATCGTGGTACTTAGAAAGGAAAGCTCTGCCAAACTGGGTGAATATTTTGTGAACGCCAGTACATCGGTTCACGTAGAGGCCTTCCAGTGTCTCCTGGCTGCTGTCCTGGACAGCTCCTTTTTTGTGACTCACCAGGGAATTTGGATGCTCAGAAACCTCACCTCTCCCTGGTGGCTCAAATAAGGCTGGCCAGGAAAGCAGCAATGATGGCTCAGAGGGTGGATGCACACCCAGGATATGCATGCCTGCCGGGGGAGGTCAGTGGTCTACTTCTGCTTTGCTCTCCCAGTGGAGGAGACAAGGTATCTCTGCTTATGCTGGAGGCCCTAATGAGGGGGAAAATGCTGGCTGGAGACTCTCAAGAGATGTTTCCGAAGCCTCCAAGCAATTAGGAGACAAAAGTATTCCCTCTGTGGGCTTTGCCACTTGCCTGATAACAACACTGAGCAAGTTATTTAGACTTGTGCTTTTAATCAAACAATTAAAGCCATGAAGATTTCCTTATCTGAGTCTCAATTTTTTTAGGCTTAGAATATATTCAGAATTTACCTTAGTTTAGTTTGATCAAGCTTTAAAATGGTCATAGTTGAACTGATGCAAACCACCACATAAAATTCTTCCTTCTTTTTCCGTGGCTTTGTCTGAAATGGCTTTAACTCAAAATAATTATAAAATAAATAGGAATAAGCATGTCTATTGCAAAGATTGACTTTGTCACCCCCTCAGTCCTTTCTTGTGTAGGCAGTCCTTGAACTCATTTGTCAATTTGTGCATGTGTCATAAAATTGACATAGAGATGAGTATTCATGAGCTGCCTTTCAGCTCTTAAATAAAATATTGTGTAAGGCTATATATCAGAATTCCCGTGTGGGGCCAACCAGAGTAAAAAT
This sequence comes from Pluvialis apricaria, assembly GCA_017639485.1. Lineage (NCBI taxonomy): Eukaryota > Metazoa > Chordata > Aves > Charadriiformes > Charadriidae > Pluvialis > Pluvialis apricaria. The sequence continues at coordinate 79,253,233 of CM030010.1, forward strand.
GAAGTATCTCGCAAGTAGAGCATGAGGCTTGCCCTGGAACTGAAGGCTGAAAGATCCTCTCTCAAGGTCGGCTAGAATCATACATCCATCTCCTCATTCAGATTTAAAGATCAGTACTCACTTGTATTTGTTAATCTGGAAATAACAGAACTTTCAATTTCATGTTAAATATGCTGCCAGGGGAATAGTACAGTGATGGAAGAACTGACTTTTTTGGCATGGCAAATGGATAGTTGTAGTCAGAGCATTGAGGAAATACTGCTTTTCTCAGACTGTAACTGTGGAAGCTGAGAGAGATTTCTGGCTCCCATGTTAATAGTCCATCTGTGGCTGTTGCCCTTGCACAGTCTTGTCTGAGCAAGTCTGACACAGAGGTGCTGAGCTCCATTTAATACTCCTGGACTTAGTGCTTTGAAGAATTAGACCTCCTATTCTTACAGTCTCCAATTTGGGCGTGCTGGCAGAGTTGGATTTTTCTGTCCCTGACTTCAGTAAGAGTAAGTTGTCAGCATCTTCAAAAGCTGGACCAGGAGGATTTGTGTTCCCCCTACCCTTTCCTTTCTATGTATTCCCAAGAGGAAAGTCTGCCTGAGAACTGGAAAAACTGCCACGCTGACATGCGAGATTTCTGTTTGCTTGTTTTCATCGGTCCTTCTGTCCTCAGTGCAAGTGTTGGGCTTAACTCAGGGTACCTTGCCCAGTCAGGCAGTCTGGGAAAGGCTGGCAGTTGTGTATGAGGGCATGGGGGGAAAAGAAAGGGTGTTATTTTTGCAGAGCTGTAAATCCAGCACCTTTTGCCAGTGCTGCATTCTTTTTTTATTGCTTGTTTCTAAGCAGCTATTGCTGCAACAGCACTGGCTGCAAACAAAATCTCATTTACTCAAAGTTCATGACAGGACAGGTTGTGCATTTTGCACATTTGCGGGACACTTGTAAAGGAAATACAGGGCGTGCTTTCCAAAAGCTTCAGCTTGAAATGCAACAGTTTCCATGCTGCCTGGAGCTTCAATGTCAAAGAGATTTCTATTTTTAGAGTGAGATTCTACTCAAAGAGCTATATAAGGCTATGCTGGGGAGACCATTACTTTTTTATAATATATGAGAAATACTTGTTACTCAGTGGGGGAGAAAAATTCTGTGTAAAATTGGAAAGCACAAAGATACTCTGACTTGGATGTATTTTAGGGGGAGAGGGAACTGAGATGAGAATTGAAGACCCAGTATTTGGTTTTTAATACTCTAATTTCTCTCAAGTTCTTGAAACAATTGCTTTATCCATTAAAAATGTCAGAGAAGCCTCTTTATCATGAGTGATGATGCAATAGGGAAGAGAGAGTTCCAAGCACAGTTTGGTGCCAAAAGACAACTTACTATGCTAACAGATGACAACACTGGGAAAACCCAACAAATTACTGTCATGTCCTTCGTGGGAAATTAGGTAAAACTTGGTGTTACAGAATCAGTCTTTCCAACTATGGTTTTCTCAGTTATCCAGAGTACAAAGTGCACCTAAACTGATTGGGTGCTGCAGAAAAACAGTCAGATAGAGTGGTCAGGTGGGCTAAGAATGGTAGTCACAGTTAATGGCAGAAGAACGGAGCAGTGTCTGAAATGATGGCTTGCTGGGGAGCCTTCTTCTGAAGCCTGTTTTTTCCTCAGATACAATCATCCAGCAAACACATAACTGTTATGTTTAATCCCTATTGTTGTATGAATAGATAGGAGAAAGATCTGAACAGAATCGGTTAAACTTGTGTGCTCAATTAACTTTCTCAATGTCATTTCTGCTGCAGTTGTAAGAGGAACTGTTTGGCTTCATTTGTCTGTGAAGCACAGGAGACTTTCTGGTCTGGTCGAACTTTCAGAGGCAGCCCAGGTAACATTGGTTGTAGCAGCTGTTGCCAATGTTAGCACAGCAGTTGGGGCCAATATGGTTTTGCTTGAGTAAGGACTAGATGAGGTAACAGAGCTAAATTAAGGACACTGGGTCCGTTTCTGCTGTAGTTTGACACAGCTCCTGCGATGAATTCTAAATTGGAGGCAGGAGTGAAGTGATGGTGGTCTTGCCTTGCATTTCTACGTCTGTTTTATATTGTCTAGCTAGCTGTGACATAACCTGTTTTGCTTCAGGTGAATAAAATTATGAACAGCTAGACTATCTGAATTAGGGGCGAAAAAACACAGCAACTGGAAGTGATGTCTGCATTCCAGTAACATACGGAAAGACGGCAGTCTTGTGTCATGCAGAAGATAAGACAGGGCAGACTAGTCGGTGGCAAAGCAGAAGCATAGGCAGCAATTGCTGAATAGTTTGAACAAGGGAAATTCCTTCATCCTCCCAATGCACTGAACCAGGAATAGCAGGAGAAATAACACTCTCTACTTTGACATTTGTTATTCAGACGAAATAGAATTATTGATGTTGAAATGTGCATTTGGAATACTTTGGAATACACTGACATACCAATCTCGGCTTATTATTAAAAGTACGAGAAGCACTTCAAGTATTGTGGGGAACTGCTGTTCTAGCCAAACTATTGTGCACACGGGTACTGTTGGAGATTTATTGGTGAAATCAGCTTTATATACTAACTATATTGCTTTTGAATATAGGGCAGAAACAGAACAGTTGGATGGCACTACTGGCATTGTGGGTATTTGTTACGTTGTAAGTACAGGGACTGCACCTAAAAGAAAGAAATTAGAAAGAGGTCTGTTAGCTGAAGAGGGGGAGTTGAACTCTCCCAGCTCCCCGTGCCTTTGAACAAAGCAACAGTGCCCCGTAGCGGCAAATGGGCAAGAATGTGAGGGCTGGTTTTAGTGCAAAGGGGCCAGAACAGCGTACTGTTCCTTTGTCATGAGAACATCTAACAGCCGGATGCGAGCTATAAAAATTTCAAGATAATTGCAGGAATTGTAAGGGATTAATCATGGTAAACTTAAGGAACTTGGTCATAACTCCGTAATATGGTTCTGCTAAAGGCCTTTTGCAATGTTATATTTGTTCCTGGAGCAGTGCGATAAAAATCAGCTCCTTTTCTTTCCCAGTCTGTGTTGAAGCGCCTAACTCTGCTTTCAGTCGAAACTTTCTTCTCCCTCTCTCCTGTGAAGTGTCTCTAGACCTTTCCTTGCCTCACTGAGAAAGCACCCAAGAAATCTTCCCATGGCAGTCCCCTCTTCCTTCCTAAATGTCATCAGTACTGCTGGCTTACTCTGCAGCAAAGATATGTTCCTAATTTGATCCACTTTGCAGCTGTCTCAGGCAGGAATCCCAGTCTGCCTCTCCCCAGTTCCTGAACAGTTTCCTTCTGGGATTAAACAAATCTCTACACTGTTTCCCGAACAAGTAACTGGTTGAGATTTTAGAGGTTAATTCTGGCTTTTGTTGGCTATGCATTCAGATGGCAGTGAACTTTATCCTTGTTGTTTTTATTAATAAACCTAGCAATTTTATGATATTGAAAAGATATGTTAAAATGTTGTACATCCAGTCAGTCAGTTGTCTTAATGTATTCTCAATTAACTATCTCAGTGTGATTTCCACTGCAACTTTCATGCTCTTCTTGTAAGATACAGTTCTGCACTTGCGTTTGTTTTCATTTTGTTAGCTGTTGTAGAGAGGGAGATTAGAACTGGTAATTGCTAAATAAATAAAGACTTCCATTTGATTAACACTAGCTGTTTAATAGTGACATAAATCTATTACATACAGTATTTCCATTTGTAAAACGTAAATACAAATACATATACAGATGCCTAGTCCAAAGCAATAATAAAGGACTATAAGTGCCAAGGTTAACTTGTGGACCAAAGAGAGGGAAATCTTAACTGAAGTAAGCTCTTTTTTTGTTTGTTTACAGCAAGGTATATAAACTTGCATCACTTGAACTTTTTCCCCTACTTCAGCTGGGTATGTTGAAAAAAAAAATCTAAAGAGCTGAAAACCAAGCAGACATGAATTCAGAGCTGGAATTTTAGTCATCATCAATTGGTTGTCTGAAATGGTGAGTGCAAGGATACATATTTGATCATTCAAATTGGCATATCTTTCTATTTTTATTTGCAAACTCTTAATTCATGTTAACTTCAAGGTTTGACTGAATACCATTAGAAACTGACTCTGCAATTTTTTTCTTTATCTTTATTCTAATGTCTATGTCTCGTGCACCTCTAGATAAGCATGCTTCTGTTTTCAGTGCGTAGTATTCTCTGGTCATGTCAAACAACAACATATTCTGCGAATTAAAAAGGAAAAAAGTCTTTAAAGGGTATAGTGAGGGAGATGGAAAGCCCAAGCTGTTCTTTAAGACTCTCTGAAAAAAGCAGCATCTTCTTACTGAAATGCTGCCGTAGGAGACAAATAAGATTAAGCAGCACCATTATGCTGTAAACAAACACCATCAGTATGTAAGTTGTGATTGTACAGTGATTTCATCAAGCCTCCTCTAAATAGCCGAAGGCTAACTCAGCAGTAGAAAATGCAGAATGTTACAGAAAACAGCTGTATTCTGTGTGTGTTTGTGTAAGCCTGAATTTAATTAAGGATAAAGATTTGTTTGAAAAGTCACTAACTTCCAAAATATTTATAAACATATTACTAATCCTGGAGTGCTTTTGTGTAGCTGCTTTTGAAACATATTTGTCATAGTACTTGTTCTGAGAGTCCAGAACAACAAACTGGGTAAAAGAAATGAGACTGAGGGAAATGCTAAATAATTATTTTTCTGTTAGAGTACTTCTAAGTTTGGAAAAAGCAACTGTCTAGGCAATGCTTGTAATTTTTTTATTTATTCAATATTATGATATTTAAGATACTGGAATGGTGGGAACAATGTAACATGGGCAGACGAGCATTTACCAAAAAAAGGCAAAAAAAAACCCCAACAAGGGTGGTGGTCAATATACACTCCCCAGCAGGAATTGTGTATATTCTGTTGTGCAGAAAGGTGAAGCTCAAAACTTTCCACAGTCGCTCTGAATTAGGTAGTCCCAGTATCAAGGAAGACTACTCAGTTTTTATGAGGCCAACCTTACAAGTGTATTAAGCAAGTGTCTTATACTTCGTAGTCTCACTACAACCAGACTGTAACAGCTCCCTTTCACTTCTGAAGTATTCACCCTTTCAAAATTATTGTCTCAGACTACATAAAGATTTCTGATGATTTCTTGAAAGTATGAAAATTTCTTTTGAAAAGAGCAGAAGAGTCTTTTGGGGTTTGTATCCTGGATTATTTTTTTCCCCCACCCTTTTCCCCTCCAGTGTCTGACTTCAATATTATCTGTAATGACTTCCTTTTGGTAATATGTGTTTGTATGTGATCCTATGTGTTTGTCATTAAAACTATATATGTAAACATCATATGTAATTAACACCAGGTAAACGTGGCAATTTGTTGGCCTTTCACCCCACTACTCTTGCTTTCCTGTGATGTGGAAAAGAATTATTATAAAAATTATATGGGATTATCATAAAGCATACATATAAAAAGATAGTTGAAACTATTAGAATTGTACTGTAACTAGTTTATCTTCTATCTCTAGCATTATAAAGTCAGTGTGGATTTTTAAAGTCTAGTAACCATTCTTTTCTTTTTAATATGGTGGTCGTATTTCTTTAAAGAAGAACTATACATCAGAACTGTACACACCCAGGATATATTGTTCTAAGACTTTACTGAAGAGTTCACTTTTATGTTCAGCTATGCAAATACTAAATGTTTGGACAGGGCATCAAAATTTTCTGATATGGAGGAAGATTTTTATTCTGAGAACTATGTTAGAAACCATTCAGTAGTGTGTCAGCAGAAATAGCTCACTACTGTCTGTGTGGCACAATCCTCAGGGTGGGGAGTTTCCTTTCTATGTCTTTGAGAACAGCAAGATAATAATGGTAATAATGGTTGTGTGTAGGTGATCATGGCCATGGTGGCTTTTGCCGCAATAGGGTCAGTGTGTATAATTTTTTTTTTTTTTTAAAAAGTGCCAGTAGATAGATTTCCATGTTAGAGGTCCAGATGCAAACCACATGTATGCTGTAAGTGACAGAAGGACAATAACTGATCTTGACTGGGTTCTTTAGGAGGTCTTGTGTCAAAATAGAAACTAGTTGAAGTAGCTGATAGTAATGATGAAAATAGCTGAAACTGTCAGTCACCAGCCACATGTACAGCTAAGACACAGAGTAATGTCTAGGGAAGAGGCTGTGCATTTTACTAAGAAAATAAAAACAGTACCTGGAGAGCGAGGAAAGACTGATAACTACCTAGCAGGGAACCTGACCTAGAGTTCAATATGAGTGAGTGAGTAAAGACGGTTTTCCAAATACAATCTGAATGTGGCTGCTTAAGAAGCAGCATCAGTGAGGACTCTTATAGAATACAGAGTATGATAGTTGCTTAAAATGAGGTCTATTTTTACAAAAAATGCACAAAGCCAACTCTCAGTGTAGAGTACTTCCTGAGGATTATTAATCGTCTGGTGTTAGCTGCCTCTCTTCCTCATCAGTTTCTCTTAGCAAGTTACTGTGATCCCCAGAACATCTTAAGCTGCAGTGTGACACTACTTGTATATTTTGAACAGAGTGAGAAGTGCTCAACAAGCTGTTGAATTGGGATTTGCATATTTGCAATGTGAAATTACCCTATTGGAACAGGCGTGATGATATTGTCACCAGCTGCTATCTTGAGATAAAAATGTACTTGCTATTTTCACCTTGCTACTGCCCTTGTTACTGTTGTTATACTTCTCATGAGCTCAATGACCTAAGTACCGTTACATTATGCCATTACATCTTAAATACATCAAATATTTATATACAAGTCACAGGTTTTTTCAGTAAAGTCTACGCTGTACTGAAAATCCCCCTGTATACTAAACGCAGTTCAAAAGCTGCTTGCACTTTTTAAATCTGGATCTATATGTCATGTTGATCACCACCAGAAGGCCCAAATATCTCTTTGGACAAGCTAGCTTAGGTATTACAAGTAGGATGGTGAAATTCCATGTTGCCCTTCAAATAAGTTTTCCAAGTTGGGTTACGTTACAGTTGGCTTGTTGGGAGAAGTTAAGTTGTTCCCTAATGGCTTTGCTCTCATCTCAAGCAGTAGAGGGCAGTGAATCCACTACACAGAAAAATTTAAATGTCTCATCATAGGAAAAGTATTATTCCCTTTCCTTACAATCACACTTCCTAGGCATTCCCTATCAGAAATGGCTGCTGTAGGGCACATGCAAATTAAATTATAAATCTGTGTAGGTATCATGATGATTTTTTACTTAATAGACCCAGTAAAAGCGCAATTGGGTAAACTATGATTATTTTTAAGTAACTGTTACTTGCACACCAGAGTACTGTTTGCTACCCTGCATATATAGTTTAAAACTATCCTATGAATTTTTAGTTGTTGTCTTGATTTGTGGCAAAAGGGAACAGCGAAGCAAGTCAGAGGGAAAAAGAAAGAGAGATAAAGCCAAAATTTAAACTCAGGGAAGGTAGTACTGAGGACACAAAAAATATATTATCTCCAGCTACCGTTCTGGGTGTTTTTTTTGTGATTTTCCATATCGGAATATTTTTTCATAGAAGTGAAATATGAACACTAAAAGCTGTTCAGTTGGGGGAGGGGGGGGGGGGGGCGTTAAAAAAAAAAAAAAAAAACCAACCAAAAAAAAACCCCAACCCAATCAATCAAAAAACCTCAGAAGGCACGGGACTTTTCCTCATGAAAACAGACATTCTCTCCGAAACTACTGAGTTCAAAACTCAGTTTTCCAAAGAGGAATATTTTGATATGAAATATTCAAGCAGCTATATTAAAAGGCATCCTAAAATAATTTCTGACAGAAGTATAGCACATTCATATTGCACATTAAAAATATTGCTACTTATTCAGTCACTACCGTTTTCACATTTCTTAATATGATTTTTAAAGTCTCTTTAGACTACAGTAAGAATCATAAGTTTGATCGAGCTGAGATAGGGACATTTTATCTTTTTTTTTAGTTTCTTTTTTTTATCCTCACTAAGTCTGTTCTGATAGAGCATTTTTTGTGCTTCTCTGTCTTCTCACATGTTATTTGATGTGGGGATATAAGGATTTTCACCAAATCTTTCTGGGCATGAAAAAATCCCCATGGGACTGAACACTGGCTATTATCATTAATGACAGATCTCTTGTGAGTTTCTGTATTTCCTTACACAAAGCATACCACACTTTATTGCAACAAGATTCCATCTTTGATTAGAAAACTATTAATGTTGTGCTCATAGACACCAGGGAAGGATTTTTCTTACAAGCCTTTCAAGGCATTTATCGTTATTGTCTGGCTGCACTTTGCAAGGTTTGATCCTTTAGAAAACAGTATGGTTTTTTGTCCAAAAAAATAAAATTCTACATTCAGTGTTATATGCTTGTGACATGGATCTCCTTCTATGACTTTTTCATTAATCGTTCAGTGGAGGTACAGTATACACATAAAATTGGCTAATGACTGCCCACTGGGTGTGATTGTTGGCATTATAAAAGAGCCACATTTAAAATAATCTGGAAAATGGAAGACAAAAAGTGAAATTATATAATTCATTAGAGTAATGCAAACTGCTCCACTTGGGAAAGAAAAATGGAATGTATAAAAACAAGAAGTGTCTTGCTGACACCAGTTCAGCTGCAAAGGTTCTGGCGGACGTTTAGTGTGTTTCTAAACTAAATAAGGGAAGACTGGGGCAGGAGGTAGGTCATAGGGGTTTTTGTTGTTTGTTGGATTTTTTTCCTTAAGGAAAGAGGGAAACATGATCCTGGGCCATATTAATAGGATAGCTCAATCTGTAGAACATGGGAGGTAATTATTCATCTTTATTTGGCGCTGTGAGTATTCTGTCAAGTTCAGAAAGATGTGGGCAAATTGGAAAGGGTCCAAAGTAGATCAGCAAGTATGCTAAAAGAGTTAGAAAGCATGACCTATGAGGAAGCTGTGGAGGAATTTAGTGTATTCAGTCTTACTCTTTTGGTAAAAAAAAAACAAAAAAAAACCCCAAACCAAAAAACCCCAACTATAGAGATGGGAGGGAGGACTTAACCTCTTCACAGCAGGAAACCGTTACAAAGAAGGCAGTACAATTGTTTGTTCTTGTTTGTAGGCTAGAAACAATCAACTTTACAGCAAAGAAAATTTAAGCTTACGTATTCGGTATTTCTGAGGACAAAGAAAGACTTTTCTAAATTATGGGTCCTGGACTCCTTCACTGGAGGATTTTAGAAGAGTTTAAGCAAATTTCTGTCAGGAGTTGCCTAGGCTTATTTAATTCTCAGGGCTGGAAGCTGGTTTTCAGCCGTTCTCAAGTTATTTTTCACTCTGGCTACAAGTCCTAATTCATGACGACTGAAGTTTTGACAAAACCCAATTGCAAGAGGTCATAGGCATAGTTGGTAGATACAGGGTGGTTTCGGCTCAAATCAGTGGAGTACATAATCTCCCAAGGTGCGTGCAGCCCCACACATCCATGATCAATGCTAGCAACCATCTAAATAACCTTATAGGAAAAGGGAAAAAACAGCCAGGAGGCCAGTCTACAGGACCTTACCAGATCTGTAGTTGACACAGAAACTGAAAGGGCCCATACAAATATGTCTTGAATTCTACTCTAAACACAGCCTTGTTTCATCTTAGACATAATTTGAGAGAAAGAATGCCTATAACATGAATCCTTGAAAATGACAGCCAAAGCAGGACCACTTTACCTCTGTGTTTAAGAAAACAGCATAATAAAAGATAAATGCATTTCTTTCTAAAATGACTTATCACAGGGCTCCTTAGACTCCATAAGGTCCAGACTGATTTTACAGAAGAGGGCAGCAGCCATAGAAGAGAGTGTGTGATATGATCTCTCCCATTCTTTTTGGGCCAGTGCGGGAAGCTATATGCTGTGCTAGAGAGGATTCTGCAATCGTCTTGAAAAGATTACTCCACTTGCATTAGCAAGCCTGTTGGTGACTATAACAGGGTCTGGTTATGAAAAATAAGACTCACATGAGCTCCCAGTGCCTTTATCAGTACCTTTCATCTAGACTCATCTGGCAAAATTGATTTCAGATCACTTTTGCTATGGGGAATGTAATTACCTTCTAAAGTATGGCTAAGATGAGTTAAGTGGCAGAATGATTCAATGAACAAGTGCTTCATTTCTTTCCTGACCCAAGTTCATATCTAATGTAGAGAATCTGGAGTGATTTTGACGTCAGCCTAATCCCCTACAGATGCTTGTTCACCTTGCGTTTGGAGAACACTTCAGCATTATGAGTCATCTCTATTGAAGAGGCCTTACACACTAAAAGTGCAGATCAACACTGAAATATTGAAGGGAAGACAGGCACATACAAAAAAGCTTTTGGGAAATCTCTTCTTGTTACTGTATTTATGCAATGAGATGTAAGAAGAAACCAAAATGCTTCTTGGCATGGGTAACACAAGGTCATTAACTATTTCATTTTGCACTTCTCTCTATTCACATGATCAGTTACTGCACCTAGACTCGTTTTGAGAAGCGTTGTGTCACAACAGCAGCACTGGCTTCCTATTTAGACTGTCTAGTACCAAAATGGCACGAGTTTTTCTGAAAGACTAATGATACTTGTATGTAGTCATTGCATATGCATAAACTATAGCTTCAGCTCTGAGGAATAAGTTTGGGAATGTTATGTACTGCCACTCAAGTATATACAGATACGTGTGGACCATGAAATGCTAAATTCTTTCCCTGCAATTAATTATGACTAATGTAGAGATTTATGCTTCATCCAGCTCTGTTCTCCAGGTTGTCCTTAAACCCTGTTATGGGAAGGTAACAGAATCTATGTATTTAGAAGCAGCATAGCGTATAACAATAAGGGAGGGGGAGAATCTGCTCCATACAAGAAACGTTCTTATAAGGCACCACACCATCTTTTAACATTTGCTTGTAGTCCAGCTGGATATTTGTTATTAAAATATCTTCTCAAAATCTCCTGTAATAAACCGGGTAGAAATAGATCTTACTTAGATGGCTAACTAACTTAGATGAAGTTGGCTTAATTATGTCAGTTGTGATTACAAAGACTGCAGCAGTTTCAAACACGATGCGTAAAAACTGGAACTACTAACACTTGAAGACACACAAGAAAAAAGTAGTGGAGTGGAAACTCAGTTTCCTGGCCAATTCTGACAGCTTTTTTTTTTTTTTTTCTGCCTTTCTAGGCAATTTCTTCTGTCCCTCTGGGCATGATAGTAGCTCTGCATTCAGTGATATCACCTTCAGATGACCCTAATTACCTATTCTTCTCCGAGAATCCTCTTGCTCTGTGATTATTCTGAATTACTCCTTGCCTTATGGTATATTACAAAAAGAGGAAATACTGGAAAACATGCTATGCTGTATGGATTACATAGCCTTCATAAGGTTCATCTGCTCAAATTCACAGTCTCAGGAAGTTGAGGAAATCATCAACTAAGTTGAATGCACACAAGGCACTGGAATTCGCTATTTCTGGCTGTTACCATTAATGATATCCGCCAGGTTCAAGGCCCTTAGACTTCTTTCTTCTATACCCCTGCTTCTCATTTTTCTGCAACTCAAAATTCATGATGACCCATACCAGCCACCTGACTTCCTGCAAATATCTTTGTTTCTTGCCAAGCCTCCCCTTATGTACAAAATGACAATTACTCAGTCATTTTTCAGTACCTGTTTTTACTCAGCAGCATGGGGGGAGGAGAGGAGGCTGCTTTTAACCCAGATTCTAGTCAAAATGATTTAGTTGAGTTATTTGAGCTCCTCCTTCCCACCCTATTGTTCAACTTGAGCTCAGAAAATCATTCCAGTCTCAAATGCTGTGTATCACAAAAAACAAATACCATCTAAAGAGGTCGCCTTGTACAATCTGTAATTCTGCATAGCTGTCACTGGAGTTCCTTCTAGAGATGATTTTCCACTGTGGAGAAAAATTTTAAAGGTATAGGAAAGGTTGCTAGCTTTGTTCTTTATTTCTGTGGGAAATGGGGCTGGGCATGAGGCATCTCATTTTTTTTCTATCCATCCCTACATGCAGCATGCACATATCCTGGCCTTGCAGAAGCAAATGAGTAAATTATGAGAGCAATGTCAGGAAGGCAGTCACCCTGTCATCAAATGTGGAAAAAGTTGGTATGCAGAAACTTTTCCATTCAAAGAACTAAGAATTTTTAATTATACATTATTTCAGTAATGTTCAAAGGAAATATGAGTTCAAGCCAGTTTTGACTGCTCTACAGTATTGTGCTTAGAAGAGCTGAGAGTAAGTTCTTCAGGTTGTGACCTGAAAAATTATTCCATTTTCTTCTGGAACAACATTTGCTCTCTGTACCTCATTCTTGTCTGTTTTCACACTCAAGTGAGATGAAGTCAGAAACCTTAAACACAGATATTAAGAAGTTTTCTTACGATTAATCACTCTGAATAAGAAGCATCTGGTTCTGAGTGAACTAAATTTATGGGAGAAATCAGAAATGAGATGACATCTTAGAGCAGGGCTATATCTTAACATAAACAAATAACTCTCGTATTTCTTTTGGAACTCTGCTGGCCCAAGCCAGATATGAGAACAAACAAGACATTAGTTATATTTCCAAGTTTGAAAGTCCCTTAAAGCAGTCTACTGGGAAAAGTGGGTCTGAAAACCACTGGCATTGTCTCAGCCTAAGCTATTGGGGTTGTGATGAATTAAAAATGACAACATTCTAATTTTAGTAGATTTTTAAGTGGACTTGTGAGAACTCAGAAGAGGATTGAGCTTGCTTACTCATACAGAAATTACTGTTAGTTGTGGGGGTTTTTCCTTATATTAGATGAATATTGATTAGGACATTGGCACTCATCCCACCATCTTTTCTGCGATAAGGAGATGATCGAAGAAGGGGAAAAAGGCAGGTATTATCCCTTTCTATCTCTCAGTACAGCCTGAGAGAGATGACTTGCAAGTATGGTTCAAGCAGGGAGCTTGACAACCATCATGATGATCCTATGGACAGTTTGCTTGCATGTTATGTGTTACTCCACAGCAGATTGCACCCAATAAGTAAATGAAACCTCCTGCCCTATTCTCTCATCAGGAATTTATGTCAGAGTGTTAGAATGTAAAGGATAATAAGCTGGAGTTGACATGCAGCTGGAAAAGGCCTTGGCTGTGGAAGCTACATGCAATACAGAAACCCAAGAAAAGGCAGGGCAAAAGAAATATCTTTTCATTTACCATCTATGTAATGGCAACCATTGTCAAACATCTATAGAAAAATGTCCTTTACTTAGATTTTGATCTCCAGATCAAACACTTCCCTTACTTACATTTAAGGCATCCCTAGCTATATTTTGTTGAATCAGCAGTATTTCCTTTGTTTAAAAGAAATTAGTCAACCCCATAACAAAACATTCCTCACTGTTTTTCCTTCTTCTGTTTAGCTGAAGTGTGCAGGCTTCTTCTGCAAGCACAGACTTCAGCATTTCCAAAAGCTAAAGGTCAGCCTGAAATCTCACAGCATACTTACTGTACAAAAGCCAAGCAAGGAAATTTTCAAAAAGTCTTTGGAGAGCATTATCCTAAAATATAAACTTACAATCACTTCAATCCCATGTGCCTCATGGTCTATATTTTTTTTTTTTTTACAAAGGATGTTATTAATATGAATTTCTTCGTATCCTGGAATCTCCAAATAAAACAGATTTAAGAGATCATTTTTTCCAGTTCTTCATTTTTCCACAAAGAATGGGGATACCACCTTTCAGGTGAACCTACGTTGGCTGTTTTAAACAGGTTGGATCGTTGTTTTTATTTAATGGTGAAGTTAGTTATTTTTTTCCTTAGACTATATTTTGCCCTCAAATACCTTCTTTTGTGATGTTTCCTTAAGGTAAACAGACTAGGTGTTGAATGCGTACTTTAATATTCTGTAATTACATTGGATGGTCTTAGCAGTGCTACCTGTCCTATGTAATTCTGTAATCAGGGAACACACTGGGATCTCCCTAGTCTTGAACAGGCAACTTACCCTCATGATGAAGATATTTATCAACTTTTTTGCCTGCTTATCACTGCCTAAAACTATCGGGGAGGGTTCCTCTCCAAAGTAAGTATAGAGAAATATAAGTGCATGGACACCCACACACATTTTCAGATGATTACAATTGTTGCTGAAAAGAAAATGCTTCCAACAAATCTGCTTATAATTGGACCTGAATCAGTGCTGATTCTTCCAAAGCTGGCCATAAAAATAGATACTAATTCCAATCGGAATTGCTCATATTCTGCTGTGAGAGAGTGGGTCTTACTCTTGCTATCAGTAAGTGGGACTTACTGTTTACTATCCATAATATTCTCCATAAGTACTTGAAAATAGTTGTGCAAGCTGATAAAAGAAATATATTCCTTCAGTAGGAAAATTGTACTGAATGCATCTCAGTAGTACTTGGACAATGTTTAGTGAAATGAGAAATTGAAAAAGAGAAAGATCCCCAGGAAACTGTTGTCTAAATATGTCACAAACAAATGGGATTCAGTTTGTTTGGAAGCCTTGTTCCTAGTGGGGCACTAAAGCTAAACAGCAGGAGGTGGATCACTAAATCATGTCAAGGAGTAAAGCAAGTTGGAAAACTTTAAAGCCATTGTGTACAAAAGTCCTCATTAGCTCACTAGTGGTTTTTAGTTGTGTTTTTTTTTTTTTCCTCTCCAGATAAATCAGATATAAACAGACATGCAATATGGGGAAAATCTTGCAGCGGTTACAATGGGAACAGAATCCACCTCATATACAGCAGTTTCACAGTCCGTTTAGACACTATAAATTCTTCTTTCCAAACTTTTGTATAAGCTTCCATTCTGATAATTTTCTATGCTAAAACAATTGTAGTTAACATTACTTATTGCCTGCATTTTCATATGTAACTCTGCCCTTTTGGTACTCAGCATTAGAAAGAGCAGCGCTGTAAGATCCTCTGAAAGGATTATCCAGATTTATCTCCTCAGCAGTGCTCAACAGTTTGTGAGTGCAAGGGACTGCTGAGCTCCAGCTCAAGCTCCAGGCCTTTGAGTTTCCATCATCACTACTGTAAAAGGTAAACTTATGATTGGCAACCAGGCCATGCCGGCCCAGATCTGGGATGTAGCACTCATGTAAATCCACAAAGAACTAAGACTCAGCCAGACACCAGGCTGCCAGACAGCAGGCCTCATTCTAGTTTGCTTTGATGTAAAATCACTAGCTGAACTCTGTAGAAAGTGATACGTGTATAAGATTACGGCAATAATTTTTAATGCTTTACGTCTACATTACACTTTTCAAGTTTAACAAGACTCAGGTTTTTTAATCTCTTTTTTTTCTGTGATAGAGAACCATAGTTCCCTATGCAAGGCCAAGGTTATTAACTCTTACTGTTGTGGCATCATTATATCATTTTTACCTAGAGCCTCTTGCTGCTAGAAAGTCCTTCACTCAGCTCTATTTTCCTCTTTTTCCATGTTTATCTTTTATGTGGGTACATTCATTCCCAAGATATCTTGTTACCTGTTTGCATATTCAACATGATATCTTTTTTTTATTATTTTAACCTACGTCTCGTAGAAACAAAAAAAGAAAACAATCATGTCTACGTGTGGTCTGGAAGATGGGAGAAAATGACTGCCAGGTCTCTGAGCACAGAGTCTCTAGGTAGTTGATTTATTCCAGCTTGGCTAAGTCTACACAAAAAAAAGAGTGTTGCTGGCATAACTATTTTGGATAAGATTATTGAAAAAAAAAACCAAACCATTTCCTTCATGAGCTAAGCACACTAGGAAATCCCAATATGTCACTATATCATCCTAAAATTTCTTTCACTAGCATGATTTGAGCACCTCACAGAAGGTGCCACTATGCTACAGAGAAACTTGGAGATATCCACCGGCACAGTTATGCTGAAATAGCTGTGGGGGCAGAGCTCTTCTGCTTTAGAGAGACCCTAAATTTAGTGGCTGTTTACTGTCTCCTAGTCTTGGTAAAAGCAGGGTTTTCTTTGAGGTTCCTAATCCAGAAAGGTCAGCAACATCACTGCCCCTTTGCTGAAGATAGGAGGGAGTAAGATGACCCAGGCCTTGATCCTGTATTTTATGGACAAAAGAACGATTGTGGTACCCACACAGAAAGTAGTAATGAGCCATGCAATCATCTGCTTCAGTGCTTATGCCCAGGTGGAAAAGAGAGTCAACACCTAGATCTAACTGCAACCCCTATTATAAATTTCCTTTCTAGATCCCAATTATCTCCCAGACAAGAACAGTTTTGCAATTTTGCATGTTCATTCACCTCTGGCTTTCTCAGAACTTCACTGATTTTTCCCTACGTGCTTCTACAGGCAAAACTGCAAGGGGCTTGCCAAGGACTTGGTGTTTAGAACCTCTCTAGGAGAATAGCAAGCCAGAAGAGCAAGTTCTGTAGGACATGCAAAATGAAAAATTGCTACGTTAAGCTGACCAATTTAGACTTCAGGACTGGGGCCAGGAGGGGAAGAGAAAGTAAGCTTAAGCTTATAATTTCTTAAAGAAGCTGTAAATTGAAAGTGAGATAAAAAAGAAGCTGATGTTATTTTAAGTTGCACACTCTGCTAAAGAAATACATTGTTTTGTGGCATGGAGCTCTGTACATGAATCCATCTCTGAACATTAAAGAGACATGATACAACCTTCCTGCTACTCTTCTGATGAACAGTCTATGTGAAATAACCATTGTGATTCTTTACAGTTTATTTTTTCCACATCTCCATTTCTAAATTTTATGAATGGAAACCCAAACTCATGGCAGTGGTAACAAAGCATCTGTACCTGACTGGCTCCAGATTTTAACTGCAGAAATCTACCTTTTCTGTTGTTGTTGTCAATGGGACACAGCATTTCCCCGGTGCTTTATGTGAGGCTGCTGTGTACTTTTTATTCTTTCCCGTTCTTTCTCTAGTATATACAGAAGTTTAACACTTGAAATCACTTTAGCAGATTAAATTTAGAACTCAAGTTATGATTCTCTTGTGAAAGGAGAAAAAAGAGCCTTGTGTTTTAGATGCTGAGAGGATGTGCTCCTTGGACTGGTATAACAGATGCCACTGGCATTGAGTTTTATGGTCTCATATGGTCATATGAAATCATTCAGTTTTGTGGCAATAGAATCCATATAAAGAAATTTTGACTTCTGTTGGCTGTATTTTATGTTTCACTGTGTTTGCAATTGCTGTTGTATAGCCTGCGCAAAGATGCT
Source organism: Pluvialis apricaria (assembly GCA_017639485.1). Classification (NCBI taxonomy): domain Eukaryota; kingdom Metazoa; phylum Chordata; class Aves; order Charadriiformes; family Charadriidae; genus Pluvialis; species Pluvialis apricaria. The sequence continues at coordinate 79,270,516 of CM030010.1, forward strand.
CGTTCTATAAACATAACTAACGCTAATGTTTAAGACATCAGATAATTTGATAAATTAATACTAGTAGCTTTATCTTTTGCAGACGTTTAGAAGAGGAAGATAGATATTATACTTGTCCTTCATTCAATTACGAACTCTTAAGTATGTAGCTTCACATTTCAAAGTCACAAGCATGGCTGAGAAAACTTAAGTTTTGCCTTCTGTGTATATGTCCATGTAAAAAACCATATGCTTGGAAATTCGCATTGAATTTGAATGAACTAAAACAAATCTCCTTGCAAAACTCAATTAAAATTGCTCTGTTTCACTTGGTTCCACATGAAAACGGAAGAAACAACAAAGCAATTTTAGGCTCACGTGAAACTGAGCTAAGGTTCTTCTAGCTTGCTTATTTGTGAAAAGGTTTGCGCAACTATATGAAATGCAGTGCTAAAGTCTGTTATGGATATTTGGCATTCCTTCAGGTGATCCCCACAGGAACATTTGCTTCCTATAGAAAGGGAAACCACAATTTAAAAAACAGGATTAAATTACTTTTCTGTTTTTAAAGTGTTTTTTATATTTTTTTAATCTAGAATTTAATGTTCAGGCAAGGTTACAAGCTCTTTACACTGATGGAAAATTAGTAAGATTGAATTGCTTTCCAGGGCTCATAATGGGTTTCTGTCTCATCATTCAATGAACAGAAGTACTTCTGCAGCTAGAATTTGAACTATTAGAGGATCAACTGATTTTATGCACCATATTGTAACTGTAGTGGCCGCATTATGCTTAGGATTTATTATATGAGGAATTTGCTTTTAGCATTGGGGATAATTTGCACTTCACAACCTTGAGAAACATACACACACTTATGGACAGAAGATAAATCAGAAAATCTCTGTTTTGGTTAGTGTTTTATCAATTGAATCTTCTGTCTGCATCTTCTTCTTTAAAGAAAAGACCTCCATGTCTGACAACTTGGGTGGGGGGGTAGTTTAGGATAATTTCTGTGGCTGTTATTAATATAGTCAGAGCCTGAGATTTTACTCTATGTACTGTAACTAATATACACTGGTTTGGAAGTGGATTATTATTGCAAGTAATCACCAATAGATATCTACTGTGAAAGTCAGAAAAGCACATAACAGTGCTATCAAGCACATAACTGTGGTGCTATCAAGTAAGAAAAGAGCGCTCAGCATTAGTTTGATAATTTGGAGCCTGAAACAATTATGGTAAGTTAGATATTATCATGCTGAAGGATCACTTGCATATTATTTCATATGTTTTACATTCACTCCAGATTCTTGTAAGTACTGAGCAGAGATGATTCTATGATGGAGTTGGGGATCTACTGAGACTTCAAACTTTAGAAATGCTTGATTTCTTTATCTGTTAAAAAGTTAAGTGCTAGGTAGGACTTTTTGTTTTCCCCAGGATGAGAAAAGATGGATAAAAAGACATTAATGTGGATATGAAAAGTAAAGCTATAATTATTAATCGATTTCCATGAGTATCCCATTGGATTGAATCATCTTCAGTGGGATTTCAAAAACTGGAATCAATAAAAGGCCTGTATTTGATCAGAGCAGCTGCTTTAGAAGGAAGGAAAAGGGGATTGGGAATTTAAATGGTAATTGCAAAACTATGATCATTAAAGATGTTCCCAACTTATAACATGTGAAAGCCTGAGAAAGCAAGACAGTGACCAAACCAATAAGATTTCTTTTGACCTCCAAACAAAATGAAAACAGCAGTAAGGAAGGCAGCGATCACCCCCAGGGAAAGAGAGTTTACACACTATGCTAGTGTGGCTAGGGCCATAGTTTCTCTTATGTTGAACCACCCTGGATCCTATTTGTTGATCTTGTCTTAAAATGGGTATTAAATCCAGAGTAGTTCCTCATAGTTCCTCTTTAGCGATTGTACAGTTACTAGTGGTGGCAGTTGTGTGTTGCCTTCTATTTTTTTCTTTCCTTTTTTTATTTTTAATGACTTGCCCAATTCCCCAAAGAGCTTTGTAGTTTTGCTGTTGCATTCTCTGTTCCTTTTTTTTCCCTCGTCTCCCTTCTAGCCAGCTACTTTTGGGAGGGACAGGAATAGCCACTGACTTGAAGTATATGATTTCATCTCCTTATAACCCCAGGTAAGATAAAAGGCAGTTTACTTCTGAAGAAGAAGAGAGCGGGAGATCTCGTCTTATAGGAAAAGATGGGTTTGGTCTTGGTTTTAAAAGGAAAATTACTCTGCTCCTGATTCAGGAGGAATGCTTGTGATTGTAATAATTGTCCTCCTTGACAGCACATATTGTTGATGTTGTGGGATAGCATAGAGGAAGAAGTCTGTCTTTACAACACTGAAAGGTTCCTTCTTGCCTAACTCACAAGTCACTACTCGGACGAATCTTTACACAGGCTCCATGCTGTCTCCTCAGTATGATGGTCTTGTGTATGAAGTAAACCGAGAAAGAGCAAAGTGGACATTCTTCACTCCCTAGATACCGAGATTCACACACTCTATTTATAAATGCTAGGATTTTTCTGGTTTACTTTAAAAATATATAGATAGAATACATATACTATACAGATAGAACAAATGTCTCACGAAAGGGCTCTTTCTTGAAGGAATAAATGTGGCACTCTGTACTTCATTCTTCATCTTGTTTTTGATCTAGCTGCTAGCGTACTTCACAATTCTGTAACTGGTTTGGGGCTTGAACTGTGAGAGAGACAAAGTTGAAGAAAATGTGACCAACATAAAGATGAATTAGAGTAGTCTTAGTAAAGGCTTTTTGTGTGTTTGAGGAAAGCAGGCAATATACTAGTGCAGGGTTACAAAGATGAACTTGTTTCATGTGGCTTTAATCAAATCTGGGATGTCTGGAATTAAGGGTCATCACCCTGCGAGGCACCTTGAGAAGAATTGCTGTTTCAAATAAGGCCATTGCTGACATGAATGTGGACTGAAAGTTATGCTTTGTTAGAAACCAGGCATAACAACCAAACCAAACAAAACCAGAAAGAAAACCCACATATCAACAGAATATCTCAATTTGTCTTTTACAGTAATTTATAGTACATTAAAGAAGGAAGATCATTTCACTGTCCAAGAAAACAAGAAATTCAACTTGTTCAAGCACATCTAATATATTATACAGTAATGATTCCCAACAGTTCTGCAGCCAAGCCATACTTGAAAAAATTGGCAAGATTTGTTCTCTGTTATATCCACTTCACCCTACTCCCGAAGTCAGCTGCTGCGTCTTCCTTGCCTCTGCTGACTACAGCAATAGCACTGAGCTTGGGCTAATAAATCTGGTTCCACCTGACCGAATGTGTCCAAGCAGCTCCTGTATCCCTCCATTGTGCTCCCCAGTACTCCCAGTTCCAGGACTGTGATACAGGGGCACATGAACCAACTTTACACTGAACTGCACAGGCTGACAGACTTCACACCATGGTGCTCCACGGTGTGTCTGGCTTTGTAACATGCTAGATGCGCTATGCAGAGCCACAGCTCGTCAGGGACCACAAACTTCCTGTGGCAAGAGCTCATTTATGCGGCTGATAGGCCATGGGTGCATTGCTCTCAATGTATTCTAATGGGGAGTAGATAAAGATTAATCAAAACTGAATCTTCAGTTGACGGTAAAAGAAGCATATATGAGTTAGGTATGCCAAGGATCTGCAGGATTTGGATCAGAAGTTAAAGGTACCATTGTTTCTGTCAGTGATGATGGGTGGTAGCGGTATTAATTTTTTTAAAAAAGAGATGAAAATAACATCAGAACCCACAAATTTCTGGTTTTGGTCTAGATTTTGCATTAGATTTCATTTTCCAAAGTAAAAAAAAGTCAGACATGCAGCTTAATACAATGCAGTTTTACCAGGTCATGGGTAGTTGTTGCCCACTTGTTGCCTAGCTATCCTGAGTACAAATAAACAAGCCATTCAAGGTAGGCATAGTTCTGTATGGTGGGAAGGGCTGAAATGTTGTTCTGGAAGACTTAAATAAGCAGATGAAAATAGGTTCTGACACATTATACTGGGCTGTTCTGGCACAAAACTAGCCTTGTTTTTTTGGCCAAAAATTATATCAAAATTGTGTTAGGATTGAAAAAATAAACTCATCCAAGGAAAAAAAAGCTCAAAGATAAGACTGCAATAACATATGACAGCCCTTCCATGTAATGTTTCCACCAGGCTCTACGGTGTCTGGTTACTTGTGAAAGAGAATTGTTGGATTGTTCTGCAAGGACAGGAGCAGCCTCCCTCACAGTGAGCACAGGAGAACTAACAGCACAGCTACCAGTAGGTCTTTGTAAAGGAATTTCGACATGCTTTACCCACTGCATCCTTGTGAGACTCAAATGCAAGTTTTACAGAGAACTGGAAGCCTCAAGTTTCCAGTAAGCTCTCTTGACATGAAAGATTTCATGATGAAGGAAGATCAGAAAAAGGGAGGAGGGAAAGAAAATATCTAGATGTGGCTAAAAGATAGTTACACAATTAGGTTCATTTGAATCTGAATCTCTAATAACTTAAATCTGAACATTTAAATTTACATTTATGTAATGAGTGATACAGGGAAAATAGAAGGAAAATGGCAAACATCTTCCCAGTGTTTCCACTTATTTACCATTGTAAGGGAGCTGTCATGCACGCTCTTGAGGAAGCCCCTGCCATATCTTGCTCTTTGCTAGGAATGACGCTGCCGTTGCTGGTGTCAGGCAGCTTCTCCAAACTGGTTTCCCTTCAGTGCGTACCACAGGTGCTCTGGGCATATGAAAGCCAGTGGCCTATGTCAAGGGATAGCATAGGCCTGACTTGTACTGAGTAGCGTAATGTTCTTGATGCAAGCACATAAACCACTGCAGAGCACATCTGAGGTCTCTTGCTTTCCAAATTTAGCTGCACAGGAGGACCTGTAACTTTTTTTTTTCCCAAAGCATTGAATACAATCCAGCCCTTCCAATCTGCATGCCTAGAACATTTATGTTGTATGAGAATTTGATACACTGTCTTGAAATATATGTACATTACTATTTTGTCTACAAATGTAGTAAATCAGTAATACTAGCAAATTCTGTCTCAAAGGTAGCTGCCAACAGACTGCTTTCTTTAAGAGTCTAACAGACCCTTTACAATCCTCTTTATGGAGAAGCAGTGAAGTAGCATCTATGACTGCATTCTTATACTCCACTTGCAACGAAGCTTATTGTCATTTTGAATCAGCTTGCAGTTACGTTATCGAACACAAAGAAATCTAGATAAAAAATTTTCCTAAATAGGACAAGATGGTTACACCGGTTAATGCTGTAGAATTCAAAGTGCTGTAGATGCCAGGATATGAGTATATTTTTGTTTTTAATTCTCCCTGCCAAGCCTAGTTAAATACTGAAGCATACCGTAATTGGATATTGCTATTTGCAAGCAGTTATAGGTGGTTTTCACTGGGAATTGGCAATCTGGGAACCTGTATTTCATATCAATGCATTTGAAGATGTGTTTGGCTGATGGTTGTTTGAACACATAATACATAAACTAATTCTATCCAATTTTTCATGTGTATACTGTACTATTTTGTGACTCAAATGGTTAAGCAGTTTATATATTGGGTCATAAAAATGCTTACATGACTGTTTCTGATGCTGTTTTCATTTGAGGGGTTTTTTTTCGTGTGAGAGGTAGAGGAGATATTAACATTGTTTTAGAAATCCTTATGCTTATTAAAAAAAAACCACACACACAAAAAAAACCCAACAAACCAAATTGGGCATATCTTCAAAGCTATCTCAACTGTACAGATGTGTTCTTGTTATGCAGTCCAAATAGTTTTCTTAGACCCCCCACCCGCTGGCTGAAGTAAACTTGCTCAGCTGCATAAATGAAAAAGAATGTCATACTGAGTATGTTTGAAGGCTTGTGAACCGAGTTTAATCTACTGTCATTATCATTTATATCTTCTTGTGCACACAGTATTTGTAACAAAGCAGTTAATACATTTAAATTACTGTTCTTCTGTGTTTGATAATCCCCACAATCCCAGACAGAACTGTAGTCTTTGTGGCATAACATGGCTTCCCAGTACCTTTACCCAGAACAATTTCTTTCAGATATGCCTGTTCAATTCTTTTCCTTAAAACACCTGACAGATGAAGGAATGAGAAATGTCAGGAAAGATGTGTATAAGCAGGGGGGGGAAACACAACAGAGGTGTTTCACATGGTAGAAATTGCCCAGAGGACCCTAACACCACAGATATTTGATATATGTGGAAGGGTAGAGGAAAAGCACCAAAAAGACAAGGGGAGAACAGGAGAAAGTAGGGGAACACCCAGTTTAGGAGGTAGCTGAGCCTAAGCAATTGAAGATGTTTGAACACAAATTTGTAGCCAAAGGGTATTTAGAAGTGGATTATTCAAGGACACAAGCTGTATGCTCATGTCTCTGTATGCAGCAGGAAATCGGAGCAGCACACTGCAGGTGTTAGAGCCTGAGGAGGGACGAGGGAAAGGTGAGAGATTAGACGAGGCTCTGACTGCAAAACGTGTTCATAACTCATCCCCTTTGTCTCTCAGATATGATGAAAGGCAGGTTTGCAGATAAAGAGCAGTAGTTGGAAACACAAGGTCATAAATATTTCCAGAAAAAGCTGTGTCTGACTCATAAGTTTAGATCCTGGCCTGTAATGCTAAATGGGCCTACTCTGTGTGGACTCTTAACTCATCCCGACCCCTCATCAGCTCTTTCTATCTGCTGCAACAATCACTGGAACCAGCTCTTTTACTGGAGCTCTTCAGTGTAATTCCATTGATATTAATCAGTTCTGCTGATGACATTTATAAAAAAACTAAACATTTTTCTAAAAAGAGTTTGCTGGAACAGTCCTGGGCCCAAGCTAAGAATTTGGTCCTGGCATCCAAACCCCTCAAAACCTGTAAGTGCAAAATTTTACAGCCGTCTCACCCATATTGCAGAAGTCTGAAATGGGTCAGGATAGGAAGCTTGAATATTATTTCTAACTTTTTGGTTTGGACTCCATCTTTAGCAATTTGGGGATACACAACTGGTCATACAGTTTGATTATTAGTATCTATTGTCAATCTTGTTCTGTTCAGGCGATTTTTTGTCAGAAGTACTTATTGCAGTTATACAACAAGGTTTGGAACTAGTTGTGCGTTCTCTTGCACTTTTAATTTTAGATATTCTAAGGGGCATGCTAAAAAATGGTATTTTACAGATGTGGCCATACCTTGCTTGTCTACTGTCAAAAATGGACTAGATTGCCATTTAGTATTTCAGGTCCTGGCAAGAATTAGGTATTTGTCAGCACCACTGGTCCATAACCAAAAAAGGTATTATTTGGGGGGAAAAAAGGTCTTTCAAACATTTTCAGTTTCTGTTTATGATTGCAAAAAGCAAGCAAAAGAACATTTTAAATTATAAGCATGGAAATTTTCCTCCAGCAGAATTAGCTGTTAGTTTTTTTTCCATAACTATTGGTTTAAATCCCGGTGCTCAGGATGTTAACCTTTGTATAGGAATTCCCATTTTAGAATGGAACCTGTTTAAGAGCACATTTATATTTATTAATTTGACCTAACAGAAGTATTCTCATCTGTATTTTGTTCTCATGCATACTGAAACACATACTGAAAGCCTAGGACTGTTTTTATTGGTTTTCTAAATTGAAGTGTTTAGGCCTCCAAAATACATTGAGTTGGAGTTCTGCTGGTGCTGGGTGTAATTTTGTGTTGCTACGAGCTGAGACTGCTAAATAACGCATAGGAGAACTCAGAAACCTGTAGAATGGAGCACGAAGAGGAGGCAGCAACAGGAAAGGGACTAGGGAACTTAACTTTCAAATTGTATGTTTGACCTCTGTCAGTCATGTGCTTTGCACTGGGAAAAATATAAACGAAACCATTGGCCTTTTGCAAACTTTGAGAACTCTGCATTGCAAAACCTTGCCATTTTGAACCTTTGAAGGAAAGGGGAACTCAACTGCAAATTCCAGAACAGTTTGAAGTAACATTTTTTATAGACTATCACTACACTTTATTTGGATTATTTTTTTCTAGATACAAAATGCACGCTGCTCCCTGCACAAACCTTTTTGAGAAGCTTTTTTCCTTCAGTTCTCTTCATTAACTTGGGTTATCTTCATTATTCTTGTTTTTAAGCAGGAAATCATAATTCCAGAATACTACCCAAAAACCAAGGTACTTTTTTATTCAACACTAATAAGTATCTATGTTGTCTCTGTAGGACACTGTATTATTTTCCTGAATATGTGACCTAACAATCTCTCACACTGTATGACTTTCTCTTAACTGTTCTCATGTATCAATACATTTTTTCACTCTGATTTTTCCCTCAGACATAACTATCTACAAAATTTACTGTCAAACAAAAGAAGTCTAAGCACGACGAAAATATTCTCCTACATTGTTCAGAAAATCTATTTGTCTCAATTACAAGCAGTACTTTTGTCACTTATACCCAGTTTCTGCCCAAATCTCTGGCTTTAATATGAAGTGCAATGCCTGTTATAAATTGTAATCAGGTATTTGCTTGCTGATGAATACCTATACCACTGCTGAACAAATTAAATCTACAGTCTTCAGGAAATGCTCAGGATGCTTCCTTTTAAATAAGAAAATCTCTCTCATTAAATCAAGTAGTTACCGCTTAGAGGAAAAATGATCCAGGGTTTCTGAAGGTATTAGTAGACTGTTGGGTTATTTCTACTGGATTAGGGTTATATCCTGGTGGATGGTTTGGTCAGAATATTTTAAAAATCTGAAGTCATTCTTTTAGAGCAACCCCTGCCCTCTCCGCAAGTGTTCAGCAGGAGTCTTCAGCAGAAGAGGGAAGGAAGGATTTGCTCACTGTCCTATTCTCTCATGCTGTTGCTTCTGTTTTCCTGTCATCCACAAACTAAGGTGGCAGCTCCTCAGTCTCTATAGGAAATTAGTGCCTTGCTGCATCACTACCTGCTGTGGATCCTGAAAATTACCATTGTCAGATGGGCCAAGGTGGGCCAATGCCATGTGTGCAACCCTAAAAACAATCATGGCCTGAGCACATTTGCAACTGTGCAGTGCAGCGGCTCATGTTAGACAGCACTAATAATTCAATGAACTGTAAAGCAAATCTGTGAAGACTCCAACTTCTATGATCATCCCCATTTCTGTTTATTTTAATAGTTCGCTTAGTTCTACTGATGCACTCTAATTTAATTCAACTGAATTATTTCCCTGTCTGCTGCCAGCCTTCTCCCTCCCGCAGCTCCCTGGCAACCAAGTCGAGGATAGGCCTTTAAAAGAGGCACAGACTCTCTTTTGCAGTCTTTTGCAGTATCACTCCCCTTGCTATCAGGCAGATCACTAGACAGGCAAGGAGGAGCCTCCTGTCCCACCTGCCTTCCCATTCCCAGCAGCAGAACCCCTTGCCCTCCCCTCCCAAAGACTGACCTTGCAGGTCCCTACACTGAACAGCTCTGGGGAACAGTAGTAGCAGTAACAACGGTTTCACCCATACATTTATTTAAATGTGAGATCTACAAAATATATATTTTTTAAATGCATTAAAAATACCCAAATTCTAAAATTCTGTCTATCTGCAGTCTGCCAGAATGGTAAATTATGGCTGCAACTGTAGATCTGTCATCATCAAAGGTACCTCATAAAGCATCAGCAGTGCGTGTCCTCCTTTACAGTATAGCCTGAGCTGTACTGTAAAGCCTGATCTATACTGTAAAGCATAGAGTCATTCAAAGTTACGCAAGACTCTTGGGTTTGCAAAAAACTGAGTGCTTGCAATACATCCATGTCGCTTGTTTGGCCAGGACATTCTCAAGGTGGAAGGGGAGTGGAGGGGGCTGAGAAGCACTTTTTCTTTTAAAATTTAGCTTTGAAGACTACAGGGTATTCTACATATATTCAGAACAAGATTCAAATTCAGTTAGGCTTATGACAATTTGAAATGTTTAGCATTTTGCTGTAAACTTCCTAGGAATGGGAATTCAGATACATGGACAGTCTTGCCAAAATACTGTTCTGGTTTTGCTTTCCAAATGTGAAACTCCCATTGAAATCACTTGGTCGCTTTCTATTAACTTCAGCCTCAGTTGGAGCAATCTTGGGAGGAAATGGATAGTGCTACAAGCATGAGAAATTAAAAAAAAAATCTTCCTAGCACTTTTGGAAAGTTTAATTTGCATAAATGGCCAATATTTGACACACACTTTCACATCAAAATGAAGCCACATAATAGTTGTTTGATATTTAAGGGAACACAGAATATGCCCTGAATACAAGTGATGAATGCAGCAAATTCCTTCACAATATATGTGCACTAAGGACAAAGTAAATAAATTTTTTTAAAAATATTAACACTTTTGTGTTGTGACTGACAAATTATCATCTTTATTTAGAGTGGAATGATTGTAAATTACTTATGCAGAGTAGTCTTTGGACTGCACAGTAAGAACTATCTTGATTTGAAGCTACTGACTTACCCTATGAAGCTTTATTCCTTTAGGGTGGTCTATAACTTTAAGGCGAAATAATGTTTTTCGGTATACTGTGTTTCCCTCCAGATGGTTTCTACAGAATTTTGGCAGCCACATGCGATGATTAGCATGGTTGCCCTTCTAATCTCACACACTTTAAATAGACAAACCATGTTCTTACAAAAACTATTACAGACTGTTCAGCAGATCTTTAACTATCAAACTGTGTTTGACTATCACAATAAATAGAATATCCTGACCTTATTGCTTGAGATATAGATAAAAACATCTAAGCACTTAGCTATTTAAAGAGAGGATTATATAGCAGACTCTTATAGTTCATGGTGCTGTGTACAAACTTCTCTCGCTAGAGTAGTGATATGTAAAGAGCTAGTGCTGAACTTGAAAAAAATCTGCGTTTCTCCATGTCTTGCACGGAACACTTGCTAAACAGTCAGCATCCTTTGCGCAGCTATTGCATCTTGAAAATACATACACCAACTAGAATACACTTTTTCTATGCATATTCCTAATATTAACAGCTACAAACTCTATTAAAACTCAGCTTTGTGAGACATACCACCAGTGTCTCTCTCTTTTGTAAATGAAATAGAGGATACTTGAGTGTTGCAGTGCACAGAAAAGCAGAACTTTAAGTGGCATGTTGGAGACCTGATTCCATATATAAAATTGTAAAAACTAAGACAGGGGTTGTAATGGAAGGATACAATGATTGCTTGAATACTGCCTCCTACTTTCTGATCAGCCTTGCCTTTGAATGTCACAGAGAGCAAAAGCTTGAAGGTATGAGACTACCTCTTTCAGGTCCTTATGTTGTGCCAAAAGTTTCAAATGCTGAATCATAAACAATAACAGACATTTAAGAAGGAAAGGGCCTCTTTCTGTCCTAACTTTCCTATAGTATCCTTTAAGCCATTGGGGGGAAAGCAATGCAGGGCTTAATACAATAATATTTACTTGTAACATTTGCCATCTCTAATGTCCATAGCATAGCTGCTTATGTAATTAATGTTGTTTTATTTGAAATAATTTTATTATTGCGAACAGCTTGACTTCCAGTGTCAGGGTTTTGAGGCGTTTCCAAGTAGCTAAAGTACTTGGGGTGCAGTAGAAAAGTCACGTTATCTGTGCATAGCTGAGTGAGGATTCCCAAGTTTTTTGTGTGTTTTTGGCGGTCAGTGATTTGCACTGGTGGGTGCAGGAGCTCACTTCCAGGCCAGACTAGAGTAAAGTAAATGTAAAGTTTGCTTATGAAATGAGATTTCTGTCTTATCTATAGAACCAAAACTAGGGGTAAATGTTTTATTCTTTCCTGACCTTTTCCCCCTTCCCTTTAAAACACTGCAGTATTATGTTGACTTACAGCATCCTGAAAAATTTGATATTTTTCTCTTTAAAACTATCCTTATCGTGCCCAGAACAGAAGATAATTGGGTTTGCTTTTATTAAAATCCTTTCTGAACTTTTTACACTGTAGCTATTCTTCTCAAATGAGTCATACAATAACCATTCCCAGTTTGTAGCCAGTTCTCCAAAGAAGCAGAAGAAAAAAGAAACAACTTCCTTTTAAGGGAATGAGACCTGTTTGTGATGATAAACCTCTTTCCATTTCTATTTGAAGACATTCTCCATAACCCAAGAATTGATAGTTATAAAAACACTACCTACTTTATTTGGATTACAAAAACATTCGTAGCTATAGAACATTGTTTAATGTTAGCCTAAAGCATCTGTATATACACTTACACATAGGGGTACTCTTGAAATTACACATACAACATGTCAAATGAGCTGCTAGTTTACCAAAAATCTGTAAGAAACAGCTTGGAAATTGTTTAATTTCATTTTACTTAATATTTTAAATGAATGAGTTTAAACAAAGAAGTATTTAATATTTATGTGGAATGAAAACAGCTCAAGAGGATGTAATTGTATAAGTAAGCTAACACAGCAATTTCTATGAAAGTGCTGTATGATTCCCCAAACTCATCATAATGCTTGAATGCTAGAGTATTCACGTGTTCTTAAACAGGGACACCTCCCACTTGACCAGGGTGCTCAAAGCCCCATCCAGCCTGGCCTTGAACACCTCCAGGGATGGGGCCTCCACAGCTGCTCTGGGCAACCTGGGCCAGTGTCTCTTCACCCTCACAGGAAAGAATTTCTTCCTAATATCTAATGTAAATCTCCCCTCTTTCAGTTTAAAACCGTTCCCCCTTGTCCTATCTCTGCACTCCCTGGTCAAGAGTCCCTCCCCATCTTTCCTGTAGCCCCGTTTAGGTACTGGAAGGGGCTCTAAGGTCTCCTCAGAGCCTTCTCTTCTCCAGGCTGAACAATCCCAACTCTCTCAGGCTGTCCTCATAGGAGAGGGGCTCCAGCCCTCTGATCATCTTCCCGGCCCTCCTCTGGACCTGCTCCAACAGGTCTATGTCCTTCTTATGTTGGGGGCCCCAGAGCTGGACACAGAATGAAGATGTTAATTTTAAATGTGTAAAATGGATGTTATTGCATACAAATGAAAATATTTCACTGGTTGTCTTGCTTAGATGGCAAATAAGAATAGAGTTATAAACTAGCTAAGGGTTGAAAGGGAAAAAAACATGGTATTAAATTCAGATGCAAAAGCAGAGATGAATTGTTTAAGCTGTATTGCCATCCATTTAGCTCTGAACCCCTGACACTATAGTTTGTTAGAGAGGTGGAGACAACAGAATTCTTTGTAACATGTATTTATATTACCAGAGGAGCTACAGCAGACTACTTCTGTGTTGTTAAAATAAATTAATCAAAACCAGCAGGGGAGCGTCCTTGAATTACAATGGTTGCATTATTCAGAAACTGTAAAGATTGAATTTTCAAGGAAATCCAAATGGCATGTAGCTTGGGAAAGAGCCAGTTGTTTTTTAGTGCTGCCATTTTTAACAATTATTAATAAAAAAAAACTGGAATATTGTTTCAAGCAGATCTTTGGCATACATTTTCTATGATTTTATTTTATTATAGTCCTCTGAAGTATTATTATTATGTACTAACCCACGCATAATATGACATCTCTTATCCCAGATAGATTCTGAAGTACTTTAATGACCTTTGGCCAAAATCTGTGCCAGCTTTAAGACGTGCTGGCTAAGGCAAGGATGCAGTTACATACACAGAAGGCTGCAACCCAGACATTCATGAAATGCAGCAACACTGTAGCAAGAGCACCGCTATGTGTGCCTTCTAGGAGGTAAAGTAATATTTTCCTAACAAAACTTTCAAAGAGGAAAGGGATACAGAGTAACTAATCCAATCAGCTAGTAGGCACAAGTTGATATTTGGTTGGGACACTACAGGTGGTCTCTCTTCTGCAAATGGATTTTTACAAAGTGGAATTACTGCAGGTGGTCAGAACCCCCAGGTACATATTTCTTGCTAGTATTGCCCAGGGGCTGACTCAGCAGGGACAAGGCCGTGTACTGAATGCAACACTCTGGTTTTGTCAAGAAGGAAGGGCCTTGAAAAATGAAATCACAATTTGAAGTGGTATTATTTACGTTTGATGCACAGTTCTTAGTTTTAGCATAGATATAAACTTTATAAAAACATACTACCAAATATGACAGACAAATATCACCGCTATTGCTAATTCCATTGGCTGATGCATAGCTCACAAATGCAGCATATGAGTCCACTGTGGCCTACCAATGAGCTAGGCACACATGGTAGATGTATGGGTACATCTCCATTTCCCGAAGACAAGGAACTGAAGTGTGAAAGTGTCAGTACCTTAGATATTTTTATAATGGAAGAGCACATGTAGAAAGCTTTGTGTTTTTTAAAGACATCATAGTTCCTGTGCATTATAATTTCACTAAACGTCCATGTAAATGTTAAAGTCAATTAGTAGGAACAAAACCTAGGACAAAATCCTACTTGCTTAATTAGTTTAAATTAAGTCCTGGATTTTGGTGCTATCGAACATTCATATTTTGAAAACTTAAAGATCTGAAACCTGCTGTAAGTGTGTGATAGTTCTGAAGAATACTGTGTTACCCCAAATTGCAGTCATATTCTCCCATGTAACCTTTTTTTATTCCCCCTGAGCTTTGTTGAAAATGCACTACAGTTCTTCTAGCGTAGCTCCATTGGCTTCTGGAGAGTTATGCCACAGAGGTAGGGCCTGTTCTGTACGGTGGTATTGAAATAAATGTTAGAACCTGAAGTCATGATAGGCTTCTATTGTTTTGTCTCTTCTTCCAAAACTATAAATAATAGAAATAAGGATTAAGAAAGATAAATGAAAAATGCTATGGGACTGAAATAAAAAAGATTTTCAAATGTTACTCAGATGTTAGAACTAGAGTAAGTTTTAAAGAATTTTGTAAAAATAACAAAAGAAACAAGCACATGCAAATGAACAAGATAATCTTGGCTGTATCAAACATCTGGAAAATATAAGTGCACATAAAAAGAGCTACTCATTTAAAGGATTTAATTTAATAACTCATCCTGTTCAAGAAGATTAACATGTGGCTATGAAATACCTACTTGCCATCAGAATATTTCATCCCAACATAGTCGTAGAAAGATTTGACAGCCCTGGTTATATTTGTTTAGGACAACAGCTTTCCTTTTCATTTTGTGTGGCTACTGTTGCTCCAACTTTGCTAAAAGATATCCTGCATATTTTTCAACTATTAAATGATGCGTCTAACTCAGTTGCATTGTTATGGCCATACGGAACCTCCAAGTAACCTTAGTATGGATAGATCTAAAACTATGCCGGATCTTCATGACTTGATTCTTAGAGTGAGCACTGCCTTTACTACATAAGAAAGCAACAAACAACTGTATCTTGTACAGAGTTAAGAGGCACTTTTTGCAAGTACTTCTGACATTAAGGCTCTGGCACCTACAAAACCGAAGTTCTCCATGTAGTATTTCCCTTTAGATCTATGGAAAGTGCTTCAACTCCCAGCAAAGGCCAAATACTCGCTTAAAAACATGAGACACAAGCAGAAGAGGAAATGGAAATCACTCCGTCATCTCCTCTCATATAAATTGTGCTGCTTTCAGAGCTTCTTTGTGAAAGAAAAAAGAATCTGAAGGAACACCTGAATATGACAGCATGGTATTCATGAACGATTCTTCGAAGGAGTGTCAGGAAACCTGTGGAAGACTTTTACGTGGATCAGTTCTGTAATTTCGTATTTGTTTCCTGAGCAAGTGCTTCCTTATGATTCGCATCACTATATACATTGGAAATTGATGGGTGATGTATCTCCTTATCTCATGGCGCTGTTTGTAGCTGTCTGTTTAAGAAACCTTTACAGTCAGACTCAAATTTCAGCATATTGGTGACGTAAGAAGTCATTTAAAAATCAACTGAAGATCAAGAGTGGCATTTTAAGGAACTGAATAGGAATGTAGAAATACACAGTGCTCTTTTTCACCTAAAAGAAGATAATCTGACTCAGATTGCCTCAGAAGACTTACAACTTTGCTGACACCTTTCTTACTAATATAATTTTGAGGGAAAGGAACCTGTTATACAAACTGCTAGTATCTTCTCAAGTTTCCTGGGAAGCACACTTTTTAAGGATTGCATAGTCTTTAAACAGATGTCTCAGGTCAGCACCTTCATAAATTAAATTCAGTGTCAGAATCAGTGTCCAGTTTCCTTTTCTCTTTATTATTTTGACCTGAAACTTACCTTTTTCTTATTAACTTAAGCGTAATAATCAATTTAAAGAAAAATCATAGAAAGAGCATTTTAATGTCACTGTATCAGAGGGGATTGTTTCCAGTTCTTTTCTTTTTGCATGGAAGAAACCAGAAATCTGCACATTGAAGTAAACTTTGTCTTGTCCTCTGTGTCTGAAGGAAGAAGCCTTGATGCCAGAGATTACTGTGATTTGTGAGAAGAAGACAAGTCCAACCTCTCCCCTCATGCCCCTACCCCATATTCTACATGCGTTGCATAGGTATTTTACTCTGTGAAAGTGTTTATCCAGGACTGACACCACAGGAGTGCAGCAAAGCTTTCTGCGTTAAAAAGAAGCAGGGTCCACAGACGGAAGGGATGTTTCAACAAGGACAGCCTCAGCAGATCTGACAGACGCATACTTGCTTCACAGTAACCAGTATTAGCTGAAGGATGGAACTGGGACATGCTGCTGAGAGGATTTTGGCTTAAGTACTCCTTAGCTGTGTGCTCAGTCCAAGCAAAGCAGCCATACAGATGTATTGCTGACCAGTCAAGTGCAGCTGTGGCAGGATCTGTATTTGAGATATTGGTTTAGATTGTGACTAATTGTGTTAAAATGATGGAGAAATTAGAGGTACACAAAGCCTAAGGGAGCCAAGTGAAATAGCCAAAATGAAACCTGAGCACATGTAAATATCGTCTGGCCTGAAAGTATCTTAAAGTATAAAACTAGAGCAATCCAAAAAGTTCAAGGAAGCTTTTAAATGAAACTAAACTCACTTGGGCCAATGTGTAAGTTTTGCTCAAAGTGACATACAGGTATAACATGAGATTATGTGAATCCCTAAGGGAGAACACTCCTTTCCGTAATACTATGAACTATAAAAACAGAGAGGACTTTGTAGCATATTGTTTCCTCTCCCAGTAAAGAGAAAGTCCTACGATATAAAAGGGACTGGCAATAACAAAGAAACCTATTCACACAGTATTTCAACTACTTGCAGACCAAAGATCTTCTCCAGATATTAAACTCAGTCCCACAATCTGTGGGCTACTAAAAATGTTATGCTCATTGGAAACTGTTGATGCCAGACAGCACAAGTCTCATTTGAAGGCTTACTCATAATGATCTGATGCAAACCTAGAAGAAGCAGCTTTTTAGTTGGATAACAGACAAGCAAGAGGTGCTGCATAGGACTGAGGCAATAGGTAACTCCTACAGCCATGACTGCCACTGTGTTTGCATCCAGCATGATTGATCCGGTCACTGAAATAAATTGTGTTCCTTGTTGTTGATAGAACACACCTGCACATAAACATGGAACATGGAACATGGAACAATGAATATTTTCCAGCCTTAAAAAAAACGTTTGGGTCTAGAGCTGTATAAGGTTCTAGGGAAAGATTTGGTTTGGTTGTCATTTTAGGTGAGCTTGATTGCCATGCTGTTGCCTAGAACACCTGAAAAGAAAATATTTTTCATAAGAGGAAGGGTTCCTTCCCACCGTTTTCAGTTTCAGCTAAGATCATGCTAAAACATGATCCCATTTCTGCCTCTCTATTTTTATCCTGGCACTCAGCAGCTGATGAACCGTGCCAGGGTTTAATTCTTCAGAGCTGGCTGATGCAGGAATCCAGAAGGCCTGAATTCAAGCCTGATTTGAACAGGCCAATGCATCTTTAGTTTTTGCTTCAGTCAATTAGCATCCAATATCAATTTGTGCTAATTCCAAGTCTCTGCAACTTTTCCAGGCCTCTTATGCAAATCAGGCCTGGAAGCAAACAAGGGAATGACCTCGAAGGCTGGTACGGGGCTGGGCACCATTGTTCTCAGGCCATGCATTTCAGTGCTCCATTTGTTCATGTAGGAACACTACAAAAAATGACAGGCCACAAAGATAACTATCTCCTCAGGATTCATTATTGTACCCTTTGTTCTGCTTTTACCAGTGTAGAGAAAGAGGCATTCATGGTCCTCTCGCTACATTTAGATTCACTGAATTGTTTTTCCCTGTTCCTGTAGATATAGAGGAAGAAAACTGTAACTCTGAGAGCTTGGGAAGTTTTTGCTTTTGTAGAATGAGAAGAGGTTTTAAAGTCAAATCCTTTTTGTGGTCACAAATTGTGCCATGAAATCAGAAATCTTTTGGTAACATTATCATGGTGATCTAGAAAATGACTTTAAAATGTAGCACATTTAGGAGCTGAATCAGGGCCTTTCAAATAAAGATTCAGTCATGGAAAAATCAGTTGGATCACACCTGTACCGATCTGTTAATTTAAAACCATTTGAGTAAAAATGGGCTCTAGCTCAGGTATATTTCCAACACCCTAGCTGTTCAAGGATGCATTCTTGGATTTGGTTTTGGTGTACTTCATGGGAGTCTATTCTTCATCGGATTAGTAAAATACCCTGGTTTTAGAAGAGCTAATATTACAGACTGAACTCATGATTGAAAGTGAGGGCAGAGAAAGGAAAAGCAGGATAATGAGGAATTTAGAAAAAACATCATTTTAATATAGCTCAAAATTTGGTCTAAATTGGATACAAGACCTGGGAGACTTCTTACATCTCCAGGGCTCCCAGCCCTGTCTGCTCTGGCTATTGTGGGATTGGGCTGGAAGAAACTGAGGTTTGGTATGATGTTTTTTTATACTCTTGTTTTATTATTATTTCACTACATGTATTCAATAGCCGTGTGTAATATTACTAGTGAATTATGGTATAAAATAGGTGCAGAAATATTTTTCTGCTTTCTCTTTAAAGAATTACGACTGCCTCTTTCTTAAGGCCTTCTGAAATATTCCTTTTTAGTTAGTTAGTTTTTTAAAGATCAAAATGTGTCCTAATTATAGTATTACGAAACCACAAATCAAACCCTTGTACAAATTTATGGAGCCCTCCTTAAGGGGATTACATTCTATTTGTATTCTACACTTTGAAATTATTTGGTCCAGGAGATACTGAGCTGAAAAATACTTAGCGGCTTCAGTAAGAAAACTTTAAAGCTATCAACCAAAATTTCTCCAAGGTATAACAGTCTTTACATTCACTCACCTATGATTTTGGGGACTGTGAATAAGAGCACCATCTAGTGATAATCAATAATATGTCAGTATCATGAAAAGGTGATTATTCAATCTGGACATAAAGGCACACTGCTAATTCACTTAGCAAAGGGATTTGGAGGCTTGAAAGGAAACAGTGTTCTAGTTGAGATTTCCAGTTCAGTTTAATGACCACAGTCTTCCCCTAGATACTCCTAAACATGCACAACACATCTAAAGACTAACTTTGGCTGACAGTATGGGTACCATAAGATAACACTTTAAAACTAACATTTTGTTTCATAAACCAATGATGTAATTTTATTATGTATCAGTGTGACAAAACCCTCCAGGTTTGTGAATGGCTCATTTTATATTGATCAGCATAACATACTTATGTCGCTGACTGAGAATTTAGGTGAAACCATTCTGATTTCCTAGGTATCAAGTTTTTTGGAAAGCCAACAATTCTGAAATTTTGGGCTTTTCTCAGTGAAGGATGTCAAACATCTGCTTCTGTGTAAGGATCTTGGGCATTAAATAGTATTGTATGTTAGAATTTGCTTAAAACGTCCATTCTTAATGATAGATTTTTTCTAATTTGAAGAATTTCGTAAGCGGGTCTCATGCTATCCATTCTGCAAGTATTATTTCAGTGTGCGGGAAGATCATCATGAATATATGATAATATATACAGCTATTTATCCTTTGCAGATTATTTCCATATGCATCCTCTGTAATTAAATCAGTGGCTTATGGCAGCTAGTCTTTGAACTGATCTCTGCAAAATAGGAAAATGTAATTTGTGGAACAAAGTGCTGATCAGTCTATTCCAGCCACATCTGTTAAGCTCTAGTAGGTCAGAGATTTCTGTGATGAGAGAGTTCATGCAAAGCAGAATGTTTCCTATATTTCTTTCAGTCCAAAGGAATTTCACTGGAAGTGATGGGCACTATTCTAACCTAGTAACAAGGTTTGTAGTCTGAGGCATTGTTTGCCCACAATTTTCAGTGAATTCACTGAAAGTGTTGTTTAAGTAAGTAGCTGTACTTGCATATTTAAATAAAAGTACTACCGAGAGAATGGTAAGAGAAAGCAGAGCAAGAACTTCTGGCAGAGAAGACAAGGATTTTTAGAGAGATAGAGAGATGATCTCTTCAGGAGAACCAGTGGTGGTGGTCAAGTAAAGCTAATAAAACCTGTGACGTGATTCCCCTTGATTGCAGTACATCTTGGAAACACCTGATATTATATCGGTATAGACAACCATTATAATTACCATTGCACAATTCTCCATGTAGATGCTTTTCTTCTGGAAGAAAAGCATTTTTTTTGCAGGACCCTTAGAGCCTTTCCAAAATGGTATCGGTTAAACTGTTGAAGGTGCATCTACAACAAGATGGGTGTGCCAACACAAGGAGTTACTGTCTGATGTGTCCAGCCACCGCTGTGCCTGCCACAAAGGTTGTCACCCACAGCTGCTTGGCACTCATCTCTCTTTCCTCCTCCCTATCCTAACCTGGAAGTTTCTACGCTTCAAATCTTATAGATGAGCTGCTCGTATGGTTGTTCCCAGAGCTCTCAGGCAAAATGAGGTGAGTTAGCAAAGCCCTGGTACCTAAATTGTTTAAGAAATACCTGCTCATTTCAACCAACACAAGCCTGTCTATTTGTACAGTTGAAGAAAGCAAGAGGGCAGTTACGAGTAATCCCTTCAACCGGTAAACATTTGCAACTGCAAGATATGTCCACAGTCTGAATCTTCTCCTTAGCTGACACTGATACATTGTCAGTCCTTTAATAAATGGCCTCTAGTTTTTAGTAATGTCAGTCTAGCACCTATTATTAGCAATATTTTCACTCTTTTATAAATATGCAAACTGAAATGTCTTCAACTCAAGTGAGTATCTTTGTCCTTCCAAGACAGCTTGGAAATGAAATGTACTTGAAAATAACTTTCAAATAACTTGAAAAAAGTTACATTATTTAACAGTACTATCGGAATACTCCAAAGTCTAAGGGTTTTTTGTCCCTTTGAAGGGAATGACTTCTGCTAGACACAGAAAATTGTAGTAAGTAGGTCCCTAGCAAAAACTGCTACACCCTTCCCAATGCAGATTTTTATTTGTATCTGTTTCTAATTAAATAAATGCACTATATTATGCATACTAAGGCCCAGTCCTTTGCCCTTTGAAGTCAATGGCAAAGCTCCCATTGAGTTCATGGGAAAAAATGTAACTCCTTTGTTAAAGCTTCCTTTATAGCAATTTCAACTACTAGGTTTTTAAAATAAAGATTCAGCTTCGCCACCTTTGCCTGCAGACAATGAGCAGTTCCTGATACTCCTTGTATTAGGCAGAGAGTACTAGGAAGGGGAAATTTGGTCTTACTAAATTATGTTCTTCTGTCATTCTGTTTGTTTTGCTTTTTGTTACTGTAAAGTGCCACAATGGACATATGATTGTCTTGCATTATCTTTATTTTAGAAACTTTCTTGAAATTCAATACTGGAGCAATTTATGCCATACGTGGCATGTTTATGCTATAGAGAACATATCAAACGAAACCAGCAGTATAGAAAACCATAGCGTATGTACTTTCTTCATAGTTTTGACCCATCACCAGTTCATCTGCTGACGAATTGTAATATAAAGCATGCTCACAAAAACCAAAGCATCCAGCTCCCTAAATGGGACCATATTTCTAAAATATAGTTACAAAAAGGCAAGTTTATAAAATAATGATTCTACAGCTATGCAGTCCAGGATGACGTAACTCTTTGGAAGCAAAAGGTTACCCATGCATTTGATGCCCCATCCCAGATATAGGAAGGACATACCAAACAAAGAGGGAAACTTAAAGGATTCAAATTGCATTTCTGTGGAAGTAGAAAGAAGACTTGTAGACAGTGTTTTCCTGCTAAACAAAAAAAAATTCTGTGCTGTGCCCAGGACTGCAGCACATGGTAGAGAGCTCAGGGTATAAACCCATTGGCTCTGGCGGGCTTAGAGCTAGGTTTTCATTTGAATTTACCTTCTACATAAGCAACAAATAAAGCAGCCACTTCTTTGCTGTTCTTAGCACCCCAGTGAGAGCAAGGTGCTGCGGTGTTTTGAAGATTTTTGGCTTTCATGCTCAACAGTGTGGTGTATTGGCAGGTAAGCAGAAAATAACACCTTGATTTTGGTGCAAGCTGAAGTGTTTCAGTCTAAATGCGCATTAGTCTCATCCTAACATCCACACTATGGACTACAGATTCTAATGAAATAGGACAGATGGGAAAAATTACAGAAAAGGAAAAAGAAATCCACTGTGTAACTTGTGTACATTAGGTCTGAAATTTAAAACCTTCAAGCTGATATCCAGAGCTTTTTTTTTACTGCCAGTTTCATTCCAGCCAACGAACAGTGCTCGTAAGTACTGGTTGCAATCTAAATGTTATCATTTTTGTCCACAGTTAATTCCATGCACAGAATTGTTCCTCTTAAACTTGAAGCTATCTCTGCAAATCAGTCTCATTTTATAGAGTGCTAAGCATTTAACCTATGAAATATGGTCCCTTAAAGTAATTTCTGCTCTACATATTTCTGCTGTAAATATGAAGAACACGGAGTTCTGTGTTTGGAAGAAAGCCCTTCCATGATATGCATAAATTGCTAGCTGTATCCTCTCAAACAATCTGACACAATCCTAAAGGGCTTTGTAAACAACATTTCCTGTTGTGATATTTTAATGTGAACTTGGCGAAATGTCTTACTATTACATTCACATTCACAGTAAGAATGCAATGGCAGAAAATACAGAACAATGGAATAGAATAATGTCATGCAGTGTATTTTAAATGTTCCCAGCAAAGAAACTAAAAAAAATGAAGCAAAGCTCTATACAAAGCAGCTAATCTAATTTAGTAGGAATACACTGTTTGGTTTTTTTAGTTTGTTTAGTTTAAATCAATGTGAATTATGTTGTTCATTCTATTCCATTGAAAACTCTCCTAGCATGACAGTTGGAGAAGTATCTATTGGAAACAAGCACAAATGAATACTACCATGTATCCAAAGCATGCTTGTATTTGCCTGAATACTGTGGAAAGCACGCCAAAATCAGCTTGGTATGTAGTTCTGTATATCCAAAACAGGGTATACAACCATGTGCTAGTTCAGCCTGCAGTTTTTAAACAACTAGATGGGACTTTAGCACTAAACATTTCCACTGGCACAACAGCTGGAATGCAAAAGTTTGAAAGTAGAAAACGCAGACCCCTAACCTTCGGAAGTACATATAAACCTTTGCTGCTAAAGATGTATGATTTTTTTTCCTCATTATTTTTCTAACTAGGAATGGCAGATTTTCAGGAACAGAGTTATTCAGCAGTCATCTATTTTAGTTAGGTTTTGAGAACTTTAATTTGTTCCTTTGTTTTGCAAAATAAATTAACCTAACCACTATAAAGCCCAGCTTCTTCCCAGTTTGTCAATGGAAGCTTTGTGATTTACTTAAATAGAAGCTGAACTATGTCATCGAAATATGTACAAAAATGTACTGGTTATTAAATTGGGTCAAGGCTCATAATGGACTCAAAATCCTCTCCAGAAAAGATAGAAAAACCCACAATTTTCTACATAACTCCTTATGTGCAAGAATATGTAAATATGCCTTACAGTGTTTTCTGAATATCAGCAAATACTGGCTGTGTCAGATGGTCTGAAGAGTGAATTTGAGAATAAGAGTTTGTCCAGGCTGCAAAAACAAACTATGTTTGGAAATGTATTAGCTAGCAAATTTAAACAAACAGTTTTAAATACAGTCCAAGTAAGGCAAGTTGTGTTTAGAATCATGTCGGTTAACTCTAAACTCCCCTCCTTTGCTGCCAAAGTTCAACTAGCATGTTTTAAACATGGCTTGCTCTGTCTACGTTAGCATAAAGTTGTACTCAAACTCTGTTTAAAATGTCAATTGATACAAATAAGGAAATATCAGCAGGGTCATGTTAGCTCAGCACTGAGCCTTTACACAGCGCGCTGAGCATCTTCATTTCAGACACAGTAGCATTTAGCAAGGTCCTACTTGACTATGCATTAACGAGAATATTTTCAGAAGCAGATGGCCCCAAAGCACCAACTCCAACTTCGAGATGACTTGGAGTCATCTGGAGATGCTCTGAAACACACAACAGTCTCTTACCTTCATCTTACTGGGAGGGTGGTGGTCCGAGGCCATCGGTGCAGAGGCAAGCAGGGGAGCAGAAAACCACTGGTGGTTTATACTCATCTGTGTGACTTAGCACTGAAATGAGCTAGGAGCACGGGTAGAACAGCTACATTTATCATGTCTCAACTAGAACGTAGGGACCAGAATCTCAGCTTTTACTAACCTAGTTTTTCTGCCTGGAAGCGTGAGCATTTGCCAATGATAACAATGTAAGAGAATGACAGGAACTTGAAAAAGTTTCCTTAAACTCAGCAGCTTTGATGTACTTTGTGGATGTACAAACCACGTGCTAACATACCTCTCATGTATGTGACAGTGATGTGCTTTGCCTTACCTCAGGATCAAAAACATAACTGTGCTAACTCATCTTATCCTTTATTTTTTTTCTACTAGACTACGTGCAAAGGTCAACTTGATGAAAGCCACTTGGGGTTGTTCTGCATGTGTCAAGTATTTTGCATAAATGCAGGGAGAAAGTCAAACTACCACAAGAGAGCCCACCTCTGTATACATCCAGCATTAAGTTATCATATTCAGACATCAACTTTTCACACTGTTGGTTCAGGTTGTTCCCAAGTCTTTGAGTTTCACTTTCAGTTTCAGGTTCCAATGAATCCAAAATGGTGAAACTGAGACTTGAATTGAAATCTGAGCATTTTGATGGACAAGCGCACAAGTCTAAAATGACCAGGCAGCCAGTTGTCACATGTCGTTACTGAGCCAAAGGTACTACTTGTGCAGCAGCAGCAGAAGTCTGTTTCAGAAATTGACAAAATAGTCACAGACTCTGTAAGTTTTGCGTGAAGCCTAGCTGAGGCCTTGGATTTGAACCCTGAATTATCAAAGGGTTCATAGGATTAATTAGGACTATAGGTAACATTTACAAGACAATGGAAAATTGCATGATATTTGGCATGTTTGGACATAAGAAAATGTCTGTAATAGAGTAAAAATTTTCAGGGTGCAAAATCACATTGGTAAGACTTTCAAAATATCCATTAAGTTCTTTCAAATAATTTGATGTTTTAGAGGATAGGCGTTACAATTGTAGTTATGCACTGGCAAAATGGCATGGTAGAATTAAAGGAAGGGAAATGTTACTATTTTATTTTTATAAAAATTTAGTTGGAAAAGGTTGCTGAAAAAGTACATAAAATCTGTCAGCGCTTTAAAAAAAAAATCACTGTGTGTTTCTCCATATGCAATTACATATTGTTCTGACACTGATGAATCAGGGAGAGATCAGGATGAATGCTCTCATAGATATAAAATAGGACAACATGATCCCCTTTGAAGATAGCTGTCTTACTGAGATGTATGTGTGTAGAAATCTCTCTGTATATACTATACGTAGACCAGAGTACTTCCGGAACTGACGTGATCTGAGTTCAATAACAAGTGAGGCACCTTGTTTCAATAACATTAGTTTCCCCAATGTCTCAAGCGTGGAAACCTACAACACAATTGATCATACGGATTTTACAGCATCTGTTCATTTTTACTTTTAGGATACTGACAGGCAAAAGAGGACTGAATTTCCATTGAAGTACTTAGAGGTCTGAGTCATGGAATTTACCGCCCTTGAATATGACAACTCTTCAGTTAAATTCCCAAACTTAAATTAGCAGGACTTTGACAGATACAATCAATATGTTCATCAAATTGCTGTTTGGTGTAAATAACAAATATGCTGAGAATAATGTACCTGTATTGCAACCAGATAATTTAATGGAGTTACATCATGGTTGAATTATAAATCTAAATCATCTATAGGACAACTCCATTAAATTACCTGTTGCAAAAGAGACGCTTCTTAAAGGATATAGCTTTATTATATAGATATATATGTGTGTGTGTGTGTGTATATACATACATAGCTGGTATTGCTAAGTATTAGTAGAAAAACTCACAGGACTTTCTTTCAAATGCTAGTCCAGAAAATCATCCATTATTTTGTACATAGAGCTTTTATATATTTTAAATTAAAAACTGCGAAGACATTTACAAGAAAAAAGTTGTGATATTCATAAAAAAAGCATTCTTTCATATATCTCACTGTGGAAACAGAAAGGACATCACGTGTCATTTTGCTCTTATATATTTTGAATTCTTAGCCATCTAGGGTCACTGTTGTACTGAGGTTTCCCAACCATCTCCTGCTTTGGGAAAGCTATCCTACGGTGCAATACTGACATGGTTTAGTGTCTTGGTGCATACACAGCACAACTGACACAACCACTGTTTTCCTGGGCTTTATACTCCCGATTATCTTTTTTTTAAAGAACATTCATTTATTAGATATCTTCCTCAGCACAATATGTCTTTTGACACAGTATTTAAAATAGATTATTTTAAAAGTCATTATGCTATATGTGGATGGTTTATAGAATATGCAAATTATTTTGAACTGAAAATAAATTTTTTATTATGTGTTTGCAACATTAGTGGACATAACAGTCAGTTGATGTATGGAGCCAGGATTGGGAGGAGGAGGGGTGTTAAACAGCTTGTATGCCTCTACAGAAAACGAGTCAAATGTTTTCAAAATTTATGTTTTGAATAAGAGTTAAAAATGACAAACAAAACGATATTTTGTGATACTTTTTAAAAAAATATTTTGTTGCAATCTCACATCTAACAAATTACTGAAATGTCTTGAATCTTTTAATGGTTGTAAAATTATTTGCTGATGAAAATTTCCTATTTTATGTGCTGCTGAGAAAAAAAAACCAAGATATTTTTTGGGAAGGCAAAAGGTTTGTCTCTTATCTCCCTGTTAACACTTTGCATGATAATGGAAGACAATCCTTTATACTACAGGCAAAACTCTCATTGATTTTAGCGGGAATGCTACTTGCATATATGCTTTAAGAGATAGGCAACAAACAATGGGGGGAGGGTTTATATATTTTTTTATAAATGCAATAAAACAATACTTTAAAAGACGTAAAACAAACTGGTAAAAATTGCATCTGGCAGTGAACTGCCGTGACTTATTTCATTAGCTTTAAAAACAGTATGTTTCCTTTATCAAAAGGGTAGATAAGTGTGCTTTTGGGATTTTTGTATCCTGCCACATCTTCGTGGATTATCTCATTTCCCTCCGTTTCACATCCCTCTCCCCTTTAGATCTGTATCACAGCCACTGCTCTGCTCATGACGGGGGCCTGAGTGCGCTTCCCTCCGCAGCAGTCCAGGGGTATACCGTGCTCAGGTTGTGTTGGCAACCAAGCGAGCGACCCCTCTGCAGCTTTCCCAGCTCCTGCGAGCTGAGACACCAAAACCAGAAATACACGCTTCTGTCAAAATCTGGGTTGGTGTAAATTGGCAGTGAACCACTGGTTCCATGGAGTTACGTTAGTATGCATCAGTGGAGAAGCTGAACCTTGAACTGAAAAAAAACCCAAACCCAAACAATTTTTTATTGTGTTTAGGAAACACAACCTTAGGATTTTGGAGGCAGTAGGCAAATTACTATGCACTAGTTGGGTAATTCTTTATTCTTTCGTGAGTTATTAGCTTCAGTTTTCACCGATAACAGAATAAAAGCTGAAAACATTGCCTCTCCTCAAAAAGGGTGACACACAGGATAGCTGCAGACCCCCCACCTTGTTGTGCCTCAACCTTACAGAGCTGCCTGACCTGGAGACCCAGGTCTGAGCGCCTCGGAGAGAGCCCAGGCTCCCCGGGGAGGAGGGCGAAGCCTGCCGACAGAGTGAGTCCCAAAGCAAGCTGTGGCCTGTCAACTCTAGGTTTCAGGTTTTCAGCCAGATACTAGTGTCAATTTTCAAATCTCACTGATCCTGACCAACTCTTAAGCGTGGAGAAATGAATGATCTGGAACTCATAAAGCACCCAATCTGCCATGCTTGCAACACGTATATGCTGATATGCATGTACTCTTACAAAGGGGGTTCTGAAGTATTGTATTACGTGGCCTTTTGATTGGGTTCATTTGCAAGAAAACAAACTCATGCTTCTTTGATTTTTTTTCTAAAATACCTATTTTTATTTTTCTAAATTTAGATATATTTTACTGGTGGGTTTTCCCATCACAAGTAAGGCACAACTGGCACCATGTATCTAGTTCTCAAGTCTCAGATTTTAGTGGTAAAACAGAACCCAGACTTAAGTGCCACAGTTTAGGATGTGAATATAAAAAAAAAATAAATTTGTATAGCCCATTTTTATCAGGAAAACTAAAGCTTAATCAGAAGTTTGTGGTCAAACTACTGTGCTTTTTACTTTTGGTTTTATGTAATCAAGGCCACTTGCCTTTACTTTACTTTTACTGTTACTTACAATTTTTTAAGTTCTAGCCACAAGTTTTCACTAGATGGCAGGGTTCCACTGTCATCTATTATCAGTGGCTTTACTTGCAAAGCAACAGTTGCCCATCGGTAAGGAAAAAAGTTTAAACATGTTCAAATTTTGCTAAATATAAAAGCAAACAAAAAACTTAACAATAATGAGAAAAATGATACATACACTCAATAAATCATAGCTCTATTACTGAATATGGTTAATATTACGGGCTGGAAATAATTGAAAATAATAGTGAAAGATGTTTTCTTGACAGAGGAACTAAAAGGACCTTCTTTTATAAAATGAGGTAGACTTACTGTTTTTGCTATTTGTGAAAAAGTTAACTAATCAGTAAATTAAATTTAACTAATAAATAAATATATTGACAGCTTAAGAAAGTTAGAGCTTAAATAGCTAAACTACTGATCTAAAATACTATATCAAAGTACAAAAACTGTAACACTCCATGTAGTGGATTACCAAGATACTAAAAGGTGATAAGATACATTTTAATCTCTCTCCCTCAATTCATCAAGGCAGAATTCATTGTATGATGATTGATCCCAGTATCATTTCAGCCAGTGGTATTTTGCTGACCCCCGAGCTCTGGACAAAATTTGACCCTCTCGTCTAGGAGAACAGAATGCAACTTCATACAGTTACATAAACCTTAATAACCAGGACAAATCTTCATTGTTGCACCAGTGGAGAAGCTGTTGCAGTGGAATGGGCACTGATTTTTAACAAAACTACTTTTTAACTATTATTTTTGCCTCTCGGGGTTACCAATTCTTATTTTTTATTTATTCTCAATTTCTGCTGTCTGTTTTGCTCTCATTTTATACATGAAGATAATTTATGAAATGTTCAGTAATTTTCAGTGTTGCTTATGAAATATAAGAGGGAATGTTTGGCATCTATTAAAGCTGTTCTAAGACTGGATAACTTTCCAAAACCAGAGATAACTCAGTGTAATGCTTTCCAGGATTCCCAAAATAGTAAGAACATTTTCTCATGATAAAGCTGTATTTATTCTATGCTTAGAGTAGAAAAAGTAGCATAAATAGATGACTGAAACAGCATTTCCTAATATGAGATTCAGTTCTGCGATATGCCGAGTGCATTCAGAAACATACAGCGAATCAAACAGGAGCTGAAAAGTATACATCATTTCCCAATTTCAAACCTTTAACATTAAAGAAAATGTTTGCAATACTTGCAAGCTACCAAAAAGTGATCATTCCCTTTTTATTGAAACAAACAAAATCAGCACCTGTAGAATCTCTGCAAAACAAGTTAGCAAATTCATGCAAGCATCACACCAACCATTCCACTGGAAGCAGTATATACTTAAACAAACTGTTCTCTTCACTCGTGTTCACAAAACACCGATAACATCTTTCTCTCATGATCCTACCTTGGCGATTTGCAAAGGCTGCTTTTGCTCCTTGCCACCTTGCAATCTAAAGCCCCAAGGCGCCCCTCCACTCATAGCAATGCAGAGATAATCCCCTGTGCCCATTTTCCTGGTGCAGTTAGGCAGCATTCATTTACAGAAGAACATGAAAAATTTTGTCTTGCAGATGTTCAGCGAGCTGGAGATTTGTCTGCCAGGCAGAGCTGGAGACCCAGAGCACCACACTGTTGCTGCTGCTGTGTACTGCACTAGCAAATGTAGTCATTCAGAAGAATGTAAGAGCTCCCTCGGATCAAGGGCACAGCCCACTCTTTCGTCAGATTTCAATGCTCAGCCCACCTTCAAAGTCAAGTAAGTAACGTTGAGGAAATGCACACAAAGAGACTCAGCCATAAGGCAGAAAAGGCTGTATTTAAACATGACTCTTGTGACAGCTAAATCAAAACAACAGCAAAAAGAAGTGTACATTTCCCAGTGACAATTTAGAACGTAAGTTTACTTTAGTAAATGGTGCCAGACATTTTAAACTCTTAATTTACCCATTTTTTGCATTCATACTCTAAACAAAGAAGAAAGCAGAATCTCGAGTGAAACATCATGTACATCCTCTGAATAAGTGATACATTTATATTGAACTAGGTTTTTGATTTTCATCTCTACCCCGCATGCACTTTCTGCAGCACTGCGGGTATGCAAAAAACAAAACCCCACAACTTTATAATTTCCTTGTCTTGGAACTGTTTCTTTTGCTGGTTCTCTGTAACCTCAGTATAGTTTAACATGCACTGCTATTTAGCAATGACCTGAATTATTATTGGACCCTAATAATACCTGTTCTTATGCAGCCTGTTGCCTTTCCTACCAGAGAGGCGAAGAGGATTAGTGGAATGAAGTATCAGGTCTCTCTGCTGATGTTATCAATGGATGATTTGCATTGTGTCATTAAAGGGGAACCTTACTATAAGCATGAAAAAAAAAAGATTCAGTGGGAAGTTAATTTGCCAATGCCTTACACGACCTGGGTTCAGTTCTGTTCCCCATTGCTGACTTGGGGTAATGCAGACTGTAAACTGCTGAGCTCCTGCAGGTCTAGTTGCAGTGGCTGAAGAGTGACATCCTCAGCAAGGGATGAATATTCCCCTAGCTGAGTGTTAACAACTGACAGCGTAAGAGCTTCCACTTGCCTCAGCATACAGTCCGTGAGCTTGGCTTAAATCACGTTGCATTTTGAACTAAGCTGGTTCTAAAGGAGAGCGTTCAGCAGGTGGGCAGAAATGTCTTTAACAGCCAGACTAGTTTATGAAACAAACACCTCTTGCTTCGAGACCCAGGTTCCTGGGGCTTGATGTCAGATTCCCACAGCCTAAATTCCATGGAGGCCCCTGTACGAAGTGGTTTTGGTTGGCTGGTTCTAGGTCTTCAGAGATGTCAGGGCAACAGGAAACACTCGGCATTTAAGTTATACAACTTTGCATCTAAGGAGCTGGTAATTATTGAGGCTTTAAACCTAAGCCCGTGTGTCTTTAAAGAACGTTAGGCAAAATATCAAGGTAGAGACAGGATCTTCTGTTAAACTGCAATATTACAGCTGGAAAAAGTAGACAGGCTTTAGGCACTTAAGCCCTTCATCGGGCCTCTGAAGGCACTAATGTAACCCAAAGACTGGGTGGAGACAAGCTCCCTAACCAAACAGAGGCAAATGACACTCTAAATATCAGTATTTAGTGGGAGGAAGAGTGCTTTCTTTATTGACTACCAGTCAGAGGCTGTGGCGAAGCAAAACAAGCACAGCTTGCCATATAATTAAATACTTAAGGAAAACACTGTCAGAGAAGCCATACTTAGAAAGGGAATGGTCTTTAAAGGAACTTTGCTGGACAACCTCTGACTGAAGATGCCTCCTTTAAAATAACTTAGTTCAAGGTGGCTAACTGCTTCTTATTATGTTGTGCAATGTTGATTTGTTGATATAGCATACAGTTTTTTAGTCTTTCCCAAGGCAGAATCTTGCTTTAGACAAAATTATCTCCCTTTTGCTTAATGATGCACATTTTTATAGCTACTTCTATGACAACAAAATTCTTAAGTATATAGCTGAAAAATATACCTTATGACACTCTTTTACCTCAAACCAGGACAGGTAAATACAAAAATAATAATAAAAAAAAAATTAAGGAAAATGTATCACATAATTACCAGCCCTTCAAATGTTATAAGTTTATAATGAAATTTATGTTTAACTAATTTTAGGGTGTTTTGAGCTTGTATTAGGCTGTCTCTTATCGTTTTGGTAGAGAGAAATAATCAAATCTGATCTCTGTTTCTGAACTTCTTCATATACTTATTGGAGAAAACAAATTAATGAGAAACACCTCTGCATTTGGATGGTCATATATTTGATGGGAGTTTGTATGAGATATAGAAGCTTTGGTCTCCTTTGACCACGTAACAGAACTGTTTAAGATGACAAAACAGGACAACCTTATTAGTCATTGCTCAGCTAAAAAAATAACCAGTCAGAACACCAGCATCTGTTTGATTTTGTTGTATGACATAGATGAAATATCTCCATACAGCTGCTGAAGTATCAGTAGTTGGCGTTCCTCAGAGTTAATTCCCTACCATGTCTTTGACGTCCTTAAGGCAAAAAAAGCAGAGAGAAGCACTTTAAATTTGATTGTGTCATAGCAAAAGACATAGCAAAATCATGCCAATGGTTTTGGCTAAAGTCACTATTTAAAACATTACAGAAATTTCTCTTGAAAGCAAACTTAACAGTTGTCTACAACATTGTGAGCTAGCTTTTTGGATCCTTAAAGTTGAATACTTTAGTGTTTGTTTAATGTTCTCCTGGCTTCTAATCTGTGAAATCTACGTGATGCTCTAGAAGTTAAATCATCTTGTGGAAGTAATGGCAACAACAGATAACACCATTGGTGCTTTTAGATCTCTGCTCTCCAAAGAAAAATGCTTTTTTTTTCTCCTGAGTTTCTGTATCTATTGTGTAGTACTAATTACTCCAAAACAAGTTGTGAAAAGAATGTAATATTTTAAAAAAAACAAAACCAAACCCAAACAAACTCAAAGTCTTTAAACTAAGAGCAAGCCAGTATAATGACAAAGCTTTGCGGACATCTAAACCTGGTACATTTAAACTGATAGAGGACTCTGCTTGAACTGGCAAGAATTGTGGTCCTGGCAGGAGAACAAAGAAAGGGAAAATAACTTTTTTTAGTCAGTAAGTTGAGAGGGTTTTATAGCAACAATTCCAAACAAATTGCTGCTTTTTTTCTTCTGAGAGTGAATTTGTTGCTTGCTCCACAGTAAGAAAAACATTTGAAGTCTGTAACTAAACTATTCCCATGATGGGAGACCCAAATCTTCATATGTCCTAATCTAACAAATAATACTCCATAGGCATTAACAATTCCCATTTGCCTCATATGAGTTTCTTAAATGCTTATGCCACAGCATATCTTGCTGTATAATACTAGTCTTATCTTGTTGTACATTCTCTGCATCCTTTGGGATTTCTAAATGCTGGTCAGATACTGGACATCATGATAAAAGTGGAGTCAGTCATGGGGTTTATGACATTTTGGTCTCTGTGGTCTCTATAGCATAAACAAATTGCATACATTCTGAGATAATTTTGGAAATCCGCTGAAAAATTTAAAGCTAATGGCAACTACAGCCACTTAACCACTGCCACCATCTCCATCATTTCACTAAATCCTGAAGATCCAATTCCAGGCAAAACCTGATGATTTTATGTCACAAAAAATAACTTTATAAACTCAGCAAATCACAAATGCCAGAAGTCACGCAACATCTTTCTCTGACCAAGTACAGATAAAGCTTTGGCTTGACTCTGATCTTCTATGATGAGGTCTGTATAAAAAAATTTCCAGGTCAAACCCCCACCTGCTCATCTGCTTTCAAGAACTGCCAGTTAAAAAATCTAGTACATTAGCCTTGATAAGCTGTGATAAACTAAGAATAGCCATACTTAGACCAAAGTGAGGCCATCTACCCTAAAACGTTTTCTTTGATAGTGGGTGGAAAATGGTTGCTTAGGAAACAGGATAAGAACGTGGAAAACGCACACTACCTTCCTCAGGCAGCCTCCACTGACTTCCACTCAAAAACTTCCTTGGCTGGATGCATTTCCTCTGTGCTTAGCAATAGTTATGAATTTCTCTTCCGTGTGGTTTCCTCTTGAGCCCACATAACTTTTAGTACCTATAGCTTATAGTAGGAAGTCATCCTTAACTAATTTGTGACACAAAGAATCACCTTTTCTTCTTTGAATCTGGATCCTACAGATTCATTTGATGGCCCTTGCTTCTTGGATTGGAGGAAATTGTGACCAAGCAACCCCCAGCCACACTTTCCTGGCACTTATTTTATAGACCTCTTACATATCCACCTCAGCCATCTTTTTTCAAGGGAAGTAGAATAGAATAATTAGTAATTCTTTATACAGAAGCCATCTCGTACCGTCCATTATCCTTGTTGCCTTTCTCTACATCCTCTATAGTTCTATATCCTTTTTGAGGTGGGGGTCTGGAACACCACACAGTCTTCAGACTGCAGACGAAGTTTGGATTTATACAGTAACATGATGATATAATCTATTTTGTTCTCTAGTTGCTAACTCCAACATTGCTAACATCTGATTTGCTTTTTCATACGCTGCTGAGTTGATGTTTCCATGGAACTATCTTTTAAAATCTTAAAATCTTGTCTGACGATAGTCAGTTCAAAGCTCATTGTTTTATTTGTGAATTAATGTTTTTTTCCCCAATGTGTATCACTGTATTCTTCTAAGCCATGTTATGGTATGGCTGCTTAGTTTTCTTAAAAGCCTTTGGTGGAGGAATTTGTTGAAAGCCTTTTGTAAATCCAAGATCAATCAAATCACCCTCATCCACGTGTTTTTTGATCCCCTCAAAGGACTGCCTTAGGTTTGTGAGGCAGGACTTCCTTTTATGAAAACCTTTTTAACTCGTCCCAGATAAGTCATATTTATCCAGATGCCAACTGTTCCATATTATAGTTTCCACCTATTTGTTTTGTATAGATATCAGGCTGACAGGCTTGCGGTTTTCTGTATCTCTCTTGGAATACTTTTCTTAAAAAATGGCACTCTAATCTCAGGTAACAGTTTTAAGTAAGAGTCAGCTATTTCAGCCTTGAATTCCTTTAAAGGTTTGTGTGGTGACTACTTCTTAATTTTATTTGCCCCATCTACTGTCACTTGTCCATATATTTTCTTTCCTTATTGTAATAATCATTTATGATTCTGAACAGTTTTACTATAAGTGGATTTCTCTAAAATCGAATTTAAATCAAGTAGTTCTGTAGCTCAGTTCAGAAGACATTCTACAAATGTGAGAAGAATTGAGAAGTATGTTCATCTTTCATTCAGCAATAAAAGAAAAGCTGTCATTTCACCTATAGTTTCCTACAATAGTATCCTAGGTCTGTGGATTCTTTAAAAATGCAAACCTTTCCACCCATTCCTTAGTAATGAGGAAGAGAGAGAGGGAAAGGGGATATCATGATCTCTAATTTATGGGCAGCATTTTACTGGAGTAAATACGCAGATGTCTGATTTCTTCCTTTTTATGCATTTCATTATCTTTTCCTGTGTGATTTTTTCCACATAAAATCAACATAAGCTAGTTCCCTAAAAATGCCTATTTTAACAGCTTTCTAGTAGATTCTAACTGAATCATCTGTAAACAATTTAATAAACCACCCAATTTATTGTAGGATGTGATTTTAGCCAAATGGGAGAATCAGCAGGGGGGGGGAAAGAAAAAAGAAACAATATTGACAGTGCTTGTTTGTTTGTTTGTTTATGAATTACGTGAAAAAAACCACTTGTAAATATATAGCTAGTTTAATGGAATAAAAGATAAAATCACAGCCATGCCACCTAAGAAAACATGACATACAATCTCTTCCAAATTAAGTGAAAATGGCCTCTTCTAGTATGTCCCTTCAAATTAGATTTTTTTAAAAAGTCGCTTCTGCAAGCTGGGTAATGTAAGGCAACATAGCATTGTCCCAAATCATTGCCTAATAACATTCCTTGTTTTGTAGTAGTAAACTCAGTAGTTGCACAAGGTATAAGCAAATTTTGAAGACAAAGCTGAACATAATTTTCCCCAAACCTTACAGAAGTAGAAAAA
Source organism: Pluvialis apricaria (assembly GCA_017639485.1). Classification (NCBI taxonomy): domain Eukaryota; kingdom Metazoa; phylum Chordata; class Aves; order Charadriiformes; family Charadriidae; genus Pluvialis; species Pluvialis apricaria. The sequence continues at coordinate 79,306,907 of CM030010.1, forward strand.
TACATTTCTGCTTAATTCCTACCCTTAAATCTTGTTCTCCTGACTTTAGAAGCAACAAGGAACAGAGCCACATGGAAAGGATTTAATTTTCAAAAAAGGTATAAAATGACAGACGAAGTGAATGAAATAGATTGAAGGAAAGTTCAAATGCATGGCTCCAGCTAACATTCATTAAAACCGATTGCTCTTCATTATTTCCCATCAAATTTCTCTTGTTCTACAAGAGAAATTAGTAGAATCCAGATGTTTTGATTGCATGAGGAACTTTGCAGTGCACTGCCAGAAAGTACAGACGTGGAGTGGTAAAAGTATTAAGTCCTTAGTGGACAGAAAAGAAATTAAAAATACAAGTCCTAGATAATTATTAGCTACCTCTAAGGCCAGACGGGAAAGCTCTGCCTACACTTGTAAGAGGAATGAGCAGTTCCTCACCAATAAAGGTAAAGGCTTCAAATTTTAATCCCTAATGTGGATTATTAGGCTAGGTACGGTGTGATGGTTTGGAATTTTAGAACTACTCCTTCTTTGTTTTTTTTTCCCCCAACTTCAAGACTGGCAAATGAAGCGTAGTGGAAGAAGCAGAGGAATGTACCGAATCTGACTCTGGTGTGAGAAACCGCTTTCTCAGAAACGTAAAATAAATCCAATCATGTTTTAGAACCTCAGATAATTCTTTCTCTAAGTGGAAATACAAAGGCTTGCACTGTAATGCTCTGAAAAACTGCGAAGTCTGCAATCTGCCAAGTGTAAGGGGTAGTGCTCAACCAAGCTTCTCTTGAAGGGGGAAAGTAATTTGCTGTTTGCAAACAAATTACCCCGCCTCCATGCCAGCTCAGCTAAGGGCAACGAAGTTTTAGACATTGAGGAAGAGTCAAACTTCTGCCTGTTTATCTTGCCCCTACCTCTTTGTTCCCTGTCTTGTTCTTAGTAGGATGAGTAATAGTAACTCTAGCCACAGCAAAAGTTTATTAATGCAGGTAGCCCATGCAGAGGAATAAGAACTCTGTTCCTCTTAATGGTAGACTTCGCAACGGTCACAATCGTGCCTTTTGTTATTAAATATCTCTCTGTGAGTCCTGAGCTGATTGCATACACAGTTAATAACAGGCATTGTTATCTGACAGATGTGTTAGATCACACTCCCAGCATTTATATATGGTTCCCTAAGAAGACAATGAAAGCTGAAAATGTGAAGATTGCCATACCACTACCAGGAGGGTATTTCTCAGCACTTAGATTAGCAGGTTCATTCTAGATGCTTGTAATGGTTTTATCATTATGGTTTTAAGATCTATTGCAGGAAAAAAAATAGGCGAAAGAAGCCACTTTCCTCCAAAACACAGAAACAAAGTTGATATCCTTAAGTATTACTGACTGGTAACACAATAAACAGAAATTTATGTAGAGAGAGTTCCCCTGTAACACTAGAGGTCACCATGGCAGGATGCAGATTAATGAAGATCTGCTCTTTAAGCATACGCTTAGGTGGCAACACATCACAGGCCCTCTGTAGCCAAAGACCTGTCGCCATTATATACAGTGAGTAGAAATGTATGGACAACTCGAGTAAGGAGCCAAGAGTTTGGAGAAGAGAGCTCTGATGTTTCTTTGGTGTTTCTCCTACCTGTTCCTACCACAGCCAGTCCCACATACTCAGGAAATACCTTCCTGAAGTACAGGCTGAAGAGAAATAGACTATTTTTTTGTGCCTGGACTCTCAAAGTCTTTTGAGAAGGCTTTTGAGATTCCAGGTGTGCATAGAAGACCCCACCACATCCCAAGCTGTGCACTACAACAGGAGCTTCCTTTCTTTCTCCCACTCCTTTGTATGGGCCGGGCAATTTGGAAGTGTAGGTGAACTGAAAGCACCCAAGGGTCTTTGGAAAGAAGACAGTAAAATATATGGAAAGACAAGGATTTCAGAATGTGTCCAAGAATCAAAATAGCTACAAAGGCTCCCCAGGATTTTGTTGGGAGGAAAAAGTAAAACAAATTCACTGCAAGATTTGTGAACATGGAAAAAATGTTTGTGACATTGGAATAACTACCTGTTCCTTGTTAATCTTGAAGTAGGGGTTTGGGCTAGGATTCATATTTCCAGGTGTCATTCCACTGCTGGTTTTACTTATCACTGTGTTTTAGCAAGCAAGAACTAAATTTCTCTTGGGATTTCGGGAGACTCTTAGGTATATATCTCCATTTCATCTGGATTCCTGGGAGGTGGGATGACTACATTTTTGGCTTCAGTAGTTGGGAAAATTCTGATAAAAGATTCTAAAGTAAAAAGAAAATTATTTATGTGGTATTTTCTTTCTGGTTTTGGCAGGGAAAGCTTGCATCACATTCTTCTTAATAGAGCCTACAGGAATCAAAATTTATTTTCTGTGCAAAAACTTTTGAGTCTTGAATGGAACACGCATGTAAGTAGTTGTTCTGTGTTCCTCACTTCTGCTGTAACACTTCACCCTGCTCTTTGAATTGTCATTTAAAGGTGGCATTTAAGTAACACACCACCTTCTATCTATCTCTTCATCTTAGGCAGCTTTTATGATCTCCCCTCTTCCTACTGAAAGAACCCAGTGCAAACATTTCATGCCTACTTATTGGGCTAAACAAACACGCCATGCTAAACTCTCTTCCAGTGTGCTACAGTGAAATGAATCAAGAGTAACCATATCATATTCAGTTAGAAAATACATTTTAATCACAGCTGAGCTATAAATGAGGCCCAAATAGTCTTACGAAATTTTGAAATGATGGTTTAATGTGGAACTGAAGATTGAAGAAATCTTGAAGATTGAAGAAATCTTGAAGATTTAACATTAGTCTGAAAAATACTCACCTGCATCAATTTTCATGTTTTAAATTTTGTTTCCTATTAGCTAGCATGAAAGTGATTAGTTCCCTTTGACTTGGTGCTTTTAAAGAGCTCAATGACTGATTACATGCATGGCCACAGTCCAGCATAAAAATCAACTATTTTTGCATTGCAGTTTAAAGCAGGTATTGTTTGTCACTTGGAAAGCTCATAAGACTGAATTTATCAGTACTGAAAACAAGAATGGGAGAAGCAGAGGAACAATTGAGTTAGAATCCAGTATGGGTCTCGGCAAGCCTGGGTTCCATTTTTACGCTTGTAAATTCATGTTTAATTTTTGGCCTAGGCCTGTAAAATGGGGAAAATAGCCAATACACAGTGTAACCTTGAGAAATCTACTTGCACTTCTGAAAATCTCTGTTTCCAGTTTGGTAGTTTGAATCTTCCTGCAGTACTCTGTTCTTCCCTCTTTCCTCTGTACTACAAAAGAAGCTGTAAGATTTGTAAAGCAGTTTCTAACACTCGCTTCACAAATAGAGTGAAGTATTTTGTTCGGTGTCTGCCCCAGCGAGTCTGATGTTGGTGGTTTGAACTACAGCATCTAGCAAAAGGACAGTGCATAAAAAGTTGCTATGGCATCAAGTTACGTCTGCATAAGGCAAACAGCATTGCTCACTCTTGGCATCTGGATGGTTCTGGTTAGATTTTTGCCAGAGAAACAGTAACAACAAAGATGATACAACAAGGACCTCCCTGCATGAAATCTTACACACACACACACACACACCCCACCCCCCCCCCCGCAATAGATTAAAAAGTAATCCAGGTGTCTTCATTCCTGGCTATAGGAACAAGAATTCCAATTCTCTGCTTTGATAACTAATTCCTTTCTAAATGGAGCAGATGATACTAGAAAAGTCTGCCCTCCAAACACACCTCGATGTTTAACCCCTGCTGATCCTACAGCCTTGCCTGTTGCACTGCATCTCCTTGCGAGGAACCAGGTTCCAGACTTCTCAGCTCCTTCTGTCTTTGGTACAGGCTTCTGCTTTTGGCGATAGTCTACTGTTTAGCTGGTGTTGGCATGGTTCTGCCGGATTTCCAGACAATTACCAATGTCTGCAAATCCTGGACAAGTGTATTTTGTGCCTCCACAGGGCAAATCTAGTACATGTGCTGTGACACCAAGTGTGATGTAGAATTTTGCTCTGGTCCTTTGTTATTTTCATGCCAGCTGCATTTCCTGTCCATTGGTTGCATCTATCATACACAAATAATGTGACGATTTTAAAAAAATTAATTTTGTTTTTCTTTGATTTAATTCTGATGTTTATTTTTGTTGATGATGGGGAAGGCATCAATTAGTTAATACTATGGGTATCCAAATAGCACAAACCCAATATTTTGAAAAATACTCTTGTAATCCATACTGATATTTTTACAAATGACAGAGACACTTTACTGGTATGTAGTACCTCTATTGTTTTTCCATGCTTAGGTAAAGATTTTTTACTCCTGCCTTAATGGTGGTGTAAAGCAGAAACACAGTGAATGTGAGTGCAAATAAACATAGAAGTATTTGCATCCTAAGTAATTTCAGAGTGATTTTGAAGAGCTGTTTTTCTTATGCAATAGATTCATTCAACAGTTATGAGTATTTGTCAGTACAAATGAATAGAAACCAACTTACCCTGCTTGTGATATCAACTGATCAGAGAAAGGAATATCATCTGAGTTGCAGTAGACAATCAATTACATGGAACAAATATGAGTTACTAACAGTAGGACTATACTCACAGTGTGTTGAATCATCACTAGCACTGGCTAAAATACACCTGCATTATTAACTCGACAAACGGAAAAAACAGACTGTAAATTCATCCCATCTTTTCCAATGAGAAAACCAAGTAAATCAACCAAATAGCTAGTTTGCTATGAAGAGTTTGCCTGCTTCTTACTCAAACAGTGACTTTTTTTTCTTTTTTAATGATAGTAAGCTTATTTGAATGATCTTCTATAGCAAGACTCTACTAACACATCAGAAATTTTATACATGAGCAGGAAGCGTAAAATGAGACCAATGAAAGTAAAGCTACTTTGTTTCAGATGCTTTTGAATGTAAAAATGCAATATATCTAAGTTTGAGAAATTCCATACATTCAGCAAGCAAACACAGAAAGGATCACATAACGTTCTGCTGGCCTTTCTCAGACTGATGGCTTAATGTTTATTCAGTGCTTTATATATCATACATTATTCATCAGATTATAATGAGAAGTCCTCATTTTTGTTTTTATGTTACAGTTTGTTATGTAGCAATTACGGCAGGGTAATCAAGTCTTGGGTTTTTTTCTTTAAGAACTGGTAGTGCAATCTTCCACTCTCATGCATCTTAGACAGTACTAAATTAATTTAAAAAGATAATTGAAATTCCCCAACTGAAACATCACAGCAGTTTTCTGAGAACACCGTATCTATCTCCTGTAAATGTTCCAGATCGAGTTGCCAGAATGTTGATTTCATTAGAAAACCAAAATAGCAACAATCAGTGAGACTAAGCAGAGGAGCCTCACAGTTTGCAGATATTGAAAAATCCAGAGGCTTAAACTAGCCAGAAAGTCTTTTTCAAAGAAGGCAGCCACTGTCAGTTTTCTAAAGATTCACTTTTGTAATGTGTGACTTGCATACAACTTACCATAGAGCATTTTATAATCATTTCTGTTTTACTGTGTTTCAGGAAAAGAAAAGTGGTTTTAGCTAATAGGGACCAACCTAACAAGAAATCAGGACCTTGGCTTTAATGCAAGTACCCTTTTCACAATTAAATACTCTTTCACTTGCATATCATTTTTCTTCCCTAAATTTAATTTTTTTACTTTTCAAATATGCCAGTAAACTTTACCAACATTCTCCAAGGTAGGCAAGGAATGCCCTCTGTGGCGGTTGATGTTTGTCCTCTATTTGGGGGAGTTAGGGACCATGAAGACTAAAAGGGTCTATCATTGTGGATTTACCAGTTGCCAGTGACATTTAAAAGGGTTGGGGCAGGGAAGGAGTGACACACTCCCAGTCCTTCCTCTCCTCTGCAGGATATAACAAAACGCAGCCATTTCTAGGGTGGAACAACACAGCTGTTCAAAAGCTACCAACAACTGTGCAAGTGCAGCAAAATCACCCAGTTCACAGCAGGGAATAGAGAGTAATATTCAGTCTAAATGCATTTGCAGATGAATTCAGACAGACAGATTATAAGTTTATGAATTGGAATTGGATTTACACTCCTTCTCATCTAAAAATATTTTGGAAACTTTAAAGAGCACAAGGTGTCCAAATCTCTGTGTAGGCTATGCGGAAAGCAGCCTGAGAGGTAGAACAGCCTTTACCATCACCGTGGAGTGGAATGGTCAGTCCTTAGCAGGAGGGAAAAGGGAGAATCACTTGCATGATCCGTGTGCTCAGCAATCCCTCTTTGTGTCCCAGTCGTCCCTCTGACTGGCCAGGCCCAATTTGGGTTCTGGGTACTCTGACTCACCACCTGCTCAATTAGTGTCTGGTCTTGGGAAAAAAAAAACCCCAACCTAAAACTGTAAGGAATTAATTCTTCCTCTATTGTGGCCCCATGCCTGAGCTGAAACAGGACTAGGTGATAGTGGATAGTCACTGTAGGAAGTATCTATTAACTACTTAAGTGAAAATACATATAGCAGTGAATGTATGCCCAGGATTCTAATATGACTGTATTATTTTCCCTCAATAACAGCAGCTACATCAGTCTGATACTCTGAAAACCCTTTGCTCTCTGTGTTTTCATTTTATATAGAGCAATGTTTAAAGGGTGTACTGCAATAATATTTTCTAATTGCCACTGAGATTGTTTAATCAAAATATCAGTATTCACTTCTGTTGTACCCTTATTTATGTTTCTATTGTGCTTAGTTTTTTACATTAGAAACGTAACTGAGTCACAACAGTGATGTATTTCTCCTTACAGTAGTGTTCTGTTTCCTGAAATACTACATCTTTCAATTTTCTCCATGTAGCATTTTTTAATGTGACCTCACACACTACTTTTTTTTTCCAGAAAAACATAATCCCTTCAAAATTTGATTGCTTCTGTTTTACCAAAGTCTTTGCTTTCACTTTAAACAAATACAACCTTTGTAAATAGTAATTTCCATTTTGCTTGTAAAGTGCTTTACACTAAACTGTAAACTGTTTTCCATAGATCTTAACTATACAGTAGACAAAACATTAAAGAAGATTTTAGTGATTATATGTAATCAAAACAGGAAAAGAAAGTAATCTTTTTATGTAAACGGCTTTTAGAACCCTTCTGATGTTGTGCAAAAGCAAACCTGTTGCTTTGTCTGCAGGACATACAAATGAAATTAAAAGGAGAAAACAGTTTCAACAAAAAAAAAGCCTTTTAAAATCTTTGGAGTTTTATGAACCATTCCTTGTGATGAAATAGTCTTCTCTTTAAAGAACATACCCAATATAGCCCACATCATCCCCTAGAGAATGGTTTAGAATATATTTTGATTTAAAAAAAAAATCATATAGCACTGAACTGCAGATATTTGTCTTGTCACAGCTATGTTTCAACACAATCAACATTAACTGCTACAAAAGCTGTACTATCACTATTGTCATGAGAAATACGTGCCTGTAGCTCAAATGCATCACAGCATTGTTCTAATTCTTCCTGGCAGTTTGTGGTAAGGCTGTATTTTAAGGACATCCTCTAAATGAAAAGGTTAGGTTAGGATTTAGGTTTCCCGGAATCACACATTGTCTTAATGCAATATGCTATGAGATGGAGACATGGAGTTCTGCACAGTTTGTCCAGGAGGCGCTTTTATAGACCTCCAGTAGTAATTTCAGGGAACAGATCAATCCAAAATAATTAAAATAATAATTAAAAAAAATAATATTGGTATCTGAAAGTTTTGAGTTAGCCATTTACAGAACCTGTATTAGTTCTGTATCCAATAATCTCTGAAGCTGATGAATGACTATGTGTTTTCTTTCCTTCAGAACTAATAGAACAAATTGTAGTGAGAACTTTAAAACTGAGATTTTAGAGGCAGGGGATTTGCTGTTTTTTACTATAGAGGAAAAAAGCATATAGATTTAGACAAATTCTCCTATTTACTTCACCAGTACTAACTCCAAATTAGGTCTGAAACACATGAAATCACATTAGTTTCCAGAAGCATTGGATAGGTACAACTTCAGGACAAATTAATTGTTAAGAAAGGTAATTTAACCTATAAGATCTTCATTATTGATAATGATAGAAAAGAAACCATTCTGATTCTCAGATTTTATGATAGAGTTTAATTAAAATGATTTCATTAAAATAAAGTGACAACAGTTTAGCAGTCCTGCAATCTCATTTTTATGAAATTACTTTCCAGACCGGGAATGCACTTAAATCTTTAACGATGTTTCCACGTTTCTGAAATTGAAAACCTTAAATTACTTTTAATGTTATAGGTGGAAACTGTAGATAAATACTACTTGTATCTTCAAAACATCCGGACCATGATATGCCAGGTGCCTTTTGTTTCAGTGTTCCAGGCTAAAGGACAATGGAAGGGAAGCTGTATGCTTGGAAAAATGAGGCGTCTTGATCCATTTCCAGAGCAGGCCTGAAACAGGGGAAGAACTGACAAAGCCATAGCTTCTCCTTGCTATCTTTTGCTGATCTCATCTTTCAGTTTCACTAGAGCTGATTTCAGGGAGGAGAAATCTGATAGTAAGTATTCAGTGGCCAAGTAAGCACATGGTTCTTCACTGCTGAATTATCCACAGCTGCTTACTGTTAATAGCTGCGAGCCAGACACAACAGCACTGGGGGGACAGGGACGCCCCTGTCTCCACAACAAAATAGGGAATGTCCAAACTTAAAGCTGTTATTTTCTTCAGTGGCATGGTATTTCAAAAGAATTTTGCATAACTGAAGGTAATTGTATGCGTCCATATAACAGGCAAAAGAGATAGGGGCGATGGGTGAAACTACAGCGCAGCAATGATGAAAGGCGTTGTTTTGCATCCTGCTTGCGAAAGAGTCACTGATACTCAGCCGCCAAAACCACATCCAGTTTAACTGATGCATGTCACCTCCTGAACTAAATTTGCCATTCTGATTAGGCAGTTGTGAGAGATTTGGAAGGTTTTAGATCTTCTCTGACATATGCAACAGTATCGGCTCTGATAACATGTAGAAAAAGAGTTGATACCATTTGGTGGTGAATCCAGCTCTGGATAGCAAGTGTGAAGACAGGTCAAGACTTGTTCTTGCCCACTTTGTGTTCCTTGCTGAGGCTTATTGCGAGTCTTTCATGTAAAGGATGCCCCCGTGTACCTTACCTTAGTTTTGATGTCTGTTTCAAAGGCACTGGGATTGTTTTCAGAATTCTTTTGTACAGGAATGAATGCCTTTGACAGTCTTGTCCGAGGTAGCCATTACTGAGATTTAGCGTCATGTAAGGCTGTTCACTGCTTTCAAAAGCTTTATTAAGGTTGTCGAACAATCTCTCAAAGGGTAAGAAAGCCTATGAAGCCTGAATTCCGGATGTGTGTGAGTGATGGAGCGGTCTTTGAGTGATGACTTTTTTTCTTTTTGCTTATCCTGTGCCTTTTTTTTTTTTTTTTTTTACTTTACAGCAATGACTTTGTTTTCTGACTGGGAGGGACAGTTGGTTTACCAATACATCTTTCTTATGTTACTCCCATGTTTCTACTTTGTTAATTAGAAAAATATTGACTCTAGCCTGTAACCAAGGTAGTATTTTTAGACGTACTTAAATAGTAACTAAAACCAGAGTGTGCAAACAGGTAAAGTAACCGTATCATATTTCACTCTAGATATTCATGTGGCATAATTTTACATATATATATACTGCCACAGATAAAAATGTGTTTTAAAGCACATATGAGGAAAAGTACGCTATTTTTAGGGCCGCGGGCCGACTCAGTCGGGCCGCCGTTGCCCTCCCCTCAGGCTCGCGACGGGCAGCCGCCGAGGGCACGGCCGCGCTGCCGCCAGTGCGCAGGCGCCGCCGGCGGGGTCGGGCGCGCTCCCGGCCGGGGCGGGCGGGGGGGAGAGGCGGCGCGCGGGCAGGCTCAGACGTGGCAGTCGGGTGAGCGCGTGGCCCCGGGCGGAGGCGCGCGCCGCCCCCCGGTAACGGTGCTAACGGCCGCCGCGGGTCCTCGGGCCGCCGCCACAGCCTGCGGGTGCAGCGGTGGGGATTGGGCCCCGCCGGCGGGGCAGCGCCCGGGTGAGCAGCCGCGGGGGTCGGGAGGGGGAACGCCGTCAGAGGCAGCCGGGGGTGCGGCGGGAGAGGGCAGGGCAGGCGGGGGAGCTGCGCCGAGCCGGGGAGCCGGCAGCGGGGGAAGGCAGGGGAACGGCCGGGTGCCGCCTCACGGCGTGACGGCACCGACCGAGCGGTGAGACCTGTTGCGGTGTTAGAGCGACTTAAAATTCTTAGTGAATGGGGATAGAAATGTTAACCGTTTGCAGGTCTTGTACTGAATTGGAGTAAATTTAAGTTTCTGCTTTCATAGCTTATTCCAAAATGTGTTATTAAAGAAAATCCCAAGTGTAATATGTGTAGCTATATTCCATTCTCTGTATATGTGTGTGTAGATACGTGCACACACCCCAAAGGTTATTTGCCAAATTGAGATTGCAGGATGTCTTGGGGTGGGACAGCACCTCTTCTGAGGTGATAGGTTACCGAGCACAGCATCTCTGAAGAAATACAGAGTTAATAGTTTAGTTAGCCGAAAATGTGATCCTTTATATTTGATTGTGTTATTCTACTTCTACATGCACATAGTGGACTTTTACATCTTCACAGAGATATTGGTGCAGTAGAGCATTGTATAGGTAGAGCAGTCCTCTGGGGGGGAAAAAAAAGATGACAACCTATTATTTAATAGCGGTAAATTAAATAGTGGATAAGTGCTTGTGTTAGTGTTATTCCTCGGGCTATGGGGTGTGAGATAAACAAGCTAGTGTTGAGAGACAGGGAGAAAAAAGTTTTCATGTCCTTTTGTGTGGCGACATTGTAGTAAACAAACCCAGGGGAAGATCTGGGTTTAGTGAATCCTCTGATCTTTCTTATGCAGTTTCCAGAGTGAATCTGTATGTCTCTTGTTAGAACCTGATTGCTAAAACCTTAGGTGATCCGTTTCTATTGATATTTTGGGTGCTGCCTCCAAACTGTTTTCATCGTTTGTTGGTATATATACATACCTTGAGAAGGGATTAAATATGCTCCATATTAAATAGTATCTGGAACGGTGTTCGGTAAACTTATATTTTGCTTATGGTTAGAGTTCCTGTCTCTGTTCAGCACAACCTCTGCGTGTTTATGCTGTCTGTGGGAAGTTTGACGTGGCAAGATTTTGTGCGTGTGTGTGTGAGCTGTGGAGGAAGTCACTTCCCCTGGATGCTGTCGCACCTAAAGGTGTTGGCTGTTGCAGATGCCTCAAAGTGAAAATCTCTTCCTTTGTGTATATATATAAAATTTATATATGTCTATGCCAGTGTGTAGGTAATTTAGTGCTGACTTACTGTCTTTTGGAGCAATGAAAGCTCACTCTGCCACGTCTTTTCTGTTGTGGGCGGGGAAGGGAAGAAAGTATGGCTGGCAGCACGAAGCCTCCTCTCTTTAAACATTTTTTTTTTTCTTCTTCCTGTGTTTACCTTGTTAACTAACAAATAAAAGACAACTCCCTAAGATTACCTATCTGAAGCAGTTTAATACTGCAAAAGAGAAATTTTCTGGCACAATGAGGAGTGTAGTTTAGGGGGTTGCACGGGCAATGTGTGAGGTGCGCTCAGCTCAAAGTGATTTCTTGTCCAATGTGGAAGATTGTGGGTTCTTTTCAGAAACGTATGTTTAATATGAGAAGCTCAGAGATGTGTTTTCTGGTAGGGATAGCTTTTCTCTACTGACATGTGCCAGAGCAGCGTGAATTTGTCTGTTGTGATCTTGGAGCTGTGTGTAATTTTGAGGTGCCTTTGTGCGTGCTTCTGGAGCACAATTCCTGTTTTACTTTCATCGAGTTTGCATACTCAAAGATCACTGCATGGCTCAAGTCTAAGAACGTGAAGTATAAGTGGTTGGGAATGTTCAAAGGAACATTTAACATCTAAAATGCTAGTTTATATCATATATCTCTAGTTCTTTGTGGATGCCTGACCTATGTACTTGTGACTCTGCAGAAGTAGTAAGTTCTCATTCAGGGTTTGGATCCTCAGCATTTCTCAAAACAATTTTAATTTGAGTATCAAGAAACTTGGTAGAATTCTGGTTTTTTTTAAATTCAATATGAAGTCAAAATAAAAAATTCTCTCTTCCATGGAAAAGAGAAAGCTAGCTATCAAGGCTGCAAAGTGTATGACTTCAATAACTTCTCAAATCTTGTGGTGGCAAGGGCACTGTATCTGAAAGCTAGTCTTATGAAATACCATCATCTGGTTTAGTAGTGCACAATTTTTCAGATTTTCTAGTTCTAATCTTAAATGATTGCAATTATCAGGATACTCTTCCTTGAAAGTTTCCTGAAAGTTTCCTAAAAGTTTCTTTTATTCTGCTTAACAAATTCTGACTGCAAGAAAAAAATTAAATCTTGTGAATGCTCTCATCACTAGAAAACTTTCTGGATTGCTTCTAATAAAATTCTGGGGGTTGTTGTTTTCTTTTGGTTTTGTTTGTGGTTTGTTTTTTTTTTTTTCTTCTTTAACAACAACAGAATCAAGATGTGAATGCTTAGGGAAAAGATGCCTGGTAATAGCAAAGACAACAAGGTCCTTTTTTGCCCTCCAATGTGTCTTGTCTTTTTGGGAGCACAGTTCACAGCCTTTTAAAACGCACAAAGAGTGAAGAGTAGTGGCAGGTGTCACTTTCTCTTTTGCAGATTCTTAAAGAGGACCCGATACTTGAAATGAGAATATTGCCATCATGAGTCAACAAGGCTATGTTGCAGCTCCTCCATATTCTCAATCCCAGCCAGGAATAGGAGGCTTTTCTGCAGGTTTTGGACCACCTAATTCTTCACTTCATTATGGGCATTATGGGGACCCTAGCTCCTCGTACTCAGCACCTCAACCAGGTATGAAATTGTCTTAAAATGTGTTTTTAGAGTCTGCTTTTCTATGAAGGCGTTTTGCATCTCTTTTTCTTACTCGTGTCAGCAGAAAATACTCAATTTTACACTGCTACTGCAACAGGATCCTGTACTAGCTTTGTCTGTGTTATTGCTGGTGCTCAGATGTTGATGTAAGGTGGGTATCTGACCTTTGTGTGTGAATTCCATTGTCCAGGAAGCAATAAGCACCAGTGCTTAATGCTGTATTATGAGTGATACCTAATACAGACAAATAGAAAAGAGGCAATTTCTGGGAATAGAGAAGTGTTTCTCAACTAATATTAATGGCAAGCAGGCTCTCAGAAATGGATTGTATTCTTCACAATAGGACCCCTGTCCTACTGAATTCTTGAGCACAGACTTTCCTATGAGTATGAGTTGGTGGTCTCCTTCTTAAGCTTGCTTACTGGGTGATGTATTTGGATAATGAGTGGTAAGTAGAGCCCATCTGCTTTCTAACCACTCAGGAGACAATTGCTTTCTATGAGGAAGGGCTCCTTGGGTACAAGCAAAGGGGATATTTGATTTATTTCTACCAGCATAATCAGCTATAGCTAATGTAATTGACATCCAACGGATAAACATGACCATCTTTCTCTCCTTTACTTTTCGTTAATTTTAATGTACTGATAGGTGGCTTCAGTTCTTCCCGGAAGTACATTATATGAGTGTATGGTGGCTGAAGCCTAAAAAAAATAAATCATTTGAGAGCACGGAATTTAAAACCGTTTTGCTGTATGTTAAGTCATGCTGGTCTAGTTTTAGTAGAGTCAAAGTGGGAACACTAGACTAGTGAATGTGGAAAATATCCAGAGTAAGGTTTCCTTTTCCCTCGATAAGTCTAGTAATATACACAGCCAGGATAGGGAGACAGGAAGAGGGACCATATCAGTATTTTGCCTGATGCCCCAGGGGGAAATTAGTTAAAATAGTAAAGATGTCTGAAGTATTCCCTAAAACATCTTAAAAAAAGTATTTGTTAAAATTTTTAATAACATTTAGATTATGATAAGTTACATTAAATTTTAGTATTTGAGATGATGGAGTAGGGTGATGGCAGAACTGAGTATCCAAGTATATTGAGTCTTTTAAATATTCTGGGGTGTCCTTGATTTTTGTGTTATCGTGAAAATAGAAAAAAGAAATTGTTTTACTCAGTTTCTCTAAAATTTCTTATTAAAGACAGTGGGAGTTGTGTTACCTTAATCCAGTGCTGAGTACAGTCAGAAGGTAGAACTACTGGTAATTGGCTTATTAGAATACTTGGTAAAAATACCAGTTTTGGTACCAAATACATTTTTGATGTTAGAGTAATTTAAAGGAAAATAATTCAAGAAATACAGGTTGAAGAGCTGTTTATTCAGCACTGCTATTTACATAAGTTACAGTCTCTTCACAGTCACTGTTCTAGATCTGAATTAAGAACCATTTTTAGCATAGGTGTACAGCTTCTACATATGGAGGCCATTTTTTTTAAAGGTTGTTCCAAGTTTTCTTTCTGACCATGATCTCTGAAATCAAAGGGACCTCTTCTACCTATAAAGGTAACTGGGTGACAGGAAATTACCAGTATCCCAAAATGAATTGCAGGGTCTGTTCATTCTTGCTTCTTTCTTACTGTCCCTCTTGAGTTCTTTTGCTGGAAAGTTACCTACTACTATTTGCTTCCTTTTTACTATCTGTTCTTTTTCATAACTGCTTCTATAGCTGACTAAAAATCTTTCCTTGCTTATGGAATCAGAGAATGACTGAGGTTGGAAGGGACACCTGGAAGTTATCTGGCCCAACTCCCCTGCTCAATCAGGGTCACCTGGAGATGGTATTCTTATTGCCAGAGCAGGGGCATACACTTGTATTGTTTGGTGATCTTGTGCTTTGTTAACAGGGTTCTTACATAAAAGTGCTTAATCTTTTGCAGGTGTGTCAAAATCAACTGTGCCTTTTGGAACTGCGGCTCCTGTTGGGCCTCCACCACCTGGTACACATCAATTCAGCCAGACCAATTTCCAAAATGGGCCCAATATACCAGGGCAACAGCCACACAGGTGACTTTCAATAACTAATAACTGGGATGTAAACTATTTGACCTCTGTTACCTCTCTTTGGCTGCTTCACTGATGTTTAAGTAAGGCACCCCTTTTATCTTCAGCATTTCTGACTTATTCCTATTTTGAACTGGATCTTCTAGTTCAGTTCCCTGTGGTGTTAAACTGCCCAGATCCTACAGTATGATCTGTAGTCTCATTAAGTTCCATTTTACAGCAAATCAGGTCTTTATCATGTGCTGTTTGTTTTATTTTTAATTATTATTTCTTCTTGGTCTTAGACCCATTGTTTCAAAGCAGCAGTAAGGTGTTGTAAGTGCTGCTTGATATAGAAGTTGCAGTATTTTGTTCACTTTCTGATGTCCTAATACTCCTTTGTTGTGAGGTACCAAAGAAGTTGTTATTTACAAATTAACAGTTGGCAGCAAGTTATGACTAGAAGCTGGTGCATGTCTCTGTATCTGTAGTTCCACCCCTGCCTTGTTGGGATGTCTTTGCTTCATTGTTGTGGGATCACAGCCAAGGCTCCACAGAGTACTTTAAAGACATTTTATAATACAGTTTTATTATACCCTCTCAGATGGATGACTGCTACTCTTTTGCTTCGATCTGAGATTGACTATGAAGAGTTTATTTGAAGTGCTGTTGTCCTGCCTCCAGTGCTCACAGGAAGAAGTGAAGGAGACAGGAATGGGGAAGGGAGAAAATAGGGACAGGTGGAAGCTGTGAAAAGAAATCTGGAAAAACGATCTATAAGTGGATAGTGAAGCTTTACACAGTGGTTATATTGCAGGTAGTTATAGGTGGGTAAATATGTAATATAGCTGTTTTGGTGAACTTGACACCATTTAACAACATTCTTGTTTTAGTTGTTTAGTCTTAATCTGCTTCTGTGGTTTTTAGTTGTTGCATAGTTATTTGTGTTCAAATAAAGCCATGCATAGGGAGAAGCAGTTGTTGTCCTGAAGGTGCAACAAGGTGAACAGACTCAAGTTGACGTGACCAACCCAGCAAAATACTGATTCTCTTTCCTAGCTTCCAGTCATTGCCCCGACAGCTGCATGTTTACTGTTTTTTCACCTGATCTTGTTTTATTCCCACATTACTGAGAGCTGCTTTTCTAGGCCGAGAAATTTCCACATTAAAATTTCGAGGAAAGTGAATTCTACTTCTCTTGATGTAGCTAGGCCCCTCCTCAGTTTTAGAAGTGTTCATAGGAAAATCAGTGTAGATCTTCTTTGGGAGATAGCCTGAGATCTTATTTTTCCAGAGTGAAATAGTCTAGTAGAAAATATCTTTGTAAGCTGTATGTGTGTTTCCTCTTTTCTTTAGTTGTTTTTCTTGTGTTCATGTTTTTCCATATCTGATAATCATGAAGCTGTTTTCCCGTACCTCCATCTTCTTTTTTCCTCTACTGCAGAAAACTCCTGAACAGTTTCTTACTTCATTTTTCTCTCTCCACAGATTTTTCTCCTAATCTTCTTCACTCATCCCTGGTAGGGTATCTTCTTTTATAAGTGTGTAAAGGGGATGGAGTGATGCGATATGTTCAGAAGCTTGTGTTTCCTAATCTTCAAGCTTGCATATAGTTACTACTACTCTCTCTCTGCCGTAGCATACTCCCTCTTTGTTTCTAACGAGTATGTAAACAAATGTGTACTGTCTTTTTTTTTTTAAACAAATGTGCATTCGCTCTGTGCTTTGTGACTATTTTAATACAAGTATACATTTTCTGAGCAGAAAGTGAGCAAACTCTCTTAAGAGAGTGTCTGTCCTATGATTAATTGCTTCAGCAGTACCCTTGAGAAGGTATGAGACCTTCTAGAATTATGATTGGTTGATGTAATTTTTTGCATAACTGCACTGATTTTTCCCTTTAGGTTTCAAGGCCCTCCACCTCCAAGCAATACGGGACCTTCCTATCCTCCCTACAGTCATCAGTCACAACCAGCCTACCCAAATACTGCATCCACTTCATCTACAGCACAACTTGCTAACCAGCTCAACAGCATGCAGATAAATAGCTATGGTAATCGGTTTTATCTGATTAACTTTTTCTCAGTTAAAGCTATTAAGACTATGATAACGAGAAACTTATTGAACTTCTATATAAACAGAAAATGAAATCTTTTACCACTATCATTTGTTCATGTTCTTAGATTTCTTCAATCTCATCCTATTCCTTAAATCAATATTCTTGGGTTAATTGTGAATTGATGTTTGATGAACCTTCTTTGAGAGTCAGCTATCTTATCAGTCACTTCTCAAATTACTTGTTGATAATGTTGGTAACAGCCAAAGTGTGAACAATAATATGCAGACAGGGTTTCATTTTTCTCAGCTTTTTAGAGTTTCTCTTTGTTTCAAAACAATCTTATTATTTTTTTTCCAAATCTTATAGTTTCGTTTTTAATCTAAATTTATTTGCATTTATTTTGAGGTTAAAAAGTCTCAAACCTAAGCCATGAGCTAAAGATGTGATCACGTGATTCTTCCACATAAATTATTTCTCACCACTAATTTTCTGTTTGGTTATATCTGCTTTTTTTTGAGTATTTCCTGGTGAAATTTACCGTTTCATTTAAAAGGAGTGGAATTTAGTTAGCATCTTGTTTTGCTGAGGCCAGTGTGTTTAGGAGGATGAATTTTTTTTAAATGAGGATTACTGGTGGTTGACATCTTTGTGATGTGAACAGTTCAGGCTGCACTGATACTCTATCACTGTTCCTACCCTGGCTTTATGAGTTGCTGATTTGACTTGAGTGAAACCTGCATAACTACCATGGGTCTGACCCTCTGTTTGCACAATCGCTTGTGAAAACTTATACCTTCTTCACCTTAGAAAAATTAATTTAGACTCTAATTCAACCTTGAAGTACTGAACTGCAAGTGCACAATTAACTTGGACCTTTTTATACAGGGTGAGGTGTGGCCCAGCACCTCTGGAGCAGTTCAAGTATAGCAACTCACATTATTTGGAGCAAAATTTCTTTTTTTCCTTCCTGTCTTCGTATTATTGCCTTCAGCAATAATTATGTAAAATATAATGTTCTTGCTTATCATGGTACATGCTGGAAGGTTCAGATACCCTTCAGACCACCGAAGGCATAGATTCTTTACAACTCTGCCTGTGTTGGGTTTTGTTTTTCTGATTTTTCCTTAGCTGTAAGTCTAAGTTGGTATAGCTTGACAAGAGTGCTGAAATTCACAGCTTGTAAAGCTACTGAAGTGTTGCTTGTTTGTACCGGACAAAAACCTGAGCTTGTGTTTTGCATGTGATTTTTCTTTTTCAGTTAACACGCGTGACAGAAGATGCATTTCAATATTTGTATATTAACACATCGGTCCTTTTGCTCCAAACCTAATTTTGGTTATTTTTTTAACTTTCTTGAAAATTATTTTCTGTAGGTCTTTGGAGAGAAGTTTGACTAAAAAAATCTGGGTTTTGTAAAGTAATAAGTATTTACAGATTGTAAGTCTCAAAAACCCCTCTATTTTCAGGGTCTTCTTAATTCTAATTGGAATCTGGATCTTACAAACAACAAACTACTCCTCACCAGTGTGTACAAAATAATTTCCACATGTTTCATCTTTTGGCATCAAAACCAGAAGATGGTGGTAAACCAGACAAAATGAGTGGATTTATCTTCCATCGAACCTGTCATGGTGAAATGCAGCTAGCAGAGTAACAAAAACATGCCACATAAGATAAATTGATTATTAAGCAAAAAGAATGTTGTTTCACATTATGAAATTGTTTCAAAAGCAAGTAGTGATTTATGTGTATTCCAATCAAGAATTGTCAAAGGCTGGCTTTACACTCTTTCCCCATCCACCCCAGCTGCAGGGTTTTACTGAAAATAGAGCCAAAAAAAAAAATTGATTGTCTGAGTCAGTTCAGATTTATACCACAAGATCAGATTTGTTATGTGAACAGGCGTTCAGAATCCCAACAACACAGCATTGTCAGTGCAGGATACAATACTGCAAATACGTTGTAAATGTATTGAGCAAAAATAGAACACCTTCCACGTAGGGTTAGTAGGTTGTCATTTTTGACCCAGCTGACATAATTTCTTACTCAGGTCCTGGCACTACTCCGAGCTCTCGCATGTCTTCTGGGCATCCGGCATCTTTTCAGGGTCCACAACTACCACCACCAACCCAGCAGCAAATCGCTTTACCACCTGGATCACAGGTTCCTCCACCAGCAAGTAATGTTAATGGCCTTTGTGCTCAACCATCATTGCCTCCAATGGCCAGACCAGATGGAATCCCTGGACCTGTCCCCCCAAATCCTAACTTGCAACAGCTTTCGGGACAGCCTCCAGGGCCTGGATATCATCCTCAGCAGGGTAAGGAAGGATCTTTGTTAGGTAGCTGAAAACAAAATATGCATGGAGGATCACTGGTGGAACTGCAACTATTCATGGTTGATGTTCTTTCTTCTGACTTGGAAATATGACAATTTAATTCTCTTCTTGTAGAATGGAAAGATTTGCATTGTCAGTCAGTGCATTCAGGGCAGGCTATGCTTTTGCTTTAAAGTTTAGTGCTGTTAAGACTGTAACAAGGAAAAGATTAATTTAGATCAGGAACAGAATTATTTGGTTAGTAATGGGTAAAGCCACAACTTACTACAGAGAGGAGTTTTTCTTACGCTCTCTAAAGGTATAGGTTGCTCTCTGTTATATAGTGTTGTCTGTCATAAGCAGCTTTCAAAAATACTTTACTATAGCAATAAAGAATGGTAAATGAATTTCACCTGACATAGGTCTGTAAAACAGTTATTTTGACTACTAAAAAGCCAACTAACTAGATCAGTTTGCATTGACTGATATTAGGGGGGAGAATCTCAGTAATGTAATGGCCTGGTTTGAGTAGCTGTGATAATCTCTGCTAAGCATCCTACTTGACATATACCTGAAGACTTTGGAACCAAAGTTGTCACACCTGGTCTTACGCTTACCTTTAAAACACAGACTGCATGAGCCAAAGTAATCCATCTCTTTTACTTGCTGAAAACAGAAGGGAAGGAGAAGTTGCATTTAGCTGAGTAAGAATGAATTGTATGGCAAAAGTTGATGTTAAAATTGATAATGCAACTTAAATACTTCAAAGTAATTGTAATTTGTAACTCTGCAGCAAACTACGGTCCTCAGATGGCAGGATCTCAGCTGTCTTATCCTGGTGCTTTTCCTGGGGGTCCAGCACAGCTCCCAGGTCCACAGCAGAAGCAGCTCGATCCTGACTCTATTCCAAGCCCAGTAAGTAATGTGGCACTAATTTTTTGTGAAAGTAAATTTCTGCTGCATTTAAGATAAAGGAATGACAATGCTAATATTGTATTTATTTTAGCCGGTGGGGTTTTTTGTAACATAAAATTGCCTTTACATGACTTGGTTCACAAGTTATGTTCCAGTTTTAGTACTGAACAGGCCTTATAATTTTACCTGATGTGGGAAATACCCATGACTCCAAATACTTTAATGGAGATTCTCAACAGGGTTCTTAGTATGACAGTGAGCAGTACTGAAGGATTACTTGCATTCACTGCAGCTAATGACCTTTCCTTTTCACTCTGGAAAGTTTGAAGGCTTAAACTTAGTAACAGATAGATACCTAAAGTAGGATTTGTGCAGAATACAGGTGTGTGAACTCTAAAACTGCAATCCTGGAAATGCTGAGAAGTCCCATGCTCAAAAGCCACCTCATCATTTGATTTCAGGAGTTTCCCAGGCAACTAGAATGGTTTGCTGAGCATCCTTCCAGTTTCTGTAAAGATTTCAGTAGCTTGGAATATACTTAATATTATACTTAATAATCTTCATGCAGGATGAAGAGGCCCAGCTCTTGAAGCACACCCAAACATGCACTGGTGGGACAGCGTCTTCTCTTAGAGTGGTGTTAGAGAAGGAGAAAATAAGGTTATGGTTGTGTCCATCTTAAATAAAGTAGGCTAGTTGTTACCCAAAGGAATACCTAGTCAGATGCAGGCTGCATTTAACTTGTTTATTGAGAACAGCTGATTGAAATAGAGGGAGAAAATGTGTTGAACTCATGGGGAAAACACATTCTGATGTGCACTCTTATACTGGTTCTGGCAATCCAAACAGTTCAAAAGGTCCTTGGAGAGGCAGGGTTCTTGAAGGAGGCTGTGTCCTACAGCTTTGACCTAGAACTTTCTACTTAAAAAATGTATTAACCATTACACTGTAAGCTAGCCTGGGGGAAGGACTCATCCACTTTGCTGCTGCGGCAGTATTGCTGTAAGGAAAAGAATTTGTGTCCCACCAAGATGAGGGAAAAGCATTTGTGTAAAAGCCAGACTCTGTCTACTAGGGAGCAGCCCTGCTTCCTTAAATTGGGATATTATTTTGTCGTTGTAGAAAAGATTATTTATTTTATCCAGTGGTGGTTTGATGTAAAATCCCCAGAATTTTGGAAAAATGCTTGTTGATAATCCCTTAGAGATTAATGCAACAACTGTAATTGCCTCTGTTAAAGGCAATTTTCAAGTTAAATTTAACTGAAAACCATTGTGTAAAAAAACAAACCAAAACGAAAAGAAAAAAACCCAACTAACAAAAAACCCCAACCTGAACTCAGTGTCTGTATAATTAACAAATGCTTTTAATTGGTCAATCATTCCTAGTGTTTCAGTATGGTGCTTTTTACATAAGACGGACAAAATGGTCTTGTCTAATTAAAAAAATAAAAGGGGGGGTGGGGGGAAGGAGGTCTGGCATGAAAGCATGGACTGATGTCTTGTTTCAATTACACATGTAGAATAAACAGCCTTGACTATGACAGCGATGTTAAAATAGGTTAAAAGGTTTGTTTAAGCAGCACAGAGAGGATCAAAATGACATGTTTAAAAGAAACATGATCTGGGTCAACGTCTGTAAAGGGCAAAAAGCTAATTCAGAATGAGGAATAAGTATGACCATGTGTATTTCTCTTGTTATATTTACATTATATAATTACAGTAGTGTTGCCAGATAAATTTACTTCTTATCTGTAGCCATTGTTGGTTTATATTTTCTTGCATATGTTAGAGGTTGATATGTGCTCTGACAGCATCTATGAAAACTAGCATCTGGGCTTTGTCAACAATTATTTCCAAGAACAATGATATATTTAGGTCAGCTAAATGCAGAATACCGTGGTACATTGATGCTTTGCAGAGCTAAGTCTGAAAGTGGTTTGCTTTCTTCAGTCAGTGGACGTTTTTAGAGCAAAACCTTTTTCCTTCTAACGTAAGAGTTAGCAATAAGTATACAAGCCAAGAAGGCAGGGAAAAATAATCAAGCAGAAGATATAACAAGCTCTCCGAGGAATGTATTGTATATTTAAATTGCAATACAAAAACTTTACTGAGGGGAAAAAAAAAGTTACAGGCCCCAGCTTATTTCCAGTGTGTTAGGAAATACCTCTTGGACAATGATCAATAGATTCTGTGCAACTAATTTTGTTTTTCTTCTCTGTTTGCTTTCCAACAGAGGCTTCTGAACTTTCCTAGCTATTATTAGAAATTCATGCAATGTAGAGTTACAATTGCATGGGATACCAGCAGCAGTGGCAAAGCGAGTTTCAGAAATTCGCTGTCTCATTCCTCTTGCCTGTCACAGTTGTTCTGCTACACTCTAAACCAGATTGCTGAAAGGATAGCTGCTTTGAGGGAAGAGGAGAAATAATGGTGTCATCTCAGTGATCCGGTTTATGGCGTGGAACAAAATACAGCTTTAACTTCAGTGATATCCTGAAAAGTTTCAAACTTAAACAGGGGTGAGGGACTGTGCAGAAGTGACAAGGGAGGAAGTATATGGGAAAGGAATTTGTTCGGTATTGAAGCCAGCTTCATGAGCGTTTCATGACATTACATTGTAAATTGCTATAAACTAGGCTTCAACCAGAGTAAATCTGTGCATGATCAGAGCTGCCTCACTTTAATAAGTTTCCTGTGATTGCTTTCCTTTACTTTCTTTCTAGGAGGAAGCTCACAACATGGTAGTCTGACTTAGAGAATGAAAATGCTGAAATCCAGTGTTGAAATACTACCTAATGGCCAACAAGGCTTTGCTCAGGAGTTTAAATTGCTGCTTTCTAAATGGCAGTGCTGAAATATAGCTCAGCTAGAAACGTCACATACTGTGTAGATTATTGTTTATTTCTTAACCACCCTGTGCCTGGAGGCTAGTCAGGAGGAATGAGGGCTATCTCCTCCCACCATTGCAATCTGATCAATTAACTGTACATTCATGTATGAAGAACAGCAGCTGGCACAACTATGGTCATACCATAAGATAACCTACTACATATGGCATGTGAGTAAGGTGAGGCAACCTTGCACTTCAGTTTGATCTGGGAGAATGGAAGGCCAGATTCAGTAACAAGGACTTATTTACACCACCACGCTCCTGACTAGCCTCTCTTAAAAAGGTCTGTCCTCCTAGCAGTCAATATGCTTACTCTAAACAACTCATTTGTTCACTGTATATAGGTCTTATCCACTCGGATGTGTAGTGTTACCCCTGAGTTCCAACAGGCAACTGCAGTTGTAAATGAGTTATACTGCTCAGCTGTCTGTATAGTTTTCTGGTTAAATGTCCTAGAAGCCTGTATTATGATAGGTGTATAGCACCTCTGTATAAGACAATGACAGTAGTGTTACTTGGTGTAGATGTTAGCATAACTGTTTATGAATGTAACTGAATGTATGGCTTACCTTTCGCATACTGTTCTTGCTGCTTCTTCATCAGATTCAAGTGATTGAAGATGATAAGGCTTCTAGGGGCGGGCAGATCTATGCTACAAACGCAAGAGGACAGGTTCCTCCTCTTGTTACCACAGACTGCGTAATCCAAGACCAAGGTAACTGTCCTTGTTACTGATTTGGGAGTCTTTCTAGGTGAAGTCAAATATAATTAAAAAAAAAAACAAACCACAAACGAAAAACAGACTAAATACATTTCTCATCTGAAAATGATGCTGCTTACTTTAAATTGGACATGAAATGGGAAACTCCCTTTTACTCCCTCTAAAGAAAAAAAAAAAAGGGTGGCAAGGGGGAGAAGTGAGAGTTGAATTCTTACACCTTGGGTGAACACCTCCTCTACCCTTCCTGACCTTTAAAATTAATATGAATACTTGAGACAGCTTTTCTTTTTAACTTAAAATTTGTGGAGGTTTTAAATTTCAAGTTAAATTCTTTTTAGATTCTTCTGAAATTTTAAAAGTTGGACAAGGAGCAATGACACTAGCACTGTTATGTTTGAAGATACGAATCTTGGAAAATTCTATTCAAGCAATAGGGGCAGGGTACAAGCTGTCTAGTTGACTTTATTTTTAACTTTGGCCAGTGTATCTGCCTTTGCCTCTGCCTAGAGCCTGCAAGTACAATATTCCATGTGCTGCTCTTGACAGCAGACTTGGTATTCTAATACAGATTAAACTGATGGTATCATTTAGTCCAGCATTAATTCAGCAGTGCATGGATAAACTGTGTAAAATGTACAAACACATTGAGATTTTTTGGCATTATCTGAGAATGGGGTAATGCAGTTCTGATGAACAAAGAAATTTCCTTTCAAGACACTGAGCAGAGCTGCTCAGTTAAAAAGGTGGTTAAAAAAGGTGCTGATGGTTAAAAAGGAAGGTAAGGAAACTGATTTCTGAACTCATCTTGCCTTTCAATGCTCTTGCCTGCAATGCACAGCAGTTTCTCATTGAGGGAACTGAGCTACGTGTGCTACAAGAAGTGGTGTGGTGATTTTAGCACACTGTATTTTGCAAGACAAATGAGCATGGTGATGTTAACACTGGTATACTACTTTCTGAATCAGTGCTAGCTCTGTAGAGCAGTGTTAACAGTATGTATCGGTCTGCAGCATTTCGTTATATACAGTGTTGACATTTCCACTGGGGAAATCCATATTATTTTCTTTTAATATCGTAGATATCATATGTTTCAAACTAATCTCTATTGAGATTCTTACTGCAAATAATGGTGGGGTTTTTCTTGATATGTTTAAATCTCTGCTTTAGAAAACAGCAAGAAAAGATTGACCCATGGGGAGGGGCAATGGGCTGACATATAAAGGGAAGAGGTAGGCAGAAGCTTGCATGGGAGGAAAAAAAGCATGTGTTTAACTTACCATATGCACTTGTTGCTTTATGTTGTTGTTTTGATTTTTCTGGTTTGTGTTTGGGACAGGTGGGTTCCTTTTAACAGTCTTTCATTCTGCATGCTATGTTGGGTGTTCTAGGCCACGCCAGCCCTCGGTATATCCGATGTACTACCTACTGCTTCCCATCGTCTTCAGATATGGCCAAACAGGCTCGCATTCCACTGGCAGCTGTCATCCAGCCTTTTGCTATTGTTCCACCAAATGAGGTAAGAACTAACTGAATATTATTTCTATGTGGTTTTGTCTCCAAAATATTACAAACTTGTTCTTCTCTGATGGAATTGGGGTTGAGGATGTTTTACCTCTGACTGTGAAGGAGTAAGAGGTGGCAGAAAACGATGAGATGCGCTTCAGTCATGATGCAACTTCAAGGGATAAAAATCTTTGTTTAGAAAAGGTACAAGAGTGATGGCTGTGTGATCTGAACCACTAGCTTCTGGGTGTTCCCCCAACTGCCTCTAGTTTATGCCAGCTTTGTCAGTTGCTTGCTCTGCTGGAACCCCATTGGTATAGGCAAAGACATTAAAAGAGGATGACCACAAACTGTATCAAGTTAATTTTAACATGTGGACAGTTACATTGAAAAAATAGCATGTTCCCATCTAGTTCTTTACCAAATAATTTAATTTCACGACAGACTGAGAAGATAATGGTATTTTGTACTTGGATGAGCTGAGTC
This sequence comes from Pluvialis apricaria, assembly GCA_017639485.1. NCBI lineage: Eukaryota > Metazoa > Chordata > Aves > Charadriiformes > Charadriidae > Pluvialis > Pluvialis apricaria. The sequence continues at coordinate 79,332,806 of CM030010.1, forward strand.
ATAGAAAGAAGGCTAGTGTAGCCACCCATTTTTGGCACTCATTTGGAGGCACTAACCTAATCAGTTCATTTTCTCATATTACCATCTCTAATAGCCCTTCATATTCTGAACGTATGCCTAGTTTGTCTGCAAAGTATTTCTGCTGATTGGCAGTATCCTGTGGTCTTAATACAATTGCCCAGATTTCTTGGCATCTCTAAAGGATTGTATCAGTAGCAGGGATAAAACTAGTTCTCAAGCGCAGCCTTTAACTGCATCATTTATCTGTAGAATCATCTTTCTTGTTCTTCGACTCCTGTCTCCTCTGTTGCACAGCTTCTAAATTCTGCAACAAAGGTCTGCAGAATACATTTCCTTTTCATGTGCTGCACTAATTTACTTTGAGTACTGTTTGCTGGGAAAATAACAGGGATTTCATGAAAGTTGTAGTATGTGATTTTGTCTTCAAAAACTCCTCATAAAATGCATGCAGAGAAAAGCCTAATTAAAATTGCAAAGGCTTTCAGCACTTTGTTTTGCAGTCTTTGATTTTTCTTTAACTTTGTTTCATTACTTGTAAATTCTTAGGTTTTTTTTGAAAAATATGTTGGAAATAAACAGATGTTGTTCTTTATCAGGATGGATACCTTCCAATCCAACAGACCTCTGTAGTTTGAATTAGGAATATTATTTTAGCAGAGTAGTATGTAGTTATCTTTTCTGTGGTCCACAGGGAAATAGGATGTATTACTTATGGTTCCGCAGATACTGAGTTTTCACTATTTGTCTGCTAGACAGCAATTTTGGGTTTCGTTCCAGTTCTTGAGGAGAATGTGCAGACTTGGCTTGTTGCCCCCCCCCCCCCCCCCCCCCCCCCGCATTTTCTCCTAGGTGAAACTCCTGCTGTTGCTTCTCCACCCCTTCACTTTACCAGTCAACCTTTACCCTGTACTACCCTTTATCCCAGTTTCTGTGGCCAGGTGGCACTTACCGATCCTGTTTTCATATTGACTCTTCGTTTGTGTGTCTTTCACTTTCAGTCTGCCTCTAGCCATTTATGTCCCCCATGCATGGCTTCCCTGTCTTCTGTGTAGTGTTTGGATAGGGTGATCAATGAGTTGCTAAAATGTAAATCTCTTCTGCATACATAAATTAGCAGTATGTACCAACACTCGTACTTGGCTGAATTCAGGAGGATTTTCCCAGGGTTGGCAAAAAGATGTACTCAGTGATCCACCCGTTCTGAAGTGTTAGTGATCTCAAGCTGTTGGAAAGGTCAGTGGAATTCATTAATCTGTAAAAAGCAGTGTATTTTTTCCTAGCCTCTTTCTTGGAAGAGGCGAAAAAAACTCTGAAAAATGTCTCTCAAAATTGGCAAAAGTCCAGCGTGGAAAATTTTAGTATGAATAATTATAGCTTGGTAAAGTTATAAGAACTGAAGGGATGGTGTTGCAGTAGGAAGTGCTGGGCAGTCTTAGCTGAGGCAGTTTTTCCAAGGCTTGCCTGTGCCCTTTGTCTTCACTGATACTGCCAAAATAAGATCTTGCTCTTAAGATCTTCTAATAAAAATGGTCTTCCATATGGGACTTATCACCATTTTAATTCTGAAAAGCCACTTAATTTGAAAGAAATGTGCTTTTTATAGAGGTAAAATGCACTCAGGGGCTTATTTGTGTTTCTGAATTTCCTAGTATGGCGCATTCCGCCTGGAACTAGTGCAAGGCACAGAATGTTCTTCATTTCAGAATATCTAGCCTATCTTATGGATGCCTTTAAGTGCCTTTTAACAATGGCTACAGGTGATGCTCCTCACATGTTACAAGGCTCAGTGCAAAGTGGGAATCTGTCTAATCTCTTTATCTCTTGATAAACAGCATGTTGTACATCGTAACTGTTTAAAATAATGGAGGTGTTTTTCTAGCCTTTCAATGAATAGTTTCGCTTCATTTATCTTTGTAGCTTCAGCTGCAGGTATGTCTCTGTTTCTGCAGTTTCTAATATAGTCAGTGTTAGCACCTAGAAAATTTTCAGTTCTGTTTCTTTTCAAAGGAGGGGGAAGAAAAGCAGTGGCAACAAGGGTTTAGTGGACCATGGATGTGAAATGGTGACAAATGGTTTGTGCAGATGGTAATATGGTTAGGAGCAGCTGAGAAACTGACTTATCTCACTTGAACTGTAATCTACACTGTATACATAATCCACTGTGATGCATATTACATAGACTGTGCCTTTCTGTCTTAGTAAAGCCATATGAAAAAGGTATGGACTGTCGGGGTAATTCAAGTGACTAACAGACTTACGAGTTTTCCATAAATATAATTCATAATTGGTGTTTTGCTTTGATCATCACTTATAGTTGAGGATGAATTTAAATTGGTATATAAAATCTATTTGCATTTGCAGTGGTCTTTTTCCATAGAGTTCATGTCTGGGTGGTTGTGGTTTTTTTTTTTATCCCCTATGCCATTACTGTACTAAGGCAGTTAGAAGCAAAGGAAAAATCTTGCCTTGTTCCCATTTCCAAATAATATGAGAATTCAGCGCAGTCTTCAGGTGTCTTGTTTTTCCTTTCTGGAAGCCAATCCTGAATATGGACTTTGATTCATTGAGAGGATTGTTTTTTGCATTGATGAAGCATTTGTTCTGTCCAGGTGACCTAAATGATACCAAGAGAACTGCAGATCATATTTTCTCCTATCCATGCTTTTTTTGGCAGTGTATAATCTGAACTGCAGCAAAAATAGAACTAGATATGTGTATGAGAGGGAGAGCATAATTGTACAGACCTTATTGTCTTTCTTAATTGAACACATTCACTGTTTTGGTAGATGACTTGTAAATGGTATTACTTGTTCATACCAATTGGAGGGTTGTGTGCTCTGCTTAGTCTCTTGCTGAGTTTACACTTTGACCATCAGGGCAAAGTGTTGAGCTGTTCTTGGCCGTGCAGGCAGCGGGAAGGAGTGCCTGAGAGATTCTTCATTTAAAGCAACTGAATAGGAGGGAGTAGGAAAAGGTAACTGGGGTCCCGGAGTTGGCAGAGATGTGTGTAATGGAGATGATAGGCATCGCTTTGCTGTTAAATCTGTTATGTTCCTGTTACTCACTGACAAGGAGGTCCTGTGAGAAATTGCATTTGGAGTTACTGTAGCTTCTGCAGGTTAGCAGCGTTTTGTTCTACCAGTTAGATGTTTTTCATTTCTCTCCTTTCAGATTTTACTCTGAAGAGTCAATAGTGTTCCAGCTGACAGAGCCTGGAACACTCCCTGAAGCTTTGGAATTAATGTCTGTAATGAATTAAAAAAAAAAACAAAACAAAACCAAAAACTGTCAATTGCACTCATAGAAACAGTGGTCAACTGGAAATTGAGGCTTTGTTTCCTTTGACTAAGAACTTAGGGAGATGGAGATAAAAGATCCTGGGAACCTTCAGATAAAGGTTTTAGGTCCAGTGATTTAACAGTAGTTTTCTCAGAAATACTCTTCCCGTTTGGAGGTCCAACCTGGAAAAAGATTTTAGTATTTCAGTATGTCTGAAAGGCAGATTTAAGTTCATAAGTCACTGTGTGTTCTTTTTGGGAAAGTGGAGTGCCTATTGCCAGGGGCTGGTGTCCCATCTCCAAAAGTGAAGTGGGAATGTTAGTGTACAAAATGAATAGAAAAGATTTTTAACTAAGATGTGGGGAAAAAAAAACTGTCAGGAGCTGAGAAATACATAAACTTGAACAGGGGCATCTTTTGAAGACGTATACAACAGATTATCTCAATTTCCAGTAAAGAATGGGATACAAATTATCCCTGTGGGAGGAAATAAGAACACAAAGTACAATTATTATGGTGCTAGATAAGGATGTTAAATGAAAAGATCTCATTCATGTCTTTGAATAAATATAATGTGTTTTGGGGAAGGAACCCCAAAACAGACAGGGTTTGCCCCTGCAGTGAGAAAGAACAAATTCAAAATTACAGAAATGTAGTGGAATGAAAAGATGAAGATGCTGTTGCTTTATACCCTGCTAAAAACTCCCCAGACAGTTGAGACCCAGTGGAATAACACTGTGTCTGTGAAGTTCCATAGCATCTAGAAGTCTGGAAATTCTGAGTTGAGAGGACACAAGGCCAACATAAGTGAATACAAAGCAAGACATAAAACTATACCTATACTGATAGGTTACAATGTCAATCTTCACATCAAGAGAGGAAAGCTCAATTCCCCAGCAATTTGTAGTTGAAAGAGTAAGAGAGCTCTAATGCAGCTAAGATGCAGGATTTCAGGTGCTCACATGTAACCTGGTAAAACTGCACAATGAAAACATTCTAGAGAAGCCATTATAAAAATTTGAATAGTAAACTGGCCACACTGAAGAAAAGTTCAGAAAGGAGGTTTTACTTCAGTAATGTTAAATCACAAGTGAGTGTGAATTTAAGACCGTTCAATAGAGATCGTGGTAGGGTTATGTTTGATATCCCAAGAGCAGCTAAGTTAGCAACACTTGACATATGGGCACTGAGCTTCAGAAGAGCAGAGCAAGTGAAACAGATTTATTCAGAAAAGCCCTCAAGTTGAAAGTTAGAGGGGCAAAATCCGTGGAGGGCACACAGTCTCTCAGAGGTTACTACAAAAAAACCCCTACAGCCAATCTAGAAAATTCTAAACTAGTGAACATTACATGTATGCTCTATATCATTCAAAACAAAGGTGGTTAAAACAGTCATGCCTTACACCCCCCGCCCAGTATCTTAACAGCTCTAGACATTTCTGAATCTTATCTTTACCAAGTCCTTATTTATTATTTCTCAAAAGTAACAGTTCATTTTCACTCTCCCAATTTGGATGATCTATGGAAAGTATTTGTTTGTTATAGATTGAGAATACAGTATCATTGTTTGACAGAACTTATTTTTAGTCCACCAGTGCTTTAGCAACAGTCTATAAAAATAAACTAGCTCTCACAGTTATCATTATAGACCAAGCCCTACATGAATTTGTTTTGGAGATGTATGAATGTTTCCAGAGTCTGAATAAACCATGTGATCTTGATTTAAGATTTAATACTACTTGCTAACAAATGGTAGTTAAGAGTATTTCATGTTGTAAAACCAATTATAAACAACTTCAAATAATAATTTAGATATTTAAAACCAGAGATAATCTTCTTTGCTCCTTAGTGGTTTTGTGTCCGCGTTCTCTACCATGTTCTTTCCTATTTATTTGAGATATTTATTTTTTGTTTTAGAAATATTCATTGGTAGGAACTTAATATTTCACTTTTCATTTTCTCCTCAGTTAATGAACTAGTTAAAAGATAAAGTTGGAATGGAATTACTTCTCAGAAATGCTGGTGTTCATGGGCTAGAAGCCATTTAACCTTTTCAGGATAGTGAACTTTGACCAGTGCAGCTGGACTGTTCGGAAAGCCATGGTTTTTACAGGGATGATAGTATGGTTTCCTAGGTAGAGCTGTAAGGTTAGCAGAAGCTAAAACTTGAGTGAGGTGAATAACAATACGTGATACAATGTTACAAATAGTTTTGTTTCAAGAACAAAGTCAAGTACCAGAGTGTGAATTTTCTTTTAGACCCCAATTCTGCTCCTTTTGGTTTTAAATAAGTCGTTCAAATGTTAAATAAATATGAAGAATTAGGGAAATCCCCACACTCCTACAATCTACCCTGAGCTCGGTGGGGACTAAGGTTTTGCTGTCCCTGTAAGAAGGGAGAGCGGACTGTAGCTTTAGTTTGAAGAATATTTTTATATAGACACATGCATTTATTAGTGGTTATACACTTATGCAGAACTTTGGTTTGAAGATAGTGAGGAATGCTTAGTTTGCAGGCAATATGACACAATTCAAACTAAACATCTTACTGACTGCTGCTTTCTGTTAGGGATGTATTAGAAAGCACAGACTGCAGAACAGACCCTTGAGGTGCTTGCCGATACCATCTACCCACTGTAAAAAGCCATCATTTTTATTTTACCCTTTGATATCTGTCTTTTATTTAGTTATTTGTTCACATGAAGCCCTTCCCCCCCCTATTGCATGAGAGCTTAGCTAATTTATGAGCTTTTGATGAGGGATTCTATCAAAAGACTTTTTTCAAAGGGAATACATTATATCAAGTAGGTCATGCTTATCTGCATGGTGGCTGACTCGTGACAGAACTCAATAGATCTGTATGTCATGACATCCCTCCTCAAGAGCTGCATCAGCTCTTCCTCTGTGTATCCTATTTATCTGTGTGTCTTTTTATGTTCTCCCCCATTGCAGTATCCATCAATTTGCTTTCTGTGGAAGTAGGACTTACTGGTCTAGGTCTGGGATCACCCAGAAGTTCTTTGTAAAGTTTGTTTTTGTATTGCTGCCTTCTTTCCTTTTGGGCGCTGAAGCTTATGTAAGCAATTGGTTTTATGTACAGTTCAGTAGTTTTACACTGTGAGTCTTTTTAGACAGGAATTGCATGGTTAGACAGTAAAATTGTCCATGCTACTAGTAAGCTTTTCTTAACTATCAAAAGATGATAGTTTTAAGAAAACTTTCTGAAGAAAAGTTTCTGAAAGAGAGACTGGGGACAGTTTTGTCCTGCTGTCTGTTTTGAAATGTCTCACCCTTCGCGGTGTTGGCTTGTAACTTTGTAATCCCCGTATGTACTTAGGACTTGATGTAAGTGAGATTCCTCTTCATATTCACAGCTACTGGAAATGAAATATCACAGCTTACTGAATGTTTAATGACCTTTTTCCTTTGCATAGACTTCATATAGCCCTTTATATCTAGGTTATTCAAAACTGCTTCATGTCTGTTGACAGTACTGGACTTTTCTCTAGTGTAGGTAACAAAAGTTTCCTCCTTTTGCATGAGTACTTCACAGCAAAACCAGCAGGTGTTGGCCAGTGAGGAGATAATATTTTGCTATCTCTGAATTGTAAGTGGGACAGATTGCTTTGCATGCTCAGCAGTTCTGGTCTCTGGATTGTCCAAGATCCAGCAGAGTGATTTTGTCAGTGTCTTTGGGGCGCATTATCAGAGTAATCTATGCTCATTGTCATGTTTTTCTAAAACATGGGTAGAGTAGAATCCCTGCACATGTGATAAATTTAATAGTTAGGATGGTTAGTCTGATGACGTTGAAACTCTCGTTCACCCTCCAGGAAGGGGGGTCTGACCACCAAGCTGTTTCCCAGTTTGTACAGAAGAGTTTATTGCCTCCCTGTAAACTTCCACAGGTGGAAGTTGGTGGCCCAGAAAGGGAGCACATGCACCAATACCACACTGTACATTACAATTGGGCCAGTTAGTTCAGTCATAGGGCCATGCTACCAGACATTCCTCCTTGTTCTTAGGTTTGCCTCGGTATTTTTACAGTCAGTCCATTTTTGAGCTATTTGGAACAATCAATCCATATAGAGCCTGTCCAGCTAGCATAAACTTGTATCCTGAACTCATTGCTGTACAACATGCTGGTAAGTGTGAGCCAAAGCACTATTTCTTCCATTTTCCAGATATTAAAATAAAATAAATTCCAAAGCATTCTCGTTGATCCTTTCATTTGTGAGAGAACTGTGAGAGTCTGATCTCATAGTTCAGAGTCTGACTGGACTATGGAGCAGGTGGGTATTTGACCATCTTTGTTACCCTGTCAGTGCAGGTTTATTTTAATTTTTCTAACTAGCTAGTGCCAGGTTAATGTCTGGGGTTTTTGTATGGCGCGTCTGGGGTGCCTGACGCTCCTATGCATGGTATGGAGAGCCCAGAACTCTCAAGCATCTCCAGGTGCCTCACCGAGAAAGTTTTATATCTATCTGAAGGCCAGTGCCTGTAAGCTAGGTTTCACAATGCCTAATTTAGAGGTGTGTAAATCCTGTATTAGATGAGGCTTTCTTTATGGAATATGCCCCGTGCTAGCCTGCATTTGGTAGTAAAGCATTTGGAATTGGATTGCTTCCCAAGAGTTCATCATCTAGGAGAGAGCTTTTTGTTAGCCTATTGGGCTGTAACTACACTCTGTAACTAGAATGAACTTTCAGAGCCAAATTTAGCAAAGGCTTTGGCAGCAGAGCTTTTCCTAACTCAAGTAAGTTTCCCAATGTAGTTTTTTCTGCCTTTTTGTTTTTAGTGTACATTTTTAAATTACTCTTAAAGTGTAGTCTTTAAAATACTTCTGTAGTATCTTGTTCCGTGCACCGTTGTTGTTAGGGTAGGGAGGTAATTCTGAAAGAAATGGGGACAGTGACTTGGAAATTTGACATTTACATAAACCTTATTTATGTTGTAATCAGAGTTCCTGATTAATTTTTTACAAATTTGAAATTTGGACTGGGAAAATGACGGTATAAAGATGTTGTAATTAGTTTCTGATAAATTGGAGACTGTGTCTGTTCTTCAGAATGGTAATGGTGGAAGAGAAACCTGACTAAGCAACAATACATAAAGAAGGGAAATAAAAAATAACATTCATATTCACTTAATTAAGTGGCTAAAAATATTGATAATTTGTTTTGCCAACAAAAATTACATTCAAATAAAAAATGACTTCGTCTATTGCTGAATACCTCTGTAACTCAAAATAGCTGCTTGAATGGCATCTGCCATTCTGCGTGTGCGTGTTCCTCTGCGGGCTGCGTGTTGCTCTCCTGAAATGGTGTTTGTCTCCTCTTATGCACTGGCCAAAGTTGATCATAGCAACAGCAGTAAATTAAACATTGTAAGACTGTGCAAGCTCTAACCTTAAGCTGTCAGATGTTATTCAGTTACCTTGGAAACTTCACAGAGTCAGAACACGCTGGTATTTGGTAAGTTCAGGAGGAAAAGTTTGTGTTTTACGTTTTAAACTGAAGTTGTTACTGCATTTTCACTGTATACGTATTTTATTTACATGTCTGTATTAGTGCAGCATTTTATTTTGGATGCAACCATGTAAAGTGTGTAATTACATAGAAAAAATATTTTTTTTTAAAGTTGGATAGGAAGCTGATGTTGGGTGGGGAGGTTGTGGTTGGTTGTTTTGGTTTTGTGTTTGGTTTTTTTTGTATCAAACAAACGTTGGACCAGGTTGCATCAAGGGCGCAATCACAGCAAACTCTAATGCTGTCCTGTGAAAAAACAAGAAAGACTAAGCCTTCTTTTACAGAATGTCCCTTCATTGATTCTGTGGGAAGGGAGGCTCCTCTCCTTGTAGGACAGGAAATAGGTGGAGGGAGCCGCTTTTTCATACGGTGTTTAACAGAATTGGGTAATCCATGCTTGCTAAAGAGAAGCATAGTTTACCTCCTCAGCCCTAGAGTAGAGGAGCAATAGAACAGGTCTGTGCCCTTCGCAGGATTGTTTAGCTCATAACTCAGTTCTGCACAGCCCCCCTTACTTATGACATTCAGCTATAGCTCAGTGTTAATAAAAGAGAGGAGGGTAGTTAATACGGACATTATTAATGTTTGGAGGTTTTGGAGTCTGCTTGAGGCATCTCAGCTATTGTAGTAGTGAAAGTATTCCTGGAAGAGAAACTTGGAGTATGAACATTCCTACCTGATGTGGTATTTTTAAAGTAACAGCTAGTTTTGCTATTGACCTTCAAAACTAACATCGTAGAAAGGACTTTTAAAAAGGGTATTAAACTCATCCCAGATATCCTTGCTTCAGAGATGATGATGTTCACTGCTGCTTTTTGTTCACACAACAAAAATTCTTCTTACACTTTCTAAGTACTCCTGTGGCAATTGGCTAGCTATAGTTGGCTTGTGAATGCAGCAGGATGCTTTAAGTATGCCCAATTCTTTCTGATTTCAGTGGAAATAAATTAATTGGCCTTAGAGGCATGTTTACTAAAAACATTGTTCCAGAAGGCCTGCAGGTAAGCAGAAGTATCTTATCCACTTCCAATTAAAGTATCTATGCTTTTTTCTAGTTAAAGTTTCTTTTTTTAATATATTTGGCTGTGCAAAAATAGGAGCAAGAGTTCCTATTGTAGAAAGTTCTCAGGAGTGCAAACATAAGTAGTCAATTTAAAAAGTGACAGTAATATGCCTTCTAACAAAAGAGAAACAACTATAGGTTTTTGAGAAGGAAAGAAGCCCTCACTTCATCAGACTTTTCATGCCTGATCTTGTCAGTAATTGCTTTTCTATCAAATGCTGAAAAATATATATATGTGTATATACACACACACACACACGTCTGTCTATCCACCTATATGTGTGTATGTATAAAAAGAAAAAAACCCACATATTTGGTCTCTAAAGTTGATGATAGCCCAGCAGGCCAGAGTGGTCCTGAAATCCAAAGTTTGGTTTTGTTCTTGCTACAAAGATGTGAATAACATTGATAATGTTTTTCTGATGCAGAATTTTATCTAGGAGAAGTGTTGTTTCAGAAATAACTACGCTACATTTAGATTTATTTGCAAACTTAAAGGTTTTTTCCCTAAACGTAGAGCTGCATGTTCTGTGCGTACTATTTGGAGTGTTGCTTGATTGGCTATCCTAAGCATATTCTAGAGCCTCTTAGGAATGGTCACAGCTGTGTTTGCATTAAATGGTCTTTGACCTTCTAAAACAGAATTGATATGCCGGTTTACCTATTATCTTTGTACATTATAGGCTGGACCTATATTTTAAACCATGGTAGTAGATTTATTGATTATTTAGCAATCTTGAAAATTTTTATGGAAGAGTAGACTAACATTGATGTGACCATACAGCACATGTAAGAGACTGGACCTGTCAAGAAGAAATCAGTAGTATCTGAAGCCCAGTCTGCTATTTTGAAGATCCTCTAGAGCTCTCCTTCAGTGATCTGCAAAAAATAAAAATGATGCCTGAATGAGGTGTCTTTTAAGAGTTCTATTTACTTCTGTAAAATACGTGGCTAAATGTCTCTTATTTTGTTCTGTGCTGAATGAATTTCAAGCCAGACAGAGAACAAATCACTGAAAATCAAACTTCTATTTATATTGTGAAACTCCTGTGATCAATAAAGCTAGACAACCTCCCTTGTAATTATTACTTACCATTTTTGTAGAGAAGCTTCCTAAAACTTGCTTGTCTTATTTTTCAATGGTTTTACAGCTAGTGTGACAATCATGCTTAAAATTCTCAGCCAAGAACCACAATGCTGGACCATCTGTGATACGGATATGTGGGAAGTGGAGCTGTGGATTAGTACAGGCATGAACCTGCGTCCCCTCATGTGATTGAGCGTGTGCATATCGCCCTCAGGGGTGCTAATATGAAGGGGGGGAACAACATGATGACACCACCACTGTCCCAGGGTAGTTTTGTCAGTCTGTTACACCTTCCCTTGTTCTCTTCTTGTGTATGTGCCTCTGCATTAGCTCCCACTCTCGCTAGGATGAGTGTAGACTGGACTGAGGCAGGTCTTGCTGAAGATCTGATTGTTTTGAAGTGCTTACATTTTGAAAGTCTGTTGTTCAGCACAGTTTCTTGATTATCCAATTTCACGCTCCTGCTTATATCATCAGTTAATCCTGGCTGCTGACCTTCACTTGAGATACAGCATGTCCGTACATCCAAATAACAGTCAGCACTTCAAAGCTGAGAAGTGCTAGAGAGCACTGACTTGTTAACGCTTGGTATTCCTTCCTGGTCTGAGATCGTGACTGGGAGAACTTGTGGTGCCTTTCCTAAACATGGATAGTAAACTTTTTTCCTTGTTTTGTCTTCCGCCACCCCTTCTTCTGTTACTTGTATGATATGAAAGTTACAAAGCTAACTAATTTTTGTGTTTCTTTACATAAAAATTTTATCATTATTACATTTATTTCCCCCCAATCCTCAAACATTTTAAAATCCTTCTTCTCATGTTGAATTAGAGTGGCCTTTATTTACACTCTTCACGCTGCCAACTCTATTCAGTTAATTGCAATACTCCCCTTAAAAAGGGAATGCTGAGTAAGGATTTCAAGGATAGCCTGAGGTGTGATCCACTGAAATCACTAACTAGTTTTCTGTTTATTTTAGTACACACTGGATCATATCCCATGTGCAGCGTCAACTTGAAATTCAGCTACCATGCCAGAATACTTTTTGCACTGCCGTGCATGCAGGTGAATGTTCAACCTCGGTCTGGAGGGGTTTTGAGCAAGAAAGTTTGAACATGCTCCTTGTGTTTTCACATGGTCTGTAAAAATCAGGACAGAGCCAAGAGATGCTGCATCACATGGTCGATGCTTTAGCCATGCCCCTGTTATGCCAAACAAACAAGGAAGTAGATGAAAAAGGACTATGTTACGAAAAATACTTGAACCAGCTGTGAACCCTGCAGAGAAGATAGTCCGAATTGGGTTGAGTCATCAGCTGAGGAGGCTGATAGTGTTCAACATCTAAAAACCAAGAGCAGGAAAAGTAATTCCTTTCTTCAGAGAGAATGGCTTCTGATAAAAGACAGTAGGAACATCACAAAGGGAAATGCTTTCTTGACATTTTAATGCAAATCAGTAAAGCAACTCAAAACCAAGGAATTATTTGTAGACTGGTTAATCTTTCTCAAAAGCAATCTGTGACGGTATAATAAAAGAAAACAAACCCCTTCAACAGTCCTAGGAAACAGAGACAGTTTGGTTCATGACCTAGTTTTTTTTTCCCCCAAAGACATCAGTGTTACATTTCAAAATTCTCATTGATTATCCAGAGGAGTGTTTTTTCCTCATCTTTTTACTGTACTAATTAAACACAAGATTTAGTTGGGACAGTGGTACCACACTTGGCCAACAGCCTTCTCCTCTGTTTATTAGAAAGTTCTATTGCATAGCATATCTTAAAATTCTCAAATGGATATTTTAATAATCAGACTTGCATCAATGTCAGCATAAATAATAACTCTAGAAACACCGCCTTCCTGAATTTGTTGCCCTGGCAAGCTGCACAGCTTGTCTGTTTAATGAACTGTCTGGCTGAATAGTTGGCAGTTTTGTGTCTTTTTTCTGTTAATCAGCTATGCAAATACAGTGTTCACTGTACATCATAAGCGTAAAATATTTAATCTGCTGTAGTACTACTGATCATGGAGTACAATTCTAAGGAATTTTAAATCATATGGAAAGTCATCAGGAGTTACATATCTGTGCAGCTCTCCAAACCTGTGAGATGCTCTTCCTTTGGAAACAAAGAGCCCTCATTTAAACATGTCATGAAATTTTAGATCCCTTAAATCTTGGGTTTTCATGGGGCGTGCTTTCAGAATCGTTTGCCTCAAGATAATTTGTAGTTGAAAAGGCAACTTGTCATGCGTACTATACAATGCTACATTGTGTAGAGTGACCCTCTATGTCCTCAAGTGGTAATGTTCTTCAAAATTGTATAGAAGAACTAGTGCCAAGTTCCTCTTCTTGTGGGGATGAGTAAGGGTGTGATAGACACACTGATCTAACTGAAAACTACACTCACGGAAAGAGTTTTTGTGTTGCTCTTGCATGTAGCCAGTCTTCCAAGCTGTGTGGGCCTCTTTTCAATACGATAGCGTTCCTGTTGTTCCAGTGCTGGGATGTTAAATGCACCTAAATGATGGTGGAGTCAAACTAAGCTTCTAATGTAGACTTATCACTGTATTGATAGGTTCTTTGTCAATGAGTGGATAGGAATCTGCCTTAGCTGTGGTAGGTAGGAAAAGGCAAAGACAAGGGGCAGTACCCATCACATGTGGATGTTTGTCTTGCAGCACAGCTATAGAATGTTTTCTTGCAGCCCAGTCTGGCAATGAAAACAGATGCTGTATATATTTTATTTTGTTGTGTGATAAATGGCTAGTTTTCTTCAGTGTTTGCATAGGCCTCTCGTTCTCCAGAGACTCTCTCTTTTGATTTTTCTCTTTAGAATGCCTTTCCAGAGATGTGCCATGATCATCCTGAGCTTCATCACAGTCCTTACTCCTACACTTATAATTTCCAGCTGTGGCCCTGATCCTGCAATATGAATACGGTGATACTTTGCAGACATAATAGGGAACCCTCAGGAGTGTCAGGGTTTCATTTTTATAGCAGGCAATAGTAAGTCAGCTTTCTCAGACTTTAAAGCACAGGTTACAGTCCCTTTGGAAGTTTTTATGGATGTATTTCGTCTTGGACCTGTGCCACCAATGTCTATCTATTGCTTTGTGATATTGTTCTGACTCCTGAGAGATGTTCTTGCTCAAATATTTCCAAAATAAAACTCTTGCTATCACAGCTATATTTGGGATAAGTTATGGTTTATCAGATCAGCTTTCAGGACTTGCACTCCAGTGGGGCCCTGAGGTTCCAGGCAAGGGAAACTTCATGCAGGTCTCTTACAGCATTTCCCATCTCTTCTGCCCAATCCTCCTTTGCTTTAAATTAAAACTATAATGTTCTGCCTTTCTACTCTTTCGGCTTACATAAAAGGAATCCCTTTTATGTGTCCCGTTCAGATTTAGGCTGACAAGTATTAGTTTAGTCATCAGTTTTGAGAAATATTTTTATTTTGATAGTGCTGGAACACCAACAATCAATACTGAAGTGCTCCTTTTTGTGAGGTCCATCTCTGTTCTCGATTAGGTGGTCCAAATAGGCAAATCGGACAAAGGTTTGTGAAGAGATGAGGGGGAAGAGAAGTGTAAGGCCATAACAAGTCCACAAAGTATAGCAAATGTCCGAATACTTATGGTAGATATCTAACTTGATTCACTTCTTATTGGTGGAGATTTGAGAGGAGAGAAAGAAAACGCTGATACTTTATAGGTGGAAAGGCAAAAGGAGGAGTAGTATTGCATTTGTTTAAAAAACAAACAAACAAAAATGAAAAAAAGAGATTTTTTAAATTTTGTCTTATTCCCCTGCTCCTACGAGAGTTTGCCGCTGATCCCATGGGACCATGAACAGATCTCTGCTTTATCTTCTGGTGTACAGTGACATCTACAGAGAGTGGAGCACATCAAACAAGACTTTCCCATTTAGTACCGTGTCTTTTTATGATAGTTTTTATTTTATGTATTCATTAGTTTAAACTTACTACTTTATTTTATGCTTTTTAATGCATCTGCAGTATTATCTATCTGTGTATGTTCGCATGGAGTTCTACCTGTTTTTTAAAAAAACACTTACTTCACCCTGACAGAAGTTATTTTGACAGTTGGAAATGCAATAGCAGTTTACACACCCAACAGAAATTACTTTCTCTTGATGGGTAGAATGTCTAGTCTTACAGTGTAATGCCCTGGAAGATTTTGGCTTTTTTGAGGTAAAGTTTCTTTCACATCTGTGTTGTTCACATCAAGAAGGGGTTTTTTTGATGCTTTCTGAGTGCTTATTCTGAAATTATCATACAGATAGCTTTATCTTTAGATGTATTCATTTTTGATGTAATGTTTTAAATTATTTAAAGAAAATACTAAAATGTAAATTCCGTTTAATTTCCAAAAACTCCAAATGAATAAATCAATTAAGGTAAACATAGGGCGATTTTGCAGGAATTGTCTTTGTTAGACAAAATCCTTAATTCTGTTGCATGAGTTTTTGTTTGGTTTTGCTTCATTGATTTATTTTTTTCCCTTAATTATATTTTTTTTAAGTACCTGCACGCTTATTAGGAAGAAAAAGTAGCTTGCTTCTGCAGTATGATTTTCTTGGTGTTGCATCCTTTATTCCTCTGGGCAAGACAAAATAGAATCCAGCTTAGTATATGTTTACAGAGCATTGTCTGTGGATACTATTTTCTTAAGACTGGGCACATGTTTTAGCCTTATGCCCTGCACATAGTCTCAGTAACTTCAAGACAACTCTTCAATGCATAAAGTTAAATATGCGTGTAAATCTTTGCAAACATAACTCTTAGGCTACTGAGGCTCTAACCCCACATTTTAAAAAGGACTTTGTAGTAAGTAATTTTTTTTGAAGAAATTTAAAGGGAGGGGAAAACTGAAATTTCCACAAATGTGAAAAGACAAGGAAAAAAAACATTATTTTTATTTCTGCTGTCTTTAAAAAGGTAATTTATTAAGTACGTGTAAGAACGTAGACACCTAGGCTCTAAGCTTCATGGCATTTATGTTTTCATTGTTCTTGTTCATGCTTTTAATGTAACTTTGGTATTACAAAATATGATTGGGGGTAATTTTTCTGTGGTCTTGAATAATACTAAATGTATCAAAACAAGGTTTAAAATTACTAAATCAATGTGTATAAATGTGTCGAGAGTTGTTTTAGTCCTGTTTTTTTCCCCTACTGGGTCAGGTACTATAATAACGTTAACTGCAAACCAGATCCAGGCCTCATTAAACTAATACAGCAGAATGATAATCAGAAAATTGCCAAGTAATGAACAAAACCCAGAAGTTTTAAAACTTATTAAGTGATTGTGGCTGATGAGCAGATTTTATAGCCAAGGCTTTCATGTCTGAAAAATGACCCTGATAGTTTGCCAGCTGACATTATTGGTTAATTTGTGTTAAACTCAATTTTTGTAGAAGAAAGAACACAAAGTAAAATAATATCTCAGTGGAGCAGGAGGGAGCACTTAAAACCCATGTAGCAAAAATCTACTCAATATGCATAAAATCCTTGGCAAAAAGCATTAAACCCTTTGGAGAAATAAATGAGTAAAATAGTCTCTGTAAAATATAAATAAACAATAAACTATATGTAAGCAGTGAATACTAGAAGGTCTTGAATGATTTTCTAGGTATTCAAAGACTCTTATGTTCCAATAAAGGATAAAGTGTATAATAGATAAAATATGTACATTCCTTAAGAAGAGACGGAATAATTTAAAAAAAAAAAGTTAATATATGAGTGGTAATGTTTTAGCATTCAAAGGCTGTCAGCATTTTTTGTCTTGTAGAGATCTGTTATGTGTCCAAACTCTGGATTTCTTTTCGTGTTCTTATGTTTAGACGTTTTTAGCTGGGATTGAAGGGAGTAAGAAAAAGAAAAAAAGAAAAATGTAAAACATAAAGTTTCACAAAGAATTGAGCAAAATTCCATTTTTATAGTGGTTTCCAACATGACTTTTCTAACATTAAGTATAATCACAGGAATCTTTCAATCGCTGCACAGTTATTACTGAAAGAGGCATCTGGAAAACGTCTTCCATTAGCTGTGGTTTTTGGCAGAGGCTATAAGCAAGCATGGTCAGTGTAATTAAACTGACAAGTGCTTGAGATACTGTATTTATTTGCTGTATGTACTTCCCTTCAATAAATGTTAGTGTTTCTTCTCAGTCTCGTAGTCTAGCTGGTGACCCTGACAACATTTAAACATTAGTATAGTGTGATGTAACATGGCAGCATGGGGGGCAGCATTTCAGACAAAATATTAGAAGCTTTCTGAGCAAATACTTGTTTGAGAGACAGTTTGCAATAGATGAGCAGCAATAGATTTCTTCAGGAAAAGCTCAATCTGACAGAGAAGGTGAAATACCTGACTCTTAGTGAGCTGTAGAAACCCTTTGTCGGAGAAAATCAGCCTGGAGCCCTAAACATCCAATGCTTTCAAAACTTAGTAGGCTTTTGGTGTGAATCCTTACTCTCTTTCTGATAAATATCAGAATGTGGCCTGTGAACTTGTAAATTCAGCCCCTCAGGGGATCGATGGGTTTGAGCCAACCGTACTGCAGTTCTTGGGTAATTGCTGAACAATGAACGATCTCTTGATCAAGTGATCTCCAACAAGAGTTCGGTCTGAGCGTTAGCTTTCTAGCTCACTTTATTTAATTTCAAGTTTGCATTGCTTTTCGTAACTTCGTGTACCTCTTCATCTAGACACCTCTTTATGTTGTGAACCATGGGGAGACTGGACCAATCCGATGCAACCGGTGCAAAGCTTATATGTGTCCCTTCATGCAATTTATTGAAGGTGGAAGAAGATACCAGTGTGGATTTTGCAATTGTATAAACGATGGTAAGTGATGTTGCTCTAATCTGTGATTCATACAAATTCCATAAAACTAAAAAGAAACTATATCCCTAAAATTATTATCTTGATTTGCTGACTTGATGAGAAAATAGTTTAGGAAGATGCAGTAACTAAGGCTATTTCACAAATAAAAAAAAAATACTACCCAAGAAAAATAGGTAGAAGTGTTCGTTAAGTACGATTTAAAAAAGCAAATATATGAAAAACAATGCTGAGTCATGAAGTCCATTCTGATACAATCAAAACTTTATTTAAAAATATTATGTCAATGTAGATACAAAGCTGCTTGTATTGCTAACTGAAAGCAACTTTTTTGTGGAAAAAATTAATTTCTTTAAGAAATCTAAATATCCAGCAAGAACCAAATATTTAGAACCACGTTAGCCTAGTCCTGTCCATGACTGTGGATGCAATGGTTAAATAACCTATTAATCTTACTGTGACAAGTGTTGGTTTTCACAGAAGATACCATGCCATATTTGTTCAAGTGTGCTGCATGTGACTCATAACTGTTCTTGTGCTCTTGGCTCAATCCCAAATCTTTGCCTGAACTAGCCTTTCTAGACATTTGTATCAAGTTGGATTTCCTCAGCTGGATCACAGCAGTATAGTGCTTTCCCTAATACAGTAATCTTTTCAACTCTGAAACGTGAACCTTGACAGACTCGTTCCAACTTCTTTTCTGCCTGACGCTCAAACGTTTGTGCAGGCATAGCACATAACAAATTTCATAGTTTGTTAGTGATTTAAACTCATAAAGAGAAATTTAAATGCATTGTGAACATTACAAGAAAGACATTTAAGTTGCAGTGTCATTCTAAATCATGCTTTGTATTACTACAGTGTCTTTTATCCAAGTCAGAAAGCACTTAAAAAAAACCCTTTAATGAGGACTAAAAATGGCCAACAGACTAGGTAGCTATTCCCTGCACTCACACACATACACTTTTTACAGGCAAAAATGTGAGAAATAAGCATTCTAAATATATATTGATTGAGGAAAGAGGAGCTAAAATCCAGAGGTGACTCTCTCCCAAATGTCAGTTTCACCATTAGACTAGCTGTACAGCTGTATATAAATTGTTGGTGGCAAACCCACTTGATTTCTTAATGCTTTGGAGTTCTGCACTTTTTATCTGTAGCTGCAGAAGGTTCCAAATATAATGGACCCAGTGCACTCTGCTGTACAGTAGGCCAGGGTTGGAATCCTTCTAGAGCTATTTCCAGTGGAGTGGTATGTTTGGATAAAGCAGTACAGGATTCAGGAAATACGCTGTTTTTACCGCTGTCTCTCTGCAGAGCTCTGGCTCGGGTGGTTTGAACTAAGCTGAGTAGAGTGTATCTACTAACAAAATAGTTGCTGTTAAGTCTGTATCCTGAGGGTAGCAGGCTCCTGCCTGTGGAAATGACCCGGGTCAGTTTTACCTACTCAAGCCTGGCATTGTAGAGGTGGGAGAATATGGGCATTCATAGGGGAATATGCTCCAAAGGCAAAGGGAGCTGGCATTCCTAGAATGTCGTGGGGTTTTGTTTGCTTGGGTCTTTTAAGCCAATGTGGGGGAAAATAAACAAACAGTGCAACCTGAATAAGTGTTTAAATCCTTCCCTTGATCAGTAACAGAGGAGCCTACATTAGTACATTGTATCTGTTGAAAGCAGTTGTTGTGTTGTTCCCCTTCTCCCCAAAGTATAAACGTTTTTTCCTGCTCTTGTGTTGGCTTTTAGTCCCTCCATTCTTCTTTCAACATCTGGACCACGTTGGCCGACGGATAGACCACTATGAAAGGCCTGAGCTATCTCTGGGATCTTATGAATATGTTGCTACTTTGGATTATTGCCGAGTGAGTATTTCCAGTATGCAAACTAATTTACAGTTTTAGTCAAACAAAATCCTTTAAATACTTACAGTAGAGGAAATGCACATGTAAGCTGAATATCAGAGTCCAGGAACATCCTAGAAAATGTAGATAGCAGAGAATTTAAGCTTACGATATTATGTTTTGTTCTTTTGTGCTGCAGAGTAGAAGGCTAGCAAGTAAGAATAACAAACAGCACAGCAAAGTCATGGATCACCAGTCTTTGACGGGGGTGTTTGTTTGGTCCTAGCTAGCATGTTGCGCTGTTTAGTGGATATAGTTGAAATTCTGATGCAGCATTGCATTTTAGATGCATGTCTTCTATTGATTTTGAAGACAGACACATGCCTAAATTGCCTTCTCAATATTGAAAACCTTAGCCAGGGAATTTGACCATGTAATCTTTTCCTGGCAAGAGTAGTTTTAGTGTTCTGACCACTAAGTAAGTTACACTGGAATGGGTTCTTGCTCCTAATATTGACACACTGAAGAACTCAATCCAAAGCCCACTCAAGTCACTGTAAACAACCATAGTTGATTTTATTAGTGAATAGTACTCAATACTTCTGAAAGCTTAAATGACTTAAACTTTTCAAACTTCAGCTAATTTTGCAAAACTGCAAGTGTGACTTCATCTGTCCACAGTATGGACATATTTTTCCTATTCTTGCCAAAATCAGGCAGAATTTTCTTCCTGTCAGTGGAACTGAGGTCATGATAAGGTTAGGAAAGGCAACTGGATCCTACAAAGTCTCGAAGTAACTTCCTCAGACCATCAAATTATTGCTGGTATGAAGTAAATGAACAGGTTTAATTCCGCTTTCTCACAGGGGTACTGCTCCAAAATCCAGTGAGATCCCTGAGATGACCTATATAGATTTTACTGAAATCTGGGTTAAACCCCAGAACAGGAGAGAATTGTAGTGAGGCATTGGAGAGATACAGTGCGGGATCCTCGGTGTACATCGAGTGTAGCTCCAGCAAATTCAGTTAAGCTTTGCTGATTTGTGGCAGCTAAACTTTTGAAAACTCATGTGTACTGAATGGCTCTGTGCCATTTTCACAGTTCTTTTTCTCTGCTCCAGAGTGTAACCCTGTGTGATGCAGTCATCATCACAGTGCATCATTCAGTGCAGTGCCTTTTGCCACATAGCTTAAATCAGGGAGTTTCCTTGATAAGTCATCCAGTATGTTCTGTCTCCTTGTTGCAAAGACCGGTCCATAGACTTACTGGAATATTACAAAAAAGAAATCTCTTACAAAATTAACACTTACACTGGAAATGCTGTCATTAAATTTTATAGAAGTTAACATTATTTTATAATTCATTTTTCATTTTGCTTCAAGTTGCAAAGGTTTAATTCTTTCATAAATCCAGTTTAAGAGCAGAACTGAAAAGTCATTTCCTTTTGTGCTTATCAAATGACAAGGATGAACAGCTACAAAAAATGTTAACAAATAACAGCTGTTTTGCATTATTGCGCTCCTGCTAAGCGGATGTGGCAACAGCACAAGTCCTCATTTCTACCATATATTTGTCAGAAATTACACAGGGGTTCTTTATAAATGGTGATGCGATACAAGAGTTTAGAAGTAGTATTTGATACAGTTTTTGAAACTAGAATCCAAGTACAGTAAACAGAACAGCTTTTAAAAATACTGCCTTGTTTTAGTTCACATGAATTAATCCTGATTTACATGATTCAAATTCAGTGAGGTCAAGGGTATAATGTTTAGTTTAAAGTGTGCCAGGGACTATGAATAAATCGTAATTTGAGTTAGGTTATTTTTTTTTAATGGATTTTTCAGAGGCTTAGTCTAACAAGCATAATTTGATTAAGTGGTCAGAACTTGGTATATGAAGGCAGTGAAACCGTATAATGGAAAAGCTGTCCTGAATTTGACACAAGTAATGACCACTACTCATCTTAGTGGGAATTAGGAAAACTGATCTTAGGGAGTATGATGATTACTGTTGCTGTGTTTGCTTTATGTGATCTTTTTTGTGGATACATCTGTAAGCATTACATTGCTTTATTTGAAAACAAAAAACCTTCATCTTACTTTTTCTTACTTATAGAAACTTGTGTCAGTAGTGTATGTCACGATTTGTACGCCACTTACATTACGAATAAGAGGAATACCCAAGGGAATCCATACCAGCCCAAGTCACTGCTGTGTATGCAGCAGTTACATACATTGAATGTTCCGCTCATACTTTGATTATCTTACAGAAAGTCAGCTTATTCCTGAAAGTACAGTTCAGCTGTTCAGAATGCACTGGAGCATGAGACAGCAAGACAGACAGGGTCTGGATGATCGCCACTTAGTACTGCTAAGAACAGAGATATTTTAATTCTGGTTCAGTACTTTAATTGTATTTTCTGTTTCCAGATTGGTTAGAAATCAGTTAACAGTTGTTAGAGGGAATAAAACCTGAATTTAAGCATTCACATTAACAGAATTGTATTGCATATTGATATAGGGAATGCAAAAACAGTATGGATACAGAAAAAAAGCCAAACGGCAACTTTGTTTAAACATGAATTCTAGCAGAAAATGTTTGTGTTTCATCTTACCTAATAAACTGTTACCCTTTACGTATTTTATTCCATTAGGATGCTATTTTCCAGTAATAACGGTTTATTCCAGGGGTGGGCATGTCAATACGTGTCAGCTTTCTGCAATAGTTACTATTTATGATCCATAGCATTTTTCAAACAACTGAACACTGTATTTAGATTGCCTTATGGTACCCCCTGTAAGTTTTTTCGACATAACAGGACACTGTCTAATGTTCCCTGTGAATGGTCATTTTCTTTCCTGTAGAACAACAAGCCTCCAAAGCCACCAGCTTATATCTTCATGATTGATGTATCATACAGGAACGTAAACAGTGGCCTAGTTAAACTCATATGTGACGAATTGAAGACTCTGCTAGATAAACTTCCAAGGTAAAGAAACGTCAGTGTGCTTTGCTTAACTAACTACACTGTAGTTTTCGTGCAGCTTTGCATGTGGAGAGGTAAAAAAAAGCTACAGAAAATGTCAGAATTTACAGTAGAGGCATTTTTGGGGTGATAGTGACCGAACGTTAATTTTAACACCGCTGGCAGTTCTTAAACTTTGATGTCTGGGCTTACTGTATGAATGGAAAGAATCTGTTATACTAATTGCACGTATAGCTTGCGTTCTTTTCCTTTCTTGTAGTGAACCCTAGTGGTATTATCAGCTAAGTCCCAGCTTGTAGTTTTGACTTTACTTGCTGTAGTTCTGTTTGCTGCAATGCTGCTGTTCTCATTAAATTAAACAAGGAAATATCAAAACCAGAATACTCAAGAATGGCAAGTCTCTCTAAAGCCATAGCATTGGTGGCTTGTATCTTTAACTCTTACTGCTAATTATCAAAACTTTTAAAGCTTCTTGCTGTGCTGTGAGACTTTCTGTCCTGGCATGTATATGAGAGGAGAACAAATGTTGTAAGCAACATACATTTTATGAAGTATAGCACATCTGCTTTGTGAGCATTAAGCACACAGTAGTAGTTTTACTACTTATCAATATTAATGATGGTATATTATTTTAGTGTAGTTTTTAGTATAGTTTTCATTAAAGTTTAAATAATGCAGACACACATAGTTAGGTGAGAGCAGTGAAAGACTGAGAAAGTAAGTAAAAAGAAAGTAAGACAAGATGTTTCTCAGCGAAAGCATATAAAAGCTTGAAGAACATACAGAAAGAAAGTGCATTCCAAATAACAATACTTGCAGAGGGAGAACAGACTTAAGGAATGGAGAGAAGCGAAGTAAGGAAGGGTGGGAGACAAGATCCTTGAGATAATCTGGGATATGTTAAAAATCTTTTATCGTATGTCCTTCTGGGATCTCTGTACATGAAATAAATTCCAGTCCAGGGTGGGGGGTTAGTTTGTCAGATGCCCATGTAAGGCCATCTCTCAAGTACTTTGGCATTGAAGATTATACTGGAGACACAAGTGTTTGATATTATCCTGAACATATCTCAGAGCTTTTCATCGGGATCAGTCGTGACTCTGAAGATAATAAAAGGCGTGAGTGTAGTAACAAAAAGCAGTTGGCAGTTTAGAAGCACCTAGGTTCGAATAGGGAAAGTTGAGGAAAAATGAAAGCAAGTGTATCTACATCACAAAAAAGACACATTCATTCTTCTCCTCACCAGCACTCTGCAGAGATTTCCTGCTAAATAATTTGTTTGCAGCGCCAAAGTTTTCATGTCCACTGAAAAAGCAATAAAAAATATAAAGAAAGGGCAGGCCCTTCAGTTTCTTCAGACTCGTCTGTTGTCTTTAAATGATATTGATTAAAAAAAAAAAAGTAAGGCATTCCACCAAAATTTGCAGTGAAACTTCTTTTGCTGCTGAGACACAAAGGTCACTGTGTGTTCACTTAGTGTTGCTGGACAAAGACACCTGCAAAAATATTCTGCTGTTACCACATGAGGTGAAAGCCCTGTGCTGGGAATTCACCCTGTGCTCAGATCTTTAAGAAGACAGACTTGGGGTAGGAAAGCAACGTTTGTCACAAAAAGGCCGTTGGTGTAAAGGCCTGTGCCAGGTGAGCCTGTGAAAGTGGCTGCAAAGTGAGAAGCTTGAGGTGGCAAAGAAAGGATTAAGGTAGGTGGCTAAAGACCTGGTGTGTTTTTGTAGACTTGCAGCACAGCACAAAACACAGTATTTGCTTCCTTGAAATTTTAGAGCAGATATTTTCAAACTTTAGAGAAATACAGAGAAATGCATTTATAAAAATCGTGCTTGTGAGCTCAGAAAATCAGGCTAACTAGTTGTGCAAATACGATTTTTCGGTGCATAATTAAAAACATTTGCATGCCTTTCTGTGTGCATGATCTAGACATCTCATTCTGAGACTTTAAAAAGAACTAAATAGTGTGTGAGCTACATAGGCAATTGGCTGCTACGTTTACAGCTAATCTTTAAAACTGTGATAGAAGAAATTGGATGAATTGTGGCAGAACATACTGCACATGTAAGAGCAGGACCTGAAAAAATTGTCCCATCCCCGCTGTGTAATAACTTCGGGACTACTAGGGTCATGTGGATACTTCTCTTTGAAGTAGTGAAGTGCTGTATGTGCAGAAAGTTAATAATAGCTCATCCTCATCAAGCTCCTGACTGTTCCCTGTTAATCATGTTACCAAGAAAATAGTGTCCAAGTGCTGGAAATGGTTAGAAATTTACATTCAGAAATGATGCATCTGTTTGAGTTAGCTTATCTTGGAGGAATTATTTAAAATGCTTCTGTATGGAGTGTGTTCAATATAGAATATTGGTTTGTTTTAGATCAAAGGAGCCCTTTTCACATCCAGCTGGGTTCCCATAAAACATAAATGGTAGATTAACATTCTAGACTGACATGAGAGTTAAAGATTGTAGACAAAAATTATTTCTCTCCCAAGCTCAAGGTTTTAGGTGAAGCTTGTGAAACTACCAACGACAATTTTTTTTTTTTTTTCTCTAAAGACAAACAGATTTGATAGCCAGGAAGAAGGCTGATGGTTTTTTCTATTTGCTGTAAGAAAAAATAAGCAAGAATTGCAGTAAAAGTATATTTGTCTTCTTTCTCCTCTTTAGTTTGACTTTTGATTCTGCAAGCGTTTGTGAAGTCATGAAATGCAATCTGTTGGCCGCAGTGGAGCGGGATGGAGGCCTTGCCATTGATTTTGGTGGGGCCAAGGCTTTATACTCCTTAGGAGGATAAATACTGTCAAACCCTGGCTGCTTTAATGTGGTGAAGGCTCAGGGTGACTCGTAACACTGCTTTGTTTCTTTAGAGGTTGGAGTGAAGGATAAATAGTAGATTTTTTGCCCTAAGGGGCTAGTAATTGGAAATACTATGGGAGGGCTCTCTTATTAAATTCTTTTGGTGTGATAGTAACATCTGTAGGAGTCTGTGTACATTATGGTATCCTGTTTGTCGATTTGCATATTTCTTTATGTTAATTTTTTTATAATCGTAACCTTCCATGAGTGACTTCTTTGTATAAACTAAAGATAATAACATTAGCTCGGCTATTTCTGTGGTTCCTATTGCTGCAGTCTCAAAGAACTTTGTGGTACATAGTTCTACATTTTGGTGAGACTAAACAACAGTTCTTGCTGTTCCTATTTCACAAATGGAAACTGAGGCACAGAGAAATTAAATAATTTCCTTTTGGGTTATAAATTAAATCAGTGGCATAGCTGGGAATTGAGTGAGGATTTCCAGGTTCCAATACTTTGAATATGAAACTCTTTCAAACATGCAAGAGATGCAAAAGCATTAGACCGCAGGCTCGGTATGTGCTGGTTTTGTGACACCTCACCAGAAGTTAAGTAGGCTGCTTAAATGTTTAACGTTGCTGTACAGAGCGTATGGGCTGACCCTCAGTACTTACAAGTACCACAGGCTTCCTATCTGGCGTTTTTTGTGCTAAAGGCTTGGTTTGCCATTCATGAGAGGAACACACTGCTATGAGGAGGTGCTATTTTATTAGTAATTAAGTCCCATTTTTTGAATAGGATTTCCTTTTAGGGGAAAGCTCACTAAACTTGGGACTGCAAACCTGGTAAGGGTCTAACTAGTACTGGTACGCTGCTACTAAGGGCAGAGTGGGCTATTGCTTAGTGGAGTTGCCTCCACAAAAACAGAGGCTGAGCCTGCTGCCTGCGGTGTCGCTGCAGGCATAGCTCACAGCAGCAGCGTGCGAGCTTTGGGTGGCCTGGGAACTTAGTAGCAATAATGAGTAATTTCTGTAGCGTGTTTTCTGCGTGATACACAGCTATGGAGGATCTAACAGCTTTTGCTGCTTAAAAGTAGTCCTGCTTAAGCAGATTGACCCAGCAAAGTCACCAGACATTCTTCAAGCCTAGATGCTATTCTTACTAGGCATCAATTGTTAGTGTCACTGAATTACAATGTATTCTAAATAAAGCTGATTTTCTAATTGTAACTAATTGTCCTGTTCTCTCTTTTCTGTGTTTTGAGGACAACATGGTTTATTCTTTATCTTAGGGACTTTTTGAGTGCTTGGATAGGACGCACAGCTGACAGGGTTGACGTAAATATATTTTTTTTTTAAAAGGTAAATAATACAGCAGTTGATTTTATCAGGGTGTTTTAATTTGACCTAAGGCAAAGATTACATCTGCTTGGTGGTTGTTTGCTTTGCTGCTCCCAGTACAGATAATGATCTGCAAGCAGCCTTGCATTTCAAAGGAAGGCTTTTATTGCAAGGTCAGAATTTCAAAATTATAACCAGTTGTTTTTGTTTTTCTTACAGAGAAGAGCAAGAAGAATCCTCAGCAATTCGAGTTGGTTTTGTCACTTATAACAAAGTCCTCCACTTCTTTAATGTAAAAAGCAGCTTAGCTCAGCCTCAGATGATGGTGGTCTCAGATGTTGGAGAAGTTTTTGTTCCTTTGCTAGATGGTTTCATTGTTAACTTTCAGGAATCACGATCTGTTGTTATCAAGTAAAGTATAATTGTTCCATATGTGAATAAGATCTGAATGCTTATGATCTGCATTATGCCTTTTAGTCAATTGCGTTATTGGGTTTGGGGGGGTATATGTATTTATTGAAATACTTTAGAAGCCAGCAGATGCTTCAAGTCATATATTTCTACCTCTGAGGTAAAGAAAAAGTGGTATCAACACCACCACCACCACCCCCCCTTACTGAATTTGAAAGCATATTTAGGCCAGGTGTAAACCATGCATCTTCAGCTATGCTGCTTCAAAAATGGGAGGGGGGTTGCAGCTGTGTGCCATGTTGCATGTTTTTCCTCTTGAGATGTATATGATGCATACCTGGATATGATCTAAGGACTCTTAAGTCCATACAGCACACTAGAACTCCTTAATTTTTAGCTGGTTTTTTATTATTTATTGCATGTTCCCTTTTGTTAACAGCTTTGAAATAGTGCATCTCATAGAATTTAAAATTTCATATTTTGTTTTACTCTGGCTGGAATCCTAAGAAATTGAGCAATCAAAATTCTTTTTTTTTTTTATAATATAAATCTGCATGGAAAACGTCTTCCTGTGTGAAGACTTTGGTATGTTACAAGGTATGTTTGGGGATTATCCCAGCTATGCTAACCAGTTGAGACGATACCCTTTTGTCTTTCGTAGCTTGTTGGACCAGATTCCAGAGATGTTTGCAGACACTAACGAGAGTGAGACCATCTTCGCTCCTGTTATCCAGGCTGGCATGGAGGCGCTAAAGGTTAGAATGTTCCTCTCTGTAAGAGAAGCAGCTCTTTAATGAGAATAAGACTTGATGAGCTGCAGAAACTCCGTTTGCTGAAAGCCAGTCCCAAGTCCTACAAATCACAATGGGAAATTAGAAAAAAAAGTCACTGATTGTTTCCAGCACGAGTGTTCCGTTATTCTAACAGTATGTTTGAACTGCTGTAGTCAAAATGAGAACACTGACAAGCACAACATCTGTTTCCAGATTTTGCTTGTTGAGGTAAACCAGTCCATAGGGTCTATTCCACATAGAATGGATGTTTAGAAGATGAGGAGCAGGACTCGTTTTCTCGTTCAGCATTTGAGAGAAATAAAAAAGTTTAGTTACTGCGACAGAACTAATAGATACTCTGGGTGTTTGCACAGACATCCAGCCTTTGCACGTCCGAAGTGCAGGAAAAGAATCAGTGTAAGATAAGATTTCTCCTGCTTCTGCTGACTTCTTGTGCAAAACGAGGTATTTATGACTATTTATGACTGAATTGGGTAGGGGGTAGGAGGATTTCCACTTAACTGACAAGTTCTCACAGCTTGAGCACAGCTGAAGATGAAACCACAGGTCAAGGTGCACCCCCCCAGTTGCTTTCTTTATGTCTGGGACATCCCCTAAAGCGCTGATGTTTCCATGGAGCGCTGCCAATTAAAAGAATGCCACCGTGGTTCACCATGAGATTTCTAGGGGCAGAAAACAGCCAGTGGCATTTTAAAATAGTTGATTTGTCTGTGAGCTGTGTATAAGTAAAGCATGAACTTTCAGTAGATAAATTTGTTGAACCGAAAATGCACATTTCTCAAATCTGTTTCTTAAATATTTCATTAGTACCTGTTTTTTTTGTTATTTATTCCTACTGCCAGAAGGTATGTGTGCAAAACATACGTTTGGTTACAGATTCTGTCAGAATGCTCTTCCCTAATACTTGTCTACAAAACAAACTTAAGGGCCATAATTGTAAATTTCCTTTGATGTTGGCTATAAAAGAAAGCAGCTCGTAATTAAGTTTTTTATTTAGCTCAATATTTTACAGTTATAATTTGTAAGGATTTTCACTGTGAATTATTAATACGCATATATATGTGCTCAATTTGTTCCTATTTGAGATTAATTTTAATACCCTTTCAGAAATAATATATATACATTTTAGAAAATTTGTCTATCAGTCAATCATGACAAATTGGTATTTGGTAAGTCTTTCAGTTTTCAGCAGAATGCTGCTTAAAAGGAATTGAAGAAATTGGTATTTGTGATTAACGGTACCTATGTGTGAAATATTAGAGGTGAAATGTCAGCTCTGTTAATAGTAAGATACTGCCTTCAGTTGCATTTCTGCCATAGCAAGGAGATTTTTTTAGTTTTCCTAGAAGAACGCCATAGCTTATTTTGAAATGTGGAGTATCTTTATCTTGTGAACATCTTAAGATCTGCAGGAGAGAGTACCAAAGCTGATTTGTGTCTGTAGTCTTGGGTATTACAGCTTTAACCTGGATGTGCGGTTAAGTCTGGAGCAGGAAAAGAACAAATCTGTCTTTTCTCCTTCCATCCCTTGGCCTTCACCCAACTTCTTCAATACCTGAGGACCTCAAAATTGTTAAGCAGTTTTCATTTCACTTTGCTTTAACTTTTGGTCAGCCCTGAAGTGGTCAGGCAGCTGGACTAGATGATCCTTATAGATCCCTTCCCACTGAAATACTCTGTTCTGTTCATTCCCATTAGCTGTCTCACTAGTAAGAGTAAACAGTAAACTGGACTTTCTAAATTTTGGTGGAAAAGGTTGTTAATAGTACAAAGATGCCTGCAGTACTCCTACTGTTACTCTCTTCTTTGGAATTCAGGGTTTTCTGTCAGCAGTTTGTCATCTCAGTAAAAATCATGTTCTCATTAGAGTTCTAAATAGGAATAGAAAACTGGAATAAAACTGGCAGTTACTTAATTTCTTAGTGACAGGAGGAGATGTTCATCACGTGTTTTGATACTCCTGGATGTTAGTGTAGATTTGAATGTGGAATCTAATACAGGAATGTTATCGTTGCTCGTCTATAAAAATGTAAAGAACACTAGTGTGCCTTAACTGAAAGAACTAATACATTTCCTTTATAATTTTACCCAATTTAGTATTTTTACTTTTGATACTTGTTGCATAATGCTTGTATCCAATTGGAAAGTCTCCAAGAGAGGTCACTCCTAGTTTTGCTCATGAAGATTTTAGATTCCTATATAGAAATTGCCGTAACAATGCGTCAGCCAACATATCTGTGTGCTAAGTTATTTAGCTGTGCTATCTAAGTTATTTACTGACATAAAATTCCCTGTTTGTTTCGGGACTTATTTCCATCAAGTTTTGAGTCTCTAAATGAATTATTTAGCTCTGAGGAACTTGCAGAAAGCTTACACTGTTCTCTGAGATATAGATACCACAATGTATGAAAATTGGGCTTGTTTATCTAAGCAGTAATAAATATGCCAATATGGTGTCCTTGAAACAGGCTGCAGAATGTGCTGGAAAATTGTTTATCTTCCATTCTTCATTGCCAACTGCGGAAGCACCAGGGAAGCTGAGAAACAGAGATGACAAAAAACTACTCAATACAGATAAAGAAAAGGTATTTTCTACTCTGAGTTAACAAGGAACTGCTATTATGCTGGATTTCCCTATCAGAGCCTTGATCTTCTTTCATGTATTTTCTTTTACAAAGATGTGTTGTTTAATTATGTAATATTCCTATCCTCACTGTGCCCTGATTCTGTAGGTATATTGATTTGGCCCTACAGGAACACCAAAGTCAAACTGCAGCAGAGCAGCCAGACCCATCAATAAAGCAAACTCCCCAGCAACAAATAATTCTACCCATCAAGAGCCTTTGCTACCGGCCTGTTTAGCGCTTTAGTTCTCTAAGAACGTATGGAGTTGGTTCCCTGCATACACCTATATGGACAGGGGCAACATGTTTTAATCGAATCCGGGCCTAACTTAAAACTTCCACTTCATCTCTTTTTCTTCAAGTGGGCGTTTGGATTGTGGTTGGCTCCCAACGGTATCTAATGTTACGACATTTGTATTTTTTTTAATTCTGTGCAGACACTCTTCCAGCCCCAGGTAAACTCTTACGAGGCCTTAGCCAGGGATTGTGTGGCTAATGGCTGCTGCGTGAATTTGTTCCTCTTCTCAAATCAGTATGTGGACGTCGCCTCCATGGGTCTCGTAACAATGCACACTGGAGGAACACTGTACAAGTACAACAATTTCCAGGTAAGTGATGCAGGTTTCCCGCCTCTCAGATAGTAACACCTGGGGATTTGTTGTTTTTCTTTTCGTTCTGTGTACTTTAATGTATAAAAGTAGAGTGACTCTAGAAAACTTACGTATAAACTCCAGGGGATAAAATTCAAACTTAGAAATGACAGATCAGGCTCAAATATGTATCTTGAAACAGTAATAAACTAGTTGGTATATTAAAATTAAATCCGCTTACTTACTTAAATATGCTGGCATCTGAGCAGGGAAGTCAACTACTCCTGTATATACAGACGAAAATGCTTATGGTAAAGACACCAAAAAAGCTGTAACAACACTTGTTTGTTTAAAATTTCATGAGAATCTCTCTGGGGAGTAGGGGACTTTCTCTGTGTCAGGAGCCAACCTGCAAAAGCATTTTTTGTGAGTACAGCAAGGCTACTCTGTAATTCCTCGGGCTGTGCTGTGAAATCCTAGCTAGGCTGCAAGGTTAAGTGCAAGAATGGATGTTACTGGAGATAATTTGATTGAACAGAACTTGCGGATGTGCAAGGCTAGTGATGAGTTCGTGGACACGTGCATATACGTGTTTCTCCTGAAAAAACAACAATCAACAGTGTTTATCCCTTTTTAAAGGAAATGAGATATTAAATGTGAAAAGACCAGATTTGATGCCGAGGGGAGTCACAGGGAGGGGGGACAGCGTTGGGTTTCTGCTGTGCTGCTGACACCCAGTGGTGAACTGCAACTTTTGCTTTGTGTTTCTAGCTCGCTGCTGACAGCCCACGGTTCTTAAGTGACCTCAGGAAGGACATAGAAAAAACGACCGGATTTGATGCAATAATGAGGGTTCGGACAAGTACAGGTAATGGTCCCCGTTGGGAATGAAAATCAACATGAATGCATATGACAATATAGAATTTTAAATCATAGAGTGCTGTACAGATCACTTTTAAGGTCAGGCTAACTGTTGTATCTCTTGAAAAGCAATTGGATAGACTGATCAAATGCATGAATACGTCCTTCCTGTATATGCCTCCATAATCATTAATTTTCAAATATGAGTGAGGCTTCTGATCATTACGCACGTGTGGGATAATACTGGAGGCGACTCAGAAATTAAGTTATATTCACATTTTGAAGAAAAGTACAGCATGGATGAAACTTCCAGGGACAGAGTGCAGCTGGTGTGCAAAGGACATATTTCACAAAGGTTCCTTAGGCCACCTTAGATGTTAACGACATTGGGGAAGTCCGGTGCGCTAACTCTAAGGAAGAAGAGTGCGGAGGATGGAGCGGAGTGGAGACACCGCGGCCAAACTCTGTGATAAAATGGGAACTTGAGGGTCAAATGGAACCCTTGAAGGTCTTATGGAACTGATAAGCTGCCTAAGTGTTACCCTGAGCCAATGATCTGTCATTTTTTGACAAAATGCTATCCTTTGGGTGAACCTTGCTCATTATAGTGCCATTATAATACCAAAACACACCTCCATCCCAAAAGCTACCCGCCTCCAAGGTGCGACCACTCCTCACGGAGTCTGTGCTCTGAATTTTTCATAGTCTATACCTTTAAAAGCAAAGTGAGAGAATTTTACACCAATCATAACAAAAATATGGATGATTAGAGTCCCTCAAGCTCCACCTGAAAGGTAAAAAAAAGTATAAAAATAGTTTAAGAGAGGAAGTATGTCAGGGAAGATACCAATGCAATCAGGGAAACACCATCGCTGACCACCCCTGACTTCTGAGATCAGTCGAGGGGCTGAGCCTCTCTTCTTCCCCCGTAAGGACGCTTGTGGGTAAGATTGAAACACTTGGTTATACGGAGTGCTTCCCTGGAAACTTAGAAATCTCTATAGAGTTGTTTTATAACTTAGCGCATTTGTAGCCAGGCTATATTACTAACAGCTTTAGTATTTGCACGTGCTTTGCAGACAGTCACTATCACTGGCAATCCAAAAGAGCTTGTGCATCTGTTGCTTCAATAAACTACGCTTCCTTTCATCAATCTAGCCGTGAGAGTTCATAGTGAACGCAACCCAACTCCTTAAGTGTGGCCATGCTAGTTCATGGAACGACGCTAGATCGAATTGTGTATAATGTTATTAGTGCATCCTGTGGAATAATTACTAAAATAGCCAAAACACAGCATTGTTCACACATTAAGGAAAAAGCTTAAAATCAAAAAGGTTCTTAGGGTAGAATACAGCCGCAGCTGGTATGTGAAGAATCCATTACATCTGTGATTTCCTGCACAATATCGCTCGCAGAGCAACATGGGGATGGAGTGGGGTGGAGATTCCATGGCCGAGCCCAGTGATAATCAGCAGATATGGGAACGAGATGGTCCTATGGAACTGATAAGCTGCACACTTACTACCCTGAGCCAACAGTTTGTCAAATTTTGACAAAATGCTGTCCTTTGTGTGAACTTTACTCATTACAATGTCATTATAATACCTAAACACACCTCCATCCCAGAGGCTACCCGCCTCCAAGGTGCGACCACTCCTCCTTGAGTCTGCGCCCTGAATTTTTGATAAACTATACCTTTAAATGTGAAGTGAGAGAATTTTACACCAATCATAATAAAAGTATTTATGACTAAAGTCACTCAAACTCCACCTTGAAGGGAAAAAATAGTATAAAAATAGCCCAAGAAAGGGGGAATATTAGGGAAGACACCATCGTGAACAAGTCAAGGAGGACTCCATCAAAACTGCCTTCGGCTTCTGGGACCAGTCGACGGGCTGAGCCTTTCTTCTCCCCCATAGGGACGCCTTTGGGTAAGGCTTAGACTACACCAAGCGCTTCCACAAAAAATGTAGAAATCTATTTCGAAAGTCTTTTTCCTATATTTATAGCCAGGCTGTATTGTATATAACTTTGTCACACGTTTTGTATAACTAACCACACTTTATTTGCACGTGCTTTGCAGACAGTGTATTTATCACCGGCAATCCATAAGAACTTATGTACTGTTGCTAAAATAAACTGCGCTGCTTAAGCAGCCGGTCGTTTTTAGTTTCTCGTTGAACGCAACCACAAAAGTGGCTGTGGTAGTTCATGAGCACGACTGGACTGAGGGTGCAGTCCACTATTAGTGTATCCAGAATCGTGATAGTTTAATATATATATTAAATGCAACTGGACTGATAGTGGTGGATTGGGCATCACGCAGAATTTAAACCTAGCCGCACCTAGCTTCCCACCTCGGTGAGGAGTGTTAGAACGCAAGGGGGTTTATTTTCTGCCAAACTGCTCTGCCCTTTATCGCAACACATCCGTAATCGTGATAGTTCAATATACATATTGAACGCAATCAGACTTTTAACACCGAATTGGGCATCACTCAGAATCTAAGCCTAGCCGCCCCCAGACCCCCTGATACAGGCTGGAACGCAAGGGGGTTTATTTTCTGCCAAATTATTTTGCCCTTTAAAACAACAGCATGCATCTTGGATTGCAAGTAAGTTGTATAAAAAGGTGTTGCTGCTGGACACTGACATGTTCCTTCATTTTTGTACTTCAAATGACATTACTGTGTCTACTTTCCAAGCGTTCATTCTTACCTCAAATGCAAGTATTTGAGAAACATACACACGCAAAGTGGCCCAGTCAACAGCACAGAAGGTTGCGGGTGGTCTCAGTGTCACAGCGCAGCTTCGTGGGGCATCAGCTTTCCCTCTCACCCAACTGTCAAAAAATGCCATCGGCAAGGACAGTTGGTGGGGGCCCCTGAGGCTGCAAATTGCTGACGGGAAACAGTTCAATAAGGAAAATTGGCTGACCATAAAAAGAAAGTCACAAAATAAGGTCAAATTTATTTGCCTTTTTAAATAAAAGGATGTGTTGTGTTCTAATCTGACTGCAGGCTTCAGGGCTACAGACTTCTTTGGTGCTATTTACATGAACAACACCACAGATGTAGAGATGGCAGCAGTTGACTGTGACAAGGCGGTGACAGTGGAGTTCAAACATGACGACAAACTGAATGAAGACAGTGGTGCCTTAATTCAGGTAAAAAAGCTTAAGTACATGTGTAACATCATGAAATTGTGAGCAAGAACTATTGCAGCTGTAATGGGGAAAAAAGTTACAGTGTAGGACTGATGGGAGCAAGGCATGGCTTGCACAGACCTTGGTGACATAATACCACTAATAAAATAAGATTTTAATTAACTATCCAGAGGTTGCATCTCACCTCAAAAGCCCAAACAATGCCCTTCATGACAAGTGGTGTGTTCACCTACCTCTATACTGCATGAACTATTCAGGGATCCCACAGTGCTTTCTAAAGACTCACCGAGATCTCTGCAACTATTATTTTTTCCATTTTACTAAAGAAGTTGATTTGGAGTACAAGATTCATTACGCTTGCATGGAAACTGTTACTGCTGTGGCATTCCTTGTGACACCTCTGTTCAAGAGCAGTTCTCCATTGCTAAACATCACTTCCAATCCTACGGACTGTTCAAGCCCCGCCTGCCATGGTACCTGTGCAAGGGACGTTCTCGCTTGCAGACTGTCACGGGCTGCTCTGCTCCCTCAGGCTCTTGGCACACCACAGCACTCACCTGCTGGCGTCACAATGTGCTCTGCACATTATGGCGGGACATGCAGCGCCTTCCCTGCCCTGCAGAGTGGTCCCTCTAAACCACTAAACAAGTGGTTTCTTGTTTAATGACAGAAAATGTTACAGTTTGCAAGGTTTTAAACTTGAGCCACAGAATTATCTGAAGTTTTCTGTTCTGCTTGGCTTTTAGCTGGCCCTATAAATACATTTCATAGGTTAGCAGTTAATCCCTGTGTGAATAGACTGTGAAACATCAGTGTGGTACATCTGAAGTCACTTCCTAGAGCCACGGCGCAGCAGTGACAGGGATGTATATGCCATCCAAATGCATTTACAGCTCTTTCGTGTGGGAGATACTTGCAAAAGTATCTAATGCAAGGCAGACTACAGTAACTTGGAGTCTGTTTGCCCTGCAGGCTTTGGGGCTTTGGATCTTACATTATGTTGAAGTATCAACATTATATTGAAGTAGAATTGGAGGCATAAGGAAATTCTTAAATTACACCCTACATTTTTAATCTCTAAGCCCGTGGTAGGTGCAGGATACAGGGCTTAGCAGGACCTTTTGTTTTATGTCATAAGCAACTTAACTTATTCATGTCAAAAGAACCACTCAACTTTTCAATATTAGGAAGTTTTTCTGTGTTGTTTTTGCCAAGAGATAATGTGATGGGCAGAGTACTTCTCAGCAAATGTCTCATCGCTTGTATGGTGTCTTTTCAGATATACATTAGTTTGAACTGTTGGAATATTACACTATTACAAAGTATGATTTACAAATTTACAATTGGTGGTCTTGTTTTCAGATTATACCACCACTATCTATCTAGCAAATGAGAGTAATAAGGCTTTGTCAGCCATATTATCATTTTTTACAATTTTAAGATTATTAACTTCTATAATGACTAATTAATTCCATAAAAATTATAGGTATGTTGGTCCTATAGGTGACAGAAGCACTGAAGTGACACTTCAAGGCCAGGCTGTCTTCAGAAGTACTTATATGCCTTTTATGCACAAAGTAGGTTGCTCTTGCATGACAGAAGCCTTTTGTTTTAAAGTAGAACTAAATGGTAATTTGCTCCTCTGTTGCAGTGTGCTGTCCTTTACACATCAATAAGTGGGCAAAGAAGACTTCGCATACACAATATAGGTTTAAATTGTAGCTCCCAGTTAGCTGATGTCTACAAGACCTGTGAGACTGATGCACTTATCAACTTCTTTGCCAAGTCAGGTAAAGTTAAAACAAACCAATTTTGTTTCCTTTTTCACTTTGGGCTGGAGGGAAGGGGAAGGAAAGGGCACTGAAGTGATTACCTTGTGGGAAATCATGTTTTGTAACCTGCTGCTCCAAGCCTGAGCAACTCTTGAAGTATAAAATTGAAAAGACAAATCAATCACGTATTTTAGATATACTGCCATACACATAATGCTTGTGAATGTAGCTAGAAATATGTAATGCACAAAACTGTATAGGCACAGTAGTAGAAATGGACATTCTATCATAGTGTTGGAGATTTGGTGGGGTTTTTGGGGCAAAGATGACTAACGACCTCCAAGCTGCTGTCTGTAAAAGACTAAAAAGCAGCCATAGACCTCAGCTTAGTAAAATTAGAAGCTAGCAGAATACAGATACTTGAAAAGTATGTCCCCATCTTTAGCACGCTCTTTTATTCTTCTCTATTTGTAGCTTTTAAAGCCGTTCTAAGCCAACCACTGAAGACGGTCAGAGAGATCCTGGTGAATCAGACAGCTCACATGCTGGCCTGTTACAAGAAGAACTGTGCCAGCCCCTCAGCAGTAAGCCAGGTAAAACCCACCCGAACTCAGTCCTCCTCAGCCAGGCTTTGCAGGAGATGAAGACCACCCATGCAACACAGCACTGCCAGAAAGGAGAATTTCAGGACAGCCTTTTCCTTTTCTTTCAAATGTTATTAACGACAGGTGGGATTCAATGGTGGCAATTACAACACAGGGAGCTGTTGTTCCGGAACAAATGGCAATGCCATTGAGGAAACTGATGATGACATTCACACAAAGGAGCTTAGACAGCCGCCGCCTTCCTGCTGGAATTGCATGCTGACTCACAAAGCTTTCATTTTTTTCTTTTTACGCTGTTAAAGATATTAGTATTCTAATTTTTGACAAATAAGACTGTTATTGTCAGAAAATGAACATAATGTTGTTTCTTAGTAAACAGTCTGAATTTGCACATAGGTCTCTGAAGTGCACTGGAGTGATAAATACCTGATGTCTAGATGGGGCCAAAATCCACGGTGGTTAAGATAAGACTGTTAACTCCTTTATTTACTTAGAAGCTCTAGGAACCTGGTTACTTGTATTGCACACTACATGAAAATTCGCTCAATTTAAGACATCTCTTTTATTTTCAGCCCGTTCTTTTTTTATATTCAGAACATTTAGGGAGATCTGAACCAACAGGAAGATGTTTTCAAATCTTTTCAGCGACCAATTCTGACAAAAGTCTTTTTCCATTTCAAGCAAACACCCAAAGATGGCTAAACTTAAATTCAAATCCTGTAAGCATTTGAATTTAACTTCTATTTTTCTTGCAACTCAAAACAGTTCCCCATCATCTCCTTCAGATTTTGAGGCCCTTCAAAAGATAGCAGGAATGGTTGGCTTGCTGACACTTTTTTTGAACAACAGTTGGCAATTCTGTACATGAATGCTGATGTCAATAGGAAGGCCAAAAGACGCTTACAGTGTTGAAGGCATTTGATTTAGATTAGTTCCTTTGATCTGTTTTAAACGTTATTTTCTATTCTTTCTTCTCCTTGAATATAACATATAGATTAGAATTATTAGCAGATCCTAATTACATGACTTAAAATTCAA
Source organism: Pluvialis apricaria (assembly GCA_017639485.1). Classification (NCBI taxonomy): domain Eukaryota; kingdom Metazoa; phylum Chordata; class Aves; order Charadriiformes; family Charadriidae; genus Pluvialis; species Pluvialis apricaria. The sequence continues at coordinate 79,371,473 of CM030010.1, forward strand.
TGCTCCAATAAAAGCAACAGTTGTTTCCTTTTAAATTACTCACCCTACATCCTGGCGATTCAACTTAGAGAAAGACTAAGGCTTCTACGTACCATGCAATGCTTCCAATAATCAAAAGCCCAGGCAATGAGTTGGTTAATGTTAGTCGGGACCAAATATGTTAGAAACAATACCAGAGAGACTTACTGCGGACCTTCATTTCCCTCCTGAATTGTTCAGAGAAAAACCACCCGCTTTTCCTGTGTGACTCGCCTTTAATTTAGTACCTAAAAACGAGCATGGGTTACGGGGAGATGACAGCATCCAAGATCACAACTACAGGCTATAGTGCAGATAATTTTTGTTGGATTCTTAAGTGTGTTAACCATGCAGAGCTGTCACATCTGGTTTGAAACTGCACATACAAAAAAGTTTTTCTAGTTTTCTCTTCACTGAAAGGAAACAAGCAGTGGTTTATTTAAAGGTTTGAAAGTGCAGCTCTCATTCCCCAGCACATGGCATATATGAAGTAACAATCTGTCTCTGCCTCTCAGCTCATCCTTCCCGATGCAATGAAGGTGCTGCCAGTGTACATGAACTGTCTGTTGAAGAGCTGCGTGCTGGTTGGCAGACCAGAAATTCCAACTGACGAGAGAGCGTACCATCGGCAGCTGGTCATGTCTATGGGGGTAGCTGACACACAGCTGTTTTTCTATCCAAAGCTTCTGCCAATTGTGAGTATGGTCGTTGCACATCATCTCATTTTCAGTAAAACTGTTTTCAGTAATTGTGCAGATGCAGAAAAGATTCTGTCTGCTGAGCAAGTGTTATACTGCCATGCTGGATTACATTTTTACTGTGCTGTAGTTGCTAGTTGAACTGAATTGAGGAGAGAGGGTAGAACTCCTAGTTTAACAGAAAAATGGGGAAGTAACATTATCAGTCATTGACACCAGCATGCTCTAAGAATCTCACTGTGCAAGGTTTTGCCCAGGCTAATGAAAGATGCCAGCTTTGCTGAAGATCAGCACTGGTGTGCACACGTCTCCCCGCTTAAGGCAGGTCTTCCTTTGCACACAGTGTGTTAACTGAAAAAGAAGAGGTTTGATTTCTAATTCCTCCAATATGGAAAGGAACCATTAAGGTGTACTAAACCTTTGAATAGTTACTTTTCAGTATCTAATTAGAGCTTTAATCACCTTGAAGCCACCAGGTCTACAACTCTTGTGTATTTTTGCCCCACAGCACAGCCTGGATCTGAAGAATGATGCTGTCCCAGCTGCTGTCCGCTGCTCTGAGGAACGTCTCTCAGAAGGAGGGGCCTTCCTTCTGGCCAATGGTCTGAGTATGTTCCTATGGCTGGGAGTCAGCGCGCCCCCAGAGCTCATCCAGGGGCTCTTCAACGTGCCGTCCTTTGCACACATCAGCACAGAGGCTGTGAGTAGATGGAGACTTTTTCAGAATTTATATTTTAGTTAAGACCAGACTGCTAATCAGAGAAACAAGTGAGGCGGTTTTTCATCATTCAGCTAGAAGCAGAGAGAGGTAACCAGCAGAAGATGTTAAGACACCAGAAGTGTCCTAACATACATAAAACTTTAATAAGCTTTTAACACTCTGCACGCTTACAGGAGAGAAGCTTTCACAACATTTTTAAACCTTCTTAAACTTTTGCTGTTGCAGATTAAAGTCCTACTGAATGTGTATTGCTAACATTGGAATAAAACACTTTGCAATAGTTAAAAGTTTCTCCTGATAATGAATTTTCATATAGCGATTATTTTAAACTGAAAAATGGCTTAGCCAGATGAGTCTTTAAGATGAGACAGATGAGAGACATTTTTGTGAAGGAGAGGGCATTTCCTAGTTTAGAATGTAATCCACAGTAACTCGCATCATGAATATCAGCAGCTAGTCTTGTATGAATTTGTAAGAGATGACTCTCATCTCATTCTAACAGACATCACTGCCTGACCTGGACAATCCATTTTCTAAGAAACTTAAGTCAATACTGGAGCATATCCAGAGCCAGAAGCCCTACACTATGAAGGTAAGACTTTTCTCTCCCTCAACTCATTCCTCATACCTGTTCAAAAGAACACTACTGGCTGTGACAAAACTGATGGGTAGCTGTAAAAGCTTTTACACATCAGGAATCTTCCTGTATGTTCCAGCATGTGTTGCATGCACAAACATCTCAAATGTGCTTAATTCTTAATCAAGAGATTTTCAGAGGTGGTCAAGTCTAAGGGTTATACCATTTTATTCTGCAAACCTTAATTCACACCGGTCTTTCCCTCCTATGTTCATAAATGCAGCTACTGCAATGGGGAGGTTTACTAGTTTTGAGGTTCCCCCCCTCAACAGCATACAGTAATAGATACAGGAAAACCATACTGCCATTTAGTATGATTGTATCCTAAAAATATGTCTCTCATCTTTTCAGCTGATCATAGTGAAACAACGGGAACAGCCAGAGATGCTTTTCCGACAGTTCCTAGTAGAAGACAAGAGTATTTATGGAGGAGCTTCTTATGTGGATTTCTTATGCTGTGTTCACAAAGAGATCTGCCAGCTGCTCAGTTAAGGAAACTCAAGTTGTCAGGTTCTTTTTGATTTTGCAAGAGGGACAGTCATTGGTGCCTGAAGGCTGCCCACAGCTCCACTGTACCCAGGCATTCTGCTGTGCTTTAGTGAACCTTTTCTGTGCTCTTCTTGTACAGTTGCCTGTCACACAACCTCTCACTGAGTATTTAGCTTACTTATTAAGCTGTAGAATAGGAAGTTCTGCACTTGGGTATTAATCTTCTGGGAGTCCTGACTCTTTCTCCAAGTGAATTGCCAGATTTCAAACTGTCAGTGCTTAAGAGCATATGGTATGCATTTATGAAAATATAATTTAGAAAACTCTTTAATTATTCCTTTTGCTAGTCCTAAGTTGTACGAGAGCCAGGAAAGATGCCAAAAATCTATACAGAAGAGAAAAAAAATACAAAAACCTGCTTTTTCTAAGTGAGGGCATACAGTTGAATCAGATTTGCAGTAATCATGTAGTTCAATGAGTACATCAAGTCCTTCATGTAAAGCTATGTCTACAAAGTAATCCTTTTTTCCTGGCAGGGACGAGCATTACTTTCTACAGAACAGAGCTCTGGGTAACCTTCCACACCCAGGGTTACCCAGGAAACAAAAATGCCTCAGTTTATAATTGGACTTGAGTTCAAGTTTAACAAAAACAGGCCACAGGAAGAACAGTAATCAAACAATCCTATTGCTAAGTTTGGCAGATAATGCCACTCAATTATGGCATAATTCTCTAGTCTTAAGGGCAGCAATTAACTTAGCATAGTATTTAATTACATTTTCAAAATTGAACATGTTAGGTTTTATTTAGTACACTTGCTAACTGGAATATTCCCAATACAACTTAGATAAACTTAGTCCCTCAAAATTTCAGTGGCAGGTCAACTGTAAGACAGTTGACACATTAACCAAAGGTTATTTGTGGTGCTATAAAAAGAAAATCTCTTGTTTAATACCAGTTGCATTACAGTGACCTCCTCTCACACGGCTGCTTTATGCAACAGTTACCGCTTTGAAAAATAAGCCTCTGCAATATCAATATTTAAGGTATTTAGAAAGCCAGAGTTTGTTTACCTCAGATACTTCATCAGTCTGTCTGTATCTTTAGGACCAATGCCTCTGCACGTGAGGTTTGAACTTTTCCAAACTTGAAAAGCTATTGTTTCAAAGAAAGCAAAAAAACTTTAAAAAGTAAGGGTAAGAGTTGGGCCTCAAAAAAAAAAGTGCCTTTAAACATGTTAGTGTCAATACCTAGTGTTAATCATTTTAATATCCTAGATAAGCAGTCAAGATGCATATTTCTGGTTTGAAAGCTTATCAAAACAGTTGTTTCCTTGTGCATTGACTGAGAGCTCTTAAAATAAGTGGCTATATTACAAAAGAATCCTTGGACTGAATTCAGCTGCCAAGACAAGCACTTTTTAGTTATCCTGTAAAAAGTATTTGTTGCCATTCCAAATCAGTGTACTTTGTAAAATGACACCAGCAACTCTATGTGTAAAGAAATAAGCAATTATTAATTATAATTATGTGTTTATTCTTCCATATACTAAGTTCTCCAAGTTGTTTTTTTATGCTGTCAGCCTCTGCCGAAAGCTATCTAACACTTCTTAAACAGTAGCACCTAAAACTAGTACCCCAGGTCACTACAGAGGGTGGTTTAGGGCAACAATAGAACCCCCCTTCGGGGTTCATGCAACTCTTCCCCCCGCCTTTCCCTATAAGCACAGCAAGACAACATAAAAGGTTTGTTGCTCTGACTTCAGAAACCAGGCAGCGTGGCAAAGTTAAATTAGCAACAATAATTCCTACACAGCATAAACAATGCCATGCATCCACCAATTAGTAAAGACCACTGTAGGTCACCTTCTACTCTGACTTTACAAACAGCAAGCTCATCTGGTGTTACAGAGTTTTCAGTGTGTTTCCACAGTTAGCATCACCCCCAGTTATGGTAAGACGCCTTGCTCGAACTAGGTCTCCAATGTGCCAAAACAGCCTTGCAGGTAAACTGTTTTAGAAAATCACTTACCAAGCGAGTCAGGAAAGGGGAAGACGCAGGAATTCTCCCTACTATACCTTACTATAGGCTCGCTCAGAACCCACCTCCTTACCTTATTCCATGGAGTTTGCCAACAGCCAGACGATCACATCTGTACCACAACCATGTGCATCTTCTGCTTGGTCAGTTCAGGTCACGGAAGCACCACTGACCAACTGCTTTAGGGGAACCTGTTTTACACCGAGAATTCTAATGCAGAGTGTCCGTGTCCCTTACCTGTGCACTGGCAAAGCCTACAGAGAGCAGGATTTCAGGCAGAGGTGCTATTCAGAACGAAGTTGTCGTAAGACAAAGCTCTTCATACTTGCATGGCTAATTCATCAGAGCTCCAGCCTTACACGTACAGTTAAATTTTTCCTACATACCATAATGGCTAAGCTAGCACCGAGATGTAGACACACATTGATACAGCAGCTCTTACAGTAATCATAACAGTTACCACACAGACACATTACAAGTGCAATTCTTGTCTCCAGCATAAACAGCAGGGCTGTAATAGTAAACTTGGATTTACAGTAGTTAGGCCTTTGTTTTTTCTTTTTTTTTTTTTAATTGCTGCAATAATTATACTCAAACTTACTTCGCATTTCACCACAGAACTTACCTACTGCTTGCTTCTTCATCCATGAGAATGACTCTATTACAAAAAAGGATTAGTAAGCTTTCCTCCAGATTATGAAGTTGACCTTCATCCCACTGCACTGGGTGATTTCTACTACAATAGAGTTGTCACCAACTTTACCCATTTTGAAAGGAGAAATCATTTTTTCTACCATATACAGAAACAGTGGGTCTCATTATTTATCACTTTCAGTTATTCAATGTATCCTTAAAACGACACATTCAAGAAACAAGACTTTTAGATGTTTTCAATGTAATGGGCTTGAACTGTTCATTTATTCTTTTCCAGAGTGCGTTCTGGATATTTCTATCTCCTGCCAAGGATTTTAAAACATCTGAGTATTCTAAAGTTAATCCCTTGACTTAATGCCATTTAACTTCTATTGTCAGATCAAAACTGTTCTTTAGTTTGCAGCCTAAATTCCACTCCATGGAAGAAAGCATTCAGTATCTGTGAACATACGGAATAAGCCTGTGTTCACGACACCGCACTGGGGAAAAACATCAAAACCCCCGACAGCATTGCTGACGAACCTACATAGCACATACAGCCTTTCAACCAGCTTCCTATAACCAACAGTATCGGATAGCAGAAAGAATTCCTAAGCCAATGGCTGGATTTACACACAATGATTTACAGTTGACTGATGTCTTAAAATCCCTTTGAAGCTAAATGCTAAGACATCCTCAGTATCTTGTCAGTGTAACTGTCAAAGCCTTCACTTAATTCATATAGGGTGTAAGACATTCAAAGTACTGTAAGCCTCTTCCAGAACGCAAGGACATGACAAGATCTAGACAGGCATCCCAAATCAGATTGGTGGCATTATGCATTTAATAAAATTGAAAAGGAAGAAACTTCTTAAGCTTTTTATCTTCAAGGACAGCATGCTCAACTAAATCCTCATTTACTTGTGGCAAATGAAATATTCATCAGTTCACTGATTATGAACATTATACTCCTTCTGTTAAAGTGCTACAACTGAGAAATTAACTGACAAACAATAATGAAATTAATAGCTTTTAATCTCTAGGCACCACTTTAGATATGGTCCAAATCAACCATGATTAAAAAAAATGACCAAATGTTTTTACTGTGTAACTGGGGGGTGTGAGGTGTTGGGGAATAGTGTCTCACTACGGTATTTTCTAAGTATCATCTCCACAACCACAAGCACGCAACACCAAGCCTTTGGGTGCACACACCCACGCGCTACTGTCTTACCTTTACAGGCAATCTATCACTGTTGAACCACCACCTTCAGATTATGAGCAGCAGGTATCTTTCTTCACAGAGGACCATGTAGAAAGTTCTGCTTCCTTGTCCATTAACCTCAGTTAAAAAGTACGGTCAGTTGCTTATTAACAGCAGGTATATTACACTTCCCTGGTGAAGCTGGCCCATCCACACAGATCTAATCTACCACTCTCTGGAGCAGTATTCTTTTTTTTTTTCCTTACACTACTACAAAGCTATTTCAGCTTTGAGGGAGAAAATGAGGAACCTAACTCTGCATGCTCAAGGGGGATTTATTTAGTAGAATTTTGTTTTTACAAGACAACGTGCAATTAATTTCCCAAGTCACTGAAGTCTTAAGCAGCACCCCAACTTCTGCAAACCAGTACAGATGCACATCTCAACTGGTTATTTTTTGAGTCTTCTCCTCAGTGTAGCCTAACCTTCTACATTAATTATATGTCCATAGCTGATAGTTCAATGTGTGGGCTACTCTTAAAGAGGGGAAATGGGAATTAACGTTTTTCTACTAATTGACAAAAAAAGAGAAAAAAGATGTGTCACTGGCACAAAAGCAACCTTCCTAAGCTTAAGTGTCTCCAGTATTTACTTTTTGAGTAAGAACATGATTAGGGCAAAATCAGGAAAGTTTTCTTACTGTGGCGCATCACTTCTATCAAATGCTGTTCCAAGTAGTCTTTGGCAGACGTCACTGACAGTCAAATGAGCACGACCCTTAAAATACCCCCTCCCCAAATCCAGTCACTCTTCAGATATGCAAAGGTAACACAGGAAGAAACAAAATGTAAACAGTAGGTGAGTCATTTGCACTGTAGCAGTCCCTCAGCAAGCACACTACCAAGGCTGCAAAGTTGACCAGACCCTAAAAGTTTCTGTGCTAAGCTTTCGTGCCCCAAAAGAACAGTTACTGCCTACTCTTTTACAACAGTAGGGAGGAAAACAGAGCAAAGCTGAGTAATTCCAAAACCTCAAGGAGAACAAACCGATAAAATATTAAGAAAAATATTTCAACATTAGCTTTGATAAACAAGTTTAATAATCCACTACTTTACAGGACAGTTATTTAAAAGCTAGGCTTCAATAGAGAAACATTGTAAGACTTAAAAGCCAATTTTCCAACACCTAAGATTGAGACTTCAACAGCCAGGTTTGTTCAGTCTACCAAGTACTGTACATACCACAGTGAATCGCTTTCTTTTCACACTGTTCTCTGGAGCAGATCACCAAGAGTCTACTTCCAACACACATAACCTCCACAAGCAAAGCCAAACACTCAGTTGGATTGCTGCGTCCTCATTACCCAGGTGATTACTTTCAGGAAGTGCTCACTCTTACAACATTGCCTTACATTTCCAATACGACCTCCAACGAGGTCTTTCTACTACTGACATTGCAATGGCTCTGCAATAAAACTGCTTTTCCTACCAAAGAACAAGGCTATTATGAACAGATGCTGGGTGAAAATCCCTACTCGAGAAGCAATCCAGACTTACGTATAACTTCTGGACCCCGTATAAACGCACAACTTCTTGCTTTCCATGAAGCACAACACATGACTGCACAGAACCACCACTCTCCCCACTACAGACCTGAAAAGTGAATGTATATACACCACAAACGAAAAAGCAACTTGTTCCCTATTCCCAGGAATAATTTGGGAAATTTAAACCAAATAAGAAAAAATAGAATTCTATTTATTCAATTTGCTCCTTGGTTTCAGAGAAGTTAAAATAGGTGTCAGTATCGACACAGCGCTTTTTCTTCCATGAATAAGAGAGTAAGCCTGCTATGGTCATGCAATTCAGAACTGCATTTCATGCCCACTCCATCATACTAATCCAAGTCAGTGCAAACCTGAACCTCCGAAGAAGGAAGAGGAATCCATGTTGTGGAGAAAATGACTGTTAATAAAGCCCACAGCTTGCAAGTTTCATAAGGGAAGAGCAAGTATCTTCACTTCAGTCACATCCGTGGTTTGAAGAGATGGTGCTCTCTGCTTTGACAAATAGAAGCTGTCAGGGAGCTGAGTTTAGTGCTGTCAGGTGCAGGACCCTGCCTGCCAGGTGAGGTGATGTGCCAGGCCGGTCACTGGAGGGCAGACTATATCTGTAACTGCTTGCACCAAAAACAATTTAAAAAGTCATCTAGCTTGAGTCCCCAGAATAATTCACTTTAGCAAAAACAAGACTAAGAAAAAGATTGAGAGATGAGGCATATGACCCGGGGAAGAAGCAATTACCCAACAGTCATCAGCGGGTAGGGAAGCCTCCTCTATGGGTACCTCCACGTCCCCCTCTGAAGCCACCCCTCTCACCCCGAAAGTTAGTTCTGTTCCTCTCTCTGCCCCTTTCTCCTCGGCCTGCTGAAGTCCCTCCTCTTCCTCCTCCCCTTGGAGCACCACCTCCCCGGTCAGACTTGGACTTGGGTGGTGGTGACTTGGGCCGAAGTCTCTCAATTTCTTCGGTACAGCCAGTCAGGTGAGAATTTGGAGCTGTGAAGTATGAAGAATATGTTTCTGCATTGAAATTGCTGTTTGTGAGGGTGGGTCCTACAGTCAGCCAACCTAGGGAACAAAACCAGAGTCAACAAAAGCACGAACAAGCTTCATGCTTCAAGGCCGTTATTGTCTTTTTCTTAGAAAATGAACAGTCATGTGATAGGGACAGACACTTACCTACACGTCACCTGTATTTAAAGGAATGAAAAAGTTATCTCTGGGAAAGTTAAGATTTTAGTTTGATATGTCTAAGAGCTTCCCCCCCCCCTTTTTTTTTTTTAAATTACACATGGCTATGGGAACATTCACACTGTGGTTTCCACAAGACCTCTTCCCCCCTTCCTGCTCCAGCCCCTCGGAAACCAGACTAAACCAGATCAGTAAAATCATCTAGTTTAAAAATAATGTCACCCTCCTTCTTCTGTCCTTTTTAAAAGACATTTAAATTTGAATTAGGTAATTTTGTCTCCAGAAACCAGTTGTGACAGTGCAGCCAAGAGCACCGCATGCTGGAAGTGCATATCTGAAAACACAATAAAATAACAATTCTGTTGAAGCCCACAAGATACGATAATAGAACTTAAAGAGTTAAATTAACCTGTTTATGCACTAACATTCAGTGGGCACTTCAGCTTCACTAAGTGAATCAAGGCAGGCAGTCATTCAAAACATGCACATTCCTATTTCTTCGTATTATGAGCTAAAGTAGCATTTGGATCTAAAATGGGCCTAAGACCACTTAAAAATGTCAGTGGGAATTTAATTTTCAGTTGTATCATACATTAATGAAAAAAAACCTAGTCCAGTGGTCTCAACAACATGCTTATAAGGAAAACAAGAATAAAAAAAGCCCCAAGATCAGTTCTTTAACGCTGTTCTCTTTACCCTGGGAATGTACATAACATTCACCTTGCTTCCTGCCCATTAAAAAAAAACAAAAAAAAAAAAAGAGAGAGAGAGGTAGAAAGGTTAGGTTTTCATACTTCACAGAGCGCTGTAAGGATCTGTGATGAGGATAGGACTTAAAGTATGCAATGCAATTCCAGGGTAACCACCAAACTGAAAAAACACAACAGTTGAATCAGACTAACGTGACCCTGTGGAACATTAACGTGTAAGAATTCACCTACAACAGCACTGAAGTAATACCCGACAATGTCGTTCTACAAAACAAAACAGCCCCCCTCCACACACACACACACCAGTAACCAACAGAATTAAGACTGACATTATTGACTGATGTATATACATCCTATTCCAATTGCAGTAAAAAATAAGCAAAATTTTTTTTATATCAGAAGTATTAGCATACACATGCAGCAAACCAGGCCATAGATGGACTTGCATCCCCTTCTGTCATCCAAATGATTAATCTCTATTCAGGTAAAACTACTGTTACACAAAGCTGCTAAACAAACCTAAAGCAAGCGCAACTATAGCGCTTGCCCCTCTCACTCCCCCACACACTGATTTTCGAAAAGGACATGCTATTACCATAAATTGTGCAGAGACCAACACTCACATTATCCGTCAGTACATGAAGTATGGCTACACTATCCACAACATGAGGTACAAAGTCTGTCAATTCAAGCAGTCATTTGTAGTTGAAAGAAACAGGACTGTTGAATTGTATTTCACATTAGGCTTCAGGGGCAGAAATGTCATTGACAACAGATAAAAAAATTCTTTTAAAAAAGAGTCAAAACAGATTTTAGTCTTCTCGTCTGTATTCTCCTGCAGTGAAAGTCCTTCATCACTTATACATGATAAAATGACTATCAAAACAAATAAAATGCAGTTACCTTCAATCTGATCCATACATTTCTACACATTTTTTATCCTGCCTGATGCAGCATCCAGTGTAAGACACTGGGTCCTCAGATACTGGCAACAGGACCAGTACTAAGCTCACAGGGATTTAAAATCAGTTTAGAGAAAGAAATCATTCTTCTGACAAGCGTTAGCACATGGAGAAAAAAAAATCTCAACTGAATTTTGTTATACTCACCGAACATGAACTCATGAACACATGAACAAGCAAAAATATTGGTTAAAAAAAAAAAACAAACAACTTTCTTCAGAAAAAAATTGATAGTTGTCAAACTTTCCAAGCAACACTGTTTTGTGACTGACAGATCTTCACATAAACCAAAAAAGTACCTCTTTGAGATCTATTGTCTGACCTACGACACACATCTGGAAGCCTCTTTAGGACACTGATGAATTTTACAAGCAGAGAATTCTGCTACTCTGTCTTGCACGTGATAAAGACATTCCAGTTTTTAGAGCTAGTGTGGCATTCACTTCACTGTTAAGTCCAAAAATAAAAGTTTAAGAGAAAGGAAATATTCAGAATATGAACTTCAAAAGATAGAAATTATACATTTCAGCATTCCTGTAGAACACTGAATAATTTCAGCATTTATCTTCAAATACAGATAACATGGAGACAACAAAAGTGTAAAGGCCTTAAAGTTTGAGCAAGTATTTGCTTATAAAAATCATAGAATGGTTTAGGTTGGAAAGGACCTCACAGATCATCTAGTTCCAACTCCCCTGGCCATAGGCAGGGACACCTCCTACCAGACCAGGTTGCTCAAAGCCCCATCCAGCCTGGCCTTAAACATCTCCAGGGATGGGGCCTCAAAAAGGTCTCTGGGCAACCCGTATGAATGAATATTTATAATTTGTATAATTAATAATATTTATATATAAATATTATATATATTGAATATTTCTAATTTGTATAAGTGAATATTTATAAATCAAAACTGAACAGCAAGCAGTGTTAAACCGGATTTGTGACTTGCTCTGGCTCCCAAATGTAATAACAGTAATTATAACCTAACTGTAATATCACTTCGTAGGGTTCTACATAATGCTTCTGCAACACAGGCTGAGGATTCACCCCAGGACAGACATTCTTGCTAAGAAAATATGCATGTAAGATCTTTAGTTCTAGCACAGTTTTCTGCTATTTGATCATGAGGAAGAGAAAATTAACTAGAGCAGAAGTGTCAAGTCATGCCAACAATCCCTCCGCTGCTGAACATTAGGCTGGTTAGTTATCCGAATGGGAGGGTAGGAAACCTGGGAAATTTTTCCATCCAGTAGATTTTCTCACTCCTGACTAGATTTCCACTATGGAGAAGTCACCAAAAAGCTCATCTGGCTTTCTGTGGTATCATAATCCCATGGCGGGGGAAATGGGGTTATATGCAGAAATACAGTTATTCAGCTGATGCAAGTCTTGGCAGGAGAATCACGTATTAAGATTAACCATTATTGTCTCGGCTTCCATCAGAACCCATCAACTGGCATCAGATGATGGAAGACGGTTATTAAAGTAAGTTAAAATGTATCTATTTGACAAAAATAAACGTAACAGTTACCTGGTCGAATTGTACTGTCCCTTCCAAAGAGATGAAGGCGGCGTCGTCCAAGGCAGAAATGCTCAATGATGTGAAAAATCTCTACAGGTTTTTCTATGTTGCCAATTTCAGGCTCTTCTGTGATGATAAGGTCAATATCAACATTGGCATGGATGAAGTCACCATCTGTACTGCGACGCACAGTTCCTTTAATGCCCATGAGGCAGTGCTCCTACGCACACAGAAGAGTACCTGTCACATACTGCTGCACATCCGTGGTTTGAGCACAATGGAGAGAAAAGGAAACTCTAGGCAGAGCAGATCCCACTCTCGTACAGAGAAAAGTCTGAAGCATGAACTAGAAGAACAGAACAAGCTGGAGCTACCAAAAGAGCATTTTTGAAAACAAAGCAGAGAGTAGTGTAAGCTATCTGGCTTGATCAACTACACTACAAAATGGTAAAACTAAAATAGAGGCTGACATAAGATATTTGGACTTTTTTGATTACACCACAGTTAGAGCTTTCCGTTGGAAATGCTGAGAAATCACCACAAGGGAAGAGAGCACAAGGTGACGGCAAGAGTAAGGCAATAGTTATTAATTACGATTAATACTTGTATCAGCATTCTGATCCTAACTTTTTTCATACAAATAATTTCCAAAGTTGTCGGTCACAAAACAGCCAGTCAGGGAAAATAAGATGTACTTTTTCATATTGTACCTCTGTTACAAAGGCAGCCTTCACCCTCAGATTCCTTTCTAGAAGATATCACTGCATCAAAAAAGTAAAACCACTATCAAGCTCTCAACGCACTCTCAGTCAACTCCATCAGCATTAAAAATGTTCTTAACTGTAATATGCATTGCTTTCCTTTCCTCTAAAACACTGTAGATCAATTTAAGTGACTAGTATGTAGAATCTATGAATAAGGAATCACCATAATTGGTACAGAATGAAAAGAGGGTTCTACATACTCATTTCAGAGTTCTGTTTCTGGGAATATTAAGCTCAGATGAGCAATTTTCCCCAGTATCATAAAACACTGATTCACCAAGCGCCACCAGATGGCTCTAAAAGAGGTTGCAGACAAGAGTATACAATCATGTCCAGATTTTTGGTACGGGTTTTAAGAGTTAGTGAATAATATGAAAGGCAGAATAGGTGACCTATCAAATCTATGCAGTCGGTCAACTGTATCCAAGCTACAGGGTTTTTGGACCTTTAAACTTAACTAAATAAAAAGGCAGAATACTGCTAAGCAAATTACCCATCAAGCAAAGCCTTGTAAATCTAATCTTTAGGAGAACTATCCAAAGCATTTTATTTTTGTAACACAGAATGTCATTCATTAGTACCTTGGATTCTATAACAGGTGGCACAGCATAAAGCATTGGTCCAGAGAGATGCCTGAACTAAACATAATAGGATAGCATTTGCTGTTGTAATCATCAGTAAATACATCTTGCACAACAGACTATTTATTTAGTCAGAATAAGCTAGCTCAATTTTTAATGTTTATCATAAATAGTGACCTCAGCACAACCCTTGCTCAATAAACAGAGAAATTCTCTAATACCAGAAACTATTCTCCTCCGTTAAACAAAGGCATGAAGTATCCCCCCAAATTCTCCTATGTTACTTTTAACCTCTCCCTCAACAGCGAGCTGCACGTATTTGCAATACTATATGCAATAAACATACAGTATTTATACTTAGAAATATTTATAACTAACACAACACAATTTCAAACAAACTTCAAATTAATGTAAATGCAAGTCAAACAAAGATTCCAGATTATCTTAGAGGAAAGTTTATACTCCTAAAAAATGGCAAGTCTGAGACAGAGTTGAGGATGTTTGATACTAACAAATGATTAATGAATGTGGAATGTGTCCTGAGGCTAATGACACTTTAAATTATTAAATTGTCAGACAACTCTGTGTATTCAGTAAAACTGCCACAGTTACACCCACATACACCCAAACCAGTTCTTATCTTATCTACATTATTCTAAGTTTTTTAATAACACACATTTGGATCTCTTCAATCAGAATACTTTTTTTCCTCTGCACCTTCTTCAATCCACGTCCTCCACAACACATCCCTAAGAAACTGTTCAATTTAAACCAAGCTGACCAATTCTGTCACTTCTGTATCAGTCATGTTCCGGAAGTTCGGAGACACTGACTGAGCCGTGGTCCCTAACAGTCCTCTATCTCATTCAATCTCTGGGCACATACCTGCATGTGTGTATTTAGAACCATTAGCCAGTCTTCCAGAGTTATTTTTTTATGACCACATCCATTTATGAGCTACAGTTTTAAAGACTTCTTTTGACATTAAATTTAGTCCAACTCTACTGCTAAGTTTAGTTCCATTCAAAATGTGTTGCTCCATCTGCAAGTTTTCTCCTCTAGTCTGGAAAGGAGCTTGTGTTGAACACAAAAGGTATTGCTAATAGGCTGACTGCTTATTTACCATTCACCCATAACCAAAACAACCCAGAAGTCAAAAACATTGCGACCTACAGTGACGTTCTCTATTCAGTTTCCATTTTCCCCTCTCAGGGTTTCACTCTTATTCCATCAATCTGTGAACCCTCCTCAGTTACCTGCATTTTAACAAGGCTCAAATGAGTATCACATTTAGAGGACTATAACAGAAATTTACCAAGCATTGTTAAATATAGATGAACCCTTCTATACCTCACACTGACTAAAGTCAAGAAGGGACAGGAGTTCATCATTCACCCTATTAATATGTTTATTTCCATATAATGTACTTCGCAGAACAGAACTCTGAAGTCCTCGTGTCTGCTTTCCTGAAAGCATGTCACCAACTTCTGTGGAGCACCAGGTGTTTCATTAGCATGAAAAGCTAGGATGGGAACAGAGGAAAAATCGAGCCAAACCTTTACCTTGGTCCTTTGGAAAACAGCCTTAGGGTCTAGAGTCTTGGTCTTTCCAGGATTATTCTTGTTTGTTTTAATCCAACAAATGTCCTCACATCTTCTGTAACCCCATTTGCGCAGACACTAAATATTATAGACAGATGAAACAGTTCACACTACACCAAAAACTTAAGTAACCTAAACTGAACACTCATATAGGTACTTGACTTTTCTTAGAGCATAGCTGGAAAAGAAAATTGTCACAGATGAACAGAACAGTTCACTGGCATGACTGCACTATGTTTTGTCAAGCTGCCCTCCCCCTCAAAAAAAAACCAACAAGAGGCTTAAGTGCACATCAACCTGTCTATGTATCACCTCTTTTTTTTTTTTTTTTTTTTTTTTTTTTTAAATATCTAACCACTGAACAGATCCTCCATGAAACTCTGCACTCATTTTTACCTAGTGACACTTAAATTTAATCAAAACCAGTCTGGACAACATAGTCACCAGCTGCCTTGCTCCTGTGTCAACTAATACCTGTACTCTGTCTGTTTTTCACATCAATGTAAAATTCTATGAACGAAAAGATAAATAGCAAAAAGCCTTTGCTACCATTTTGTGGCTCTTCCTATATCTGTAAAAAAAACGACCAAAAAAAAACCCCACCCCAAAAAAGTTACATAACTTTAATCCTTAACTCCTTTAAGTGTAGTCTTGGAAAGGGAGGAAACTGGGCATTAAGGACTCGAGCTCATTTGGCTATTGCTGCGTTCCAGAACTGTCCAGCTACAACGAATATGTCTATGACTAAAATCAATCTATCCTAAATAGCTACTCTAACCAACCTCAGAATGAAAAGCAGATAAAACAAACAGATTAGTAACCACATGTTGTCCTTTAACAAAGGCCATGTTGTTTTAATAGAAAGAACTACTCAAACTAAGCAAAGAATGTTTC